>CANNZV010000001.1:2400000-3600000 GCA_947561585.1 Caprella mutica | reverse complement strand
TACCGACCGCCCAACTCCTGTCGGCATGGCCGCCGACGAGATGACACCTTCCGCCCATCACCGGACTTTTGACCTCGTCCGCACCTGTCCTTCGCTCCGGCGGTCGCCTTATCGCTGACCAAGGCGGTGGCGCTGGACTCCCCCGCCGCTAGAATCTTCAGAATGTCTAAGCGTCGGAACAAGAAGCGCCTCGGTGCACGTAAGAAGAAGGCCAACCACGGCCGCAAGCCCAACTGTGGGCGTAACTGATCTTTTGATCGGCCCCGCCTCATGCCACTCAAAGATCAGCCAACGTTGATCTTCGACGGTGACTGCGGGTTCTGCACAACCTCAGCAAGTTGGATGCAAAGACGGCTGCCCGAAGGGGTGGCCGTTTCGCCGTGGCAATCTCTCGATCTCAACGAGATTGGTTTGACCGTCGATGACGTGACGACGGCTGCATACTTTGTCACTTCTGATGGTGCCCTTCATCGCGGTCACTTGGCTGTGGGGCAAGCGCTCCGGCAGGCTGGTTTCCCTTTGAGGGCTCTGGGAGAGCTGATCATACGGCCGCCTGTCGCTTGGCTCGCCACACCGATCTATGCCCTCATCGCCAGGTACCGGCACAAGCTCCCCGGCTCGACCGACGCCTGCCGCATCGGTTGAAGAGCGCCGCTCGCTCTGTCCGAGCGACTTACATCTGCGACGCGTCGATTCCGAAGTAGGCCTGAAGCGACCGCTGTGCCTTGGCGAGGCGAGCGCGGGCCCGTTCGTGGGCCGACGCAGCATCGGCAAGGCCGCTCGTCCGTTCGATCACTTCGATGTAGGCCTTGAGCTTGGGCTCAGTACCGCTCGGACGAACAATAACCCTTGTGTCGTCGTCGAAGAACAGGATGGCGCCCTGCGTTGGCGGAAAGCGCCGCCCCTCCGTCAGGTCCTCGATGGACGTCCGCAGAGCGTCGCCCAACGCTCGTGGCGGATCGGTCACGACTCGGGCCATCATCGCTTTACGCAGTTCGAGCCCGTCTTCGCCCTCGAGCCGGATCGTGACAGGGCCGGTGACGTGGGCGCCATACTCCGCTGCGAGTGCATCCAGGCGGTCCCACACGGTTTCGCCTGCCTCAGCGAGGGTGGCGAGCATTTCTGCGGCGACGAGGGCTGCAGAAATCCCGTCCTTGTCACGCACCAGGCCGCCGACGCAGTAGCCGAGCGCTTCTTCGTAGCCCAGCAGGTAGTGGCGTTCGGGCATTTCGATCGTCGGGCGTGCCACGTACTTGAACCCGGTAAGCGTGGTGACGTGTGCGATTCCCGCTCCTTCCGCCATCCGACCCAGCAGCCTGCTGGACACCACCGAGTTGGCGGTGACTCGGCCGCCTTCGCTGTCCGCTCCAGCGCCTGAGCGGATCAGATGGTCGGCAAGCAAAACACCGAGCTGATCGCCCGTGAGCGGTTGTTGGGTGCCGTCTCGGCCCACGACGGAGACAGCGAGGCGGTCAGCGTCTGGATCATTGGCGATGATGCCGTCGGCTCCGGCGAGATCGGCCAGGTCCAGGGCGAGATTGAGCGCTCCGTCCTCTTCAGGGTTCGGGAACGCCACCGTGGGGAAATCGGGGTTGGGTTCGTGTTGTTCGGCCACCGTGACAAGCGGTGGAAAGCCGGCGCTCGCGAACGCTCGTTCCACGTGAGCTCCGCCAACACCGTGCATGGCGGTGTAAACGAGGCGAACGGATCGGGCATTGCCTCGCAGTGCCTGCTGCACGAGTTCGATGTGACTCGCGGCGATTGCATCGCTGAGGACCGTGAAGGCGTCGTGGCTCTCATCGGCGACCTCGATCAGACGATCACCGGAGAGCTGGGCGCTCGCCGCCGCATCGATCGCCGCAGCGATCTCCTCGTCAGCGGGGGCGACAAGCTGGATGCCATCGCCCAGGTAGAGCTTGTAGCCGTTGTCGGCTGGCGGGTTGTGACTTGCGGTGATCATGACGCCAGCGTGGGCTTGTCTCAGCAGCACAGCGTGAGCCAAGACGGGCGTGGGAAGCGGTTCGGGCAGGAGTTCGGCTCGACCGCCGGCAGCGACAACAACTCCCGCGGTGTCGCGCGCGAAATCCAGCGATCCGTGGCGGGCGTCGTAACCGATGACAACGAGGGGGTTTGTCGGTAGCCAGTCCATCAGCCCAGCGGTGGTTTGGCGAACCACGAGCCGGTTCATTTGCCGGGGGCCAGGCCCGAGGGATGCCCGCAATCCGGCGGTCCCGAACGCGATCCGCCCGTCGAAGAGCGAACGGAGTTGCGCCTGGGCTGCTCGGGCCGAGATGAGGGCTTCGTCGCTCACCGCGGTGCCCACTGAGCCTGCGCCGAGCACGTCGGTCGCATTCAGCAGCGTGCTGACAATCTTGGCTGTTCGTTCATCCGGGTCGGCGTCCCGCCAACGCCGGGCAATCGCTCGGATACGGGAGTCGGTCAACGAGTGCGTCGGGGATGAGGTCACAATGTCAAGTATGGGCGATGCAGACTCCGTACCCGATCTCGTCGACCGAGTTCGTCGCTCCTGCGCTCGCATTGCCAGCGAGGCTCTTTGGGTGCAGCTCAACGCGAGAGCGCTCGGGGCCACTGCTCGTTGGCTCCAGGACCTACCGCCGCCCCGTGAGCGACCGCCCGTCGACGTTGCGCTGCCGCCGGGCCACGAGGCACTACTGCTCCTCACGTTGGCACTCGACGCCATCAACTTCGGCTCGGGGTATCACGACGTCGTCTACAAGCCCCATGGCCTTTCGGGTGCGCGGACAATGGCAGCAGGCCTTCGTCGGTTCGCCAAGGAAGCGGGCCCGTTGACAACCGATTGGCTGCGCTCGGTCAACCTCGAAGAGTGCGCGTCGATCTTCGGACAACCGCTCGATGACGAGGCGCTGAACGAACTCATGGGGTTCTTCGCTGCCGCTCTGCGGGACCTGGGCGTCTTCGTGTCGTCGTACGGTTCGGCTCGGACGCTTCTCAGCGAAGCGGGAGGTTCGGCCAATCGTTTGGCCGAGATGCTCACCGCCATGCCCTTCTACAAGGACGTGGCCACCGTTTCGCTCAGCGACGGACCTACCCACATCAGCTTCTTCAAGCGGGCGCAAATCACTGCCGCGGATTTGGCCCGTGATGTCCCTGGGGTTCATTTTTACGACCTGCACCGGCTCACTGCCTTTGCGGACAACCTTGTCCCTCACGTTCTGCGGGTGGATGGAGCGCTGCGCTTTGACGCTGGGCTACTTGAACGAGTTGAACGGCGGGAGCTACTCGATCCAGGCAGCAGGGAGGAAGTGGAGATCCGGGCGCTTGGCATTCACGCCGTGGAGGCTCTTTCCGCCATGACTGGCCGAACCGCGATGGATCTGGACCTGCTGCTTTGGCAACGTGGCAGTCATGCCCACTACAAGGCGGTCCCCCGCCACCGCGCTCGCACCGTTTTCTACTAGCTGCGCGTGCTCACTTCGCGCTGTGCCCACGGTGCCGCTACGTTCCCCCCTATGCCAGAACTCGAACGACTGATCGTGGCGGACAAAGCAGAGGGGTGGGCCAAGGCCGGCTTCACGGTGCAAGCCGGTCCGGGACAAACCGGCGTTACGAGCATCGGATCGGTGCGGATCGTACTCACGGGAGGCGCCGAGGGTGCCCCTGGGATCATCGGGTGGCACTTCCGGGACCTCGAGACGACGGAAGAGCAGAGCATCGACGGCATCACGACGGAGGCGACACTTATGGGCCCGCCCCGTCCGGTCAGCCACCCGAACGGCGCTGTTCGGCTCGATCATGTCGTGATGTTCACCCCCGATTGCGATCGTTCCCAGCGGGCGCTGGAGAATGCAGGTTTCGAGCATCGACGGACCCGCCCAGTGCCAGGGGTCGAACCCGCCCGCCAACAGCGCTTCTTCTGGGCGGGCGAGACGATTATCGAGATGGTTGGGCCTGAAACGCCTTCGGGGCAACAGCCCGCCACGTTGTGGGGCCTCGCGATCACCTCTGCGGACCTGGATGGCGCTGCTGAGGCGTTGGGTGACGGGCTCGGTCGGGTCAAGCCGGCGGTGCAAGCGGGGCGGCGTATCGCCACATTGAGAGGCCGCGAGCTCGGTGTGTCTGTTCCTCTCGCCTTCCTTTCGCCACATACCGACTAACCGGCACGCATCTCTGACCCACACACCAAGCGGCCACTCAAAGTGGCCGATCCGACACAGAGTGGTGAGCGTTACCCTGCTCACGTGCAGTTGCCAGCCACCACGCCGTCGCCGATCGCGAAGCTTCGCCGAGCATCGTCCCCGTTTGTCGCCTCACACCCAATGACGGGGCCTCAGCTTCTGCTGATCCACACCCCAAATCCGGCTCGTCAGCCTCAACTCCATTCGATTGTCTCTGAGCTCTGCGAGACGCTCGATCTCCGCTCCGGCCTGGCGTGGGCGCATGTGCCAAGCGGTCAACAAGCGCTCCTGACCTTGCTTCGTGCTGTTCCCGCCCCGCTTGACCAGGCAGCAATACGAGTCGCTCTTGCAGCGCCTGGCGCCACGCTCGACGAACTCATGAAGGCAGCGATGGAAGCCCCAACGCTTGAGCAGTTCGCCGCGATCTTCGAGCAAGACGAGCTTCGCAAGAACCCGCCGCATTTCGGGGTGCACTACCAGCCCATTGTTCGCCTGGACACACGGACCGTTGTTGGGTTCGAGAGCCTGCTCAGAGCCACCATTCTCGGGCAGTCCCTCGATACCGAAGACCTCATCGAACGTGCCGAAGTGGGCGGCTGGCTTTCCGAATTTGACCAGATGGGGAGAAGCCTTGCGGTGCGAGGTCTCGGCCCGTGGCTGAACGACGGACTTCTTTTCCTCAACGTCACCGCACCCGGCGGGGCGTTCGATCTGGCCGCCATCACCACCACCGTGGACCAAGCCCTCGACGCCGGGCTTGATGTCGATCAGCTTGTTTTCGAGGCGATCGAACGCAACAACTACGCCGATATCGGGGCCGCCGCCGAGCAAGTTGAAGCCATTCGGGCCCTCGGTGCCCGTGTTGCCCTCGATGACGTCGGCGAGGGCCACCGAGACCTTCGCCTACTGACAGAATTCCGGCCCGACATCATCAAGCTCAGTGGAGCGCTGGTCCGGCGCCTTCCAGAGGCGACCGCCACGAGGGTCGTCCAAGCGCTTGTCGATCTTGCCCACGACACCCAGACGTGGGTGGTGGCCGAGAACATCGAGACGTCGGAACAGGCCGATGCACTTCGCCGGTTGGGCGTGGACTGGGGCCAAGGACACTTCCTCGGCGCACCTGCAGCCCGATCTAGCCGCTAGAACCCGGCCCGAAAAAGAAAGGTGGCCGGCGGAGAAGGGGCGACTCTTCGCCACCGGCCAGCGATATTTCTACAGGGAGTTTTGATGCGATGCATCACCCTTCTGGTTAATTAGACGCCATAACGGACTGCAAGGGCCGTATTGCAGCTATTTTCTGGCAAAAGATTTTTCTGGAATCAAGCCAACAATTGGACTGAGAGGGTCTTGAGCGACGTTTCCGGTCGTGGTCCGACATGGGAAATGACCTCAGCTGCGGCCAACGAACCGAGCGCGCCGGCGGTCGCCAAGTCTTTGCCTCGGGCCAGCCCATAGAGCACGCCGGCGGCGTATTGGTCACCGGCGCCGGTGGTGTCGACGACGGGCCCAACGGTGATGGGCTCGATCTCCACGACCTCGTCCGCGGTCACGAGAACGGAGCCGCGCTCTCCCAGGGTCACACACGCCAGTTCGACGTCGCTTCGAACAGCCGCCAAGCCAGCGTCGAGATCGCCGGTGCCGTAGAGCGCTGCGAGCTCGGCCTCGTTTGCGAACAACACATCCACCGGGCCGGCGACCAGGTCACGGAACTCGGCGTGGTGACGGTCCACACAGAACGTGTCGGACAGTGTCAGGGCTGAGCGGCGGCCCGCTTGAGCAGCGAAGCCCATCGCGGCGCGAATCGCAGCCTTGGCCGATTCCATGTCCCACAGGTAGCCCTCACAGAACAACAGCTGACCTCGCTGCACAGTGGCCATGGCGACGTCGTCCGGCTCGAGGAGCGAGGAGGTGCCCAGATAAGTGTTCATGGTGCGCTGCGCGTCCGGAGTGACCATGATGAGACACCTCCCGGTAGCAGGACCAGCGGTTGCGGGCGGAACATCGAATTCAACGCCGATCGCCCGCATGTCGTGGGCGAACACCTGACCGAGTTGATCGTCAAAGACTTTGCCGATGTAGGCGGCTGTGCCACCGAAACTGGCGACGCCAGCCATGGTGTTCGCTGCCGAACCCCCGCTCGCCTCGATGCCAGGACCCATGAGGTCGTACAACGCGTGCGCCCGGACGTCGTCGATGAGCGCCATCGAGTTCTTCACCATCCCCTGATCCGCGATAAATTCGTCCGTTGCGGTGGCGATGACATCTACCATCGCATTTCCGACCCCCACGACGTCGACGGCGGTCAGGTCCTGCGCTACAGACTGTTCAGACACGGCGAGGGACGGTAGCGGACCCAGTTAGCCTTTGACGGGTGACTGATCCACACCGCTTGTCTCCCACGGCCACACCAACGCACTACAGGGTTCGCCTCGCCCCCGATCTCGATGCCGAGAAATTCTCGGGCCTCGTCGAGATCGACGTTGTCGTTCCCGTAGCGACGCCGTCGATTGTGCTCAACAACGATGGCCTGGCGATCACCAGCGCTTCCATTAACGGCGCGCCGGTGGAAACCTCGACCGACGTAAAGACGCAGCGCACCGAGCTGGCGGGTTCCGTCGAGCCAGGCGAGCACACCATCACTCTGGAGTTCGAGGGCGAGTTCAACGATCAGCTCGTTGGCTTCTACCTCAGCCGCTTCACCGACGAAGACGGCAACGAGCTCAAGCTGGCTACCACCCAGTTTGAGGCCACGCACGCTCGCAAGGCGTTCCCTTGCTGGGATGAGCCCGAGCACAAGGCCACGTTCGACATCGAACTGCTCATTGCCGAGGGCCACAATGCCGTGGCGAACAGCGCGGAGATCGGTCGGGAGCGTCAGGACAACGGCGAGACCCTCGTCCGCTTCGCCACCACCATGAAGATGAGCACCTATTTGGTGGCCTTCGTGGTTGGTCCGTTGGAGATCACCGAGCCTGTCGACGTCGACGGCACGCCGTTGCGCATCGTGCATGTGCCGGGCAAGGACCCCAAGCTCACCGAATTCGCCCTCGACTGTGGCGCCTTCGCCCTTCGCTACTTCAGCGACTACTTCGGCATCGGCTATCCAGGCGACAAAGTTGACCTCATCGCTATTCCGGACTTTGCGTTCGGAGCGATGGAGAACCTGGGCTGCATCACCTTCCGTGAAGTCCTACTCCTCGTCGATGCCACCACGGCGACCCAACCTGAATTGCAGCGGGTAGCGGACGTGATCAACCACGAGCTGGCTCACATGTGGTTCGGCGACCTCGTCACGATGAAGTGGTGGAACGGCCTTTGGCTCAACGAAGCGTTCGCCACGTTCATGGAAATGCGCTGCACCGACGCCTACCGGCCCGAGTGGCAGCGTTGGGTCGACTTCGGCATCTCTCGATCTGCAGCGTTCGACACTGACAGCCTGGCAACCACTCGACCGATCGAGTTCGAAGTCCACAGCCCCGAAGAGGCCGAGGGGATGTTTGACATCCTCACGTATGAGAAGGGTGCGGCGGTCGTCCGCATGCTTGAGCAGTACTTGGGCGAGGGTCGATTCCGCGCTGGTATTCGGCGCTACATGCGCCAGCACGCCTACGGCAATGCGGAGACGAGCGATCTTTGGGACGCGATCGAGGCGGAGGTCGCAAGCGGCCCCGACGCCGTTCCTGTGCGCGAAATGATGGAGACCTGGATCTTCCAGGGGGGCTTCCCGTTGATCTCGGCCGAACTCGCTCCGAACGGCACAAGTGTCACCTTCAGCCAGCAGCGTTTCGGGTACGTCGGTGGAGGTCCTTCCGCTGAGCAGACGTGGCTGGTGCCGCTCCGTTACCGCTGGAAGCCTGTGGGCGCGGAGCCAGTGACCGACTCGGTGCTGATTGATTCTGACAGCGTCGAGATCGAATTGCCGGCCCATGCCGAGTGGCTCGTCGCGAACGCTGAGGGCGCCAGCTTCCTCCGTGTCTCGTACCCGGACGAGACCCGCGAGCAGCTGGCATCGGTCGCTCTTGAGGCGCTCACTCCCGTGGAGCGCTACGCACTGGTTGACGATGCGTGGGCGGCAGTGCTTGCCGATGAGATGACGGCTTCGAGTTTCCTCGCCTTGCTCGAAATGCTCACGGGCGAGTTCGATCGCTCGGTGTGGGTGCGGATGATCAGCGGTTTCGCTTCGCTCGACCGCCTGCTGGACGACGACACTCGCCCGACCTTCCAGTCGATCGTGCACGACGCTGTTGCCCCGGCGCTTGCCGGGCTCACCCTTTCGCCTCAGGAGGATGACAACGACCGTGCCCGTCAGCTTCGTGGCGATCTGATTCGTGCGATGGGTACCGTCGCTCGAGATCACGAGATTCAGGAGGAGGCCGCCCGTACGGTGGCGGAGGGCCGGCGTGATCCTGAGCTTGTCGAGGCTTCGATCATGGCGGCTGCGGTGGACGTGGTTGCCAGCTTCGGCGACGAGGCGGATCACAGCGATTTCTGGTCGGCTTCCCAGTCCGCCTCGAGCCCACAGGAGACGTTGCGTTACCTGCATGCATTGGCCGACTTCCCCGATGAGGATCTTGCGGCCGGCATGCGCCAGCGAATTCTGGACGGCGAAATTCGTTCTCAAGACGGGCCGATGTGGCTCCGCCGGGCGTTGGCGAACCGCGCGTGTGGGCGCTCCACCTGGTCGTTCATCCAGGAGAACTGGGAGAAGTTGAACGAGCTGTTCCCCAGCTCTTCGATTGTTCGCATGGTGAGCGGGGTGACCACGATGGTGGAGCCCGGAGACAGCGAAGCGCTGGCAGCGTTCTTCGAGGCCAATCCGGTCCCACAGGGCGCTCAGACCCTCGCCCAACTCTTGGAGCGCCAGCGAGTGAACGAAGCGTTGCACTCCCGCGAGTCGTTCCGATTCCGGGCGATCCTCGACAGCTGACGTGTCTGCTCTGAAGCGCCTTCTTCGCAGCCCGGCGATCCCGCGGCTGCCGTTCCCTGCATCCCCACTTCAGGTGTGGACGGTGGACACCAACAGTGCGCAGATCACGTGGGGCGATTTGCCTGCCGGGCGTGTCACCATTCGCGCTCGCGCAACGTCTGGCATCGACGGGGCCGAGGTGAAGAGCGCTGCGACCCAGCCGGTGGAGATCGACCACGATGGCGGCCCAGGAGGCTGCGAGGTGTCTGGTTTGCCGTCGGCGTCGAACGCGGAGATCGTTGTTGAGCACGCTGGCGGTCAGCAGACCCTCACTGCGGCCACGATGCGGCGCCCCGAGGGCGCACTGCTCAGCCGCGTCGGCACGGTGTCGGACCTGCACATTGGTTCAGACCACTTCGGAACACTCAAGGCAATGTACGACCACCCGAGGGGTCGGCAGGGCTTTGACGAGTTGCCTTCCATCGATGTGCGCTCGGCTGCCTCGGCCATCGCGGGGGTCCAAGCGTGGGGAGCCGAGCACTTGGTGCTCAAAGGCGACGTGGTGCACCATTCCCTCCAGCCTCACTTCGATGCCGCTGGTGCGGTCGTTGACCAGTTCCCGTCGCTGGAGATGACGCTGCTGCCCGGGAACCACGATGTGGATGGCATTGGCGATCAACCGGTGTTGCCGGACACGATCGGGGCACGAGCGCTGCCGTTCACGCGCCACGTTCGTGTCGTGGACCTCCCCGGCGTGCGCATTGTTGCCGCGGACGTCACCGTCGAACGGTTGGGCACCGGCACACTGTCGCTGGTGGCCGATGACGCAGTCGGTGCGGTAGAAGATGCAACGGTGCCGTGCCTTGTCTTCGTGCACCAGCAGCTGCAACCGAAGAAGGTCGTTCGGCATTGGCCTCCCGGCATCAGCGGTGATGAGGCGAATCCGTTTCTTGACCGCCTCGACGAGGTTTCGCGACGCAGTGGCCGTGCCGTGCTCGTCTCGTCGGGTCATACGCATCGAAACCGCGTGCGGGAACACAAGAGCGTGACGGTCACTGAGGTGGGCTGCACCCACCACTGGGGCGGCGTTTGGGCTGGGTATGAGATCTATGAGGGAGGCTGGACCCAGACCGTCCGGCGAACGCTCAACCCCACTGTCTTGCCGTGGATGGAACACACCCGTATCGCCGTGGGTGGGCTCTGGGGCTCCTATGCGGCAGGCTCGCTCCACGATCGCAGCTTCAGCCGCTCCTTCTAAACTTCAGACCTCGGCCCAGGCTTCGGCGAGGCGCCGGATGCCTTCTCGGAGTTGGGCCTCGGGGCGATCAAAGCAGAGGCGGACGTTCGAGGCTCCGTCGCTCACGGTGCCGGTTGTCCCCACACACGCCGAGGCGCCCGTGGCGATCGTGACACCGTGTCGAGAGGCCCGTTGCGCAAGCCGCTCACCCACAGGCCGCGGCAGATCGATCCAGAGCGAAAGTCCGCCGTGAGGCACGTGGCACTGCCACCCGGGGAGAAGCTCCTCAATGAGCGAGATGGCCAGGCGGGATCGGTCGAGCAGCGTGGGCTGGCGAACCCGGGTGACTTCGTCAAATTGGCTCAGGACTCCGGCGGCGATCACCTGGGAGGGGACGGAGCTGCCGAGGTCATCGTTGAGCCTGGCCCGCACGAGACGGTCCAACATCGTGCGTTCGGCTCGAAGCCAACCGATCCGAAGACCACCCCAGCCCAACTTGGAGATGCTGCCAATGACCACGACCGTGGCGTTCTGCACCCTCGAAGCGAGTGGAGCGGGGCGGGTGCCGTCGTATCGAAGGTCTGCCAGCACGAGGTCTTCCAGCACGGTGAGGCCGAGGTCGTCGCACGCCTTGGCCAGGTCTCGAAGTTCCCAGTCTTCGGCTGCTGCGCCGGTGGGATTGTGTACCGAAGTTTGGAGGTAGGCGATGGAGGTCTCGCCGTTCTTCGCGAGCCGGCGAAGCGCGGCGACATCCACACCGCCGCCGGTTCGGGGCAGAGGAATGGGGCGCAGGTCTCGGCTCGCGAGCAGGTCGATCATGCCCGGGTAGGTGGGTTCATCGACGATGACGGCTTCGCCCGCCGAGGCGAGCAAGGTGAGCGCCAAGGCCAGGCCGTGTTGTGCGCCGTTGGTGATGAGGATCTGGTCGTCGGTCGTGGCCAGGCCGTCGATCGTGAAGCGCTCTGCCACCGCGGCTCGCAGAACGGGAAGGCCCTCTGGGGTGTAGCCGTGACGAGGGCCAGCTCGGAGGAGAGATTCGAGATCGACATCGACTTGAGGCAGAGCTCGAGCGTCAGCGGGCGAGGAAGCCGCCAGGTCGATCCCCCGGCGATTCGTGAGGATGCCAGGCAGTACGGACGCTCCGGGTCGGCCATCGGCACTGCTGAACGGGCTCTCGATCACCGTTGTGCCACTGCCGTGTTTGGCCTCCAGCACTCCCTCCGCCTTCAGCTGGTTGAGTGCGGTGGTGACGGTGGAGCGGCTCACCGCAAGAGAGCGCGAGAGGGTCCGTTCGGCGGGAAGAACAGTGCCTCCAGCCAACACGCCAGTCTCCACCGCTTGGCGAATGGAGTCTGCAAGCTTGCCGTGAAGGGTGGCACCCACGCCCGTGGTCCAGTCTCCCAGCATGTTGGACAACGCATTCGTTCCGACGCGATCCGGCATGCGTTGTGTCTAGCACGAGATGCGCCGAAGTGGACCGGCGGGTGCAGGCCACTTTGGCCGAGGTGGCCCGTGACTCGCCCCCACCGCACGATCAGGCTCAGTTGATGCCTTCCAACACGCTCCCGCCAGCGCGCCCTTCTCCTCATCTGCTGACGAGGGACGATCGGTGGGGCGCCTCGGTGATTCGGGATCTGCTGGTTCACGCTCGGGCTGAAGACGTGATCTCGCTGGCTGGCGGTCTGCCTGCAACGGAGCTCCTGCCGGCGGAACAACTCAGCGGGTCAGCAGCCCGTGTGATGCTGGATCCCGGCGCTGCTCAATACGGCCCAAGCGTTGGCGAGCCCGCCTTGCGGGAGGCCTTGGCCATCCAGCTCAGCCAGCCAGACCGCCCAGTTCACCCTGACGAGCTCCTGATCACTACCGGTTCGCAGCAGGCCCTTGATCTTGTCGTTCGTTCGATCAGCCGGCCGGGCGACACGGTCTGCATCGAAGACCCCGGGTACATCGGGGCGGTTCAGACTATGCGAGCGAGCCAGGTCCACCTGCACGGCATTTTCGTGGACCAGGAGGGCATGAATGTCGATGAGCTTGAGGCCGCGATCGCAGACGGGGTCGCTCCGCAGCTCTGCTATGTCAACCCGAATTTCCAGAATCCGACCGGAGCCGTCCTGTCTTCGGAGCGGGCCGAGCGCCTCGTCGAACTCGCTGAGGAGCACGACTTCTTCGTGATCGCCGATGATCCCTACCGCGAGTTGGGCTTTACGCCCGCGGCACCAGTCAGCTTGGCGGACTCGCCCAACGTCATCCGGCTGGGCTCGATGTCGAAGACGCTCTCGCCTGGGCTTCGCGTTGGATGGCTCCAGGCCCACCCCGATGTCGTGGAACGAGCGACGCTCGCCAAACAGGGAGCAGATCTGCACACACCCACGCCGAATCAGCTGATCGTTGCCGAGCTCATCGGCGATCCGTTGTGGTGGGGCGCCCATCTCACCGCGCTGCGTTCTGCGTATCTCGAACGAAGGAACGTGCTGCTCGATGCTGTTCGCACACTCCTTCCCGAAGCGACAGTCCGAACTCCCAGCGGCGGCTTCTTCCTCTGGCTCGATGACCTCGAGGTGGACCTCGACGCGGCTCTGGATGCCGGCGTGGCATTTGTTCCGGGCAGCGCCTTTGCCATCGAGCGAGACCTGAGCCGTTCAGCCAGGCTTAGCTTCAGCTCAGCGCCGAGTGAGCAAATGCGAACGGCTGTGCAACGGCTCGCCAGCGTCCGACAATAACGATGCCCGTCAGCTCAGCGCATCCATGAGTTCGACGTCGTAGGCATGGAGCGCCCTGTCCGCAGTCACGAGGGTGAGGGTTTCGAGCTGAGCTTGCGCAACGAGCATTCGGTCGAACGGATCCCGATGGTGCGGCGGCAGGACGGGTGATCGCTCCGCGTGTGCGCGGGACCGAGCGACTCGCTTGCTTCAAGCCACCAAAGGGGCGAGTTGGCTGTCCTCCAGAAGCCTCACGGCGGAATAGCGTTGGCCCCATGCCCGACTTCGAAAAGCAGAAACTGCGCAGCCGGTTTGAGGCACGCATGCTCGACGCTGGCGCCGCCGACGGGCACAGCGTTCTTGGCTCTCGCAAGGCGGAGGTGATCGGAGCGATGCGGGGAACGGTGATCGAGTTCGGGCCCGGGACCGGCGTGAACATGCGGTACTACGCCGAGGGCGTCAAGGTGATCGCCATCGAGCCAAACCCGTACATGCACGAACAGCTACGGCGCCGTGCTGACGAACACGGCGTGGATCTCGAGATCCGCAGCCTCCGCGGCGAGGCGATCGATGTGGAGGGCAAGACCGCCTCGGGCGTGGTGGGCACGCTGCTGCTGTGCGGTGTCGAAGACCCCGCCGCCGTCATCGCCGAGGCGCATCGCGTCTTGCAGCCCGGCGGCACGTACTTCTTCCTCGAACATGTGCGGGCGCCGGAGGGTTCGAACACAGGCCGAGTGCAGCGGGTGCTGAAGCGCCCCCATGAGTGGCTCTTCAACGGCTGCCGGGTGGACCAGGACACGGCAACGCTTCTGCGGGCGGGCGGCTTCGACAACATCGAATTGGAGGAGCTCGATCGCGGGCGCTCGGCGGCGTGGGTTCGCCATCAAATCATCGGCACGGCGACCAAGGCGCGCGAGGGTGGTGCTCTATGAGCAACGATGCGGACCTGAACGTTCCGGCCACCAAGCTGCGCGTGGGAGGCGTTCCCGAACACTTCAACTTGCCGTGGCGCCGAGGCGTCGAACGACGAGTTTTCGCCGATGCTGGCCTCGACGTTGAGTGGGTTGATGAGCCGAGCGGCACCGGAGCGCTCACCGCCGCAATCGGAGCAGGTGAGCTCGACATCGCTCTTGTACTGACCGAGGGGGCCGTCTCAGCGATTGGCCACGGACTCGATGCTCGAATCGTTGGCACGTGGGTTGCCTCGTCGCTCCATTGGGGCGTCCATGTTTCGGCCCTGTCGAACATCCAATCCTGGGAGGATCTCGGGGCTGAGGATCAGCGGTTCGCGATCTCGCGCTTCGGCTCGGGCTCGCACTTGATGGCGCACGTGCTGGCAAGCGAACGTGGCTTCGAGATCTCCGATGAGCAGTTCGTGATCGTCAACAACCTTGCCGGGGCCAAAGAGGCGCTGGTTGGCGGCACTGCGGATGTGTTCCTTTGGGAGCGGGCGATGACCGCTCCGCTCGTTCGAGAGGGCAGCTTCCGACGCATCGGCATTCAGCCAACGCCTTGGCCGTGCTTTGTCGCCATTGCCAGGCCGGAGACAGTGGCCGAATCCGCAGCGGCCGTCCGAACGGCGCTTCGTCTGGCCTTTGCCGAGACTGCGGCGCTGCTTGATTTACCCGACGTCGCGTTGCAGATCGAGGAGGGGTACGAGCTCCACGCAGAGGATGTGGCGGGTTGGCTCGAAGGCGTGCGCTGGGCAGCCGACCCGCTCTACGTGAACGACGACATGCTGCTGACTGTGCAGGATCGGGTCGCCAGGCTCGGCCTCATTCCCAAGCGGCTTCCGCTTACAAGCCTGCGAACGTCGCTCGCCTAGCAACGAGCGACGTTCACGGCTTGCACCGCTAGCCGACGCTGGCTTGGCGGCGGCTTGTGGTTGTGAGTGCTCCACCGACAGCGAGGAGCCCGGCGCCCAAGAGGGCGACGACAGGGCTCGTGCCCGTCGTCGGGAGCTGCGTGCGCCCCGGGCAGTGCGCCTGGGTGCCGTCTTCTTCACACGTCGGGCCATTCTCGGCTGCCGCGGGAACCGGGCTTGAGACCGGGGTTTGCACGACGACTGGGGCATCGTTCGCCGGCGGTGCCGGTGCGGGAGTCGGCGCATCCGTCGTTGGGTTCTGCGGCGCGACGGGTGCCGTTGTCGGCGCGACGGGTGGCTCGGTGGTTGGGGGCTCCGTGGTTGGGGGCTCGGTGGTTGGGGCAACCGGCGCTTCGGTTGTCGGTGTCACCGGCGGCTCGGTTGTTGCCGGGGCCGTCGTCGTGGTGGAAGGCTCCGTTGTGGGAACAACCGTCGTCTCGACTGGCGCCTCAGTCGTCGTTGTCACCGGTGCGGGCGGGGTGCAGGAGCCGTCGAAGCGGACACCGCCGGAGAACACTCCGTCTGGACCAAGAACAACCGTGAACTGGAGCGCTCCAGCCGGCGCCACGAAAGTAACCGGGGCCGAGAACGGCGCAGATCCGTCAATCCCCGAAATGGACACACCGGCGAAACGCAGGACGTTCCCCGGATACAGGCTGGTGCTGTTGGAAGAGACTGAGCCGCTACACGTCCACCCAGGCTCAATTGGCGCTGGAAGGGTGCTTCGACGCATTGGGAGCGCAGCGCTCGAGCCCGGTGCGCCCGAAGCGTGGTACCAGGATGAATCGATGACGGCGCTCACACTTGCTTGCGCCTCGGCTGGCGCCGGAGCGCCCACTGTCACGCCGGCGACCGCCACGGCAGCTAAAGCGGCGAGAAGCCGCCCGGCCACAGTGCGGGCAGTCGACGACTTGGACCCAGAGGTCTGAGGGTTCGTTTGGGTGCTGGCGGCAGAAGTACTTGTGTCATGCAGCTGATGAAGAGTTGGCATCTCGGCTACGTCCTTGTCTCATTCGATTGGATGAGAAACGACGACGCCCACGCCCTGAAGTCGCGAGGCAAAAGTCAGGTCTGGTGAGACGCCTTGCCGCTCGACGAGCCCGCAGAACGCCGACAAGTAGCGACCAAGGCGCCCGGCCACGCGACAGCACAATGCCACTGACCAGGGAAAACGTTCGATTCAACGCGCAGAACTGCCTTCGTCTCCACGAGGCCACAACCGGGGAACTCGAACGCCATCACAAGCAATCGAATGAGACCAACGACCTATAGACCCAGGCAACACTGCCTGCGCCCAACAGCCGACGTCAGCGTCGCTGGAGGACACGCCGAGGGCCCGCTCCCACAACCTCGGCTTCTCGCACCAAAGCCAGGCTCTCCGGCAACGGTCGCGCTCGACTAGCGGACGACGAGCGCTGGCGTGGAAAGAAGCGGGAGGATGATGCAGACGTCGCCACCGATGCGGTCCGAGCCTGGCAGCACATCTCCTCGGCCCGGCTCGCGGATGGAGATCTCGCCGTCGTGCGCCTCGACGAGTGTGTGGGCGATCGCTAGTCCGAGCCCAGCACCGCCGTGCCGGGAGCGGGCTGAGTCAGCTTGGCTGAACCGCTCGAACGCCCGCGGCACGAAGTCGGCTGGGAAGCCGGGGCCATTGTCCACTACTCGGAACTCCACCCGGGGCGGGCTCTCGCTGAACTCGCCTCGGCCGGGAAAGCATTCCGTCACCACGGCAACAGAGCCACCGTCGGGAGCGTGGCGCACAGCGTTGTCCAGCAGATTGCGAAGGACCCGGCCCAACGCGTTGTTGTCACCCAACACCGGGATGGCGGTGGAGAGTTTCGCTGAGAGGCGCACGCTGCGTTCGGCGGCAGTAGGGCCGATGGCGTCGAGCGCTTCGTCGATCAGTTCGGCGAGGTCGAGCGGCTCGGCTTGTAGCGCGAGAGCTCCAGAGTCGGCCCGGGCGAGGAGGAACATGTCTTCGATGAGCCGTTCGAGCGCCAGCACGTTGCTGCGCATGGCGCGCAGATGTGTGGGCCCGTCTGCAATACCGTCTTCGAGAGCGTCAACCGAGGCGAGAATCGAAGCGAGCGGCGTGCGCAGATCGTGAGAGAGCGCACTCACTACCGCCATGCGCTCCTGTTCCGCCACTTCGCGCTCCACCTCTGCCCGCTGAAGCGATTGCCCCAGCTGGTCAACCGTCGAGGCGAGCTCACCGAGCTCATCTGGTCGGTCAATCTTTGTACGGGCGGAGCGGTCCCCGCTGGCGATGGCGCCCACGGTCTTGCCAACCACATCCAGGTCGCGCGCCAGCGGACTGGCAAGACGCCAGCCAACAACGATCGCTGCGGCGCCACTCGCCGCAGCGACCAGCAGCACGTAGCTGATGTCGTGCCCAGACAGCGTCATCGCGCCGCTGCCGACAAGGCTGCCAACCACGGCAAGCAACGGCCCGATGAGTGCAAGCGCTGGAACGGCCCGGCTGATGGGCAGGCGGCGAATGAGCGAAGGCACCGCAATCACCACAGCAACCGAAAGGGCGCCAATGATCAGAACGAACAGCGTGAGGCTGGTCTCGTCGTCCATCATCTCCGCTGCCCAGAGTGGTGCAGCCCAAAGCGGTGCAGCCCAAAGCGGTGCAGCCCAAAGCGGTGCAGCCCAAAGTGTCATGCGTCGAAGCGGTAGCCAACGCCGTACACGGTTACCAGATGCTTCGGGTTCGCCGGATCCACTTCCAGCTTGCGGCGCAGACGCCTGATGTGAACCGTCACGGTGCCAGGGTCCTGCCAGTCAGGGCTGGAGCCCCACACGTCTCGGAGCAGATCGGCCCGAGAATGCACGGCACCGGGCGAGTTGGCCATCTGCACGAGGAGGTCGAACTCTTTCGGAGGGAGCTCAACGAGCTCACCTTGCTTCCTGAGACGGCGCGCCGTCACATCGATTTCGAGGTCCGCGATCTCAATGATGTTCGGCCCAAGCTGGCCGGTGCGGCGCAGCACCGCTCGCACCCGGGCCAGCACCTCACGGGGCGAGGCCGGCTTCGGGAGGTAGTCGTCGGCGCCGAGTTCAAGCCCGGCAACGCGCTCAGACTCCTCCCCCTTCGCACTCAGCACAATCACCGGGACTTGGTCTCCAGCGTCACGCAGGCGGCGCAACACCGTCAGTCCGTCCACTTCGGGAAGCATGAGATCCAACACCATGAGATCCGGGCTCTTCTTCGCCACTTCGGCCAGCGCTTCCTTACCGTCGGCGGCGGTCCGCACTGCGAAACCCTCACGCTCCAGGTAGGTGGCGACGATGTGGCGCACCTGAGGCTCATCATCAACCACAAGCACATCAGGGCGGGGCTTGGAGGAGGTCACAGCGTCGATGCTAGAAGCCGGGTCGATGATGCTGGGTGAGGACATAGCAGACACAACCGTGATGGTTGCCGCCCGCTTCCCCGCTCCGGCACCATCAGCTGATCGTTCATCGTTCGTTCAGAAGTGGGAGAACGAGCAGTTTCGTGTCGAGGGCAACATCTCGTCCTTCGAGCCACGGGGCGATACCAGCCAGCGGAACGCGATCTGTCGCGATGACTTCGCCGTCAGGGCAGGTGGGATCGTCGTCGCTACGGGCCAGGTAGACACGGCCGATGATGCGGCCGTCCGCTGCGTCGTAACGAACCTCTCCCAGGTCCGTGAGTGGCACACCGATGAGGCCGGATTCCTCAGCGAGTTCGCGTTCGGCCGCGTCCGCCCACGACTCACCAACATCACAGATGCCGCCGAACGCGAGATCCCAGAAGCCCGGGTAGATGCCTTTCCAATGTGCCCGCTGGTGAACGACAAGTTCGTTGCCCGAAGTGAGCACTGCGATGTACACGCAACGATGACGCAGCCTGCCAGCCCGCATCTCCGCCCGCGTGGCCAGCCGCTCAACGGTGCCGTCAACGTCGACCACTTCGACAAGCTCCGCAGCGCTGGCGGCAGCCCGCTCAGCTCCAGCGGCCTCGGCCGGCTCGGTCATCCGCCCAGCACGCCTCGGGCTTCGTGGAGCGGGGCCCGGTTCGTGAGCAGCTGGCGAGCCTGGATTGCTTGACGAGGCCGATTCCACGCGAGTGCCCCGACAAGCTGATCGTTCCCGTCAGCATCCGAATCCAGATAGAGCTGCACGAAGCGGCCCTCGTCAATCGTGCCGTGCACCAGTTCGGTACGAGGGCCCGTCACGCCAGCAAGTTGAATCTTGCGGTCGTACTGATCAGACCAGAACCACGGGATCGGGGCAAAGGAATCGGGCACCTCGATCGGGGCGCCGTCCTTGCCTGCCTCGCCGAGATCGGCCATTAGCCGCTTGGCCACGAAACCGGCCTGCTCGATGGCGTTGTCCCACTGCTCAACCCGGCGAGCCGGACCGCCGAAGCGTTCATTCGGCCAGCACGCCACGTCGCCCGCAGCATAGATACCTGGAGCTGCTCGGCACGCCGAGTCACACACCACGCCGTTCTCAATCGTGAGCGAAGAGCTCTCAAGCCACTCAGCGTTCGGAATCACGCCAATGCCAAGAACCACGACGTCGGCCTCCACAGAGGTTCCATCACTGAGTTCGACACCACCCACGGCAGATCCATCCGCGTCGCTGGGAAGGAGCGCTGCAACGCCAATACCCAAGCGAACGTCAACACCGTGGGACCGGTGCAGCTCCGCGATCGCCATACCCGCAGCCTCGTCCAGCACACGAGCCAGCGGCGCAGGTGCCGCTTCGATCATCGTCACCTCGATGCCGCGCTCGCGAGCAGTCGCTGCGACCTCGGCACCAATGAACCCGGCACCGATCACCACGACCCGCTTGGGTTCTGCCTCGAACTCGGTGCGCAGCGCACGAGCGTCATCGAGACTGCGCAACACGTGCACGCCCTCGAGTTCAACACCAGGGATTGGGCGAGGACGAGCGCCCGTAGCGATCACCACGGCATCAGCCTGCATTACCTCAGATTCACCAGCGGCGTTGCTGACGGTGACCGAGCGGCGCTCGACGTCGAGCGCCGTGGCCGTTGTACCGAGCCGCCAAGCGATACCAAGCGCGTCGGGGTTGACCGCGGCACGCAGCCGAAGCTTCTCTTCCTCGAACGTGCCCGCCAAATACTGCTTGCTCAAGGGCGGGCGGTCATACGGCAGGTGGATCTCATCGCCAATGAGCGTGATCGTGAGCTCCGGCGCCATTCGCCGAAGCGTCTGCGCACATTGGAGCCCAGCAAGCGACGCGCCAACAATGAGAATGTGGGTACCAGCAACGGGAGGAGCAGCGGCGTGAGCCGTCACCCTTCGCTACTCCTCGATAGAGATGGCTTGCTTGGGGCAACGCTCCATTGCTTCACGAACAGCATCGTGGCGATCGGCGGCGGGCTCCTCATTCAGAACGTAGAGGAAGTCGTCATCGCGAACCTCAAACACGTCAGGCGCCAGCTGCATGCAGACGGCGTTGCTTTCGCAGAGGTCAAAATCAACCGTGATCTTCATGCCCGAGATTGTCGCACACTCGCCCGCATCGGTCACACCAGCCAGGAAGCGGCGCGCGCCGCTACTCAGAAACGGGTGTATCCGCCGTCCATCACGATCTCATCTCCCGTGTGGTACACCTGCGTCGGGTCCGCCAGGAATGCTCCCACGCGAGCGAAATCACTCGGCAGGCCCCAACGCCGAATCGGGGTACGTTGCGTGGTGTTCGCCAAGAACCGCTCGTTCTCCCGACCCGCCTCCGTCATCTCCGTTTCGGTCCAGCCGGGAACGATCGTGTTGCATCGAATTCCGCTGCGAGCCAACTCCACCGCGAGGCCCCGCATCATCGCCATCACCGCCGCCTTTGATGCGGCATAGGGCTGAGCCATCGGGGCACCGTGAATCGCTGACACCGATGACACGGCAACAAGCGAACCGCCACCACCGCGCTCCTCCATGTGCGCCGCCGCTGCCCGCAGGGTGAAAAACACGCCGTCAAGGTTGACCGACATGACTCGGCGCCAAACGTCAGCGGTCTGATCAACGAAGCGCCCACCGCCGCCGACCCCGGCGTTGGCAAACACGCTGTCCACCTTGCCCATTTGCCCCACGGCAGCACCGAACGCTTCGTCAGCCTGCGCTTGATCGCTCACATCCACTCGCTGAGCCAGCACGCGCCCGGCCACAGCCTCAAGCGAGCTCGCCGCAGCATCCAACTTGTCCTGATTCGTACCCCAAATGACCACGTCGGCCCCTTCGGCCGCACAACCCTCGGCAATACCGAGGCCAATGCCTCCGTTGCCGCCGGTCACCAGAACAACACGTCCGTCAAGAAATCCCATGGCCGCAGTCAAGCAGACCCGGTCGATCTACAAGAACTGCGAGGCCAACTCGAGCACTTCGTCCTCGGGGAACTGGCCGGACCAACCCGTGATCGGCTGACCCGTCGGATCAAGCAGCACGGCGGTCGGTTGCCCCCGAATGCCGTAGTACTGCCATGTCGCGAACGACTCATCCCAAATCATGAGGGGCGTATCAGCGCCCGTGCTGTCCTTGAATTCGAGTGCGAAGTCGAGGTTGTCCTGCGCACCCATTCCCACGATGCGGACCTTGTCGCCATTCTCGCGAGCAAACTGCTCGACTGCCGGGCCCTCAGCCCGACAGGCGGGTCAATGAGGCGCCCAGAACCAAAGCAGCGTGGCCTTGTCGCCACCGCCAAGGATGCTGGCCAAGTTGATCGAAGCACCCGAATCGAGATCGATCACGTCCACATCAGGGAACAAATTCGCCTGCGGGGTAGCTGGGTCCACCTCAGCCGGCTCTTCGTCAGCCTCCGAAGCTTCATCAGCGGCTGACTCAGCGGCTGCGGGAGCTTCGGTTGCGGGCGTTTCATCTGAAGCGATCGTGGTGTCCACCACCGTGAACGTCGGAGCGGCGTCACCGCCAGACCCGCAGGCAGCAGCGGTCATCGCTACGCCAAGTGTCAGCGCTCGCAAACGAACGCCGAAACGTCGTGCAGCGAGAGGAGAGGTTCCATGCATGCTCCTAGCCAACCAAGCCGTTTGGCCTACCATTCCCGTCCCGACCGATTCAGCCCTGAACAAGTTGTGAACGGCGGAACACCCCACCCCCAACCTCGGTTCACTCTTGCCATGCAGTCCTCGCCATCGACACCAAAAGACGACGTTGTACTCAGCGCCCCCTCGACCCGGCCCGAGGACAACATCGCGGCCGTCAAAGGAGCATTCGCCGGCATTGGAGCCGGAGCGCTCGCCCTCTCCGTTGGTGAACTGATTGCGTCCTTCGCCAATCCCACACCCGGCCCGGTCGCTGCGGTGTCCAACCGGGTGATCGACGGATCGCCCCAGTGGCTGACCGACCTCGGCAAGTCCTTGTTCGGCACCGATCAGAAAACGGCCCTGATCATTGGCACCATTGTTCTCTCGCTCGTCTTCGCCTCGGCTCTGGGCGTCGCCTCCCGCCGTCGGCCAGCAATCGGTATCGCTGGCATCTCCCTCTTCGGCCTGGTTGGCCTCGCCGCCATCGCAGCTGATGCCCAAGGCAGCGCAGCCACAGCAACGTTCATCGCCGCGTTCGCGGTCGCCGTCGGAGCGCTCGGGCTTGTCGTACTCCTCACCGCAGCCCGCGGCATTCACGCCCCCCAGGTCACCGCCCAGAAAGGCTCGATCGTCGCTGCAAGCGCACCGCAGACAGGCCGACGATCCTTCGTCAGTTGGCTCGCTGGCGCCGGCGCCCTCACCGCCCTCTCTGCCTTCGGCGCGCAAACGTTCCGAGCCCGAAGCTCGGCGTCCGCTGCCCGAGCAGACGTTGTCATCGGCGGTACTGACAACGCTGATGCCCTCACCGAACTCGTCGAGTCCATCGATGCCACCGAGATCGCCCAGGTTCCCGGCATCACGCCCATCGTCGTTCCGAACTCAGACTTTTACCGGATCGACACCGCAGTCATCGTCCCCCAAATCGATCCCGCCAACTGGAGCCTCACGGTTCGGGGCATGGTCGAACAAGAGCGGACCTACACGTTCGACGAACTCGTGGAACGGGCCCGGATGACCGCTCCGGTCACCCTTTCCTGTGTCTCAAACGAGGTGGGTGGCGGCCTCGTCGGCAACGCAATCTGGCAAGGCGTCCCCCTCACCGATCTGCTCGACGACGTGAAACCGCTACCGGGCGCAACCCAGATCCGCAGCGTGTCCGTCGACGGCTGGGACTGCGGATTCCCGACCGACCTCGCCTACGACGGCCGCACGGCGATGATTGCCATCGCGATGAACGACGAAGCGCTCCCCATCGAGCACGGGTTTCCGGCTCGCCTGGTCGTCAGCGGTCTCTACGGCTACGTGTCGGCCACCAAGTGGCTCCAGGAAATTGAACTCACCACTCTCGAAGGGTTCTCCGGCTACTGGATTCCTCGTGGCTGGTCCAAGGATGGCCCCGTCAAGACCCAGAGCCGCATCGATACGCCCCGTTTCGGCACCGCCCTCTCGCCGGGTCAAGAGATCTCCATTGCCGGCGTTGCCTGGGCGCCCAATCTCGGCATCGAGCGCGTGGAAGTACAGATCGACGACGAGCCGTGGCAAGACGCTGAACTGGGCGAATCCCTCGGCATCAATGCGTGGTCTCAGTGGCGGCTGCGGTGGACGCCCACGAGCGGACAGCACCAAATCCGGGTTCGAGCGACCGACGCCTCCGGCGCCACCCAAATCGAGCAGCGCACGCCCGTCGCTCCCGACGGTGCCAGCGGTTGGCACACCATCCCCGTGCAGGCGTAACGCACCCGGTGTCTGCGAGCGGCTGACCGAGAACCGCCGTCAGCGCAGCGGTTGGTTCTCCATGAGCGTGAAGGCCGCTGACTAGGGAAGGTAAGGACGAGGGTTGACGGCGCTGCCGTTGACTCGAACCTCGAAATGCAAGTGTGGGCCAGTGGAGTTGCCGGTTGAGCCGACCCACCCCACGATGTGTCCCCGCGCAATCTGCTGACCCGCCGACACTCCGATACGAGACTGGTGGGCATACAGCGTGGTGATGCCGCCCCCGTGACTCACGATCACCGTGTTGCCGTAGCCACCCTGCCAACCGGCCGAAACAACCGTGCCGCCCTTGGCGGTCGCAATGGGGGTGCCTGAACCGGCGCCAATATCGAGCCCGGTGTGCAACCGACGAGTGCCAAAGATTGGGTGCACCCGGTAGCCGAAGTTCGACGTGACTGATCCAGAGACCGGCCACTGGAATCCGTTGACCGAAGCGGAACCGGGTCGAGGAGCAGCTGAGCCGCCTCCGCTCGCGGCAGCCGCTGCTGCGGCCGCGGCCGCTTCCGCCGCCGCGATCTTGGCTTCCTCGGCACGAATAAACTCAGTGAGCTCGGCGTCAGCAGCCTCAAGCTCACCAACGGTGGTCTCCCAATCCGTGACTCGACGCTCCATCTCAGCTTTGAGTTCGGCCTGGACGCCCTTCTGGTTTTCGAGCTCGGCCAGCTCACCTTGCAAACCGGCCTCGATCTCTTCTGCAAGCCTGATCGAGTCAAGTGCTCGGGCTTCAGCGATCGCTCGATCCTCTTCAATCGCGCGCATGCGTTCAAGCAATTCGACCGTGTCGCCGTTTGCCTTATCAAGGAGCGAATTCTGGCGCACGATCTCCGTGAGATCTGCAGCCTCGAAGAACACCGTTCCCTGATCTTCTCCGCCGTTCATGTAGCCAGCCAACGCCAGTTGGGAGACTCGTTCGTTCAACGCAAGCGTCTCGGCGTCCGCAGCCTGAATGGCCTGCTGAGCGGCATCAGCTTCAAGACGGTTCGACTCAATGCGGCGTTGGGCATCTGCGATGTCCGCCTGCTGAGAATTGACCCACTCTGTCACTGCGAGTAGCGCCGCGGCGACAGCTTCGTCGTCTGCACGGGCCACATCGAGTTCACGAGCCGCCTCGGCTTGCTCTCGTCGAACTTCATCCCGCTGCTCACGGGCATCTCCGATGCTCTCCTGGGAGTTCGCAGGGAAGGTTGACGACGCGACAAGTGCGGCACTGAGAAAGACGACTGAAACCAGACGACGCAAGACAAACTCCCTCCTCGACGACACCGGGGAACCGGCAATCAACCGAGTATTTGAATACTGTAACAAACGGTGGCGCTCAGAAGGTCAACACCCCGTCAAGATCATTGCCGCCACCTGGGACCGCACACCGATAGCCTGCTCGACGTGCACCCGTTCTTGGAGAGCGTGCTTCCCATGGCGATTGCCCTCGGCGGCGACGTCGTTGAGGCAGAAGAGCTGACTGATGGCGACATTCCCCTCAAGTGGGATGGCGAGTTGATTGGTGGATTCCGTGCGGGCGGCCTCGAAGGTGCTCTCGATCGCCTCATCGAACAGGTCGAACGCGAGCGGGGCGACATCGTCACCGACCTCGACCGAGCAGGCAAGCAATCCGTTGTTCATCGCCTCGACGAACTCGGAGCGTTCACGCTGCGGAAGGCTGTCGAGGACATCGCTGACCGCCTTGAGGTGAGTCGCTTCACGGTCTACAACTACCTGAACGCGCAGCACGCAGCGCCCGTGAATGTGGAGCGACCAAATGACTGAGATCTGCATCGAGTTCACGATCGAGCCCTTCACCCCTGACCAGCCCGGGCCGCATGTCACCGAGGCGATCCGCGCCGTGCAAGACCTTGCCGGCCCCGACGTGCTTGTCGAGGTTGGACCGTTTGGGACCGCTGTCACTGGCCCGGTCTCGTCTGTCCTCACTCTCATCGAGCCGCTGCACCGCGTGGCGCTCGAGCACGGGGCCACCCGCATCAGCGCACAGAGTTCCCCACTTCCCGAATCAAGACCCGAAACCCAAGGACAAACGTGAGCGACGAACGAGAGATTCTCGATTGGGAGACCTACGGCACCGCCGTCCGGTCCCTCGCCCAGCAAGTTGCCGACTCCGACTACCGCCCGGACATGATTCTGGCGATCGCCCGGGGTGGCCTCTTTGTTGCCGGGTCGCTGGGCTACGCCTTGTCGGTCAAGAACCTCTACGTGATGAACCTCGAGTTCTACAGCGGTGTCGACGAACGGCTCGACGTACCGATCGTGCTTCCGCCCTACATGGACAAGGTCGATCTCACCGGCGCGAAGATCCTTGTCGCCGACGACGTTGCCGACACCGGCCACACCCTCAAAGCGGTGCACGAATTCTGCCAAGATGTGGTGGCCGAATCGAGGACGGCGGTGCTCTACGAGAAGTCTCATTCGCTCGTGAAGTGCGACTACGTGTGGAAAAAGACCGACGCTTGGATCAATTTTCCATGGTCGAGTGAGCCCCCTGTGGGTCAACCAAGCGCAGGGAACGTCGTTTTAGACGCTTAGGTCAAATCCCTTCTTGCGTTTGCCCTCGACAATTGAGTGCAGCGTTTCTACGATGGCGAGCTTCACATGATGAGAGGGCTCCCATGCTGAAAGAGCGGGCATGACAAGATTTGCCGTTGCACTCGTTGCAGGCCTTGCCGCGCTCGTCGCGATCCTGGTGAGCGTTGATCTTGTCAACTTCGGTGACAATAGCGCGAACGGATGGCCGCTGATTGCATGCGCGGCGATCGTCCTTTTCGCCTTCGGCTTCTTATCGGCGACCAGCAGCGACGAAGTTGCCGTGCGCTCGATCGGCGAGCCCCAGCCCGATCGATTGCAACGAGTGATCCCCGCATCGCCCGGCTCCCTCCACACCAGCCGCACCCGCTCCGCCGGGGCGATGACCGCCACGCTCGAACGTTCGCTTGACGGAGCCGACGAGGCTGTTGAAGCCTCGTTTGGAGACGTCGAACCCCAGATTCCGCAGCCTGTCGCCGTCGCAAGCAACGCTGGCAATCCCGGCGAGAGCGGTACCGGCGAGAGCGGTACCGGCGAGAGCAACACCGATCAGAACGAAGACCAGATGGAAGCCTCTGCGATGGACCCCGATGAGACCCCCGCCGGCAGCGTGTCTGCTGACAACGCGGAGGTCGTCCACGCAAGCGACGGCGCTGCTTCCGGTGTGCCCAGCGCTGATCTCGAGAGCACCGATCTCGAGAGCGCTGAGGCAAGTGAAGAGTTCGCGCTCTTGGCAGCGGTGGCGACCGCCATCGCTACCCCCGTCGCTCTGTCGACTGCCTCCATCGATGAAATCCCGCTCCAAGACCTGCCCGCAGTCGAGCACCAGTCGGCAGCGACAGGGACAGCCACCACACAGGCGAGGGAAGCACAGCCAGCTGTGGAACAGCCTCTTGCGAGCCGGACGGCGATGCCAGCGGCTCCTTCTCCCGTCACCCTCGATGCCGATGGTGTCCGCGAACGAGAGCTCGCGCCGGTCGTCGAGGTTGGTGACTACACCGCTGCCGATCTTGAAGCTTCGGTCCGCAACGCCGAGAAGTCGGTGGTCCGAATGCTGGTCGAGCAGGGGCGCCTCAGCCCCAACGGGCCAATCTCGGACGACGACGTCTCTGAAATGATCCTTGTGGCGACCACCAGCCAGGACATGCTGACCATCTTGCGCCGCCAGGCGGCCAATGCCGCCCTGGCCCGAGGCAGCGAGTCACGGTCGTCGATTCCCCCACGGCCACCCGCACCAGCACCCGCTGATCTCGAGCGGGTATAGGCACGCACTCAGCCCTGACGTCGTCTGAACGGGTCAAGCGAATCGTCTTTCGTTCCGCTGGCCGCCCAGTTGGCGACGGCTTCTCCAAGACCCGTTGAATGCTTGAATCCGTGCCCGCTGCACGGTGACATGAACAGGACTCTGTCGCTTTGAGGATCGGTGTCGATCAGGAAGTGGTCGTCTGCTGTGTTGGTATAGAGACAGACTTCGGCCTTCACGCATCGGTCTGAGACGCCAGTGAGTCTCGGTGCGACCAGACGCCGGTGCAAGTCAGCGATTTCTTCGGCACTGACGCTGCGCTCAACGACTTCCGGCGACGTCGTGGCGTGGAACTGTTCGCTAAGAACCTTGAGCGCTTGGGTACCAGTGGGCGGCGTTGGGAAAACACCGAGGTAGTCATCGATCGAGGTGCCAGCCCAGATCATGAACGAGAAGTTCTCTGTTGTGAATGCTCCGAGGTCGTCGGCCTCAAACCAACACACGACCTGGCGGGTGACGCTCACTGCGTGCGCATCGACGTCTGCTGCGAGCTCGGCGAACCACGGTCCTGCCGCCACGACAACCCGCGTGGCTTGAAACATGCCGTTGTCGGTCTGCACGCTGACGTTGTCTCGTTCGGGCGTGATTTTGTGCACCCGCTGCCCGAACTTCAAAGAGGCGCCCTCTTCAGTAGCGACGGCGAGCTGAGCTTCGATTGCACGCTCAACCATGACGATTCCCGCGGTGGGTTCGAAGCCAACTCGCTCGTCGTCGCGAACGAGCAGATGCGGCCGCGTCGCTCGAACCTCGGATGGCTCGAGGATTTGGAACTCGATGCCTGCGTCCCGAGCGACGGCATCAGTCTCCAGCACAAAGTCACCCCACCGGCCGTCGTCGCTCTCTTCGGCGAGCGTCACGATGAAGCCACCGCACTCATGGAACAACACTGAGCCCGTGCGCTCCTCGAGCTCTCTCCAAATCTCGTGAGAGCGAGCCACGAACGGCAAATATTGTGGACCTTCACCGACGGCCAGGCGTGTCACGCGGGTCTCCGCGTGGCTCGACCCAAGGTGGTGAGGCGGGTGATGCTGATCGATTCCCAGAACGTCGAGCCCATGAGATGCGGCGTGGTAGGCGACCGCTGCACCCATCGCTCCGAGGCCCACAACGATGAGGTCATGAGTGTGGCCGTCAGCCTCACTCACCTTGCACGACTCCCTGGCTTTCGTTGTAGGAGAAGGTGGGATACTTCGGTGGGTTCGCTTCGCTGTGACACGAAGGCAGGCACTCCATGGGGAAGTTTGAGGTGGCGTTGAAGAAGAACGGCACGGAGTAGCGGCTCGTGGGAGCGAGATTGTTCGCGAAGTGCCGGGTGCTCAGCACGCGATCGTTCGACCACTGTCGCAATAGCTCACCGGCGTTCACAATGAATGACCCCTTCAGCACTGGCGCCACGATCCACTCTTGCCGTTCCTGACTAAAGATGACGAGGCCAGGGCCGTCGGTCAGCAGAAGGGTGAAAAAGGTCGTGTCGACGTGGGGAGCGATGCCGAAGGCACCTGCTGCCCCTTCGGTGTCTTCGGTGTCTTCGGTGTCGAGGGAGCCTGGCGGGTAGTGCGTCATGCGCAGCCGCCAGAGCGGCTGGCGGAAGGCCTCGTCGAAGAAGGTCGGCTCAAGGTCGAGAGCGACGGCGTAGAGCGGCAGCAACCGCAAAGCCAACGACTCGAGCGATCGGGCATACCGTTCAACCGCAGCCCGAAAACCCTGAGCCTGACTCTCGGCAGGCCACTGGTTTTCGTCGAAGCTGAGGCCCCGATCCGACTTGACCAAGAACGCTTCGTTGAGGTTCCCCTGAGCGCGGCGAGGCAACTTCCGCTCACCGAGCGGCAGGTAGCCAACGCCGCGGATCGGCCAGCCCGGTCGGTCCATTTCGATCTGACGCTTCGTTGTCACCGGCAGGTCGTGAAAGGCACGGGTCAGTTCCAGCGCCTCTGAGAGCTCTGCGCTACTGAGGCCGTGGCCTGTCAGCTGGTGGAAGCCAACCGTCTCCAGAGCCGTGCGAAGCACGTCTGCGGCGGCGTCGAGGTCAGCGCGTGCGCCGGAAGCGAACCATGGGCCGACGTCCACCGTCGGGATGTCATTCTCGCTCGCTGGCAGCGGCGAAGACGTGTCCCACGAGTTCGCCTCGTCGAGCAGTTCCCGCTCTTTGGCCTCAGCGTCAAATGAGCTCACCGGCGCACAGTACATCCCACCGGCCGG
This sequence comes from Caprella mutica, assembly GCA_947561585.1. Lineage (NCBI taxonomy): Eukaryota > Metazoa > Arthropoda > Malacostraca > Amphipoda > Caprellidae > Caprella > Caprella mutica. The sequence goes on along the minus strand of CANNZV010000001.1, from coordinate 3,570,297 downwards.
AGGCCGGGGGAGAACGAGAAAACCCCTGGTCAGCGACATTGCCGCTGACCAGGGGTTTTGGGTGTGGAGCTGAGGGGAGTCGAACCCCTGGCCTCCTCGATGCGACCGAGGCGCTCTAGCCAGCTGAGCTACAGCCCCGAAGGGAAGGCTGACGATAGCGCAGCGAGAGGGGCACCCCAATCAGCACCGAAGAAGACCGCTGTTGGGTGGTTTGACTCACCCACCTGTCCGCGACATCTACGGCTCCCAAACGTTGTACTCACAGACCCTTCAGTACCCGCCGCCGCCCGCCAACCCACCCACACAAAGCCAGCTGACCATCATGACCAACACTCTTCGGAGGCCCACAAACCACACGCTCCCTGCCGACTACACAGCAGAGATTCCCGCATCGCTCGAATATCTCTCGGGCTGCCGCCGACACCTCGACGGTTGGCTCCGCGAACTCGATCTGGTGACGGCCGAGCAGCACGATGCGGCCGTGTTGGTCTTTGTCGAGCTTCTCACCAATGCAGTCGAGGCATCCGCGACCGGACGGTTCGTGCAGTACTCGCTCCGGGTCGACCCGTTCGACGTCGTCATCCAGGTCGTGAACGAGAATCCGTCGGGCGGCGCCCTTCAGTTGCGTTCGATGCCCGAGCCACTGGCTACGTCGGGCCGAGGCCTGGCGCTCGCTCAGGAGTTTGCCGATCGCCTCGACGTTCACTCAACCGGCGCCTTGGTCCACATCGACGCGGTGTTCAGCCGCCGGTGAACTCACCATGGGGCGGCCCGAAAACGACCAAATCCCGGGCTCAACCACCGATGCGATGGGCAGGCCCGGGACGTGGGGAAGATCGATTGGGTTTAGCGGTCGCCGACGGCCCGAAGGTAGGTGGGCCGGGCGGAAGGAACAGCACGGAGCGTAGTGACCTTCGCTGAGCGTTCCGTTTCAAGAGCGCCAGCGCGAGCTGCGTAGTAAACGTAAACAGCGAGCATCGCATCGATCAGCAGGTGCTGCCAGACGTAGGCGCCACCCAGAGCTACGGCGAGAACAAGTGAGACCGCCGCAGCGATCACGAAGCCGAGGAACCACTGAAGACGCCGGCGCTTGGCGGTTTGGGCCTGAAAGTTCGCTCCGAAGGAGTGGCGGCCCTGAGCTAGCGACTGCTTCGGAGCTTGGCCCAGAACAGAAAGCTGCTTGTTGAACTGGCCAACAGGGTCTCGGTGAGACGTGTTGAGCATGTTCTGGAGCAGGGGGCGTCCAAGTACCCAACCCCACGCCATGAAGAGGCCTACAAGTACGACCACAGAGATGTTGTTCATCCGACGAGACCCTCTATCGCTTGTCGATCAGTCACGAACGCTGTGCGAGTCACCACGCTACGTGCCATAAATCGAAGTCACCACGTGGGCCAGACGAACTGTTCCACGCGTTTCTCGAACCCATACGTTACGAAATTACTACGAACTAGGGGCATGTTGCAACCAGCACGCCCTATTCAACCCTTGTTCACACAGGGTAGTCCTTCGACTCCCTGCGATACGAACCAGTGCGGCCACCGGTCTTTTCCCACAGCGCGATTTGCCCGATGACCATGTTCTTGTCGGCAGACTTGCACATGTCATAAATGGTTAAGGCCGCGACTGAACAGGCAGTAAGTGCCTCCATTTCCACTCCGGTGCGATCCACGGTGTCGACCGTGGCCTCGATCTGGATGCAGTCATCCTGGATGTCGAAGTTGACGACAACCGCCCCGATCTGGAGGGGGTGACAGAGCGGTAGCAAATCGCTGGTCCGCTTTGCGGCCATGATGCCTGCCACTCGCGCAACGGCCAGAACATCGCCCTTGGCGACGGCTCGCTGGGCGACGAGCGCGGTGGTTTCTGGTTCCATTTCGACTCGGCCACGCGCAACGGCGCGGCGGGAGGTCGGGTCTTTGGCAGTCACGTCGACCATTCGGGCATGGCCGCGTGGGTCGAGATGTGTCAGTGTGCGATCGGTCACGACGGCCACACTAGCTGTCGCCTGCCCTGCATCGCCGATTGGCCTATCCGCCCAGTTGGCTCATGCTCTTGCTCGGCCGGATGAAATGGACTTGGCCGATGGCGTGCCCTGCCCACTTTCGCTCCACTTCGCCCGCCACTGCCTTCACGAGGTCGGCATCACTGCCGCCGTTGCGCAAGAGCGGACGTAGGTCCACGTGATCGAGGGCGAAGAGGCAGTTGCGGAGCTGGCCATCAGCCGTGAGACGCATCCGGTCACAGCTTGAACAGAACGGCTCGCTCACGCTGGCGATGACACCGAACTCTCCGCCGGGACCCTCAACCGCATCGGAACCGGTGTACCGGAAACGTTCAGCGGGCGAGGTGCCTCGTTCGATCACGCCGAACGTGAAGACCTCCGACGCTGCCGCGAGCACCTGGGCTTGAGATACCACGCGGGCCTCAGTCCACTCTCCCTGCGCGTCGAGCGGCATGAACTCGATGAAGCGGATGGTCACGCCCATGTCTCGACCCATCCGAAGAAAGTCGACAACCTCATCGTGATTGATGCCGTTCATCAGAACGGCATTGACCTTCACTGGATGGAAACCCGCATCAACCGCGGCCTGAATGCCTTCCATCACTCGGGGCAGTTCATCTCGGCGAGTGAGGTCGATGAAACGCTGGCGGTCAAGCGTGTCGAGGCTCACGTTCAGTCGCTCGAGCCCGGCGGCCCGCAAGTCAGCGGCGATGAGAGGCAGCGTTGCCCCGTTTGTCGTCATCGAAAGGTCGGTTCCCAGCGCAGCGAGTTTCTCAACGAGGATCGGCAGCCGCGCACGGACGGTGGGCTCGCCTCCGGTCAAGCGGATCGACCGGACACCAGCTTGTTCGACCAGAACACGAGCGACACGCTCGATCTCCTCAAAGCTCAGGATCTCCTTGCGATCCAGCCAGTCCATGCCTTCTTCTGGCATGCAATAGGCGCAGCGGAAGTTGCAGCGATCAGTGACCGAGATCCGAAGATCATTATGGACTCGACCGAACGTGTCGATGAGTGAGGTCTGCGGCGTATCCGACATGCCCGGAGGGTACTCACTTCGCCGCCTGGCCGAAAGAGCGGCCGTCCGAGCGGGTGGGATCACTCCCCCAGATACATGACACGGACGCGCTGTCCCGTGGCCACACCGTCGCCGTCCGGGATCACAGCGAGCCCGTTGGCATTGGCGAGCGCGGAGAGCTGGTGGGAGCCTTGCCCCCCGGCAGAGCGCACGTGCCAACCGTCGCTCTCCTCGTTCACGACAACGCGTGAGAAGTGGGTTTTGCCGTCGACCGAGCGCAGCAGTGGCTCATCCGCGATTGCGGAGACCACCGGCCGGAGTGTGTCTGAACGGCCCATCATTTTCCGCAGGGCGGGCCGGGCGAAGAGTTCGAACGAGACGGCGGAGGACACCGGGTTGCCCGGCAACCCGAAGATCGGGGTGTCGAGCAGCAAGCCAAACGCCAGGGGCTTTGCTGGTTTGATCGCGACCTGCATCCAGCTCAGGTCACCCAATTCACTCAGCACCTGTTTCACGAAGTCGAAGTCGCCCATGCTCACGCCGCCAGAGGTCACAAGTGCGTCACACCCGTCCACCGCGTCGCGAAGCGCCGATTCGATCTCGGCTCGGTCATCACGCAGGACGCCGAGATCGACGGCGTCGAAACCAGCTTGTTCCACGAGGGAGACCAGCGTGGGTCGATTCGAGTCTCGAATCTGGCCCGGCTTGAGCGTGACAGGGCCAACGACCAACTCATCACCAGTGGAGAACACGCCCACTCGCGGGCGTCGGTGCGCCTTCACCGTTTCGCGACCAACTGAAGCAAGAACCCCGATGTGGTGGGGTGAGATCAACTCACCAGGCTCGAAGACAACGGCGCCTTGGACCAAGTCGTCGCCGGCACCACGAATGTGGTTCCCGACAGGCACCTCGGCAAGGCAGCGCACGACACTGTCGCTGGACTCGGTGAGCTCCACCATGATGATGGCATCGGCGCCTTCGGGCAGCGGCGCCCCCGTCATGATCCGCATTGCCTCGCCAGGTTCCAGCGCCCGCTCAGCAACGGCTCCGGCAGCGATTGTCCCAGCGATCGCCAGTTCCTTCGGTGACGAGGCCTCGGCGCCCACGCTGTCTTCTGCTCGGATCGCGAAGCCATCCATCGCTGTGTTCGCAAACGGCGGGATCGACTCGGGCGCCGTGATCGTTTCGGCCAGCACCAGTCCCCGAGCGCCGCGAATGGCGACGTCAGCGACCGGCAAAACCGTGATGTCAGCGTTGATGCGGGCCTGCGCCTCTTCGAGCGGGATCATCCCGCCAGACTAGAGCCCTTCGCGCTGAGCGATGGCACCAAGGATCTGGCGGAACTCGGGTCCCAGATCGTCTCGCTCCAACGCGAATTCGACGACGGCACGCAAGTAGTCGATCTTCTTGCCGGTATCGAAGCGGCCCTCGGTGAAGGTAAAGCCCATCATCGATTCCTTGGAGAGCAGGCTCAACATGGCGTCGGTGATTTGGATTTCTCCGCCAACACCCGGCTTGGTCTGTTCGATCTCGTCGAAGATCGCCGGGGTGAAGAGGTAGCGGCCCATGATCGCCAGGTTCGACGGCGCCACGTCGGCAGCGGGCTTCTCGACGAGGTCGGTCACCTGCACAATGTTGTCGCCCACGGCGTCCGCCGCAGCGCAGCCGTAAAGGGAGATGTCTGCCGGAGGGACTTCCATTAGAGCAACAACGGAAGACTCGTGCTTCTCGTAGGTCTCCACCATTCCTTTGAGCACCGGGGCGCGCATGATGTCATCGCCCAGGAGCACGGCGAACGGCTCGTCGCCCACGTGGTGCTTGGCCATTCCGATCGCGTGGCCGAGGCCCTTGGCTTCACCCTGGCGGACGAAGTGGATGTTCGCCATGTCGAAAAGCGCTCGAACCGAATCGGCTTCGGCACTCTTTCCCTTGGCGTCGAGGGCGTCCTCGAGCTCAGGGAACCGGTCGAAGTGATCTTCCATGACCTTCTTGTGGCGTGAGGTGATGATCAGGATGTCGTCCATCCCCGCCTCGATGGCTTCTTCGACGATGTACTGGATGACTGGCCGGTCGATGACGGGCAGCATCTCTTTCGGCACTGCCTTGGTGAAAGGAAGGAATCGAGTGCCGAGTCCCGCTGCGGGAATGACGGCTTTGCGAACAGGTGAGGTCATGTGTTTCTCCAGCGCGATGCATCGACGTGAGTGTCGGCACGATGATGTGTAGCCGACCTCTCATGCATCGGCACCACAAGACCCGACTGGAGGAGAAGTTGCACCGTTATCCTCTTCAGCCGTGCCCACCTACGAGTACAAGTGCACCGAGTGCACAGAACGTTTCGAAATCGAACAGTCGATGAGCGACGACACACTGACGTCGCTACCCGGTGATGACCACGAGCACCAGCTCAAAAAGGTCTTCAGCGCGGTCGGCATTGCCTTCAAGGGTGATGGCTTCTATAAGAACGATGCCCGAGCGGGCTCCAAGAAGAGCTCGTCAGGATCGTCGAGTTCTTCGTCTTCGAGCAGCAGCTCCGATTCCGGCTCTTCAGATTCGTCTGGGTCGTCGTCGTCCTCAGACTCCTCCAGCGGAGGCGACTCCAAGCCTGCGGCCTCATCGAGCGGCGATTCCAAGCCCGCTGCTCCCAAAGCACCAGCCAAGAGCTCCGGCTCTTCTGACTGAGCAAGCACGCTCTTTCGCTGCGGGACTGACCCCAGCCTGAACCAGCTTCCCCCTGAGCGTCACCGAGGAACCGTTGCGTCCTCGATTCTGGAGGGTCTGCTGTGTCCAATTCCGCATTCATTCGACCGAGTTGGGTGCGACTCGGGCCATTTGCTTGGCTCGTCGCTCGATCTCGGCGCCATCGGGGCGCGCTTGATCGGCGTCGCCTGCTTGCGCTGTTCCTTGCCGGCGTGTCGCTCCTCCTACTTGGCGCACGGCCGGGGCCCGACACCATGGTGGGGGCAACGGTGCGGGTCCAAGTCGCCGCTCGCCCTCTCGCTGCAGGCAAGGTGATCGCTGCCGCAGACCTGACATGGGTCGAGTGGCCGGCGGCAAAGATCCCGACGGCGAGCCTCCCGTACGAGGCCATCGGCGCCACCGTGCGCGAGCCGGTTTTGGGTGGCGAGATCATCGTGGCGGAGCGGCTGTTTGGCACGAGCGCCTCCACAATCAACGGGGCAGGAACTGGGGTGCTGCTTGGCCCGGCGGAAAGGCTCGTGCATGTGCCGCTTCCCATCGGCCGTCCTCCGTTGGTTGTTGGAAGCCGGGTGCAACTCGTCGGCTTGCTGCCCACGGAGCAGCCATGGGGCCCGACGCCGACGGTTCTCGCTGACGGCGTGGTGTTCGAGGTTTCTGACGACAGCACGCTGGTTGTCGTGCCCGTGGGGACCGCCACCGAGATTGTCCGCCATGTTGTGCTCGGAACCGTGGAGATCGTCGGCCTTCCCTGACCGGAATGTCAGGAGCTGACTGTGAAGCCCTTGCGAACTTGCTGCCCCCACTCGGTGCGCCCTTGCAAGAAGAGCCGGATGCCCCAGAGTCGCCAGGCGATCGTGAGCTGGCGATACAGAACCTGTTCCACGATCGCGTAGAGCGAGAGCTTCACCCGGTAGATGAACTTCGGGTAGCTCTTGAAGGCCATGTCGTCGAACCAGAGCGTCAGCACCGTGATGGCGGATCCGAAGCCGTAGGCGGCGCCCAACACCCAGAGCGAAGCAGGATCCACGAGGCCCGCGAGCAGACCCACCAGAAGCAGGGAGATGGAGATGGCTTCAACGATGGGCGAGAGGAACTCGACAATAAAGAAGAACGGCATGGAGAGCATGCCCGCAGACCCGTAACGAGGGTTCAGAATCATGCGGCGATGACGATGCAACACGTCCATCAAGCCGCGTTCCCAGCGGTTGCGTTGCCGAGCGAGCACCCTCGCCGACTCAGGGGCTTCCGTCCAGGCCACGGGATCGGGCAGGAATTCCACCCATGCAGGATTGCCGGTCTCGTAGCCGTGGCGACGAAGGCGAACAATGAGCTCCATGTCTTCGCCGATCGAGGAATGCTCATATCCGCCGGCTGCGAGCACGGCGTTACGATCGAACACGCCGAACGCCCCCGAAATGATGAGGTTGCCGCCCAGAGGGTTCCAGCCCAGCCGCCCGACAATGAAGGCCCGGACGTATTCCACTGCTTGCAGTGCGGGAAGCGGCTTCTTTGGCACGACAAGCTCTGTGACCCTGGCCCCTCGCACAGGGGAATCGTTTGTGAGTCGGACCGTTCCGCCGACCGCAACAGTGTCTGATCGGGACAGGAAGGGTGCGACCAACTGTTGGAGCGCATCGGGCGCAACAAGGGTGTCCGCGTCGATGGCACACACAAGGTCGCCGGTCGCGACATTGACCCCGGCGTTCAGCGAATCGGCCTTGCCGCCGTTGAACTTGTCGACCAGAACGAGCCGGGGTTCTTTGCTGGACCGGTAGAGGCCCTTGACCTCGGCGGTCGCGATGATCTTCTGATAGATCGGGTGCACCGGCCGCAGATCGAAGAAGTTGACAAGAGCATCAACGGTGGAGTCGGGCGATCCGTCGTTAACCACCACGATCTCAAGGTTCGGATACGAAAGGGCCAGGAGCCCCTTCACCGTTTCGGTCACCGTGACTTCTTCGTTGTACGCCGGGACCAGCACCGTGATGCGCGGCACCAACGGCGACCGCAGCACTCGGCGCCACACCTGATGACGATCCCGCTGGCGAATCCGTCGCATCTCGATTCCGGCGCTCACCACCATGATGAGTTGGAGAATCGTGATGATGATGACCCAACCTGCGGCGACGTCGGCGATGGAGTCAAAGAGTTGGGAGATCACGAGCCGCCTCCGGCGAGAGCGGGTTCGGGTTCGCGTTTATCGGCCGAGGGGAGAGAGGAGTTTCTTGAGCGGTCGAACGTGAGTGGAGCGCCAAGCCGCGCTCCTCCGGCATCCAACATCTGCCTCGCCATGTCTCTCGCGAATGCGTCGTCGCTCAGAAGCGCTTGGCGAAGCAACAATCGGCCGGTCGGGCCCATGGTGTCGAGAGCAGAGCCGGCGGCGCGGCGCACCGCCCAAGAGCGGTCCGTTAGGCCGTCGGCGATTCTGGGGCTCGCTCCCACATCTTGGAGGCGACCGAGGCTCTCGATCGCCGTTGCCCGCACGTTCGCATCCTCATCGTCGAGCATCCGACGCAAGATGGGGCCCTCAGTTGCTGCTCCGCCGTTTCCGAGCGAACGAGCGACGAGGAGCCGGGTTCCGGCATCGCTGGCTGAGGCATGACGATCGAGGACGTCGGTGAGGCGCGTGTCGGCGAGGTTCGCTGCCAGTTCGAGCACCTCGATGAGGTGCGTCTGGGTGCTTCGCAGATGAGCGAGTAGCGCCGGCACCGCGGGCGAGCCCAGGTCCAGGAGCTTCTGTTGTGCGGAGATCCGCACAACAATCGCATCGTCACCGAGGAGGGCAAGCAGCGGCTCCACGAGTGCCTCAGCTTGGGTGCGGTTCAGTGACTCTGCCGCTCGTGCACGCACGAGCGGGTGCGCATCGGTGAGAAGAAGCCGGCGATCGAAATCGGGATCAATCACCAGAAATTGGAGTTGGGCCGCTTGAACTCGCAGCCGCCAGCGTCGAGCGCGTGCCCGCTTCACGATGAAGGTCTGGAGACCGCTGCTGCGCGTGAGTTGTTGGAGACGCAGATGCGCCTGACCCTCAAGGTCAACGGCGAGCGTCTGGATCACGCTGAGGAGCATGCGCCTCGGCAGCTTCGTCGCCCGTTCACTTGCGCCAGCCGCTTCGTCTTCAGACTCGAACAGCACAAAGCTGAGCTCGGCGAGCACTCGCTGGCGGCGTTGTTCCCGCACCCGCTGCAGCCAATCGGTCACTGTGCCAACCACGACGTAGGCGACGATAAGGGCGCCCGTCAGGCTCCACGCTCCGAGGAAGAACTGGAATCTCATTCGGTCCTAGCGCCGCGTCAAGGCGCGGTCGAGGCGATGCATGAGAAGCGGCGTGCTGAACGGCTTCGTCACGTAATCATCGGCGCCAAGGTCGAACGCCTGGAGCAGATCGTTCTCGGCAGTGCGAGCCGTGAGGAGGATCACCTTGACTCGGCCGAGCGTTCCCGCCTCACGCATTTGCCGAAGGAAGTGCAGTCCGTCGAATCCCTGAAGATCGAGCTCCAAAAGCACCACTGCTGGCAAAGGCGTGCCGCTGTGGCCGGTGAGGTGATCAAGCCCATCGATCGAATCGGCGGCGTAGTGGACTCGCAGGCCACGGCGTTCGAGTGCGGGAACGAGGACCGCTGCGAGCGTCTCGTCCGGGTCGACAAGGAAGACGTCGGCCGCCTGCGATGCCTCTGGTTGCCAATCGGCTCCAGCGATCGCTGGTCCCGCCTCGGCGTCAATCCGCTCCACACCAATCTGGTTCTGCACGAGGAGTTCGTTCAACGATCGACCGTCCACCGGGAACTCCGCCCCGACGGAACGAACACCCAAGTCCGTCAGCCCGAACTTCTCATGCACGTCCTCCAGGCGCTTCAAAATGGTCCGCCGGCCGACACCTTGCAGAGCCAGCACGAGCGACTGATCATCGCAGCGGGCAATAACGTCGCCCTCACGAAACTCTCGTGCAATCTGATCGTCGAGGCGTGATCCCGCAACCGAGCGCGGAATGCGGAGCAGCGCCAGGCCCATCGGCATCGACTGGCGGAATGAAGAGGTGAGCATCCGCTCGATCAGCACTGACGCATTGGCCCAAGGAATCGACTGGAGCTGATTGACCGGATCCGCCAACGGCTCGATCTCACCGCGGCGCCGCAGGCGCATCTTCAGCGTGACGGCAACGTCGTCCAGGTCTGTCTGAGACGAGAAGAACGCGTCGGCACCATCTCGCAGCGCCGGGTCTCGGAGTTCAAGCGAGTCACCCACAATTCCGACGGTCGCGGCGCGAATTGAACGATCCGTTCGGATGGCCCGCAACATCTGGTTTGGGTTCGGGCCCTCCTGGTCGGGAAGAAGAAGGACACACCGAGCCGTGCCGGAGCGCAGGGAAGAAAGTACTTCGTCGGCGTTGGCCGCTGGCCGCGCTGACATGCCCCGATGCGCCATTTCGCCGGCCACCCACTCAGATTGGGTGCCGAGGACGATAACTGAAAGTTCATGGCTCAACCGAACGAGGGATCCGCGCACTTCATCGATGACCGCGGTGGGGCGCGCCCCCAGTGACATCACCGTCGTCACGAGGTCCACAATCGCGAGCCTGTCAACGGTGGAACCGGGCGGTGCCAGAAGGACGAAGGGCTGCAACGGGTAGCGCTCGCGCAACCCGCGGACCAACGGGCGCACCCGGGAAAGATCGGGGTGGCCAGCAGCCAGAACGATGGCCGAAGCGTCTTGGCGGCCGGTATCTCCGTCGAGCACCCGCGTGATCAGAAGGCCGCGAGAGGCCGCAACCCAAACGATGTCGTCGAGCGTTTCTGACTCGTCGCCCACCACGGCGATCGTGGCTCCGTCGCGACTCATGATCCGGGATTCCTCGACGACAACCGACATCGCCACTCTGGCGTCTTCCAGCATCGCTGAAACCGCCACGCACGTCGGCAGGCCAAGGTCTTCCTGGTCGAGCTGGGTGCCGGTGCGGCGCAACAACTCGGCGGACACTCCAAAACCCAGAACCCCGAGCTTGGAACCGAGCTGGTCGCAAAGCTCAAGCGCTTCGATGACCTCAGTGGGTTCCAGCGGACGGTCAAAGACCGTGACGACGAGGCGCTCCAACCGCGTGAGCTTCGCCTCGATACGAGACTGAATCCGCTCCAGGGCGCGTTCTACCGGAGCAAAGTCGATGGCCTGCCCTGGAGTCTCTTCGCTCGTTTCGGGGTGGTGAGACCCGATGTGCCCTGCAACGTTTGGCACATTCTCTTGATCGGCACGTTTGAGCGAAGTTGCAGGAATTCGGGATGTTCAGACTGAGGGGATCACCCGAGGCGTCCATGGGCGGGGTTCATCGAAGAAGTGACCGGCGAGCGATCCTGCTCGCAACGATCGAAGAAACGATGCTGGGCCATCGAAATCCGGCATCGTCACGACGGAGGCGCCGAAGGCTCTGGGGACATGTGCGTCGCTGCCCGCTCCGAGAGCCAACGCGTGTTCAACGGCAAAGTCGACCGCCAGTTGGTTGAGCGACCGAAGGCTTGTTTTGGAGTTCTGCCCCTCAACAGCATCGAGGAGTCCGGCGGCAACGAGCCCTTCCAGCTCATCAATGCGCAGACCGTTCCGCATCGGGTCGAACGGATGGGGCGCGTACACAAGGCCGCCCTGGGACCGAATCGCCTCGGCAGTGGCGAGCGCTGTCTGGTTCGGGGCGATCCGTTCGGTCAGGAACAAGCCGATGAGCTCGCCGCTGCCGCATCGCACTTCTTCGCCAACAATCACTCGGCAATCGAGCCCGGCCTCCGCCATCGATGTGCGAAGCGACACGGCGCCAGCAATGGCGTTGTGGTCAGTGATGCACAGCACGTCGAGAGGCAGCTCACGTAGCGCCTCGATGACCTCGGCCGGCGTCGTCGTGCTGTCGCCGGACCACATGGTGTGAGCATGCATGTCCACGCGAAGCCAGCCCTCAGGTGTGGGGTCCCCAAGATGGGGATGTCGCAGCACGCCGGTCGGGTCCGGTGTCATCGGTTCAGCCACCCGGACCCATCCGAGCTGGGCTCCGGAGTCAGTCTGAGGCTCCGGACATCATGACGTCGCCGACCACCACGCTCGGGGTCGAGACACCGCTCGGCAAATGTGTGAGATCGCTTCCGACGTGGGTCACATCCATCAGGAGCCGTTGCAGCGTCGACCCCACCGTGCACTCGCTGACGGGCTCCGCGAGGGCGCCATTGCGGATCATCCGGCCCTCCACCCCAACGGAGAAGTCGCCCGACACCGGATTCACACCTGAATGCAGCCCAGTGAGAGAGAAAACCATGATCCCGAGGTCGACTCCGGCGATGAGTTCGTCGAGCGAGCCGCTGCTTCCAGCGGCCACGTGCAGCGCATGGATACCAGGGCCCGGCAGACCACGAGTGCCGCGGACAGCCGAGCCGGTGCTCGCTACTCCGGCCTTGCGGGCGTTGTAGGCGTCGTACAGATAGCCGTCGAGTTGGCCGGCGGTGACGAGGGGGACTCGCCGACAGGCAAGGCCTTCCCCGTCGTGGGAGTCGGCGCCGAGGGAATCAGGATCGGTGGCATCATCGAAAATCGTGAGCAGCGGCGAGGCGATGGCTTCGCCGACTCGGTCCACGAACGGTGAGCGCTTCTTCAAGATTCGGTCGGACGTGAGGGTTCCAGAAACCAGGCCGAGCACGGTGGCGGCGAGCCTCGGTTCGAGTACGAGGTCGACTTTGCTCGTCGCTGGCTTACTCGCACCCAACAGGTCGACGGCCTGGGAAACGGCGCGGTCAACGACCATGGAAAGGTCGAGGCTGCGAGGCGAACGGGCGGCGTCGTAGGCGTAGCCCGTTTGTGTGCGGCCATCTGTGTCGTCGGCGAGCGCTTGCACACCAAGACTCGCTGAGGTCGCTCGGGTACAGGCTCCGATTCCGGACGTGCTCGCAAGCGCGAACGCACCGGAGGAATCTCCGTAGCTCGCGGTTCGCACCCCCGAAATTCGAGAGTGGCCAGCGAGCACCTGACGTTCCAGCTCGATCGCGAGGTCAATCTTGGCTTCGGTCGCCAGTTCGCGTACGTCGTCGCTCCACAGGTCGATGTCGACGGCGGCGACTCCATCGGCTTCGGCAACGCCAGCGAACTCATCCCGCTCAGCGAAGGTTGCGTTGTCTCGCGCCTCGACGAGCATTGCCGAGAGGACCGCCGCGTCGAGTGTGCCAGCGGAAGCGAATCCCTCTCGCCCGTCGGCGATGAGGCGGATGCCGACACCCTGGTTCTGGGCGGAGGTGAACGACTCGACCTCTCCCCCATACACCTTCACCGAGGTCGATGTGCTCTGGGAAACCGCCACCTCGATCTGCTCATCAGGCTGGGCGCGGCCCACGAGCTCAAAGGCAATCGCGAGGAGCTCCTCGGGGCTCGCCGCGGTCATGCTGCCGTCCCACCGATGGTGAGCTCGGTCACCCGAAGCGTGGGCACGCCATCGCCTACTGGCACACCCTGGCCGTCCTTGCCGCACGTTCCCGGAGGGCCCATCTCGAAGTCGTTACCCACCGCATCGATGAGCTGCAACACCTTGGGGCCGTTGCCGATGAGCTGCCCTTCGCGCAGCGGAGCGGTGATCTGTCCGTTTTCAATGAGATACGCCTCGGTCATGCCGAAGGTGAAGTCGCCCGAGGCCGTATTGACCTGGCCTCCACCGAGGCGGGCGACGTACACGCCGTAGTCCACCCCGGCGATGATGTCTGCCGGGTCCGATTCACCACCGGCAAGGTACGTGTTCGTCATGCGGACCATCGGAAGGTGTCGGTAGCTCTGACGCCGCCCGTTGCCAGAGCTCGGCCGCCCCTCTTGCCGGGCACGGTTGCCGTCCCACATGTAGTCGACAAGCACACCGTTTTCGATCAGCAGGTTCGCCGCGGCGGGCATGCCTTCGTCGTCAATCGCGAAGTGGCCCCACTCTTCGGCCATCGTGCCATCGTCGATGATGGTGACCAGTTCGCTCGCCACCTTTTGACCGATCCGGTCTCGGAACGCCGACGCCCCCTTGCGAACGAGGTCAGCTTCGAGTCCGTGGCCGCACGCCTCGTGGAAGAGCACCCCACCCGAGCCGGGCCCGATCACCACGGGGAGCGTGCCCGACGGTGCGGGGCGAGCATCCAGCTTCGTCATGGCCCGTGTCGCCGCGGCGACCGCCATATCAGAGACGTCGTGGCGGCCGAACAATTCGTATCCCACCGAGAGGCCGGCGGACTCGTAGCCGGTCTGGAGCCCGGCATCGCCAGTCGCCACACAGTTCACGGCGAAGTTGGTTCGTGTTTGGTCGTCTTCGGCGAGCACCCCATCGGAGTTCGCAACGAGGATTCGCCGCCGGTTATCGCCGTAGCGGGCGCTGACCTGGGTGATGGCCGCGTCATGGGCTCGGGCCACCTCGTCTGCCCGCTGCACCGTGGACACCTTCGTTGCCTTATCGATGTCTTCGGGCCGGATCTCCACAGGAGCGGCAGCGATGTTGAGCGGAGCGACCTCGACCACCCGGTTGCCCGAACCGCCCGCTCGGGCGGCCTCCCGAGCGGCACGCGCAGCGGCGAGCAGCCCTTCTTCACTCAGATCGGCGGTGTGTGCGAACCCTGTGCTTTGCCCCGAGATGACTCGGATGCCAGCGCCACGATCGCGGCTACTGGCCAAATTTTCGATCTTTCCATCGTCCAGATTCACTGATGTTCGTTGGACATCTTCAGCGAAGATCTCAGAAAACTCCGCACCACCGTCAAGTGCGGCGGACAGGACTCGATTGACAGTCATCTGGTCGATCACGAGCCCAAGAGTAGAACGTTGGACCGCCGGCTCCCCATTCATCTGCGTCACACAGACGGCCGTTTGACGTCGACGTGCACAGCACCATCACAGATTGGACACCGGACAGTCCTTTCGAGTCCGCTAGGTTTGCGCCTCTGGGCACCATTGTCCGGACCCATCTCCCATGCTCCAATCCATCAACGAACCAGCCGATCTCCGAAGCCTCTCCTACGACGACCTCGATCTCGTGTGTCAGGAAATGCGCGACTTCATTGTCGAGACCGCCAACAACAGCACCGCTGGCGCCCACCTCGGATCAAACTTGGGGATCGTTGAGCTCACGGTCGCGCTGCATCGAGTCATGCATTCGCCCCAAGACGTGCTGCTATTCGATACCGGCCACCAAACGTACGTGCACAAGCTGATCACAGGCCGGCGCGACATGTTCGCGAACCTGCGAGAGAGCGACGGGTTGTCCGGCTATCCAAGCCGTGAGGAATCCGAGCACGACTGGATCGAGAACAGCCACGCATCCACCGTGCTGTCCTACGCCCATGGCCTCGCCACGGCATTCAAGGCCCAAGGCGTGAAGGACCGGCGCATCGTCGCGGTCCTCGGGGACGGCTCGATGACCGGCGGCATGGCCTTTGAGGGTCTGAACAACCTCGGCCATGCGTGCAGCGACGTCACCATTGTCCTGAACGACAACGGACGCAGTTACGCACCCACCGTGAGCCTGCTTTCGGAGAGTCTCGTCAAGATTCGGTCCAACCCGGTCTACATGGCTCGCCAACGACGCTTCGAGGACTTCACCGAGAAGCTGCCTGTCGTGGGCCGGCTCTCCATGCTCGGCGTCGAGGCCTCCAAAGCCGCCATTCGTGAGGCGCTCGAGCCGAAGGAGTTTTTCGAGCCGCTCGGCATTCGCTACATGGGCCCCTTTGATGGCCACGACATCGCCGAGATCGAACAGGCGCTTCAAAACGCCGCCGAGTTCGAGGGTCCCGTTGTTGTGCACGTCATGACCACCAAGGGCCGGGGCTTTGGGCCGGCCGAGAACGATTCCGTCAAGAAAATGCATGACGTCTCCGGCAAGTTCTTGGAGACCGCTCCCACGACACCAGCCGCTGGCAATGGGGCGGCGTCGAACGGTGCGACCCCACCTCCCACCGGCAAGTACACAGCCGCTTTCACCGAGGCCCTCGTGAAGCTCGGTGAGGCCAAGAGCGACGTTGTTGCCATTACTGCCGCAATGCCGGACTCAACCGGTCTCCTCGCCTTCCGAGACCGTTTCCCGGATCGGTGCATCGACGTCGGCATTGCCGAACAACATGCGGTGACCTCCGCCGCAGGCATGGCGATGGGTGGACTTCGTCCTGTTGTTGCGCTGTATGCCACGTTCCTCACGCGCGCCTTCGACCAAGCGAACCTCGATGTTGGCTTGCACGCCCAGCCCGTGATTTTCTGCCTCGACCGCGCTGGCATCACCGGCCCAGATGGGCCCTCACACCACGGTGTGCTCGACATGGTCCTCATGTCGAAGATTCCGAACATGACTATGTTCGCCCCGTCGTCGTACCAAGAGCTCCAGCAGATGCTGTTCGACGCCTACGAGATCACCGACGGGCCAACCTGTATCCGCTGGCCGAGAACACCCGCCCCGATCGTTCCAAGCGACGAGGTCGGCGCCGGCCTCAACGCACGCAAGACCCGTTCGGGCAGTCATGTCTGTCTCATCGGCATCGGCAAAATGCTCGGAGCATCCCAAGAAGCAGCCGAAACACTCGCTGGCGAAGGCATCGAAGTGACGGTGTGGGACCCTCGGGTCATCAAGCCGCTTGACCACGCGATGCTTGCCGATGCGGCCACCCATGAAATCGTAGTGACCGTCGAGGACGGACTCGACCATGGCGGCATCGGCTCAATGGTGGCGCGCCAACTCCGCACCGCCGAGAACCACGTGGAGGTCATGGGCGTACCCACGACCTACATACCCCACGGCGACCCCGTCGAGATCCTCGCCGCGCTTGGCCTCGATGGAGCCGGCGTCGCAGCACGAGTCCGCTCCCTCCTCGGCCGATAACCCAGTCGGCGACCCTCAGGGGTGGGTGCGAATCGAGCGAGCCACCGCGCTCATCTCGCTCAACGACGGGCCGACCTCATCCTGCGGGATCGGGCGCCCGAAAAGGTAGCCCTGCACCAGATCGCATTCGGCCTCACGCAGAATTTTGAGCTGGGCCACCTTCTCCACACCTTCGGCAATGACCTTGCAGCCGAGTTCGTGAGCGAGGCGAATCATTGCAGTCACGATGATGCGATCCTCCGGGGCCAACCCAAGGCCGCTGACCAGGGAACGCGGGAGCCGAATGACGTCGAAGTGGCAGCGACGCAGAAGGTCCGGTGATCCAAAGCCGACGCCGAAATCTTCGAACGCCAACGAGACGCCCTCCGCCCGGAGCGCCGCCAACGACGGCCACATCTGGTTGATCTGGGCGCCGATGGCGGCCCCATTGAGGTCCAGCAACAACTGCGATGGGTCGACCGAGAACTCGCTCACCGTGGACATGACCGTGGTAATGAACTGCTCATCCTGCACGAAGCTCAGATCCAGGTTGATGGCACCAAACAGCTCCGGCGCCTGCAGCTCACGGCTCCATTGGGACACATTTCGCAGGCATTCCTGGAGGATCCAACGGTGCAAGCGAACCACGATCGGCGACATCCGAAGACTGTCCAAGAACAAGCCGGGATGAAGCATCTCCATGCCGGTCGGCCCCGTGTCGGAGACCCAACGCAAGAACGCCTCGAAACCAACGATCTGGCCGCTTCGGAGGGAGACGACTGGCTGGTAGTGCAGCTGGAAGTCGTCGTTTTCGAATGCCCGTTGCAGCCGGACCGCAAGAATGTCGTTCTGACCCCGCTTGTTGCGCGACTCATCGAGAATCAGCATGCGGTGTTCCGACTCGCCTTCGCGATCCCAAGCGCACCCTCAGCTTCGACAAGCAAACGATCGATATCTAAGTCGGGGCTGCTGATCAGGCCGGCAACGGCAATCTCAACGGGTACAACAAAGCTCTCGAATTTGATTTGAGCGGGAAGCCCGGCGAGAACATGATTCGCGAACCGTTCAGTCTCGTCCGAGCTGAACTGCCCCGGCCAAAGCACGGCGAACTCTGAGCCGCGGTATCGAGACAGATGGCCGTTGTGGGCAACCCCGCCAACCAGCGCCTCGGCGACATGTTGCAGAACTTCATCACCGACGGCGCTGCCATAGCCGGCGTTGATCTGCGCCAGGTTCGAAACGGACACGAGGTAGAAACCGAACCGTTCCCCCGTCCGCTGGCTTCGGGCGGCCTGCTCCTCGATCCACTCCTCAAGCTGCCAGCGGTCAGGCAGGCCTGTGAGCGCGTCAAGTGCCGCATCTGCACCTGGCGATTCACTCTTGTCATCACGAAAGCGACGGAAGACCATGGATCCTGATCTGAACGGGGAACTCCTCTATCGGCACGAATCGATCCGATGTTGAACAGCAAACACGGCTGTTCAGCCCTCTTTGCCCCCGAGGCCGTCTCCACCGCTGCTCGGCATGCGACGCTCGCGCAGCAAAACCTCCTGAACGATGGTCGCCACATGCGTGCCTGTCTGGCTGAACACGTTGCCGACTGACAGGCCGCGGGCGCCAACGAGACCGTGGCAGACAACATCGGCAAGAAGCCAGCCGCCTGGGTCGACTGGGCGATGGAAGTACACATTGTGATCGAGGCTTGCGCCCATGAAATGGCTGTGAATTTGTGCCCGGCTCTCGAGCTGGGTGGGGTGTGTAGCCCGAACAGCGGTAGTGGGAACCGAATCCGAAATGAACGCGAAGATCGCGTTGCGTTGCGCCACATCGGCGGGCACATCCTGAACGAGTCGGATCCACATCGTGGCCCGCCCGAACGACTGCTCGACGATGCGTCTACCCAGCATCCCGCCCCAACCGACGTCTTCGAGATCCTCCGGACCGGCGACCTTGGGCATCGTCAACGACTGAACGTCGGGCGCCTCTTCAGCAACCTGGAACGAGGCTTCGAGGTTCAGAATGGCGCCGTTCGACTGACGAGCGACGACCCGGCGGGTGATGAAGGAACGGCCGTTGCGGATGCGGTCGACTTCGAAGCGCACAGGCTCCTTGTGTGTCCCTCCACGAATGAAGTAGGAGTGAAGCGAGTGCACCTCGTGGTCTGGCGGGACCGTGAGCTGGGCTGCCCGCAGCGCCTGGGCAACGACCTGGCCGCCGAAGAGACGGCCCCAGTTGTAACGCGGAGCGATGCCGACATAGGTGTCTGGGCCGTGCGGCTCGAGCGTCATCAGCTCCAGGATGGAAACGTCGTCGATGCGGAGCTGGCCGTCGCCCCTTCCCGCTTTCGCCGTCTCTTGCGGGTCGGACGGGTCAGGCATCGGCTTGGTATTCGTGTTCGCGCAGTTCGGCGAGGGTCATCCACTCCAGCGCCGACAAGTGCGTGGCTTCAAGCACCACAGCTGGAGCCTTTCCGGCGTCGTAGGCGTCCTTCCACCGGGTCGCACACAGGCACCACTGGTCCCCTGGCTCAAGGCCCTTGAATCCGAAGGCTGGGTTCGGGGTGGAAAGGTCGTTTCCTGCCTCCTTTGAGAAGGCCAGGAAGTCCGCAGTGACACGGGCGCAAACAACGTGCACCCCGATATCGCCCGTTCCGGTGTTGCAGCACCCATCGCGGTACCAACCGGTCACCGGGTCGAGCGAACACGATTGGAGCTCAGTGCCCAGTACGTTCGTTGCCATGCGCCAGTATGGCCCGAGCGGCAGCGGATGACCCCGATGAGAATTCTCTCGATGGCGTGCACCGTCCTCCTGGCCCTCGTCAGCTGTGCCAACAGCTCCGGGATCGACGCGCACGCGCCAAAAACCACCACGTCGCCAACCACCACGTCGCCAACCACCACGTCGCCAACCACCACGTCGCCAACCACCACGTCGCCAACCACCACGGTGTTGGCTGTCACCGTTCCGCCGCTGACCAGGCCGGATTGGCTCGGCACAAGAACGCTGGCCACTCAAACCAACGGCTTCGCCCTCGCTCAACCAACGCCACCAGAACTCACCGATCGCCGCCTGCCCACCATTGATACCCTCCCGGCACCCGAGGGCGCCGGCCAGCCACCGTTCCAATCCAACATTGCGCCTCTCGCCGGCGACGCACTCGAACGCTCCACGTGGGAACAGGGGTGCCCCGTACCTCCATCCGAACTTCGCTACGTGACCGTGACCTTCTGGGGCTTCGATGATGCCGCCCACCAGGGCGAACTCATCGTCGCTGCCGCCGAGGCCGAGCGAGTCGCGCGGGTCTTTGAACAGCTCTACGAGGAGCGCTTTCCACTCGAAGAGATGCGGATCATCACCCCAGCCGATCTCGCCGCCGACCCAACAGGTGATTCCAACAACACCGGCAGCTTTGTGTGCCGCGCCGTCACCGGAGGCGCACGCTTTAGCGAGCATGCGTTCGGACTCGCGATCGACATCAACCCATTCCACAATCCGTATCTGCGCGGTGACGTCGTGCTTCCCGAACTCGCTACTGCTTACACGGACCGATCACGGGATCTTCCGGGCATGGTGCAGCCGGCAGATGTGGTGGTGCGGGCATTCGCTGAGGCTGGTTGGTCCTGGGGCGGCAACTGGAACAGTCTCAAGGACTGGCAGCACTTCGCGAAGAACAACCGATAGGCGAAGCCGACTCGCCGGTCAGGGTGTGATGACGACCTTACCAACCGTCTTGCGGTCACCGATGTCGGCCAGCGCCTGTGCAGCGTCTTCGAACGGGCGGACTTGTGAGATAAGCGGGTCAACATGGCCGCTCTCCCACAGCTCCACAATGCGATCCCAGCACCACTGGAGGTTCTGTGGGTCGCGCCCGAGCCACGCTCCCCAATGCACACCAACGATGGAGTAATTCTTGAGCAACGCATGGTTCACCGGCGCCTGGGGAATGGTGCCGCTCGTGAAGCCGACAATCAACAGCCGTCCATCCCAAGCAACGGTGCGTCGTACCTGCTGGAAAATGTCTCCACCGACCGCTTCGTAAACGACGTCGACACCACGCCCATCCGTCGCTGAACGAACGGCCTCAACAACGTCGACCTCTTTGTAGTCAAACGCTGCATCGGCACCAAGGTCGAGGACCGTCTGCACCTTGTCCGGTCCGCCAGCGAGCCCAATGACGTTGGCCCCGAGGCCCTTGCCCATTTGAAGAGCAGCCGATCCAACGCCGCCCGCCGCAGCGGTGACGAGCATGGTTTCACCAGGCTGAAGTTTGGCGCGTTGCTCGATTGCGAAGATCGTGGTGCCGTAGTTCAGGAGCAGACAGCAGCCTTTCTCCATCGACATGCCCTCGGGCAGCTTGAAACAGGCCTGCGCTGGCACCGAAACCTTGGACGCCAGGCCGCCCGATCCCATCCACGTGATCCGGTCGCCGACGCCCAGTGTCGACACGCCGGCGCCGACGGCGCTCACGGTCCCGGCGATCTCATTCCCCGGGGTGAACGGGAGCGGCGGCTTCACCTGATAGCCGCCACGAATCGTCAGTAGCTCGGGGAAACTGATGCCCGTGGCCTCCACATCAACGAGGACCTGACCGTCTCCCGCAACGGGATCCGGGACCTCCACGATCTCCATCACGTCGGTTGGTTCGCCTAGTTCTGCTACGTGCCATGCTCGCATGGGATCACCATGGCACACCCTGCTGCTGAGAGCGAGCTTGTCCGTCGATGATGACCTGGACCATGAAGGCGTCGGACCCGCCAACACCGTTCTCTGGCAAGAACCGTCTCGACCTTCCGGGCGGGCCCATGCGACTCCGACCGATCGGCTACCAGTGAACGCGCTGGTCCGCCTTGCCCTTGTCCATGTCTGCCCGGGCGTCCTGCACGGTGGCCAAGTTGCTCACTTCCGGCACGCCGACTTCCCAGAAGCTGCCACCCTCGGTCCACGTGTACGCGTCGACCTTCATGGCGATGACGTAGGTGCGGTCTGAGGCCCGAGCTCGGCCGACCGCAGCGGTCAGTTCATCGATCGAAGTGACGGTTTCTGAGCCACAGCCCATCGATGCCGCATGGGCTGCGAAGTCAACCTCAACGACATCGCCGGCGAGCCGGCAGTCTGCAAGCAGGTTGTTGAACGGCATGCCGCCCTGGCCCGTTTGGAGGCGGTTGATCACTGCGAAACCGCCGTTGTCGCACACGATCACGATCATCTTGTGCCCGCTGAGCACGGAGCTGTAGAGATCAGAGTTCATCATGAGGTAGGAGCCATCACCAGTGAAGACGAACACGTCGCCTTCCTTCTCCGCTCCGCCTCCGGGTCCATACGCCATGGCGGCGCCCCAACCACCGGCGGTTTCGTATCCCATGCATGAGTAGCCGTACTCACAATCGAAGGTGCCAATGCCCTTCGCCCACCAACCGTTGTTGACCTCGCCGGGGAACCCGCCGGCGGCTGCGAGGCACACATCGCCCTCAACGGCGATGTCGTTCACGGCGCGAACGACGTTGGCGTAGCTCACCAGATCTTCCTGGGGCGCTCCGATGGTGTCGAGGTAACGACGGAAGCCGACCTTCTCTTCGCCAGCTTGTTCCATCCATGCATCGGGGGCGGCCCAGTCACCAAGCAACCCAGACATCTCTCGCATGGTCTCGCGTGCGTCGCCAACCACGGGCATAGTGCGGTGTTTGATGGCATCGAAGCGGTTGGTGTTGATGCCGACGATCACCGTGTCGTCGTTCTTGAAGATCGTCCACGAACCGGTGGTGAAGTCTTGAAGCCGGCAACCAATGGCGAGTACAACGTCTGCTTCAGCGGCAAGATTGTTTGCTGCCTCACATCCGGTCACTCCGATCGGACCGACGTACATGCGGTCGTCGCCGAGAAGGCAGGATTTGCCAGCCACGGTCTCAACCACGGGAATGTTGTGAGTGCTGGCGAATTCGGCGAGCGTCGCCTCGGCCGCGGAGTAGTGAACGCCGCCGCCACAGATGATGAGCGGCTTGCGTGCGCTCCGAAGCGCGTCGGTTGCCGCCACGATCTCTGAAGAGTCGGCCCGAGGGCGAGGCACTTCGTGAACCGTGGTCTCGAAGAACCGCTCTGGGTAGTCGAACGCCATGGCCTGAACATCCTGGGGAAGGCCGATGAAAGCCGGCCCACGGGTCGAGGGATCGAGCATGGTGACCAGCGCCGCAGGGAGAGACTGCACGATCTGGGCGGGGTGCATGATGCGGTCCCAGAACTTGGTGACTGCCCGGAACGAGTCGTTCACGGTGGTGGATGGCTCTCCGAAGTTCTCGACCTGCTGGAGTACCGGATCAGGGATTCGGCTGCTGAACGTGTCGCCGGCGAACAACAGAAGCGGCAAGCGGTTCGCGCTTGCCATCGCTGCTGCGGTCACCATGTTTGTTGCCCCTGGCCCGATCGAGGACGTGGCCGACATGATCTGGCGGCCTTTCACGGCCTTGTTGTAGGCAGCAGCAGCCAGCGCCATGCCCTGCTCATTTTGGCCGCGCCATGTCGGGAACTCGTCCTTTACTTCCTCCAGCGCGTGTCCGAGACAGGTGACGTTGCCGTGACCGAAGATGCCGAAGATCCCGGGGAAGAGAGGAGCTTCGACACCTTCGTCGAGCACGGTTCGCTGCGCCATCATCCAACGGACGATCGCTTGCGCCGTCGTGAGGCGGATGGTCCCTGGGGCGTTGGTGGCGGATGAACTCGTCATGTCCAGCAGATTAGAGCGCTCTAATTCCGCTTGCACGCGTTCGCGAGAATTCCCTCAACGCCGGGGGTCTGGAAGGATCCCTCGCATGGACTTTTACGGAGACGACCACCGAGCCCTGCAAGACCGCTTCGAGACTCGTCCGCTGGCCGATGCCCTCGAAGGGGCGATCGTTTCTGAGTCGGTCGACGACGAGGCCAAGGCCTTCATTGAGAGCCGAGACTTCTTCTTCCTCTCGACGGTCAACGGCTCCGGTCATCCCACCGTCTCGCACAAGGGCGGTCCCGTTGGAACGGTGCAGGTCCTCGATGACCGCACGCTGCTGTTCCCGAGCTATGACGGCAATGGCATGTACCTCTCCATGGGCAACATCGCTGGCAGCGCGAAGATCGGCATGTTGTTCATCGATTTCGAAACCCCGCACCGAATCCGAGTGCAGGCCACGGCCGAGCTGAGCGACGACGCCGAGCTCCTCACCCGCTTCCCCGGGGCCGAGCTCGTCGTGCTGGCCACAATCGATGCGATCTTCCGCAACTGCCCTCGGTACATCCACAAGCACGAACGAATCGACGCATCTCGCTTCGTGCCGGATGCCAACGGCGAGGCGCCGATGCCTTCGTGGAAGAAGATCGATGCGCTTCAGCCCGTCCTCGCTCCAAAGGATCAGGGAAAGGCGGAAACTGAAGGCGGCGTCATCACTGGCGAGGAGTATGTGGAGCGGATCAGGACCGGCACCACCTGACGCTCATGCGAAGTCTCTCGCCGTTCGCTTCTCCCGAAAGACCGAGAACCTCGGCGGCGAATTCGCCGCTAGTGGGTGCGCCGAGACGTCAGAAACGGTGGGGTTTGTAGACCCAATTCTCGGGCACCACCCCGCAACGAGGGCAGAGGTGCGAGCTCGCCGGTAGCCCGCTCGTGCTTGAACGCAGCGAGCAGATCGGGCAGCGAAAGCAGCGAAGTGCCGAGGCGCTCCGAGGTCGCGACCGCCGATACCGAGGTGTCGAACGGAATTGTTTGGCCTGCAAATGCCTCGCGAGGAGCGGGGCCGAAGTGCAACAGTGAGCGGTCGAGGCCGAACGTCTCAACCGTGGCCTCTGCCAGTTCCCGCCTGCTGGTTGCCTGCGCGCCGCAGCAGTGAAAGATCTCCTGTTGATGACCACCGGCGACCACCGCACGCATGACCTCGCCGCACATGGTACCGAGGGACGGAGAGGCAACGCCGTTGATGTCGTCGCCCTCCCACACAGTGAACGGCTTGCCATCCTCCAGAGCGTCAACCAGCGAGGCAACGAAGTAACCAAAGCCTGGGTCTTGTGCCCGCGGCGAGGCAGGCCGGGCCCAATGTGTGCCGTTGACACCCATCACACGGGCGATCGAGCCGCCCCGATCAAGGGCGACAATCTCCGACGCCGCCTTCAAGAAGCCGTAGAGGTTCAATGGGTTCGGAGGCGTGTCCTCGGTGGCGCCACTTTGGGTGCCGTCGAACACCCAGTCCGTGGACACCAGGCAGAAGGGGATGTCTGCAGCCTTCGCCGCATCGGCATAAAAGCGGGTGGCCTCGACGTACGCATTCCACGCCGCATGGCGGTCCGCATGCATCTCGTCCCAGTTATTCATGATCGCGCAGTGGATCACGGCGTCAGCTTCTGAGGAACGCACGTGTTCCATCACCGCGTCGCGATCGGTCATGTCGACTCGCTTGGAGACAACTTCGTCGCCGTGGCGATCGGTCAGGACCTTGGCGATGTTGGAGCCAACGAAGCCCGACGCCCCGGTAAGAATCGTACGCATCAGTCGAACTCCGAGATCAGGACGGGGCGGCCTTCGGCCACAGAACGCGACGCTGCCTTGCCGATCACCAGTGGCGCCCTGCCATCGGCGCCGCTCACTGGTGTTGGTTGGCCGCTCGAAACCGCGGCAACAAACTGCCTCCACTGCTCCACGTACGAGGGGATGTAGCGGTCGAGGAAGAAGTAGGGGACCTTGGCGGTTTGCCCGCCGGTAGCGGTTCGCACGACGGTGTGGTGGTCCAGGTGGTTCTCCGAGGACGCGACCCCAGCGGACCCGAACGCTTCCACTCGCTGGTCATACCCGTACACCGCCTCTCGGCAATTGTCGATCAAGGTCATGGCACCGTTGTCGTGCGTGAGCATCACGCTGATGGTGTCCATGTCACCCGCTTCACCGATGGCCGGATCGACCATGACCGCTCCCTTGGCGTACACCTCAACGACGTCACTGCCGGTCACGAACCGAGCCATGTCGAAGTCGTGAATCGTCATGTCATTGAAGATGCCTCCGCTCACTTTGATGTAGGAGACGGGCGGGGCGCCAGGGTCCCGGCTTGTGATCTTGACCTGGCGGACAGATCCGACGGCGCCATCGAGCACCGCCTGGCGGACCGCTGCGTGGCCTGCGTCGAAGCGACGGTTGAAACCGATGTGCAATGGCACACCCACTCCCCCGTTTGCTGCCGCGACCGCGGCCAGGCCGCGATCGACCTCCGCCAGGTCCAGCGATACGGGCTTTTCGCAGAAGATGGCCTTGCCAGCCTCCGCCGCAGCAACCATGAGATCGACATGGGTGTCAGTGCTCGTGCAAATGGCGACCGCATCTACCTCGGCGCTTGTGATCAGGGCTTCGGCGGACTCGAAATTTGTGACGCCGAAACGGGCGGCGACCGCGGCCGCACCCTCGGCATGGACATCGAACACGCCCGTGACAACGGCACCGTCGACCTGGCTCGTGAGCAGATCCGCGTGCATCGCCCCGATTCGGCCCACGCCGAGGACACCTATTCGCAGTGATTGTGTTTCAGTCATCTGTTTCTCCCCACACGGGCTGAAGGTCGGCTCGGCTCATGAAGGGCCCGAGAACGGTTTGGTCATAATCAATAACTGCGCCGGTCATCAGACCGGCCTCAGCAGACGAAACGAAAGTGATGAACCGAGCGAGTTCGTTCGGATCGATGAGACGTCCGAAGGGTTGTTCGGCCGAAGCCTTCTCGAGCCATCCGTCTTGGGCACCGTGGTACTTGCGCTGGATGTCGTCCTCGGCCGGGGTGTCCATCCAGCCCGGCTGCACGAGGTTGACCCGAATGCGATGGCGGCTCAATGACAATGCCGTGTTCTTCGTAAGGGCGACGAGCGCACCCTTCGAAGCGGAGTACGCCATGAGTTCGGGCTGTCCGCCGTGACCGGCCACCGAACCGATGTGCACGATCGAGCCCTCGACTCCCTCGCGCACCATGAGCTTCGCTGCTTCTGAAGCGAGCAGCGCTGGCGAGCGCAGGTTCGTGGCCAGCATCGCGTCCCACAGTTCTGCGTCGGCATCCCAAATCGAGCCGCGATCGGTCTTGGCCGCCGCGCACACCAGGGCGTGCACGGTGCCGAAGTAACGATCGCACTCAGCAACCACGCGGGCCGCCGAGTCCGCCTCGGCAAGATCAGCAGAGATGAACTCGACACGGGCATCGGCAGTCGACATCGCTGCTGCGGCTGCGTCGCCCTTGGTTTGATCTCGTCCAACAATCAACGCGCCGGCGGCGCCCTGGGAAATGAAGCGTTCAGTCACCGCTCGGCCAAGCCCTTGAGACCCGCCGGTCACGATCGCGATCCGCCCAGCGAAGCTCACGACGCGAGACCGATCGACTGCACCGGTGTCCAGGAGCCTGACTCCCAGCTCTTCACGAGTGCGTCCTGCACACTCACATACGCCAGCGCTTCGGTGAAGCCCGGCTCGTGCTGCTTGCCAGCCACGACGGCCTCCAGGAACTGGAGGCACTCAATGACTTTGAGGTCCTCATAGCCAATGGCGTTGGCGTCGCCGGGGACGAACGCCCCATGGAACGGGTAGCGATCGCCCGCGTAGACGGTGGTGTAGCCGTCGTGCAGGTTCGCGCCACCGCCCTTGACGGTGTCCTTGGTCAGAAAGATCTTCATTTCGTTCATGGTTTCGAGGTTCCACATGAGTGAACCCTCGGTTCCGTAGATCTCGAAGGCCATCTGGCTCTGCGGGCCGACGATGTTGCGACTCGCTTCGAAGTTGCCGATTGAGCCGTTGGCGAAACGCACCATGCAGCCCGCATAGTCCTCGTTCGTCACCGGGCCGGTGGGGTCGCCAGGTTCACCACGGTCGTAGTGGGTGCCGCCGCCTTTGGGAAGTGGACGATCGGTGATGAAGGTCTTTTCGAGACCGATGACCGATTCGATGGGACCGTTCAGCATCATGCCGAGGTCCATCGAGTGGCTGAGAATGTCCGAGCTGACGCCGTAGCCGGCTCCGTCGTGCTCGAACCGCCAGGACAGCAGGCCCATCGGGTCTGATCCGTACATGGAGAAAAAGCGACCCCGGTAATTCTGAATCGTGCCGAGCGCACCGTCAGCAATGAGCTGCTGGGCGTACTGCACGAGCGGCGCCCAGCGGTAGTTGTAGCCAACGCCGGTGATAACGCCCGCTTCACGGGCGGCCTTTTCGACTCGAGCAGTCTGGTCTGGCGTGCCACCGACGGGCTTTTCGCAAAAAACGTGCTTGCCGGCCGCCGCGGCGGCAACACACAGTTCTTCGTGGAGCATGTTCGGCGCGCAAACGATGACCGCGTCGACGTCGGGGTGGTTGATGGCGACGAGCGGGTCCGTGGTGGACTCGCGGAAGCCGAACGAGCGCACGGCCTCGTTGCCTCGCTCAGCGACGTTGTCGCAGCAAATGATCAGCTCTGGATCGGCGGAGCGATCGGGGAAGAGCGTGGGGATCCGGTGGTAGGAACGGCTGTGAGCCTGCCCCATCCAGCCGAAGCCGATGACGGCGATACCGATGGTTGTCATATGGATTTCCTTCGTGGGACGTGCGAACGATTTCAGTGGGACACGAGAGAGGTCGGCCGCTCGCCGGACAGGGCTTGCAGCACCTGTTCGATGGCCATATCGACCATTCGGCGGCGGCCGACTGTGGTGGACGACGCCGTGTGGGGAGTGATCACGACATCGTCACGATTGAGAAGAGGGTGTTCGGAGTCGAGCGGTTCAGGTTCGGTGACGTCGAGCCCGGCGTTGCTGACGTGGCCGGTGTGGAGTGCGGCGACGAGAGCATCGGTGTCGACAATGCCACCGCGTGCAGCGTTGATGAAGACCACCCCAAATTTGCACTTCGCGAACGCGTCGGCGTCAAAGAGGTTCTCGGTGTCTGCGGTGAGCGGTGCGTGGAGCGAGAGCACGTCGCTGCGGCGGAGGAGCTCATCAAAGGCCACGAGTTCGGTCCCCGCCGGGTCGTCGGCGATGTCGGCCTGGGCGAGCATGGGGTCCGTGGCGATCACCTTCATGCCGATGGCGTGCGCGATCGCCGCGACCCTGCGGGCAATGCGCCCGTATGCGAGGAGGCCGAGCGTCAACCCGTCGAGCTCGATCGCGGTGTTGAGGATCGTGTAGTTGCCTGTTGCTTTACGCAGGCGTCCCTGTTGGCGAGCGAGTTCTTTCGACGCAGCGAACATCAGCGCGATGGCGTGCTCGGCAGTGGAGACCGTCGGGCCGTCGGGAGTGTTGGTGACGGCGATACCTCGCCGGGTGGCTTCTGCGATGTCAACCGCATCGGTACCGATGCCGGTGCGGGCGAGGATCTTGAGCTTGGGCGCTCGGTCGAACATCGCAGCGTCCCAGGTTCGCCCTCCAGCGATTGCCGCCTCGGCCTCGTGCAGACGATCGTCACCAGGGCCTACAAGCTCGTGGGGGCCGACATCGAGCGTGCTTGGATACGGGCGATCAATGTGAATGATGCTCATGCCGAATGCTCGTTCATGGAAGATCCTGAGGTACGGATGGGCGTCGCACCATCGGTGAGTCGGGCCAGAGCCTCGAAGCGTTCGGGAACAACGGTGTTGAGTGCTGCGGGACGTGTCGCAGGGTCAAGAGCGTCTCGCCAAATTGCTCGGCCAGCCATAAATCCGGAGCAGCCGTGTTCGACCGCGACGCCAAGTTGGGCGGAGAACTCGTCGAAACCAACGCCCCAGCTCAACGTGGCCCATGGTGTGTCCCCACAAGCGTTGTTCAACACCGTGCAGGCATGCGCCCATTGGGCGGGCGTTTGCCCCGGGCTTCCCGGGAAGGGGGCCTTCATCACCATGAGCCCGTGGGTGTCCAACGCCGAGAGGCGAGAACAAGCGGTAGCGATCGAGTCGAGACGGTCCGCTTCGTCGACAACGTCGTAGGGCACCGGCTCCACAAAGAGCGGCAGCGATGCCTCGGCACACATCGCCACAACCTCGCTGACCAGGGCTTCTTGCGCCCGCGCCGTGTGCTGCTGGTCGGGCCGGTAGAGCAGAAGGAGCTTGCCGGCTGATGCACCGACCTCGGCTGCCCGGGCAGGATTCCAGCCCTCGAGAAGGTGATTTCCTTCGCCGGGAGCGTCGAAATACCCCTGGGCCTCGAGAGCGCAAATGACGCCCATGTTGGCCGGAACAGTTCCGTCGTCGATGAGATCCGGCACCGAGTATTCAGGCTCCAGCATGACGCCCGACGGCACGTGAGCGTGGGTACCCGTGGCCATCGCGGCGAGGAGGTCGCGTTTGAAATCGACCAGGACAGAGCTGTCGACCGAGGCGGGCTCGGCGGCGTCAAATTCCACCCGGAGTGAATCCCGATGGTCAAGCGCGAGCACGCGCAGACAGCCATCGGCGTCCGCCACGCGGCTCAGCCGTTCCTCAAGCAGAGTCCTGTCCACGGAATTTACGCGCCGGTCTCTTCGGTGTTGGCTTTCCCGCTGGTGCGGTAAGCCGGATCGCTCTCGGTCGGATCGTTCAGGTCGATCACCGGCAACGTCCAAGCGCCGGCGTTCCAGTCGTCGTGAATCCACGTGTCGACCTCGCTGAAGCAGGGCGGCGTCTTGCGATCCTCGTCGGTGATCTCGCCCGCGAGATAGTTGAGGAAGTACATGTTCGAGCCGGGGCACGCAACCGAGGAGTGGTACCCGCGGCGCACGAGCGCCGCATCGCCGTCGCCGCCGCGCATGAGCTCTTCGAAGTCTTCGGCCGGGTCGTCAGAATCACGCCAATTGCGCTGCATCCAGAAGCCCTCTGGCCGGTCCATTCGGAAGTAGTACACCTCTTCGAGGTACGGCGAGCCTTCACGGCCGTCGTGGCAGTGCGGCGCCCAGCCACCCCAGGTGCCGCGGGGGATGTAGACCTCGTAGAGGATGAGCCGCTCTGCCTCGATCGGATAGGCGAGCGTGTGGTTAACCTGGCGATGCGCCGCTCCCCCACCCCGGATCTCGCTTCGAATGTCGGTCGGAGGGATGAGCCGGGCCGGATACCTACCTTCGGCCGGCGCTGAACCGATCGAGAAGCTGCAATCGGTTGTGGCGGTGATCCCCACCCTGGTGCGAGGAGGGGCATAGCCAACGGGTGCGAGTTCTTCGAAGACCGAGGTTCGGCTCACCGCATGGGTTTGCTCGCCAAGGCTCATCTCGAACGATCCCGAGAGCGGGACAACGGCGGTCTCCTGGTCGTCGAGGGTCTGTTCAAACGACTGGCCGACCACAAGCTCAACAACGGCGAACGACAGGTAGGTCCACTCCGCCTTTTCGGGAGTGATGTGCAACACGGTGCCGGGGCCCTCGGAGGGCGAAATGGCTTGGTCTGGAGCGAAGTCAGTCATGAGGATCCTTCATTCGAATAGCGGTGGCGAGTACTTCTGCAGCTGCATCAATGGCGCCTGCAACGTCGCCGTCTGGCGGGTAAAGCAGGCTTCGCCCGATCGTGTACCCGCGCACGTGGGGTACGGCGAGGGCGCGCGCCCACTCGGCTCGATCGGCCTCGGGGTCCCCGCTCGGGGCGCCACCCAATAACAGCGTTGGCATCGTCGTGGAGGCCATGACCTTTTCGATATCTCCCCAGGCGGGGAGTTTCATCCAGGTTCGAGCCGACGAGGTCCCCAGTGCTGACGCGACACCCACCGCTTTGATGAGGGCGTCGTCGTCCTTCACCAGGATGGAGCGACCGGTGGCAGGATCGGTTCGATACGCAAGCGGCTCGACCATGGCCATGAGGCCAGCGCCAGACAGAGCACTCACGGCCTCTGCGACCGCAACGAGAGTGGGCAACGAACCGGGATCGTCCAGGTCAATACGGAGCAGCATTTTGCCGCCCTCATAGCCGGCGTCGACGATCGACTGGGCGTCGAACGACGTCATGCGGTCATCGAGTTCCCAAGCCGAACCCAGCAGCCCGCCGCGGTTCATCGATGCGATCACGACCTTGTTGTCGAGCGCTCCCAGAAGGGCGAGCTCGTCAAGAAGATCGACTGAGGCCATGACGCCATCAACACGGTCATGGTGAAGCGAGGTCACGAGACGGCCGAGAAGGTCGCGCCGATTCGCCATCGCGAGGCTGTCGTCGCCGACACCGTTGGCATGCCGTGCCGGATGGTCAGCAGCAACGAGGAACAGGTGGCCGTCGTCGTTCAAAAGCGGGCGTCGGCGACGGCCAGCGATCGCTTCGCTGATGGCCTCGGGCCGACGGAGGCGAGTTTCGAGGACGTGATTCCACGCTTCGTCGGTCAAACCTTGTGACGTGGCGTTCATCCTTGGGTCCATGCGGCGAGGAAGTCGTCGATCTCAGCGACGGTCGGCATGTCGTCTGCGCACAGCAAACGACCCACCACCACGGCGCCAGCGGCGTTGCCGAAGCGCACGCACTCCGCCAACGACCGCCCGCTCAACAGGCCATGGCAGAACGCTCCGCCGAAGGCATCGCCGGCACCAAGGCCGCACACGACCTCGACGTTGAAGGGGGCGATCGTTTCGCGGGTGCCGTCAGGAAGAGCGACCATCACGCCGTCGCCCCCCAGCTTCACCACCGCCGCTTCGAGGCCGCGTTCGAGCAGCCGGTCCGCCGCTTCGTTCGGATCTTCGGTGCCTACCGCGATTCGGCACTCGTCTCGGTTGCCGATGGCGATGGTGACGTGATCGAGCATGGGCGAGATGGCCGCGCTCGCGGTTGCCTCATCCGGCCAGAATTGGTGGCGCCAGTCCAGATCGAGAATGGTGTGCGACTTGCGCTTGCGCTGCTCGAGGACGGACCGCACCGTCGCACCGCTTGGCTCAAAAGCAAAGCGGCTCGCTGGCACCCAGAGGATGGGCACGTCGTCGATCGGAGCGCCCTCAAGATCCGCCAGCTCGAGGTCTGCGTCAGGAGCACGGGGCGAGCGGTAAAAGATGATGTTGGGGTCTGGCCGAGGGTCCAGCTCGGCGAACGCCAACGGCGTTGCCAGCGTTGGGTGGGTGGACACCCAGGTGGAATCCACACCGAAACGGGTGGTCAACGCGTTGCGGATGTCGTCACCAAAGGCATCGTCGCCGACTTTGGTCGCGATCGCGGCTCGGTGGCCCAGCCGGGACGCCGCGACCGCCACGTTGGTCGCGGTGCCACCAACGGACTTCTGGAACGTGCGGACGTCTCGCATCGGCCCCTCTTGCTGAGGGTAGAGGTCGACGGAAATCCGCCCGATGGTGAGTATTTCCAAGGGGGTCATGTGTGTTGGTTCTTTGTCTGGTCCCGCCCCCGGATCACAGGGGCGGGAAGGGACGGATCAGTCAGCCATTGCCTCGGCTAGCTCGTGCTGGAGTTGCGCGAGTTCAGTACCGCCGGCCATGAGCTGGGTGAGTTCGTCCTGGGTGATGTCTTCCTTGGCGAAGTCACCAAGGCTCTTGCCGCGGTTGAGAATCATGAATCGATCCCCGACCGGGTAGGCGTGGTTCGGGTTGTGGGTGATGAAGATCACGCCAAGGCCACGCTTGCGGGCTTCGACGATGTAGCGCAGCACCACGCCGGACTGCTTGACGCCGAGCGCAGACGTGGGCTCATCGAGGATGAGCACCTTGGCTCCGAAGTACGCCGCACGGGCAATGGCGACCGATTGACGCTCACCACCGGAAAGGGTGCCGACGGGCTGTTCGGGGTCTCGGATCGAGATCCCCATCTTGCCGAGTTCGTCAACAGCGATCTTCTTCGCCTTGGCGGTATCGATCACCTTGAGTGAGCCGATGCCGAACTTGGTCGGCTCCGAACCGAGCCAGAAGTTCCGCCAGACCGACATGAGCGGCACCATCGCGAGGTCCTGGTACACGGTGGCGATGCCAGCATCGAGTGAGTCACGAGGAGAAGAGAATTTGACGGGCTGGTCCTCGACGAGAACAACCCCCTCGTCGTGCTGGTGCACACCGGCGAGGATCTTGATGAACGTGGACTTACCAGCGCCGTTGTCGCCCAGCACACACGTGACGGTGCCGGCGAAGACCTTGGTACTGATGTCTTCCAGCGCCCGGATGTTGCCGTAGAACTTCGAGATGTTCTGAATGTCGAGCAGCTTGCGGCCAGGCTCGTTCGCTGGCGTGGACTTGGTGGTGTCAGACATCGTCAGGACTTCCGGAGGTTGTCGGCTTGGCTCTTGATGAAACGGTTGCCGATGGCAGCCAGGAGAAGGATCACGCCCAGGACAAGGAACCGCCAGTCGGTGTTCCACAGGGCGAACGGGATGCCCTGTCTGGCCATGGCCATGATGAGAGCGCCGATGGCGGCACCGAGTGCGGAGCCGTACCCGCCGGTCAACAGGTTCCCGCCAACCACTGCGGCAATGATGTACTCGAATTCGAGTCCGTCACCGGTGCTGGCTTGCAACGAGTTGAGACGGAAGGCCAAGAGCATGCCGACGAGCCATGCAGCCGCCGAGACAATCATGAACAGCTGAGTCTTGGTTCGGGCGGCGGGGACGCCGACCTGGCGGGCGGCGGCTTGGTTGCCACCAACAGCGAAGGTCCAACTGCCGAAGGTCGTGCGAGCCAACACCCATGTGGCGAAGGCCGCAAAGGCCAAGAACCAAAGGATGCGCACACTGAACTTTGCCGGAGCGATCTCCCGTTCAAGCTCAGCAACCGTGACGAACAGCAATCGAATGACGAGCCCACCTACCAAGGCGAGCATGCCGATGAGGCTGAGGAGTCGGCCGGTCTTATCTGCGGTGCGGTCTTCAACCTGCCGCTGATCGAACAGCATGCTGGCGATGGACCAGGTGGCAAGAAGCAGCGCACCGACGAGCATCACGGTGAAGAGTTCGGTGCGGAACTTGGTGGAGTTCGACTCGACCTGGACCATGAACGCCAGCCACACAATGAGGCCTGATGTCAGGAACAGGACAGCGCTGCGGGTCATTGGCGAGGTAAGGCCGGCACGGAACCCAGCGATAGCGAGAAGGAGGATGCCTGTGACGGCAAGCCCAACAAGCAGAATCGCCCTCATCCCCTGTTCGGTGACAAGGAGCATCACGGCGAACAGGACGAAGATGCCGCCACTTGCGCCGCTCACTCGGTTGCCGAGCTTCAGCGAACCGGAGCGGGCAACGGCGTAGCCACCGACAAGCAGCGCACCCGCCGTCAGAAGCAGCAGTGCCACCGCTGTCTGGATGCGATCCTGACCGAGGTTGAAGAGACGGTCGTCCACGTTGCTGTTGAAGAGCCGTGCCGACACCACCCCGATCACGGTGAGTGCGGCACCAATGGCGGCCGGCATCACGATCGAGCGGGTGAGCACGAAGGGTCGCCGGTCTGAGTTGGGGGCAAACCGCCACATGCCGAATCCGACGATTGAGGCGACGATGCCGGCAGCCATCACAAGACCCCACACGGTGTTCGCGCTATTGCCGTCGGTGTTGTGCAGCTGCACGTAACCGAAGAGAGCGAGCACGCTTCCTCCGACGAAGACCCCGAGCCCGGTGGGGTTGAGCTTGTCTCGGCGAGTGAAGTTCAGCGTGTAGACAGCAAAGACCAACAGGGCAATGCCGATCAGAACGAGCGAGTTGTAGAGCGTGTCGCGGCTCCCGAGGGTGTGGCAGTTGCGTGACCACTCGGCGGCGAAGATGTTCTGGAAGAAGCCGTAGTCGCCTCGCTCCAGTTCCTGCATAACCGTCTGGGTCTCACCGGTGACCGGGTTGCAAGCCATCGCTTCTTGAGTAAGCGGCTGGCCTGCTTCATCGAGCTGGAACCGGGGAATGGGTCCGACCTGGATGTTGTCTACCAGGAGCTTGGCGAAGCCGAGCTTCATGCCCTGGAGGATGAAGAACGTCGACAGCGTGACGATGAAACTGGGGAGCTGGGTTCGTTCCAGCAAGAAG
Organism: Caprella mutica; assembly: GCA_947561585.1. Classification (NCBI taxonomy): domain Eukaryota; kingdom Metazoa; phylum Arthropoda; class Malacostraca; order Amphipoda; family Caprellidae; genus Caprella; species Caprella mutica. Next base: position 3,534,879 of record CANNZV010000001.1, on the reverse strand, counting down.
CCGTTCCACCAACCAATGGCTAGGGCGAAGACGAGGGAGAGGGGAACAGCCCACCAAAGGCTGAGGCCGGCGCCTCCCAATTCGCCCACCTGGAGAGCGAGATAGATGGCCAACAGGCCGGTGGCGCCGGTCATGGCACCGGAGGAGAGGTCGAACTCTCCGCCAATCATGAGCATGGCCACGGCAATGGACATGATGCCGAGCGTGGCGGCCACGTCGAGGACGGGCTGGGCGCCAGCGACGGTGCCAAACTTCTGGCTCACGGCCCAGAAGAAGCTCCACACGGTGATGGCGCCGATGACGGCGCCGATTTCGGGCTGGCCGAGCAGCTTCTGGAACGGGCCACGATGAGAGAGGCGCTCGTCCTTGGTTGCTGCAACGGCTGTTGCTACTGCGGCGTCGACATCCGACATGCCGCCTTGTTCGTTGTTAGCCGCGCTCGGGCTAACGGTTGCCTCGGTCACGAGGTCTTCTCCCCTTGTTGTTTCGGCTTTGGTCCCTAAAGCACTTGGTGCGGTCGGGGTGCCGAGATCGGTTCGATCTCGGCACCCCTCACGCCGTGCGTGTGCCCGAATCAAGAACCCGGGCGGTGTGCTGCTTGTGCGCAGCCGATACTGCTGTGACTAGCGGGTGCCCTGGCTCACGAGAGCCTTGACTTCACCAGCGTTCTCCGGCGTCACGAAGCCCGGACCGGTGAGGATCGGGAGACCGCCACCGGCGGTGTTCTGGTTCGTTGCCTGGAGGAACATGAGCACGACCGGCAGGTAGCCCTGCAGGTACTGCTGCTGATCCACGGTGAAGGCAATGTCGCCAGCTTCGATGGCGTCGATGATCTCGGGGGTGATGTCGAACCCGCCAATGGCGATGTCCTTACCGAGGTCGTTGGCTGCGTTCAGCGCCGAAACAGCGATGACCGGGCCGGTGCCAAGAACGCCGTCAATGGCGTCGTTGGCGGTGAGAAGCGAGTTCAGCGTTGCCTGCTGAGCGGTCTGGTCAGCGTCAGCGCCAGCGAACTCGGTGAGGACGGTGCCCTCGAAGGTGTCAGCAAGACCGCCGCAGCGCTCTTCGAGTCCGACGTTCGACTGCTCCTGGAAGGCGCAAAGGACCGTGGTGGCTCCGAGAGCGTTGAAGCGCTCGCCTGCACCCTGGCCTGCGACGAATTCGGTCTGACCGATGTGGGTAACGGCGCCGATTTCCTTGTACTGGTTCACACCAGAGTTCACGGTGTAGACCGGGATTCCGGCAGCAACAGCGGCGTCGAGGGCGGGTGCCACGGCGTCGGGGCTGGCGAGAGAAGCGGCGATGCCATTGGAACCTGCTGCGATAGCGGACTCAATGTCGGTCACCTGCTGCTCAGGCGTGTTGTTGGACGGCATCCACACGAGCTCAACACCCATGGCGGCTGCGGCGTCGTCGGCGCCACGCTTGAAGACGGACCAGAACGGTCCATCGTCAGAGTGAGTGGCCATGTGGAAGGTCAAGTCAGAACCCTGAGCGAGGTCAACGACCTCTTCCTCCGCGGGCTCTTCTTCCATGACCTCTTCTTCTTCGGCCGGCGCTTCCTCTTCCTCTTCCATGGCCTCTTCTTCGGCCTCAGTTGTGGCAGTCTCGTCGCCGGCGGCGTCGTCAGCTTCGTTGGAGTTGCTGCAAGCGGCCGCCACGAGTGACAGTGCGAACAGAAGAGCCAACAGACTCTTGAGCTTGTTCATTTGGGTTTTCCTCCCCTAGTGGATATTGCATATTTCTTTGCATTTGCGGGAAATGCGGTTCACGCGGGTCCCCGCGAGTGCACCAAGTCAGGCTACGACGTCGGTTCTGACGCCTGAGCCACGGCCTGGAGGTACGCAACGCTAGTTTCAACGTCGCGAGCTGGGCCCTCGCCGGCGGCGGGAAGCTCGCCGGTCAGAGCACAATCTTGTTCGACCACATACCAGCCTCGGAAACCTGAGGACTCGAGGGTGGTCACGATCTCTGCGATCGGCAGATCGCCTTCGCCGAGGGCGGGGAACAACCCTGCCTGCACGGCTTCCATCAGTGTGAGTTCACCAGCGTTCAGCCGCTCTGACACCGCCATGCGCGTGTCTTTGAGGTGCACGAGGCCAACGCGATCGGCGTGGCGCTGGGCGAACTCGAGAGGATCAACGCCACCAACGGCCATGTGCCCGGTGTCGAGCACGAAGGAGACCTCGGAGATATCGAGAAGACGCTCGACGTCGGCAGCGGTTTCGATGAAGCAACCCACGTGTTCGTGCATGACCTGCTCGAGTCCAAACTCATGGCAGATCGCCTCGACGTCGGCGAACATCTTCGCCGCGTGGTCCCACTCAGCGTCGGTGTAGTCCCGACGCGGCTCCCAGTCAGCAGAAGTGACCGGGGCGGTGTTGAAATAGGTGGCTCCCATGGCAGAGAGCAGCGTTGCATGCTCTCGGGCCGAGGCGAGCATCGCGTTGGCCTGCGCCGGGTCGTGCATGACGAGCGGCACGAAAGAGGCCAGAAGCGTCAGCTCGTTCGCCTCAAGAAGAGAAGCAAGCTCGGAGGGGTCCTCAGGCAGCCATCCAGCCGAGCCAAGCTCAGTGGCGGTGAATCCGAGCTCGCTCATCTCGGCGAGCACTCGCTCAGGTGCGAGCTGGTGGCCCCAGCCCGGCACTTCGCAGACGCCCCACGAGATCGGGGCCGTAGCGACGCGAGCGATCATGTCTGTGTTGGAACCTGAGCTGAGATCAATTGCAGTCATGATGGGCGACTCTCCGTTGCGATCCGTTACTGGGCGGATGTTTAGCCCGACAATTGGAGCGCTCCAACTTTAAGCACGGAATTCGAGTAATGTCCAGCGGATGGGCTCACCCACGATGGACGACGTAGCAAGGGAGGCCGGGGTCTCCCGCGCCCTGGTGTCCCTCGTCATGCGCGGCTCGAGCAAAGTCAGCGACAAGCGAAGGACCGCGGTTCTCGCCGCCGCCGACGAACTTGGGTACCGCCCCAACGCTGCGGCCCGCGCCCTTGCAGAGCGGCGTTCCAACACCATCGGCGTCATCATCAATGACCTGCACAACCCGTTTTTCGCGGACGTGGTCGACGGCATTCACGACGCCGCAGTCGACGCCGGATTTCGGCTGCTGATGAACACGTCGTGGCTTGGCCACGAAGAAACTGCACTCGAAATGTTTCTCGAACACCGAGTCGACGGAATCATGGTTTTGGGCCCGATGGCCAGCGCAGACATCATCCAGGCGGCGGCCAGGCAATCGCCACTTGTGGTCGTTGGTTCACCGGTTCCCGGCGTCGACAGCGTGGTCACCGATGACGAGCGGGGCGGCGAATTGGCAGCAGAACACCTCATCAAACTTGGACACACTCACATCGCCCACATCGATGGTGGAACGGGTGCGGGTGCCGAGGAGCGAAAGCGGGGCTTTCTCGCTGCCGCTGAGCGCTCCGGGCTCAATGTGCAGAACGTGAGCGGAGACTTCAGCGAAGAAGCAGGACAACGCGGCGCCGAGACGCTCCTGTGTGCCGAGCCTCGCCCGACTGCCATCTTCGCTCCGAACGATCTCGCAGCAATCGGTGTGCTTGACCGGCTCCAGTCAGCGGGGCTGAATGTCCCAACAGACATGTCGGTCGTCGGCTACGACGACACGCTCCTGGCTTCGCTCGCTTCGGTCAGCCTGACGACCATCAATCAGCCTCGCTCAGAGATGGGCAGCGTTGGCTTCACCTCCCTTATGGAGCGGCTCGACGAAGGGCGTCAGGCGCCGATCGCCCACGTTCTCATTCCCGAGTTGATCGTCCGGCGGACCTCGGGCCCGCCTGCTGCCTAGCTTCTTGTGTCGATGACAACGTCTCGCCGAGTCTTCGCCACATTGCTCGTCGGCGCTCTCAGCGCCGCCGGATGCGGCGCCCTGCCCGAGACAGGGGGGAGCCCAGCCCCCGAAGATGCTGTGCTTCAGCTTCGCCTCGAAGGGTGCCGCCACGGCGTAGGCAATCGAGCGACCGCAGCGTCTGTCGGCGACGGACTCGCTGTGACGGTGGCCCATTCCTTCGACGGCGTCGAGTCGTTCTCCGTGCTCGAAGGCAATGGCGACGAGTTCGCCGCGGACATCGTGTATCTCGATCGTGACCGCGATGTTGCCGTGCTCGCCTTCTCGCCGGACAACCGCTCCGCTGCTGTCAGAACGGGGCTCGCGTTTGGTCCAACAACCGACGACACCTCGGTCCGGCTTGCCCTCTTTCCCGAGGACGGACACTGGGTACAAGACGTTGAGGTGCTTCGTCGGGTGAAGGTCAGCCTCGACGGCGTTGGCCAGCGCGACGGCATCGAACTCGCAGGCGACATTCAACCCGGGGATTCCGGAGCGCCAGTTATCGATGATGAAGGCCGAATCATCGGCATTGTCTTTGCAAGCAGCCGGGGCGATGAACGGGGCTGGGCGGTCGCGAGCACCGATCTTGGCGAAGCGCTCAACAACATCGGTGCGCCGATTGGGCTGTCGTGTGGGCCAGATGACTGACAAGCGATAGGGCGCGTTGCCCCCTGTCGGCGCGCTCATCGGCACGCTACGGTGCTCGACACGGCGGCCCATGCCAGGCCACCGAAAGGACGACGCCCAATGATCGGCCAGCATTGATGAAGAAGCGAATTGTTTTTATGTTGTGCGCGCTCCTGAGCGCGTCGGTCGTGGCGGTCAACCCGGCTGTGGGGATCGAGTTGCCCTCCGGGTTCTCCGTCGACACCGTCGCCTCCGGCTTCAACACGCCGACGTCGGTGGCGTTTGCCCCGAACGGTGCGGTCTTCGTGACCGAAAAGCGCGGGATGGTGTTGATGCTGGACAGCGTCAATGACTCGACCCCGACGACCGTGCTTGACCTGCGGCCACGCGTCCACAACAACAGCGACCGGGGCTTGATCGGCCTGGCGGTCGACCCGAACTATCCCGCCTCTCCTTACGTCTACATCAGTTACGCGTTGGACCGGCTCCCAAGCGGCGGCCCGATCCCCGAATACGGCAGCGCCGGAAGCAACTTCGACCCATGCCCGAACTCGGGCACAACTGGCTGCCCTGTTTTGAGTCGCGTTTCACGCCTGAACATCAACAACAACGCTGCTGAAACGGTGCTGTTCGAAGGGCATTGCCAGCAGTTCCCGTTCCACTCCGTTGGCGACTTGCTCTTTGACAACAGTGACCGTCTGATCGCGACGTTCGGCGACGGTTCCACCGGCTCCTTCGTGGAATGGGGTCAGCGAGGCAATCTTTGTGGCGACCCAGGCGGGCCAGTGGGGTCCAACCTCTCCTCCCCCACCACCGAAGGCGGCCAGGGCCGTTCTCAGGACATCCTGACGCGGAACGATCCAACCGATGTCCACGGCTCCGTGCTCCGAGTCAGCAAGAACAGCTTCAACGCCAGTGGGGCAAACCCGCTGTCCGGCGATGCTGAACTGAACGTGCGACGCATGATTGCGACCGGTTTCCGCAATCCGTTCAGGGCCGCCATCGACCCCGCGAACGGCAACCTGTATGTCGGCAACGTCGGCGGCGCAGGCCGTGAAGAAATCAACTTCCTGGGCAACGGCAACACGTTCCGCAACAGCGGCTGGCCGTGTTATGAGGGCAACGGCACGACCCAGAACACCTTCTGGCTCACGACAGACTTGTGCGACACCCTCATCGCAAGCGGCGATCACCACCCACCGATGTTCTCCTACCTTCGCAACGAGCCGATCGTGCCGGGCGAGGATTGCCCCAACGGCGGGCTTTCGGTCTCGGGCATGTCGGTCAACCGATCGGGTTTCGGCACCGGAGCCATGAATGGAGCGTTGTTCTTCACCGACTACACGCGCGGCTGCATCTGGTATCTGCCGTCGAACGGCAATGGCGGTGTGAACCCGAACAATCCGCGGGTCTTCGCCTCTGATGTTGGCGCCCTCGCTGATCTCGCGTTCGGTCCCGGCGGCGACCTGTACGGCATCGACATCATCGGCGGGTCCCTGCTTCGGTACTCCTACGCCGCAGGCGAACAGCCACCCGTAGCGAGCTTCACCGCAAGCCCCTCAGGCGGCCCCGCTCCGCTCACCGTGCAGCTCAACGCCTCCGGCTCATTCGACCCGAACCCGGGCGACACCCTCACCTACTCGTGGGACACCAACGGCGACGGCACCACCGATCGCACGGGTCGCAACACTTCGGTCACCTACAACACCGAAGGCACGCGCGAGGTCGAACTCACCGTCGTCGACAACACCGGTCGTGGCGACACGGCGACTCGGACCATCACCGTGGGTGGCGCCCCTCAAATCACGGTCACCGAACCCGCCGAGGGCCGAGTCTTCCGAGTGAATGCCCGGGTGCCGGTGAAGGCAACCGTAACCGATGCCGCTGGCAACGAACTGCCTGACTCCGCATCGAGCTGGGAACTCATCCTTCATCACTGCATTCCCGGCGGCGGGTGCCACACCCACGGCCTCGACGCCATCGAAGGGCCCAACGGCACCTTCGAAATGCCCGATCACGAATACCCATCGAACGTGGAACTTGTCCTCACCGTCGATGACCCGAACGGCGGAACGTCTGAAGCAGTCGTGCAAGCCGACTACCGCACCGTTGATCTCGTGATTCGTTCCCAGCCAACAGGAGCCACCGTTCTCGTCGGCTCAACCGAAGAAGTCGCGCCCTTCACTCGTGCGGTCGCCTCCGGCGGGACGACGTCGATCTCGGTGTCCACACCGCAGAACGTTGGCGGATCGAGCCTCTCGTTCCAGCGCTGGAATGTTGACGGCGCAAATGGCTCGACCAATCCGACGCTTGAGGTCGCCCCTACGCAGAACACCACTGTCCGGGCCGACTTCAACGTGGGCGGCGGCGACACGGAGCGGCCGACCGCCCCGAGGATGCTGACCGCCGACAACAACAGCGGCGACATCGACCTCGATTGGAACGCTTCGACCGACAACGTCGGCATCGCCGGCTACCAAATCCATCGCTCAACGAACGGTTCATTCGGACCAGTCGTTGCCACAATTGGCGCCAGCACGTCCTGGACAGACACCAACACCAATCATGGAACGGCCTACACCTACGCGGTGAAGGGCATTGACGCCGCGGGCAACACCAGCTGGCGTTCAGGCTTCGCGACCGAGACTGCCGGACCCGGTGGCGGCTCCGATGATGAACGCCCCTCGACCCCACGTGGTCTCACGGCAACGAGCCGCTCGTTCGGCGTTCGGCTGCAATGGACCGAGTCGTCCGACAACGTCGGCGTCACCCAATACCTCATCTTCCGTTCGACCAATGGACAGCTCGGGCAGCTCCTTGCCGTCACGAATGCGAACGATGGCATCTTCGTCAACGGCAGCGCCCAAGACGGAGTCACCTATACGTATGCGGTGCGCGCCCGAGATGCGGCAGGCAACACGAGCTGGCGCTCGAACCTACGGACCATCACCTACTCGGACTAGCAGGCCCCGGTCGATCGGGCGCAGCGGGAACCCTTAACCGAGCTCTGAGCCCACGATGCTGACGAAACTCACGCACTCGCCGGGGCCGCCGCCGAGGTTGTGGGTCATCCCCAGAGTCTTGCCCGCCTCGGTGACGCTCTTGATCTGGCGGTCTTCGGGGGCTTCTTGGCGGAGCTGGAGCCAGCATTCGAACAGCATGCGGAGCCCGGATGCCCCAATGGGGTGGCCGAAGCTCTTCAAACCGCCATCGGGGTTGATCGGCAGCTCGCCATCCAGGTCGTAGGTACCGGCCATCACCTCTTTCCAACCAAGACCGCGTTCAGCGAAACCAAGATCTTCCATGAGCACGAGCTCGGTGGGTGTGAAGCAGTCGTGCACTTCCGCCATGGCAAGCTCGGACCGCGGATGTTCAACGCCGGCCTGGCTGTAAGCATCTTCTACGCAACGCACAACCTCGTTGAAGGTGGTGTAATCGTAGTCCGAATCAATGGGGCCGGCCGCAGGGCCAGCGGCGAAGGCGAGCGCCTTCACGAAGATTGGCTTGTCGGTGTACTTGTAGGCGTCTTCGGCTCGCACGATGATCGCCGCGGCACTGCCGTCGGAGACACCCGAGCAGTCGAAGATGCCAAGCTGTCCGGCAATGAGCGGCGCATTGCAGATCTTGTCCTTACTCACTTCCTTCTGGAACTGAGCTCGGGGATTTCGTGCGCCGTTGTAGTGGTTCTTCCAAGCGATCCGAGTGAGCACATCCTTCATCTCGGTCTCGTCGACTCCGTACTTGTTGGCATACGCCGGAGCGAGAAGGCTGAACATCGCTGGGGCTGTCAGGTCCGAAGCGGTGCCGTCACTCGGCAGCACCGCACCGACCAGGCCGGACATCCCATTGTCCTTCAGCTTCTCCACACCAACGGCGGCGACCATGTCGTAGGCGCCGGAGGCCACGGCGTAGCAGGCGTTGCGGAACGCCTCTGAACCCGTCGCGCACATGTTCTCCACACGGGTGACCGGCTTGTAGTCGATCTTGAGTGCTCGGCTCAGTGTCAGACCCGACACACCGGATCCGAGCGTGCCGAACCAGTACGCATCGATGTCGTCCTGCTCGATACCAGCCGAGACGTAGGCCTCTTGTGTGGCCTCAACGAGCATGTCATCGACGCTCTTGTCCCAGTGTTCCCCGAACGGCGTGCAGCCCATTCCGACGATCGCTACCTGGTCCTTGATTCCTCGTGATGCCACGGTGTTCTCCTCGACTCTGGTGCCGACGCTCACATGCCGTGCAAGCGACCGGTTCGTACAGGCTGACGGATCAAGGGGCCGATCGTCAATCTTTACGGCGTCGCGATCCCCCAGAGGGATCTGGGGGATTTTCCGTCTGCCGGTGCTCTGCGGGGTCACTGACACTCAAAAGATGGATACTCCAACTGCCCTCACCGGCCGGCCACCGATGTCCGAATCCGAGTGGATTGGGCGTCAGATCAGCGAGATGGAGGCTCGCCTCGCCGTGCTTCAGAGCAGCGCCGCTGAGGCTGCTCGCCAGGGAGCTGGCCTCCCCGCAACGCCTCGGCCTTCCTCCAGTGCGCAACCGCCACCGCCACCCCCTGCACCGCCGCTGGGCAAGACGCCGCCTCCGCCGCCTCGTCCCGTACTCGTGGCGCCCAGTCCAACGCTGGGCTTTCGGGTTCCCGGCGTGGACCAACTTCTGAAGTGGAGCGGTGTCGTACTGCTCTTTTTGTCGGCCGTCTTCCTGGTGAGCACGGCCATTCAGCGAGGTTGGATCGGCCCCGAGCTGCAGCTGGCGGGCGCCGCGGCAATAGGCGGGAGCCTGATCGCCGGCGGCCTCCACTTGGGGGCCAAGAAGGATGGGTGGGACACGCCGTTAGTGGGCGCTGGAGTTGCGGTCCTGGCAGCGTGCGCCGGAGCTGGTTGGGCGTGGCTGGAGCTCGGCGAGCGGGCGCTTTGGACGGTCGCTGTTCTCGCGGTGCTCGGCGTGGCCGCCAACCTGACCGCACGGCTCGAGAGCCCTGGACTTGGTGGTGTCTCGGCCGTTGCAGTTCTGCTCGCTGCAGTCGCCGTCTCGCCCGGCATTGATGAGATGGCCGTGATGATGTGCGCGGTCGTTCTCGTGATGGAGGCAGTCGCCGCTTGGTTACGCCGGCCGCTCCTTCATCTCGCTCTCGCTGCCATCTCCGTGCCCTCGTTCGCACTTCTACTGGCCGTGACGGTCGCGAAGAACGAGACGGCTGGGATGCACGTGCTTGCCAGCGGGGCTCTGGTGAGTCTTGTGTTTTGGTTCGCGCCGATCTGGTTCGGAACCCTCGTTGCAACGCCCAACGCATGGACGCGCCTGACTGACCGGCTCCCCCTCGCACTTCCGCTGCTCTTCGGATCCGCCGTTGCCGCTGGATGGGACCTGTCTGATTCCGATGCGGGACTGCTGTTTGTCGGGCTTGGCGTGTTGACGCTGTGCTTGGCTGCGGGCTCGTTCATCGCTGCTCGAACCCATCCCACGATCGGTATCACCCACGGACTTGCCGGCCTGATTGCTCTGACCGTCGGCTCCGCAGTCCTGCTGGACGGTCCGGCGTTTCTGGCAGGCCTGGTCGCGCAGTCGGCTGCACTGCTGGTTCTCACCCGATTCGTCTGGACCGGCAAGAACTCGGATCTGTTCGCCAACCTCCAAACCACAGCGATCACCCTGGCAGCAGGCCTCGTCGCAGCGAACGGGATCGCGACGGGTATCGCCGACAATGCTCCCGCGGTTGATGATGCGCTCCACCTTCTCGTCCTTGCGTTGGTAGGTGGTTGGGCGTGGACCGAGCACCGCCGAGGCCCACTCACCGGCCAACGCTGGTTCCCCCTCAGCGAACTGCCGACCCTCCTTGCCGCTACTTCCTATGGGGGGCTGCTCTTGTGGCCGCTCTCCGCTCTCGCTCATCTGCCCCAGGGACAAGCACTGGTGTCGGCGATGTGGGCAGCAACAGGATTGGGCGCCATCGCTGCGGGCTACCGCTTCGAACACAAGGCCGTGGTCAATGTGGGTCTCGTGACGCTTGGTTTACTCGTTGCAAAACTGCTCTCGGTCGACCTCGCAGCGGTCGACACGTTCTGGCGAGTCCTGCTGTTCTTCGTTCTTGGCGGTGTGTTCCTCGCAGCCGGCTACCGAGCAACTCAGGCGCCGCTGACCAAAGAGGCATGATCAGGTCAAACCGGGGTCTTCACGGGGCGCCAGATGACGCCAACATCCTGCATCAGCAACGTTTCTGCGGGAATGACTGAGGAGAACCCGTCCATGAAGCTGGACACGAGACCCTCCAGCTCAAGCAGACGGTACCGACGATGAGCGGGCTTCATCTCGATTGCCTCGATGCGGTCTGTTCTCCGTCCGGGCGACAATCCCAGCGTTGTTCCGATCACGATGTCGCCAACTTCACTCGGCGTCTCGCTCTGCCCGGCCAGCGAAGCCCGAGCGTCGATGTCGAAAGCACCAGCGTCAGTTGATCTGCCGGTGACTGACCAGCCGAGAACGTCTGGCTTGTCCAGGATCGCGACGCTTGCCGACTCATGCACGCCGGGAAACACCCGACCGCCAGCGGCGATCGCTGGCCGAGAGTCGGTGTGTCTGACCGGCACCCACACCGCCTGGGTCGGTTCCTGTTCGGGCCCGACCTCAACAGAGATTCGATGCGCCGCAGCTCGCAGCGCGATGCCGGTGACCGATGGAAGCGGCCACGGCCTCGCTGCATCGATCTCGATCATGCAACATCCGACGATGACACCGCCGCTTGCACCGAGGTGCGGCCGAACCCCGTCAGGGAGCCACCTCGTCACCTCGTCCGGGTCCACCCATTGATTGACCAGCAATCGACGCCGGATGTTTCCCACGATGTCGCCCACGCGTTGGCCGTCGCCCATCCGAACAGGCTACGAAGCCGGGAGCGGCTTGGCTTTCCAGAAGTAGTTGTGCACGCCGTCCGCAGTCATCAGGCGGCGGAACGTCATCTGCACTCGGTTGCCGATCGCTGCGTCTTCGGGCGCAGCATCGGTCAGCTGGCAGCTAAACCGCCCTCCCCCGTCGAAGTCGACAACAACGGCGATTGTGGGCGGCGAGAGGCTGTAAGCAAGCCGGTCGATCGTGAAGGTGGCCACCGTTGCAGGTACGTCTGCCATGCGCACCCGTTCCATGTCGTCGACCGCTCCGCCCTTGACCGAGACTCGTTGCGGCGGAAGGTGCACCGCTGCGGAGGTGCGATCTCGTGAACCAATAAAGGCGAACTTCCATCCGTCGTTGCGGAACGATGGTGGCGCCGCCGGCCCGACAGGATCCGGCCGGCGGGGCGGCTCGCGATCGAGGAACCCGCGCCACGTGAGAAACGTGTTGTAATCCAGCGCGCTGCTTCCCCGTTCGATTTGTGCCGCGACCGGCATGGCATTGGTGTGGGAGTTGAGTGCTTCGGTCGTTCGGTAGAAGCCGACATCGCAGCCATCGGCAAGATGGATGATCATGATTGTCTCGCCGGCCGCTGCTGTGTCGAGCACGTTGGCGAGGATCACTCCGGCGTGTGAAGAACCGGTGTTTCCGATCGTGTTGGTCAGGTCGTCGGCGATCCGCCCCGCATGAACGCGGGCGGCTCGGGCAGCGCCACGCACCGCACGGGCATGCAAGCCCGTGACAATGACAACGTCGACGGCTTCCGGTGTGAGCCCGGTCGACTCGAAGGCAGCCGTGGCCGCTTCGGTGACGAGCGGGAGGTAGGCGTGTTCACCAAACCGCTCCTCCCACACCCGGCTGTAGTTCCACTCGGGAAGTCGCCAGCGATCCAGGAACTCGCCGGTGGCCGAGGCGCCGCCGAGCCACTCGGCCAGGACCGGGCCATCTTCGTCGTTGCCAATCAACCATGCGGCTGCCGCGTCTCCGAGCGCTGACTCATCCGTGGAGCCAGGTCTTCCAGACCGGACGTCAGCCGCGGCAACCAGCTGGGGGCGGGTCCCTTCCAACGCTGCCCGCAACGCTCCGTTGACAGATCGGGGCGATCCGGCGACGTCGCCGGCAAACACGTGGCTCGGCAGGTCCAGGGCAGCGTGGATCACATTTGCGTTGGTCTTATCCAGATACGGCGGCGTGGCGGTCGCAAACGACACGGCGCTCGGTTCGGGTGCGGTGTCACCCAGGGAGCGGAAGAGGAACCGAGAAGCCTCCACTGCCATCGATGTGGCATCTTCGTCATAGGACGCCACGGCACGAGTGCCTCGCCCGCCACCGCTTCCCAGCGCAGCGGTGATCGCTCCCCGATCAAGGCGGTGATACGGCACGTAGGCGGCATAGCCAATGATTCCTCGCATGACGGGCGAAGTTAGTGGCGCTCGCCTCTCCCGTCGATTGCTGCACGAAGAGCAACGCCTTGCCGACGAGAACGGCTTTGGCGTGGCGGATGAATCGTGCTTCGGAGGTGAACCCGAGGAACGCTTGGATGGCGGCCAGCGTGATGCGTTCAGCATCGGTCAGCCGGGGCGCTATCCGATGGCAGTTTATTCGGGCACCCACTCTGGGTGGCCGATGAAGAGGTCGTCGATGGTGACGTAAAAGTCGTGTAGCAACGGTGTCCAGGTCAGGGTTCATTCCCTGGCCCCTCAGATGCAGGGTTTGTGTAAGCCCCCTCATCCTCGACATCTCTGAGTTCTGTGTGGTGGATGATCGCGCTGACCGCGCGAACCCTATGGAACTACTCGTCTCGTTGAATGACGACTCCAGACTGTCCCTACAGAGGAACACCGTGCAAAGACCGATTGCTCATCGACTCGGCCTCGTGTTGTCTGCAGTCGCCGTGGTGGCCACAGCCGCCGCCTTTGCCCGGACAAGCGGCGAGTCGTCATCCACTGTCGCCACGGCTTCTCCGAGCTCCACATTCTCAAACGGCGATATCAAGGCCGGGTTGCGCTCCATCGAGGGCAACCCAAGAAACGACGCCGCAGCAGGTGTCATGCTGGACCTCTTTCCCGTCATCTATCTGACCGACTCCGCCCTTGAGCGGGAGCGCCGACAGACCGCCAATGCAGCGGTCGCCGACCTCGCGACTTGCTACCGCACCGAACACGACCTGACAGGCTCAGAAGCCAACGATTGAGCCCGGTTCGTCTTCGACTCGACGTTCGCAGACGACGAGGGAGCTTCGCTGACCGGAAGTGGACGGGGTAGTAACGACGGAACTGGTCTCACGCCATTGTCATGTCTGCCTGACCCCGCAGAACAAACCGATGAGGATGCCTCCGATCTTGAGCCAGAGGTATCGAACGAGGGCGGCGGACAACGATGGAGAACGAGTCCTCGACGGCGGCAATGGCGCCACGCAGCAGCTGTTCGAAGCTGCGGACGAAGCCATGGAGGGCGCGTGCTACGAGAACACCTCTCAGATTCAGGATCATGCACGAATCCTCGTCGCGCCCCTTCTCGAGGCGTTGAGAGCCCAGCAGTCAGTTCGCAAGTCGATGCGTCTAACTCTTTACAACTACGGCTAATTTGCTACTGAACGTCTTGTTCGAACACTTGTTCCATTACACTCATCCAGATGGGGGAGGCAGAGAAGCTCGATGATCAGATCACGCAACTCCTCTCTGTCGATCCCCGGCATCTCACTACCGGCGAACTCGAACAACAGATCCTGGTTTTGAACGCGGCGTGTTCGCGGCTCGATGCGCTGATGGCAGCCAACCTCGAAGCGGCAAAACGTCGAGGCCTCGCCGAGCAAATTGGCCACCGCTCCGAGGCCACGTGGCTCGCTCACACCACTCATCAGCCTCGCAACCTCTGCGCGAAGCGCATCAATGCGGCGAAGCAGACCATCGACTGGCTGCCAGACGTCCACGTGGCCCAAACCGCAGGCACCATTCTTGACTGCCACGTCGCAAAGATCCTTTGCCTCACTCGCCGGCCCGAACTCCGAGATGCGGCGATAGCCGATCAGGAATTGTTCGTCAGAGTTGCCCGCGAGGAACCCTGGCACGTCTTCAACGCTGTGCTCGACGCATGGATCGAAATCAACGACCCCACTGATCCGAGCGACATCGACGACAAACTGCACAGCGACCGTCGACTGCGCACCGCCCAAGGCCTCGGCGGGGCGATCATCGTCGACCTTCAGACCGAGGCGCTCGCCTGGGAACATGCCCTCGAGAACATCGAACCGATCTATCAGGCGCTGTTTGATTCGGACTGGGCCGAAGCCCGCGAGCGAATCGGGCCAGACGCTGCGATCACCGACATGGGGCGTACCACCGACCAGCGATGGCACGACGCAATGATGATCGCCCTCCGCCACGTGGACCACGAGGCAGCAGGCTTCAAGCGGCCGACAGATCTGACCTCCACCGTTCTCGTCGACCTCGACACGCTCCTCGGAGAAGCCGAGCGACAGTACGGCGATACCGAAAGCGACGACATCGCTGACGGGCACGTTGATACCGATGACTCAGCCCATCAACCAAACCAGGCCCAGCACCTGGACGATCTCGAGGCTCGTCTTCGTCGGTATCGCTGCGAAACGCGTCGTGGATTCCGAATCACACCCTCCACAGCCTTGCTGAGCGTCATCGGCGGCTCGATCCGCCGGGTGACCTTCAGCGCCGACTCCATCGACTTCGAAGCATCCCGCAAGGCTCGGACCTTCCGAGGTGCCTTCAGGGAAGCACTACTCGCCCAACATCGGTTCTGTGAAGGCCCCGGCTGCGGCAGCCATCGCCATGGAAACGAAGCAGATCACATCAGACGCCACACCGACGGCGGTGAAACAACCGGACCGAACGGCCAAGGGCTCTGCCCGGCGTGCCACCGCCACAAGTCCCGGCTGGAAATGCTCGGCCTCACCCCTGCGCCCAGATCCTGAAGGGGGCACCCGCATGCCCCGATTCATCCGCCCGGCCACAGCCGGGTCACTGGCACGCATGGGGGATCGCAGGTGTATGGCAGGACCCCAGCGTTAGCTGTAGAAGGGGTTCTCACCAGCGGTGTGATCGGTGGCGTCGACGATCTCGGAGATCTCCGGGAGAGCGTCCATCAGCATCTTCGTGATGCCGTCTCGCAGCGTCATCGCGCTAGCGGCGCAACCCTGGCAGCCGCCACCCATCGTGATGATGGCCTTGTCGCCATCAACCCCAACGAGGGTGGCGAAACCGCCGTGAGCACCAAGAGCGGGGTTCACGGCTTGGTCAAGCACAGCCTGGATCTTCTCAGGCAGCTCACCACTCAAGTCGAGATCGAGCCCCTCGAGCGGATCAGGTGAATTGGGGTTTCGGATCACCAGACCGCCGGCCTGGCCGGTACCGGGAACATCGAGTGAGGCGCCGGTCATGTTCTTGATCGAGTCGGCCGGGATCACAACGGTCAGCTCGCCGTGTTCGCCCTGGGTGTAGATCGCATCACCCTCGACGGCCTCACTGATCGGAGCGAGATCGAGTGCGTACTGGTAGTCGGTCATGTTCGAGCCCGTGATGGCGATGCGCAGCGCAGTGCCTTCGGGATCGTCCTCGGTCGCCCGCACCTCAAGAACAGTGGCCAGCGCCGTTTCGGTCACGGTGAGCACAACCCCTTCCTGGGGCGTCGCCTGTTCTCCAACGACCTCGGCGGAGGCGGAGTCTTCGGCAGCGGCGGTGTCTTGTGCAGTCACGCCCCCAGGTTACCTATCGGCGGGGAACTTGAAGACTCGGCGTGGCGACGCGGAACGTGCACGACGGGCAAAACAACCCAAGCGCTGATCCACTTCTTGCATTTCATTGCATGTCATCTACTCTTATTTACATTCAACAACCTCAACGGCATTTACTTGCCTCAACGAACGGATACGACATGGCCATGCTCGGCGCACAACTTGACGACCTCTCCGCACTCTCTACCCGGCTTCAAAGCACCTCGGTGGACGTGGGCTCCGCCCGCCAACAGTCGGTGGCGACCACGACCAACGTGGTGGGCAGCGTCGGCGATGCTGCGCGGGCCGCACTTGACCAGATCAGCAACCAGATGGCGACCCTCGACGGATCGGTCCGAGCATCGGTCACCCAAGCCGAATCCACTCAGTGGACCGGCTCGAACGCCGATCGATTCCGCGGCGCCGCCAACGAATTCAACGGCGCCATGCAGACAGCACAAGGCTCAGTGACCGAGGCCTTTCGCTCCTTCCAGGCCTCGGTCACGACCATGTCCGAGACCCTGAACGACTTCATCACCCAGTTCTCCGCCGCGCTCACCCAGGCGGAGGCTTCGGCCAGTGAGATGGGATCAGCTGTAGAGGCGCAACGCGCCAATCTCGACCAGGCCATGAACGTCGGCATCGGCTGATGCCCACCGCCCACGACTTCGAATGGGCCGCCCGCTCCTTCGAGCGTGCGGCGGACACTGCCGGTGCGCTCCTTCGGGGCACTCGGGACCGCCTCGGTCCCGACGTGCTCCAAGGCGGCCAGCTCACCCTGATCACTGGGCTCACGCTCGACACGGCCGAGCAGATGAGTTCCCAGCTCGTCATCGACTGTCTCGACCACGCCGCCACCTGCCGGCGGCGAGCAGAGGCGTGCCGGACCTACGCCGCAGACCTCGCGGCCTACCGGCGAGACGAACGGGTGTGGACCAGTGCAAACAACGCCGCTGCGAGCGGACGAAACCCCGACATCACCGTGCCGCCACGGCCGCGCCCGCCGCGGCGCCGCCATCCATGGATTGAGATCTAGTTGTGCTTGCCATCGACCCCGAGGGCGTCATCGACGCATCCCGGCACCTGCGGATCGTCGCCGACAACGCCGATGATCTCCGCACGGACCTCACGCGGGCACTGACGCTCTGCGAGCTCCCCAGCAAGACCACCTCGTTCTGCTCCGAGGTGGACGAGGAACTCGGCCTGCTCGCCTCACTCCTGTCTGCCCGGGCAGAGATGGCCAGATCGTTCAGGCTCGGTATGCACACCCAAGCCGACGCCAGCCAGCGCCTCCTCATGGCCTCGTTGCTCGATCGGGAGGGCAGCAAGGCGCACATCAATGGCGTGATGGCCGTTTCCATCCTCGTAGACAACAGAGACCTCTTCGACGGTCGAGGCGGACCCGCCATCATCAGTTTCGAAGACGTGCAAGCCCTGGCCGCCTCGCCACAACTCGCCCCCGAGGTCTCCGCCGCCGTTCGAGCATTCACTCAGGATCCGGCGCTGTTCAGCATGCTCACCTCCTACAAGCAGGCCGAGCACCCTGAACGCCCACCCGATGGGCTCCTCCACCTGGATTCGCTGAAGCAGTACATCGCCGAGAACGAACTCATGATGCAGGTAATGCCCATTGCCCAGGCAAGGCTCCTCGACCCCACAGTGAATGCCCTCACCAGCGAAGATCTCGCCGCGGCCGGACTCAGCCTCCAAGACCTGGACGAAGCAAACCTTCCGCCCAACATGCGCTTCCTCATCGCTCGAGCCATCGAGTTCGGCCACTTCATCCACTCACCCGAAGTCGCCAGAGGCTTCATCGACGCAATGCCCGTGCACCTCACCGACGGCATCGCCCTCCACATACCGAACATCGACCCGGCGGGCCTCAAGGCGCTCCACCAGGCCGCGATCAGCGACCTCGGCGAAGGACCTGAAGACCTCATCCAACACTTCGAGATCATCGCCAAGCTCCCCGAATCGACGGACGGCTATCGCAACGAGCAGATCACCTGGGCCTACGCCACGTTTGCGAACATGATCGACGTCATCCTCAACGGGGACCTCGCTGGCCACCCAGAACTGGCGGGCCACAGCGGCCTGAACTGGTTTCACCACGGCTCCGCAGCGTCGGACTCGATTGGCGACTACATCATGGGTTTCATCAAGTCCTACCAAGTTGCGCCCATGGGCGCGCGCCAAGACATGGCCGACGGCAACCAGGCGATCTTCGCCAGCTTCCTCCCCTTCGTGTTCGCCTTCATCCGAGGCGAACCGATCCCCGAATCAACGACAACTCGCCCAAACGGTGACGATGCCACCATTGTCGACGGCTTCGACATCGGCACAAAGCAGATGGCCCAGGCCTTCGACCTCCTCACCGAGGCGCGCCACGAAACGGATCCGCTCCGGCGCCAGCAGCTCACACTCGAATCAAATGCGCGCATGGGCATCCACGAACAGGCCGTTGTCGATCCCTACATCGACCTACCTTCGGTAGGCCTGATGTCGCTCGGGGCGTACCCCCTCACCCTCCTTGCTTCGGCGGCCATGGGTTACGTCGACGGCAGGCCGGTCACGATGCGATCAAGCGCCGAGGTGCTGACCGATGACGGCGAGCTGATGTTCCGCGAGGCAGACGGCACCGAGCTCTCGCCGCGCATCCGCATCGGCGAAGCCGTGGTGGACATGGAGTTCGAAAACAACCTCGTCGACAACATGAGCCTGAGCGATCTCGTCGGCAACCTGCCGTTCCTGACCGACATCGAGGTCGCCGAGTTCTGGAAGGACTACGCCGAGCGCATGACCATCATCGCGGACGGCGTGTTCGTCGAACACCACACCAACCCGGCGATCGCTGCGGCCGCGATCAGCCACGCCAACCATGGTGGAACGGTCCGGCCGAGCTCTACAGGTTGGACGGCTGCGATGCCAACCATTCATGACGCCTCGCTCGACCCTGAAGCACAGCGCATTCAGCCTCGCTCCTAGCCTGCGGCACTTCTGCGGCACAAAGAGCTAGGCGGCGAGCTGTACGACGGAGACTCGGCCCCGGTCAACCACCGCCGCCCTACCCGTTGGTTCCGCACTCAGATCGGGGACGATGACTCGGCACGCCTCGCCATCAGCACGTGTGGGGTTCAGTAGGACGACAGCTGCATCGGCGGCCAACTTCGCAGCCCAGCTTCCGAACGCCCGGAGGTCGCTCGGCGTACAGGTGGCCAAAACAATGTGGCCCGAGGCATGAGCGTCGGCGAGGTCCCGCTCAATATCGCTGGCGGTCATCTGATCAGTGTCGTCGAGCACGATCGTTGTCGGCGTGCTCGGTTCGGCGGCCAGAAGTTCCGACGCCGTCTTCAACGCTGTCGAACGTCCCGAACCGGGATGCCCAACCACTAGAAGCGGTCTGCGGTGAGACAGGGACACGACGTGGGGCTGCAAGTCAACATCGAGCCCAAGCGGCACAACACTTCGGTCGCGCTCGAGTCGCACTGCTGGCAGCGAAGCCCTGGAGACTGTTCGCCCCAACATCAGAATCGGAGCGGGACGTTCGAAGTCCAACGCTTCCAATCGCTCTGCCAACGCTGCACATTCGGCGTCCGTCGTTCGCGCTACCGAGGCGATGAGCCCATCGGTCACCGCTCCCAGATCGAGAGCCAGGCGGCCGTGCAGATGCGGTACATCGCCCGAACGCACACCGAAGGTCAGGTATCCGGCCGGATCGGCGAGGTGGTGAACGATGCGCCGACCAAGTTGGGCCACGACCCGACCGGGCACGTCTCGGTCTGACGCTCCGGAGACAATCACCGAGCCACCGCCAGCGATGAGATCTCTGACGACGCGGGCCAGGGTCGAGGGGGCGTCAACCCCAACCTCGTCCACGAGCGCGTCGGCGACGGCGGACCATCGGTGCACGATCAGCAACAACGGCGCTTGCAGCCCAGACCGGGACTGAAGCACGTGAAGTGCTCGGGCAAGGCGCTCGGGCTCACGAACACCCACGACGTCGGCGACCGCTGGCAGGGCACGGAGCGCTTCCAGCGAGTCTGCGGACGCTCCCGAGAGCCCGGCCGTTCCACCATCCAGGACGAGCACGTTCGGGAGGCGTTCACTGTTCAGTTCGGCGGCTTCGGTGTATGGCCGCAGCACTGCGGCGACGGCGGTCCGCAGCGTGGCCTCTACCTGTTCGGTGTCCGAGCCCAGGACCAGCAGCCCTGCGTCACGCCAGCACCATTCAAGTAGCGGTTGGGAACGAGCATCCGGGTCATCAGCGATGCCCAGCGCGGCGTGGCCGACACGAGGCTCGAGCCCAGCACGGCTGGAGGACCCGGCAAGGTCAGCGGCAGTGAGCTCGGTGAGCACGTCGAGCCAGGGCGCCTCCGGTAGATCGGCGTCCACAGCCGCGGCCCAACACAATCGTGCGATCTCCTTCATCAGCGGCAGCGCCGCGACCTCATCGTCCTCGTTGTTCCTGGGCTGCGCCACCTCGCCGCCGAGCAGTGGATGCACGGTGAAACGCTCCAGCGAAGAAGCGCCGTTCTGTCCGCCGAGGTGGCCGACTTGCACTGTCTGAAGTGTTGCGTCGCCGCGTTGAATGAGCGCTCGCCCCGGCAGTCGGGGGAGCCGCGCCGCATCGGGGCGCCCGAGTACGTCCGCGCTGTCCGCCGCATCCTGCACGCGAAGGCAGACGCGCAAATTGGTGTTCGCTCGGATCTGGCCCGTCACCACTCCGGCAGGACGCTGCGTTGCGAGCACGAGGTGCACACCCAGCGAGCGACCGAGCCGAGCGATGTCGACGAGGCCGTCGAGAAAGTCGGGCAGCTCGTCGGCCAGCGCAGCGAACTCATCGACCATCACCACGAGACGGGGCATCGGTGAGGGAATGTCCGTCGGAAGATCAGACACGTCTGACACGCCGAGGTCACGCAGGCGATGCTCTCGAGCGCGGAGTTCGGCGCGGAGACTTCGCAACGCTCGACGTGCCTCCCCTGCATCCAGATCGGTGACAACCGCAGCGACGTGGGGAAGGTCCGCAACCGCGTCAAAGGCTCCCCCGCCTTTGAAGTCGACGAGGACGAACGCCAGGTGCTCTGGGCCATAGCCAAGGGCCGCCGCAACAACAGCGGTGCGAAGCAGCTCGCTCTTGCCAGAGCCGGTGGTGCCGGCCACGAGTGCGTGCGGGCCGTCTCTGACCAGGTCGATCTCAACAGGACCATGCTCGTCCAGCCCAAGGGCGAAGCGAAGCGATCGGCGATCCGCGGACAACCAGGCATTGGTGACAGAAGCGTTGCTCAGCGATGTCACCATTTCGGCAAGCCCCACGCTCTCGGGCATGCGCTGAGAATCGTCTCGATGGTCCGGATCGTCGAACGGCGCCAACCACAGCGCCCACGCCGCCGCTTCGACTTCATCGAGCGCATGAAAGTTCCCAGCCAGAGCTGGGGAACTTGGGGTCCGTCGGAGTCGGCATCGGCCGTCAGCGGTGATGTCGAGCTGGCTCGGGCAGACCGCAGGGACCCGATCGCCGGTCGAACCGAGCCAAAGGGTTCGCGCCCCGGGCAAGCGGCCGCTGAGCAGCTCCGCTAACGCCCCAGGACCAGTCGGTTCGGGGCCGTCAACGACCACAAGCACTGACCGGGACAGCTCCTTGGCCGATGCCAGGCCCTCGGCTTGCATCGCCCACGTTTCGCCAGACGCTGGATCATCAAGAACATGAACGGCTTCAAGATTCGGCAGCCACTTCACCCAGTCCCAATCAGGGAGACGATCCGCCGTTGTGAGGACGGTGAGGCCCAGATCTGCGGGTCCGAAGCGATGCATCAGCGAAAGAACCTGCCATCGGCCAAGACCCAGCAGCTGCCGGCGATCACCGACCACCGCGAGACCGCGCCCTGGGAGCAGGTCGACAAGCAGCGGCACGTCTCGAAGTTGGGTTCGGGCTGGAGCCGAGAGCGCTGCAGCAAGCAGAGGGTCTGGATGTTCGATGTCGGCGTCATGACGACCGAGCACCAGCTCAAGCTCTGCATCTACGGCCAGTCGATCCGTCCACGGTGGTGATCCAGCGCTGCGCGCCGCGGCCATCGCTGCCGGATGAGCGGCATTCATCCGGCGGCGGTCTTGTTCTGCGAGCTCCCACGCCTGTATGGCTGGCTTTAGCCGAACGATCGCCTCGGCGATGTGTGCCGTGCGTGCCCGACGTTGCCGCCACGTCGAAACCCGCTCGGCGACCCCTCGGCCCAGCAACACAACCGCAGACACGACAGAGAGCAGCGCGAACAGGGGCGAGAAGATGAGCCCGGCGATCGCCCCGGTGACGATGGACGGAATCGCGGCTCCCCAGGGAAGGGGCCCCGGAATCTTGGGTTCGGGCGAGAGGGAGGCGTCGAAGTCCAGCGGCACCGGTTCGTGCTGCCGACCCGGCATCGGCGGTCTCAGAATCGTGATGCGGCCTCGGTGGTCAGGCAGCCGCTGATGCAGTGGCGAGAGCCCCGGCGGACCTGTTTGTCCTTGCGTCCAGTCTTGCTCCCCTGGTGCCCCGGTCACGACAGTTCCTCGAGGAACCACCTCCGATGGAGCGAGACGCGCTCTCACATCGACGGGCTGCGCTCCCCCGCTGATCGGTTGCCAAGACAGTTCGATCGGGTGCTTCCGCATTACATGAGTGTAAACGAGAGTATTTAAAGAGGTTTTAGACTAAGAAGGTTCACCTAGGCGCGGCGCATCCCACGATTCGATCGACGATCGTGTCGAGTATCGAACGACTCGTCGCCAGGTTCATCCGCACGAATCCCGCGCCGCCAGAGCCGAAGTCATTCCCATCCGAAAGACCGACCCGGCCGTTGTTGAGGATGGTCTCGGCGTCAAGCCGCACACCGGACACATCAAGCCACGCAAGGTACGTGGCCTCGGGAAGCTGCCAATGCACGCCTGCGAGCTCGACGGAAAAGCGGGCCGCCAAGTGATCCCGCTGAGCGGTCAGATGAGCACGGACCTCCTCCAGCCAGGGCTTTCCCTCTCGCCAACAGGCGAGCGTCGCCTCTGCCCCCAGCGTGTTCACAGCGCCCGCGACATGCGAGGGGAGCCGCTCGAAGGTTCGCCGAATGTCCGGGTGACCAATATGGGCGACGGCGCAACGCAAGCCAGCAAGGTTGAAGGACTTCGAGGCTGACGACAGCGTCACGGTTCGGTTCGCGAGCCCAGCGCTCACGAGCGCGGCGGGACGGTGCAACGAACCCGGGTGCGTGAGGTCCGCCCAGACCTCATCGCTGATCACGATGAGATCCCGTTCCACCGCAACACGTTCAAGAATCAGCAACTCATCCTCGGAGAACGCTCGACCTGTCGGATTGTGCGGATTGCACCACAACAGGATCCGAGTGTCGTCATCGACGCAGGCCTCAAGCGTCTCCTCGTCAAGGACCCAACCATCCTCGGTGAGCGGACACTCGACGATGCGGCGACCAGCTTCATCGATGGCCTTGATGAACGGCGGGTAGATCGGCGTAAAGATCACAATCCCGTCGCCCGGCTTCGAGTGCAGCCAGATCATGAGATGCAGAGCGTGGAGCACATCGTTGAACAGAAACAGCTCCTCAACAGGTGGTCGCCAGCCATGGGCGTCGAACTGCCAGTCCGCAAACGCTGGTGCAATTTGGTCCCGGGCAGCCATGTTGTAACCGAAGTCGCCCCGATCGATGACTCGCTGCATGGCCGCAACAGCGGGCGGGGCGGGTGAGAAATCTTGATCGGCAACCCACGCCGGCAACACATCACCGTCGTACAGCGTCCACTTGCGCCCATCAAGCATCCGCAGCCGTTCGAGGTTGGCACCCGCTGGTTCGACCGCTGTTGGTTCGACCGCGGTGAGTTCAACCGCGGGGCTCTCGCTCACGGCCGGATCTCGAAGTATCGGTTGCTGATGTCCTCTTCGAACTCGCGCCATTCGAGTTTGGTGAACCCCGCGCCCTCGACGATGCCTCGGAGCCGCTCAGGATGCAGACCCATCGTTCCGAGGCCCGCACCGTCGGGCTCTGACATGGCAGAATTCATGCAGTACGCCACCGACATTGCATAAAAGAGGCCAAGCATCGGGTTCCTGCGGTTTTCGGCGAAACGCTCCGACGAGCGAATATCGGCGACATACCAAACACCGTCCCAGCCGTCTTCGCCGGCCCGCAGCGCCGCCCGGGCACGCGCTGCCGCTTCGCCCGGCCGTGGAATGTCGTGCAGAACGTCCAAGGTCAGAACGAAGTCCGCAGACGATGGCGGCAGATCGTCGAAGGTGCCTTGGACAAAGGAGACGTTCGCCAGCGCACCAGCTTCGGCTCGTGCCCGGGCATCAGCGATGGCATTGCCATCAGGGTCGATCCCGATCACCGTGGAGCGGGGGAAGGCCGCTGCGATGGTGCAGGCGGCGACGCCGGATCCGCAGCCCACGTCGTACATCGTGATGCCGGACTCAAGCCGCTCGATGAGGCCGTCAACCGCAGCGAGGATCACTGGGACGAGGTGATGCCGTAGCTTGCCCCCCGACATCGAGGCCTGCATCTGCATCGTGGCGTGCCCGTGGTCGCCCCACGAGAATCCCACCCCGGTCCGGAAGGCTTCGGTGAGGCGGTCTGTTGTCGCGAGGTCGACAGGGGCGTCGAACATGCCGCCGGCGTAGGAAGCGTGGCCCGGTTGGCCGAGGACGACAGACATTTCCGCGGAAAGCGAAAACCGCTCATCCCCGGGCGACGGTTCGTCCTCATCGCCGTCCGCCAGCGTCAGAATGTTCCCAGCAGCGACCGCATACAGCCACTCCCGAACCCATCGTTCATGCAGATTCGTGGCTTCAGCCAGCTCCGAACTGTTCTGCGGGCGCCCGTCGGCAAGAGCGCCGAAGAGCCCGAGCCGGGTGCCGAGGCGCATCATCAGCGAGAGCATCTCGCCCTGCTTCAGCTGGAAGACAGCGTAGGAGGCCAGCGGGAGCAACTCGGGATCAGCGTCGGGGAACCCACCAACAATGTCGAGATCGGTCATGCCCGATCATGACACGGTCGAGGCACGACCAGCAGATGCGCACGGTTGGGCTACGCGCCTTCGGCTTCCTCGGCCAGTTCCATCCAGCCCATCTCCGCTTCGTCCAGCTTCTCCTCCACTTCGCTCAACACGGCGCCGAGGCGAGTGAGTTCTTCGTGATCGGTCGACGCTGCCGCCATGTCGGCGTGCAGCGCTTTCCTCCGCTTGTCGAGCTTCGCGATCTCCTTCTCGGCATCGCGCAGAAGCCGGTTGATCGTGCCTGCGGCCCGGCCTTCACGTTTCCTCTCTCGCGTGTCGCCCTTCTTGGCTCGCTTGGGTGCCGGTCCTCCGGAGCCGCCGGCGCCGCCCGGTTTGCGCTGCTCTAGCCAAGCGTTGAAGCCGCCAGGCCATCGTGTGGCGTTGCCGACACCATCAATCACAAGCGCGTCGGCGACAACTCGGTTGATGAAGGAACGGTCGTGGCTGACCACCACAAGGGCGCCCGGCCAATCTTCAAGGAAGTCCTCGAGCGCCCGGAGCGTTTCAAGATCGAGATCGTTCGTGGGTTCATCGAGCAGCAGCACGTTTGGCTTCGAGGCAAGCAGCTTCATCAGCTGGAGCCGGCGGCGCTCGCCGCCCGAGAGCGTTCCGACCTCGGCCCACTGAGCGTCTTTGTCGAACCAGAACGATTCGAGAAGCCGAGCGTCGGTCCAATCTGGCTTCCGGTTGGGGCCAGCCACGACCTCCCGGACACGAGCCGTTGGATCGAGCTCGGTTCCCTGCTGGGTGTAGTAGGCCACTTCCACCGTGGTTCCCCATCGCACTTCGCCCGAATCCGGCGTGGTGCGCTTGGCCAGCAGATTCATGAGCGTGCTTTTGCCCGCACCGTTCGGCCCGACGATGCCCAGTCGTTCCCGTTGATCCAGCTTCAGAGTGATGCCATCAAACAGCTGGCGCCCGTCGGGCGCCGCAGCAGAGACGTTGTCGAGTTCAACAACAATGTCTCCCAATCGGGGCGTGGGAAACTCAAGGTGCAGTTCGGAGGGTCGGGCAGCGCCCTCGGCCTTCTCCGCAATCAGTGCCTTCGCGGCATCAACGCGCGCCTTCGGCTTCGTGGAGCGCGCCTTGGCCCCACGACGCAACCAGGCAAGCTCGGCGCGTGCGAGGTTCTTGCGCACGGATTCGGCCTCGTCAGCCGCCGCTGCGCGATCCGCCTTCGCTTCAAGGTATTGAGCGTAGGTTCCCTCGTGTACGTGCGAGTGGCCACGATCCAGTTCGAGCATGCGGGTGACCACACGATCGAGCACGTGTCGGTCATGGGTGACGAGGAGGAGCCCGCCGGTGTAAGCGGCGAGGCGTTCTTCGAGCCACTGGATGCCATCGAGATCGAGATGGTTGGTGGGCTCATCGAGAATGAGCAGATCGCTGGGCTGAACGAGCGCACGGGCGAGCGCCACTCGCTTGGCCTCGCCGCCGGAGAGATTCGAGGTGTCCCGTTCAAGATGGCCGCCCATGCCAAGCCGCGACAGCGCCGCCTCGGCCTCCCATGTCTCAGAGACCAGCCCACTCCAACCCTCGCCCGTCACAGCGTCTCGCACAATGCCCTTCGGCAGCGGGGCGTCCTGGTCGAGCATCGCGATCGTGACCTCGCGCCCGACTCGGACGCTGCCATCCTCAGGCTCTTGGCGGCCGGCGAGCACACGAAGCAACGTGGACTTGCCCGTGCCGTTGATGCCGACCACTCCCAGTCGGTCCCCGCTCGACACGGTGACCGACAGGTCGGTGAACAACGGGCGGTCAGGCCTTGAGACACTCACGCCAACGGCATCGATCAGGATCACTCGGAGCAGGCTAGAGGGCGGGCTACCGTCCTCGGAGATGTCTGGCATTCTCAGCAATCTCGACATGAACGAGCCCCGTCGCAAGAAGCCGACCTGGCCCAGCGTCCCCGCTGAGAAAGGGCTGCTTGTGCGTCACCGCAGCACCGGCTACGTCGGGGTCATCACACGCTGGTCGCCCGACTTTGTCACGATGCGCTCCGATACCGGCCGGGATCAAACGCTGCGCAACGAACGAGGCGCCTTCTCGGTCAAGGGTCAATCTGTCACCCTTGTGGCACCCTCGAAGAAACCCAAGGTTGACGGGCCTGCCGAACAGACTGCCAGCGGCTCCATCGCCGTGCAGGACCATCAGGCTCGGGTTGCGCTGCCCAGCCGGATCCTGGTCGAGGGTCTCCACGACGCTGAGCTGGTCGAGAAAGTCTGGGGCGCTGATCTGCGTGTTGAGGGAGTTGTTGTCGAGCCGTTGCACGGTGCCGACGACCTCGCCGCGGTCGTCCGAGACTTCGATCCCCACCCGGGCCGACGGCTCGGCATCCTGCTGGATCACCTCATCGACGGGTCAAAGGAGACCCGCATCGCCCAGACCGTGAACCACCCCGACGTCCTCATCACCGGCCATCCCTACGTCGATGTGTGGGAAGCGATTCGGCCTGCGGCACTCGGCTTCACCGCGTGGCCAACCGTCCCAAAGGGACAGGACTGGAAGACCGGTATCTGCCGGGCGTTCAACTTCAAGGGCGAGCCGGGAGCGTTCTGGAAGCTCATTCTCGGACGAGTCAGTTCCTACAAGGACCTGGAGCCGGGCCTCGTGGGAGCGGTCGAGGAACTCATCGACTTCGTTGCGCCGCCCCCGGCCGACTAACGACCCGCTGACGAGCTTGTTACCCGCGAGATACGTGCCGCTCGCTCATCACGGCCGTTCCGGGACCTCGGCTCGACAGCGCCGTCTCGGCGGCCAGTTGGCGAGAGACCTCGAGCGGTGTGAGCCCAACGGGAGTTTCCGTTGGGGCCTTTTGGGGGGTGAACCATACGTCCGGGTCAATTCTGCTCGCCGAGACCGGCTTATTGAACAGATACCCCTGCATGATCGACACGCCGAGCTCGCTGAGTTGGGCGACCTGATGAGCAGTCTCGACACCCTCCGCGATCATGCGAAGGTTCAAAGACCGGGACATTGCGACGATCGCTTCGATAATCGCTCGATTCGACTCGCCAGCGTCCATGTTGTCCACGAACGTCTTGTCGATCTTTAACGTGGAGACCATGTCGAACTGACGCACGTAGCTCAACGAAGACTGGCCCGTCCCGAAATCGTCAATCGCGAGACTCAGCCCGAGAGCATGAAGCCTGTTCAGCACGCCGAGACCATCAAGGTGATCAACAATGACATCTTCGGTGATTTCGAGGACCAGCTGGGAAGCGGGGAGGCCAGACCAGGCGAGGATCTCGTTGACAAGATCCGGGAAGTCCCCATCGAGCAGCTGCTGCTCAGCGACGTTGACACTCATCTTGAGATCCTGAGCGTGCGGGCTGAGGTGGTTCCACACTGTGGCCTGGGCCGCCGCCTCACGCAGGACCATCTCTCCGATGCGGGCCATCATCCCCGTCTCTTCAGCGACGGGAAGGAACTCACCGGGGCTGATCATGCCCCGCACCGGATGGTTCCAGCGCACGAGGGCCTCGAAGCCGTACAGCTTGCGTTCGGTCACGTCGACAAGCGGCTGATAGTAGACGACCAGCTGCTTCTCATCCATTGCCTTGGTGAGATCGCGTTCGATATCAAGTTTGTTGATGACCTGCTGGCGCTGAGCGTCATCGAAGACGGCGTAGCCGGTGCGGGAACGCTTCGCCTTGTACATCGCGACGTCGGCGTCACGCAGCAGTTCCTCGCCGGTGCGCTCGTCTTCGGGGCGGGCAATCGCCACACCGATACTGGTGCCGACGACCTGGCTTCCACCAAACAGTGAAACGGTCTTTTCGAACGAACGAAGGATCTGCTCCACGATGGCGATGACCGAGCGATCGTTCAGAAGGTGGCGGGCGATGACAACAAACTCATCGCCACCGAATCGGGCGACAATATCGGTGCCTCGCACTGCGGCAGTGAGGCGATTCGCCACGATTCGAAGCAGCTCATCGCCTGCCTCGTGCCCCATCGAGTCGTTGATCATCTTGAACCGGTTGAGATCCAAGAACAACACGCCCGTAACGGTGTCGTTCTGCTTCGCCTCGATGAGCGACTCGCTGAGCTGTTCGAGCAGCGCCGGCCTGTTCGTGAGCCCGGTGAGCGCATCGTGGGCCGCCGAGTGCTCCGCCCGTTCGAGGACTTCTCGTGTGCCACGGCCCCGGTGAGCCTGCCACATGGCTCCCAGCGCGCCCGAGATGGCACCGACGAAGCCACCGGAAGCGGCGAGCACCAGACTGCTAACGGACATGCCCAAGAAGGCACCGAGGCCGATCGTCCAGACCACCGCGCCAAAGATCCCGGCCCACAAGACCGGCCCTGGCGAGAGCGCAACACGATTCGATTTCACCTTCCCCTCAACGGCATGAGCCGAGCCGACTTGAGGAATCTTTGTTGGGGCAACCTGCTCAGCAGACCCGCCCATCGGCCCTCAATCGAGAGCGCGAACTGCCGATGGGAACGATGCATGAGTGAAGCTCCCACGGCCGCCTTCGAGAAGCAGACGCCAACGACTGTCGAATGACTTCTGAGCACACCGATTCCCACCTTTCGAAGACCCCTGACCTTCGCTCCAGCCGCCATGCGCTGCTGGCCGAAGCGTTCGAGACCTTTGCCTCCGGTATGGGTCCCTTCATCGACGAGCGAATGAAGCACTACTTCCCCGAGGAAGCGTCCTGGGAAACAACGGCGGCAAATCGGATGGGCCGACCGGCCGAACACGGGTCCACCGACCCGCTCTTTCAGTTGCTCGTGCTTCGTCGCTTCTGGGGGCCGGCGTTCAAAGAGTTCTTCGTGGACGACCTCCGCAAGCTCATCGATCAGCTGATCGAGGCGCGCAACTTGTGGGCTCACCTCAGCCTCCCCGACGACTCGGCATACCTGGATCGGATCATGCTGTCGATCGAACGGGTTCTCGCTCCTGTCTCCCCCGACACGGTCGGCTCGTTGCGCACCATTCGGTCACGGCTGAAGAACCCGCTTGCGGGCGACACCGCTGACAACAAGGAACACGCCATCAATGCCGCGGCGCTGCGAGTGCAGCTGGGTGAATCTGAAGCGGCATTCGCCGAGCTCCAAGACCGCCAGCGGACCCTTCACGAAAATCAACTGAAGCTCGCGAAACAGCTGGAGACGTCGCGGCGAGCGAGCGCCGGCAAGCAGCATCGTTTGACAGAGCTCGAGATGCAGCTCTTGGAGGCCAGCGGACGCTCAGAGGCGCTGGAGACGTACCTTCAGGCCGAACGGGACACTCGCTACCGGATGGAGTGGCTCTTTGTCGGGTTCATTGCCTCAATGCTGCTCGTGATGATCATTCTCGCAAGCTAAGCCCCACCGACTGCGCCAGCCGAAAAGCCGAGGCGGCGATGGCGTCAACTCCGGCTGGTTCGTGGGCGAGGCTGCCCGCTCTGAGTCCCGGGATCGTGACCGTCCGGCCAACGTCGGCTCGCTCTGCCCCATCCGCAACAAGGGTTTCTGTGAGCGAACCCATCGGCACGTCGAGTTCGCTGCCAGCCATGACCGCTTGCCTGGCAGCATCCACGAGCTGTACTCGAGCCGAGCTGTCTGGCTCCACGAGCAGAAGCAGGCTCGGCCAGCCTCGACCCCGTCGCAGCAGTCCCGCAGCGATCGCCGCCGGCACCCCGGCCGCCACTCCCACGATCAACGGCATGGGCTCGGACAGGAGCACGTCGTGAACAAGCGCTCCGTGCGCCCCATGAGGGACATGAGCGATCGGACGGAGATCAGGAACGGTTGCCCGCCAATGAAGCGCGAGCCGGGCAGCGAGCAACTCAACATCAAGCAACACGGCAGGATTCGAGAGCACAACGGCGCGAGCGGCGCGGACAGAGCCACCGGTTAGGCAATCGAGCCTGGTCGGCAGCGCCTCGCCCACAAGAACGCTTTGCCCATCTGCGGGCAGAATCACCTCTTCGAACCGCGCTGTTGCGAGAAAGCCGTTCGCCACGAACGTGACCGTATCGCTGTGGCGTCGTAAGTTCTCTGAGTATGGAACTCAGGCTCGACGACAAGGTCGCACTCATCACTGGCGGATCCCGAGGGATCGGCAAGCAAATCGCCACGACGTTCGCCGCTGCCGGCGCAAGGGTCATGATCGTTGCCCGGAAGGCAGAGGCGCTCGAAGCCGCCGCCGCAGACATTGATGCGGCTTCGGGGACCTCAGGCTGCCAGTGGATGGTTGCCAACACCGGCGCTGACGAGGCCGCCGAGACAGCGGTGGCTGCCACGATCGAACGACTCGGAGGCCTCCATGTCTTGGTGAACAACGCAGCGACGAACCCTTATGCCGGGCCGATGATCGACGTGGACATGGGCCGGTGGCAGAAGACGATCGACGTCAACCTCACCGCTCCGCTGGTGTGGACGCAGGCTGCCTGGAAAGCAGCGATGGAAGAGCACGGCGGCGTGGTCATCAACATTTCCTCGGTTGGTGGGCTGATGACCAGTCCTGTACTTGGCGTCTATGACCTCACCAAGTCCGCACTCATCCATATGACCCAGCAACTGGGTGCCGAACTGGGGCCAAAGGTGCGAGTCAACGCCATCTGTCCGGGACTCATCAAAACGGATTTCGCTCGAATGCTGTGGGAAGGTCCTGCGGGAGACGCCATCGCCCAGAAGTACCCGCTGAAGCGACTGGGAGAGACCGAAGACATCGCCAACGCTGCGCTGTATTTGGCCTCGGACGCCGGTAGCTGGATGACGGGCCAACACATGGTTCTCGACGGCGGCGGCCTCGTCGCGTTCAACGAAGAGACCTGATCAGGCACACTGGCCGCTGTGAAGGACACCATTCGTCTCGGCCGGATCCGAGGGATCCCGATCGGGATCAACTGGAGCATCATCGCGATCGCTGTGTATTTGGTGATCAGTCTGGCCTTCGGGGCGTTGCCGCGTTGGTTCGCCGACACGTCAGTAACCGCACGCCTTCTCGCAGCGATCGGTTCAACGCTGCTGTTCTTCGGTTCCATCCTGGGCCATGAGCTCGGCCACGCCTTCGTGGCTCGACGCCATGACGTGGGCGTCGACGGCATCACGTTGTGGCTGCTGGGCGGTGTCGCCCGGCTCACGAGGCAGGCACCGACTCCGGGGGCAGAGTTTTGGATCGCCGCTGCGGGGCCGTTCACCAGTCTTGGGCTGGCGGCCACGTTTGGCGGTTCCGCCTACGCGGTGCAGCAATTCACCGATCAATCACTCATCGCTGCGTCGTTCGGTTGGCTGGGAGCGGTAAACGCCATGCTGGGAATCAGCAATCTGTTCCCCGCTGCGCCGCTCGACGGCGGCAGGGTGCTCACCGCCTTCTTGTGGAAGCGGTCAGGCGACGCGGAGGGCGCCCGCATCAGCTCCGCCCGAGTGGGGTTCGTGGTGGGCATCGGTATCGCTGTCGTGTTCTCCGTTGCCTACTTCCTTCTTGATCGTCTCAGCTTGTGGTGGGTGGTGCTGGGCGCAGGCACAGGACTGTTCCTCTTGCAGGGAGCGATCGCCGAGATTCAGACCGCGGTGATCCGACGCCGGCTTGCCAACACCAGCGCCGCCGCTGTCATGTCGCCTCACCCGCCGTCGCTGGCAGCGTCGTTGACGGTGCAAGATTTCCTTCGTTTCGCCGATCAGGACACCACCGTTTCCGGTTTCCCCGTCACCCGGTGGGGAGGCGAACCCATCGGCTATGTCGACGCCGATGCAGCTCGATCGATGACACCAGAGTCTCGATCGTGGACAACCCTTGATCAGGTGATGACGCCCGCCCCCTACGTGGCGAGGGCATGGGAAAGCGAGTCGATCTCGACCGTTTTGGAGCGATTGCCCTCGACCGTCGCAGGCGTTGTGGTGATTCATGAGCCGCGAGACGGCCGCCCTATCGGCACGTTCACAAACCGCCAAGTCGACCCGCTCTTCAACCGGCCAGACCCGTGGGGACACAGGCAGTAACGTCTCAACGGATGACTGAGCGAGCAATGACCAGCGAACCAGACGGGCCTGCCGTCCCCGAGCCGCTGGCGGACAACGAAATCCCCGTATGGGTCCGCAAGGCGATCTACCTGTGGTGGGGCATTCTTGTCAGCCTGTGCCTCGCGGTCGTCGTGATTCGAGAGCTGCGGGGCCTCCTCGTGCAGCTCGCACTTGCGCTCTTTCTCTCCTTTGCGCTCGAGCCGATTGTTGACCGCCTGGAGCGGCGAGGGATGGCGAGGGGCGCTGCCACCGGTTTGAGCTTGCTTGCAGTGCTCGTGGCCGCTGTTGCGTTCTTCACCCTCATGGGCACCCTCATTGCCGATCAACTCACCGAATTGGTCGATGAACTGCCCAGTTCGATCCGGGCCGCGCAAACATGGATGGACGTTCAGTTCGGCATCCAGGTCGAGACCCAGGATCTTGTTGATCGAGTCGAAGAAGGCGCCGTCAATCAGTACGCCAACGACGTGAGTCGCTACCTGTTGGAAGCGGGCAGCCGGATCGCCAACATCCTGTTCCAGTTCCTCACGATCTCGCTCTTCACCTTCTACCTGGCGGCCGACGGGCCCCGATTCCGCCGGGTCATCTGTTCGGTGCTGCCCCCGCAACGCCAGCGAACGGTGCTGGAGGTGTGGGAACTGGCCATCACCAAGACCGGCGCCTACATTTCGTCCCGCCTTATCCTGGCGATGCTCTCGGCGGTGTTCCATTGGGTTGTGTTCACGTTGCTTGGGCTGCCGTCGGCGGTTGCGCTAGCCCTCTGGGTGGGCGTGATCTCCCAGTTCATCCCCACACTCGGCACCTATCTCGCCGGCGTATTGCCTGCGCTTGTCGCTTTGGGTCAGGAGCCCACATCCGCCTTGTGGGTGATCGCTGCGGTCATCGCTTATCAGCAGATCGAGAATTACGTCTTCCAGCCCCGCATCACGGCCCAAACACTCGATCTTCATCCGGCGGTTGCGATTGGTGCTGTTCTCGGCGGGACCAGTTTGTTCGGCGGCACCGGAGCGCTCCTTGCTTTGCCGTTCATCGCGACCGCAGGTGGCTTCGTCTCTGCCTATATCGAACGTCACGATGTGGTGGAAAGCCGGCTTGTCACCGAGCGAACTGTGACAGAAGCATGACGGTGAGACAACGGGAGGATGACATCGTGTCCTTCCTTGCGTCAATTGTGGAGGGTCATTTGGCCCAATTTCGAGCAGGGGAACACGAGCCACACGACGCGGGTTAGGAGCCACATGAGCGCCTCTCCCAACCCCGCCCCACCCAGCCCCGACGAGTTCCCCAACGGTGCCGTCGAGTTCTACTGGCGACCCGGTTGTCCCTTCTGCATGAACCTGGAAGGCGCGCTCACAGGCTCCGACATCCCCGTAGATAAGCGGAATATCTGGGAGAGCGAAGAAGCAGCCGCTTTTGTGCGCAGCGTGGCAGACGGAAATGAAGTCGTTCCGACGGTCCGAATCGGCTCCGTATCAATGGTCAATCCGTCCCCCGCTGAAGTGGCTGCCACAATGACAAAAGAGCTTCCAGAACTTGCAGTTCGAATGGCCCAGCAACAACAACCAGGGGCCATCGGCAAGTTGCTGCAACGTCTTCTCGGTGCTTGAATCCCCTTGTCGAGCTTTTGGTTCGACATCAATTCACATCTGAACGGGTTACGCCGTGCAGATGACCGCCGCACAAGTAGAAATGAGGTCGACCGATGTCTCAAGACGCCGGACGAAAGGCGCTCCACGCCTATGTTAGTGACGATGCCCACGACCAGTGGCACGGATTTGCAGCCGAACAGGGTGTGAGCGTAAGCGCCATCCTGGAAGCGCTGGCACCCGAGCTTGACTTGGAAACCGATGAAGGAAAAGACTTGAGCGAACGCCTGAACTTGGTCGTCAAGTCCGCACGCCAGATCGACGCCCAGCGTCGTCGCCGGCGTCGCTAGTCGCTCCAGCAACAACGGAAGACGAATGCGAATGCGCTGACCGAACGGGCTCCCCGTTCGGTCAGTGTTGTTTCTGCAACAATTGCTGTTCTCATGCCCACGCCCAGACCGAAGGTCACACCTCCAGACACAGCTCAATCAGCACTCTTGACACTGAACGAGGCTGCCGAGGCCCTCGGGCTGCACTACATGACCGTTTACCGGTACGTCCGGTCTGGTCGCCTCGCTGCGGAGAAAGTTGGCAGCAGCTGGCGTGTTCGCAAATCCGACCTCTCTGACGTCACCGTCGGCTCGGTCCCTACCGAGCGAGACGGCTCCCGCGGTGCCGCTGCGAAGAACCTCTTGGCCCGCGCCCATGCGGGAGACGAAGGCGGCGCATGGGCCGTCATTGAACGTTCGTTGAACTCCGGCGCCACGCCCACAGAAATCCACGTTCGGCTCTTGCTGCCAGCCGTCACCACGACGCTGCTCGCACCCAGCGACGACGTCGGCGCAGCGCTCGCCACGCAGGTCCTGAAACGACTCACCGCACGACTGTCCCCCCGGTTCACACCGAGAGGCCCAACATCGGGGTCGCTGCTCATCGCCGCCCCCAGCGGAGACCACCTCACAACACCGGTCTCCATCCTGAGCGATCTGTGCCGGGGCGAGAACTTCACGGTGCTCAGTCTCGGCGCACACACCCCTGTCGAGTCCATCATCGAGGAGTCCGCACGGTCAAAAGCACGCGCCGAGGCTGGACTTACCGCCATCGTGGTGTGCGCATCGAAGCCCGACAACACCCAGATCGAGCCGACGCTGCATTCGCTACGAGCGGCACTGCCGAACACACCCGTTGTTCTCGTCACACTCGGATCACTGGCCACCAATGTTGAAAAGTCGCTCGCTGCGGCCCACTTCACCGACCCGAGCGCTGCCGTTGACTTCGTCGCCAAACTCCGTCACGAACCGACGGATCAGCCCCAAGGGGCCTCAGAAACGCTCGAATCGGGCGAATCCCACGATTCTTGACCCGATTGCCACCGCATTCCCTCCGTTCTTCGCCATCATCGACGCATGGCACATCAGGGGGAGTTGCTCCCATTCGCGCGCGAAGTGGTCGACGTTCCGGTCTCGGAAGAGCTGGGCGAATCATTTCTCGCGTACTCGCTCTCGGTCATAACCTCGCGCGCTATCCCCGATGTCCGCGACGGATTGAAGCCTGTTCAGCGCCGCATCCTCCATGCGATGCAACAAATGCGCCTGACCCCCGACCGGGCGCATCGCAAGTGCGCTGGTGTGGTCGGTGAAGTCATGGGCAAGTACCACCCTCACGGCGACGGTGCCATCTACGACACTCTCGTGCGCATGGGCCAGGATTTCGCCCGCGGCGTCACCCTCATTCACCCGCAGGGCAACTTCGGCAGCTTGGACGACCCTCCGGCAGCCATGCGTTATACCGAAGCTCGCCTGACCGATGCCGCATTGAGCTTGCTGGCCGAGATCGGCGAAGAGACGGTCGAGTTCCGTCCGACCTACGACGGCGAGAACACCGAGCCTGCGTATCTGCCGGCTCTGCTGCCGAACCTCCTCGTGAACGGCACCACGGGTATTGCCGTTGGCATGGCGACCAACATGCCAACGCACAACCTCGTCGAGGTTTTCGAGGCCATCAAACTCGTGATGACTCAGCGTCGGCCGCGGCCAACCGTGGCAGAGCTCCGGGCTGTGCTCCCCGGGCCCGACTTTCCCAGCGGCGGTGTGCTTATCGAGGACGGCATCGACGAGGCCTACGAGACCGGCCGCGGCTCGGTCCGCATGCGGGCGACCGCCGAGATCGTGGACATCACCCGAGCCCGAAAAGGCATCGTTGTCACCGAACTGCCCTACATGGTTGGTGTGGAGCGGGTCATGGCCAAGGTCAAGGACCTTGTGCAGGGCGGCAAAGTCGGCGGTATCGCTGACATGAAGAACCTGAGTGATCATTCCTCCGGCCTACGCCTGGTGATTGAGTGCAAGACGGGCGTGAACCCCGAGGTGCTTCTTCAGAAGCTGTACCGGTTGACGCCTTTGGAGGAAACTTTCGGCATCAACAACGTGGTGCTCGTTGATGGCGTGCCGACGACAATCGGGCTGTACGACCTCTGCCAGCACTACATCACGCACCGCCTCGACATGGTCGTGAAGCGCTCGGAGTTCCGGCTGCGTCAGCGTCGCGAGCGGCTGCACAAGGTCGAGGGCTACATCATCGCCATCGACAACATCGATCTCGTTGTTTCGATTATTCGCAACGCCGCTGACAGCGCGAGTGCCCGTGCCGGCCTCATGGAACAGCTGTCGCTGACTGAATCCCAGGCAGAGGCCATCCTCGAACTGCGGCTTCGGCGCCTGACTGCGCTGGCCTACGACGAGCTCGTCGAAGAGAAGGTCACGCTCCTCGCCGAGATCGACGACCTCGAGAAGATCCTCGGCTCCGAGCAGCGGCGCCGCACCATCGTCATCCGAGAGCTGGGTGAGCTTGTCGACAAGTACGGCACAGCTCGCCGCACCAGCATCATCCTCCCCAGCGAAATCAAGACCCTCGATGAGGTTGAGGAAGCCGCCGTGGAGGAGTTGTCTGACGATCCCTGCGTCGTGTCGCTTTCTGCAACCGGCCTCATCGGCCGGGAACCAGCGGGCACCTCTCGGTCCTACGCCCCCGGTCGCCACGACGTGATCGACGCCGTGATGGTCGGGACACTGAAGTCAGAGGTGTTCGCCATCACCGACAACGGCAGGATCCTGAAGGCCCGCGCGGCGGAACTGCCCGAGGTTGGCGGGCGAAGCCGAGGCAAAGATCCGACAGAGGTGTTCGGCGCTGATCGCGGTGAGAACGTACTGCTCGTCCTCAATTCAGATGGACCTGAGCAGGTTCTTGTCGTGACCTCGGCCGGGGCGGCGAAACGTCTCGACCGGTCCGTGCTTGCCGAAACCAAGAGCGGCCGCCAGATCATGAAGGTGGAGGGCCGGGACAAGGTCATCGCCGCCTGTCTCATACAAGAAGCAGACGACCTCCTGTTCGTCACGTCCGACGCGCAGGCGCTCCGCACGCCCGCGTCGGGCATCAGCATGCAGGGCGCCACCGCGAAGGGCGTTGCGGGCATCGGGCTCAAGGGCAATGCCAAGGTGCTGACCGCACGACCGGTCGGCGAGGGATCCGTGGTGATCACCGTGACCGACACTGGCACCGCCAAATCCACCACCGCAGACGAAGTCCCCTCCAAGGGCCGGGGTACCGGCGGCGTGCGACTCACCAAGTTCACCGACGAACAGCGCCTCGACTATGCCTGGATCGGCGTGCCCGAACGCATCGTTGCCGTGGTTGGCCAGACCGAGGCTCCCACCAAACCCGACAACACTCCAGACCCAGTGGCGATCCGCCCCACCCGCCGAGACGGCGCCAGCAAAGCAACTTCCCGACGGATTCTGTCCATCGGTTCGCTGCGCTGGTAACGCCCGCTTCAGCGAACTCACCCTCCAAGGCACTCATGGCGACCAAGAAGACCGAACAGTACGACGCATCAAAGATCCAGGTTCTCGAGGGCCTCGACGCGGTCCGTAAGCGGCCAGGAATGTACATCGGCGGCACCGGCAGCGACGGTCTCCACCACCTGGTGTGGGAGATCATCGACAACTCTGTCGATGAGGCCGCCGCCGGATTCGCCTCTCATATCGAGGTCACGCTTCACCGTGACGGCTCAGTGGAGGTTTCCGACGACGGCCGCGGCATCCCCATTGGAAAGAAGCCCGACGGTCGCACCGCCCTCGAAGTGGTGTTCACCGAACTGCACGCAGGAGGCAAATTCGGCTCCGGCGCCTACAGCGCGTCCGGCGGTCTCCATGGCGTCGGCGCATCGGTCGTCAACGCCCTCGCCTCCAAGGTTGTTGCCGAAGTGGACCGAGACGGCTCCACGTGGCGATTGGTCTTCAACGAACGGGTGCCCGGCAACTATCTGAAATCCGGCCAGTTCAAGCCTGGTTCCAAGCTCGCCAAGATCAAGGCCGTGCCCGTATCACGAACCGGCACTCGTGTTCGCTACTGGCCTGACCTGGAGATCTTCGACCCGGACAGCCGCATCGAATACGACCGGATTCGCGAACATGTCGCCCGCGTCTGCTTCCTGGTTCCTGGCCTGCACATCAAACTCAGCGACAAGCGGGGCCAGGGGCGCGAACCCGAGGAGTTCGTCGCAGCGGGAGGTCTGGCGGACTACGTCGACTACCTGTCCGTCGGCGAGAGCATCACCGACATCTTCACAATCCACGATGTCGGCACCTTCGAAGAGAAAGTCCCCGTCGACGGGAAGATGTCCACCGTCACCAGGGAATGCGCCATCGATATTGCCTGCCGATGGGTGAAAGGGTTCGACACCACGATCGTGAGTTTCGTGAACACCATCCCCACATCGGAGGGTGGCACGCATGTGCAGGGCTTCGAGCGAGCAATCACGAAGGTCGCGAACGATCTCCTACTCGCCGAGACCAAGAAGTTGAAGAAGCTGGCGAAGGGCGGCAATGACAAGGCGTTGCCGTCTGACGCTCAGGAAGGCCTCGTCGCCGCCGTCAAAGTCACCTTCGCCGAGCCGCAATTCAAGGGGCAAACGAAACAGGAATTGGGCACGCCACCAATTCAGCGCCTCGTCAACGAGGCCACCCGAGTCGGTCTGGCCAATTGGATCGAAGGAGGCGGCAAGAAGAACCAGGTCAACGCTCTGCGGGAGAAGATGACCCAGGCGATCCTCAACCGGGTGCTCTCCAAGCAGCAGCTTGAAGCACGCCGCAAGGCGTCAAGCCTCTCCTCAAACGGCATGCCAGAAAAACTGGCTGATTGCCGCATGCACGGGCCCGATGCCGAACTCCTGATTGTAGAAGGAAACTCTGCTGCGGGCCCCGCCAAGCAGGGCCGAAACTCCGAAACCATGGCGGTCTTGCCCTTGCGAGGAAAGGTCGTGAATGCCGGCAAGGCCACGCTCAAGCAGGTCGTGGACAACACCGAAGCGCAGGCGCTCATCACCTCGATCGGCGCCGGCTCGGGGCGAGATTTCGATGTGACGCAGAGCCGTTACGGCCGGATCATCATTCTGTGCGACGCCGACGTGGACGGCAGCCACATCCGCTGCCTTCTTCTCACGTTGCTCTACAAGTTCATGCGACCGCTGCTCGAAAACGGAATGGTGTACGCCGCTCAGCCACCGTTGTTCTCCATCAAGCACCGCGGCGACATGATCTACGCCTACACCGACGAACAGCGCGACGAACTCCACGAAGAACTCAAGCTCGGCGAGAAGCGGTGGCAACGCTTCAAAGGTCTGGGTGAGATGAACGTGAACGAGCTGCGAGACACAACGCTCGACCCCACCCAGCGAGTGCTCAAGCGCATGACGATGAACGACGCCGAGCAGGCAATGGAAGCAGCGAAGATGTTCGAGGTACTGATGGGGAGCGACGTCGCCACCCGCAAGGACTACATCATCGAAAACTCCACGTTCTTCGACGCCGAGGCCCTCGACATTTAGCGGCTACAGACCGAAGTACGAACGGCACTCGTCGAAACCAGAAACCTGAATGGCGCCGAAGCTCTGTGCCCGTTCGCTCGCGAAGCATCGTTCCCCAAACGGGCGCTACTCCGAGCAATCTCGGCCCCCAGAGTCTCGAAGACGAAACGCAGCACGGTGGCTCGCATCTCGATGCCTGCGAGCTCGCCGCCAACGAACACACCGAAATCCAGCGTCCAGTTCTCTGGTGACCAGGAGGCTCGGGCGCTCCACTGATACTGCACCACGCTTTGGGTGAACTCCGGTTCGGCGAGCGCTGCCCACGGACCCAAGAACTTGGCCTTGGCTTCGCTCGGAATCGTCCGTGCCACAACCATGAGCATTCGGTAGCTTCGAGTCATGGCTGACATGAACTATCGACGACTTGGCAATAGTGGTTTGAAGGTCAGCGAGCTGAGCTTTGGCAGTTGGGTGACGTTTAGCTCTCAACTCGACAATGGCCTCGCCCGCGAGTGCATGGAGGCTGCGTGGGACGCCGGGGTGAACTTCTTCGACAACGCCGAAGCCTATGCAGCCGGTAAGAGCGAGACCATCATGGGCAAGGTGTTCGCTGAGACCGGCTGGGCACGT
This sequence comes from Caprella mutica, assembly GCA_947561585.1. Classification (NCBI taxonomy): domain Eukaryota; kingdom Metazoa; phylum Arthropoda; class Malacostraca; order Amphipoda; family Caprellidae; genus Caprella; species Caprella mutica. The sequence continues at coordinate 3,493,686 of CANNZV010000001.1, read as the reverse complement.
GAGTCCTACGTCGTGTCCACCAAGTTCTACTGGGGCCTCATCGATGGCCCGAACACCAAGCACACACTGAACCGCAAGTACCTGATGGAAGCCATCGACAGCTCGCTGCGGCGCCTGGATCTCGACCATGTCGATCTCGTCTTCTGCCATCGCTCCGATCCCGACACTCCGATGGAGGAAGTCGTCTACGCCATGCACGACATGGTCGAGCGGGGCAAGTGCCACTATTGGGGCACCTCAGAATGGTCTGCGGCTGAATTGAACGAGGCCCTCGATGTGGCCGAACGTCTTGGTCTGCGCAAACCCGTGATGGAGCAACCGCAGTATCACCTGCTCGAGCGTGAGAAGGTCGAGGTGGAGTTCGCGCCCCTGTACGAACGCAGCGGCATGGGCCTCACCACGTGGAGCCCGCTCGCATCCGGGCTGTTGACCGGCAAGTACAACAACGGCATCCCCGAGGATTCCCGAGCCTCGTTGAAGGGCTACGAATGGCTCGCCGACCAGCTCACGAACCCTGCCACCCTCGCCAAGGTCACCAACTTGGCGCCGATTGCTGAGGAGCTTGACTGTTCAATGGCCCAGCTCGCCATCGCCTGGTGCGCCGCGAACCCACGGGTGTCCACCGTGATCACTGGGGCGAGCCGGGCCGAGCAGGTCGTGCAGAACATGGCAGCCCTCGACGTCATCCCCAAGCTGGACGAGGCCATGATGGGCAAGATCGACGCGGCGGTCGCCTAGATCGTCACCGGCCGCTTCAGAGTTCAAGGGCGGCGGGGGTGGGTCCCACGATGCCGAGGAACTGGGTGCTTCGGGTCAACGCGACGTAGAGACGGCGTTCGCCGTTGTCGAGCGCCGCGATGTCGTTCGGCTCGACCACGATCACCGCATCGAACTCCAGGCCTTTCGCCTGGTCTGGATCAAGAAGCGCGACGGCATCGGCACCGGGAAGAGCTGTTCGTCCCACACGGTCGAACGGCACATCAAACTCCTTGAGCGCCGCTTCCAACTCGTCCAGGTGCTCGGGAACACCAATAACACCGACGCTCGCGATAGCTTCTCGCAGCGTCTCGATCTGGGCGATGATCGCCCCGGCGCGCCCACCCGTCTCGGGACGAATCAGTAACGGCGGAGCACCCCCAGGCCGAACCGACGCAGCGGGGGTGACACCGGGCGCGGCACTCGGCAGGAGACGGTTCGCCACGCTCAGAATCGAAGCGGGAACCCGGTAACCAACAGTCAGTTCAGCAATCCGAACCGTCGGTTCCTCTACCGACGAGGCACCCTGCAGTGCTGCGACCGCCTCGTCCCAGGAGCCCATTGCCCCCGGCGTCGTCGCCTGGGCGAGATCGCCGAGCACCGTCATCGAAAGACCCTTCGCTCGGCGGCCGAGCGCACGCAACGCCATCGAGGAGTGGTCTTGGGCTTCATCCACCACCACGTGCTCGTAGAGCGCCGCCACACCCACGCACCGCTCGTTCGCCTCGTCGATGAGTGGCAGGTCCGAGGGCGTCCACTCCTCATCACTCAGTTTCTTTGCGGCCCTACGACGCAACAGCGCCTGCTCGGACTCGCTCAGCTCGCCGATCGCAGCCGCGGCGAGGAAGCGGGGCTTGGAGAGCAAATCACGCACGATCGCTCCACCCGACATCGCCGGCCACATCTTGTCGAACGCCTTCTTGAAGCTGGCGTCGGCCTTCGCTGCCCCCACGAAACTCGGTTGGGCTGCCGGATCTGTCCCGGGCCGGGCGGCATGTCGGCGCCACGCTTCCTGGACGAGCACCTGGCGGAATACGTCGCGAGCCTTCTGAACGGGGAGCCTGCGAGCCAGCGCTCGCTCCTGGAGTTCGGTCACTTCCTCGGCGGTGAAGCGAACCACCGCGATACCTGACCGCATCTCCAGGCCCTCAGCGGGCACGGTGATGCGGTTCCGGATTGCTCGTGAGATGACCGTGGCCATTCGACGATCGCCCTTGATCCGGGCAACGGCCTCCTCATCGGCACCTCGCACACGCAGCCGAGCGGAGAGCAGCGCATCGAGCGTTGCTTGGATCACCGACGTCTCACCCAACGAGGGCAACACATCGGAGATGTAGCGAAGGAAGACCGGGTTCGGTCCCACGACAAGAACGCCAGATTCTTCAAAGATCGAACGGTGCTGAAAGAGAAGGAACGCGGCGCGGTGCAAGCCAACCGCTGTCTTGCCGGTACCCGGTCCACCCTGCACGACCAGCAACTCCTCCATCCGAGCTCGGATGATGAGGTCCTGCTCGGCGGCGATCGTGGCAACGATGTCGCGCATCTGTCCGCTTCGAGCCCGATCCAATTCTGCCAGCAGCGGATCTGGCAAACCGCCAGCGACATCAGCGTCGGGATCGGTCAGATCCTCGTCGAAGACAGCGACGAGTTCCGTGCCGTCGATGCTGAAACGGCGTCGCCGCTCGAGGCCGCAGGGATCGACCGACGTCGCTCGGTAGAACGGCGCTGAAACCGGCGCTCGCCAGTCAACAACAACGGGGTCCCCGTTCACCGCTTCGATGTGGCGCCGCCCCACATACCAACGATCCCCAGCGGCGCCGATGATGGCGGGCTCCTCATCGATCCGACCGAAGCACAGCGGACCGCTGCCAGCAGCGAGCGCCGCCTGGCGCTTCTCCATCTCCCACTTCGCAATGCGGGCGTTCGCGGTGTTCTCTTCCACCACCATCCGCTCGGCAACCGCGGTGACGTCTCGCGCATGGTCCTGCATCCGTTGCAGACAGTCGGCGGCGTAGTCAAGAACCGCTTGTTCCTCAACGATCATTGGGTCACTCATTGCTCCGCCGCGCTCGTTCGCCGGCTCAGTGACTGGGCGCCAGGTCATCGTGCACCGCCAGCATGGCGGCGGCCCACACCGAAATTGCTAACAACGCACTGAAGGTGCCGACGATCTGGGAAAGCATGAAGGCTGCGGGGTCTGCGCCGATGTAGTCAGCCACGGCGACTCGTTGTGAGCCCGCCTCAACGTCGGTGCTGAGGAACGGGCTCGACACGATGCTGGCCAGAATCTGCAACATCAGCGTGATCGAGACAAGAAGAATCATCCGGCCGAACAAAGGAATCGTCGCTCCCTTCGTCGCGCCGATGCTCGCCTTCACGCTCGCTCCCTCTCGGCGAAGGGCTGCGTGCGTTGCGGCAACCGACGTGCGAATCCAATACCAAAGAGCCAATCCGATGAATCCCATGATGAAGAACACGCCGGCGAGGGGAGCAAGGACGGCAACGGTCGAAACAACGATGCTCGCCACGAAGAACAGAATCAGCGAAGCCAAGCAGTAGCCCAGCACCCGTGGCGTTCCGTTCAGCCCGCCAAGCAAGCCCTCGCGCCACGTGTGCTCGTTATGACGGAGCAAGTTGGTGACCGAGCTGAACATGACCGCGTAGCCAACGAACGTCACCAACATCGCGGCAATACCGAGCCACACCAGCGAAGCCGACATGCCTTCGACGCCAGTGAAGAGCCCGTTCTCATCTGCAAGGAACACGACATCGCGGAAGGCGAACCAGATGAGCGGCGTGCTCACGAGCAGGATCGGCAGCGCAAAGAGGGCCATCAGGGTGAAGATGTGACCGAAACGATCGATCACGCTCCTGGTGACCGCCGTCATCAGCTCACCAACACTCCGTAGACGATCCACCGCCGTGGGTGCTTCGGGGTTGATCGGGTTCAGCGGATCACCAGACCACGGCGGGGGCGGCACGCCCGGAGGCCCCGTCGGTGGGCCACTTGGTGGCGCAACTGGCGGCTCGAACGGCGGATCGGATGAGGGGAATTGATCAGTCATCAGCGGGTTTCAGGCAAAGGCGGGCGGACATCGAGCGTGACGACCACACCCGAGTGGTCGGAGGGTACGACACCGCCATCCACTTCGGGTTCCGGGGCGAGGCCAAACAAGGCGGCGGAGATGGGGTTCCCCGTGGGCTTGGGGCGAGGCCAGGCGACAAGCACGTGGTCGAGACGCCGTCGGGGCCACTGCGCGTTGGCCGAGTTCGGATTGTCTCGCGTCCAGGTGTACCCCGGCCCCTCTCCCACTGCCGCCCACGAGTCGGTGAAGACCAGTCCGGGGACATACGGAGCGGCGAGACCCACAAGGCGCCGAAACTCGTCAGACTCTGGAACTGCGTTCAGGTCAGCCAGAATCACTGGCGCCAATGCCGAGCTGCTCTGGGCCCGCCAGGCCTCGATCTTCTCGCAGACCGCAGCCAATTGCGCTTGCCGAACCAGTGACCCGTCATAGCTCCAATCGAGGTGGGTGGAGACCGCCAACACCGCTCCGATCGGCGCGATGGTCTCGGCGAACACTGCCGTGCGGGGCCCCTGGCCGCCCTCAGCGTTGGGTAACAGCAGCGTGTCGTTCCACACGATCGGCCAGCGGCTCACCACCGCGTTGCCAAAGGCCATGACGACGCCGTTCGCGTCGACGCTGCGAGCGACAAAGCGATCTCTCGACGCGCTCCGCGGGATCTCGTCCACTTCCTGCAATCCGATGATGTCGGCGTCGAGTTCAACGAGGGTTCGGTCGATCGCCGGGCGTCGAGATTCGAGGTCGCCGAACCGCCACCAAAGATTCCACGTTGCGATGCGCACGCCGCACACTGTTGCACGTCCTGAGGCGCCACCGGCCACCCAAGGCGCTCTAGCCTGTGCGCATCGCCGCAATCCAACCAGCCTCGGAGGCAATGACCCTTCAGGCCGCAGCTGACGCCTTGGGCGTGCACTACATGACCGCGTACCGATACGTGCGGCTCGGACAGCTTGCCGCCCACAAAGAGAGCGGAACGTGGCGCCTGCTCGTCTCCGACGTTCACGACTTCCAGGCATCCCGAGACGTGCGTTCAGCCTCGACTTCCCCAGCAGCCCAGACCTCTGATTCGGCAGCAGCGCTCAGAACGGCGCTGCTCGGTGGGGATGAAGCGGCGGCGTCAGCGATCATCCACCAGGCTTCTACCGGAGCCGCCGACATCACCGAGGTTCACTGCGAACTCATCGCACCGGTGATGCACCAGATCGGGCTTGATTGGCAGCACGGCGAGCTGAGCATCGCTGCGGAGCATCGAGCGACCGCGATCCTGAATCGGCTTGCACCCCAAATCGGGGCTCGTTTCCGCCGCCCTGGTCGACGAGTCGGGACCGTGATCATTGGTGGATTGCCAGCGGACCTGCACACCCTTCCCACCATGCTCTTCGCTGATCAACTGCGATGCGAGGGGGTTGAGGTCATCGACCTTGGCGGCAGCACTCCCCTGCAAATGTTCGCCAATGCGCTCACACGAGTCTCGGGCGCCGCTGTGGTGTGCATCACGGTCATGACCGCAGGCCACGAAGCCGAGGTAGAAAAGCTCGCCGCTGAGGTTCGGGAACTCTTCCCAGCGTCCACCGTGGCCGTGGGAGGCGCCGCCATTCGCAATCAGAGCGAGGCAGACCGCTTCGGTTCCACGTTGTGGTCTGCCGATCCGCGTCTGGCGGCTGCCGCCATTGGGGCTGAGGCCCGGCGCCTCGCGTCGACCAATATCTGAGCATTCGCTCAGATATGTGCCATTTGACCACCGCAGCCCGCGACACGCTCGGACTTTTAGTGCTAAAACAAATGGGCCGTCCACCCTCCGCTGAAAGTTCTCCGCAATCATGGACATCGCGTTCGCACTTCATCCCGAGACCGACACCGCCTGGCAAGACGAAGCATTGTGCGCAGGTTTGACCGACGTGTTCTTCGGTCCCAATGCCGAGCGACCCGAGCGTCGCGTCGAACGCGAGGCATTGGCGAAGACCTACTGCCTCTCCTGCCCCGTCCTTCTGCCATGCCGCCGAAACGCACGCATCAATCTCGAACACGGCTTGTGGGGTGGCGAAACCGATGAGGAACGTGCTGCCGCCGGATACACGCCACGTTCGCCCAGCCGCCGATCAGTGATCCACGCCCGAGACGGCGCCCGTCCGGCCCCAAACGAGGTCACCGACCGCGGAGATCTCCGCTCCACGGGTTCCTGAGCCCGGCTCGCCGTACGATCCCCTCGTGCCTGCCTTCGATGCCATCCTCGTACTGTCCTTCGGCGGCCCCGAAGGGTCCGACGACGTCATGCCCTTTCTCCGCAATGTCACACGCGGCCGCAACGTCCCCGATGAACGTCTCGCCGTCGTCGCCGACCAATACGAGGCTTTCGGCGGACGATCACCGATCAACGACCAGAACAAGGCACTCATCGCCGCGCTGACCGACGAACTCTCCAGCCACAACATCGATCTGCCGATCTACTGGGGCAACCGCAACTGGGAGCCGTACGTCCAGGACACCGTGGCCCAGATGGCAGCGGACGGCAGAACCAACGCACTGGTCTTCGTCACCTCCGCTTTCGGTTCCTATTCGGGCTGCCGGCAGTACCGGGAGGATCTCGTCGCCGCCGGCGCCGCCGCGGGTGAGGACGCTCCCGCACTCCAGAAACTCCGCCTCTTCTACAACCATCCGGGGTTCATCGAACCGGCAGCTGAGCGGGTGCGAGACGCGATTGCTCAGCTCGGCGAGGCTGGCGCCACCGCCCGCCTCGTGTTTACCGCGCACTCCATCCCCCTCTCCATGGCCCAGGCGACCGACTACGAGGCCCAGCTGCTCGAGGCAGCTCAACTGATCGTCGACCTCATCGAGCCCGGACGCCCATGGGACCTCGTCTACCAGAGCCGGAGTGGGCCGCCTCATATGCCGTGGCTCGAGCCAGACATTGGCGAGCATCTCGTCGCCCTCGCCCAAGACCAAGTCCCTGACGTGGTCGTCACCCCGCTCGGGTTCATTAGCGACCACATGGAAGTGATGTTCGACCTCGACGCTCAGGCAGCGGCGATCGCCAACGAACACGGCATCGGCATGGCTCGCGCCTCCACCGTGGGCACCCACCCGCGTTTTGTGGCAATGATCCGCGAACTCATACAAGAACAGTTGACCGCCGCACCCAAGTTGTTCCTCGGCAACAGCGGCGCCTGGCCAGATTTCTGCCCCGAGGGCCACTGCATAGCGGCGCGGTCCGAACGTCCAGCCTCAGCGCGCCCTTCCTGATTGGCCGTGCGCCAGTGGGCGAATGCGCAAGCTGTCCACGAACATCGAGGCCTCAGTCCAACCCGTTGCGGGGAAACCTGCGGGCACTCGGGCGTCGCCCCACCAACCCCCGTCTCTGCCAACGAGCTCGTCGCCAGCAAAGGATCCACCAACGGCCAGATTGGCGATCACGATGAATCGGCTCAGCCGATGCGGGCCTCGATCGGCGTGGGCAGGGCCGGCCACCTGCAGAACCTCCGTGCCGTTCACGAACCACTGAAGAAGCCCGGGTCGCCGCACCAACGTCGCGGTGACCGACGCGGGCGCAGAGGAAGCGTCGGCTGCAACGGCGGTGACACTTCTGAACGGGTTACCCGCGCCTGCATCGTCGTACCAGTGCACCGACGTGTGCAGTTCGTCAGGCCGCTGAGAACGAGTCTCTAGCAGATCGATCTCGTGGTACGCGGTGGTTTCAAAGCCCGGGCAACGGCCCGGCGCATCGCACGCGTCGGTCCCCAGGAGCCACACGGCTGGCCAGAGCCCCGGCTCGGGTGGCAACCGAACAATGGCTTCCAGCTCTCCCCATTCGAAGTCGGTCTCGTTGAAGACCAACCCCGACTCGTACGGGAGCACCGTTACGTCGGGCGCATCGAGGCCAACGGCCACGAGCTCAAACGGGTTCGTGTCCGAGCTCGCTTCAGCGGCGGAAGCGCCCCCAAGATTGACCCGGCTCCCCCGGTACGCCTGAGCTTCACGATTCGTCCAGCTCACTCCACCTTCGGGTGCAGCCGGCACTTGCGCCGACCCCGGCGTCGGGTCCGCCGTCACGCCAAGCCGCCAACCCGGAACCGCAGCGACTGCCGCTACGTTGCCGACAACCGGCTGGCACCCTTGGCCACCGACCAAGGGAAGACGATCCGCACACAAGACTGGGCGCTGCGCCAGTGCAAGGAGATCAGCTGCTGAGTGGTCAGGAGTTGCCCCGTCGACGCCGAACGCGTCGAAGGCGTCAAGGCCTCCCGCTTCGAGTCTGGCGGTTGATCGAGCCACCGGATCGAGCCCGGCAGCGTCGGCCGTTTCGACCACCGACGACAACAATCCGGGTCCCTCGAGTTGATTACCGCCCGGGCCCACGCGTTCGAACTCCACGCCCAGCAGCAGCAGCCCGAGAGCGGCGCGATCAGCGACCGCCGCCGACCACGACGTGTCCATCTGCCAGCCGATTGATCCATCGGCTCCGGTCGCCGGAACCGCCAGCGCCTCGATGTATCCGGCCGCGGCTGCTGCCGCATCAGTCCGAAAGTCGTTCACCAGCGTGGGTTCGACATCCATTGCCGTCATGAACCCTGCCAGCGCCGCGCCATCAACCACGGCGGCCGGTGGCGGGAACGACGCGTCGGAGGGTGCAGCGCAACTGGCGCCGACGGCACCGAGCAGGCAGCACACAAATGCGAACGCTCGAGTCGGCCAGCCGGAGACGGACCACCCCGTTAGAGACCGAATCGGGTCTGCCCCTGACGCTGGCGCCACGCTTCGATGGCCTCGCCCGTCGGCGTTGACGGTGGCCCGGAGACGAACGGCCAAAGCTCTTCAGCGATCAGGCGCCAGTTGGCCGTGGCGCCGAGTTGTGCGAACAGCCCCATCAGCCCGAGCGTGATGCGTTGCAAGATCACGAACGACGGCGGAACGTTCAGTTGCTTCATCAATTCACCGTGTGTGCTGTTCGAGTCGAACAACTGGGCGACACCCGACTTTGCGTACTCCTCGTCGATCGTGACCAGCCCGTTCGTGAGCACGTAGCGATAGAAGAAGGCGAAGTACTCCCCGATTTCTTCGGTGGCGACGTCAGCGCCGTCGGCCAGCAGCCCGGCATCTTCGATGACTTGGCGGAACGCTGGCATGTCCTGCTCGATGACCATGCGAACGATGAGTTCTTCGAAGAGCTTGGTTTCAGACGGCACGAACCGTTTGACCAACCCGAAGTCGATGAAGGTGACCTGACCGCCCTTGCGGAAGAGGTAGTTGCCGGGGTGCGGATCGCCATTAAAGGCGTGCAGCCGATAAATCGAGCCGAACGAGAACCGGAAGAGGGTTTCCGCCGCGAGGTTTTTCTCCGCCTGGCTCCATTCGAGCACCTCGGAGAACCGGGCCCCAACCGCAAGCTCGGTGGTGAGGATCCGAGCGGTCGAAAGGTGATCGACCACTTTGGGAACGTGAATGAACGGGTGCCGATCAAAGAAGTCGGCGTAGTAACGCTGATTCCGCGCCTCGGCGACGTAGTCAAGCTCTTCGGTGAGCCGTTCCTTGATTTCGGTCACGACCGGGGCAGGATCGAGCCCAGGAAAGACGTTGGCCATCATTCCGAAGAGCCAATCGGCGTTGCCGAGGTCCGACTCGACCGCCTCAGCGACACCCGGGTACTGCACTTTCACCGCCACGGCGAGGTCATCGTGAGTGATCGCCCGGTGCACCTGACCAATGGAAGCAGCCGCGATCGGGACAGGGTCCCACTCGGCGAACAGCTCATCCGGGTGTTTCCCCAGCTCAGCCTCGATCTGTTGTGCGGCGAGCTCGCCACTCATCGGCGGTGCCTCTTGCTGAAGCGAGGCCAGCGTGTTCCGCACGTTCTCGGGCAGGCCGGTGTCGATGTAGCTGGCCATCTGGCCGAGCTTCATCAGCGCACCCTTCATATTCCCAAGCTCACGGGTGACGTCTTCAGCGGTCTTGATCTGGAACTCGGTATCGAGCACGTCCTTACGCTCGGCTGAGACAAAGGTTCGCCGCGCTTGATGCACCGCGTATCGGCCTCCGCCCATGGCGCCAAGCTTCAGAAGACGCAGGTTCCGAACCGACATTCGCCCGCTATTGATTGGGCCGGCGCCCGCCCCCTCACGTTGGAAGACCTTCGCGGCGATACCGCCGGCGGCGAGCGCGAGCCCGCCCAGGACCGTGGCACTGCGAAATGATTGTGGAGTCCGGTCTGGCACGACAGAGATGGTAGGAGGAGGCTGTGACAGCGGGACGAGTCCAAGCACGACAAGCACGACAAGCAGCGGGCGCTACGGTTCGCCACTGTGATCGGACGAAGACTCAACGACACCGAGATGCAGTCGTACCGCCACGTTGCCGACGAGATCAAACAGCAGGTTCGAATCGTCGAAATTCAAGCGCTCCCCGGCGGCTACGTGGGAATGACGCTGCGCAACCTGGTGCTGCTCAGTGAGCACGTCGCTGACGACGGCACGAGCGGGCTCCTCGCCCACGAACTCGTCCACGTGCGCCAATGGCACGAACAGGGTCGCCTTCGTTTCGCCTCCCGCTACGTGTGGCACTTCGTCCGCTCCTTGCCCAAAACTCGGTCGTGGAACGCCAGCTATCGGGCCATCCCTCACGAAGTCGAGGCCCGTTCCGACGCCACTCGATGGGCGCGGTCCGTTTCGAATGTTGGGCGAACAACGAAGTAGGCAAGGTCTCAGTCGGCCGCTGACACGGCGCAACTTCAGAGAAATTGCCGACCTGTGAAAGCCTGACCGTCGTGACAACTCCCGCCGCATCGTTACCAGGGGCGCCATCGCCGGTTCGGATGCTGTTCTCCGACCCGGATTTTCGCCGCTTCTGGATTGCACAAGTCCTGTATTCGGGCGTCAACGGCACGTTGCGTTTCGCCTTCGGCTGGCTGGTCGTCACCCTTACCGCCTGGGATGGAGCTGAGGGTCGCGTGCTCATCGCCCTCGGCATCGGGCCAATGCTGTTGAGTCTCCCGGCCGGCGCGTGGTCCGACCGCGTCGACCGCAAGCAGCTCTATCTGCGCTGGACCGTCCTGAGTGTGGCCGTCCTCGCTGCGATCACCTTCGCCATCCAACTCGGAACGATGACCACACTCTGGGCTGGTGTTGCCGCGTTCATCATCGGCATTGTCCTCACCGTCAACATGCCAAACCTGCAAGCCATGGTTCCGCTTCTCGTCCCGAAGGAGCGACTGATGAACGCGGTGGCACTACAGAACGGAGGTTCTCAGGCGGCCAGTTTCCTCGGCCTGCTGTTCGCTGGCATCGCCATCCAACTCTTGGGGGATGCAGCCGGCTTCGGGCTGCTCACCCTCACCTGCCTCGCTGCACTCGTGATGATGCAGGGTGTCGCATTGCCCAAAGATCCAGCATCCAGCGCCGTCGAGGCGGGTGAGGGGATGTGGGCGTCGATGTCTGCCGGCGCCCGATTCGGTCTCGGACACGATCCACTGCGCACCTTGCTCATCCTGGCCTTGATGCTCGGAGGATCATTCGCCGTGATGCAAGCCTCGATCCCACGAGTCGTCAAGGAGGTGTACGGACAGGAGGCGGGACTCGCGGGCCTCGTCCTTGGCTCCTTTGGCATCGGGATGCTCGTGAGTTCAGCTGCGGTCTCTCGCCGAGCCTCGATGCGGCACGGCGTCAACGTGGCCCGCCATGTCGGCATCGGTCTCGGCCTGGGACAGTTCGCGTTGAGCCTGGCGCCGAACATGTGGGTCGCCATGCTGGTCATGATTGCGTGGGGACTGAACGCCGGTGTTGCCATGACAAGTCACCGCACGCTGATGCAGACAAACACGCCGCCAGAGATGATGGGCCGAGTCATGGGGCTCATGATGTTGGGCTTTGCTGGTTCGCTGCCCATCGGTGCGTTGGTGTCGAGTGTTCTCGCCCCTCAAATCGGACCGGTGCTCACGATGCGTACGGTCGGCCTGGTGACCATGGCCATCACCATTCCGCTGACGTTCCGCCGCAGTTTCCTGGATTTGCGTTGATGCTGTCGCCGCTCACCGGCGTCCTCGCAGCCAGACGCGATCGAACGATTTCGGTTGTGCTGCCTGCGAGGAACGAGGCCGACACCATCGTGCCCATCGTCTCTGTTCTCGCCAAGATGCTGACGGCGGGGGTGATCGATGAGCTCGTGGTCATGGATGACCGCTCGACCGATGACACCGCCGCTCTCGCTCGACAAGCAGGCGCCACCGTCGTGGACACGGCAACGATCGCTCCTGACCTCGACATCGATGCCCGCACACCCGAGGGGGGCAAGGGGGAAGCGCTGTGGAAGTCGCTTCTCGTGACCACCGGCGACATCATCTGCTGGTGCGACGCCGACGTCGCCGACTTCGACGGTTCCTACGTGCTGCGCCTTGTGTCGGCGCTCCTCGAGAACGAAGACGCAGTCTTTGCCAAGGGCTGGTACGCCCGCCCGGTTGAACACACCGACAGGACCTCAACCGCCGACACGGGTGGCCGAGTCACTGAATTGGTCGCCCGCCCGCTCATCGCCCTGCTGTTTCCAGAGCTTGCGGACATGGTCCAGCCTCTCGCTGGTGAATTCGCTGCCCGTCGTGCCGCGGTCGAGACCGTTCCATTCAGCCGCGGCTACGCCGTGGACTTGGCGCTACTCATCGATCTCACCAGGGCCTTCGGGCGGCAAAGCCTCATACAAGTGGACTTGGGTGAGCGCCGACACCGCCGCCAAGCGCTCCTGCCGCTTGGCGGCCAAGCAGCGGTCATCACCGCCATGGCGCTCCGCAAAGCCGGCCTTGAAACGACGACAGATGGGTACGTGACGCTGCGGCAGCCCGGCCAGGATCGCCAGCTTCGTTTGGGAGAGCTCCCGCCGATCCTCAGCTACCGAGGTGGGCGAACCGCTCTCGGAGCTCCCGCTTGAGCATCTTGTTCGATCCCGTCTTGGGGATCTCATCAACAAACTCGATGAGCCGGGGCAGCTTGTAGCCAGCCAGATGTTGACGGGCATACGCACCCACGTCGGCCGAGGTCAGTTCGGCGCCCTCGTCGGCCACCACGATCGCCAACACGGTCTCGCCCCACTCCTGAGAGGGCACGCCAATGACCGCAACTTCATACACGCCCTCCTGATGCTCCATGGCGGACTCAATCTCGGCCGGATAGATGTTCATTCCTCCCGAGATGATCATGTCCTTCTTGCGGTCGCAGATGAAGTAGAAGTCGTCCTCGTCCCGATACGCAATGTCTCCGACGGTGTGCCAGCCATCGCCGCGATCATCGGCGTCGTACTTCTCTTCTGCTTTGTAGTACGTGTCGAAGACTGAGGACGCACGCACAAAAAGCTCACCTGGCACGTTGGGCTCAGAGATCGGTTCGCCGTCGTCGTCGAAGAGTGCCACTTCAACAAACGGCGCCGCCTTGCCGCAGGAGCCGGGCTTGCGCATCTGGTCCTCGGGAGCCAGCACACAGTTGACACCCATCTCGGTGGAACCGTAGATCTCCCACAACGACTCGGGCGGGAAGTCGTCGACATAGGCCTGTTTGAGGGCGAAGGGCCACGGCGCAGCGTTGGCCACCATGACGTTCATACTCGAGGTGTCGTACTTCGCCTTGACCTCGTCCGGGAGGTTCACAACCATCCGGATCGGTGTCGGTGCCGAAAACGTGGACGTGCAGCCGTAGGTGTCGATCAGGCGGAGCCAGTCTTCGGGGTCGAACTTGTGTTGCAGTACGACGGTGTTGCCCAGCTGGTGTGCAGTCGCAGCGAAGCCGCCGGGCCCCGAGTGATACAGGGGTCCGCATGTCACGTACACATCACCCGGGCCGTACTTCATGAGTTGCAAGAGCGCCGTTCCCTGCTCCGGGCTCGACGACTGGTGCCGAACCGCGCCCTTCGGGTTGCCGGTTGTGCCGGACGTGTAAATCATCGTGCCGGAGGTCCCTTGGTTCCGGTCTGGTTCATCATCTCGACCCCAAAAATCCGCCTCGGCGATCTGGCCACCAGCGCTGTCCGGGAGCGGAGCTCCAGCGAAGATCACCACGGCGTGAACCCCGGGCAGGGCGGGGCGAAGACGGGCCAGCGTTTCGGCGAAGGCAGTGTCTGCGAAAATCACGACCGCATCAGAGTTGTTGATCACGTAGGTCGATTCGTCATCGGTGAGGCGATAGTTCAACGGGACCGAGATGCAGCCGGCCTTGCGCGCTGCGTGCGAGAACGCAAAGACCTCAATCGAATTCTGACCGAGCCACATCACCTTGCTTCCCGGTGCGACCCCCGCGTCGATCAACCCGTTGGCCAACTTGTTTGCATGGGCGTTGAACTCGGCGAACGTGCGCTGCCTGGGTTCAGTCCCGGGCCGGTCGTCGATCACAGCGATCTTGTCGGGAGTTGCCTGAGCGTGCGCCGTGAGGTGGTCCTGGACAGTGACATTCGTCATTGTCCACTCTGGCGCAATCCGGCGAGATCATGCAACTACCGCTTAGGTGAGCCTGTCCAGCGCATACGCAGCCGACTGCACGAAATCAACGGTTTGTCAATTGTGGTTGCCCGGCCCCGCGTTTGGGCTCCCACCGGGGCTACTCTCGGGGCTGCCTACAGATGTAGGTGGTTACGCGAGCGGTCTGCAAGCCGTGTTTCCACGTCTTCAGCCCGCTCCGGGGAGAGTGTTCGGCGCCGCCGAACACCGCACAACACTGAAAGGGTTTACCCATGCGCACATCGCGATGGAAGACCTTGCTCACACTGCTTTTCGCCTTCTCAATGGTGGCAGCAGCGTGTAGTGGGGACGAAGCTGCTGAACCAGCAGAGACCACAGCAGCTGAGGCCGAAGCCGAAGCCGAGGAGGCTCCCGAAGAGGAGCCCATGGAAGAGGAAGAGGCTCCGGAAGAGGAGCCCATGGAAGAAGAAGCGATGGAGGAGTCGGATCTGTCCGGCACCGAAGTGACCATCACCGGTCCCGAGCGTTCAGAAGCCGAAGCTGGAGCCATCCAGCAGGTCATGACCGACTTCGGCGCCGAGCACGGCATCACCATCACCTACACCGGCTCCGCCGATTGGGAATCTGAAGTCAACATCCAGGTTGACGCTGGCGCACCGCCGGACATCTCCATGTTCCCCCAGCCCGGCAAGCTCGCCGACTTCTACCGTGACGGCGCCCTCGTGGCTCTTCCCGAAGATGTCGCCGCAACCACCGCCGCCAACTGGAGCGACGCCTGGACCGTGTTCGGCAACGTTGATGGCACCCAGGTCGGCATCCCGGCCAAGGTCGACATCAAGTCCCTCGTTTGGTACAAGCCTGCAGCATTCGCTGAAAAGGGCTACGAAATCCCCACCACGTTCGACGCATTCGTTGAGCTTTCCACCCAGATGATCGCCGACGGCGAAGCGCCGTTGTGCGTCGGTATCGAGTCTGGCCAGGCAACTGGCTGGCCCTTCACCGACTGGGTCGAAGAAATGATGCTCCGCTTCGAAGGCGCTGACGTCTACGACCAGTGGGTCAACCACGAGATTCCGTTCAACGACGAGCGTGTTGTTGGCCAGATGCAGGCAGTGCTTGACCTTTGGAACACCGAGGGAATGGTCTTCGCTTCCGGCGGCACCATCGCTGCCACGGCCTTCCAGGCCAACGGAGCACCCCTTGTTGATGGCGACTGCATGATGCACCGTCAGGCTTCGTTCTTCTCGAACCAGTTCGACGAAGGCACCGTCTTCGCCGACGGTTCAGCTGACGCCGTCGACGTGTTCTACTTCCCGTCCAACGAAGGCGCACCCGTGCTTGGTGCCGGCATCCTTGCTGGCGCCTTCCGCGATGCTCCCGAGGTCTGGGCCGTGATGGAATACATGTCTGGCCCCGAGTACGCCAAGGCCCGTCAGGTCGCCCAGCGTGAACTCAACGGTGGCGACCTCTCCGGCTACCTCACCGCTGTTGCTGGCGCCGATCTTTCGATCTACGCCGGTCTCGAGCAGAGCATGATCACGGCGCTCACCAGCGCCGAGGTTGTCCGCTTCGACGCTTCTGACCTTATGCCTTCCGACGTTGGTGCCGGCACCTTCTGGACCGAAGGCACCTCCGCCGTCAACGGCGATCAGGATGCTCAGGAAGCCGCAGACAAGATTGAAGCCAGCTGGCCTTCCTGATCCCTCAGGAACGCAAGTGACTTCTTCGTGAAGTGAAGATGGGCGCCGGCAGCACACGCCGGCGCCCGTTTTCTTTTTCGAAGGGTGAAAGCGACCACGCCTTGTGGACAAGCAAGGTCCGGTCGGCAATCATGGCGGCGACCTCAGCCGCACATGGGTCCGGGAGAGCCTCGGCACGCTCCTCAACGAGCAACCGAGAAGAACACCAAGGGGAAATATGAGCAAGCTGCTCCTTACGATCGTCAGCGTCGCTGCCGCAGTAGGGCTGTTCACCGCATTGTGGGTGGGCGTCAACTTGATCTTTGATCAGGCGACGAAGAACTGGACGAGATTCTCCGCACTCGCTGGGTTCCTCGTGGGTTTTGTTGTCTTCACCGTTCTTCACGGCAACCAACTCCTCACCACCATCCCCGGCATGGAGAGCGCCCGCGAAGCGTTGACGTGGGGAACCGAACGCGACCCGAAGAGCATCGTCGGCGACATCGTTGCGCTGATGTGGTGGGCGGTGCCCGGCGGCTTGATCTTTGCTGCCATGGGCGTTGCCCTGTCACGGGCGATCAAGCCGGCCGAGCGGCTTGCCATTGGCCTCGGTGGAGGTCTCGTCGTTGGCTTGATCGTCGGCTTCACGATGAAGAGCCGATACATGCCCCGACTCGAGACACTCCCCCTCATTCTCTGGCCGCTCGCCTTCGCGGCCATTGGCTTCGCTGTTGCCACGCTTCGGAAGAAGGACCCGGTCAGAATCGTCGCAACATGGACGGCCGTGGGCTGGATTTGCGGCACGTTCGGGGCCTCTGAACTCGGCGGCGGCCCACAGCTCGAAACACTCCTCTCTGCGGTTGTTCCCGCCTTGTTTTTCGGTCTCGCCATTGGTCGGACCTCACACCCTGACGGTGTCCAGCGCACCGTGATCGATCAGAAGTCCCGGGCGTGGATCTTCATGGCCCCAGCGATTCTCTTCATCTCCTTCACGCTGGTCTTTCCTGCCATCATCACGCTGATCCTTTCGTTCCGAGACGACGACGGCGACGGCTTCGTTGGCTCGGACAACTACAGCGGGGTGTTCTGGACCGACGGCGCCTCAAACGAAGACAACTTCGATCTCAGCGGTTGGACCGATTTCTTCTCCTCACGCCTCCTGTTGCTCGGGTTGCCGTTGTTGCTGATCGGCATTGCTGCAGCGATGTACGACGGCCGCACGGTCGGGCGAAGGCGATCATGGTCGCCTCAATCCGGCGCCATGACCGGTGTCGGCATCATGCTGCTTCTGTTCGGCATCTTCTCGGTGCTGCGAGGCACACTCTTCAACAACCTGTGGTGGGTGATCGCGGTCACCGTCTTGTCGACCGGCATGGGCCTCGCCGTCGCCGTCTGGTCTGACGGCGCCAAAGGTGAACGAATCGCCAAGAGCCTGATCTTTATGCCCATGGCGATCTCGTTCGTTGGCGCTTCGATCATTTGGCGCTTCATGTATCGCAGCCAGAACATCGTGAAGCCCCAAACCGGCGTACTAAACGCACTCTGGGCGTGGCTCGGATCCAAGACCGCAGGCGCGGCCCCAACCAAGGCCGACGCAGCGGACTACGACCCTGACCGATACTCAAATCTCGGCATCGGCATTCTGGATTTCGAGCTCTTCAACTTCCCCGCAAAGTGGCTGTTCGTGGCGGTGTTTGCCGGACTCACCGCCTTCATGATCTGGAGAGGCAAGGCCGCGGTCCCCCGAAACGGCCCCGTTGGTGCGGTTGGCTGGGGCCTCGCCGCCCTGATTCCTGCCTACCTCACCTTCCGCACCGCTGTGGAGGGAATCGGCGGCTACGAGATCCTTGAAAGCGGCAACGTCGTCCCCCGCCCGATCACGTTCCTCGAAACAGGGCCGTTCAACAACTTCTGGTTGATGGTGGTGCTGCTGTGGATCGAGACCGGCTTCGCCATGGTCATTCTGTCTGCTGCCATTAAGGCCGTCCCGGCTGAGTACATCGAGGCGGCCAAGATCGATGGGGCGGATGATTCCCAAGTCTTCTGGCGAATCACCATGCCGCAAATTGCCCCCACGATCGGCGTGGTGGTCACCACCGTGATTGTTCGAGTGACCAAGGTCTACGACATCGTCAAGGTGATGACAGGCGGCAACTTCGATACGAACGTGCTTGCCAACGAGATGATCACCCAGTCCTTCCAGTTCGGCCGCTCCGGCACCGGCGCAGCGCTCGCAATCCTGCTCTTCCTTTCAGTCCTTCCCGTGATGATTATGAACATTCGCCGTATGCAGCGAGAGGCGGCCGTCTGATGGCTGTGAACAAGCCTGAAAAGATCACCGACGGCGCACTTGTGCCCGACGGCGGCACCTCTGACGACGGCCTGGTCGGGCGCCTCTACGGCTTCCTCCGACAGCTGCCCCTGTGGGTCGTCGTCCTCATCTGGACGATCCCAACGTTCGGACTCTTCGTGAACTCGTTCCGTCCGAAGTCTGGACAACGCGGACTCGGTTGGTGGCAAGCGTTCACTGCTGGCAACGAAGAGTTGACCAGAGCGGAGTCCAGCACCGTCAACCTGGAGAAGCTGACGCTGGACAACTACGCAGACGTGTTGTCAGCGAGCTCAACAGCAAAGCTGAGCGACTCGCTGCTGAACAGCTTCGCCATCGCCATTCCCGCAACAATTATTCCCATTGCCGTCGCTGCGTTCGCTGCGTACGGCTTTGCTTGGATCGAGTTCAAGGGCCGAGAGAAGCTCTTCATCGTCGTGGTTTCGCTGCTCGCGATTCCGCTTCAGGTGGCGCTCATTCCGCTGCTGAAGCTGTACATCGGTGGCGCCCACCTCACCCTCCCATTCCTCGAAAAGACCATCACCATCTTCCCAGATCTTGATCTGGCCGGCAGCACAACCTCGGTGTGGCTCACCCACACCGGCTTTGCGATGCCCTTCGCCATCTTCTTGCTCCATAACTACATCAGTGGGCTTCCCAAGGATCTGTTCGAAAGCGCCCGGATCGATGGAGCGGATCATTTCACGATCTTCTGGCGTCTGGTGCTGCCACTGTCGGTGCCGGTACTTGCCGCCTTCGCCATCTTCCAGTTCCTCTGGACCTGGAACGACTACCTGATTGCCGTGGTGATGCTCTCATCGAGCCAGGACGCCTTCCCGACCACCATCCGGGTCGCGAACCTTGCCGGTGACTTCGGGCGGAATGAGCACCTGCTTGCCTCGGCCGCCTTCGTGCAGGCATTCGTGCCCCTCGTGGTGTTCTTCTCGCTCCAGCGTTTCTTCGTTCGGGGCATCCTTGCCGGTTCGGTCAAGGGCTGATCGCCGCACCATGAACGCCAGGACCGACGCGTCCTTCCGCTTCGAACTCCTGAATCGCATCTACCGAGACCGTCTCTCTCCCCGCGAGATCGAGGCGGTCTCGGTCCGCGTGGAGGAACTCGTTCGCGTCAGCCGGCTTCGCAATGCGGACCGGCATGAAGCGGTGTGGCCGCACTCCCCAACCTGGCTCATCACCTACGCCGACCAGTTCCAGGCGTCTGACGACGTTCCCCTCGCGACGCTGCACGACGTGTTGGGGAACGACCTGGTTGGGGTCGTTGATGGCGTACATGTCCTGCCGTTCCACCCGTGGAGCTCTGATGGCGGGTTCGCTGTTGAGGACTACGACCGCGTGGACGAGCGCTACGGCAGCTGGGCCGACATCGCCGCCATCGCAAACAGCCAGCCAATGATGTTCGATGCGGTCATCAATCACCTCAGCGTCGACGGGCCCTGGTTCCGCGGTTTCCTTGCCGGTGAGCCCCAGTTCGCTGACTTCTTCCGCACGGGCGATCCTGCCAAGGACCACTCGGCCGTTGTCCGACCCCGCACTCATCCTCTTTTCACTCCGTTCGAGTTCGCAGACGGTGCAACTCGTCATGTCTGGACCACCTTCTCAGCTGATCAGGCGGACTTGAACTTCGAGAACCCCGAGGTGGCGCTTCGTGTCCTTCAGGTGCTCGTGTCCTTCGCCGAGCGGGGAGCGTCCGCCATTCGGCTCGACGCCGTAGGTTTTGTGTGGAAGGACGAGCGAACGCCCTCAATTCATCTGCCCCAAACCCACGATCTCATCAAACTCATGCGATCCGTGCTCGACACGGCAGTGCACGGCGTCCGTCTGATCAGCGAGACCAACGTCCCTCATGCAGAGAACGTGTCGTACCTGGCCGCAGATGCGCCCCACGAGCCCGAGGTCCACGCCGTCTATCAGTTTCCGCTCGCGCCGCTTGTCGCCCACGCCGTCCTCTCCGGCGACACAACCGCCTTGGAAGCGTGGTGGGCCGATGTCGCCAGCCAAGATCTTCCTGCGGGCAGCTTCTTGAACTTCCTCGCCAGCCATGACGGCATCGGGCTTCGACCAGCCGAAGGCTTACTTGGGGACCCTCACCTCAGCCTGTTGGAGCAGGCGTGTCGGGCTGTTGGTGGCGAAGTCTCGATGCGGTCACTCCCAGACGGCAGCGAACGACCGTACGAGCTGAATACGACATGGTTCGACCTCATGCGTTTCGACGCTGAGTCTGGCGGTTTCGTCGACGAAAGTGAGGCCATTCGGCGCCATCTGGCGTGCCACGAGGTCATCCTCGCTTTGCCAGGCATTGCGGGGATCTACGTCCATTCGCTTTTCGCCTCATCGAACGACCGGGCGGGCTACAACGCCACACAACACAACCGGGATCTGAATCGGCAGCGGTTCACCAACCTCGACTCGCTACGGTCCCGCCTCGCCGATCACTCCACTCGAGAGGCCCGCGTGATGGCTGGCCTCACCGATCTGGTCGCCCGCCGCCACGCCGGCACCCTCGACCTCGACGTCGCCATCGCCGGCCTGTCGAGCCCTATTGCTTGAACGGCAGCGTGACCGTGACAAGAGCGCCGGAAGGTTCGTCGCCTCCGGTCTTGGCCGCGTGGTTTGCCGCCTCGCAGGTGCCGCCGTGCATCTCGACGACCGTGCGAGCGATCGCCATTCCGAGCCCAACTGAGCCCGAGCGGTCCCCGCGACGGAAGCGCTCAAACACATGCTCGATCACTCCGGGGTCGAAGCCGGGGCCGTCGTCGGCGATCTCGATTCGGGCATGCCGAGTTTCGAGGTGAGTGGTCAACGTGACCTTGCCAGAGCGCGCCGCGGCATTGCGGGCAATGTTGTCCACGACCTGGCGGAGCAGGTTGTAATCGGCTTCCACCACGACGGCCTCGCCGGGAACGGCCTCCACCGTCACCCCGTCAACTCGAATAGACGTCGCAACTTCCTCGACGAGGAGATCGAGCCGCAGTGGGGCGAAGCGGAGCGTGGCCTGTCCAGCCTCAAGCCGGGCAAATTCGAGAAGCTCACCCACGCTCGACCCCGCACGTTCGGTAGCGGTGAGGATCTCCGAGAGCGACTCTCGATAGGCCTCGGGCTCACGTTCTCGGGCCAGCGCATGCCCCGCTGATGCCTGAATGATCGAAAGCGGGGTTCGCAGCTCGTGGGCCGCATCCGCGATGAAGTCACGATTCACCGCGTGGGCTCGGCGCACCGGCGCCTTGATACGCCCCAATCCGAACCAGGCGGCAACCCCGGCCAACAACGTGAACAGGACCGAGACGAAGGTCCAGTTCCGGGCGGACGACGCGATTCGGTCGTCCTGGCCCGAACGATCAACCACCGTGACGATCACGTCGGTCTCGGTGACCGCTTCGGCGACAGCGAACCAGGGACCGTCGAAGTCGTACTCGGTTTCCGGCTCGTCGGTGAAGGCCATTTGAGCAAGGCTGACAACGGGCGGCTCGGTCGTCACGTCGCCAAGCGAGTCGAACCAGCCTTCCTGTGGGTTCACTTGCCACACGTTGATGGGCCAGTCGCCCTCGGCGCCACGGGCGGTGGCGAACGCGTGCCGGAACCGGTCGTTGGCTTCAGCCCGTGTCTCGTTTCGAGCAGCTTCAGAGGACCGCTGATGACCGGCGTACGCCAGGGGTGCCAGCAGCACAAGGGCGAGCAGAGCCGCCAAGGCCGTGGGGAGAACGCGTTCGCGTTGAGACGGCGTCAACTCGCCAAAAGGGGTCACCGGATTTCTCCCAGCCGGTAGCCGACACCGCGGATCGTCTCGATGGGGTCGTCGAGGCCCGGCTGTTCAAGCTTGCGCCGCAGGTTCGCCACATGCACATCGACCACGTTGGACAGCCCGTCATAGTGCGCATCCCACACGTGCTCGAGCAGATCCTCTCGACGGCACACCTCACCGGCGTGGCGCAGCATGAATTCGAGAAGGCTGAACTCGCGTGGAGTGAGCGGCACGAGGATCGCTCCTCTCCACGCAGTGTGCGCTGCCGGGTCGAGGCGAACTCCCATCGTTTCAAGCACGGGCTTGGCTGTGGCTTTCGGCCGTCGAAGCAACGCTCGAACCCGGGCTGCCAGCTCGGGGTAGGCGAACGGCTTCGTCAGGTAGTCGTCGGCCCCAGCGTCGAGCCCAGCGACCTTGTCGGACAGGCCATCTCTGGCTGTCAGCATCAGGATCGGCGCCGGGTGATCAGCGGCACGGACACGACGACACAGCGTGAGACCGTCCCCATCGGGAAGCCCGATGTCGAGAACAAGAAGGTCGTACTCGTTCACGGCGATGAGTTCATCGGCCCCTGCCAACGAACCGGCGTGGTCGATGGCGTGCCCCTCCTCAGCGAGTCCGCGGGCGATCACCCGGGCCAAGGTCTCGTCATCCTCCACCAACAGCAAGCGCATTCTTCTCATTGTCGCACGGCGAACATGAAGGCGGCATGAAGACCGCCTTCATGAACGATTCATCCGTCAATCCTCATAGTCATCGGCGTGAACCGATCACGAACGTTCCCACCTCGATCCCGCCGCTCACGCACCGCTGTGCCCGGACTGCCCGTTGGAGACGCCGAGAGGTTGCTACCGGCCCGGCTGCTGCGACGAGGCACCCTCGCCCCGACCGAGAGCGCCATCGACGCTCTTGTTGGCCGATCCCACGACGAGATCGTGGACCACCTGCTGCAGGAGGGCCGTGACGAGATCGACCGTGCCGGCAGTTGGCTTGGTGAGATGCCCGGCGGCGACGATTGGCAGCCCCTCCTGCGCTGGTGGGTGGAGGAGATGGCATCGCCCGAGGCAGGGTTGGTTGACCGAATGACCTGGTTCTGGCATTCGCACCTGACTACCGCCGCCAACAAGGTTGACAGCCCACACCTGATCCGTGAGCAGCTCCGGCTGTTGCGCACGAACTCGCTGGGCAATTTCGGAGAGCTCCTGCACGGGTTCGTGCGAGACGGTGCGCTCATCCGGTACCTCGACGCAGAGTGGAGCGAGGCCTTCAACCCCAACGAGAACCTCGGGCGGGAGTTAATGGAACTGTTCACGATTGGGCGGGGCGAGTACACCCAGAACGACGTCCGAGCGGCTTCGCGTGCGCTTGCTGGCTGGCGCATCCGCCAAGAAGAAGACACGGACCCCGAGGTGTGGTTCGATCGCTCTGCTGCCTTCGTTGCTCCCCTGGTGTTCCTCGGCCAGATGGATGACTGGGACACCACCAAGATTGTCGATCGCCTGCTCACCCACCCGGCAACCGCTCGGCGAGTCAGTTCCAAGCTGTGGCACCACTTCACCGGCACCGATCTGGATGAGAGCGCGGCGGCCGAGCTCGGGAGCTGGTGGCAAGGCCAGGACCTCGAGATCTTGCCTCTCGTCGAACGCATTCTCCGCAGCGCAGAAGCTGGCGGACCGAGCCTGCGGCCCCGAACCGGGCTGGAATGGTTCGTCGGAACGATCGCCGCCACCGGCATCGAATTCGAGAACCCGTGGCGTATGGAAGAGCTCGGCCAGATGCCGTACTCGCCTCCCAATGTGGCGGGCTGGAAGGCTGGTGGGCACTGGCTCCGCCCCGGTTCGCTGCTCGCAAGAGGAAGCTTGGTTCACAGCATCGAATGGGACGAAGACCTGCTGCGCTCCACCAGCTCGACCAACGCCGTGCTCCGGCGATGTGGCATCGCAGAGATCGCCGAATCGACCCAAGCCGCGTTCGCCCAGATCGATGACTACGTCGACCTTCCCCTCGAGGCCCGAGCCAGGAACCGCTGGCGACTCGCCCTCAACTCACCGGAGTTCCACCTGCAATGACTCGCTTCACACACCCCCGCTCAACGGCCCTCACACAGGCCGCACCCTCGTCCCGTCGAGCCTTTCTCCAGCGGCTCTCCGCCGCTGCGATCTCGGCCCCGCTGCTCGCCTCCTGTTCCGCATCGGGATCCGCCCTCCCCGATCGCGGGCGCGTACCTGGCACGGTGCCGCCCGCCGCACGAACCGAGGCCGCGTTGAAAAACCCAGAGCAGCGGGGTCGGGTGCTTCCTGGCGCCGTCGACGGACGCATCCTCGTTGTTGTTGACCTCCTTGGCGGCAACGACGGGTTGAGCACCGTGGTTCCCGCCAGCTCCTCCCGCTATCAGGATCTACGACCGCGCCTCGCGCTCGCCGAAGACGAAGTGCTCGGCCTCGATGACCGAGTTGGCCTCCACCCGAACCTCCAGCGTCTCCACGGGCGAGGCGTCACGACCGTGGAAGGCGTGGGTCCGGTCGAAGGAGACCTCTCCCATTTCGCCATGACGGAGCGTTGGGAGCGGGGCGACGTCGACGGCAACAACCCGTTCCGCACAGGCTTCTTCGGGCGCCTCGCCGACGCATTAGACGACGGCTCACCCCTTGTTGGCGTGTCGCTCAACGGTTCCACCCCCCACTTCGTCAACGATCAGGCTGCCACGCTCTCCATCAGCAACCCGAACGAACTGTGGTTCCTCCGCAGTGGCGGGTGGGACGAGGTCGCCCCGTTCAGGTCCGGCCTCGACACCTTCGGCGGCGAAGGAGCGGGTCAATGGGGCGATGCTCTCGTTTCGGCGAACACTGACCTCCTCGAACTTGCCGACAGGCTGCCCGATGAGGAGCAGGAGCTCGATTGGGAGTCCGGAATGATCAGGGAGGGCGGTTGGCTCGGGCAGCAACTCAGCGTCGCCTCCCAGCTGATCGAAGCGGACCTCGGTACGCGCATCTTCTACGCCGGCCTCGACGGATTCGACACACACGATGATCACGAGTGGCGCCATCCCCAGCTGATGGGCGAGCTTGATGCAGCCGTCGGCGGCTTTCTTGAGCGCATGGACGACCTGGGCGTCGCGGACCGAGTTGTCGTGGCAACCATCAGCGAATTCGGGCGACGAGTACCACAGAACGGTGAAGGCCTCGACCACGGCAACGCCTCTTCAATGCTGATTGCGGGTCCCGTCGCGAACCAACGTTTGGGTGAGGCGTCACCACTCGATGCGCTCGATCAGGACGACAACCTCGTGACAACAACGAGCTTTGACCGCTACCTCGCCACGTTGGCCGAAGACTGGCTTGGCGTCGAAGCTGCCTCGGTGCTTCCCGGTGAACCCCAACCGCTTGGGCTCCTCGCCGAAGGGCCGGGCCGATAATCAAGTACCGTCTGTGACGTGCAACGCCACTCCCAGACCTCAAACTTGGATGCAGGAGCCGCTCCGGCGGCACGCCCGTTCCGTTTCATGGCGGTGCTGATGGCCATCCTTTGTTCCATCGCTGTTCTCGGTGCCCCTGCCGCCGGGGCCCAGACCATCGCCGACATCGCCGAGCTGCTTGATCGGGATGGCGTCTACGCCGAGAAAGAGACCGACGGCGACATCGAACAAGCGATCCAGCGGGCCAACGACGCCAATATTGCCTTCACGTGGCTGGACCAAGATGGTGCCGACCCCGAGCAGATCGCTGTTCAGCTTCTGGATGAGCTGACGGCTCTCGGGTCGGCCTATCGAACCGTCGTTGTGCTGGGGAACACCGGTGTGTGGGTCCAAAGCTCGACGTCGAACCCCGTTGATGCCGCCGAAGCCGCCCTTGCCCAGTTCGGCAGTGGTGATGTCGCCGGTGGGCTCGACACCGTTGTGGGGGTCATGGACGGTTCCGTCTCCGCCGAGACCACGGCAACAACGGTGGCGGGCAACACCGCTGCGGCCGCCACCGACACAGCGACTGACATTGCGACTGGCGCCGCGAACACCAGCTCCGGCGGTGTGCCCTGGTTCATGATTTTCGTGCTGGGCGCCCTCGTTTTCTTCGGCTTCCGCTACTTCTCCGGCAAGCGCCGGGCCGCAAAAGCCCTGGAGGCCGCTATTGCCGAGGACAAAGCAGAAATCCGCGAGCAGCTCCGCAACAACGCGGATGCGGTGATCGATCTCGGTGACCGCATCGTGAACGCAGACGACGACCTGCGCCAGCTGTACGAGAAGGCCAGCCGCTCCTACACCGAGGTCAGCCAGAACATCGATGCCGCCGAGACCGTGGAGACCATCGATGCCCTCGACGACCGGATCGACGAAGCCGAGTGGCAGTTCCAAGTCATCGAGGCACGCCTCGACGGTCGCACGCCACCGCCCCGCCCGGTTGACGACGATGAGGCTCTCCGGGCCCCGACTCCCGCTCCGCCAGGCGCCACTCCTCCCCCACCAACGGGGAGCGGGTCCCGGCCGGATGGCCGCCAGCCCGTTCCGCCCCTCGGCGGAGGCCGCTCCCGCAACGACGGGCCTGCGCTGGGCGCCGATGAATCAGTCTTTTCTGGTCGCGGTCCACAGACCCGCCAACAACCCCGTGCTCCGCAACGCCGACAGCAGCGCCCGCGCCGCGGCGGTCGGCGGCGCAGCAACGGTGGCCTTGGAGGCATGCTCGGAGGAGCGATGCGAGCCGGCTTGGGCACCATGCTGATTCGCATGTTGCTCGGTGGTGGCCTCGGTGCCCTCGGCGGCGGAAGTCGACGAACTCAGCGCCGCACATCAAGCCGCAGCAATGGGTCCCGCAGCAGTGGGTCTGGCAGCGCGGGGTTCGGCGGCGGCCTCGGTGGCGGCGTGCTTCGGGGACGCTGAAACTCAGATTGTCACAGCCCGCTGGCATGATGTGCCTATGGCGGACTTACCCAAGTACCTCTCTCCCAGCTCGGCTTCAGCGTTCGATGGCTGCCCCCGCCGCTGGAAGTTCAAGTACGTCGACCGCCTCCCAGAGCCATCGGGCAAGGCAGCCGTCGTCGGCACGTTCGCTCACACTGTGCTCGAGCACCTCTGCGGTCTACCCACGCATCTTCGAACCCAGGAACAGGCGAAGGCGCTGGCTCGTCAGCTCTGGCCCGACATCGAAGCCGATGCTGACTACCAAGCCCTCGAGCTCGACGACGAAGCAGCCCGGGCGTTCCGCTGGCAGTCGTGGCTCGCCATCGCTGGCCTCTGGGACCTCGAAGACCCGGCCACGGTTGATGTCATCGAAACCGAGCAGAAGGTGAAAGCAACACTCGACAACGTCCCGTTTCTCGGCATCATCGATCGCGTGGACCGGATCGACGGCAACCTCGTCGTGTCCGACTACAAGTCGGGAACACTTCCCGGCGTGCGGTTCCGAGACGACAAGATCCAGCAGGTCATGCTCTATGCAGCCGCACTCGACGCCGACGGCGACGAACAACCTGAGCGGGCCCGACTGCTCTACCTCGGCCAGCGCATTCTTGATGTTGTTGTCACCGACCGGCGCCTTGAAGAGGCACGGGGCCAGCTCGGCGAGACCTGGCAAGGTGTCACCGCAGCGTGTGAGACAGAAACGTTCGAGGCCAAGCCCGGAGTCCTGTGCGGCTGGTGCCCTTTCGTCGAACAATGCCCAGAGGGCCTCGGCGAGATCGTGCAACGCCAGGCCGCTGGCAGGCTCCCGGCCCACGCTCCGGCCGCCTCGCTCATCCCCTGAGCACTCGGGCTCCGCCCCTACGCCAATCCCAACGCCCTAGGTAGATCCACAGGTTTGCTCAAGGACAGCGAAATCAGCACCGATCATCATGGTGTCGACAACCGCAAGCATCAACGGAGATGCTCGGGCGACGGGGGAACATCATGACAACGTTCGATCTCAACCAAGACCACACCATCTCGGCCCCGGACGCCGAGACCGTGGAACACGGAACGCCAGGCTGGTTCGGCGATCCACGATTGAAGCACCGTCTCCGCTACTTCAATGGCGACGTGTGGACCGATCACGTCACCCACGCAGGGCCCTTGCCTTGCACCGGCTGCCGCTGAGTTCAGGCCCCAAGAGGGCAATCGGAAGCGACCGTCGCGTCGGGCCGCACAACACCGTCGTCAGCGATCGACAGCCCGTCGGACACGTCACGCATCTGCTCCAGAATCTCTGCCCGTTGCGCCTCGCTCGGTACTGAAAGCACACCTGCGTCAGAGCGGATGGGCACGACAGAGAGCTCGATCCCTGCCTCGGAAACGGTGAGCTGCACGATCGCTGAATTTCCCGTGATGCCGCGGGCTGACGGAAAGGCGAAGTTGCCCAGCGAGTGCGCGACCAACGTCTCGCCGAAGGCAGTGACGCCCTGGAGAACGTGCGGATGCCCGTCGATGACTGCATCGACCCCCATCTCGGCCCAGCGTCGACGAAGCCCCACCATGAAGTCCGAGGGGCACAGCACCCCTTCCTCCCCTCCGTGCACCATCACCACGGTGACGTCGGCAGCATCAAGCGAGGATTGCACCGTCGCCTCCGCGAGGTCTTGGAATGGCGGGCATGCCCAGCCCACTTGGGGCCGAACGTTCTCACCCGAGGCGGACCAATCACACGGAACTCTCGAGAACGACACAAGGCCCACGGTCCACTCCCCCACTTCGACGATGAGCGGCAGGTACGCCTCATCCTGGTCAAGGCCCGCACCCACCCGCTTGAGGGGCCGCGCGTCGATCTCGGCGAGGGTCTGTTCAAGGGCAGCCGCTCCGTAGTCGAGCGTGTGATTGTTCGCCAGGCCAACGACGTCCACGCCCGCATCAACGAGCAGGTCGAGCGATGCAGGCGGGGATCGGAAGAGGAAGCGCTTGTTCACTGGCGGGCTCCCAACACCGGTGTCCGCGACGGCTGTTTCCAGATTGAGGACCATGAGATCGGGTGCGGCGAGCAGATCGGCGACGCCACCGAACGGGTTCCGCTGCTCCAGCCCGTTCGTGAAGGATGTGTCTCCTGCGAACCCAAGGACAATCGGTTTGCGATCCGGTGGGACCGTTGTTGGCGCCTCTGTCGTCGGAGCGGTGCTATGTGGCGCCGCGGTGTCCGGTGGGGCGGTGGTCAGGGCGCTCGTGGGTGCCGCCGTCGTCGTTGCTGCTTCGGAAACGGTCTGGACCGACGAGGTCGTGCAGGCTCCAGCGAGAAGGCCGAGCCCGATGAACGCCGCCGATGTCGCTCGACGCGGGAAAGGCCGCCAATGGTGGATGAAGGGTCGGAACGTCGGCTTGTGTGTCACCGCCATAGCAGGACGCTACGCGATGTGGCCCCCAAACCGCGGGACGCCTTGGCGACGGTGGCGTCGCTGCCAGTACAATTTCGGTTCGACTGCCACGATCGGTGAAGCGCTTGACTACTGCTGGAGGACCGAACACCATCGCTCCTCATCAAACAGCGAGCGGCGTTTCCATCGATCTGGGCCGACACCGGGCGTTCGCTGCGGCCACCTCGGGCGGCACCACCGATGTTGTTCAGTTAGCTGGCGACACCACTGGGCTCCTTCTGAGAAGTGAGCACGACGGCAGGGTGTGGCGGACCCTCGAACTGGTCGAGCTCCTGGCGGCGGCATCACCCGATGCAGCTCGCGACGCCTTCTCGCTTGTGGCCTCAGCCTTGCGGCACTCGGTCACTGCGGCTGGTGTCCCCGCCGATGCACCCTGGCGGATCGCCGTTCCCGTCTCTATGAGCGCCGAAGGCAAACAGGCCGTGCTCGACGGGTTCGCCGTCGCAGGAGTGGACATTCGGTGGTCACGCGTGGTGAGCCGCCCCGTCGCCATCGCAGCGGGCTGGTTTGGTCGTTTGCGCCGGCTCGGCACCGTCCCGGCCCAGGGGTCAACCCTCATCATCGACAACGACGCGGGCGAGATCTCCGCTCTCGCCTGCTCTCCGATCGAGCGACGGTTACAACGCGTTGTGCCGCTCATGGTGCCGCGCTCTGGGGCGTCCGATCCCCACCCGTCCGAGTTCGAAGCCAGCGTTCGGGCGTTCGCGACCTCGATCGCTCCGCCCGATGCTGCCGCTCGCTGGCTCGCAGTGTCGGCTCAGGTCGGTCAGGTGGTGCTCACCGGTACCGGCGCAACCCATCCTGGCCTCCATGCACTCGCCGAGCGACTCTTCCCGCTGGCCAGCCTGCACGTCGAGCCGCTCTTCGGCACCCACGAGTCCAGTGCCGTCGGTGGGCTCGCCGATCTCGAATCGCTCTCGCGCTACTCAGTCGGCTGGCCTTCTCTCGATCTCAACCTCGGATCGCTGCTGCTTCGGCCGGCAGGTCCACTTGGTGTCAACGAGCCGACCTCGTTTGTCCTTGCTCCGGGCGAGGTGCTTCACCTCGCACGAGACGGCGTGGAGCTCGCGACGTGCCACGGCCTCACTCGTGCGCTGGGAATCACGATCCCAGACTCGCTCGGGACCTTTCCAACGCTGCGCATCACGCCCCAGGGAGACTTACACCTCGGCGGCGCCGGCCACTGTCCGAGGCTCGCACTCGCTGTGCAGTGGCCCGCACCCGGGCGCCCAGACGTATCGATCAAGATCTCTTCTATTCGCCAGCTCTCCACCGCCTCATCAGTCGTTCCAGAGCCGTTCCATCACGTCGAGCCAGAGCCGCGTCGTCAACCGGAGTGACCCAACGTCGATGCGTTCGTTGTGGCCATGGAACCGCTTGAAGAACTCTCCCGCATCGATCGACGAGCTGAGGAGCCCGGCGCCGTAGGCAACAGCGCCGCGCTCACGGAAGAAGCGGCTGTCGGTGCCACCAGTGACCATGCTGGGGATCACTGCCGCTTCTGGGTACGTCACCCGCATCGAGTCGACGAGCGAGTCCCACAGCGGGCCTTCGCTTCGCGACGCAGAGGACGGATCTTCCTGGATCACCTCGATCTCAACGTCTGTGGCCAAGTCGCCGAGCGCCTCGGCGAGGTTCGCTTCGACCTCGACAGCGGTCTCGCCAGGAAGGGTTCGGATGTCCACTTCGAGAATCACTTCGTCGGGGATCACGTTCGTCTTCACACCACCCTGGATCACGTTGGGACTGAACGACATGTGGGAGCAGGAGTGGAGGTTCGCTCGGAGCCCTTTGGGCATTTCGCCGATGGCATCCATGACTTCCTGGGGGTCAAGGAGACGGCGGTGCAGCTCATCGGGGATATCGAGTGCGGCCAGACGGGCCGCCCACAGCTCGTCGAGCTTCGCCTTGGGCTGGTACTGCGAAATTCGGCGCACGACCTCAGCCGCTTTGATGAGCGCATTGTCTGCTCCCAGTGGGGCCGATCCGTGCCCCGGCCGGCCCTTCACCTTCAACCGCCGCCAGCCAATGCCCTTTTCCGCGGTGGTGACCAGCAGGGTTTTCTGCGTTGGTGTTTCGTACGCAAAGCCACCGAATTCGGTCAGCACATAGTCGCACTTGAGTGTGTCCCACTCATCTCTCACGAGGACTTCCGCCCCGTGACGACCGCCCGCCTCTTCATCGGCGACGGCGAAGTAGATGATGTCGCCGGGGTACCGAATGTCGTTGGCAACGATGTGCTTGAAAGCGACAGCCATCGTCGACGTCAGGTTCAACATGTCGACCGCGCCTCGGCCCCAGATCTCGGCGTCGTCGCCGCTGCCCACGAGCTCGCCCCCAAACGGGTCCCGGCGCCAGCCATCGGGAGAGACGGGAACGACGTCGGTGTGCCCCATCAGGCAGAGAGCTGGTGCGCTCGGGTCGGTCCCTTCGTGCCTCGCGATCAACGACGTTCGGCCCGGTGTCGGCTCATACATCTGGAGGTCGACGCCGGTGCCCTCGAGCTCATCACGTAAAAGGCGAGCCGAGCGGTCTTCGTGACCGGACTCGGCTCGCCCATCATTGACACACTGGTTTCGAATCATCGCCTGAAGAAGCTCGACAGATTCGTTTGTGAGACGGTCAAGCGTTCGTGGGTCGGTTGCCATGAACCGACCCTAGAGCCTCACCGTTGCACGGGTCAGGTCAACGGTTCTTCAGCGCCTCAAGAAGCGCAGGCATGACCTTGTGAACGTCGCCGACGATGCCCAGGTCCGCAACTCCGAAGATCGGAGCTTCCGGGTCCTTGTTGATCGCAATGATGTTCTTCGAGCCCTTCATGCCAACAAGGTGCTGGGTCGCTCCGGAGATACCCGCAGCGATGTAGACGTTCGGCTTGACGACCTTGCCGGTCTGGCCGACCTGCTGGGAGTAGGGCACCCAGCCGGAGTCCACGATTGCTCGCGACGCACCAGCGGCGCCGCCCAGCTGGCTCGCGAGGCTGACAACCATCTCGAACTTGTCGGCTTCACCCAGACCGCGGCCACCGGAGACAACAATCGAAGCCTCGTCAAGCTTGGGGCCTTCGGATTCTTCCTCGAAACGGTTCGTGACCGTTGCGCCACCGGAGTTTCCGAGTTCAGGAACCTCAAGATCCTCGACGTCGGCTTCGTCTCCGTCGGATGCCTCGGCTTCGAAGGACTTCGGACGCACGAGGCAAATGAAGGGACCTTCGCCGGTGAACTTGGTCTTGATGTTCGTGGCGCCGCCGAAGATGGGCTCGGTGCCCACGAGCGTGTCGTCGTCGACCTCGACGTCGACAACGTTGGTGAGCACGGTGCGATCGAGCTTCACCGAGAGCCGAGCGGCGACGTCGCGGCCGTCGTAGGAGGTGCCGAGCAGGATCGCCTCGGGGCCCTCGCCGGCTTCGACAGCAGCAGCGATGGCTGCGGCGACGGGAACGCCCACGAGCGCTCCATCAAGCTCGCCGGTAGCGAACACGGTTTCGGCGCCGAACGAGCCGGCGGCCTCGGCAACGTCGTCGCCGTCACCGGCGTAGACAACCGCAACGGTGTCGGCGAGATCGCGTGCCTTGGTCAGGAGCTCCTGGGTCGTGGAGCTGAGTTCGCCGTCGTTGGCCTCGGCGTATACCCAAATGGTGTCGAGTGTCATCATGCTCTCCTAGAGGACCTTCAGATTGTCGAGGAATTCCACGATCTTGAGATGGGCTTCGCCATCGTCTTCGATCACTTCGCCGGCATCGCGGGCCGGAGCGTCGACTACGTCGACAATTTCCTGGCCGGAGCCGTCCCAGCCGACCTGGTCGGCGGAGAAGCCGAGGTCAGAGGAAGACTTTTCGTCGACAGGCTTGGACTTGGCCGCCATGATCCCCTTGAACGAGGGGTAACGAGGTTCAACAACACCTGCGGTGACGCTGATGACGGCGGGCATCGAGCACTCCACGTCGTCGTAGCCAGCATCGGTCTGGCGCTTCACCTTGAGGCTCGCGCCGTCGACTTCAACTTCCTTGGCGGCGGTGACCGACGGAAGATCGAGCAAGCCGGCGATTTGCTCGGGCACGGTGCCCGTGTAGCCATCGGAGCTTTCAGAACCGGCGATCACAAGATCGGGGCTCTGCTCCTTGATCGCCGCAGCGAGAATCTTCGCCGTGGTGAGGGCATCGGAGCCCACCAGCTCAACGTCGCTCACGAGTGTGGCCGAGGCCGCACCCATTGCAAGCGCCGTGCTCAAGCCAGACCGCTCGTTGTTGGGCGCCATGGAGACGAGGTGGACCTCGCCCTCCCCGGCAGCGTCAACGAGCTGGAGCGCCATTTCGACGCCGTAACTGTCGGACTCATCCAAGATGAGTTTGACGTCACGCTTCAGCGTTCGGGTTTCGGGATCCAGGGCGCCGGGATCGGCCGGATCGGGGATTTGTTTCACACAGACAACAACCTTCATAGCGGGACAGACTAGGCGAGAACTTGACCGCCCGGTCAACCGGGAAGAACGGCTTTGTGGCTGAGAGGCCGTTGTGTCCCACGATGTTTGGCACAATCGGGCGGTGAAATTGGCCCTGATCATCAATCCGACAGCCTCTTCGGTGTCTCGTCGTTCCCGGGTTTTGATCCAAAAACTGCTGGCTGAAGAGCATGATCTGGTCGTCCACGAGACTTCCCGGCAGCGTCACGCGACCCGGCTCGCTCACCGATCGGTCAAGGAAGGGGTCGACGTGGTGCTGACTCTTGGCGGGGACGGCACGGTCAACGAAGCCGCCAATGGCCTCATCGGATCAACCGGGTGCGCGCTCGTCCCGCTGCCGGGAGGATCCACCAACGTTTTCGCGAGGGCCATCGGATACCCCAACAATGCGACCGCAGCGACGAGAGTCGCCCTGGCCGCGATCGACCAAGGGTCGATCCGCCAAGGCAGCCTTGGTGTCGCCAACGGAAGGGCGTTTGTGTTCCACGTGGGCGCCGGATTCGACGCAGCCGTGGTGCATCGAGTTGAGCAACGAGGCAAATGGAAGAAGTACGCCGGCCATCCATGGTTCATCGCGAGCTCGCTTCGCACCTGGGCATCGCACGAGCGGCGCGACCTCCGGTTCGACGTGCGAACTGACGACGGCCGAATCGTCCGTGGCGTACAAATGGCCGTCGCCATGAACGTCAGCCCCTACACGTATCTGGGCAATGTGCCGCTCGACCTCGCGCCTGAGGCGTCGCTCACCACGCCCCTCTCCGTGGTGGCGCTCACGTCGCTGAGCAGCACGCGTCTTCTGCCGATCGCCGCCGGGGCATTGGGCGCCTCCGATGACGGGCTACCCAATCGGGGAGCCTCCCGACACTGGCCGCTCGTGCACGGGGTGACGCTGAGCAGCGATCGGCCGTTCCGCTTTCAGCTCGACGGTGAACCAAGCGACCCGGTCACCGAACTGCGTATCGAACACCGGCCGAAGGCCATTTCTTTGGTGATGCCGCTCAGCCGTTAGCGGCCTGTCTCGCCACAGTTGCTAGCGAAGCGCCTCAAGGCCAAGTTCGGGATCGTTCGTCATGATCGAGTCAACACCGAGCTTGGCGAGTGCACGAATCCGATCTGGGTCATCAACGGTCCACACGTTCACCGCCAACCCGGCGGCGTGGGCTCGCCGAACAAACCCTGCGTCGACGAGGGAGTCGTGCGGGTGCACCGCTTCGAATCCAGAAGCCTCGACGCGGGCGATCAGCGACGCCGGGTCAATGCCCTGGCCCCACACGATCCACGCCAGCGGGATGGACGGGTCCAGTTCTCGGATGCGGCGGACGCTCGACATGTCGAACGACGAAACCAGAACGCGTTCATGCACTTCGTAGGCCGCCACGAGAGCTGCCACGGCAAGGGAGATGCCGTTCTCGGCGTCGTAGTCGGGGTCATCGGGCAGATTCTTTAGCTCGATGTTCACCCAAAGATCGTCAACCGCCTCGAGCGCTTCGGCCAGGGTGGGCACGTAGCTCGGAAGCTCCTCCGAGAGCAGATCGCGGATCTTTCGTCCGTCGTCAAGGTGTGCGTCGTGGTGCACCACCAGCACGTCGTCGCTCGATCGGCGAACGTCCAGCTCAATGCCGTCTGCTCCCGCGTCCCGCGCTGCGCTGAACGCTTCGATGGTGTTCTCACGGTGCCGCAACGATGAACCTCGATGAGCGATCACGCGTGGACGGGTGGCTTCAGTCATCTCGTGAGTGTGTCAGGAACCAACTTGCAACGCTCCAAATCGTCTCTGATCGGCCGGCTCGCCAACTTTTTGACAAACTCGGCAAAGAACTCTTTACGGGAGTCAAAGTAAAAGCTACGTTGCCAATTCGTACCGCTCGCTCGGTGCACCGATGCAGCCACTGGGGAGAAACCTGCATGACAGTTGTTCAGGATCAAGACAGCACGACACTCGCCGACGCGGGCACGCTTGCCGGCGGCATGCCAGGCATGGCCGACCGAGTCGCCCGCAAGGTGGCCGAGAGTCCGGGCACCGCAACCGATGTCAGTTGGCGCAAGAACGCCAGTTGCTGCGATACCGATCCTGACTTGTTCTTCCCCGTGGGAACCACTGGCCAAGCAATCGTCCAGATCGACGAAGCCAAGGCCGTGTGCATGGGATGTCCCGCCCAACTTCCCTGTCTCGAATTCGCTCTTCGTTCGAACCAAGACACCGGCATCTGGGGCGGTACATCAGAGGAAGAACGACGCCATCTGCGTCGCACCTACCTCGCACGTCGGCGCCGAACCGTCTAATCGGCGGCGAACTCCACCCGTAGCTCAGCAATCGAGCCGGACCGTTCCACTCCGGGACCGGGCCGCAGCGTCAGGGTTCCACCGAGGTCTCCTGCAGCGAGCGTTCGCGCAATCGTCAACCCGAGCCCTGGCGACGTCGCAAGATCGAAGCCTTCGGGAAGCCCCACACCGTCGTCGTGTACACGCACAGCCACTCCGCCGGGCAGCACCTCCAACTCGAGCATGACGAGCCCGCCATTTGAGCCCGGCGGGAAGCCGTGCTCGACCGCGTTCTGCAGCAGCTCAGTGGCCACCACGGCAAGCGAGCTTGCGGTACTGGCCGCCAACGCCGGACCGTCGCCGATGATCCGGAAACGCACCGGTCGGTCAGGCGATACCAGCGATTGTTCGACCATGTCGATGACGGGGCGGAGCACCTCACGCAGGTCGACGTCGTCACCACCCTCTCGCGCGAGGATCTCGTGTACGAGTGCGATCGACCGGATGCGCCGAACGGATTCGTCGATCGCCGATTTCGCCTCCGGGAGATCCACCCGCCGGCCCTGCAGGCGAAGCAGCGACGACACGGTCTGAAGATTGTTCTTCACCCGGTGATGGATCTCGCGAATCGTGGCATCCATCGACACCAACAGTCGCTCCTGGTGACGCAGGTCAGAGACGTCACGGAGCAGCACCAGGGCCCCAGCCACGCTCTCGGGAGTCAACAGGGGCAAGACGCGAACGAGGATCGTCGTGCCCGGGCCGCGTTCAAGCTCCTTGGTTGCCGGCACTCGGAGCGAGGCTGCGGTTCGGACAAGATCGCCGGGAACGCCCAGGTCCTCAACCGTCCGCCCGATCGCATTCATATGAAAGCCCATGCGGTGGAGCGCGCTGACGGCGTTGGGTGAGGTGAAGGTAACGGTGCCTCGGGCATCAACGATGATCGCTCCGTCCCCCACCCGGGGGGCTTGTTCAACGCGATCGTCAGCGTCGTACGGGAACGTGCCATCGGCAATCATCGTCGTGAAACGCTCAAAGACTGACAGGTAGGCCCGCTCCAGATCGCCTCGCTCGCGAATCGTTCGGCGCGGCGTTTCACTGGTCAGCACTGCGATCACCTGGCCGTCAAACGTGACCGGAATCGCGGTAACGACCACGCGCTCTTCCGCCAACTCCAGGTCTACTTCGTCTGTCACGATCGCGCTGGTGGACAGCGCACGCTGCACGAGCGGACGCTGTTCAACCGTCACAAAACGACCAACGAGATCCTCGCGGTAGATCGTCTGCGCGGTCGTCGGGCGAACCTGCCCCGCAACGACGAGTCGGTCGTGGTCCGTTGCCCGCTCGACAGGAAGGAACAGCAACAGGTCGGCGAAGCACAG
Organism: Caprella mutica; assembly: GCA_947561585.1. Taxonomy (NCBI): domain Eukaryota; kingdom Metazoa; phylum Arthropoda; class Malacostraca; order Amphipoda; family Caprellidae; genus Caprella; species Caprella mutica. The sequence goes on along the minus strand of CANNZV010000001.1, from coordinate 3,456,231 downwards.
GTCCGCCAACATGCCGCCCAGTACCAAAATGCCGCTGAGGTGCTGCTGCTGATCGTGGCTCAGATCGGTGTGTTGTCGTACGAGGTCGGCGAGGCTCGCCATTCGTCATCCTCCGTGAGTAGCGCCGCGAGGCTGTCGAGGCTGTCTTTGTCTTGAGCGGTCCAGCGCACCCGCTGGCGGGCAATACCGTCGACCGTGGCGGTTTCGGGCGTGGCCTGCTGAATTAGGGTTCGCACCGCGTCGTTGAGATCGGGGTCGTTGAGCGTTTCGAGTTCGGCGTCAGTGATGGTGGCGAGTGAGCCCGGCAGTGCACGGTTGATGAGGCGCAGCGCTGCACGATGGTGGCGCCGCTCCAATTCGGCACAGAGCTGGTCGGCCCGCTGCGTGGGGATCGGTTCCGGGGTCTGCACAACGACGAAGTTGGTCGCGCCGTCATCAAGACGAGCCTTGACCGCGATGGCCCGCTCAACGAAGGTGGGTTGCAGGGCCGAGAGAAGCCAGAAGAACTCGCTCACTTCGGAAAGGAACGGCCCGCCGAGGAGCCGCTCAGCAACAGCGAGAAACGGCCGGGCCGCTGTGAGCAGGAGCCGATTGCCGTACGGGGCGACCAGCCAGCGAAGAAGACGACTGCCAAAGAACTCGATCATGCGATCGGGCGCGTCGAGGACGTCCAGCGCGTGCGCCGAGGGCGGCGTGTCAACGATCACGAGGTCGTACAAGCCCTCGTCTGCGAGGTCAACGAGATTGTCGAGAGCGATGTAATCGTGGCTTTGCACAAAGCGTTGCGTGAGCGTCCGGTAGAGCCTGTTGCCGAGCAGCGCGTCTCGGGTTCGGGCGTCAGGCGCATGGTTGCGGACAAGAGCGTCCCAACTCGACGCCATATCGACCATCGACGCCCAGAGTTCGCCTTCCCCTGATGTCGGTACGTGGGCCGGCGTGGCCGTAAGGCCGTCGAGGCTCATTGCGTCGGCCAGGCGGCGCGCTGGGTCCACCGTCACAACAAGCACTCGTCTGCGGTGAAGCTTGGCGGCCCTGACTGCCATGGCGGCAGCCATCGTGGTCTTCCCCACTCCACCAGGGCCGACGACAAGAATGACCTCAGCCGTGGCGAGTACGGCGTCGACCGGAGGGGCCGAGGTCACGCGGCTGGCTCCTCGATGTCACGGAACGCCTGCTGAGCGGACACCACCGGGTTCGAAGACTCCTCAATCCACGTCAGGTCTACCTCAAGCAGTCCCATCCGGTCGATCTGATCGATGGCGCCATCTGACCGGTCGGCCACGATCGCCGCGGCTCTCCCGAGCGGCCGGAACTCCCCCGCTGCATGCAGCGCTCTTGCGGCATCGGCGACATCGGGGTCGAGCAGTGTGGGGACGCGGTTTATGACAACACCCGAGAGGTCGACGCTGGTTTCTTCGCCCAGGCGTGCGACGAGTTCGAGTGTTTCGCTCACTGGAAGCTCCTCGGCTGTGGTCACAGCGATGGCGCCGGTCACGGACGGATCAGCGAGCAAGGCGGACAACCATGCTGTCTGGTCAGCGAGCGGACCCACGGGAATCAGCTCGGCGAGCGTGTCGGGGGCGGCGAGCAGTTCAATCACATGCCCGGTTGCGGGGGCGTCCACAACGACCACGTCATATGCCTTCGAGCGCACTTCATGCCCGATCTTGCCGATCGCCAGAATCTCTCGTACGCCCGGGGCCGCCGTCGCGACGTAGTCGAAGATTCGGGCGATGGGCCGGATCCGGGACGGCGGAATGGGTGAGCGGAGAAAGAGCCGGACGTACTCGTCCAGAGCCCTCTCGGTATCAAGCCGCAGAATCTCGACGCGGGCCTCGTCCGCGGTCGCGAGCGGTGGCGCCGATTGCAGCGCTGCTCGAAGTCCACCGTCGTTGACGGCGTCGACCGCGAGCACCCGCCTGCCGTCCGCTGCCGCGTTTCGCACAATGGCGGCGGCAATCGTCGACCGCCCCACGCCGCCCTTACCAGCAACGACGGTGAGCGGACGGATCAAACTCAGGCGCCGAAGCCAATCCGACGGTCGTCCTCGACCGAGCCAAGCTCGACGAAGGCGACCTTGGCTGCAGGCAGGAGGTATTCCTTGCCGCGGCGGTCGGCCAAGCTCAAGATGCCGGTCCCGGTCGTGAGAGCTTCCTCCACGCTGGTCTTGAGGGCGGCACGATCAGTGGCATCGTCCATGTCGATGTCGATGATCTGGGGGCTGTCGGAAATACCGATACGAACGTCCACGGTGGGTCCTTGTCGTTGAGAGCGACCGTCGATGTGACGGCCAGCGAGATCAGATGACTTTGAGCTCGGAGCGGTAGCGGCGCTTCGGGGCGAGCTCCACGTCGAGCTTTTCGGCGAGACCGGCGAAGACCTGGGCGGACTCCGTCTCGGGCTGGGCAGCAATCGGATTGCCTGTATCCGAGCCCTCTCGCAACGCAGCAACAAGCGGGACGCTACCAAGCAGCGGCACTTCGAGATCGTTGGCCAGTTCTTGGCCGCCACCGCTGCCGAAGAGATCGTACTTCTTGCCATCGTCGCCGACGAAGTAGCTCATGTTCTCGATCACGCCGACCACCTGAATGTTGACCTTGTGTGCCATGTAGGCGGCGCGCTGGGCGACTCGCTGGGCAGCGGGTTGAGGTGTCGTGACGACGATCATCTCGCCGCGAGGCAAGAACTGCGAGATGGAGAGCGAGATATCGCCCGTGCCTGGAGGGAGGTCGACGAGCAGGTAGTCCGGCTCGTCCCAAAACACGTCGGTGAGGAACTGCTCGAGCGCCTTGTGGAGCATCGGTCCACGCCAGATGACGGGCTGATCTTCTTCGACGAAGAAGCCCATCGAGATGCAGCGAACACCGAATGCCTCCGGCGGGATGATCATCTCGTCGATGATCGTGGGATCGCGATCGACACCGAGCATGCGCGGAATGGAGAATCCCCAAACATCGGCGTCGACAACAGCGACCTTCTTGCCGCGTGCGGCGAGGGCGACCGCCAGGTTCGTGGTCACCGAGCTCTTGCCAACGCCGCCCTTGCCCGAGGCGACAAGCAGCACGCGAGTGCGGTTGTCCGGGTCGGCGAATGGGATGGCGCGGCCTTCAGCGTGACCGTGTGCTTGCTGTGAGCCAGCGGTCGAACCCGGGTCTCCGTGCAGTTTCTTACGGAGATCCTCACGCTGTTGATCAGTCATGACGCCGAACTCGATCGCCACGTCCTCAACGCCGTCGAGCGCACGAACTGCTTCGCTCACCGAGTTGTTGATCTCGGCTCGAAGCGGGCACCCAGCGATGGTCAGGTCAATGGCCACCGTCACCGATGGCAGAGCCAGATCGACGCGGCGAACCATGCCAAGTTCCACGATGCTGCGATGCAACTCGGGGTCCTGGACCGGACGAAGGGCTTCAATCACCTGATCTTGTGTGACAGTCACAGCGCGTAGACTACCGAGGCGGCTCGGCCAGACCTCGGCTCAGCGACAGCATCCGGTTCTCGATCCATGTGGTGGCACTATCGTCGAGCTGTGCCTGGTTCAGACTGCCCTCCGTCCCAACCTCGAACACGACGGTTCTTGGTAACCCTCGCTGTCGCGCTTTCCCTCCTTGGATCGATGCTGTCCGGCCCTGCCGCAGCAGAGGAAGAGGTCCGCGAGTTCCCGACTCCTGAGGACTTCGTCGAACAGCAATACCTGGACTTTTTGGCTCGTTCGCCCGACGCAGCTGGCCTGCAGTACTGGGCCGGACAACTTCGTGGCGGTGTCGATCCCGGTGCTCTTGTGGAATCTCTTGCCGGCGCTCCAGAGTTCGGCGATGTCATCTCGCCCATTATCCGCCTCTACTACGCCTACTTCGATCGGTCTCCGGACTTCGAGGGCCTGGTCTTTTGGGCGGGGCATTTCCGGAAGGGGAACGGCCTTGAGGCGATTTCGGGCCAGTTCGCTGGTTCGGGCGAGTTCACCCGTAAGTACGGATCGTTGAACGACGACGAGTTCATCGATCTGGTGTACCGCAGCGTTCTCGAGCGAGCGCCCGACATCGGCGGACAGAACTTCTGGCGCGGACGCCTCGCGGCGGGCATCACCCGCGGCGAAATGATGGTGTTGTTCTCAGAGTCGGCCGAGTATCGGACCAAGCTCAAGGGCATCGTGCAAGCGACGATGCTGTACACCGGCATGCTCCGGCGTCAGCCCGAGGTCGACGGACTCGCCTATTGGGCCGCTCAACTCGACGCCGGCCTTCCGTACCGAAACGCGATCAGCGGGTTTCTCCAGTCCCCCGAGTACGCACGGCGAATCCGAGGCCTGTTCCCCGCCATACGTCCGCTGACCGGCGAGCGTGCCCGCTCCGTTGAGCAACGCCCGGCGCTTATGGTCAAGATCGGCAACAACAACAGTGCACGGCCACAGATCGGCATCAATCAGGCCGACATCGTCTACGAGATTCTCGTTGAGGGAGCAATCAGCCGCTTCCTCGCGGTGTACCACGAACAAGTTCCTTCTGTCGTCGGCCCGGTTCGTTCGGTTCGCACGAGCGACTTCGATGTCTTCTCCCAGTTCAACGACGGCCTCGTCGCTGCCTCAGGCGCCAACGCTGTGGTGCGCGAGCGCCTCCTCGACTACCCGGTCGTACCGATGACGGCACTGGACGCTGGCGGCTACTTCCGACAGAACAGTCGACGCGCTCCGTACAACCTGATCGGCGAGCCGCATCGACTGCTGGCCGAGGCACCGAACACGACGGGGCGCCCGCCGCTGTTGCTGCGGTACCGCCCTGCCCACACTCCTGCCGCTGAGGGCTCGGCGGCTGCGGGTGTCGACATCGACTTCGGAAACACTGACGTGGCCTACCGGTGGGATGGAACTGGCTACAAGCGGACCAACAACGGGACCGCCCACGTTGATGCGGGTGGGATTCAGGTCGCTCCCTCCAACGTCGTTGTCATGATGACCGCGTATGAGCCGAGCGTTGCTGACCGGGAGTCGCCCCATGCCGTCACCATCGGCAGCGGCGACGCCTTCGTCTACACCGGTGGGAACATGATTCCAGCGACGTGGAGTCGAAACTCACCAACCGCACGCATCGTGTACCGGTCCAAGGCAACCGGCAATGAGGTGCTGCTTGCGCCTGGTCGCACCTGGGTGGCGCTGGCGCCGCCGGGTTCGGTTACTGCTCGTTGACCTGAAGCCAGATGGAGGATCCCACCGGGCTGGCGCTCGGTGGGAACACCTCTGCCATGGCCTCTGGGCGCAGTGCCGCCGCAGCGTTCGGCCAGAGAAGGATGCTGAATCGCCGGTTGTTGCAGAGCAATGCTCGCAACAGGTAGGGCTCACACCAAGTTCGACCCTCGTCCAGCCATGCGTCAGGCATCTCGAACGGGTACCGAATCTCGTGCACGTGCACCACGACGCCTGGCCGCAGTCGCGGCAGGATTTCCAGGATGCTATGGACAACGTCAGAGCCAGGACGGACGACGTGACTGGAGTTGAGAAAGAGCACGTCGCCTGACTCGAGCGCTTCGAACGTAGACAGCGGCACGCTCTGCACTGCTTGTTCGATGTGTTCGAAACGCTCGTGATCTCCGGGTGCAATCGCGTTTCGCAGTCGGGCCGGGTTCGGTTCGATCAGCGTGATCGAGGGGCGCTGGGTGAGCTCGTCTGTCGAATCGAGAAGCGCAGCCAGGGACGGTCCGGCGCCAACGTGGATCCATCTCTTCGGCTGAACGAGCTGGGCAAAGGAACGCACGAGCGTGGCGTCGAGCAGTTCAAACTCGCCGTTCGCCGGGCTGTACCGACGGTGTGTTGGATCGGGGTGGCTCAACACGGCAGCGAGTCGGTCAACGAGCGCGTCCGCATCGACGGTGATGCCGGGCAGTGACTCAGGGAGGGGCTGCTCAGAGGGGTTGGTTCGCGCCGGCACTGGCGACCCGGGCTGGCCTGGCGCCGCCCAGGACAGCGCGGGAGCTGCGGTGGCGACGGACTCGGGCGTCACGCCACTGTCTCGCCACGCATCGAACACTCCCGCCTCTCGAAGCGCCGCGGCGTAGGGATCTTCGGTGCCGGTGGCCGACTCCGCCATGCCCCGGGCCAGTTCGCGGCCTTTTTGAGCGACACCTCGGCTGCTCTTGGCTGCGGCTCGGGCCCGTTCAAGGGCCGTCTTTGATCCTTCGACAAGCATCCCGTGAGTCTATGCGTTCAGGCCAGACCGCACGGATCACCTCGTCAGTGATCACCAGGCCAACGATGAGTCGTGCGCGAGCGGCTCGGGCCGTGTTCACGCTCACACGACGACGGGGCTCGCGTCCATTTCAAGCTTGGCGTGATCCAACTCGGGAAGCACATAGCGGGCGAAGAGATCGCACTCGGCGGCGTGGGGATAGCCGGAGAGGATGAAGGCGTCCATGCCTGCCGCTTCGAGTTCACGGATCTTGCCGAACACCTGATCGGGATCACCCACGATCGCGGCGCCGGCGCCGGAGCGGGCCCGGCCGACGCCGGTCCAAAGGTGGCGGTCCGCGTAGCCCTCGTCGTCGGCGCCTTCGCGAAGCTCGGCCTGACGGGCGACCCCCGCAGAGGCGGAATCGAGCGAGCGCTGTCGGATGGCCTTGCCCTCTTCGTCATCGAGCTTTGACAGCAGGCGGCGGGCGGCAGCGCGTGCTTCGTCCTCGGTCTCTCGCACAATGACGTGGCTGCGCCAGCCGTACTTGAGATGGCGTCCCTTGGCCGCTGCCATCGCATCCATCTCGGCCTTCACAGCTTCGACCTTGGGCGTGACATCGGGCCACATGAGGAAGACGTCGGCACCGGATGCGGCGCACTCCTTCGCCGCTGGCGAGAGGCCCCCGAAGTAGAAGAGGGGGCTCTTTCCGGACACGGTGCGGATGCGGGGCGGCTCCACCTTGAGGTTGATGAAGTCGCCCTGGAAGTCGAGCGCATTGCCGTCGAGGAGTTCGCGCAGGCAGTACATGATCTCGGTGCTGCGCCGGTAGCGAGGGCCGCTTTCGAGTTGTTCACCGGGAATGTCGCTGGAAATGATGTTGATGGTCAGGCGGCCTCCCATCATCTGATCGAGTGTTGCCATTTGGCGGGCGACCTGCGGCACCACGAGCTCGCCGCAGCGGACGGCGAGAAGCATTCGGATCTGCTGGGTGAGTGGTGCCATTCCTGCGGCGAACGCGGTGTTGTCGATACCGAGCGCGTAGCCCGAGGGCAGCAGCACGTTGTCGTAGCCGTACCGGTCGGCGGTCGTGACGATGTTGCGGCAGTGCTCAAAGGAACTCAGTAGTGCGGGATCGGGTTGGCCGAGGAACTCGTAGTCGTCGTCGCAAAGGGCGCTGAACCAGCTGATTTCCGAACTCATGACATGACCTCGCTGAGGTTGACGGGGCGGCCTTCTTCGATGCTCCGGTGTGCGGCTTGGCCAATGGCGACGGACCAGAGGCCGTCGTCCATGGTGACCTCGACGTCTTGCTCGCCCCGGATCGCGGCGGCGAAACGAACGTGCTCAACGAAGCTGGAGCCGTGATGCAGGCCCTCGTGGGCAATGGTGTCGTCGGACACGCTCTCGATCTCGACGTTGCCAATCCAATGCTCGCCGCGACGACCTCGTTTGATCACGCTCTCGGGCAGGATCGCTTCGACCTTGCCCTTCTCGCCGATCACGGACACTTCTTCTTGGTTGTGCGTTGCCTCGGCGAACATGCAGAGATCGAGCATCGCTCGGCGACCGCTCGCGAATTCCAGGATGACGTAGGCGTTGTCCAAGATGTCGGGCGTTCGACCGTCATAGGTTTCATCCATGTGGTTGATGTCATGGGCGCCCGAGGCCATCACGCGGGTGGGGCGCTCGTCCATGAGGAGGCACATCAGGTCAAAAAAGTGGCAGCACTTCTCAACGAGCGTGCCACCGGTGTTCTCGCTGAACCGGTTCCAGTCGCCGACTTTGACGAGGAACGGGAAGCGGTGTTCACGAATCGTGACCATGTGTGGCGTTCCAACCGCACCGGCGGCAACTTCCTCAACGAGCTGGGCGACGGCGGGCATGTACCGGTACTCGAGACCGATCCAGATCTTGCGATCGGGGTTGACGTTCTCGGTCTCGACGGCGAGGGCAATCAGCCGTTCTGATTCTTCAACGGTGATACACATCGGCTTTTCGAGCAGGACGTGCACACCGCTACGCATGACCGCATCCATCACGTCGATGTGGGTGTAGTTCGGGCTGACGATGACGACGGCGTCGCACAGACCACTGTTCAGAAGTTCTTCGTGCGTTTCGAACGCTGCGACCTCGTCACCAGCCGGGCATGCAGCCAGGCCAGCGGCGCGGGAGCCTTCGAACGGATCGCTGATGGCGGTGACAATCGCACCTTCGACGTGGTTGATGTTCTCGATGTGCTCGACACCCATCATCCCGGTGCCGATCACGCCATATCTGATTGTGCCCATCTCCACAGTCCACCACGTCTGGGCGCTGGGTGGTATGCCGATCCTCCTTTTGGGTCATAGGGTTTGCCGATGGGTGCTCCTTCCCGTCTCGATGACCTTGATGTGGCTTCGGCCCGCCTGTTTCTCACGGTCGCCGAGCTCGGCAGCGTCTCTCAGGCGGCCCGGCGACACGGGCTCACGCAACCTTCGGCGACGGCTCGACTCCAGAAGCTGGAGCGACAGCTCGGCGTTCAGTTGCTTGAGCGCGGCCCTACCGGGTCGGTGCTCACTGACGACGGGCAGCAGGTCAGTGCCTGGTGCGCCTCCCTGGTGGCCGCCGCAGTGACGCTGACCGATGGCGCCCGCTCACTCAACGAGCGCCGGGCGCCCACACTGCCCATCGCGGCGACGACTGGGATTGCTCGTCACCATCTCATCCCATGGTTCTCCACCGCAGCGCTCGACGGCGTGCACGTTCAACTCCTGGAACGGGTGACCGCCACCGTGGCCGAAGTGGTTCGGAGTGGCGAAGCAGCGCTCGGATTCCTGGCCGGCCCTGGTGCTCCTTTGGGGCTGCGATCCGAGATCGTTCGCATCGACGAGTTGGTTCCCGTGGTGCACCCTGGGCACGCGTGGGCTCATCGACGGAGGGGTGTCTCCGGTGCCGAGCTCGCCGCAGGAAGGCTGATTCTTCGGAACCGCGGATCGGGAACGCTTGATGTGGTCGAGGCGGCGCTCGCCGAGCACGAACTTGGCGTGACCGCAGACATTCATGAGGTGGCGTCCGACGTGGCTGCCAGACTGGCGGCCGTGAATCATGCTGGCGTCGCCATCCTTCCCCGTGCCGAGGTGAAGTCTGATCTCGAAGCGGGCAGGCTTGCCGCGGTCAAGCTGCGGGGCATCGAGCTACAGCAGCCGCTGCGAGTTGCGTGGAAGGGCACGCGCCCTGCACTCGCCGCAGCCCGTCAGGCGCTTTCCCAGATCGACGGGCTCCGATGAGCGACCTCGCATCAGCACGAGCGGCGACCGACGAGCGCCCGCTGGTCATCGTTGGGAGCCGACTTCAATCGCTCATCCTGGCTGGCATTGCACTGGCGGTTGTGGTCGGTGCCGGAGCGGCCCTCGGCTTGGCCCGGTTCCCCGTCGCTCTCCTCTTCGCCGTTTCTGCCGCGGCGGTCGTGGTCCGCCGAGTCACGATGCGGCCCGAGCGCTTGACCATCCGCCGCCTGACCGGAACCAGCTCGGCCACACCCGCTGAAGCTCGAGTTGATGCCGGACACCGGTACCTCTGGATTCGCCAAGACCAGCGATTGCCGTTCCGCATCGAGGTACCAGTGGAAATTCGACCCGAGGTGCGTGACTGGTCAGAAGCGTGGGCTTCCCAGCATTCGAACCGGAAGTGACCGCCGTCGCAGCAGGCACAAAAGCGGGTTCGGACTCGCGCCGAACGGGCCGAATCCTCGCCGCGTCGGGAATGTTCGTTGTCAGCCTCGATTCGCTGCTCACGCGAGCGGCGGACACGAGCGGGGTGCGGGTGGCGTTTTGGTTCGGGCTTTGGATGGCTTTGGCCATCGCTCTCACCAGCACGGTGATGGTGAAGCGGTCGGGCACGTCGAGCGACAGCTTCGTGAACCAGGCCCGCTCAATGCCCTGGCCGCTTGCTCAGGCCGCGGCCACCCAAGCCATGAGCTCCACGCTGTTCGTGTTGGCAGTGAAGAACACCACGGTGGCGAACGTAGTGGTCATCATCGCTGCGGCTCCGGTATTGGCAGCAATCGCCAGCCGGGTCCTCATCGGCGAACGCACCACGCCGCGGGTGTGGTGCGCGATCGCTGCGTCAATCGTGGGCATTGTCATCGTGATGTCCGGATCGTTCGGGGGAGGTGGCCTCGTTGGTGACCTCATGGCCGTGGGTGCAATCACCGGCTGGTCGTTGAACCTGATCGTGTATCGAAAGAACCCCTCGCTGAACCGGATGGCGGGTGTCGGCGGAGGCGGGGCGCTCATTGCTGGCGCGATGCTCGTCCTCCTCGTCGCCTCTGGCGAGGCGGTCAGCGGCGTGTCACCCATCACGCACTTCTACCTTTTTCTTCTGGGGGCAATCTCCGGTCCGCTCGCCCGTGTGCTGATCGCGTCAGCGGCCTCGCACTTGCCCGCCGCTGAGGTCAGCCTTTTCAGCCCGATCGAAACGCTGAGTGCGACGATGTGGGCCTGGCTTGCGTTTCAAGAGCAGCCACCCGCGGTCACGTTCGTTGGTGGGGCGATCGTGATCGTGGCGGTGACCTGGGGAACAAGAACTCCGCCCTCACGTCGCCGTGGCAACGATGGCAATCTCCATGCGCCAGGCGGGTTGGGCGAGTGAGGGGACCGTGACCAGGGTGGATGCCGCACGGTGTTCGCCGAGAACGGCGTCACGTGCGGCCATGACGGGGCCGAGCGGTTCGCCCTCCACCACGTAGGTGGTGACCGACACGATGTTGGTGGGCCCCATTTCGGCGTCGTCAAGCAACGCGACGATCGTTCGCCACACCTCTTCCGCCTGCGCTCCCACGTCTGGAGCAACCGCTCCATCCGGCGCGGTCGGAACAATGCCTGAGGTGTGCAGCATCCGAGCGACGCCGGTGGACAGGACGGCGTGGGCGTAGTTCGCGGCGGGCGGGGCCAGATGTGGCGGTGCAAGTTCGCGGTGCATCCGCTCATCGTGGCACGATCAACTCATGACCGATCATTCGATGACCGAGCCCTCCCCCGCCGAACCGTTGCCGATCTCATCTCCGTCTGAACTCTTCGACCTTTCCGGCCGCGTGGTTCTGCTCACCGGGGCGAGCAGCGGCCTTGGCGAACGCTTTGCCCATGTGCTGGCCGGAGCTGGCGCGTCTGTGGTGTTGGTTGCGCGACGGGCCGATCGGATTCAGGAGCTGGCGTCAGCACTGCCGAATGCCACGGCTCTGCCCGCAGACATCGCTGAGCCTGGCGCTGCCGAGCGTCTGGTGGCCGCCACCCTGGAACACCACGGTCAGATCGATGTGGTCGTGAACAACGCAGGCATCTCGCGCGTTCTGCCGGCGCTCGACGACGACGTGGATGAGTTCCGTCGGGAGATCGAAATCGACCTCGTGGCTCCCTACGAGATGGCCCGCCATGCTGCTCGGTGGATGATTGCTCACAAGCGTCCCGGCTCGATTATCAACATTGGTTCGGTGCTGGGCGAGGTTGCCGGAGGGCGGCTCAAAGCCCCTGGATACGCCGCGGCGAAGGGCGGATTACACAACCTGACGAGGGAGTTGGCGTCTCAATGGGCCCGCAAGAATGTGCGGGTCAATGCCATCGCTCCCGGCTGGTTCGAAACCGAGATGAACTCGGACATGTTCGGCACCGACGGAGGCATGAACTACATCACCCAGAACGCTCCGATGGGTCGTGCAGGCCGCATGGGTGAGCTCGATGGAGCCCTGCTTTTTCTTGCGTCTGGCGCTTCCAGTTACACCACCGGGCAGATCCTCTGTGTGGACGGAGGGTGGACGGCCATCTGACGGCCTGGTACACCCGCTGGAATGGTTGACCCGTCAAACCTCTGGAAATCTGTCGGCCCGCGGAGTTCGCCGGGCGGGCCTGCGTGGGTGGGGACCGACGCCAGCGAGCGATTCCCGATCTACACCCGTGGCAACGCAGGCGAGGTGTACCCCGAGGTTTTCACCCCGCTCAGTTTCTCGATCGCTTCCGAAGCGGGCGAGCGAGCCATGCGGAGCGCCTTCATGACGAGTGGGCTTGTCCGGCCCGAAGAGCTCGAGCATCCTCCGCTCAGCACCGCAGTCGGCTCCGGTGTTTTCGGTGGTTACGCCTACCTCAATCTGAGCATTCAACGGACCGTTGCCGCGCGCATGCCGGGAGGATCCGCCGAAGATGCCGACACGAACTTCCTCGGCGTGGGCGAACCGCCGCCACACCAGCCCATCGACGGAGAGAAGAACCTCAAAGCCAGCTTGGCTGGCCTTCGCTACGTCTGGAAGCTGCTCAACACGACCGAGTTGCCCGAGTTGGCGTTCGACCAGCAGCGCGTTGACAACTACCTCGCTGCGCTTCCACCGCTCCACGCGAGCGACGCCGAACTTCGGGGCTCGACCGACGACAGCTTCATCGACCTGTTCGAAGAGCTGTTCGAAACCCACCTGCGCACGAGTTTCGCGGCGGGCATCGCTATCGCAGCGCTCTCCGGCATGTGCGACAAGCAGCTGGGAGACGCGGGCCTCGCTGTCCGACTCTTGGCCGGCTTAGGGGACGTGGATTCGGCTGCACCTTCGGCCGCCATGTGGACACTCAGCAGATCAGCCACAGCGGAGCCGAAGGTTGCCGCCCTTTTCGACGCTGGCATCCCCGGGCTCATGCAACGCCTCGCTAGCGAACCCGCCGCTACCCAGTGGCTCGCCGAGTTTCGAGTCTTCCTGGACGACTTCGGCTCCCGCGGCCCGAACGAGTGGGACACCGCCTTCGATACCTGGGAGACCGATCCCGAGTTGGCACTCACCCTGATCGACCGGATGCGTGGTACCGACGAGAGCCACGACCCTCACACGCAGGGGGCTCGCCTTCAGGCCGAGCGCAAGCAGCTCGAAGAGGAGACAATCGCCAAGGTTGGGCGCCTCTCCCGCGGAATATTCGTGAAAGCCCTCAGGGCCGCTCAGCTCTACAGCCAGAGCCGAGAACGGACCAAAACCACTGTCGTCAAGGCGATTCACGGTTCGCGCCTGCGGGTGAAGGAATTGGATCGGCGTTTCGCGGACCGAGGCGATGCTGAACGAGGTGACGTTTGGTTCTGTATCGAAAGCGAACTCGATGCTTTTGTGGATGATCCGAATTCGTTCCGTGAGCGCATCGCCGAGCGGCGGGCCGTTCACGCCCAACTGGCAGAACGAATCCCTCCCTTCTTCTTCGAAGGCGAACAACCCCCGCTTGCCGAATGGGAGCTCCGCTCCGCAAAGCTCCCGCCAGTGACTGCTGGCGAGGTCATCAACGGTTTGCCTGGGTGCCTGGGCGTGGCTCGAGGTATTGCTCGCGTGGTCACCGATCCGGCCGACCCTCGTGGGCTCGCACCGGGTGAGATTCTTGTCGCCCCGCTCACCGACCCGTCCTGGACTCCCCTCTTCGTCGCAGCGGAGGGGGTGGTGGTCGACGTTGGAGCGATCATGAGCCACGCAGTGATCGTCAGCCGTGAGCTTGGCATTCCCTGCACGGTCTCGGCAACGAACGCCACTCGGCGCATTCCTGACGGAGCACTCATCGAGGTCGATGGCAGTGCCGGAACCGTCACGATCCTCGAAGTGTGACTGTCCGACCGACACGGCCCCAAGCGGAGCGGTAGTCTGTCGCTGCTCATGGCTGTCTACTTGATCCGACACGCGCACGCCGGCTCCCGAGCTGCGACCCACCACGACATCTACCGACCATTGTCAGAGAAGGGCGCGCGACGTTCCCAGGCGCTGGTCGAACTGCTAGCAGACATCGAGTTCGCCGCCATCCTGTCCAGCCCCGCCACTCGATGCGTGCAAACTGTCGAGCCACTCGCCGCTGCCCGCGGAATGGAGATCATCGAGTCTGATGATCTTTGGGAAGACGCCGACGTGGTTGACGTGCTGAAGCTCGTTGAGGACCAAGCCAAAGCTGGCCCCGCTGGTTCCAACGTCGCCGTGAGTTCGCACGGGAACCTGATCCCGATCATCGTCGAAGTGCTTGCCGCCCGAGGCATACCGATCAAGGGCCGGGGCTGTGAGAAGGGTTCGGTCTGGTTGCTCGAACATGACGGCCAGGACTTCACCAGCGCTCGCTACACCTCGAAGACCGCCGAGATGCTCCTCGCCTAATCAGCAGGTGTGTGCGCCGTCCTTGCATACATCGACGGATCGCCCACCGAAATCGTTCGATAGCCCGTGTCGTCGGTGAGATACCTGGCCACAACAGCGCTGGATCCTCGGCGAATCGGGAATCATCGCTTGTTCGAACGGCGCCGAGATTCTTCTGCTGGACGGTGGCCATCAGGTCATCTGGCGTGGCCATGCAGCAGCATCCAGTCTACACTCCCCTTCCTCCAAGTACGGCGAGCTGCTTGAGATGTGGCGGGGATGAAGCGTCAGCCGCGGTCGGCCAAGCTGATCCGCCAGGGCGCCGACGCCATCCGACAGCACATCCCACTCGAGCATTCCGGTTGGCGGTACCTCTTCGGGGTGGCCCACTGCGGCAACGGCTCTGGACACCTCGTGTCGATAGAACGACGAGTCCAGCTCCGCTGCCTTGATCGGCACCTGCAGTTCCTCAAGCTCAGCCAGCTTGGGTTCGAGCGTGGTCGGCAAGTCCGTGTCCGACTCGGTTCGATACCAGTCGGCAGCGCCGTTGTCGGTCCAATACGAGAGGTGCGAAACGATCGGATCACTGCCTCGTTCGGCGAGATCTTCACGGGATGAGCAAGTGCAGACCTGACCCCGGGGAGACGGACCCCAAGGAGACATCACACGCGCCGATGGCTCGGCTTGGCCGAGTCATCCAGTGTTGTTCTGGTTGCGGGTTCGGCTGACCCGTCTCGACTCTTCTGAAGCGGGAGCTCAGGGTGAGACGGTCAGCAGACGTTTCCGGGCTGTGTTCGGGTCAGCATCCCATTCGAGCCGCCAACCTTTCTGATGCACGTACGTGTGGTGGAACCGACACAACAGCGCCAGGTTCCCCAACTCAGTCGGCCCGCCTTTGCCTCGCTCGATCAGATGATGCACATCGCACCACGCCCAGCTGCGGTCGCAGCCTTCGAACTGGCAACACTTGTCCCGCCGCTGCACAGCACGTCGCAGCGGTGCCGGGATACCCGGTGTCGAGGCCCCGTATTCAAGAATGACCTTCGGGCCGTCCATCAACAGAGCCGCGAAGGATGCGTCGCAGAAGAACTGCTCAAGCGCCTCACGAGGTGCGACACCAGTGCGGGCGAACTCGGCCCGGATGCCTGCGACATCCACGAGCGGGTCGTTCTGGTAGGAGGCGAGATCGATGACGATGTCGACATGCCCAGCCACTCCCATCCGACGACCTGTCGGATCACTGGGACTGATCGGTGTCGGCAACCGCAGAGCCCCAGCCTCACACTTACACCCACGCCCGCGGCCGCAGCCGCCGCCGCGATCTTCGGAGCCGGCGCTGTTCCCATCTGCGGGTGAGGCGAGATCACTCTCATTGTCCGGGACGCCTGGTCCGGCACCCAGGTAGTGCGCAGCCATGTCGACCAACGTGTCGGCGTTGCGTTCACCCAACGAACGGGCCGTGATTGGCGAGTCAACCGGATCGGGCTTGGTCTCCAGAGCGGCGGCGAGGAACTCGGTGCCGACGGCTTCGAGCCGGAATGTCCCTGTCGACCCGCCAAACAAGTCACCCTGCATGGTGAAGTGGCGGCGATCACACGCCGCCTCGGCGTCCTCTTCTGAGAGTTCGGGCATGACACGCCAGCGCCACGCGGCGACGGCTTGTTCGAACTGCTCGATCGTGCGGCCCTCCGCCAAACCAAGAATGGCCAGTTCGTCATCATCAAACTTCGAACCGACACCTGCGGTGAGGCGGGCCAAGATGTCGACGTGCGCAACCGAGATGCGATCAGCGCTCAACGCGTCAGCGGTCAGGGTGTGTCCGGCTGCGAAGCGCACCGCACGAGCCAGCCGGACAGCATCCGCGTTGGACATCGAAGCCTGATGAGCCAAGTGGCGCATCGGGCTCGGATACCCCAACGCAATGTGGGTGTCAGCAGTGTCGAACTCGCTGAGGTACGGCACCGCAGCCGACGTCAACGCTTGAGCGAGACGCAACAACTGCACACCGATCTCGCCGGCATCAGCCGGAGCAATCTCGGTGGGTTCCGGTCGTGAACACCTGCCGAGAGCGGGCAGCGATTCGGGCAGTCCGGAACGGATCGCCCGGTCGATCTGTTGTGTTGAAACCCCACTCCAACCCATAGAGAAACAGTACTCAGGGGGTGTGACATCGAAGTTCGAAATCGAGGACCCCAGAAGAGGAATTCAACGAATTTTCTCGATGCCCGGAGATCAGTTCGCAGGTGCTCCCTGATGGGCCCAGATCTCTTCACCTTCGTCGCCGACATCGACGGGGCGTCAGTGGCTACGGCTCGATGTCGGCTCGGGTGAAGACACTCGAAAGCGCAATGCCAGCCCCGACGAGCTCCAAACCGGCCAAGAGCTCGGTGCCCTCAGGGATGAGGTCCACCATTCGGGCCGCAACACCCTGGAGTAGACGTGGGTCTGCTTCGAAGTGGTACTTGTCCGAAGTAGGTGTCCGCAGTCAGGCCCGATCGGAGAACAAACTCACCGCTCAGCTGCGCGATAGCACCCACTTCGATACCGAGTTGGTCTGGGCCGGACTCGTTGGGGCTGGAGTTCTTACTGTCCACATCCATCCGTTTGTTGTACCGGGCGTCAGGCCATCAAGAGATGCACAAGACGGCGGCGAGCGGCGAGCACGCCGCAGAGCGTGAAGCCCAAGAGGTACCCCACGTGCCAAAGAAGTCCGAGGCTCACGTTGCCCAACATGAGCGCTCGACAGAGGGTGACCCCGTGATAGAGCGGGGTGGCCTGCACGATCGGGTGCGACCAGTCCGGGTAGACGTCGAGTGCGTAGAACGTGGTTGAGGCGAGGAACATCGGCTGCACCACGAGCTGCAAGTAGTCGAAGTCGTTCCACGATCGTATGTACGAACTCACCGCTATCCCGGCCGCAGCGAACGCCATGCCAATCAACAGAGCGGCGGGTACGGCGAGCATCGCCCACCAGCTTTCGACCAGTCCAAGCACCAGCGTGATGAGCACAAAGGCAGTGGCATATACGCAGCCACGCATCATCGCCCAGCCAACTTCGCCGAGCACAACGTCACCGATGCGCAACGGTGTGGCCAACATCGCATCGAACGTCTTTGCGTGCTTGAGCTTGTAGAAGAAGTTGAATGTGGCGTCGTAGATCGCGCCATTCATTGCCGAGGAAGCCACGAGACCAGGAGCGACAAAGGCGGAGTACTCCACGGCCCGACCGGCGTATTCGACATCACCAATCAATTGGCCGAGACCGATGCCGAGGCCGAACAGAAAGAAGACCGGTTCGGTGAAACCGGCCACCAAAACCACCCAAAGCTGGCGATAGCTGAGGATGCTCCGCTCGATGACGTGCCGGGCCGGGAAGAACGACATGCTGGCGCTCATGCGGACAACCGAGCCGTGAAGGTCTTGCAGGCCATGATCCAGCCAGCAACGAACCAGGCCAGGACATACCCCGTGTGTCCCAGACCATCGACAAGCGAAATCGAACCGTTCACCAGCCCACGGGTCACCTCGACGCCGTGCCACAACGGGATCACGCGAGCCGCGTATTGCATCACGTCAGGCAGCTGGGAGATCGGGAAGAACGCCCCGCTGAAGATGAACAGCGGCATCACGCCAACTCGGAGAATCGGCGAGAACGAGATGTCGGAATCGCGGGTGACGCTGTACGCCGAGAGCGGTGCCGCGAACGCCAAGCCAGTGAGCGCCCCGGTGAGTGGCGCGAGTACGGCAGTGGGCCCCGCAACCAAGCCGAACAGGGCGAGCACAATGAGGTAGAGCGACGCACTCACCAGATTGCGGAAGCCGATCCAGAGGATGTGGCCGGTAGCCAACTCACGCGGCGTGACCGGCGTGGCGAGCACGGCGTTGTACGTGCCTTCCCACTTGACGGCACCGAGCGTTGGCCAAAGCGAGAGGCCCGCGGCCTGCATCATCGCCATCGCTGCGATCACACCGGGGCCGATGTACGTGACGTAGTCCTCAGTCCCGAGGCTTGAGGTGTCCTGCACTTGCGAGCCAAGCCCGAAGCCAATGGCGAACAGGAAGAACACGGGCGAGAACGTGCTGCTCACGAGCGTGGAGACCCAGGTTGAGCGGTACCGCAGAAAACTGTATTCAAGAAAGTGCCAGAGCGATGCGAGCGACATGTCAATCAACCAGCTGGCGGCCTGTCAGGGCCAGGAACACATCTTCGAGCGATGAGCGCCGCACCAAGCTGCCCCGAGGATGAACGCCATCGATGCGCAGCTTCTCGAGAGCGGCGTCGCCGTCATCCACGTAGATGAGATCTCGATCTGGCAATCGCTCCACTCGCCAGCCATATCGGTCGAGCCCGTCCGGACGCTCGGTCGCCGGCTGGCTCACACCGTTCACCATCGACGCACGGCCGTAGCGAAGCTCCAACACTTCCTTCTTGACGTGCTGAGCGATGAGGCCGAACGGCGAGCCTTCGGCCACAATTCGCCCCTCATCCATGATCACGAGCCGGTCCGAGAGCTGCTCCGCCTCATCCATGTAGTGAGTGGTGAGAAGGGTGGTGACGCCCTGCTCTTTCAATCGATAGAGCCGTTCCCACAACAGATGGCGTGCCTGAGGATCGAGCCCCGTGGTGGGCTCGTCGAGCAACACGAGTTCGGGAGTGTTGACCATCGCCCGAGCGATGGTGAGCCGACGCTTCATGCCTCCAGAGAGCGGATCGACCTTGGAATCGCCTCGATCTTCCAGCTGCGCAAACTCAAGCAGTTCCTTGCCTTTCGCTCGAGCGGCGCTCCAGGACAGTCCGTAGTAGCGACCGTAGATCACCAGGTTCTCAAGGACCGTCAGCTCTTGATCGAGATTGTCTTCCTGCGGCGCCACACCCATCCGAGCCCGAATGGATCGCCCATCAGTGACAGGGTCGCCACCCAGCACCCGAAGCGAGCCGGACGTGATTGGGCTCACGGTGCTCACCATCTTCATCGTGCTGCTCTTGCCTGCACCGTTGGGCCCGAGAAGGCTGAACGTTTCGCCGGGTTCCACATGGAAGTCGATCGAATCAACGGCGGTGAACGCCTCAGGCCCCTTGCCGAAGCGTTTTACAAGTTCAGACGCTTCAACAGGCCGCATTTTCGACACGCTAGTGCAGCGTGCTCAGCGCTCGTGCAGAATTTCAGGCCCCCAGGGCAGCACGATTACGCGATGCTGGCGCCCAGCGCAGAGCCGATGAGCCACGTGAGAGCGCACGCTGCGGTGGCCCAGCCAACCTGGCGAGCGGCTGTACGGATCTTCGAACGCTCCGTAAAGATCGCCAAGGTCGTGCCTACGAGCGCCGCCGCGACCACGCCGATCACGGCCGAGGCCACGATCGCCGCGTTGCCTTCGGCGAAGAACCAAGGCAGGAGCGGAAGAATCGCTCCCACGGCAAAGGCCACGAAGGAGCTCGCCGCTGCCTCGACTGGATTCCCGACAGAATCGGGATCGATACCCAGCTCCTCGCGTGCGTGCACTTCAAGGGCGACCTCGGGGTCGGTCATGACCGCCTCGGCCATCGCATGGGCGTGCTCCGGCTCGATGCCCCGGCCCTCATAAATCGTTGCCAACTCGCGGGCTTCAGCCTTGGGGTGTTCGGCAATGGACTGCCGTTCGATTTGCAGCTCTCGCTCCACCAGCTCTGCTTGGGCCTTCATCGAGACGTATTCGCCCGCCGCCATCGACGATGCCCCAGCCAACAGACCGGCGACACCAGCGACAACTACAGCATTGGAGTCTGACGCCACCGACGCCGCTGCGACACCCAGGATGAGGGCAACGTTCGACACCAATCCGTCGCTGACACCGAAAATGGCGGCCCGAGCCGCCCCGCCTTGGACGTCGCGGTGCCGGTGCACCCAATGGCTTCCACCGTCGTGGTGATGGTGGTGACCATGGTCGTGGGCAGCGTTGTCATCTTCGCTCGCAACAACATCGTCTTCGCGGCGCTTCTGGGAGCGTCTTTCAGGGCTTTGGGACGACGGCACCCTGCCAGACTAGAGCCGCTTGGTGCCCTCACCGATCAAAGCTCTCACCGCCTGGCGTTTCGCTGGTCAGTGCGCTAGCCGTATCGCTCACGTCAATCGCTCCAACAAAGCCCTGCTGACGCCACGCCTCATACACAACAATAGACACAGCGTTCGCCAGGTTCAGGCTGCGGTTCTCGGGCCGCATTGGAAGGGAAAGCACCCGGGACTTTTCCCAGCTCTCGAGCGTTGCTGCCGGGATTCCCGCCCGCTCGGCCCCAAAGACCAGCACATCATCGGGGGCGAAGCTCACCGAGTCATACCGAACCGCTCCCCTCGCCGAGAACGCGAACCACCGTCCACTCAGCTGTTCTCGCACGCTCTGCAGCGACTCGTGCACTGTGACCGAGGCCAGCTCGTGGTAATCCAGACCGCCGCGCCGAAGACGAGCTGCGTCCATGTCGAAGCCCAGCGGCTCGACGAGATGCAGATCACAACCCGTATTCGCGCAGAGCCGGATGATGTTGCCAGTGTTTGGAGCGATCTCAGGATGGACGAGCACCACGTGCATTTCGTCCACTCTAGGGCGGGGATCTCAGCCGCTCAGGGGCCCACGACACGAAGAACGCCCACCCGAAACGAGGAATTGCCCAGTCTTTTCGGCCGGAAACGAGCACCGGCGTTCGTAGCGTGGTGAGCTTGCCTTTGCGGCCGTCGCAGCGAGGGCCCCTCCAGCGCACGGATGCACCCACATGAGTGACCAGCACGACCCCGCAAATTCGATCGACTTTGACCCCAAAGATCCCCTCGGACCACCTCCTGAGCCGAAGGCTCCCCCAGCTGGAATGCCATCCGTTCTCGACATGCTCGCCGAGTACGACGGCGCTGCCGCGTCCAAGGCCCCAGAGCCCGAACCCGAGCCGACACCCGAACCCGAACCTGCCGTCGCCGAAACACCCGCACCCGAGCCCGAGCCTGCCGTCGCCGAAACACCCGCACCCGAGCCTGCCGTCGCCGAAACACCCGCACCCGAGCCGACACCCGAACCCGAACCTGCCGTCGCCGAAACACCCGCACCCGAGCCGACACCCGAACCCGAGCCCGACGTCGCCGAAACACCCGAACCCGAGCCGACACCCGAACCCGAGCCTGCCGTCACCGAAACACCCGCACCCGAACCCGCCATCGCCGAAACACCCGCACCCGAGCCGACACCCGAACCCGCCATCGCCGATTCTGATTCCGCCACCTTCGCTGACCTGGGGTTGCGCGACGAACTCGTCGCCACACTCTCCGCTGCCGGTTATGAAGAGCCGACCGCTATTCAGCGAGAAACCATCCCGGTGCTCCTCAGTGGGCGCGACGTTCTTGGCCAGGCTGCAACCGGCACGGGCAAGACTGCTGCTTTTGCTCTGCCGATCTTGGATGCGATCGACCCGGGCAGGCCGAAGTCGCCTGTGGCGTTGATCCTCACCCCTACGCGGGAATTGGCCAACCAGGTCAACGAAGCAATGTTCAAGTACGGCCGATCGCTCGGCGTGAAGACGGTTCCTGTCTTTGGCGGTCAGCCGATTCGCCGCCAGTTCGAAGCGCTTGATCGTGGTTGCCACGTCGTTGTTGCCACTCCCGGCCGAGCGATCGACCACATCAATCGTGGCTCGCTCAAGCTTGACCAGATCAAGACCGTGGTGCTCGATGAGGCCGACGAGATGCTCGACATGGGCTTCACCGACGACATCGAGCAGATTCTCGACGCCACGCCCGACGATCGTCAGACCGTATTGTTCTCTGCAACGGTGCCGCCGCGGATCGCATCGATCGCGAAGCGATACCAAAACGATCCTGTTCGTGTCCGGATCGGTTCAGGCAAGTCCACTCCGGGAGCGGCGAACATTCGCCAGTCCGTGTATTTTGTTCCTCGCCAGCACAAGCCGTCTGCGCTCGGCCGCATCCTCGATATCGAGGCTCCGGACGCCAGCATTGTGTTCTGCCGGACACGCACCGAGGTCGATGAACTCACGGCCACCATGAACGGCCGCGGCTACCGCGCCGAGGCACTTCATGGCGGCATGGATCAGAACCAGCGTGACCGGGTAATGGCTCGATTGCGTGAAGGCACCGCTGAGTTGCTTGTCGCTACTGATGTCGCCGCACGAGGCCTCGACGTCGACACGCTGACCCACGTCGTGAACTACAACGTGCCAGAGGCTGCTGAGTCCTATGTGCACCGCATTGGCCGAGTGGGCCGAGCAGGGCGAGAGGGTGTCGCGATCACGCTCGCCGAGCCCAAGCAGCGTCGCCTGCTCGGCAACATTGAGCGGCTCACCAAGCAGAAGATTCAGGTCGGCAAGATGCCGACGGTTGCTGATCTTCGTGCCCGTCAGATCGAGCTGACAGTCACCGCCGTTCGTGAAGCACTGGCGTCGGACGACCTTGATGACTACAACGCGGTGCTTCACAACTTGGCTGGCGAAGACAACGAGCGCAACATTGCCCTTGCAGCCATCAAGCTCTACCACGCCGCCACCGTCTCAGCGATCGACGAGGTCGAGATCCCGAACGAAGAGTGGAAAGACAAGAAGAAGCACGATCGGAATGACCGCTCCAGCCGGGGCAGTATGGACAGCCGCGGCCGCGGCGAGAAGAAGCCGTTCGATCGCAACAAGAGCTTCGACAAGGGCCGCAAGGGTCAGGCCACCGGTGATGACACCGGTTTCGTGCGCATCGCTCTTGGACGCAAAGCCGGACTTCGTCCCGGTGACGTCGTCGGAGCGGTCGCAAACCACACCGACCTTGTCGGGCGCCAGATCGGCCCCATCAAGATCGCTGACGAGTTCACGCTCGTCGGTGTGCCGAACGGCAGTGTCGACACGGTCGTCAATGCGCTGCTCAGCACCACCCTGCGTGGCAAGAAGGCCAAGGCCCGCCGCTACACGACCTAATTCTGTTGTGAGCTGAGCGCAGGCTTCGGCCTCGTCAACGAAGCTGAACCGGGAGACCGCGCTGGCATTCAGCGACGAAGCCGTCGTCGACACAACACTTCCCATTTTCGCCGACGAAAAGGCGTCCGCGTCCGTCGGCGAAGGCGCAGTAAAGCTGCCCACCACGGCGCCCGCCGAGGACATCCCCGCTCCATCACCAACAACATCGATGCCCGTCACCATCGACTCCACCTCAGCGACCACTGAGCGGAGCGCCGCACTTGCACCGACAACCGCTGCGGTACCGGTCACCACGATTCATGCCATTGCTTCTTCCGCCCTTCTCGCAGGGCTTGGCGAACAACAACGGACCTGCTGTACGTTCGGGCGGTGCTCCGCCTCACGCCATTCTTTCAGGGCCCGACCGGCAGCGGTCAAGGTGGGTGGACGGCGTCACGGATCGCGCGACGGATCGGCGCCGGTCCGGTCACCATCGCCATTCGAGCACCTATCCCACTCGAGGCGGACTTGGAACTGATCCGCGCTCCCTCCTCGGCCGAGGCGGAGAGCTGGCAACTCGTCGACCCGCACGGCACCAAGATTCTCGAGGCATCACCGTGGACCCCAGACTTCGCTGACACTGAACCCGTGTCCGTCGCCGATGCGTCCGCTGCCCGCAGCCGATTTCCCGTCCCGACTGGCGAACACCCCGTGCCGTTCTGTTTCTCTTGCGGACTGGACGACAAGCACATGCGAGTCCACCCTGGACCGCTCTCCGCCGGCGGCGGCGCAGACGTACGTTTCGCCTGTGACTGGCAGGTTCCTGCATGGACGGACGAGCACGAGGGAGGTGACCAGAGCGCTCTTTGGGCCGCACTCGATTGCTGCTCGGCGTTCTACGTCGGCTGGTCAACAGAGCGGCGCACTTCGTTCACTGTGCAATACGCAGCCGAAGTGCTCGTTCCCCTCGACCCAGGTGCGACCTACGCCCTTGTGGCCGGAACGTTCGACGGCCCTGCCGATTGGGATGGCCGAAAGCGCCAAGCATCAGCTGCGGCCTTCGACACCGATGGGCGCTGTGTCGCCCGCGCCCGCTCCCTTTGGGTATCAGTCAACGACACTTGACGACTGGGCAGGGTCCGCGGCCCGCCGCGTTCGCAGCGCAACCAGCATCGCTGCGCTCGCAGCCACGACGCCGCCCGCTAACGCGATCCCTGACACCGACGCTCCACGTTCCGACACATCAAGCGGGCCGGCGGCCAGACCATCTGCCGTCGACGGCACTGCGGTCGATGACACGCCCGAATTAGGCGCCGTCGGGTCGAGCGTGGTGGGCGATGGCAGAGTCGACGAGGGCCTAGCAACAGTAGTTGGTGGTGTCCCGGTCGTTGCTGCTTCGACGGCGGTCGGCGTGGTCGAAGCCGAAGGAGCGGCCGTCGAGGTCGTCGTCGAGGTCGTCGGTGAGGCCGTCGTCGGTGGCACGGCCGTCGGCGAGGTCGGCGGCGCCTCCGCGGCCTCTGGCTGGGCCGCCGCTCGGTCCTCGCTGACCCTGCCGTCGCGGATCGCGGTGGCTGAGGTCGGTGCGAACTCCGAGCGCACCAACGGATAGCACGCGTCGCCTGGGCAGGTAGTCCGAGACATGTCCCGGTGACCGGCAATCGTGGTGGTTTCTACCAGGGTTCCGGCCGGCCAACGGTTCGACCCTCGTGAGGTGAACGACACTCGGGCGCTGGCGTCTAGGTCGATGCCATACCGGTCGCCAAGCCAGGCCAGAAGCCAGACCATCGCGAACCTTGCCTCTTGGGTTGGCGGTTCGACCGAGTGGTTGCCGAGAAAGCAGCAAAGCTGAGAGAAACCCTGGTTTCCTCCCGTCGCCGAACCCTGCACTGGGCCCGCGATGCTCCCCTGGCGCGCTTCGATGATGCGTCCGAACCGATCGACGAAAAAGTTGTAGGCGGTGTCCGGCCACTTCTTGTCTGGGCCGGTGTGGAACCAGTAGATGCTCCGTAACAGTTTAGCAACATCTCCCTCCGCATAGTCATTGCCCGGCTGGGCGGTGTGATGCACCAGAAGGAAGCGCGGTTCCTCGGCCGGAATCGGCCCCGTGGGGCCGTGCCCGTCGCTCCACCAGGATCGGGGGAGAATCTCTGGCTGAGTCACTGACCGGGTGAATTGCAAGGGCGCAGATGAGCCGAGAGAGGCGTAGTCAGCCGAGGCGGCAGGGCCCGCTGCGATGCCTGTTCCCGCCAGCCCGGCGGCGACTGCGAGGAACGTTCTGCGATCGATCATTACATCAGCATGACAGACCTCTGGATGCGTTCAACGCGGCCCCTGGTCAATTTCGGCCTCGTGAAGTGCCACATGCGGGCATATTCCAAAAACTCTGGGCAAATTCGCTCAGCATTCTTCAACAAGCAACCGATAGGACCTACATGCTGGGTGTAGGTGACATCAAAAAATGGTTCCGCGGTGCACGAGAACGGGCGAGTCCGCCCACAGATTCGCCGCCGGACTCTTCCACATTGGGCGTCCGAATCAGCGAGGCTGACCACGGACCTTCGACCCTTTCGATCACGATCGGGGATCTCACGATCACCGAGACCGATTGGGCGACTGCTCAGGCCCTTCCTTCACCGAAGGTGCCCCACCGACGACATGCCAGGCCTCGGCCCACACGACGCGATCGAGCCTGCACCCCGGATTGGGCAATGCCGATCGAAACCGATCAGTGGAAGAAGTACCTCGATGGCGCAGATCTCGAAGCGCTCACCGATGCGCTCGCAGAAGTCATCCTCCCGAATGTGAATGAGATCGATCTTCGTTAAACCGAATTGACTTGCCGCTCCATATCAGCGGCGAAACCACCGTTGCTTTCTTGTTGCCCCCGTGGCGACGCCCCTACTTTCAGTAGCGGGCGGGACGACAGGACAGCCCCACCCGTCGTAGCGGATATCGCTACTGAGATCAGCCGTCGCCTTAGCGATGTGGATCCGGGCTCGGGCCGCACGGAGCACGACCAGTGTCGGCACCGCCACTTCGCTGCACTCAAGGGTCACCCCTGCCGACGCAGAACCGTCTGAGTTCTCGATGACCTCAGAAACCTCAAAGCCTGCGGCTTGAAGAGCAGGCCGAAAAGCCAACGCGTCGTCCGTCGTCGCCAGGCCAACGACATGATCGATGCGGCGCTCCACAGCCATCTGGTCGCCGTTTGTTGCGAGCTGGGTCAGGACGTGCACGTCGTTGCCGGTCTGACGCTCCTCTTCCGAGGGCGCCACTTCGCTCAGCAACGTGTGATCTGGATCTTCAGCAACGATGAACTCCGCTTTGAAGGAGTGAAAGATCGTCTCCGCCCGCCCCGTCACGGACTCCACACGTTCTGGCCGGGTGTACGCCATCCATTGCCAACGATCCGAATCGATGCGGCGGCAGACATCAACGAGATCGCCTTGAGGGAACGCCCCTGCAAGGCGGTCTCCCTGTCCATCCAGCTTCTTGACCTTGGTCTTGACGTCGAGAGCGACCACAACTTGCAACGCGATGCTGAGCGGGCCCAAGACCGGTGGTTCGATTTCTCGGACGACCCGGGATGATCGGATGGTGCCGTCGTCGTCAATGTCTGGGACGACCAACCAGCGTTCCTCGACGAACGCCGCCCTCTCAACATTGAATCCTTGGTCTGGCATTCGGTGTCTCCCCGGCCTCATGCGGCCAACAAGGTCCGAACGGCCCGCCCGGCTGGGCACGCCTGCCTGTTCAGAGGCCACGAACCGTTGACGATACATACATCAACAAGATGCGGCGGGACCGAGTAGCCCAGTCGCCCGGGCCCCTCACCTGCCGCATCCCCCCTCCGAGCTGCCGCCGGACTTCGATGGCGTCTTCGATCTCGCTTCTCCCTGCGACATCGAAGGCGCCATTGGTTCTTTTCAACAACCTCTTTGGCCGTTTGGACAGAGAGAAACAGAGAGAAAAAGAAAAGGCGATCTTTCTCGCGACCAAACGCGACCCCGCGGCGTCAGACCCTCCAGCACGACACCAACACCGGGTAAAGCAATTCCGATGAAGCCCGTGCGAGCGTCTTGCCCTCTTTCTGGGCGATGGAGTGGGCAGGACGCGACGATGGACCCCGGGCGAACTTCCCTCCTCTCCCGGGGTCCTTCCTCGCCTTTTCCTGGTATCTGCCCGCGAGCCAATCCACGGCAGCGGGCGAGCGCGGAGCTAGGACTCCTCGGGGAACGACACGAGGATGGCGGCGTTCGCGATCACCATGACATCGCTGCCGTCGGCTGTGGGCAGGTCGAGTCCACCGGCGACGGGACGCACCGTGACCGTTCCGTACGGAACCTCTGCGGCGATCGCTTCCACGTCGATCGCCGATGGGTCAGCCACCGCTATGACGACCTCAACGAACATTTCATCCCGGTTCTTGCCGGCGGCCTTGAAGAAATTGAGGCTGCTATGGCGCAACGCATCGGAGACAGCTCGCTTCGCTGCCTTCGTGTGATCGTTGCCGTGAACGTCAACGCCCATGCCCATTTCGGTGACCCATCGAACCAATGCCATGCGCTGACACTATCGAGACGAAGTTCGTTGAACGCCTCCGTGGCCTCGTACCGTCGACCCAGATGGCACACCGAATTGAGCTCACTGAGGACCGCTACAAGCACGCAATGATGACGGTCTTCATCCTCACGCTCTTCGTCCAAATTCTGGACGCAACGATTGTCAACGTCGCGATTCCCACGCTCGCTGACGAGTTCGGCGTCACCGATACCGAAATCGACCGCGCCATCATCGGCTATCTCGTCGGACTCGCCGTTTTCATTCCCACCTCCGGATGGCTCTCGGACCGTTTCGGCAGCCGAAGCGTGTTCTTCGCTTCACTTTCGCTCTTCACCGTGGCCTCCGCATTGTGCGGCCTCGCAACGTCACTCCCCCAGCTCGTGGGCTTTCGGATCCTTCAAGGTGTGGGAGCGGGGATCATGGGCCCGCTCGGCTCCGCTCTGCTCTACCGGGCCTTTCCTCAGAAGGAGCGAGCGAAAGCGGCAACCACGGTGATCACGGTCGCAGTGCTTGCTCCGGCGATCGGGCCCGTGCTGGGCGGTGTGATCCTTGAGTTCACTACCTGGCGATGGATCTTTTTGGTCAACGTGCCGATCGGATTTCTCGCCCTCGGCGTCGGCTGGTTGGTCATCCGAGACTTTCGTATCGACACAGTCAAGAAGTTCGACGGTCGCGGATTCGTGTTGGCGGGGCTGGCGCTCGGCGCGACGCTCTTCGGCGTGACGATCTCTCGGGACCTGGGCTGGGGCTCGCCCATCGCGCTCGGAGCCATCGGAGTTGGGCTGACTTCTGCGGTCGCGCTGCCTCGAGTCGAGCTCGCGAGCGAGCACCCGCTCCTGCGATTCGAGCTCCTTCGGGCACCGATCTTTCGATCCGTTCAACTCGTGGCGTTTCCGACCTACGCGGCGTTCATGGGCGCCATCTTCCTCCTGCCGGTCTACTTGCAGTCCTACCGAGGCTTCGATGCCCTGACCGCAGGTCTCGTTGCCGCCCCTCAGCCGCTCGGCGTTTGGATCGCAAGCCAGTTCGTGGGAAGAGTCTTCTACACCCGGATCGGCCCGCGCCGACTGATGTTCGTCGGGCTGGTCGGGGCGCTCGTGATCGGTCTCATCTTGGCGACGGTCGACGACAACACAAGTTTGTGGACGCTGCGGCTCTTGATGCTGCTTCGAGGAGCGAGCCTCGCGTTCACCTTCGTCTCAATTCAGGCGGCGGTCTACTCCCAGACCAGCCTCGCAGACACTGCGCAGGCAACAACCCTGTTCAGCGCGAATCGTCAGGCCGCCCCGGCCTTTGGCATCGCCGCTGCGGCCGCTGTGCTCTCCGGTGTGGCGGTTGATGCCGGCAACCCACAGTTAGGCGCATATCAGGCGGCGTTCCTACTTTCGGCCTTGCTCTTTGTCCCAGCCATCATCGCCGTGTGGTGGGTGCGAGACGAGCACGCGAAAGCCACGATGCGCCCTCGCTGAGCCGTCGGGCCTCACCGACATTGGACGGTGAGCAGGGTGACCCATCGAGTTCTGCTGTCAACCCGTCGATACCTACAACAACAAGATGCGGCGGTGCGAGTGGCCCAGTCGCCCGGGACACTCTCCCGCCGCATCAACTCCCGAGCTGCCGCCGGACTTGACGGGCGCTTGCATGACTGGTTCCTCCCTTCCCAGCCACGCAAGCGCCCGTCGTCTTTTTCTCCTTAGGGTGCAGCGATGCGCCCTCTTATGGTCCTCGGCTGCACCTCCGATGCTGGCAAGTCATTGCTCGTCACTGCGCTTTGTCGATGGTTCGCCCGCAACGGCGTTCGGGTGGCGCCGTTCAAGGCGCAGAACATGTCCAATAACGCCAGGGTGGTGGCCACCCCGCACGGCTCGGGCGAGATCGGTGTGGCGCAATGGCTTCAGGCGCAGGCCGCGCGGCTGGAACCCGACGTACGTATGAACCCTGTGCTCCTCAAACCCGAGGCCGATACACAGAGTCAGGTGGTTGTGCGGGGTGTGGTCGACCGGGCGCTGACGAACACTCCTTGGCAAGACCGCCATGAGGCCCTCTGGACTCCGATGGCTGAGGCCTTCGAGGAGCTTCAGACCGAATTCGACCTCGTCCTGATCGAAGGAGCGGGAAGCCCTGCGGAGATCAACCTGACGGACCAGGTCAACAACCGCATGATCGAACATGCAGACGCTGCGGGCCTTCTGGTGAGCGACATCGATCGAGGCGGGTCCTTTGCCCATTTGTACGGCACGTGGGCACTCGTTCCAGACGCCACGCGGGACCGACTCATCGGCTTCATCCTCAACAAGTTCCGGGGCGACCCGAGCCTCCTCGCCCCCGGTCCGTCGGTGCTCAGCTCGAAGACAGGCATGGCCGATTTCGGCGTGCTTCCGATGCTGCGTCATCACCTCCCTCGCGAGGAGGGCGCCACAGAACCCCACATCGGCTCGGCTTTGGTTGGGGCGACGCAATCAGACTCCGATGCCCATCGGCCCCAACCGAACGTTGTTCTTCCACGCCTTCCGTTCGGCTCCAACCTGGACGAGTTCCATCTCCTGTCCACGGCTGCGACCGTGCAGTGGGCGACCGAGCCGGGTCCAATTCGCCGACTCGATGCCACGACCGATCTCATCATCCTTCCCGGCTCCAAGCATGTGAGCCACGACATGGCGTGGATGCGTTCGATGGGCCTTGATGCAGAAATCATCGCTGCGGCCAAACGGGGCGTTCGCATTGTTGGCGTGTGTGGCGGCGCCATGATGTTGGGCAGCCAATTCAGCGATCCGCTGCACAGCGAGGGCCCCCGGCCCGACGGGCGAAACCCGGCCGGAACGGATGAGGTGGGAGTTCCGATGCTCAACGTATTGGCGCTGGACACCACGATGGCCGCTCACAAGACCGTCCGCCCGCGCACCGTCACCTTGTCTGGGCTCCCCGGCCCGTTCAGTGGTCTCGACGGGCTCGTGTGCGACGGCTACGAGATCCGGTACGGGCAGATCCGTGAGCTGGCTTCGCCCGAGACCGGATTGTGTTCTGGAGACGGCGTTTGGTGGGGCCAGGGGAACGTTCTGGCAACAACGATGCACGGCCTGTTTGAGTCGCCGGCCTTACTTGAACGGCTGCTCCGTCGGCCGGTCGTGCCCGTTTTGCAGCCGACCTTCGAACTCCTCGCCGACGCTGTGGAAGAACACCTCGACACTCAGGCGCTGTGGCGTCTGGTGGACCGACCCAGCTGATCACCCAAGAGCGAGCGGTGGAGACCGAAAGCCGCCAAGCACCTCTTCCATTGCCCGGGCGAAAGCGAGCGCTGTGCGGTCATGCAGGAAGGGAGCGACGATCTGAACACCAACCGGCAACCCGCTCTCGGTCCATCCCACCGGCGAGCTCGTCGCTGGAAGGTACGCACTGCCTATCAAGCTGCACCACCAGATCAGATCAAGGTAGGGACGATTATTGTGATCTGACAGCACCGAGTGCGCGAAGTTTGAACCTTCGGGCGCCTGCACATGGCTGAATGCCGGCACGGGCATTGTCGGGCACAGCAGAATGTCGACCTCGCTGAAGAATTCGGCCCACTTGCTCCTGAAGCCGTCTCGTTCCCGCCGCAGAAGCTCAAGGTCAATGTGTCCATACTGCGAACCCGGTTCGTGTCGAGTTTCCGCATCAGAAATGTCGGCTGCTCCGCCGATGATTCGGCTCCCGCATTCTGAGGCTCGGCGAGCGTCGAAGTCTGGACGAGCCTCGTCATCAATCCGGGCGCCAGCCGACTCCAGGGCGGTGACAGCGCCCTCCATTGCTGCGCGGACCTCAGGACCAACTGGGCAAAATTCGTCGTCGAGCCAGGCGACGACTCGGAAGTCCTTGAGCTCACGTGCCCTGGGAGCGGGCAGGTCAAGTCGCCATGCAGGAGCATCGTGGTCGTTGGGGCCAGCAAGCAGATCCACCAACATCTCCAGATCGTCGAGCGATCGAGCCATCGGCCCGAACACGTTCACATCAGAGAGGCTGCGGTGGTGCGTTGTGTGGTCGAGGTAGCCGTGAGTCGGGATGAGTCCAAAGCTCGGCTTGTGGCCGTGCACGCCGCAGAACGATGACGGCACCCGGACCGAGCCACCGATGTCCGTGCCGATCTCGAACGGCGTAAAGCCCATCGCCACAGCGGCTGCGGCCCCGCCAGAAGAACCTCCGGGGGTGCGGGTCAGGTCCCACGGGTTCGACGTGGTGCCGAACATCTCGTTGTAACTCTGGAAGTCGCCGGACCAGCGCGGCAAGTTTGTCTTGCCGAACACCACCGCTCCAGCGTCGCGAATCGTGCGCACGACGGTGGCGTCTTGTGCCGGAACGTGGTCGGCGAGTTCTGTCGCTCCTCCGGTGGAGCGGATTCCTTGTGTGGCGATGGCGTCCTTGACGGTGACGGGGAGGCCAGCCAGGGGCCCCACTGCTTCGTTGCGTGCTCTCGCTTCATCGATGCCGCTGGCTTCGACCTCAGCCCGATCAAGGGCAAGCGTGCAGACCGCTTTCACTTCGGTGTCGAGCCGCTCGATCCGCTCGACGTGGGCGGCCAGCAGTTCCCGGGCTGAAATCGCTCGCGCCTCCAGAGCAGCGAGCAAGGTCGTTGCCGAGCCCATGAGATCGATCTCGCCTGAGTGGTTGGTCATAAGGGACAGTCCACAGGCGCTGGCCAGAGGATGCAAACCGCTTGGGCCTCACGGAGCTCGCAGATTCACATCCGGCAGGAACGCGACCGGCAGAAAAACAAGAGGGGTCGCACAGACGGGGCGACTCGTCTGTGCGACCTCTGATGCGCACCGCTCGCGGTGCGTGAAAAGCGAGAGCATTTACCAACAAGCTGCCCGACTACCCGCTGCTGTTGTCGAGATTCCGCTGTTGGAGGACCATAGATCATGCAACGTGCTTGTACATCGCTCACGTCTCACTTGTTACCTCAACGACACACATTGTTCACTGAACACAGCATTTCGTCATCCACCCGCCACTTTCTGCGTGAACTTAGTTCTTGTCACGCAATTCCGACTCGAGAGCGCGAGCCCGATCCTTGTTCCGACGGCGCGAGCGCAACAACCAGATCATCCACAATCCGACCGACAACCCAACAACAGCGCCGACCAGACTGCCACCTCGGAAGCCCCACCCTTCAACGTCGAGGGTTCGTTCCCCAGCATGTGCCCCGTTCCCTGAACCGAAGACAATGCCGAGGGTGAACAGGTTCGGCGCCGCCAGCAGGATTGCTGCAGCCACGAAGGCAACGATCGACTTCGGGCCGCGCCGGAACTTCATCCCGATTCGAAGGACCATCAGCGGGAGGAAGGTAAAGATCGAACCGATGACGAAACCGAGCATCGCTCCGCGCACGAGGCTTCCATCGATGAAGTCACTCAATGACTGGGCCCACCAGCGCGGGACCACAACTGAGCCGAGCATCCACGCGGTCGCCACGCCAACAACGGCAACCACGACGACAATGAGCCACCGCTTGACATTCGCTGTCTTCGACGCAGCGGGTTCGGGAACAGGAACTGGGTCAGGAGCGACAGAATCGATCATCACCACAGTGTGGTCGGTGAGCTGGCCGCATCCTCCCGCTCCGATCTGGGAGGAGCAGCAAGGCTCAATCGGCTGGCGGGAGATCAGCCAGCATGTCCTCGAAGGACATCTCACCAAACCCAGCTTCACCGAACCCCATGTCCTCGAACGACAGGCCTTCCGAGGATGCGGCTGCGGCTTCCAGCTGCGCCTCTCGGCTTTCCCGAAGGTCCTGCTCACGCAACGGAACCTCTTCGTCGTCGATCACTTCGAGCTCACCAAACGCCTCGGACAGAGCTGACTTGCCGATGGCGGACACCGCCCGGCTCATTGCTCCAAGCAGCAATTCACCGTCGCTCAATTCAAAAGAGGGTGCAGGGTCGAAGTCGTCGCTGAGGAACGACGTCGGGTCCAGTCGATAGCGCCCCTCGTTGTCGAGGACGAGCGCCGACTCCATCCACGCCGTGACCGCTTCCTCCCTCCCTTCGATGTTCCAGCGCGTCGTGCACACCACGATCGGCTCGGCCTTCATATTCAAAATGGGCGTGCGGTCCACGATCTCTCGCAGTCCTTGGATGAACGCAACCGGTTCGGACTCTTCGTTCATGAGCGCGGTGAGATCTTCGACGAGCAAGGGACTGACGACGAGCGGCTCCCGTACGAAATTGACGACTCCGTCGATGGTCACGAGCCTGGCCAACAAGAACTCGAGGCCCGGCCCCGGCGGCTCTTCGTCGACGAGGCACACCTCTTCTGCTGTTCGCACCGAGCGCAAAACCAGCCCGTCGGCCGGATTGGCGTCGACGACAACGGCGAACAGGTCGCGGCCATTCGTGATCAACTGCTCGACAAGCGCCCGCTCGGCGGCAGGAAGCAGCGGCCCGCGCTCGACCAGGTAGTCAGCGATGAGTTCCCCTTCGAGATGCAGGACGTCGATGCCGGTCTCAAAGTTGATGGCGGCCATCTCTTCGGTTTCGGTCAACGACAAGATCGCTTCGGAGCGGCTGGCCCGGTGCGGCCGGGAGCCGAAGAGGCCGAGTCGGGCCTCGAGCAGAACGAAGCGGTCGCTCTCGATGACCTTGGGATCAGAGAGGCAACATGCTTTGTACTTGGGTCCAGCACCGCACGGACAAGGATCGTTGCGCCCAACGTCAGTGAAGCGAGATTGAATGGTGTCGTGCATCGCTCGCAGCGTTGCGAGGGCTGGAGGGTCATCGACACCTTCTCGGTGCCAGGTCTCGATTGCGCCAGCCAGGTTTCCCCGGTCGAACTCGTAGTGCGCGAACAACTGCGCCGACGGCCCGTGAAGCGGGTCTGCTGCCAGCGCCTGCTGGCAGCGAGCGGCGGACGTCAGAACGTCGGATTGCCACTCAGCAAGGACCGCTTGGATGTGCAAGGCACCTGCGGTCGCCGCGCCCAGCTCGGCCGACACGCAGTATCCGGCCATGGCCATCAGCGAATCGTGCGCTTCCTCGACTAGAGCGACCTCTGCGATCGCGGGAGCAACATTGCCGTGGGAGAGGCTGACTGCGAGGCCAGCGACCCCGTCGCTGATGTCGTCTCCGGCGATGCATGCTTCCAACGCACGGAGCGCTTCGTTGAACGCTGTTTGGCAGCAGTCGTCAAACGCGTAGGAGCGCTGGAGGGCCTCGATGTTCACGTCGATCGTCACCCATTCACGCTAGGCCGCACCTTCACAGACACCGTCCACCGGGCCCGTCGATCTTGGTTGACCGGAGACAACGTCGATCAAGATCGACCACACAGAAATCTCACGTTCCGTGATATTCACCCACCCTGAGTAGTTTTGCTCTATCATGAGAACTTCGGGGTTCGGGCGGCCGACTACCGAGGTGCACCTATGAACGAGATCGATCTCACCCTTTTGGGCAAGGTCCTGGTTCGGCTACAAGATGACATCGTCATCCAGACAGGCGACCGCTCACCGCAACCAGCCAGCACCGATGCCGTCTCACTCAAGACGACTTCGCACAACCCCATCTCCGTTCCGGGCCACATCGACGTCTCGCTCGTACAGCGCACCCGACTGGGCTAAGAGGGCAGGCGACACTGCCGCTCCCCTACTCACACGCCAATCAGATTGCGAGCTCCTCGCTAACCGTTCAGCGGCTTGCGAGCCACAGCAACCACGTGCACCGCTGTGGCGAACAGGCAGTCCTCTGAACGGAACCGATCCCGCTCTGCGTCCAACGCCTGGGCCAATTCGACGCTCATCCGTGCTTCATCACTGCCGAAGAGCGCGTCCGCCGCACCAAGTGCTGCCAAGGCGCCGCGCCACTGGTACTCCACATCGAAGAAGTCCTCGCGTTCCTTCGCCATTCCCGCACCCGCATGCCGGACGTCGAAGAACGTCTCAACCTCAGCGCCCTCCAAGTCGCACAGGTAGCTCAGGAGCTTGCGACCCATGGACCGGTCCGGCGCACCCTTCAGCTTTTGCGAGATGGACAGGATGGACACCAAATCTCGCGAATTTGGGTAGGTGCTTCCCATTCGGTCGTCCGCACTGCGTGCGTACAGAGCGCCGCCTGGCTGCACACGCTCCCAAAGCGCCGCGAGCGTCGAAGGCGGATCGTCCAGTTCCTCGAGGACCTCGGAACAGAAGACCACATCGAATGGCCCCATGTTTTCACTACCGCTCTCGAAACGACCGGCACGATACGTGAAGGCCTTCTTTTGCGAGTGGAGCTTCTGGGCGTGAGAGACCGCTGCGGGGTGAATGTCCACGCCCAACACCGTCGCCACAGCTTCATTCCCCTCGAAGCGGTCCCGGCCAACAACACCGTTTCCACACCCGAAGTCGAGCACGTCCAAGCCCGCGCCCTTCTGAGCGTGGATCTTCTCCATCAGCGGGCCCAGAACTCGGGCATCCGCTTCCCTGCGTGCAGCCGCTTGCAGCGCAAGCGCATCCCTACTTTCAATCAACTGGAGTGCTCCCGCGCCGGAGAATGCCTCCGCCTCGCCCTCATCGCCGGACCGAACGAGGACGTCG
Source organism: Caprella mutica (assembly GCA_947561585.1). Lineage (NCBI taxonomy): Eukaryota > Metazoa > Arthropoda > Malacostraca > Amphipoda > Caprellidae > Caprella > Caprella mutica. The sequence goes on along the minus strand of CANNZV010000001.1, from coordinate 3,419,950 downwards.
TTCGCGAACAACCCGACATGACGTCGTACACCTTCAGTCAGCTCGTCGACATCGACGAACATCACTCGCAAGTTTTCCGGAATCGTGGCCTGGAGTTCGCCGATCGCCGTGAGATCATTTCGATGCCGGGCCGCGACGTCAGGTGTGAAGCTCGCTGTTTTGAAGCACGTAATCATCGGTCGCCCAAGACCTGCGAACATCTCGACGACTTCAAGTGTTGAACCAACTCCGGAAGCGGTCGGCAAGCCGCCGCTTGTCCAAAGCACCGAAATGAGCAGGTCACAAGTCTCTGCAAGATCCCGGTTGCTGAAAGTTTGAGAAGGTCTCGTCGGGTCCATTCGAACCGGCCGTTCGAAGTAGACCGGCTGCAGCACCAGTTCGTTTTCGAGGCTGTGCAGAGCGTTCCACTCATCAATCGCCTCAATCACCCCCTTCCTCTCATCGTCCAACCCCGGCGTCGCCGCGACGAAAACCCGACAAATGCGCGCATGAAATCCCATTGTTACTGCATCGACATCCAAGTAGGTCGACTTAAGGCCTTTGCGCGAAATTGGACGCATTTTCGCTACGTGAACGCGCACAAGACGATACAGAACCGAAAATTCTGGCGATCAGAAGCCCACAGCAATCAGCAACTTGCAAAAAGTTGAGGCATTCAACAGCTCCTGAATACTTGCCTTGCTATTCTTTTGCCTTCATCTGCATTGCAGCTGTCGGAGCCTTGGCTCCCTCTCTCCCCAGCGACGCTCAAGGCAGACATGTTTCAACGACCCCATCCGACAGATCGAACCGCCCCGACCACCGGCGCTTTCGCCCCAGCCGACCTCACCGCCGAAGCGCTTGTGCAGCACTGGCACCAGAGCGACGCCGACGACCGGCGACGATCCGCGCAATCGTGGCGGGATCTCTTCACGAGTCCAGCCAGAGCAGACCAGTTCTGGGAGCGCGTGTTGGTCGCTGTGGCCCAACACCTCGGCCCCATCACCGAACCACGTCCAGCAGAGGGGAGCATCATTCTCGCGAGCGGCGGCCATGTGAACGTGCACAACATCGCCAACGACATTCAGACCGCTCCCGAGGCTCAGCAAAACGCTCACCTGGACTGGTGGGTGCGTCAACTCGCCAAGCAACAACCCGCCGTTCTCGAACGACACCTGGCGCGCTGGTCCCAGGTGAAACGAGGGCTACGTATGCGCCTGATGCTCAGCCCGTTCGCCGACAACATGATCGGCACGCGAATCACCGATGAACTGATGTGGTGCGCCGCTCTCATCGTCCCTTCTGGATGTGTTCCCGCCCCCAGAGACCGGCTCGAAGCATGGGGCGTCACGGCCGAATCCGTGCTGTTCCACGCGGCCCGGAACACGAAACGAAACCAGCGGGCGCGCCACGACACCTTCACTGCCTGCGGCCAGGCCATACACCGATTTCGAGGCAACCTCTTCACCACCGGGATAGCGCTGGATCTGGCCCGCCATATCGGACCGCTTCCGAAGCACGGAGCGCTTGTGGTTGCTCCCACGAGCAACTGTCTGCATGCACTGCCCCTACGAGAGGACACCGACGAGGTTGCCAGCGATGCCGCCACGCTCATCATCAGTGCGCTCGACACATGGTCGACCGACTCCCATCAGCTCCCCCTCGCGGTGCTCTGGGTGCAGGAGCGCGGCCAGATCGCTCCCGCGGTGATTCATCGACCCCAACCGGAGCATCCATTTGCGATGCACGTCGTTGCACCCGAGCCGTTGCGTTCATTCCTGGCCGACATCGACGACGCTGGATCCTCTGCCGCCTGAAGTGCCAGCGTTGATGGGCCAGACCGAGTGTCTAGGCGCAGTCGACCGCAGCCATGTTCTGTTCCACCAGCCCGCGCATGAATTCAGGCGGACTCAGGGAATTGAAAATGGCGAGCTCCCGACACGCCGCCGCGGTATCGCCCTCGCCGTTGAACACGATGGTTCGGAACGCTCGGGCGTCAGCAAACGTGGGATCAATCTCGGTGGCGTCAAGCAGCGCCGTCTTTCCAAGCAGCAGCAGTTCAGCACTCTCCTGCTCCTGTCCAAGCCGAGCTGCCTCAGTACTGATCCGGACCAGCAACCAGCCCCGATACGACAGCGCCTCGACGTTCCCTGGCGCGACCTCGAGGATGGCGCCGTAGCACTGGTTCGCTTCATCGGCCTGGCCCTGCTGATCGAGAAACTGGCATTCGAGGAACTGCTCTCGTGGTGACAGGTCAATCGAACCAGTGATCTGGCCGTTCACGCCGCGCTCCCCCACGGCCTGGGCCAGGAGCCATCCGGCCCCCACCGCGAAGAACACCAGCCCGACAACCCAACTCAGCACCCTTTTGCGCGACCGGGCGGGCGCCGCCGCGGCAATCGCTGTTCGTCGCTGATCGATCGAACGAATCGCGTCGGCGGCTCGCGCGGTGTAGTCCGAAAACAGTTGCTCATAGTCCGACGCGTCGATGTCACCCGCCGCTAGCTCAGACTCGAGGTCGTCCAACGAACGGAGAAGGAAATCCCGTTCTTCTTCCAGGCTGGCCAACCGATCGGGATCAAGTTCTCGCCGGGTTGGGGACTGGTTGGCCGCCCCGCTCATGTCTCGGCCTCGTCTCGCTCGGCACGCGCCCGAGCCACGAGTTCGGCATCGTCAACGGTGGCGTCCCTGCTGCCAGCCCGGGGCCTGGTCAGGGCAAAGCCGACGCCTGCGCTGCCGCCGACAAGAACAACCACCGGCAGGATCCAAATGAGCGAGCTCACCCCTCCCGATGGAGGCGTGAGCAGCACGTTCGTTGAGTAGCCGACGATGAGCTGGTCGCGGATCTCGGTGTCCGTTGCTCCATCGGCGACTTCAGCACGGATGAGGTTGCGGATGTTCGCCGCCACGGGAGCGTTGGATTCGGCAACACTTTGTCCGTCACACGTTGGGCAAGCGAACGTCTCGCTGAGGCGTTGCACGCGTTCGCCGTCGGTCTCTGCCCCACCCGTGTCGATCGCGGCAACGGCCAACAAGAAGACCGCTGAGACCAGCAGCGCTGGCCACAACATCCGACGAAGCCGCTGGCGGTCAGCAGCCGAGCGGGTGGCTGAGCTCGTCGCGGCGTTCACCACGGTCGGGGCGCCCTTCTCGGTCATCCGTCGTTCGCCTCGATCGCTTCAATAATCAGTGCGGCCTCCACGCCCCCGACATAGTGGCGAAAGACCAGGCCCGATGGGGCGATGAGGAAGCTCTCGGGGATTTGGGAGATCTGGAACCGAACGCTCAGGCCGGCGTCGTCAAGTACGGGCCATGCGCCGCCGTTGTCCTCGAAGAACTGTTGTACGCCGTCTGGGGAGTCGTTGAACGCGATGGAGAGCATCTTGAGACGGCCGTTCTCCTCGCCCCACTCTTCGAGGAGCACAAGATCGGGGTGTTCGGCGAGACAGGGTGGACACCACGTGCCAAAGAAGTTCACCACGACCCATTGGCCACGGAAGTTGTCGATGTTGACCGGCCGGCCGTCGATCGCCTCGCCCTTGATTTCAGGCACTCGGTTGCCCACCAAGCTGTTGGACGGTTCGTTGCCATCACCACCCCCAAACGCGAAGAGGGCCACAAGGGCGGCGACGAAGCATCCCATGATGATCGCCATGGTCCGGGCGCTGTTGCCGCCGTACGCGGCGACCGCGTTGTGGTCCACTGCGTCGAGCACCACTGCCTCGCCATCAATGTGGCCAGTAGCGATCGCGTCAGCGACCGTTGCCCTGCCCGCTTCGGGGTCAGGCGCGCCGTCAGACATCGTCGGAGACCTCCTCGGAATCCCCGCCCACCGGCACCGGGTCCTTCTTTGCCTCTGACCGGAGCGTCGTTCCCACCGCGGCAGAAACAGCATCGGTCCCTCGGCGCCGCGAGCCAGGAAAGACTGCCAGCAGTGTGCCGAGCGCCATCATGAAGCCACCTGCCCACATCCAGCTAATGAGCGGACGAACAATCACCCGAAGACGAATGGGGCCTTCGGGATCGTCACTGAATTCGTCGAGCACAAGGAACAGATCTTCGGAGAAGCCGGGCTTGACCGACGGTGTCGTGACCGGTTGTCCCAGCTCACGGTAGATCGTTCGGCCAGGGGTGTAGATCTCGTCGCCATCGATCCGGATGTTCGCGAAGAGGTGAATGCGACGATCGTTCTCGTTCCCGTCGAAGTTCACGTACTCAAAAGAGTGGTCCGCAACCGTGACGGATTCGCCGGGCAACAGTTCGGTAATGCGGTCGGTCTTGTAGCTCTCGCTGCCGGCGACAGCCACTGCGATCATGACAACACCGAGGTGCACGATCATGCCGCCGTTCGTGCGGCCGACGAAGCCTCGCCAACCCTGGCGTCGCGTTGCCAACACGACTTGACGGCCGGCCGCTCCAGCAGCGAAGCCGCCGAGTCCGAACGTCAAGATCGGGTAGAGGCCGCGTCCACCGAGAGCGATGGGCAGCACCATGGCGGCTACGCCAAGAACTGCCGGCCACAACAGCCGCTCACCGAGCAGTTCGTTCGAGGCCTTACGCCATGGCAGAACCGGGGCGCTGGCCATGAGGAAGAGCATGACGAAAGCGATGGGGCGACCCATCGAATCGAAGTACGGCCGCCCGATGGTCAGGCGGGTGCCGTCGTACGCTTCGGCGAGAAGTGGGAAGACCGTGCCGAGCAGCACAACAAAAGCGAGCGCTCCGAAGATCACGTTGTTGGCCAAGAAGGCGGCCTCACGCGAAACCGGCGAGTCGATGGCGCCCGGTGAGCGGAGACGATCCCCGCGCCAGCCAATCAACCCGATCGAGACGGTGGCCACGACCGCAAAGAACCCAAGCAACCAGGCGCCCACCGTCCCCTCAGAGAAGGCGTGTACCGATTCGACCACCCCAGAACGGGTCAGGAACGTGCCCAGAATGGTGAGCGAGAACGTTGAACAGAGCAGCGACAGGTTCCACACCCGCAACATGCCCCGACGCTCTTGCACCATGACCGAATGGATATACGCCGTGCCCGTCAACCATGGCAGCAACGAGGCGTTCTCCACCGGATCCCATGCCCAGTAGCCGCCCCAGCCGAGCACTTCGTAGCTCCACCAAGCGCCCAGCACGATGCCGAACGTGAGGAAGCCCCAGGCAATCACTGTCCAGCGACGTGTCTCCACCAGCCAGCCTTCACCGACGCGACCGGTGATGAGCGCAGCGATGGCGAACGCAAACGGCACCGTGAATCCCACGTAACCCAGGTAGAGCATGGGCGGGTGAAAGGCCACGAGAATGTGGTTCTGAAGAAGTGGGTTCGGGCCCTTGGGTTGGAAGTCGGCGGCAACAATCGCACGAACGAACGGGTTGGTGGGACCCGCCATGAGGCCGAAGAAGAACGCCGTCACGGCGTACATCACCACCAGCGCCCAGCCGAAAAGTGGGTCGAGCACTCGCTTGCGGAATTTCACCGCCACGGCCACGAGGTAGCCGGTGAGCACCAGCGTCCACAAGATGATCGAACCTTCCAGCGCTGACCACAGTGCGGCAAAGTTGTAAATCGGTGGCGTAAACGGGCTGCCGACACGCTGGACAAAGCTGACGGTGTAGTCCCGCTGGAACAGTGCGACCTGCATCACCGTGAAGGCGCCAATCGCGGCGATCAAGGCCAGCCACGTCCACTGACGTACCTGGCGCAACAGCCGATACTGCTTGGTGAAGAGGGCGTAAGAACCAGCGACAACGCCCGCAAGCGAGGTCGTCAGGCCGAGCATGGTAAAGCCATACCCGAGAATCGAGTTCACGGAAGGTCGACCTCGGAGCCCTCAGAATCAGAGCCCTCAGAATCAGAGCCCTCACTCTGGTAGGTGCCGTCGCCCACGCCGTCTCGCTCCTCGTTGTCTGCCACGTAGCTTTCCGAGTGCTTCACCAGGAGCTGGCTGGACTCGAATTCGGTGCCGTCCCAGCGGCCCTCGGCAACAACAGGAATACCGAGCTCGAACAGCTCAGTGGGTTCTTCACCGATGTGGCGCACCGTGGCCAAGGTGTCGTTGTGGGCGATGGTGAACACGATGGAACCGTCTTCGTTCGCCGCTGGTTCGTCCACGACCGTGCCCTGGATCCGGAAGCGGCGTTCACCAATCTCGTCACGTTGCTGCACCGCTTCATCCACGTTGTAGAAGAACACGCGTGCGCTCGTGAGCGCCTGGAACATGATGGCGCCCAGCACGAGGGTCAGGCCACCGATGATCAGAATGTTGCGCCACGATCGGCCCTGTTTGATCGGTCCCCCGGCACCGGGGTCCACCGGGGTCAGATCAAGATCGGCGGGCTCTGGGTTTGTGGACTCGGTCATGTTCGATCTGCCTTCTCGGAGAGGAACCGCCGACGTTCCTCAGGGACTCGGGCGCTGAGCGAACGAGAGCGTCGCATCATCGCGAGGGCGTAGCCACCGATGGCAACCGCCGCAATGCCATAGCCAGGGATCACAAATTCCCAACCCATCAGGAGGTCACTCCTTCGGCCCGGCGATCCCGCAATGCGGCATCAAGACCCACCTCATCAACCTGGTGTTCGAGCCACGCCATGCGGAATCGGTGAATGAGCAGCCAGGCGAAGACCACCTGCATCGTGATCACTCCGAGGGCGAACGTGAAGAGCATGACGCCGTCCATTTGGGTGTCGGCCACGTCGAACGTTTGGCCCTGGTGCAGGCCTCGCCACCACTGCACCGAGTACCGCACGATGATGAGGTTGGCGAAGCTCACAATGCCGAGCACGGCTGCTCTGCGACTACGGACGGTCGGGTCCATGTCGAGCTTGCGGACAGCGAGGTAACCGGCATACAGAACAAAGGAGACCGCGGTGGATGTCAGACGAGGATCCCACTGCCAGTACACGCCCCACGTCGGCTTGCCCCACAACATGCCCGTCGCAAGCGTGATACCCAGGAACAACACGCCAATTTCGGCCGACGCCCCTGCTAACAGATCCCAGAACACCGACTGCTTGCGGAGGTAGATGACCGAACCCACCAGGGTGATTGAGAACGCCACGTAGAGCGACACGATCGCTGAGGGAACATGTACGTACAGCAGCCGGAACGAGTCGCGCTGGCTGACCTCAGGCGGGGTGATGATGAGGGCGAAGACCAGCAGCGCCGCCAACAAGACAAGAGCGATGATGCCAAGCACTCGGGTGGTGGGTGAGCCGGTGTGCAGCGGGGTTGGGCGCGCCGCAAGGGCGCTCTCGAACGCATCCTGAGATGGGGCCGGGTCGTTCACGATTCCTCCACGAGCGTTCCGAAGGCAAGGATCCCCGCCCCGGTGTAAAGGGCGGCGAAAGCTCCGAGCATGAGCGCCCACGGCCACCCGTCTCCAACGGGGCCGAACAATGCGGCTTCGGTGGCGAGAGTGGCTGCGAGCAAGACCGGAGCCAGCACGGGGAGAACAAGAAGCGGGACGAGTGTGTCTCGTACTCGCAACCCGGCGCCCAGCGCGGCGTAGAGAGTACCCGCTGCGGCGATGCCGACCGTGGCCGAAACGACGGTGGTGACCAGAAGCACAGGATGACTCAACGGTGGGCCATACAGAGCGAAGCTTCCAAGTCCAACAACAAGCTCAAGCACCAGGAGCTCAACCAGTACGGCCGACATCTTGCCCAGGAACACTCCCGCCGGATCGAGCCCAGCCATTCGTAACGCATCCAGATTGCCGTCCACGGCCTCGATGGCAAAGGACCGGCCGATCGCAAGAAGCGCTGAAAACAGCACCGCGAGCCAGAAAAGTCCCGGCGCCACTTTCTCCAAGATCGGGATCTTGTTGGTGCCTGCGCCCGCTCCGCTGATGACCTGTTGATCAGGCGAAATGCCGAACCCGAACAGGATCAGCACGAGCAACGCAAAGGGAAGCACTTGGGTGGTGAGCACACGCGACGCGGCCTCGACCCGCAGGTCCTTGCTGGCAACAAGCCTGGCATCGCGCAGCATCACGAAGCGCCGCCGTCTGGATCGCCAAGGTCTGTTGTGATGTGGCCACCCACCACGTTGACCACCCGGGTGGCCAACCCCGCAACCCGGTCCAATTCGTGACTGGCGACCAGCGCGGTTGCTCCTGACGCCACCGCCTGATGCACGAGCTCGTCCACTACGTCTCGACCAGCAGCATCAAGCCCCGCGTGGGGTTCGTCGAGCAGCCAAAGCACCGGGCGTCGACATACCAAAACCGCCATTGCGGTTCTGCGGCGCTGGCCAGCCGAAAGGCCAGACACTGGTACCGAGGCGAGGCGGCCACCGACCCCAAGCCGGTCCATCGCCGGCCCCACCATCGCCGCATCACCGTGGTTTGCTGATGTCCAGAACCGAACGTTCTGCTCGACCGTCAGATCGTCGTAGAGCGCCGTGCCATGTCCGAGGAGGCCGACACGACGGCGCAACGCTCGGCGCTCATCGCGTCTCGCTAGGTCGTGGCCGAGCACCCTTCCCGCTCCCCCGGTGAGGGGCGCCAAACCGGCGCACAAACGCAACAACGTGCTCTTGCCCGCTCCGTTTGGGCCCTGCAACAGCGCCACTTCTCCAGCCTGAACGGTGAGATCAGCCCCAGCCAGCGCAGGGAAACGGCCGATGAGACTGACAGCCTCGGCCAACTCGATCACCGGAGTCGTCACGACGAGTCACGATATGCCCGCCACAGCCGACAAGGAAGTCTTCATGTTCTTCGCGACCGAAATGTGGGGTGGCACCTTCTGACCTGGGCGCCGTACTAACCTTGCGCGGTCCGCAGACATTCGTCTGAGCACCGCCTCGTTCTCTCCGCAGGATCACCATGTCGAATCGCACCGCAACTATTATTGGAGGCCTCGGCCGCACGCTGATCGCCCTCGGTCTTGTTGTGCTGATGTTCGCTGGGTTCCAGCTTTGGGGAACCGGCATCCTTGAAGCCCAGGCCCAAGAAGCCCTCGCAGGTGAGTGGGAAGACAAGCTCGCCGAGCTCGATGCGCTTGAAGCCACCCTTCCCGACGGGGCCTTGGACCCCGCCGAGGCCGAACCGGAAGAGGCTGAACCAGAAGAGGACGCAGCACCAGCCGAGGCACCCGCTCCGGGACAAGCCGCCGACACCGGGGCTGATGATCCGGTGCTTGCCGTACCAGACGAGCCAGATCCGGAGCCTCTGCCCGACGCTCTCCCCGCCGCCTACGACGAGCTGGTTGTTCCCGCACCAGGTGAGGTGCTCGGCACGATCGCGATCGACAAGATCAAACTCGAACGCCAGATCATCGCCGGTGTTCGTCGTGGCGATTTGCGAAAGGGCCCCGGCCACTACCCGGACTCCCCTCTTCCGGGCCAGGCCGGTAACGCCGCCATCGCAGGACATCGCACGACTTACGGCCAGCCCTTCCACGATCTCGATCTCCTTGTCCCCGGCGACATCATCACGGTGAACACCTTGCAAGGCGAGCACTTCTACGAAGTGATGGGCCACACCAACGCCAACGGCGACGAGGTTGGCCACTTCATCGTGCACCCGTCAGAAGTTGAGGTTCTCAACGACTTTGGCGACAACCGACTCACCCTGACTGCGTGCCACCCGAAGCGATCCTCGCGGTTGCGCATGGTGGTGACCGCCCGGCTCGTCTCCGAGCCTCAGCGGACCACCGCCCGTCCCGCCCAGGTCTTTGAGCAGCCAACCGACGACATCTTCGACCTCGCTGGCGAATCAGACGCCGAGACCGAAGGCGACACAGAGCCCGCGGACAGCGAACCCCTGGAGGAGTACGCACTCGATAGCGAGAGCGCCGTGGGGATCGACGAGAACGCCCTTGAAGAATCGCTGGGCTGGAACACTGAGGAGACCAACCCCACGTTGATGTGGGGGGCACTGGCGCTGGCCGTTGCGCTGTTCGCCGCGATTCTGGGGCACTTCTGGCGCAAGTGGCCGACCTATCTCCTCTCGGCGCCCATTTTCTTCGTATTGCTGTTCTACACGTTCGTGCATTTGGACCGTCTGCTTCCAGCGCTCTGATCCGGCACACTGGCCTCGTGCGAAGCGACAGGCTGGTGAGCAACACCGAACCGAACAGCGCTGTTCGCGCGCCGCTCGCTGCCCCGCGGCTCCCGAGCTTTCGCTCGGTGCGCCTGGGCGCGATTCTGGGTGCCCTATGTGTGATGATCGCCGGATGCAGCTTGATCGGCGGCGACGAACCTCTTTTCGGCGGAGCGGTCGAGTCGGCGCATGAGAACAGCGCCGGTACGAGTTCCACAGCCCCAGAAACCACAACAACGGCGACGGTGCCCGAAGAAACCACCACAACCACGCTTCCGCCGGTTGTCTTGGCGCTGCGCCCGAACCTCTCGCTCGCCCCCGGCGAGTGCTACGACTCGGTTCCGCCCCCCATCGAGACAACCACGACCAGCGCGCCGCTGCCGGTCGAAACAAGCGCTGACGACCAACTCGCCACCACCACCACAACCGAGCCCATCGTGATCACCGAGCCCACGGCTCCCACAACAACGTTGCCCAAGCCGCCGACGCTCGCAATCGTCGATTGCAACGGCACGCACCGCGGCGTTGTGTATTCGATCATGTGCCTTGGTTCGCTGGCCGCCAAGGACGATCCGGTGATTGACCGTCCGGAGGACCTCGGACAAGTCGCCTGTCCGGGCGAGATCGGCCTCAATTGGCCCGGTGATCGAGTTCTGCGCCGCGCCGGTGCTCGCGTGTGCCTCGCCATGTTCGAAAGCCTCTACGGCGAGTCCTACGCCCAGTCTGAGATTCGCACCGAAGAGTTCGTGCCTTCCAAGGGCGTGTGGGGCCTGGGAAACCGCAACCTGGTTTGTGCCGCCGGCGAACCACCGCCTTGACCCACCACCACTGGAGGGTGAAACGTCGGAGCATCAACAACTGGGCGGCCTCCGCGAATTAGTGTCCTGCGTACTGTGTTGCAGACATTCACTTCCAACGCACTTGTGTACGCCATCGCCCTCGCCATCGGCGGAGGGCTTGGACTTGCAAGAGGCGGTTCATTCCAAGCGATTCGCCACGCAAAGGTAGCGGCGTGGCCACTACTGGCTGTTGGTATTGCCCTTCAGCTCGCCGCCGAGAGCGGCGCTCCGGGGGCCGTCTCGCTCGCCATCGCGGGAACCTTCTTTCTCATCATCGCTCTCGGCCTCAATCTGCACCTGCGGGGCACGACTATCACCAACATTGGCCTGATGCTCAACCTCACCGTGCTGACGTGGAACGGCCATATGCCGGTTCGGGTGAATGCGTTGAAGGAAACGGGCCTCATCGACGCAACGGTGAACGAGAGCACCGCGATCATCACGCTGAGCGGCTTCAGTGCAGTGGAAACAAGCGCAACCGGCCTGCGGTGGCTGGGCGATGTGCTGGGAGGCGCTCCGCTTCTTGCCCCGATGTCCTTCGGTGATCTCACCATCTTGGCTGGGCTCAGCATCGTGCTGCAGAATCTCATGTTGACCAAACGCGCTGCCGGCCTCAGCGTCGATGATCTCTTCGGCGCCGAAGTGACCGCATCCGAGAGCGACGACGTCATCGACTTGCGTGAACCAGAGGTGGAACAGGCGCCGGCGATGGTGGCGCAGGCGCAGTCATTCCCTGAGCCAGTGCCGGTGGGTGTGCCCACGGGCGTTCGTTTCCCAACCCAGCGTGCGGTCATGCAGCGGCTCAGTCCGCTTCCGTTCGAAGAGGGCGACGTTCGTCTTGTCCCGCTTCGTGCTCAGTCTCGCGGCGCGGCAATGCCCAATCCAGCCCACGTCTGAGGCTGGGCGCCCAGACCGAGCCCGGTTGTCGGGTTCCAGAATTCGGCCAGTTTGCTTGCTTCAGCTCCGCGCCTCAGCATCGTCGCGAGCGTCTGGGCGTCGTGGGTCCAGGCATCACCGGCTTGAGCGAGGGCTCGCCATGCCAGATAGCTGAGTTGTGGCCACGCTGGCCCGCGCCAGTAGGTGTCGGGGTCGAATGACGTTTCGTCAGATCGCGCCCCCGCCGGCCCGAACGGTGCACCGAATCCTGCGTTGTCGGTCAGCAACGCCAGGGCCTCTGGCCTGGGGTCGACAAGGCATGCCAGCATCGCGTCGAGCGTCGGCCGAGCATGGCCCGCCACGGCAAGCGCTGCGGCGCCCTGCGTCTCGTTCGGGCGGCGATCCTGCCACCAGGCAGTATCGATCATGGGGTCGTCGATCCAGGTCTGAACGGAGGCTCCCCACCGTCCAGCGATCGCTGCAACGAGCGCCTCCGCCGCTGGGCGGAGGGCGCCCGCCTGCCCGACCGCTGCCAACTCCGCAACGTTCCAAGCGATCAGGGCGTTGAAGCCAATCGAGCCCACAGCGAAGCGGCTGGAACCGGTCGGCCCTCCGCTCGGCTGAGCGAACTCGAGGGCGCTCACCATGGCGTTTTTGTCCTCCCGCCAGGAGGCTCGCCCTGTGTTTCGCCACGCTTCGACCTCACCACCAGCGGGGATCAGCGTGGCCCAATCCGCCCAGCGGGCACTGTCGTCGCAGCCGGTCTCCCACGGATGGAAGACAGGAACGAGACCGTGCGGGGTTCGAGGACGTGTGTCCAGCAGGTGCCCAAGGCCGCGACGACACCGCTCGAACAACTCCTCAGATACGGCAAACCCTCGACGGACGAGCTCCGCCGCTGCGTGGCCAAACATGGGAGGCTGGGTGATTGACGAGGTTCTTGAGCGCCCCCAATATGGGGCTCCCGCCTCGGGCTCGCTCCAATAGATCATGTGCGGGACGAAGCCCGAGGTCGGGTCCTGCATCGCAAGAACGTTTTTCAGCTCGAGGACGCATCGGTCATCGCCGAGTGCGGCCCAAATGATCGAATGGAAACAGGAATCCCACAGCCATTGGTGCGGATACGTCGTTGGATTCGGAACGCAGAAGCCTGGATCGCGCCAGGCTGCTTCGAGCATCGCCCGAACGTCATCTTCGAACTCGTTCGCGTGGTCCCGGGTCATCGGTGCGCTCTCACCCCGTCATCGTAGGAAAGGGCCGCTACGTTCAGTCAGACATGCCCCGTGCCGCGTTCCTCTCCTTCCGCCTCGGCGCCACCGACGGCGTCTCCGGCGTGACCGCCAAGTGGCAGGAGCAAGTCGAGACGTTGGGATGGGACACCTTCACCGTCGCGGGGCCATGCGCCCCGGGTGAAGGACACGTCGACATCACCGTTGCCGGGTTGGAGCTGGGGGCAACCCACGCGCCAGACCACAACGAGCTCACGGCGGCGCTGGCGACCGCAGACCTCGTCATCGTCGAGAATCTCCTGACCATCCCAATGAACCTGTCGGCATCCCGCGTCGCCAACCAGGTTCTTCGCGGGCGCCCAGCCTTGCTTCACCATCACGACCCGCCGTGGCAGCGCAAGCATTTTGCCCACGTCACCGAACTGCCTCCCGTCGATACCGCTTGGCGCCACGTCACGATCAACCGCCTCACCCAACGCCAGTTCGCCGAACGAGGCATCGACGCCACCACGATCTACAACGGATTCGATACCCGTGCGCCGCTGGGAGACCGGGCGGCGATGCGGGCAGTCCTCGACGTTGGGGCAGACGAACGACTCGTCGTCCATCCAGCTCGAGCCATCCCCCGCAAAGACGTTGGAGCGGCGATTCGACTGGCAGAAGAGCTGGGAGCCACCTACTGGCTCACTGGCCCCGCCGAGGACGGCTACGACGCAGAACTTGATCGACTCATCAACGCTGCGTCCTGCCGGGTCATTCATCGCAAGGCCGAGACGATCCCCGACCTGTACGCCGCCGCGGACCTCGTTGCCTTTCCGAGTACCTGGGAAGGGTTCGGGAACCCTCCCGTGGAGGCCTCAATTCACGAACGGCCGGTGGCTGTTGGCCCCTACCCGGTGCGTGAGGAGCTCGCTGAATTGGGATTCCAATGGTTCGATGTCGACGATCTCGCGGCGCTTGAAGCCGAGCTTCACAGCCCCGACCTTGACCGCATCGCACACAATCGCCGTCGAGCAGAGGAACATCTGAGTGTGGAAGCTCTGCGAAATCGTTTGGAAGACCTCTTTGCCAAGGCAGGCTGGGGGCTATGACTGCTCCCGTCGATCCGGTGCGAGTGCAGCGCCAGAAGGTTGCCGCCCTCGTCTCCAAGGGGATTCGGCTCGGCACTGGCCTGTACGTCGTTGCCAGCATTGTGTTCTTTGTCGGTTTCGCAACCGGCTTCACCCGGCCGCAGGTGTGGATCATCGTCATCCTCATGATCGTCGGGTCGGCGCTGCTCGCGCCGGCCATGGTCTTCAACTACGGCGTGAAGGCGGCCGAGCGTGAGGACCGAAAGACCGGCAAATGATGGAACGCACCGCTGTGGGGCCGAGCGACCTCAATAACCAGGGCCGGCTTCCTGGGCCTGAGCGGCGCCGCCAACTCCTCGAAACCGCACGACGCGTTTTTGCTCGAACCGGGTTCCACGAGACGTCCATGAACGACGTCGCTGCGGAAGCGGGCGTCACCAAGCCCGTCGTTTACCAGCGATTCTCCTCGAAACGAGAGCTGTACCGGGCGGTGTTGGAAGACATCGGCGAACGACTCCAAGCCGAGGTCATCGAGAGCGCCGCGCTCGCCGTTTCTCCCCGTGAACAGGTCGAAGCAGGCTTCGCGGCCTACATCGAGTTTGTGCAGCAAGACCCCGATGGGTTCCGTTTGCTGTTCAGCGGATCAAGCCGTGATGATGCGGAGTGGGCGGCAATCGCCACGCGTATCGAGCGGTCTGTCGCCGACAGCATCGCCTCGCTCATCGCCGTCGATGGCATGGGCAAGGATCACCGGATGGCCCTTGCCCATGGCGTGGTTGGCATGGCCGAAGGCATGGTTCGCTACTGGCAGTCGGGCGCCGATAGCCCCAGCGAAGCCGAGCCCACGAAGGCGCTTGAGCCGAACGATCTCGTTCGCGATCTCACCACCCTTGCCTGGGTGGGCTTGCGCGGCCTCGAAGCACCTTGATTCGTTCATGACCGAGCGGGCGCCCAACGGCAAGCTCATCGAATCAGTGTGGGACTTTCCACGGCCTCCGGCGCTCGAACGAGTGGAGTGGCACATCGAGGTCCGCCACCAAGGCGAACAGATTGCATCCGCACCGTGGGCCTACCGCATTCTGGAAACCAGCCAGCCGCCGGCCTACTACGTGTCTGACCGGTTCGTCTCAGCGGAGGTTTTGCGGCCGAGCACACACTCGACCTTTTGCGAATGGAAGGGCCCAGCCACCTATGCCGACGTTGTGACCGGGCAGGGCGTAACGCCGAAAGCAGCGTGGAACTACCCCGATCCCTCCCCTGCCTACAGCGCCATCGCGGGCTTCTGGGCGTTCTACGCCCAGGCTCTGGACGAGTGCAGCGTCGACGGCGAGCTCGTGATCTCCAATCCCGGGACCTTCTACGGCGGTTGGCTCACGGGGAATGTCGTTGGCCCCGTGAAGGGTGCCCCCGGCACGCTCCACTGGTAGCCCGGCCGCCTAACCGGGGGCTGAGGACCCAAGCGCTGGGTTGGCGAGTCCGGTCACGGTGATCGTCGAGTCGATGAAGACCTCCTGGCCGCTGACTACCGCCACGTTGTCCGCACGCTCAACCTCAAGCACAGGCTCGATCCCGCCGCCAGACAGGATGTGTTCGGCCACCTCGGCTTCCAGCGTTGTCTGAACGTGGGCAACCGCCTCGTCCAAATCGGGGAAGTCTTCCGGCCCGGTGCCAACGTGGGTGCGATAGGCGCCCTTGCCCTTCCGGGTGATCACGGCGGCCCGTTGCACTCGCACTCGGCCGACCACCGCTCCCACCGCGTTCGCTACACCCGCATGCTCGTGCACGACAAGGTCTGCTCCGAGTCGAGCCGCCACCGCCGGGTAGTGCACCCCGGCCGAGGCACCGAGCGCAACGATCGGACTCCGCACGTCGATCCTCACCGCAAGATGCCCGTCGACGCTTTCTTCGGCTGACCCCGCGTGATGCAGCAGTCCGGCTCGGACCAGCGGATGGGTGGCCAAGGCCGGGTCGAATCCATCGCGTTGCAGGAGGACCGAGAGCAGGGCATCAACCGTTGCCGAGGTCAGAGCAGCGAGCACCTTCGCCGCCGCGGCCTCAGGCGAGTCCGCCAAGAGAGCACCCCGCCGATCTGACAGCCGCGCCAACAGATCGGCGCCAGCGACCGCGGCCGCCCTGTCATACCGCACACCCGACCCGGCCTCGGGCGAGCCGAGCTCAAGAACATGCGCGGCATCGGTCGGGGTGAAGCTTGACCGCAGCACCAGCCCCTGGCTCACCAATGCGTCGAGCTGCACCTCGTGCCGGCGTGTTGGAACAATGTCTCGCAGAGACCTCGGCCCGTCAGCGAGCGCAGACAGCAAGTCACGTTCAATCGCCCCTCGAGAGTCTGGTCGAGGATCCGGACGCACCTGCACGGCGAACGACGCAGCGAGCCACCGGGACTGATAGTCCGACACCTGCTGATCCAAGACTGGGCGGACCACGTCGGGAAACTGGTGGGCAAGGAGCGAGAGCGGCACGACACGGCGCGGTCCAAGCCGGAGCTGGCCGTCGCCTTTCTGCTCATCAAACCAAACCTCGCTGTCTCCACCAAGCCCGAACGTGTGCATGTCGACGGCCTCAACCATGGTCTGATGGCCGCCAACGGTGGCCCCAGCCGTGCTCAGCCGGGGCAAACCGCCATCCAGCACGGCGATATCGGTCGTGGTGCCACCAATGTCGGACACGATCGCATTGGTAGCTCCGGTGAGATGCCTGGCCCCAACCACGCTCGCAGCCGGTCCGGACAAGATGGTCTCGATCGGACGCTCGACAGCAGTCGATGCTGCGATCAGCGAACCGTCGCCACGCACGATCATGACCGGAGCGTCGACGCCAAGTTCACCGAGAAGCTGCGTTGTCGCAGCAACCAAGGAGGTGATGAGGCCAATGAGACGGGCGTTCAGCACCGACGTCACCGCTCGCTTCGGCCCATTCAACTTCGCCGTGAGCTCGTGGCTACAGGTCACGGCCGGTGCCGCGCCCTCGATCGAGCGGTGCGCCCTGATCCAATCCCTCACCTCCAACTCATGAGAGGGATTCCGCACCCCGAACTGGCCAACGACCGCGTAACCAGCCACAGGGCCGACCGAAGCCATTGCTTCCCCCAACGCCTGGAGATCAAGATCAGCAATTGGTTCGCCGTGGCTGGAGTGGCCACCGGCAAGGGTGATGACCGGATCGCCGCCCAACGCCGCAGGAAGTCCCGCCTTTTCCAACTCCGTCTCGGTGAAACCGACCGCCACGAGGCACACGCCGCCTCCGTGACGCTCAACCAGGGCGTTCGTCGCCAACGTCGTCGACATCGACACGAGTCCAATCCGTTCAAGCACCGGACGGCCGGCATCGACACCATCTGCCTTCGCCTGGATTGCGAGCACACCAGCGATGGCCTCGCCAATGC
This sequence comes from Caprella mutica, assembly GCA_947561585.1. Lineage (NCBI taxonomy): Eukaryota > Metazoa > Arthropoda > Malacostraca > Amphipoda > Caprellidae > Caprella > Caprella mutica. The sequence continues at coordinate 3,402,511 of CANNZV010000001.1, read as the reverse complement.
CGATGGAGAGGTCGTGTCTGGTCGTGAGTGCCTTCGCCGTAGCGACGACGCTGTTGGCGGCCTGATCGACCAGAACGGCATCGGTATAGGTGCCGCCGGTATCGATTCCCAACAGGAGCGTGGAGGTAAAGCTGTTCGACATTGCGGGGCAGGCTAGGGCCAGTAGCGTCGGCGTTGTGACGATTGACTTGCGAAGCGACACCGTGACCAAGCCCACAGAAGAAATGCGGGCGCTTATGGCGGCGGCCGAGGTCGGCGATGACGTGTACGGCGAAGATCCGACCGTGAACGCTCTGGAGGCTCACGTCGCAGACATGTTCGGCATGGAATCAGCCATGTTCGTTGCCACCGGCACCCAATCGAACCTGTGCGGCATTCTCGCCCATTGCCAGCGGGGCGACGAGTACCTCGTCGGCCAGAACGCTCATACGTTCCGCTACGAGGCCGGCGGCGCCGCGGTTCTCGGCAGCATCCAGCCTCAGCCGCTCGACCTCCAGCCCGACGGCACCTTCGATCTCGAGCTGCTGGAGGCCAACATCAAGCCCGAACCGAACGGCTATCACTTCGCCCGGACCCGGCTTCTTTGCCTGGAAAACACCCATGACGGCAAGCCGTTGCCGCGCGACTACGTGGCCCAGGCACAGGCGTTGGGCCGCCAGTACGGCCTGGGCCTCCACCTCGATGGGGCCCGGCTCTGGAATGCCGTCGTCGCTCAGGACACGACACCGGCGGACCTGGTCGACGGTTTCGACACCGTCTCGGTGTGTCTCTCCAAGGGACTCGGAGCGCCGGTTGGCAGCATCCTCGTTGGCCGCGCCGACCTCATCGAAGAGGCACGGCGCTGGCGCAAGATGCTTGGCGGTGGCATGCGTCAAGCTGGCGTCCTTGCTGCGGCTGGCCGTCACGCTGTGGATCATCACGTCGCCCGTCTGGCCGATGACCACCGACGTGCTGCCCGCCTCGCCGAAGGCCTCGGCCAGATCGACGGGCTGACCGTGGCAGAACAGAACACCAACATGGTCTTTGTTGAGTTCGATGCTGCCGCCGACGGCGGCCCCCGAAGCTTGTCGAGCATCTCGGCACGGCTTGCCGAGGACGGCGTGATCGCCAGCACGATCGCCCGAACCCGCCTGGTCTGCCACCTCGATGTCTCCGATGAGGACATCGAACAGACCATCTCTGCCTTCACCACAGCGCTCGCCTAACCGGCTGGCATCGCTTCTCGGTCTGACGAGGCGCCGGAAACCTGGCACGATCTCAGGATGCACCTCGCTCCCTCGAACGGCCTTGAACTCTGCTACGACTCCTTTGGAGACGCATCGGGCGAACCTCTCCTGCTCGTGATGGGCTACACGGCGCAGATGATTGCCTGGTCCGAGGGGTTCTGCGAGGAGCTCGCTCGCCGAGGCTTCTACGTGATCCGGTTCGACAATCGGGACTGCGGCCTGTCCAGCAAAACCGAAGGGACCCCTCCCGACGTCATGTCGCTGCTGGCGCGCAACGCAGCCGGGGAGACCATCACGCCGGACGAGGTTCCCTACACCCTCAGTGACATGGCCAACGATGCGGTTGGCCTGCTGGACCACCTGGGGATCGAGACCGCCCACGTCGCTGGTGCGTCGATGGGCGGCATGATCGTACAGATGCTGGCTATCGAGCATCCCGATCGCCTTCGCTCCGTGACCTCGATCATGTCGACCACCGGCAATCCCGAGGTAGGCCAGGCCGACCCCGAGGCCATGACCGCGCTGCTCATGCCGGCGCCAGAGGGTCGAGACGCTGCACTCGCTCAGAATCTGTCCACGAATCAGATCATCGCCGGCCCCCTGTGGGACCGGGACGACGCGATCCGCCGAGTGGCTGAGTTTTACGATCGCAGCTTCTACCCCATCGGGGCCGCATTCCAGTTGGCGGCGATCGCCGCAACCGGTGACCGCACCGAACGCCTCGCAAACGTCGATCTTCCGTTCCTCGTCATCCACGGCAAGCGCGACTCGCTCATCAGCGTGACCGGGGGCCGGGCCACCGCCGAGGCGGTGCCAAACGCCGACCTTCTCGAACTCGACGCGATGGGCCACGACGTGCCTGAGCCGCTCTGGGGCCAGGTCGCTGGCGCGATCGAGGCGATCGCCAAGCGGGCGACGCTGTCCTACTCCAGCTGAGATCGGCGGGCGTACCGCAGCAGCCCCCCAATGGCTGCGGCTACCCCCACAAGACCCACGATCCACCGGCGCGTCGCGCCCCCGTTGGCGGGTTCGTCAGTCACGGGTTCGTCAGTCGCCGGTTCATCATTCACGGGTTCATCATTCACGGGTTCATCATTCACCGATGTCGCCACCGCGCTCTCCAACGCCGGCTCTGGTTGTGGCGGCTCGATGCGCCTGAGCGGCACGGCGAGCGTGGCGCCCCGCAACGTCAATTCGACCTCGTCGGCAGCCGTCTCGCTGGACAAGCATGCGAATCTGGCGGGTGCCGCGTCGGTGGCGAACCAACAGCGGCCATCGCCCGCCAACAACGGCGTGACCGGAGGATCAACGAAGGTCGGCAATTCGCCATTGCATGTCGTTCGGCCGTTTCCAGAGGCGCACTCAACCGACAACTCAGCCAGATCCACGAGCGTCGCTCGGCCGCTGAATCGATCGAGAACAGCCTCGACCTGTCGGCGGTTCACTGACCCAAACACGGGGATCTCCGAGTTCATCAGCGAGTCCTGACTCGGCCGGACCACTCCCGCTTCGCCCAACTCCCCATAGCAGCCGCCAACGGTGGGCTCGATCCGCACCGCTTCTGCGGGGCTCGGTCCGAAGTAGTGCTCGTCCAGGCCGAGCTCGCCAAGTTGACCACGCAACGTCCAGGCCATCGGGTCCACACTCCCGATGAGGTCGCCCCACCAACGCTCTGCTGTTGCTGCATCCGGAGCACAATTCGGACGGGCGATGGACGTCGGCCGACCATCGAAGCCGAAGTACTCGTCGCGCAACGCGAACAGACCGTGCCCCCATTCATGCGCAAGCGTTTGCGCTACCCCGAGCGGGTCCGACGCCGGGAGGAAGACACGAGCATCGCCGAACGTCATTCGCGATGACACCGGCACAACGGCTCGATCAAAGAAGGAGGTGGCCCGAGCGTCGGAGACCGATGCACCCGTTCGGTTATACAGCGCGGTGATCTGCAGGTTGTCCAGGCCCCAGCCAACATGGTGTCCGTCGTCTCCTGCGCCAGACAGCAGGCCCGCTTCTGTCCGCAACGGCTGGTCGAGGTACCAGAAGTTGAAGCGCTGCTCCGAACCGGTCAACGGCTCGATGGCGAACGGTCCCCACACATACCTGCCGTCCTCGGCCGACGATGACGCCAACGTTCCATCCCAGCCCAGGTGGAGCGGTCCATCCACGCCCAGCATCGGCCTGGCGATCTCCGCAAGCGTGTCGAGCCCTGCTGGCCAGTCGTCGCCCGCTCTGCCAAAACCACGATCCCCGATACCCGCACCGACGAACAGGATGTTGATTCGCTCCGCCGATCGCCGGTTGTGTCCGGGCACGAGCTCGCTGATCGTGGGGTCGATCACCTCAAACGCAACGCCGCCTGCCATCAGCTCGCAGTTACTTGGGGTGGCACCTACGCAGAGCCAGTAGCGGTAGAGCCCGGGCGCAAGCGAGATTGTTGGGTCAGCCGGGTCGATGGAGCCGGTGACGCCGGAGAAATCGTCCCACTGCACACGGTCGAATCGGCGACGGAGCACTTCGGTGCCTGATGTTCGTTCGGCGACCATGAGGTGGACATCGGAGCGAGGTCCGCTTGCCTGTCCCGTTGCTTCGTCGCTGGCGAACCCACGGATCCGAAGGGGGCGCCCGGCAAAGATCACTTGGTCGTTGTCCGCGAGAAGGGAGATGGGCCCATTCCCCCACACCGTTTGCACCGTGGCGACGGGGCCGAGGGTTTGACCATTCGCTCGAAGCAGAAGCGTTCGGCTGCCCTCGGCCAGCACCTCCGCCCCTACATCAGTGCAAAGCAGCGCCAGCTGATCGGGATGCGGAAAGCAACGGGTCGGTTCGTCCACGGCGGCACCAGCGAATGGGTCGACGATGGCGGCCTCCGCGATGTCGGCAGCCACCACTCCCGGAGCGAAAGGGATCACGCAATCGAAGCCGATGCCGGGAAGTTGAGGAGCCGAACCGGAGCCGGCCGCTGCCTCGCACGATCCTGGCAACTCGACCAGCGTCGTCGGATCGATGGCCTCGGCATCGGTCGTTGCGTCGAGCTCGGTTTCGCTTCCGCCCTCCGTTTGAGCGTGCGCCGACCCGGCGCTCAGCAGGACCACCGCAACCAGCCCAGGAACGATGAGCAAGATCCGTGAAAGGCGAGCCACCGCAGGATTCTGCCAGCTCAACACCAACGTTCTCGATTCCAGCTGCTCGGCACCGACAACAACGCACAAGCCTCGGCTGCACGTCTGGCGGCACCTGCGGCTACGAGAGCGTCAATGATGCTGCGGGCAGGCTGACCCAACGAGCGCCCGCCCCAATTTGAGGATCAGCCTTCAAGCCAGGCCAGACGTCGGCTTCACGACCGGGCCACACCCGAACGATGCCTCGAACCTGATGCGAACCAGCGGCGATCGAACGTCCGGGACACGGAGCGGTGCCGATCGCAGCAGAAACGATCATGGTCTTGCCAGGCTCGATCCACGGCCAGTACAGCGTGTCGGCAGCACGAGCTGATTGCGAGAGTCCCACGCCGTTCACGGGGCCGAGTGTCAGGTCAACACCGGCGCCGAGATCAAGCGTCCATGTCTGAGAGCTTTGGTTCGTGATGGTGACGGTGGCTGTCACGATCTCTCCGCGCCGTGCCGTCGGGCTTGCCGGTGCGACCGAGACGCTGAGACCGATGTCGGACGCCGGGATCGTTCCAGCCGGAGGGGCGACGCACGCCGCCCGTTGATACAGATCAGCCGCAGCCGTTTTCTGCTCAACGACGTCGTTCGTGTTCGGCAGCGGCAGGCCGAGTCGGCGGTGGTATTCCTCCCCGTTGATGAATGATTCGGCCACCGAGGCAACCGTGGCTCCTGAGCGAATGCGGCCGGCCCACAAGTTCACACTCGCCCGGTCGCCGTTGCGTCCGAGGACTGCGCTGAAGAGCCGGGCGACATCAAGGTCGGGCTGGGTCTTCGAGGTGAACTCGGGTGAAGCAGAGAAGGCGACGATCAGCTCGGAGAGCGCCATGCCGTTGTTGAGGCGTGAGGTCCAATAGGCCACGCCGCCTGCTTCGCCTTCGCGGCCGAGAACGTTGCGGTACACGGTTCGTACACGGGCGCCATTGGATTTGCCACCAAGGCGTGCCTGCCCTTCAGGGGAACCGACGAAGCCGTTGCTGATCGACACAATCGAGTGTCCCTGGCGGGCCACGCCCGCCCAGTAGACCCAGCCGCTGGCGTCGGGCAATCGGCCGAAGGCGGCGAGGTAAAGACGGGCAACAGGGAACCAGACTTCCTGGTACTCCTGGGACCGAACAAACTCTTCGATGAGCTGGCCTTGCGAAAGGTCTCCATCGAGCCGTCCGGACCAGTAGTCCAGGGTTCCCGCGTCGATCGATCGAGCGAAGAAGTCGCCGTACTGTTGACGAACGAACGCTCCATTGCTGAGCGACACCCTGGTACTCGCCACGGTGGACGATTGCCGAGACGCAGCAGCATCGATCGCGAGATCGGCGGCGACTGCCTCTTCCGAGAGGGTTTCTTGGGCTGCGACTGGCTGCGCTAGTGCAGCGGTAAGCAGTGCAGCGAGCGCCACGATGAGCGCGGCGGAAACGGTGCGAGAAAAGTCCGGGCGATTCATTGCTCCGAACCTTAGTCAAGTTCGAGCAATTTGTTTCAACTACATGACGAAATTAGGCCCAGAATTGACGCATGGAGTGATGGGTTTGCGCTTGCCACTACGAAACCACCACTGAGAGGGGCATTTCCGTGCAAATCAGTCACAACACATCCCGCAGACTCCAAGATGGGGATCAGTGGGCGAATGTCATACGGCTGCAACTGATTCTCAATCACGACATCCGCGAATCCCGCCGCTACCAGGCCGTAGTTGAGGCAGTCTCCGCCGTACCGCGTCAAACGCACTCGTTCTGCCACCTGATCGAACGCTCTGATCTCCGCTGGAGTGACGAACATTGACGGATGCGTGCAAAGCAGGATTTTCTCAGAAATTTCTGCCGATGCTCTTCCCTTCAACGTTCGCAGACTGTCGGCACGGCTGAGTGTTCCCTCGCCACCGATGCCGACGTATGTTTCATCGAGCACGGGGAGGTGCATCCAGCCCGCGACCGGCACGTCGTCGACACTCAGTCCGACCAGTGTTCCCCACGAGGGTTGACCCGAAATAAATGCTCGGGTGCCATCAATGGGGTCGATGATCCACTCGAGCGAACCCGAGCCGGTCTGGCCCCGTTCCTCACCCACGATCGAGCTGCCAGGAAAGGCCTGGTTGATGGCCGCCCGCAGCAGATCCTCGACAAAGCCGTCGGCGACCGTGACCGGATCGAAGACGCCTTCGGGGGCACCACCTGCGGTGCCCTTGTCCGACACGGCCAAGGGCTGGCGGAACCAATCGAGCGAACGGCGGCTACACGCAACGATCCTCGACGTGAAGGCGTGAAGCTCAGCGAGCGCTGGGTAGTCAACACCGGCGACAGGCGTGCTCACCGCTCCTCGCTCACGACGCGCCGATCGCGGTCGGACCGAGCAGGGCAGTGATCTCTTGGGCTGCCGAAAGGACGACCTCTTCAAGATGTGTTCTGCCCTCACCGGGGAAGCGGTAGGCCGGGCCATGAAGGTGGACCGCCCCGACGACCTCGCCCATGCTGTTGAACAGCGGCGCTGCGACCGAGTTGATTCCCACCTCCAACTCCTCATCAGACCACGCGAAGCCAGCGAGACGAATCGACTCGAGGCGGGCGCGAATTGCTGCGGGCTCGGTCACCGAGTGTTTCGTGGGCGCCGATAGCTCGCCTTCGAGATAGTGCTCCAGAACGTCGCTCGGCCAATTGGCCAGCACCACAAGCCCGGAAGAGACAAGGTGCATGGGCACTCGAGAGCCCACCCAATCCTGCACTTGAATCGGCTGCACGCTGTCGACTTGATCGATGTAGTGCATGGAGAATCCCGAGGCAACGGACAGCCCCGCCGCCTCATTCGCCTTCCCCATCAGCATCTCGAGTTCAGGGCGAGCAACGGCGGCAAGGCTGACGTCGGCATCGACGGTGAGCGCCATCGAAGAGATCGCCGGTCCGATTCGGTAGAGCCCCAGGTCATCGAGTCGTTCAACTGCACCCAGCCCCTCCAGGGTTCCGAGCAGACGCGAAGCCGTGCTCACGGGGAGGTCGATGCGGCGGGCAAGTTCGGTCAACCCACACGGCTCCTCCGAGACGGCCTCGAGCAACCGAAACGCTCGCTCAACGCTCTGAACTCCGCTCACAACACCTCACTCATGTTCCGGGTAGCCGAGATGGCCACAAAACAGTTGATCTGAACGGCCCGTTGCGATGCGTGAGAGGTGACGATGACCCCCCGCTTACCCCTTGAACGGCGTCAGACTTCCATGATACGGTAAATTCCCACATCTTGGAAGTCCGCGACGACCTTCGCTTCGAGGGAGTCGCCATGTTGGAAGCTGATCATGTCTGACGTTGAACCCATCGATGATCTCGGCGACGAAGAAGCCGAGATCGACCTTTCTGCCCTGAGTGACGAGGAGCTCGTTGCCCAAATGCACGACGATCTCTACGACGGCCTCGGTGATGAGATCGTTGAGGGCACGGACTTGCTCCTCGCTCGCGGCTGGTCTCCAGCCAAGACGCTGAACGACGCGCTGGTGGAAGGCATGCGAGTTGTCGGCATCGACTTCCGCGATGGCATTCTGTTCGTACCCGAAGTGCTGCTTGCCGCAAACGCGATGAAGGCTGGCATGGCCATCCTCCGCCCCTTGCTGGCCGAGACGGGCGCCGAGAGTGTCGGCACCGTGGTGATCGGCACCGTGAAGGGCGACATCCACGACATTGGCAAGAACCTGGTTGCCATGATGCTTGAGGGTGCTGGCTTCGAAGTGATCGACATCGGTATCAACACCGACGCTGATGAATACCTGGCGGCGCTCGAAGAGCACAAGCCCGACATTCTCGGCATGAGTGCGCTGCTCACCACGACGATGCCCTACATGAAGGTTGTCATCGACACCCTCATCGAAAAGGGACTTCGAGACGACTACATCGTGCTCGTCGGCGGAGCGCCGCTCAACGAAGAGTTCGGCACCGCCGTCGGTGCTGACGGCTACTGCCGAGATGCCGCAGTGGCGGCCGAAATGGCCAAGGCCATGGTGACTGAGCGCCGCGAGAAGGCGAACGCTTAGCCCTCAAATGGCTCGTCGTCGAAGTGCAAACCAAGTCGTCGTCATCTACTGGCGAGACATCCCCACCCAGGTGAACGGCGTCGAGGGGCGCGAACGCCACCAGTTTCCACTGAAGCCTCGCTTCGAAAAGGCAGCCGACCGGGCCGCGATGCGAGCCGGACTCAGCGACGCCAACAGCTATGTCGAACAGGTGCGCAGCGATGCTCGCCCCGCCGGCGCTGACCCTCGCTCGGAAGCAAAAGCCGTCGCGGCCGAGCTCGACGCCAAATTCTCACTCGACGTCCTCAACACCTATGTCGATAACGGCGGGCTCGCCCCCGATTCCGCACACACCCAGACCGAAGGAACACTCCCATGACCGACACCGTGATTAGCTCGGCAACCAAGGAAGTGGTGATTGGTTTCGATCGCCCCTTCGTCATGATCGGCGAGCGCATCAACCCGACGGGACGAAAGCTCCTCGCCGCAGAGATGAAGGAGGGCGACTTCAGCCGAGTTGAGGCCGACGCCATCGCCCAGGTCGCCGCCGGAGCACAGATGCTCGACGTCAATGCGGGAATCCCGCTGGCCGACGAACCCGCCCTCCTCGCACGGGCAATCGAACTCGTGCAGAGCGTGACCGATGTCCCCCTCGCCATCGACTCCTCGATTATCGAAGCGCTCGAGGCCGGGTGCGCGGTGTACAAAGGCAAGCCGCTCATCAACTCGGTCACGGGCGAAGACGAGCAGATGGAACGAGTCCTGCCGTTGGTCGCCAAGTACGGCGCAGCCGTCGTTGCCATCTCCAACGATGAGACTGGCATCTCCGAGGATCCTGACGTGCGCTACGCCGTTGCGGAGAAGATCGTGAACCGGGCAGCCGACCACGGTATTCCTCGCTCCGACATCGTGGTTGACCCGCTCGTGATGCCGATCGGTGCCATGGGCACCGCTGGCCAGCAGGTCTTCCGTCTCGTGGGCCGTCTGCGCAACGAGCTTGGTGTCAACACCACGTGCGGCGCCTCGAACGTGAGCTTCGGTCTGCCGAACCGCCACGCCGTCACCGGCACGTTCTTGTCGATGGCGATCGGCGCCGGCATGACCTCGGCGATTATGAGCCCGCTCCATGAGGAAGTGAAGCGGGCGGTCATGGCAGCCGACGTGCTGGCAGGCCACGATCAGGACTGTGCCGCATGGATCCGGGCGAACCGAGACCCCAACGCTCCTGTCGGAGCCGGTGGAGCCCGAGGCGGCCGTCGCCGCCGTCAGGCCAGCTGAACCGTGGCCCGGATCGTCTTCACGCCGAGCGGCCTCGAGGGCGAGGTCGAGCAGGGCACCACGGTTCTTGACGCGGCACGCCAACTCGGGGCCGACATCGATTCGGTGTGCGGAGGCCGAGGCATCTGCGGACGCTGCCAGGTCACCCCGACCGAAGGCTCGTTCCCGAAGTGGGGGCTCACCGTTTCGGCCGAGGCCGTCTCAGAGCCCAACGCCGTGGAGCTCGGCTATGTGGGCAAGCGGCCGATCGTCGCCGGGCAACGGCTGAGCTGTGCAACCACGGTCCAGGCCGACGTCGTGGTTGATGTTCCCGCCGCTTCGCAAATTCATCAGCAGGTCGTTCGCAAGACCGTGGAAATCGGCGAGATCGTGCTCGATCCCGTCGTCACACTCCACTACATCGAACCCCTCACTGCCGAACTGGGCGACGACGCAACAGCGGTCGATCTCATCACCACGGCACTGCAAGCCGAGTGGGGCATCGAAGGAGCTCGCGTCGAGCCCCGGGTCCTACGCCAACTCGCTCCCGCGCTCACACGAACCATTCTCGATGGCGAAATGGCCGGCGTCACCGTCGCGCTAACCCCCGCAGGTGCAACAGCGGCCAGCACCACACCTCTCGTCTCGGCGATCTGGCCTGGCTTCGTCGACACGGCGCTCGGTGTGGCGGTCGACATCGGCTCCACCACGATCGCTGGGCATCTCTGTGATCTCGCCACGGGTGAAGTGCTCGCCACCGCGGGCCGCATGAACCCCCAGATTCGGTTTGGCGAAGACCTGATGAGCCGGGTGAGCTACGTCATGATGAACCCCGGCGGCGAGGTGGAACTCACCGACGCTGTGCGCTTGGCGCTCGACGAACTCATGGGCGAATTGGTCGAACAGCACGTGGCTGCGAGCACCACGTTGGATCGTTCCCACGTTCTCGCCATCACCCTTGTTGGCAATCCGATCATGCATCATCTGCTGCTCGGGATCGATCCCACACCGCTCGGCGCTGCGCCTTTCCTGCTCGCGACAAGCGAAGCCGTGGAACTTCCTGCTGCCCAGCTCGATCTCAACTGCCCCAACGCCTCGGTTTATGTCGCCCCCTGCATCGCTGGGCATGTCGGTGCCGATACCGCCGCAGTCATCAACGCGGAGGGGCCGCACCGGTCCGCTACGACGCAGCTTCTTGTTGATGTCGGAACCAATGCCGAGATCGTGTTGGGCGACGACCGCCAACTCTTCGCCGCCTCCTCCCCTACCGGTCCGGCTTTCGAGGGCGCCCAAATCAGCTGCGGCGTCCGAGCGAGTGCCGGAGCGATCGAACGGGTTCGGATCGAACGAGGAACGCTCGAACCCCGCATCAAGATCATCGGAAGCGATCTCTGGAGCAACGAGCCCGACTTCACAAACGCTGCCGGGGATCTCGGAATCATCGGCGTGTGCGGCAGCGGCATCATCGAAGTGCTCGGTGAGATGTACCTCTCGGGAGTGCTCGACACCGATGGTGTGATCCAAGGAGCCCGGGCGAATCCGGAGCACCCGGACTTCACCGAGCGGATCGTGGCCGACGAACGGACGTTCTCCTACGTGCTGGTGGGCGCGGAGGAGTCTCCGAACGGTCAGGAACTACGAATCACGCAGAACGATGTGCGCGCGATTCAGTTGGCAAAGGCTGCGCTGCGGGCCGGCATTGACCTGTTGATGGAGCACGCTGGCATTGAGTCGCTGGCCGATATCCGGCTCGCCGGAGCGTTCGGATCCCACATCGACCCGCTCTACGCATTGGTGCTGGGCCTCGTGCCAGATTGTCCTGTCGAGTCCGTTGCCTCTACCGGCAACTCCGCCGGCGCCGGTGCGGTTCGCATGCTGCTCTCTGCCGCCGAGCGCCGCGAAACCGAGTCCACGGTTGCCGCTGTCGACAAGATCGAAACAGCCACCGAACCACGATTCCAAGAGCTTTTCGTGAACGCGATGGCCTTTCCGCACAAGACTGTTCCCACTCCTCACCTGGCAAGCATCATCGAGTTGCCTGCCGTCACTAACAACTCGGCGGGTGACCGCCCACGCCGACGACGCCGAAAGGCCACCTCATGACTGACACCACCCCCACACCCGACGAATCAAGCGAAACCCCGGCAGCGGCTCCCGCATCGGGCGGGGGCCGGCGCGCTGGTGGCCGTCGAGGCGGTGGTGGGCGCGCCGGCCGCCAAGCCAAGCGATCCGCTGGTAACGCAGTCACGCGTCCGTTCCTTGAGCGCACGATGCCGCCCGTCGAGATGCTCGATGAGGCCGGACTGGCGCTGATCGAGGAAAACGCCGAGACCATCATGAGCGAGATCGGGATTGCTTTCCAGGACACGCCCGAAGCGCTCGACCTGTGGCGGGATGCGGGCGCCACGATCGAGGGCGAAGACCTCGTGAAGTTCCCTCGCGGCCTGTGCCGCGAGATCGTGCAGAAGCATGCTCCGAAGGAGTACATCCAGCACGCCCGCAATCCCGAGCGCAACGTGCGGATTGGCGGCAACTCCACGGTGTTCGCACCGAACTACGGATCGCCCTTCGTCACCGATCTCGACAACGGTCGGCGTTACGCCACGATCGAAGACTTTCAGAACATCGTGAAGCTGGTCTACATGCTTCCCCATCTTCATCACTCCGGTGGCACGGTGTGCGAGCCCGTTGACATCCCTGTGAACAAGCGTCACCTCGACATGATGTACGCCCACCTCAAGTACTCGGACAAGCCGATGATGGGCTCGGTGACCGCACCAGAGCGGGCCGAAGACTCAGTCGAGATGGCCCGCCTGGCGTTCGGCGGCGACCTCCAAGATCGCACGGTGCTCACCAGCCTCATCAATGCGTCGTCGCCGCTGCGGTGGGACGGCACCATGTTGGGTGCCGCCACGGTGTACGCGAAGGCCAACCAGGCCTGCATCATGTCGCCGTTCATCCTGGCTGGCGCCATGAGCCCTGTCACCGTTGCCGGTTTGGCGGCCCAAGCCCTGGCAGAAGCACTGACTGGTATGGCCTACACCCAGCTGGTGCGTCCCGGCGCCCCGGTGATCTTCGGAACATTCGCCTCCTCCATGTCGATGGCCACCGGCGCTCCCACCTTCGGCACGCCCGAGGCAGGGCAAGCGATCTCGGTGATGGCGTCGCTCGCCCGCCGCGTTGGTGTGCCGTTCCGCTCCGGCGGCCAGTTCACTTCTTCCAAGGCGCCCGATGCGCAGGCCGCCTATGAGTCCGCCTCCACGATCCTGCCGACGGTTCTGTCCGGTGTGAACTTCGTGCTCCACGCCGCTGGCTGGATCGAGGGTGGTCTGGCCATCAGCTACGAGAAGCTGATCATGGACGCCGATCAACTCGGCATGATGGAGATTTACGCGAAGGGCATCGACGTGTCCGAGAACGGGCAGGCGATGGAAGCCTTCCGCACGAACCCTCCGGGCCAGCACTTCCTTGGCAACGGGCACACACTCCAGAACTTCGAGACCGCGTTCTACCGGTCCACGGTGTCCGACGACAACAGCTACGAGCAGTGGAGCGAAGAAGGCGGGCTCACTGCTGCGGAGCGAGCGAACGGGCAGTGGAAAGAAATGCTTGCCCGCTACGAAGCCCCGCCACTCGACCCCGCCGCTGACCAGGCCATGCTCGACTTCATGGCGGCCCGCAAAGCCGAAATGCCCGACGCCATCGGCTGACGCGCCCCATCTGTGGCAACTCTGGTGCCAGACACCGGATAGACAACAGAGGAACTTTTCTGGCCTCGCCGCCGTTTGACCTTCTGACATGACTGACCTGTCTGCGCCTCCGCTCGTTCGACCCGACCTTGCCGTTCGGCGCGCCCTCGCGCCGGTTCCGACTGCTGACGGCGGGCGGGAATGGCGCTCGTTCTCACGGCCCATCGAGACAATCCTGGCGTGGGAACTCGATGAGGTCCTTCCGGCCCTGGCCAGAGCCGAGGCAGCAGCGCTGGACGGCAACTGGGCCGTGGGCTTTGTCAGCTTTGACGCTGGTCCTGCCTTCGACCAGGCCATCTCCACGCATCGTGCCAACGACACACCCCTCGTGGCGTTCGGCATCTTCAGACGCTCAGAAATCGACGACCCCACCACCGATCCTGGGAAGGCCTACACCGTCTCGGACTGGGTTCCGGCAATGGACCGTGACGCGTTCGAGAACGGCGTGCGCTCGGTCAAGGAACACATCGCTGCGGGCGACACCTACCAGGTCAACCTCACACTCCGCCTGCACGCGGACTTCACAGGCGATCCGCTCGGTTTGTTCCGATCTCTCGCCCGTTCCCAGCAGGCTGACCACCTCGTCTATCTCGACCTCGGCGATCGGGTTCTCGCCAGCGCCTCGCCCGAGCTGTTCTTCCGCTCCACTCCTCTCGACGACGGCGGGCGTTTGCTGCTTTCCAAGCCGATGAAGGGCACACGGGGTCGTCATGCCGACGAGACCCAAGACCGCGCCCTTGCTGAGGCCCTCGTCGCCAGCGAGAAGGACCGAGCGGAGAACACCATGATCGTCGACATGATGCGCAACGACTTCGGTCGGCTCGCCCGAATCGGCACGGTCGAGGTTCCCGACCTCCACACCGTCGAGACGTTCCCCACCGTCCACCAAATGGTGTCTAAGGTGACGGCTGAGGCGGACGCCTCGCTCGTCGAGGTCTTCCAGGCGTCCTTCCCACCCGCGTCCATCACGGGTGCTCCCAAGGTCAGCACGTCTCGCATCATCACCGAGCTGGAGAACACACCTCGCGGCACCTACTGCGGCGCAGCCGGTCTGATCGCTCCCGACGGCACCGCCGAGTTCAACGTCGCCATTCGTTCTGTGTGGATCGACCGGGCCAAAGGCCACGCCACGTACGGCACTGGCGGCGGCATCATCTGGGATTCAGACCCGACCGATGAGTGGTTCGAGACTCGCACGAAGACACGGATCGTGGAACGGGCACCCGCCAGCTTCGAGCTTCTCGAAACCATGCTGTTCACCCCAGGCACCGGAATCTCGCTCCTAGAGCGGCACCTGGACCGGGTTGCCCGGAGCGCTCAGAGCTTCGGCTTCAGCCTCGATCGCGATCAGATCGAACGCCAGCTGCGGGCGATCGATGCGCGCGCTTCGCAACGAGTGCGGCTCGTCGCCTCGCCGAGTGGCGCCACCCAGATCACGTCCACCCCGATCAACCCCACCATTGGTGAGCCGTGGCTTGTGCCCGTGGATCAACTCGCCGATGGCTCCGCGCCAATTGACTCACGAGCGCTGTTCCTGTTGCACAAGACCACGCATCGGCCGATGTATGACGCTGCCCGTGCCCGGCACCCCCAAGCCCCCGACGTCATCTTGTGGAACGAGCGGGGCGAACTCACCGAGACCACCATCGGCAACCTCGTTCTCGACATCGACGGGCAGCTTCTCACACCCGCCGTCTCCGCTGGTCTGTTGCCTGGCACATTCAGGGCCGAGCTCCTCGAGCACGACAAGATCGTCGAAGCCGAACTTCACCTGGACGACCTTGCGCGGGCCCGAGAGGTCTTCATGATCAACTCGGTCCGAGGCTGGGTTCCCCTCGACGTGATCTAACCGGTACCGGCGAAGCGCATCAGCCGGCGGGGGCACAACGATCGGTGCGCCGTCGATCGATGTACGGTCGGTTGCTATGGACCTCCGCATCTTCACTGAACCGCAGC
Organism: Caprella mutica; assembly: GCA_947561585.1. NCBI lineage: Eukaryota > Metazoa > Arthropoda > Malacostraca > Amphipoda > Caprellidae > Caprella > Caprella mutica. The sequence continues at coordinate 3,387,171 of CANNZV010000001.1, read as the reverse complement.
AGGGCGCTGGCTACGAGCGCCTGGCCATTCTCGCCAAGGAGGCCGAGCGTCTCGGCTTCGGCGCCTTCTTCGTCTCTGATCACCTCATGAAGATGGGCGATGGCAGCCCCCGCCTCGGCCCCACCGATGCGCTCACCACTCTCGCTGGGCTTGCTCGGGACACGAGCACGATCCGGCTGGGCACGCTCGTGACTCCTATCACGTTCCGACTGCCCGGCATGGTTGCGGTGGCCGGCGCTCAGATCGACGCGATGAGCGGTGGCCGGCTCGAGCTCGGCCTCGGCGCCGGTTGGTTCGAGTCCGAGCACAGGGCGCACGGCATTCCGTTCCCCGAACTCGGCGAGCGCTTTGACCAGCTCGAGGAGCAGCTGGAGATCATCACCGGATTCTGGGGCACAGCGGAGGGCGAAACCTTCTCCTACGAAGGTTCTCACTACGCACTCGACGAAGGTCCGGCCCTCCCCCGCCCAGTCCAGGCGGGCGGTCCGCCCATCGTGATCGGTGGCGGTGGCCCCGTGAAGACACCGGCGTTCGCTGCTCGCTTCGGTAGTGAATACAACCTGCCCTTCAATCCAATCGAGCGCTGGATCGAACAGCGTGATCGAGTCCGCGCAGCGTGCGAGGCGATCCAACGAGATCCCGATGAGCTCTCGTATTCGGTTGCACAGGTTGTCTGCGTCGGAGCCAACGAAGTCGAGTTCAAAAAGCGAGCAGCCGCGATCGGTCGAGAGCCGGCAGAACTTCGGGAGAACGGTGTGGCCGGGCTTCCCGAGGAGGCACGAGCCAAGCTCGACACTCTCGCCGCCGAGGGCGTCGAGCGCTTCTACCTTCAGGTCTTGGACGAGGACGATCTCGATCACGTCGGCCTCATCGCCGAGCGCCTTCTCTAGATCAGACTCACCACTGGCGGAGATCGACCGCCCAGCGATCAACGATGCGCTCGCCGTCGGTGAGCCACATGGCGTCGTGTTTGGCGACCGTTGGGTCCACGTGGGCGGTCTGCAATCGGACTCGATCGCCGACGCGCCACGCGACAGGATGGTCGGGAGCGAGTGTGACGTGCTCGTCCGAGCAGAACATCACCGAGCCCCCAGACCAGCTCGGGTCGCCGTGGTCCATGCCGAGAGACTTGAGACCGGCGTCGGCGATGATGCGAGCGGGAAGCCGCGATGTTGCTGGACTTACTGAAATCACGGTGGCCAGCACTTCGAGCGCGACGCTGAACGGCAAGTCAAGCGAGTCGTAGTGGGTGTCCATCAACGCATAGGAACCGGCCTGAATCTCGGTGACCCAAGTGTTGGTGTCGAAGGTGCCGGTACCGCCGCCGGAGATGATCGTGCCTTCGGGGCCGTCACCTCCAACACGATCAGCGGCGGCGAGCAGAAGCGCCATAGAGCGTTCGACCTTCTCGATGCGCTTGGCTCGGTCGGGCACCATCATCAGGTGGCCCTCGTAGCCCATCACGCCCCGCACTTCGAGCCCCGCGGCACGGGCACGTTCGGCGAGGCGTGGCGCTTCTGCCGGTGAACATCCGCACCGGGGCAGGCCAACGTCGACGTCGATCAGCACGGAACGGACACCACCAAGAATCGCGGCATCGAGCGTGATGTCGGAATCGATGGCGACGGTGATCTTGGCTTTGTCGGCCAGCGCTCCGAGCCTCGCGGTGTCGAGCGTTTCGTTGGCGAGGAGCAGGTCATCGGTCAGCCCGGCGGCGACCAGGCCTTCGATCTCTCGCACGGTTGCGGCGCAGAACGCGGTGTGATTGTCTCCCGCCAGACGGGCAGCCAGCGCCGTCGACTTGAACGCCTTGACGTGGGGCCGAAGTGCCAAGCCGCTTCGCTTGGAGTCCATCGCCGCGCAGTTGGCCTCGAAGGTTGCTTCATCCACGATGAGGCAAGGTGTCCGGAGATCTTCGATCGTTGCGGGATCAGTCGTGTTTGCCCGGCGCCGGGAGAGCACGGGGGGCAAGGCGCCTGCGGCGAGACCTTCGTGGATCGACAGGGCGACGGTCGGGTCGGTGAGGTAACCCTCGATTCGGTGATGGTTCGCCGTTGGATTGTCGACCTCGGCGTGATTGAGAATCGCTGGCTTCACTGGAAAGTTGCGTTCATCGAGCGGGAACAGTGCAACGACATCACGCTGGTCGAACGCGTTCAGCCAGGCCCCAACCATCGGCGGGTGTAGGACAGGAGCGACGGCGTCACGTATTGCCCGCACCCCAAGCGGCGACCCAATCGTAATGAAACTGGCGACCTCAACCGACGAAGCCAGTCCGCCCGCCGAGAGCAGCTTGTACCCGATCACCGAGCCGAGCGAATGGCCGACCACAACGACGTTGTCGCCGGGCTCACATTGATCGAAAGCGTCGGCAACGACGTCGTCGATCGGGGCGCTCACATCCTTGTCGTTCAAGTAGGCGGCGACGTCGTTGGTCGCATACGCCAGGCTTGCGCCGCTGGCGCCAGGGACGAAACGGTCGATGATCGACAGACCCGCTTGCACCCACTCCCATGTGAGCGCTCCGCCTCCCTGGACAGCGGTGGGGGCATCGGGCTCCTCGGCCTTCAGGTCTTGGGCTTCGGCGTCCATCTCGGCATCGATGTCTTCTGCGGAGACTCCGGCCTCGTCGAGAACTTCGCCAAGGACCTCGCGGCTAAATGCGGGGCTGGCTTCGCCGTCGTCACCAATGACCTCCTCGGCCTCAGCATAGGAATCCTCGTTGGTCAGGTCATAGAGCAGATCGCCAAAGTAGGGAAACAGGATGTTGGCGTCGGACACAGCGAGGGTGCGGCCGACTCCTGCGAGGCCTTCGACCAGCGAGGCGATCCAGTGCGCGCGCAGCTCATCGGGGTCTTTGCCGTGCTGGTTGCGGCCATGAATGAAGATGAGCTTGGTCGCCAAGGGAGCCTCAGTCGTCGATGGCCTGGTAGGCCAGCGTGCGGAATGTGTGATCGACGTTGACCATGCCAGTCATGTATTGGGCCATGAAGATGCCAACCATCTCCTCAACAGGATCGACCCAAAAGTAGGTCTTCGCAGCACCCGCCCAGCCGAACTCGCCGATCGAACCGGCCCTGCCACCAGCAGCAGGGTCGAGCAGCACTCGAGAGCCCAGACCGAAGCCGTAGCCAGGATTGAGCTGACCAATGAGTTCGTATGGCATCAGCTCAGCGGGGAGGTGGTTCGAGTGCATGAGCTCGAGGGTCTTGCGGCTGACAATGCGTTCCCCATCTTCAGCTCTGCCGGTGAGCAGCATGGCGGCGAAGCGGTGGTAGTCGCTGATCGTTGAGAACAAGCCGAGGCCGCCACGGGCGAAGGCATCGCCACCGTCCATCGGGTAGGTGGCAGACACGTCGTGGAGGTCGTTGACCCCTGCCATCGCTGCTTCCACCAGTTTGGTTGCGGTGAAGTCCCGGCCGATGAGGTCGGGGAGGCCGTACATGGCCGCCACGCGGCCTTGCTCAGCCAAGGGCACGGAGAACGCTGTATCGGTCGTGCCAAGGGGCGCAAAGATGCGGTCGTGCAGGAAGGCTTGGAGGGTCTGCCCGCTGATCACTTCGATGAGGCGGGCAGCCACGTCGATGCCGACGCTGTAGTGCCAGCGAGCGCCCGGCTGAGAAGAGAGCGGGATCGCGGCGAGGGCATCGATCGTTTCCTCAAGCGTCCGGGTCGGATCGTTCATGATGCGGCCTTCGCGGTAGGCAGCGCCGGCTGGCGTGTCTTCCATGAAGTCGTACGTCAGCCCGCTGGTGTGGGAGAGAAGCTGGCGGATCGTCATTGGCGAGGCCTGTGGAACGGTGCCGCCGTCCGCATCGAAGACCTGCGTGGCGCCGAAGGCGGGTAGAAAAAGGGCGACCGGGTCATCCAACCCGAACAGGCCTTCCTCCCAGAGAAGCATGAGCGCTGTGGAAACCACGGGCTTGGTCATCGAGTAGATCCGGAAGATTGTGTCGTCGCTCATGGCGAGTCCGGCCTCGCGGTCCCGCAGTCCGGTGGACGCTTGGTGAACGATCTCGCCTCGGCGGCTGACCAATGTGTTACAGCCTGCGATGGTGCCGTCGTCGACGTAACGCTGCATTGCCGGGGTGATTCGCTCCAGCCGCTGCGGGTGCATCTTTGCTTGACCTGTCATCTCGCTCGCTTCCGTCACGTTGTTTGACACTCGCTGAGTTGGTTCGGCAGACAGTAGTAGGAGCTCAGAAATCTATGTTCATGTCGTTCGGGTCGATGTCGTCGGGAACCATGCCGTCGCCACCTACCTCCCCCGTGCCGTCGGGTCGGAGCCCGGGGGTTTTGAAGTAGAACGCCTCGGTAATCCATTCGAGGAATTCGTCATCGATCATGTCTGGATTATTCACGTTGACGACGTGCGGGTACTTGCCTTGGAACGCTGAGACTTTGCGGGAGAGCCGGCTCGATTCCATCTTTCGGGCCAGTACGAACTGCACGGCGACCCACTTTTTCATGCTTCGGAGCATGCAGAACATGGGTCCGTTCTTGAACATGATGCCGACGTCGAGCGGATCGACGATCAGTTCGCCGTCGGGCAGCGTCGAGACGTGGTCGTGGATGCGATGGAAGATGGGCTCCATCTCGGGGCGGCTGGCCGCGAATGCCTCTTCAAGCGTGGGACCTTGCCGGCACATGTGGCCTTGGCGGGCTTTACCGAATTGTCTTTTGCACTCAGGACACGTCCACGTCGCCATGCGCCGATCTTAGAAGACCGCAGCCCCACCAGGGGCAAGGGACTGAGTCCCAGCGGGGTGTAGGGGCGCAGCCCCACCAGGGGCAAGGGACTGAGTCCCAGCGGGGTGTAGGGGCGCAGCCCCACCAGGGGCAAGGGACTGAGTCCCAGCGGGGTGTAGGGGCGCAGCCCCACCAGGGGCAAGGGACGGAGTCCCAAGACCTCGGGCGACTCGGCTTGCCGTGAGCCCGAAAACAGAGAGCCCGAGCGGAGCGAGGACCTACAGCGACTCGCCCGAGTGCGCGGAGCCCCGACGAAGGAGGGGCGAGCACACGAGGGCGAAACGATTCAGGGCTTGCGCTGGATCGTGGGCTGGACATATTGCCAGCCGAAGCGGCCTTTGATGCAGAGGTGGCCGCTGGTGACGGAGTGGTCGTTGGGGCTGGTGACCTTGACGATGGTGTCGTCCTGCACGTGGAGCTCGAGGTTGCAGCCGACGCCGCAGTACGAACAGACGGTGCGGGTGACGGTTTGCTCTTCTTCGCGCCAGTCATCAACCTGCCGCAGATCGAACTCGGTCTTGAACTGAAGGGCGTTTGTGGGGCAGACGGCCACGCAGTTGCCGCAGTAGACACACGCTGAATCGGGCAGCGAGACGTCGAACTCGGTGGAGATCCGGGCCCCGAAGCCACGCCCGCTCACGGCAATGGCGAAGGTGTGCTGGGCGTCATCGCCGCAGGCCTCGACGCACTTGTAGCAGAGCACGCACTTGTCGTAGTCGCGGATGTAGAGGTTGTCCTGGATCTTGATCTCTTCTTCGATCTTCTCCGGCGCTGGGCCGTAGCGAGAAGGATCGACGCCGTATTCGGCGGCCCAGTGGGCGAGTGTGTCGTCGCCCATGTCGGTGGTTTGGCTGAGGTCGACGCCGGTGTCGAGAAACTCGATCACCATCTTCCGGCTGTGGCGCACTCGCTCGGAATCGGTCTGCACGACCATGCCCTCTTCGGCCACGCGAGAGCATGAGGGCACGAGCACTCGAGAGTTCTCAACCTCGACGACACAGACTCGGCACACGTTGACCGGCGTGAGGTTCTCGGCGTAGCAAAGTGTGGGTGTGGACACGCCGGCCTTCGAGCACGCATCGAGGATGGTGCCACCTTCGGGAATCGAGACGGGCTGGCCGTCGACCTGAATGGTCACGAGCGTTTCCGTCATTGGGGTCTCAACTGCAGTCATCAGCTGGCTCCGATCAAGCCGAGGGAGATCGCCGAACGAACGGCGGTCGAGGCGGTGTGGCCGAGGCCGCAAATGGATGCGTCCTTCATGACCCGGTCCATGTCTTCCAGCAATTGCAGTTCACCGTTCATGACCTTGCCCTTGGAACGAATGAGCAGTTCGTGTTGGCGTACTGCGCCGACTCGGCAGGGCACGCACTGGCCACAGCTTTCGTTCTTGAAGAACTCGGCGATCCGGATGCACACGGCTTCGAAATCGGTGTGCTCGTTGAACGCCATGATCACGCCCGAGCCCAGCGAAGCGCCGGCGGCACGGGTGGCCTCCATGGTGAGTGGCATGTCGAACAGATCAGGACCAACGAAGCTGCCAGCGGCACCGCCGAGCAGAACGGCCTTGAGCTCACCACCAGTGACACCACCGGCCATATCGATCATCTCTCGGAGCGTCGGTCCGAACTCGACTTCGTAGGTGCCGGGCGTGGCGACGTGTCCGGAGAGACAGAACAACTTCTGGCCGTTCGAGCCCTCGGTGCCGGAGGCGGCGTAGGCCGCTCCCCCGTCGGTCACGATGTCGAGCACGTTCAGCAGCGTCTCGGGGTTGTTGATTGCAGTGGGCTGCTGGAAGAGGCCGTGGGTGGTGGGAAACGGCGGCTTCTGGCGGGGTTCGCCACGGAAGCCCTCAAGCGAGTTGAACAGCGCTGTTTCTTCGCCACAGATGTAGGCGCCGGCCCCTCGGCGGACTTCGAGATCGAACGTGATGCTCTTGGCTCCGGCGATGGCCTCGCCGAGGAAACCGGCCGTTCGGGCTTGCTCGATCGCTGACTCAAGGCGGGCTGTGGCCAGCGGATATTCACCGCGGATATAAATCCAGCCCTTGGTCGCTCCAACGGCGAAGCCGGCAATGGTCATGGCCTCGATCAGGGCGAACGGGTCGTTCTCCATGATCGTGCGGTCCTTGAAGGTGCCCGGCTCGGACTCATCAGCGTTGGCCACGATGTGCTTCTGCTCACCATCGGCACCGGCGACACCTCGCCACTTGATGCCGGTCGGGAAGGCAGCGCCGCCGCGACCCATGAGACCGGAGGTGGAGATCTCTTCGATGACTTGTTCGGCGCCAAGCTCAAAAGCACGAGCGAGGGCCTTGTAGCCACCCATGCTCACGTAGCTCTCGAGTGAGGTGGGATCGACCCTGCCGACCCGCTTGAGCAGCTTCAGGCCTGCCTCGTGCTTTTGCGGGAGCGGCCAGAGCTCACCAGCGAGAGAAGGAGCGTCGGCGGGGACGGTGTTGGCCTTTTGGCGGCCCTGGATGAACAGTGCCGGCCCCTCAGCAGCGTTGGCTCGCTCGCATTGACCGAGGCAGGGGCTGCGGTGCACGTGCGCACCGTCCGCCTCAAGCGCAGCGATCTTCGCCTCGGCGAACTCGAGACACGGCGCATCAACGCAGACGTGGACGACGTCGTCGTCGTGACCCGGCGCCTCATCGACGCGGAACAGCTCGTAGAAACTGGCCACGCCGTAGGCCTCCGCCGGCGGCACTTGCAGCACCTCGGCCACGTAGTTCAGCCCGCCCTTGGAGATCCAGCCGCTTTCGGTTTGCAATGCGTGAAGGGCAGGGAGGAGCGCATGTCGGCGGGCGTGCCGGCGATGTCCCCCGCCACGAACAAGACGCTCGTCTTCGACGATCAGCGCGGAGTCAACGCCGATCGCTGCGAGGGCAGCGTCGACGGCCACTGTTTCGGCCTCGGTGGCCCGATCAGCGGTGAGGTGGAGGTCAGCCATGGAAGTGCTACGAATCCTGGAGTTGTGCGGAGTTGGAGGTGAGCTTCTCGACGCGGATCGACGCTGCTTTGAACTCTGAGGTTCCGGAGCGCTTGTCCCATGCGTCGTTGGTGAGCAGGTTGATGTCGACCAGTTCCGGGAAGTGGAAGGTCGTGAACGTGAGGCCCTCGGGAATGTCGGGCTGCACACGCACAGGCATCTCGACGGAACCTCGCGGCGAGGAGACCTTCACGGTCTCGCCATCATCGAGGCCCAGAGCAGAAACGTCGACGGGGTTCATCTCGAGTGCGTCGCCGTAGCGAATCGGGTTGTCGTACCCGCCGCTCTGCACGCCCGTGTTGTACGAGTCGAGCGCACGACCGGTGGTGAGACGGAGCGGGAATGCCTCGGTCAGCTGCTCCTTTGGCCCCTCGTGTTCCACGACGGAGAAGGGGGCACCAGCGCGGCCACCGAGATCGTCTTCCCACAGCCAGCCATGGAGGAACGGCGAACCGGGGTGCTCAAGGTCCGGACAGGGCCACTGGAGACCACCGTTGTCTTCGAGGCGGGCATAGGTCATGCCGCCGTGAAGCGGCGATAAACCGCGGAGCTCTTCCCAGAGGTCTTCTGACGTTGGCTGACCCCAGTCGTAGCCCATGCGGCGAGCGAGCTCACCGATGATGTCCTGGTCGTGCCACGCCTCGCCGGGCGGAGTGACAGCGGCACGAACCCGCTGGACACGACGCTCCGAAGAGGTGACGGTGCCTTCGCTTTCGGCCCAACCGACTGAGGCGGGCAAGACCACATCAGCCAGCTCGGCAGTACGGGTCATGAAAATGTCTTGGACCACCAACGTGTCGAGCCCCGAAAGAAGCGCACGGGCGTGCTTGACGTCGGCCTCGGAGTCGGCCGGGTTCTCGCCAATGACGTAGGCGGCCTTGATCTCGCGCCGCTCCATTGCCTCGAACATCAGCGTGAGGTGGATGCCGTCCTCGGGCGGAATCGGCACGCCATACACGGCCTCGAACTTGGCTCGAGCGTCTGGGTCGGTCACGTTTTGGAAGCCAGGCAGCTTGTTTGGCAGCGAGCCCATGTCGCCGCCGCCCTGCACGTTGTTCTGGCCTCGCAACGGCACGAGACCGCTACCCCAGGTGCCGATGTGGCCGGTGAGGAGTGCCAGATTGCAGAGCGAAAGGACGTTGTCGACCGCGTTGTGGTGCTCGGTGATGCCGAGCGTCCACAAGATCTGCGCCTTCTCCGCGGTTGCGTAGGCCTTGGCCATTTCGGCAATCGCGGAGCCGGGGACACCGGTGATCTGCTCGGCAACGTCGAGGGTGTAGCTCTCGACGGATGCGGCGAACGCCTCGTAGCCGGTGGTGGAATGATCGATGAATGCCTGGTTGACCCAGCCGTTGTGAATGATCTCTCGAGCCACGGCGTTTGCCATGGCGATGTCGGTCCCGACCGAGAGACCAAGCCAGGCATCGGCGAACTTCGAAGATGAGGTGCGGCGAGGATCAACGGCGTACATGCGGGCGCCGTTGTCGAGGCCCTTCATCAGGTGATGGAAGAAGATGGGGTGTGCTTCACGGGCGTTGGAGCCCCACAGCAGGATGACGTCAGTTTCCTCGATCTCTTTGTACGAGGAGGTACCGCCACCGGCACCGAACACTGTGGCCAGACCGACCACGGATGGAGCGTGTCAAGTTCGATTGCAGGAGTCGATGTTGTTCGACCCCAGCACGGTGCGGGTGAACTTCTGCGCTGCGTAGTTCATCTCGTTCGTGCTCTTCGAGCAGGAGAAAACGCCGAAGCCGTTTCCGCCGAGCTCATCCTTCACTGCGGTGAAGCCGCTGACGACGCGATCAAGCGCCTCGTCCCACGTTGCCTCGCGCAGTTCGCCGCCCTTGTGATCGCGGATCATCGGGGTGGTCAGGCGGGCCTTCGGCATGTGCGGTCGCATCCCGACAGTGTGCCACGAATCACCCCTCAGTGAGAAGGACTAACTGGGTTGTGATGGCCCTCGACTCACTGAGCGAGAGACGGCTTCCACGACGTGATTTCGGTCGGCACCTCGTTCACCAAATCTCCCGCGCCGAAGAAGCGTTCGGCGATCGAGTTGCGGGAGAAGGTGCGTCGCAATGCGGCAACATTGACGTTGCCGGAGCAGTGCCTCAGCCGAAACGGGCCTCTGGGGACTTCTTCCTATCCACTACGCTCACCAACATCATGCGTTGGTCAAAGATGTTCGCCCCCACTCTCCGAGATGCCCCCAGCGATGCGGTGGCTCCAAGTCACCGCCTCCTGATTCGGGGTGGCTTCATACGCCAGCTTCACGCCGGCCACTACTCCATGCTGCCGTTGGGCTGGCGTGTCCATCAGAAGGTTGCCGGGATCGTGCGCGAGGAGATCGAGGGGCTGGGCGGACAGGAGTTCCTTCTGCCCACGATGCATCCCGCATCGATCTGGAAGGAATCGGGTCGCTGGGACACGATGGGCGAAATCATGTTCCGCCTTGAGGACCGCCGGGGTGCCGAAACAGCATTGGGCATCACTCACGAGGAGATCTTCGCGACGGTTGCCTCTGAGTTCACTTCCTACAAGCAGCTGCCCCAGGTCTGGTACCACATTCAGACCAAGTTCCGGGATGAGGCCCGCGCCAAGAGCGGCCTGTTGCGCGTCCGCGAATTCCACATGAAGGACTCCTACTCCTTCGATGTCGATTGGGAGGGTTTGGACACGGCGTTCGCTGCCCACGACACGGCCTACCGCCGGATCTTTGAACGAATCGGGGTGCCGTCCTTCGGCGTGGAAGCCAGCTCAGGCGCGATGGGTGGCAAGGACTCCATCGAATTCATGACACCGTCCGATGCCGGGGAAGACGATGTCATTCGCTGCCCGAATTGCGACTATTCAGCGAACATCGAAAAGGCCACCTCGAAGCTGGATGCGATCGATGACGGTGATGACGCTGAGCTCGAGCGGTTCGACACGCCCGGCGTGCGCACGATCGCCGCGCTTGCGAGCCTCGACGGCGGCGCTGCCGCCACACACCAGCTCAAGACCCTGGTGATGGTGCTCGACGGTGTGACCACACTTGTTGTGGTTCGTGGTGACCATCAGCTCAGCCAGCAGAAGCTCGCCGACGCCACCGGCGCCATCGAGATTCGCCCCGCTGGAGTCGAAGAAGCTGTCGCTGCACTTGGCGCCCACCCCGGGAGCCTGGGTGCCGTCGGCGTCACCGATCACCCGGTCATTGTTGATCTCGCTCTTGAGGGTCGGGTCAACATGACGACCGGCGCAAATATCGACAATGTCCACTTCCGTGGGGTCAGTGTCGGGCGCGATCTCACCGTTGGCAAGTGGGCCGACCTTCGTGAAGTTGCCGCTGGCGAGGCGTGTCCGCATTGCGAGACCGAGTTGATCGTGGTGCGCTGCATCGAGATTGGCCACATCTTCAAGCTGGGCACCACGTACTCAGAGACCTTCGGCGCCAACGTCTCCGACAAGGACGGCAAGGTTGTCCCGGTGGTGATGGGGAGTTACGGCATCGGCATCGGCCGGAATATGGCTGCGGCCGTTGAGGCCCACCACGACGACAAGGGCATCGTGTGGCCGATGTCGATCGCTCCGTATGAGGTCGTTGTCACGGTCATGCGGCTTGACGATGAGACCCTCGGTGCGGGCACCAAGCTGTATGAGGATCTCAAGGCCGCTGGCGTTGATGTCCTTCTCGATGATCGTGATGCTCGGGCGGGCGTGAAGTTCGCCGACGCGGAGCTGATCGGCTTCCCGCTCCGCATCACGGTTGGTCCGAAGGGTTTGGCAAACGGCGAGGTCGAGGTCACCGATCGGGCCACCGGGGAAACCACGGCCGTGGCGCTCGATCAGGTTGTTGCCGAGCTGGCGGCGCGCTGCAACGAGGAACGCCGTGGTTGAGGCCGAGAACAGTCGGCCGTTCCGCCGCCACCCAAGTCGCTATATCGACGGCACGGAGAACGCAGCCAAGAAGATTGTTGCCCACCTCGCGGGAACTGCTGGCCAGTACGACCTCCTCACTCAAACCACGGACCCGAGCCATATCACCGGCACCGATCTGCTTGCGGTGGGCATGCTCGGCATCCCGGTTCCGGCGCCGGCGGCGGCTTGGATTCTTGGCGAGGAAGGTCAGTGGTTGACCACCGAGATTCTTGCGGACCTTCCGCTCCACACGCCGCTGTGGGAGGTTGACCCCCTCGCCATCCTTCGAGCGGCCGACCTGTTCCAGCTCCTCCGCGCCGCAACGTCCGCGATCCCTCCGACCCCTGGCGTCTCTGCGGTCGGGCAGGCAACGGCCACGCGGATCCTGGCGAGCAAGCGCCCCGCGCTCTGCCCGCTCGATGACCGCGAAGTTCGCTCCGCTCTCAAGTACTCGAAGGACAGTCTTTGGTTCCGCCGGTGGACCGAGACCATCTCCGATGAGGTCTTGGTTCCGACCCGTCGGGCCAGAGAACTGGCAGCCGAGACAACCCCGGCGGCAGCGTCTCTCAGTGAACTGCGGGTGCTCGATATTGTGGTTCGGTCCCGATCAAAGACGAGGACCCGGCCGACCGAGATCTGATCAGCGGGGATCGGAAAGGTCAATCGCTACTTCGGCGGCGTCGACGATGTCATCAACGAAGGTGTCGTCGAACAGCGTGTCGTCAATCGTGTCGTCGTCGACAACGAGCCAGGCCATCAGGCCGAGCACGGCGCCGATCATCGGAAACACGATGAAGACCCACAGGTCCGCCAGCGGCTGGCCGAAGGTCCAGAACGCCATACCCAGGCTGCGGGCCGGGTTGACCGCAGCGTTGTCGATCGGAATTCCCACGAGGTGGATGAGTGCGACGGTGGCCCCGACCACGAGGCCGGCAGCGGCGCGTGGAAATTGTTTGTCCGAGACAGCCAGCATCACGAAAACGAGCAGGGCCGTGAGCAGCACCTCGGCGATCATCACCGAGCCGAGGCTGTAGAAACCGTTCTCGGTGCCCCAGCCGTTCGTGGCGAACGTCTCCGCCGAGAGCGGGAAGTCGCGATCGGATTGGCCGCGGGCGATCAGCCAGACCACGAGGCCGCCGAAGAGCCCGCCGCTGATTTGGGCCGCCCAGTACAGGAGCATTTGCGAGGTCGGAATGCGACGCATGAGCGCCATGCCCAAGGTGACCGCCGGGTTGATGTGGCAACCCGACACTGAACCGACGGTGTACATGGCGACCATCACGGCAAGGCCGAAGCTGGCGGACACAGCAAGCAGCTTGGCATCACCGGCAGGCAGCAAAACTGCTGACCCAGCGCCGCCAAGCATCAGAATGAAGGTGCCGATGAACTCTGCGCCGAAGATTCGGCCAGACGTCACGGACAATGCAGGATCAGGCGTGCGATTCACGTCTGTCACTCTTGCATTTCTGGCCGCTTCGCGCCCGCATCATCTGCATGTGAATGTTGACCGGACGACGGGCGTCGCTCGCCGTTGCCCAGCATCGAGACGAGACCGAGGGCAGCGAACGCGCAAAGCACCCACCATGAAAGTTGGAAGTCCCCCGTCCGATCAACCGACCATCCCACTGCGGGGGACCCGATCGTGAGGCCGCCGAGGAACGCCAACATGACCACGCCCGTGCCGCGTCCGGATTGAGACGCAGGCACCGAAACGATGATGGCCAACATGGCAACGACGTTCCATGCGGACAGAAAGGCGGCCATGCCGAACGCAATAAGCCAAACCGTCCAGTCCCCCAGGGTTGTTGCCCCTGCGAGCAGAGCGACGGTGGCCGTCGAACCAGCGGCGATCACACGCAAGGCGACACGAGGGGCAAGGACCCGTTCGGCGATTCGCCCCCAAAGGATGCGGGAGAACATCCCGAGCCCGCCGGACAAAGCGAGTACGAGGCCTGCCCGTTCGGTCGAGAATCCGAGGCTGTCCTCCGTGAACTTTTGGAACCAGCGTCCAACGCCGCCGCCCACCAACCCGAGAAGGAGCGCGTACATCGCCACTTGGTAGACGAAGCGGGGAAGCGGAGCGTCGGCCGCCACTGCATCCGATGACTCGTCGTCGTCCCGCCCCATCGCCGTGTCGCTCTGCACCGGACCGTTGGGGCCCAACACTCGAACTGCGACAAGGCCGACACCCAAAGCGACTCCTGCGTAGAGCCCGATCGCCACACGCCAGGTGGCCACGTTCGAGGCGGTGGGCAGCGTCGCTCCGGCCAACAGAATCGCGAATTGCACGCCGGACTGTTTGAAACCGGTGATCACACCGCGTTCGCCGGAAGGGAGGCGTTCGGCAATCAACTTGTTTGTCGCCGAGTTGGACCAGCCTTGTGGAAACCCGGAGACGAACGATGCCAGCAGAAGTACTTCGTAGCTGGGCGCAGCGGCCGTCAAGGCCAGCCCCGCCGCGCCAATGACGCACAGAACCACGACGGAACGTTTCGCACCAATGCGGTCGGTGAACCGGCCAAGCCTTGGTGCAGTAAGCGCTCCGACTGCAGTATTGCAGGCACCCAGCAATCCCAACTGGAGCTTCGACAGATCGAAGACGGATTCGAATTCCGTGGCAAGCACGGCGATGGCGAACAGCTGGAAGGTTGACACCGCCATGGCACCAATCAGCACGGACACAAAGGGAACACGCTGACGATTCACGCTCGGACCCTACAGACCCAGCGGCTGCCAAGTACCGCCGGCCCCAGGCGGGTTCGGTGAACAAGCTGGTTCTAGCCGAAAGGGAAGGCGAGAGTTGCCTTACTTCCTTCTCCAGAAATTGACTCCAGCGACAGGCTGCCGCCCATCTTCTCCACAAGAACACGGCTCACGGTCAGGCCAGTTCCGCTGCCCTGCGGCCCGTTGGATTCACGGCCAGCCCGATCAAAGGGCTCAAAGACGGTGGCGAGCTGGCCCGCGCTCATGCCAATCCCGGTGTCGATGATCTCGATCAGATGTTCATCGGCTTCGTTCGGACGCTGCCGGCGCCCTTGGCGAATGATGACAGAGCCACCATCTCGGTTGAACTGGATCCCATTGGAAACCAACGCCGTCAACACTCGCACCAGGTAGTCACGGTCTGCCCGTATCAGCCGCCTACCCACGCCTTGATCAGCTACCACCATCAACTCGACGTTGTTCGCCTCGGCCAACTCCTTGGTTGTGTGCGCAACAAGAGCAACCGCTCGGTCGGGCGAAACGCTGCGGATACTGACCTGCATTTCACCTGAGCTGATCCGAGTGATGTCGAGGACGTCATCCACCATCGAGAGCAAGGAGCGCCCGCTGCTCTGAATCTGTTCGAGAAGAGAGCGATCCTCCTCGGACCGATCATCGAGGAGTAGCAGTTCGGAGAAGCCGAGAACGGAGTTGAGGGGCGTGCGCAGTTCGTGGCTCATTCGGGCCAGGAACTTGTCTTTGCGCCTGCTGACCTGTTCGGCGTCGTCTCGCGCTTGACGGATCGCTCGGGAAGCTTCGCGTTGGAGCAGTGTTGTGCCGATGGCGCTCGCCACCACCGCAACCTGGTCCATAACGCTCTCCTGCCACCGCGCAGGTTGCTTGATCGAGTTGAAGCCCACGACGCCGCGGAGTTTCCCGTCGGTCACCATGGGTACGAGGAGCACCGACTTGACGCCGTAGGGAGCGAACGACGCTCGTTCCGGACTCGCCTCGATCGGCAGTTCGTCCAACGAGGGCATGTGGACGCATTCGTGGTGAGACAGCTGCCCGTAGCTCCAGGGGAACGATCCCAGTTTGAGGCCTGCCACATAGGAGATCTGCGGCTCGATCCCCTCACCGGTCCATTCATGCGTGCAGGTCATTTCGCCTGCGTAGGTATCGAACTCGAGCACGTAGGACCGGTCCGCTCCGTGCCGTGCCGCGATTTCGGAAAGGACCTGATCGATCGTCTGGTCCAGGGTGGCCTCGGTTGCGCTGGCGAGCTGCAACGACACGGAGGCAAACAGCGCAGCCTCTGACTCCCGGTTCGACGGGCCGGCCGCTTGGAGCGCCCGCGCTGACTCCGAGCGGGCGACGACGAAGAGGACAGTCGCGCCTTCCAAATCACCCGACGCGGCGCGGCACACAACATCAGTCACTTTCCCGTCGAGTCGTCGAACTCGCTCGGTCGTCCACAGGTTTGATTCCTCCCCTGCCGCCACCCTGTTTACCCAGTCGAGGCCGCTCGGGTCTGCAAGCGGCAAACCGAACGACTCGGCCTTCCCGCCAATCACATCGGCAGCCGTGCGACCGCCAAGCATCGCGACGCCCGCGTCATTGGCGACAACAACGATGCCTGCTTGCAGGACAAAGACTGCATCGGCGAGCTGCGCGACAGCGCGACCGAAACCCGCTGCCGATGTGCCGCATGAAGCGTCGCCCGCGTCATCGTTGTCCATCCAGCCATCATCGGCCAAAGACTCCCGCCTGTCCGAGAAATTCGCGCATCTTGAGGAAACCTTGACAGAAACTGAGACCGGACCTGATGTTGGTGATCAATACTCGTAATCAGCGCACCAGACAGTTGCTCTGGTCAAAAAGCCTCTCGGTGATCGATCTCGTCGACACCGCCGATCTGCCCTACGGGGCAGCCGGAGCCGGGCGTTCAGCTATGCCGCCGCCAGCTGAACGTCCGCTCCCCTTTCGAGGCGGTTTGTGCTCCATACCTGTGGACACGGGCTGCTTCGGCACGTTCTGTCCCCAAAACCCTTCCCATCGACCACTCAGCGGAGTTGACTGTCACCGTGCGTAGCAATCCTTTGGAAGGGGACGACTCACCAGTCGACGAAACCGCCCTCTTCGAACGCGTACCCGTTTCCTACAGCATCCTCGACCTCGCTACCAGGACGATCCGAGGGAATCGACACTTTTGGGAGATGTTCGGGTTCCCCCCCTCAGGCGTCCAAGGGCTGCCTGCCGCCGCGATTAGCGCCCACGCCGAAGATGATCCCACAGACGTTTACCTCGCCGCACTCGAAAATGGCGGTGAGGAGGAGTTGAACGTCCTCAAGACCTATACGCGCCTCGACGGAACAACGTTCCCTGGACACCTTCGGGCCAGCCCCCTACGCGACGCCGATGGCATCGTTGTTTCACTCATCGGCGTGATCCGGGATCTCGACGCCCCGGGCCCCGACACCCCGCCTCGCCCCGACGTCACTTCGTCGATTCCGGAAGCAGACAGCACCCATCAGTTCCTCGCGAGTGCGGCCCACGAGCTGCGAGCCCCCCTCCACGGCATCATCGGTTTGGCCGAGCTGCTTGATGAAAGCCCAGGCCTCGGTGCGCCCGAACGACGTCTCAGCGCAGCTATCCACGACCAGGCGACCACCCTCTCGCTCCTGATCGATGACGTACTCGACCTCGGCAAGCTCAGCGCAGCTTCCCCCGATCTGCCGCTGATCGAATCACACCTCAGCGAGTTAACGACAAGCGTTTTCTCCGTTTTCGCCGCCGATGCTGACGCTGCGGGACTCACGCTCCAAGCCACCATTGATGCTGACGTACCGCACAGCGTGATGCTCCAAGAGCCCCGAATACGACGAATTCTCGTCAACCTCGTCGGCAATGCCGTCCGGTACGCGACTTCGGGCACGATCGAGTTACACATCCGGCGCTCACACGCACACCTCGGAGAGCAACCACATGATCTCGCGCTTGACCTCTTAGTCTCCGACGAGGGCCCCGGCATCGACGCCGACATCGAGGCCCGGATCTTCGAGCCGTTCGTCCAAGGCCACAACAAGTCAACGGGAACCGGGCTCGGACTCGCGATCGCCCAGCAGCTCACCGGTCTTGTTCAAGGCATGTTGACGCTCGACAAGGGTGACCGACCCGGAGCGACCTTCATTCTGACCGTTCCAGTCGCCAGGACCGGACCACCTCGGACCGCAACGCCAGCCCGGACGGTTCCGGCCAGGACCACGGCAACGTCCGCACGCAGGATCCTCGTGGCCGAGGACGGCGAGGTCAACCAACTCCTCGCGACCCGCCAGCTCCAACGCCTCGGATGCCAAGCCGTCGTGGTGGAAAGCGGTAGCAAAGCGGTCGCCGCAATCTCGGAAGCATTGGACGGCGGCCCTGCGGTCGATGCGGTGTTGATGGACTGGCACATGCCAGGGATCGACGGGCTGGAAGCGACCCGACAAATCCGCCGGCTCGAACTCGAGCGTGGCGCGCCCCGGTTTGTGCCCATCATCGGCGTCACGGCGAGTGCCATGCCGGGCGATCGAGAACGGTGCATTGTCGCAGGCATGAATGAGTTTTTGGCCAAGCCGGTGGGCATTGATCGGCTGGAAGACACGCTCGACCACTGGATAGGCCGCGACGCTCGACCTTCCATGATTGACGCCAGCGTCCTCGAGCGCCTCGCTGAGGATCTCGGAGGGGACCGCATCGTTCGCTCGCTTCTGGAGACGTTCCGAAGCGAGCTCGAACCGCGCTGTCATGCCATCGCCCACCTTGCCGACGCTCACGGCGAGAGCATCTCGGCCGAACGTCTCGACGCCGTCTACCGGTCCGCCCACTCACTAAAGTCAGCAGCGTCCCTAATCGGGGCCCACGTTTTCGCTGAGGGCTGCGCCGACGTGGAGCACCTCGCTCAACAGCAGTCTCCCGACGTTGTTCTTCACGACAGCTTGGCCGAGTGCGCCGCAGCAGTGGTGGCCTCAGCCCAGACGCTCACGATGGAAATCGAGGCTCGCCTCGCTGCTCACTCACCGATCGACACGCCCATCCGGTAGCCAACACCGCGCACGGTCCGAAGATGCTTGACACCGTCCCGGTCAATCTTCTTTCGCAGGTTGGCGACATGCACATCAACGACGTGACTGTCACCCACAAAGTCGGCACCCCACACGCGCTCAAGCAACAGCTCGCGAGAGTGCACCATTTCTGGTCTGGCCGAGATGGCGTCGAGCAAATCGAACTCGATTCGAGTGAGTGGCACTTCGTCGCCTTGCCAGCGCACCTCACGTCCGAGCGAATCGACAGAAAGGTCGCCGAACCGGCGCGCCTTTGTATCGGTCGAGGCTTCTGACTCGTCCACCGAGAACACCCGCGGCCGCCTCAACATCGCGGCGACTCGAGCCACGATCTCCCGGAGAGAACACGGCTTGATGAGGTAGTCATCTGCTCCCATGGTCAGGCCAACAATCTTGTCGACCTCGTCGCTGCGCGACGTGAGCATGATGATGTAGGCGTCAGACACCGTCCTGATCTGGCGACAGACCTCGATGCCGTCGATGCCGGGAAGCACCAAGTCAAGAATCACCAGATCCGGCGCGATCTCTGCGAGCCGCTCCAGCCCTTCTTCGCCGGACATCGCGAGGTGAAACTCATAACCGCTCTGTTCGAGCGCGGCATCCAACACTTGGGCGTATTCCGGAGAGTCTTCAATGACGAGGACACGCCCCTTGGACGTCGCTCTGCCAGGCCTGATCGATGAGTTGTCCGCTGTTGACATACGCACCCTCCGCCAGGAAGTCGACAAATACCGAAGGTAGCCCGAGCAGCGCTCGGTCACTCACGCACGGGGTCCCGGGATACTCCCAACTGTTCAAATCTTCGTCACGAGTTCGTTCAGATATAGGCCAAAACCATTCAAATTTGATGAGAAATACTTCTTTCGTTCGATGCCCCACGCACGTCTTGGTGACCGTTGATCTCTGCGAATAGTCGACCTACTCACCGTCGCTGGCGTCGATCCGCAGAGCCGGGGCAACGAGACCACCGAACCGTTGGGTCTGATTTCTACGCGCAGAGGTCAGGCCCAATCGGGGCTCCGCATGCCACCGACGTACACCAACTCTCGCTCCTGTCAGGAAACCACGGCGCACCCATGCCAAGATGGGCGCGATGTACGACGGGGACCCGACCGACTTCGGCCAGATGAACGCAGCAGGCATCGGGCCGGTCGACGCCGTCAACATCGCGAAGGCAGCGGGCGTGGGACGACTTTCGGTTTTTAAGGGACTGCATCTCCACTACGACCTCGTCCTTGACAACCCGAAGCAGTTCACGAGCGCAGACCCCGGCGCCTACCCAAACCTCGCCGCGCGAGAGGTCGCCACTGTCGGGCTGGGAACCCTTGTGTACGCCTACACGATGGCGACCGAGGAACAAGTGAGCGCATTCGACCAAGAAACAGGGTTAAGCCAGAAGGTTGAGGCGCTCGCACTCGCAGGTCGAGTCGAAGAAGCACTGGACTTCTACGATCGGATGTCGGCCACCGAGCTCGCTCTCGAACCCATCACTCAATCCGACGCAGCCGAGATCGCCAACGCACACATCGCAGCCATTCCCGGGCCCGAACTTGGGTTACAGACTGAGTCCACCCTCGAACACCCGTCGGGCTGGACCTTCTTCTACCAGTCGGTCGAATACCTGAACACCGGCAATTTCTCGTTGATGGTCGCCGGCAACGCGCCGCTCATCGTGGACCGGTTTACCGGGGCGCTCTGGGTCACCGGGACTGCCGAGCGCCCCGCCCACTACATCGAGATCTACGAACGGACAGGGTCCCCCAACGGCTAGCCGGAACGACGTTGGTTCACTCCTCGGAGAACGCAACCGACAGGTCGCCCCGGCCGAGTTGTGTAAGTACTGAGTTCAGGACTCGGGCGTCGTCATCGAAACCCAACACGTTGTCGAGATCCCCCGATGCATCATCGGCCATGAAGAAGTACTCCGCAGCACCGCGGAGTAAGGCGCGCTCGTCGTCATCGAAGCCGTCCGGGGAGCTCAGAATCGACTCAAACGAAGCGGCGACTCGCTCCGCCATCTCGACATCGGTGCGGGGCGTGGCCTGTTCGCGTACGTGTCCCATGTGGAGTCGGACGAGTCCCGCCATCTCGGCGAGTTCGGCCGACGACGTCGGCAGGCAAAGCCGTTCAAAACTCGCTCGCTCCTCCGGGTGAAGAAGACCTTCGATATCGGGTAGGGAAGGTCGCGATGGGTCCGCCGAGATGTCACTCACCAGGCAAGTATGACACGGAGCAACGAAACGATCCGAAGAGCTGCAACAATCAGGGACATGGCGGCGATCACCCTTCTCGGCACCCGTGGCGGACCACCAGCCCTCACTTTCGTGGAGGCTGAAATCAGCGACGTCATGCCTCGCCTCATCGAAACGGGTCGATCCACTGCGAGCGGACCGGCCTCCGGTGCCATGAGAGAAGACGCTCCGCTGGCTCCGGCCCCTCCCCTCATGGCCTTCATTGATTTGTTGGGGGCGGCGGCGCTGGACCGGGCCGTTCGGCGGTCCACGTATCTTGCTGTGGCCGGCCCTGGCGGACGGGCGGCGATTCTTCGAGCGTTCTCGCCAACGGTGGAGGCCATTCAACTCGAAGCCCGCTCGATCGCTCCCGCCGACGATCCTGATCATCTGCTTGTGAGCGACGGCCGCCGAGTGCATGTGATCGACGGCACGGGCCACACCCTTCGCTCAGCGCCCGCCGCCGATCGGGAACTCGCCGGCGAACTTGGCGGGGTCGGGTTCTTTGGCTGGCGGGGCGTATGGAACGAGGTGGGCGGACCCGTGCTCATTGGCGAACGCCTGCGCCCGCTCGCCGCTGTCGGCCATCGGCTCCTGGCCGCCGAACCGCATCGTGGGATGACGCTGATCAACCCGCTCAACGGAGAGCGGCAGCCGCTCGAGCTGCCAAGCCAGCCCGGCCCACTTTGGGCGCATCGCTGCGCATCCTCGATCGACCAGACACAGGCCGCCTTCTGGCTCGACGACACGCTCGTGATCGTTGACCGATCCGGCCGCGTCCGCCATCGAGTTGTCTCTGGCAAGGTGGGGCCGGCTGTGTGGCTCGCAGACGACCGCATTCTCGTCCCCGTGGCGGGTGAGCGAGGCCAATTCAACGCCTTGGTACTCGACGCCGAGGCCAACGTTTCAGGGCACCTCTCGCTCCCGTACGCATTCGAGCCGAGGCTTGACGTCACGGGCTTGCTCAATGTGTCGGAGATCATCGACATTCACGAGCCAGCAAGCCGGCCTTGGATTGGCGAGCACTCCCCATCCACCGTGGCGTCCGCTCGCCAGCACCACTTGCAGCTCGCCACCGCCTGCGGCCTACCCGCCGAGGTTGTCGCGACCACCCAGCCGAGCATCCGGTTGGAGGGCGGGCCTACCGCCGACGTCGCCCACATCGGTCAGGCTCGCTCCGCCCAAATCGGCGGCCGGCCTCGGCTGCCCGCAGGAACGACATGGCCCCATGCCGGCCGGGAGCCGATGGCTTTCCTCGCCCAGCTCGATCTGGCCGAGATCCACGCAGGCGGTGTGGATATTCCACTCCCCTCGACCGGGCGTCTCCTCATCTTTGGCCACCTCGACCCCGAAGGACACGAACCGGGCGAATCCGAACGGGCCGTGCTCATTCTTGCCTCGAACGAGGACGACCCCGTTGCCGATTGGCCAGACCGACTCGATCGGTCACACCGCTTCGACCCCGTCAGCGTCGCTTCATCACCCTTCGAGTCGGTGCGCGAGGTCTACCAGGACCTTCGGGCGCTCGCCCCGCCCGGGGAGGACCTCCTCGACCGTTACCTGGCCTTTGTGGACGTCGCCCATCCCCCGCGCCCTGATCACCGCTGCTTCGGGTTCCATCGGGCACTTCAAAGAGACGACGTTCCGAATCCCAAATCGCCACACCAGACCCTGCTTCTCCAGCTCGATACCGATGCCCGCCTCGGGGCCTTCTGGGGGCCGGGGGGAATGGTGTACGTCTATGCCTCGGCAGAGGAGATGAATGCGCTCGACCACGACAAAACCAGCCCATCGGTCGCCTACGGCACGCTGTATCTCGACGACTGATCGAGCTGATTGACCGCGAAGGGCTACCGGACGAACAGGATCTTGATCAGCCCGATGCTGATTCCCGTGGCGACGAGCTGTGCGGCGACGAAACCGGGCAACGATGCGGGATCGATACCAGCGAAGGTGTCGGAGAGAGTCCTGGCCACCGTCACCGCCGGGTTCGCGAAGCTTGTCGACGAGGTGAAGTAGTAGGCGCCGCCGATATAGGCAGCGACGGCAAAAGCCACCGACGGCGCACGCGGCGAGCGGACTACGCCGTGGATGACCAGGAGCAGCCCGATGGTGGCCACAAGCTCGGCAAGAAGCAGGTTCGGTGATGACCGGTCCTTCGTCGACACGTTCACCGCAGGCAGTTCAAACATGAGGTTGGCGACCACGACCCCGAGTGCCCCGCCGCAAACTTGGGCGAAGACGTAGGCGCCAAGCTGGCGATTGTCGAGATCGCCGAACGCTCGATCGACGATCGAAACGGCCGGGTTGAAGTGCGCTCCCGACACTGATCCGAACGCCAGGATCAGAGCTGCCAGAACGCCTGCGGTGGCGATGGCGTTCTGGAGCAGCTGGAGCCCGACGTCATCGGTCAGACGTTCCGCCATGATTCCCGAGCCCACAACTCCGGCAAGGAGGAACGCCGTGCCGATGAACTCAGCAAGCGAGCGTCGAAAGAGATCCGATCTCAGCAACAGGACGAGCCGGCGTTGACTGGCGCTTCCACCACAGCGGCTTCGGGCGCCTCGGCGACGTTGAGCGCCTCGGGGCTGCAACACGCAACACCGTCCGCAGACACGATCTCGTTTTCCAGCTGGTCGGCCTCGCCCGTCTTGACGTACCACTCCCAGCGGTTGTCGGGAGATTCGATCCAGGTCTCGGTCTTTGCGGCGTAGCAACACACGGTGTTGTCCACTCCGGTTGTTGTGATGCCCGCAGCAGAGATTCTGGCTTCGGCCGCTTCGACTTGTTCGCCAGTCTCGACTTCCACCCCCAAGTGATTGATGGACCCACCCTCGGCTTCGCCTTCAAAGAGAACGAGCTTGAGGGGTGGTTGCTCAATGGCGAAGTTGGCGTAGCCCGGGCGGACCTTCAGAACCTTGGTGTCGAACATCTTTTCGTAGAACGCAATGGACGCATCCAGATCGGAGACGTTGAGCGCGAGTTGCAAACGCATGGCATGACCTCCAGGTCATTGATCATATCGATGAGGTTCGAAACGTAACCTTCGTATCGATACTCGTCAATACGTTTCTTGCTAGAGTGTTGCCATGACGCCAACAGCAGGACTCGAAACGGCAAGCGAAACCAGCACCGTCGTTGGAGTTTGCTGCGCTCCGCTTGGCACCGCCCTCATGCAAGACGGAGAGGCAGAAGAGCTGGCCATGCTCTTCAAAGCGCTCGCCGACCCGGTACGAGTCAAGCTGCTGAACCTGATCGCCACCGCAGGCGAGGCGTGCGCATGCGATTTCCCGGCGGCGGTCGGCAAATCACAGCCCACCACAAGCCACCACCTCAGCCTCCTCGTCAAGGCCGGGCTGCTCCATCGTGAACAACGGGGAAAGTGGGCATGGTTTTGGGTCGACACCGAACGCCTCGCCGCCGTCCGCTCAGCGCTCGACTAGGCATGACCAACGTGTTGCCACACGAATCATCGACCTTGGGCGCGGCACAGGCTCACTGCCGCCCATGCAGGCTCACATGGCTGTGATGACGGGCAACCTGGCACAGGTCTTCCTCAGCGGCGAGACGTGAGGTGCCGCACTCGGTGCCTTGGCTGTCGCCGTCCGCTCAGGAGGCCACCTGATCTTCGAGACGCGGATCCCCTCAGCGCGGGCATGGGAAGGAGTACGTGCTCATCGCCGAGCGGTCCGGGGCGTGATCAGGCGCCGTTTACCCAAGCGAGGAAGCGCTCCTTCTCCCACGTGTTCACCACGAGATCACGAGGCGCCCAGCCCCGCTGCGCCGTGAGGACCCCGTACTCCATGCGCCCGAGGTCCGACGTGTGGTGGCTGTCGGTGTTGATCACCAGTTTCACGTTCTTCGCCACGGCCTTGCGAACGACGTCGCTGGCAGCATCGAGCCGCTGGAGCGCACCGTTGATCTCGAGCGCAACGTCGTGTTCCACGAGGGCGTCGAGCACGGCGTCGTAGTCCAGTTCGATGCCGGGGCGGCGGCCGATGTAGCGGCCAGTGAGGTGGCCGATCGAGTTCACAGCGGGGTCTTCGATCGCCCGAATGATCCGAGCCGTTTGGTCCCCGATTGGCCGGTCGAAGGCGGAGTGGACCGAGGCGACCGTGTAGTCGAACGATGCACGGAACTCATCGCTGTAGTCCATCCCACCGTCGGGATCGATGTTCAGCTCGCATCCCCACAGGAGCGTGAGATCCGGATAGCCCTTGGCAATCTCGCGCACCACCTCGCGGTGTTCGAGCATCTCTTCTTCCGTCGAACCGTTGATTGCAAGGTCAACACCGTGATCAGTGATGGCGAGGTACTCATAACCATTCGCAACGCCGACAGCGACCATTTCCGCCACCGAGGATCGGCCGTCGCCGGAACGGTCAGTGTGATAGTGAAGATCGCCGCGGATGTGTTCGCGCTTCACCAGCTCGGGGAGGCCCTCGCCAGCTGCCGCCTGCACCTCGCCGGTGGCCTCACGCATGGGCGGCGGAACGAATTGCAGCCCGAGGGCGGCGTAGATCGAAGGTTCGTCGGCCGAGGCAACGAGGTCGCCCTGGGCACCCTTGCCATCGTCGCCCTCGACAACTTCGAACAGGCCGTACTCGTTGAGGATCCGACCCTGGTTGATCGCACGCTGGCGCAACTCGATGTTGTGGGCCTTGGAGCCGGTGAAGTACATGGTCGCCGCACCGAATTGATCTGGAGCGACGGCGCGAACGTCGATTTGCAGGCCTGCTGCGGTGAGGAACGACGTCTTGGTCTCGCCGCTGCCAATGACCTCAACCGATTCGACGTGGTTGGCCGCCGCGTCCATCACGGCCTTGGGGTTCGTCGTGGCCACGGTGATGTCGATGTCGCCGATCGTCTCGGAGAAACGACGGAGACTCCCGCAGAAGGCTGCCTGCGTCACGCCATCAAGCGCTTCGAAATCGGTGACCAGGCGATCAGCGAGAGGCAGCGCGTCGGCGATGGGCGTGCGGCGGTCCTTGCCGTGCAGGCCCAGACGGTCGATGGCCTTCGCGATCTTCGCCTCACTGGTGGCACCGAGGCCCGGAAGGGTGCGGAGTTGCTGCTTGTCGATCGCCTCCTTCAGCATTTCGACGTTCTCCACGCCGAGTTCGGCACGAACGAGGTTGAGCGTCTTTGGTCCGAGGCCCGGGATGCGGCTGAGTGCCACGACGTCGGGCGGATACAGCGCCCGAAGATCGTCGAGCTTGGCGACCGAACCCGTGTCGACGAACTCACGAATCTTCGCGGCGGTTGACTTACCGACACCCTTGACCTTGGTGAGTTCGGTTGCGCTCAGCTCAGTGAGATCGCGGGTTTCCCCTTCCAAACCCTGCTTGGCGTTTTCGTATGCACGCACCTTGAAGGACTGCGGGCTGCCTTCTTTCAACGTGGTCAGCGTCGCCAACTCATTGAGCATGGCCAGGACATCGCGGCTCGTCACCATGGCAGCAAGGCTAGGGTTTGCAGCAGTGTTGGTCGTTGCCATCTCCCTCTCAGTTCTCAGCCTTGTTCTCCTGGTGCTGCTTCTCAGCGCCCGCCGGGCCCTCGGGAGGGCGTCGCTCGCCTCCGTTGCGGCGACGAAAGCTCACGGCGCAGAGGTCCAGTCGCTGCGCTCGGAGCTGACCGCACGCCAGAAAGCAAACGATGCGCTCTTGGTCGAGCTGATCGCCGAACAGGAGCGAGCCGATGAGGTCGCTCTCGAAGCCCGAGCGCAGGCCGCCGACGCCATCGCGAGCGGTCGAGAGGCCGCCGACCTCGCTGAGACCGTGGGCGCTCTTTCCACCAGCCTCGAAGACCGCCAGGCCGAACTCGACAGCGAACGCGAGGCGCTCATCGCCAGCGCCGAATCGCTCACGAAGAAGCAGGCCGAGCTCGACGAAACGGTGCAGGCTCAACGCCGGCTCGAGTCCGACCTGGAAGACGCTCACGAAGCCGCAGCACGGGCCCGCGGCAACGATCACCGAACGCCCCTCCCCGAGCTGCGCCTCGGAAACGCCGATGACAACGGCGAGGTCGCGTTGCCCAGCGTCGACGCATCGACCGTGTGGGATCTCGAGCTGCTTCGGAGTGAACGAACGTGGCGTTACTCGGTCTCGAGTAACCCACTTGAGGACACCAGCCCGTTTGAGACGACCGAGGATCCGCTTCGCCTGGCGATCGAGGTCGAAGGACTTGCGCTACGTGAAGAGGTTGGCGCGTTCATCGGGGTTCGGTGGAACGCAGACACCGTCACCGATCCGGCCCGGGCGCATCTCATTCTTCGGCTCGCCCAAGAGCTCATGTCCGGCGCCGCTCGCGAACCGCAGGCTTCGGACCTGATCGTGGAGGACGGTCCCGACGGCGTTTCGCTCCGCATCGTCGCCGCAGACGAAGCCGAGACCGATTTCCGTGTGGCTCCCCCGGTCGTCGCCAGCGACTGGATCGACGTGACCGGCCAAGGGCTCATCGTCTCGAACGCCAGTCGCAGCAAGGCCTGATTCACCAGTTGCGGGCCCGCTTGTGGCACCTCCTCGATCTCCTCCCGCAGGCATAGCTGCTGCGTCGCCCGGCGGTCAGCTGCGGAACAAGTCCAACGCACGCGTCGCCGAGTCGAGCCTCGCCGATGTGTCTTCGTGAGACACCGGCGTGCTCACTGAACCCGCATAGTTGTTGATCCCGAGTGTGTCCCGCAGAGAAACGGAGACCTTCTCGAGTCCGGGATCGAGCTGAATGCCGGTGCCGTCGGCAACGCGGACAAGGCCGTTGAAGGCGGCGACGGTCGCTGCGGCTTCCATCATCGCTTGCTCCCCAAGCTGTTCGATCACGAGCGCACGTGCCTCGGCAAGAACGGCGGTGTCCGCGGCGCGATCGTCTGAGGAGCGGCCGTGGCGGGGTCGGCCGCCGTCCGCGATTGCCAGCAACAGGGCCCCATGGGGCACGCCGGCGTCGGATCGTGAGGCCAGGTTCATGACGGCGTCGAGGTCGATGTCGAGCCCGTTTGCACTGCCGCTCGCACGGAGCAGCGTGGTGTGTGCCGTTGTTCAATAAAAGCACTCGAGATGGGCTGTTGTTCGAGCAGCAATGAGCTCGACCTGCGGCCTGGTGAGAGCTCGCTCCCACGACAAGTCGTCGAAGCCGTCACGGCTGTAGTGGCTCGACACGATGCCCCGCCACGCCCTATCCGTTTCCGGCACGAGGGAGATCGCTCGGCTCACATTGGCGAGGGATGGGCCGGCGGTTTGGGAAACCCAGGCGCCGACGTCGCCCATGCCGTCGGGCCGCACGCGGGCGGGTTCGCCAGGCATTGGTTGCGGAATCGGAGTCGGATCGCGGCCCATGATGCTGTCGTAGGTATCGACCGCTGAGAATGTGGCGGTCAATCCGACGAGTTCGGTGTATCGCTCTTCCCCGACCGAGGCCATGGCCTTGTCTGCCCATGAGCGAGTGAGTCGGCCAGAATCGCTCGCCACGCGGTGAACGATCTCAACTTCCACCCCAGCAAGTTCGCTGCTTGCAGCGTGAGTTCGGTCGACCGCAGACGGGCTCAGGGCGAGTTTGCGCGCATGGTCAAGTTCGTTGACCGCAGCGTCTCGCACCTCTGCCCACGCGTCCATTCGTGCGGCGCCCGAGTACCAGTCTCCAGGCCCCGACAACAGTTGGATCGCTCGTTCACGGCTGACTTCGATCATCCCCGCACGCTAGGTCGCCACTGCCCCTCAAATCCAGCAAGGCGGTCACGGTTGTGAAAGTTGGCTGTGCCACGTGCGGAGTACGATCTTGAAATGTCTGATCCTGTGAAGCAGCGCTTCCCTCTCGGGTCCCAGTGGCCGACGATCGACCCGTTTTTGTTCGTCGCCCACCACCGTGACGACTACCCGAACGCTTTGCCCGACCTTGGCCCGGATGCCCCGCTCGACGGGCGTGACATCGGCCAGGACTTTGCGGGCAAAGATGGCTGGAACATGTACCACGGCGCCCAGGTGCCTGGCTTCCCTCAGCATCCACACCGGGGTTTCGAGACGATCACGTACGTACGACAGGGCATCATCGATCATGCCGATTCGATGGGTGCCACCGCCCGGTTCGGCAAGGGCGACACGCAGTGGCTCACCGCGGGCGCCGGTATCCAACACGCCGAGATGTTCCCGCTGATTGAGCAGAACGCGGGCAACCCGCTGGAACTGTTCCAGATCTGGCTGAACCTGCCAGCAACAGACAAGATGGCCGATCCCTACTTCACGATGCTGTGGGACGACGAGACGCCAACGTTCACCGAAACGGATGCGGCCGCCAAGTCCGTGGAGGTCACGGTGGTGACCGGTTCGCTCAATGGACATACCGGTCCCCGCACGCCGCCGAATTCCTGGGCGGCAAGGGCGGATGCGGAGGTTGGAGTGTGGCATCTCGCCTTTGAGCCGGGCGCGTCCTTCACGCTCCCCGCCACCAAGCACGGCGAGACCATGCGGGTGCTCTACGCGTTCGAGGGTGCCACCTTGGACATAGCTGGCGAGACGCTTGAGGCCCGCAATGGCGCGCTGATTGAAGCCGGTGAAGAGCTCGTTCTCACGGCCTCGACGGACGGTCCTGTGGAAATCATGATCTTGCAGGGCCGCCCGATCGCCGAGCCGGTAGCCCGATACGGCCCATTCGTCATGAACACCGAAGCCGAGATTCAGCAGGCGTTCGCCGACTACAGGGCGACTCAGTTCGGTGGCTGGCCGTGGGAATCTCCCGAGCCCAACCACGGCGCAACGACCGGGCGATTCGCTCTCCACAGCGACGGCCGTCGAGAAGATCGACAAGACGCCTCCACGCCGTAGCGCCTTCAGAGATTGGGTGAGGCGGATCTGCCATTCTGGGTCCAGGTTCCGGCCCGAAATGAGGGGCTTTGGACCGCTCTGCTGGAGGAGAGCATGGCGTTCGCCGAGAAGAGTGCGGCGAAGAAGGCAGCCAAGAAGGCGGCAAAGCGACGTTAAAGGATTCGGACTCGTGAGCGAATTCACCGGGTTTACGGCGCAAGGGATGGCCCTTCTCACCGAACTTGGCACGAAGGACAAGGACTGGCCCGAACAAGAAGACGGCGCCAACCCTGTGGGTGCGCATCGAGCCCGGCAACGGTGTCGGCGTTGGCGGCATCGGCTTCGCTACCGGAATGATGCTGACCGACCTTCATCATTGGCGGGCGGTGATCGACGACGAAGGTCGACCACCTGACGTAGGTTCCCGCGCACTGGACCTCCACAACCCAAAGTTGTCTTTTACGTTTATTTACTCTTAACTGCATGCATGACGAAAAACCCTGACATGTCCGAGTTCCTCCGAGCGAACCGCATCCGGATGGAGGCCATTGCTGAACCATTGAAGAAGGGCCACGCCGCGCTATTCGACGCCATCACCCGATCCACGCACCCGTCCAGCGGCGACACTTCCGGACCCCAGTTCGACCCCACCGTGATGACCGTGGTCCTTGAGGCGCGGACCGAACAAGAACGCTGGTATCCCCACGCCGCCGACCGAAGCCACTACTGGACCAGGGTCCAGGTCAACCACCTCATCTCCATCGGGGCCCCCAACTGGTGTTCAAAGCGGCGCCTGTCCTACCCGGATGACCTTTGCGAGCAACTCTGGCTGCTGTTCAACACGCTCAGCGAGACGGGACTCCTCCATGATGATTCGGATCGGCTCGATGAGCTTCGGGAGCCACTGCGCTGCTACGGCCAGCTCGACGAGCACGGGCGGCCGGGCACGACCCAGCCGATCGACGGGTGCCTTTGCTACTGGCCTACGGCTCGCCAGCTCGAACTCGGCCTCGAAGAAGAGCCACCGCCGATGCCCGACAACTTCGGCTGGTACCTCGACGAACAAGACCGCGCCGCCAGCTGAATGGACCGTGACACTCGTCGCTGCGGTCGAGGAACCCGGCTGGCGAGGGAGGGGTTACGTGTCGGGGCGGAATTCCAACCGGGTCCAGGCGCCGATGAAGATCGGCTGACCGGGAGCAATCGGATGGGGCGTATCCGCAGGCACGACTGCTTCGGTGGCCGAGCCGATCACGGTGCCGTTGGTTGAGCCGACGTCGGTGAGGGTGATCGCCCCGTCTGCCGCTCGGTGAACGACGGCGTGACGGCTTGACGCTGCGGGGTCCGAAGTCAGCGCTGCGAGGTCGAGGTCGGGGTGGATGTTGCGGCTCGCGCTGGTGCGACCGATGTGAATTTCATCCGAGCGCAGCTCGATGGTCACCGGAGCGGGAAGCGGATCGGGCGGATCAAGTTGCCCTGGCTCTACCGCAGCAGCGAAGTACTCAAGGTCGACAGAGATCGTCGCCACCAAGACCGGTAGAGAAACGGGCGGGGCCGCTTCCTCTGGCAGCGAACCAGTGAGAAAGTCGTAACCGCAGCTTTCGCAGAAGACGTCGTCGGGGTGGTGCGGCGTGGCGCAGTTCGAGCAGACCGATGTGACAGCGTCGGCCATGTCAGCCTCGGCTCACTCGAACGGTGCGGGTCGATCGCACGTCAAGCGCCATCTCGTCGGTCTTTTCGACGTTGCGTTTGATACGGACGGTGCCGGTGGCGGGATCGTCGATCTCTACCACGTTGCGCAGCAGCTTCACGGTGTCGCTGTTGCCTGCTTCGTGTGCGATCTGCACCGCACGGCCGAGCCGGATCGTGGCGGTCGCTTGATCACCCGAGTCCCGGGCAGCGAGGCCCGATGCGATGGCATCGGCCAGTTCGGCTTGACCGGTGTAGTGAGCGACTTCACGATTGATTCGGGTGGAAAGGGCGTTGTCGTCCGTCCAGACGGCTCGCACCAGAGCGGCAGGCTCGGCTTGGCCGTCGATCGCGAGCATGACGCGGGCGGCAAGGCGCTCCTCGCCGACCGCACCTGTGGGGATGCGGACACGCACGTGATAGTCACGCTCTTCGCCTCCTGCCCACGAGCCCAGCGGGTAGTCGTTCGTGAGGGCGTTCACCGGCGTGGGGTCCGCTGAGAGATCCTCGAGTGAAGGAGCGACCTGCTTGATGAACTCGACGTTGGAACCCTTCGGTGTCCAAAGTCTGAGGGCCACGGCGCCGATCTGCTTGCCCATTGCCTGTTGGGTGAGCGCCCTGAATTCGGCTTCCATGTCTTGCGGGCGAGGAATGATGTCGACCGTGCCGAGCAGCCCCGAGGCCACCCGCCGCAGCTCATCAATGTTCCAATCGGCGCCCAGACCTCGTGCGTCGCACTGGAAGATGCCCGAGCATTTCTCGATCGCCCGGTTCAGCTGAGCGTCGGACTCGTGCTGGTTCTTCCCGTCGGTGAGCAGCAAGGCGTGGGCGATGGCGTTCGGACGCTGACGGGCCACGTAGGCAGTGGCTTCGAGCCAGGATCCGATGGCGGTGCCGCCGGTCGCTTGGGTGCGGGCCACCGCACTCTTGGCTTCTTGGCGAGACCGGGCATCTGCCACGGCAAGGCCTTCCCTGGGGTAGATCATGTAGGCGGAGCCGGCGCCGCCGATGACCGCGAAGTGGACGCCGTCGCGAAGGACCTCGATGGCAGCTTGGGTCGCGATGCGGGCCGCGTGCATCTTGGCGCCCCGCTCTTCAAGCATCGAACCAGAGGTATCGATCACGAGGACCTCGACCGATTCCACGCGCACGTTCGTGCCGATGTCCTCGGCCGCTCGCACCGTGACAACAGCATCGACGGTGTCCGAACCGGCAGGGAGGTATTCGTTCTGGAAGACCTCGGCGGTGAAGTCGCTCATTGCTGCGGTAGCTCCTTGGGTGTGAGGGAGGAAGAGTGTTGAAGGGGCGTCGCTTCAGCGACGCTGGTCGTGCCTTCCAGCGGGAATGAGCAGAGGGCGACCGAGATGTTGTCATGCCCGCCGTTCATGTTCGCGAAGGCGACCATTGCATCAGCCACAACGCCCAGGTCATCGTGTTGGTTCCGCAGACCGTTCACCAGCGTTGCCATATCTTGGGGTGAATCGGCGTAACGCCAGAGACCATCCGAGCACACAACGAGTGTGCCATGGCCCTCGGCCAGGACATGGGCGATCTCGGGCACCGGATCGGGTGCGTCAGCTCCGATCCAGCGGGTGAGGCTCCCGGTGATCTCATGGTCGATCGTGAGGAGAGCGGCGTCACCATGCGCATCGCCGTCGGCGAACCCGACCCAATAGGCCCGCGAGTCACCGATCCAACCGACGGTGAGTTCGATCGCGGGGCATTCCATTGCATCGCTGCCATCGGCGGCGGCGCCAGCCAGGACAGCCACGAACGTTGAGGAAGGAGGCCCGCCGCTGGAGGCAGGCATGCCCACTGCTGCCGCAGCCGCTTGTTCCTGTGCTGCGGCCGCTGCGGCGATCATCACGGCTGCAGCGCCGTCGACGGGCGGAGCGAGGAGTACTCGAACCGCAGCTTCGGCGGCCGCTTCACTGGCGAGGGCCGAGCCTGGGGTGCTCGAAACTCCGTCGCACACCACAAGAGCGAGGGCGTGTTCTGCCGCCCCAATGGCGACGGCGTCTTCATTCTCGTGGTGTCTGCGCCCCACGTCGGAGCGGGCAACGAGCGGGCCGTCGTCGATCGCCACACGATCACGTTCGGATGGCTGCTTGTGCCCGCATTCCATGCAGTAGCCGTCGGTAGAGATCTCAGCGGCCTGGCACGCAACGCAGGGGTGGGCGCCCAGGTTGGGCGTCGCACCCGACGTTGGCGCGGCGGCCAGATCACTACCGCAAGCTTCGCACCACGCGGCACCTTCGGGAGCTACCTCACCGCACGAAGGGCACATCGTCGGGCCGGCCATCAGAACGCAGCCATCAGAAGAACGTCCGCGGGCGGACCCGGTTCGCGGCATCAACGAGGCGGATTCGCTCGCTGGCATCGGACGTCATGCGGGCTTGCTCCCGATAGGTCTGCTCGAGCCCTTCCCGAATGGACCGTTCGGTGAGCGGGCGATCGATCAGCACCATCGAACCTTCTTGAATGCGCCCGTCTTGGAGGCCGGCGAGTGCCCGTTCGTAGACTTCGGCGCTGAGCGTGGCTCGCTCCGCAGCGTCGAGTTGGAGACGGTCGATGGTTTCGGCCGCCGTGGTGAGATCGACGAGGGTGGGTGCGCCGGCAGAGCCACCGCCCACGAGTGCTCGGGCCGCTGCCACTTGGGCGTCGTAGTGCGCCGCGGAACTGGCGGGCACCAGCGCGAACGCATCAACGACGCCGTCGGGGTCGTTCAACGCCCGACGACAGCGGGCAAGCCCGAAGGCGGCCGAGACGTGGCTGGCATCGATGCGAGCAACGTTCTCGTACAGCTGGGCGGCCCGAGCGAATTCTCCCGCCAACTCTGCGGCGAGGCCGGCGGCGAGGCGAGGAGCGAGCTCGCCCGGAAGTTCGGTCCAGACACGGCTGAAGTTCTCCGCAGCGGCGACGGGATTGCCCTCCCGGAGTTCAAGCACCCCTCGGTACCAGGGGATACGCCAGTCAAACGGGAACTCCTGGGCCATGGTTTGCAGCAGGCGTTCCGCGTCGCCACCGGCGTCGATCACTTCGCGGATGGACCGGAACTGAAGCTCAAGGCTGCGCTCCACACGACCCTCATTGGCGGCGGCAGAGATGAGCTCAAGCGTGACCTTCGGATCGAGTTCGGGCAGCGTCGATAGGAAGCCCGCTGCTGCGTCTGTCGGATCTACACGTGGCCGTGGCAACACTCGCAGATCGGGTTGGGATGCGTCGAACTGCTCGATGCCCGAGACCAGCATGGTGGTGAGCTGATCGGCATCGAAGAGTTCGGAAGGTGCAGAGCGAGGGCTGCCTTCGGTGACCGCAACCACTTCGCGCAACACGCCGGTGAGCTGCTCGGCCATATCGGCGGCGGAGAGGAAGCGGTCGTCGGGGTGGAACGCGCACGCCCGGAGAAGGAACCGGTAGAGCGATTCCCACTGGGCGAAGAGTGGTTCATCGTTCGGCGTGGGCACCGAGTAGAGGTAGGCGCCGTCATGGAACACGAACCGGATCATCAGGACCGCGAGCGTGCGGCCCACGGTGAACAGATCAGAGGCGACAGAGGGGCCGTCCTTGGCGACTTCTGGGGCCTGGAAGCCTTGGGTGCCGAAGATGGCAGCGGAGACGTCGTCCGCCTTCATCACGGCGCCGACGTCGATCAGTTTCACGTCGTCGGCGACCGCCATGATGTTGGCCGGTTTGAGATCGTTGTAGACGAGCCCGAGCGAGTGGAGATAGCCGAAGGCGGGAAGGATGCCGAGCACGTAGGCGATGGCTTCAGCCGGAGGGAGCGGATCGGAGACGCCGCCGTTGGCCTTGCGGCGGTCCTTGAGCTTGGAGTTGAGCGACTCGCCGCCCACCATCTCCATCACGATGTAGCCGGCGCCACGGTGGGTCACGAAGTTGTAGATGTTGACGATGTTCGGGTGCTCGATCTGAGCGAGGAACTGCCGTTCGGCAACAGCGGCGATCGCCGCGTCCGGGTCGTCGTCGTTCAGTAGGCCCTTGAGCACAACCCAACGGTCAGAAACGGCCCTGTCTCGGCCCAGGTAGATCCAACCCATTCCGCCGTGAGCGAGCGGGCCGAGGATCTCGTACTGACCGGCCACCATCTCACCGGCAGTGAGCGCAGGTTCGTTGGTGACGAAATCAAACCCGGTCCGACACGTGCCGCAGAACCCTTTGACGCGGCCCTCGCGTTCGGCGGTGGCTCGCCCGACGGGGCGCCCGCAGTTGGAACAGACTCGCTCTTCTTCGGGGACTTCGCCGAGGGCGGAGCGAACCTTCGCCTCCGACATCACCGCTAGCGCGGGATCACCAACGGGGGTGGCGGCCAGCGTGATGAGCCCGGCGCCTATTGCTGAGCGGTTCGCTGCGGTGCGGCCTGAGCGGGCGGTGCGGCGGCTCTGTCCCACTGCGCCGCCGGTTCTGGAGGCTGCGGTCGCTGGGGCTTGCGGTGCCGCGATCGTTGGCGCCCATGTCGAGGTCGCGACGGCGGGAGCAGACCTCACTGGGCCAGCCCCAGATCGAGCGGCTGCGGAGGAAGTGGCTGCGTGGCTCGTTGGAGCAGCGCCGGATGCCTTGGGAACGGCGATGCCGCAGGTGTCGCAGTAGCCGTCGGAAGCGAAGGAACCGCCGCACCTCGGGCCGGTGCATGAACCGCCTGCTCCGGCCGGCCGAGCGGCGGACCCCGAGGGCGCAGCGTGTGGGGCGGCGTGTGGTGGAGGGAGCGGTGGCGCCGAAGCAGCAGTGCTGCGGGGCGCGGGTTTGATGCCGCAGGTGTCGCAGTAGCCGTCGGAGGCAACCGAACCGGTGCAGGTGGTGTCGGTGCAGGCGCTCATCGTCGGAGTCCTTTCGCCAGATCGTCGAGCAGGCCGGCGGCGATAGAGAGATCGACCGGGGTTGTATACAGCTCGGATCGGGCGGCGTCGGCGAGGTCGGTGAGTGTTTGGTCTTCGGCCAGCCCCACGCCCGCCATCTTGGCCCGATACGCGCTGAGGCGTCCCCGTAACTCGTCACGAGCCCGCAACGGCGCTTGGTTCGCTGCCGCGGCCCGAACAAGTTGGGCTTGGAGACGGTCCGTTGAACGGCGCACGTCGTCGAGCCTGGTACGCCGGTGGGTCCACGGGGCGGAGGTGTCGAACAGGTCCTCGAGCCGGTCAGCGAGGCCTCGGGGACCGTCGATCACCGCTGGCCCGGGCAGAGCGATCAGCCCGGTTGGTTCCACGACGTTGACCAGGGATGCGGCCCGTGATGCGGCTGCTGCGGAACGCAGGGTTCGCAGCTCGGCCAGCTGGGCTTCGGCGGAGCCGAGATCGGCGTCGAGCCCGTCGTGCCCGGCACGGAACGAGGCCATCATTTCCACGGCCTTTTGCACCTGCTGATCGAGGTTCGCTGGATCGTTGTCGTGAATGCCGTAGGGGTCCCCGACCAGGCGCTGCTCAAGGTCTTCCGCCAACGTGGCGGCCCGCCCGATCAGTGGTTCGACGATGCCGAGCCGGTCCGCCTCAAGGCGGAGCCGGGCCACGGTCTGCTTCGCCCCGTCGATGCGCGGCAGCAGCTCAAGCCACAGGCGATCGACTCGCAGCACCGCCTCACGGATCGGGTCGAGGTAGGTGCGGGCCGCGGCAAGAGCGGTGGCCACCGAGTGGGTTTCACCTGCCACGTGAAGATCTGCGCTGCTCAGCAGTGAGCGGACTTCGTCGGAGGTCTGTCGCCCCCGTTTCCCGCTGCGGGAACCGTTGATCTCGGCAACCTCGTCCAAGCGTGCTCGGGCGGCGTGCAGCAGTGGCCAGAGGCTGGGGGCGTGGCGTAC
The DNA here is from genome assembly GCA_947561585.1 of Caprella mutica. NCBI lineage: Eukaryota > Metazoa > Arthropoda > Malacostraca > Amphipoda > Caprellidae > Caprella > Caprella mutica. The sequence goes on along the minus strand of CANNZV010000001.1, from coordinate 3,350,207 downwards.
GGCGCTGCCGACACTGCGCTCGGTCTCACCCTCGACAGAGCCGGAGGTAAGCATGAGGAATGAGGGCGAACCCTCCATGTCCACCAGCTCGGCTTGCAAGGAAACGAGCACGTTCTGCAAGCGGCCCAACGCAACGGCGGGATCGCCCGATACCAGCAGCGGATCGGCAGACGGGGAGCTGCGGGAGTGCGGAGGCGGGGGCAAGGAGGACACCACCAGCGACTGTAGACGCCAGGGTGCCAGAGCCCCTGGGCGCCAGCCGGTTCGCTGTGTGGCGTCAGCGCGTTCGGCGGCGAGCGCTAAGGTCCTCGGTCAGATGACTGCCCTCGCCGCTCCCCCGCCACCTCAGGCTGGGCCTTCCTCGCCTGCTGGCAGAACGTCTGGGCCCGAGGCCGGTTCGGCCGTGTCTCAGCTGGGTCGCATGTTGCGGGTGTCGACGACGCCGGGGTGGCTGCGGTCGTTCGGCGGAGTGATCGTTGTGGCGATTGCATTGTTCGCCCTTCTTGGCGTTCGGGTTGCCCTTGATGCTCAGAATGCGGCGGAGACAATCGAGACGAGCACGGCGCCGTCATTGATTGGCGTACAAGACGTGTTCGCCAGCGTGGCCGAGGCGAATGCGGCAGCAACCGGGGCGTTCCTGTCCGACAGCCGGGCCCAACGCAACCTGTACCTGGATGCGGTCACTCGTGCCGCTCGCCAGTCTGAGCAGGTTTCGAGCCTTGTCGGCGACGACGCCGCAGCTCACGGAGCGCTGCAGGAACTGAATGCGGATCTTGTGAGCTACAGCGGCCAGATCGAAGCCAGCCGCACCCGCAGCCAGGCAGGAGACTCCCAGGCCGAGCGTGATCTCGGCGCCGCCTTGGATTTGGTCGGCACCGACATTGCTGGGTCTGTCTCAACAGTGACCCAATCGGGCCAGGCAGAGCTGGACCGGGTGAGCGACGCGGTTGGTGGCGGGCTCACCGCCGTTCTGACGATTGCGCTGTGGGCGGTGGCGCTGCTGCTGCTTGTGCTCTTCCAGTGGCGCCTGTCGGTACGTACGAACCGGATGTTGAATCCGTGGTTGCTGGCCGCCACTGGCTTCATCGTGGCGGCCTTCGTTGTTCAGGTGTCCTCACTCGGCACGGCCCAGTCAGCGCTTGAAGATGCCGAGCGCGGCGGGTACGACTCCATCACCTCAACGGCGGAGATCCAGACGGCGGGATACGACCTGCAGACAGACTTGGCGCTCTCTCTTCTTGGCGTGGGAAGCCCTGACCTTCAAGCGGCGTCTGCAGATGTGGATACCGGCATCGCTCGCGCGGAAGCCGCCGCCGATTCGGCCCGTGAGGCGGCCGCTGTGACTGAGCTGCGCATCCGGTGGGATCGTTATCGGGAAGAGGTGCAGCGCATCCAGCAAGCGGCCTCCAACGAGGATGCCCGTACCCGCTTGCAGGGCCCAGGCCTCTCCGCATTCAACGGCTTCAACACCAGTATCGAGAGTGTGCTGCTGGACAACCGGACCCAATTCCTGAACGGCACCGCCGCATCCTCAGATGCGCTCGGCTCACTTCCGTTGCTCATGATCGTGCTACCTCTCGCCGCTGCTGGCTGTGTGATCGCCGGTGTCTCTCGCCGGTTGAGGGAGTACCGATGACCGCTGCATCCGCAGGGCGGGCGTGGCAGCGGCGAGAGTTCCTCGCAGCGCTCGGCGCGCTCGGCCTTGCTGCCTGCGGTTCCAGCGCTGGTGGCCGAGCTCAAACGGTCGACTTGGGCACGAGTTCTTCGCTGCGCATGCTGAACTGGGCTGACTACATCGATCCGGACGACGGCGGCGTGGCCGGAACGCTGGCCCGCATCGCGGCGCAGGGCATCTCTGTTTCATACGACGAGAGCTACGAGGACAACAGCGTCGGTCAGGCGCTCTTCGCCGGGTCCGAGATTCCCTACGACATCGTGGTGCCGTCCAACTGGTTGGCCGCCCAGCTCATCGCCGCCGAGCAGGTCGAGCCCATCCCCATCGAGGTCATTCCGAACCACGCCAACATCGATCCGCTGTTCCTCACGAACACGTGGGATCGCGGCTGCCGCTTCCAGATGCCTTGGCAGTCCGGCATCACCGGGATTGCTTATGACCCGGCGGTGACCGGGCGCCCCATCACTTCGGTGGCTGACCTGTTCGATCCGGCCTTTCGCGGTCGGGTCGGTTGCATCATCGAGATGCGTGAGGCCGTTGGTCTCGGCATGCTCCTGAACGGCGACGACCCGTCTCGCCCCTCCGTCCGCACCGCTGAGGCGGGCCTCAAACGCATCAGCGATGCGGTGGCATCCGGCCAGTTCGGCGCCTTCACCGCTGGCGAGTTCACCTCGAAACTCAACACGGGAGAACTCGCCGTGGCCATGGCATGGAGCGGCGACACGTTCCTTCTCCAGCAGGGGTTGAAGGATGATTCGCCTGCCCGGCCCGATATCGAGTTCGTGATTCCCGACGAGGGCGCTGTGCAGTGGTTCGACACGATGGTGATTCCGAAGGGCTCGCCCAACCTGCGGGCAGTGGGTGAGTTCATGGACTTCGTGTACGACCCGGTCAACGCCGCAGCGATCGCGGCGTGGGTCGGCTACGTTTCGCCAGTGCTCGGCACCGCCGATCAGCTTCGGGCTGATGGGTTGGCCGAGCTTGCTGACAATCCCCTGCTCTTCCCCGATAACGACACACGCAATCGGCTCTTCACCTGGGGCGGTCTCACGGCCGCCGACGAGGCTCGTCTTGATGACGAGTTCAACGCTCTCGTCTTCTGACGATCCAATCGAGGCGCCGACCGCGGCAATACCCGCTTCACAGAAGGAGCCGAACGATGCCTCGTTCCATGCACGACTACACCCCCGAGACCGACGACCTCGCCGACAAGATCGTGGCCTACGCCCGAGCCCGCACCCGGCTGGATCCCATCCCGCTCGACACGGCGCGCACTGCCGAGGATCTGGCCCAAGCCTGCGGCCCGATGATCACCTCGGATGGCATCGGTGGCGACCGGGCGCTCGAACTGTTCGAAACCGTGCTGGCGCCGGCATGCCTCTCGGTGGACTTCACCCGCTACTTGTCGTTCGTGCCCGCCGCTCCAACCGAGGCTGCGGTGCTGTTCGATCTGGTCGTGGGTGCCATGTCTACCTACGGCGGTTCGTGGCTCGAGGGTTCTGGCGCTGTGTATGCGGAGAACGAGGCACTTCGCTGGCTCAGTGATCTGGCCAATCTCCCGGCTGAGGCTGGTGGCGTGTTCGTGCCCGGAGGCACGATCGGCAACCTGTCGGCCATGGTCGGTGCCCGCAAGGCTGCGGTGCAGCGCTGCCTCGATGAGGGCCGGCCCGAACCCGCCAAGTGGGCCTTCATCATTTCAAAGACAGCGCACTCCTCGATCCCTTCGGCCGCCGAAGTCATGGGCGTGGACGTGATCGCTATTGATACTGATGATCGACGGCGGCTCACCGGCGCTGGTGTGGCCGCTGCGCTCGATGAACATGGCGATCGGGTGTGTGGCGTGGTGGCAACAGCGGGGTCGACCAACCTTGGCGTGATCGACGACCTGGCAACGGTTGGCGCCGTGTGCCGCGAACGGAACGTGTGGTTCCACGTGGACGCCGCCTATGGCGGGGCCGGTCTTGCGGTACCTGCCGTGCGCCCGCAGTTCGATGGCGTGGAGCACGCCGACTCGCTCATCATCGATCCTCACAAGTGGCTCTTTGCCCCCTTTGATTGTTGCGCCCTGATCTGGCGAAACCCGGACCAGGGCCGGGCGGCGCACGCTCAGCATGCTGGCTACCTCGACTTCCTCGAGGCGTACGGCGACTGGAACCCCTCAGACTTCGCCATCCATCTTACGCGCCGAGTTCGCGGACTGCCGTTCTGGTTCTCGCTCGCCACGTACGGCACTGACGCGTACGCAGAGGCCATCCAATCCACCATCGACTTGGCCCACGAGGCCGTCCGCCAGATTGATGAAGCCCCGCACCTCCGCATGGTGTGGGAACCAGGCCTGAGCATCGTGGTGTTCGAGCGGATCGGCTGGGACGCTGCGCAGTACCAAGCCCGCACCGAAAAGATGATGCAAGAACAGACAGCGTTCGTCGTGCCAAGTCGCCACGACGGCGAACCCGTCTACCGCTTCTGTTTCGTGAACCCCCGCACCACCCACGACGAGATTGCTCTCATCATCCGCGAGCTCGAATAGCCGAATGGCTGCCAGCAATCGAAGCGGCAGGGGACGCCAAAGGTCGTGGTCTTCCTCGCCAGACGCGGCTCACCCGGAGGAATCATCACCAACCTCGCTGAGTGACGCCAAGCGGGTAGGCCCGGTCCAGTCCTCGGTGCGAAACGCACGACCCGGCCCTTCGTTTCCCAATAGCCCGTCATGCACTCTTCGCACTCAAGAAAGACTCGAACCGTTTCCACGTCGTACATGTAGAGGACACGGTCAATCAGGGCAGAAGAGCCTCCGAGCCACGAACCGATGTAGATCGTGTTCCCGCAACACCTCCAATCCCTCGGAAGGCTTTTCGGTGGCCGGCTCGAGTCCCCGCCCAAGCTTCATTGTTGAGCGAGCCCGGCATGCGCTGTACAAGGTGGCGCTCTATGGCCAAGATCTGGGAACGCGGCCCGGACGCAACAGTTCTCACTTCTCGACCCCGAAGGAACGCTTTCCGATGGTCGAGTTCGAAGCCGCCGATGGCATGGCTGCCGCTGATGTGAAAGCTGGGGCGCTGCGTTGGGTGAGCAACGGGCCTGAGGGGTCGGCATAGGTTTCCGGAAGGCGTCGGGGGCTGCGGCCGGTCTCGGTTCTGTGCACTCGTCTGTAGATGATTTAGGTGGTTCCGGGGAGGAGTTCGAAGGCGTTGGTGTGGGTCGGTCGCACGATTCGGAAGTCGCGTTCGTCGAGGGTGGCGATGATGGTCTGGTTGAGGCGTTCGGCAACAGCAATGATTGATGCGTCTGCGGCGTCGAGGCCAATGCTGTTGTAGGTGTTGATGAGTTCGCTGATGCGGGCCCAGTCTGTGGCGGTGAGGGTCTCAACGGTGAGTTGGCCTTGCGCGATTGTTTGGTAGAAGGCGGCTTCTATGGTTGTGTCGAGCTGCCGACGGATCAGCCACCCGGTCTCGGCGATCACGAATGGTGTGGTGATCAGCGGGCCTGGGTGAGTTTCGATCAGGGCAGCGCACGGCTCATGGTGTCGGTCATCGAGATCGGCGGCAGCGACGAACACGCCGGTGTCAACTACAAGCACGTTCGGTGTCTCAGCGATCGGCGGTATCGATGCCGAACCCGCCCTCTTCAAGTAGCTCCTCGGCTTCGGCGCCGCCATGGCCGCTGCCCGAGTGGCCCGCTGCCACAAAACTCAATGAACGGCGCTTGGCCGGTTCGGACACCATTCCAACAATGAACTCGACAACTGTGGTTCCCTGTCGGTCAGCAGCGGCAGCAAGTGCGGCTGCGACATCGTCGGGGAGTTCGATCGTAGACATAACCCCAATTGTAGGACGAGCCTGTGACGGCATCACGCGCTGGCCCCGTCAGCATCCGGGCGGTTCTCTAGATCAACTTCTTGTTTTAGTGGGTCTTCGCGTTTTACGCGGCCTCGGGTTCTGCGGTTGCTGGTTGGGGTGAGGGTAGTGGCTGGCAGCGGTAGAGGACCCTGAGCCGGTAGTTGTGGGCGTTGGTGAAACCATAGCCGGTGCGTTTCACTGTTTTCACGATCCGGTTGAGGCCTTCGGTTCGCCCGTTGCTCGCCCGCCGGGTCTCAGGATTGCAGTAGGCAAGCAACTCGTTCTCCCACGCAGAGATCCTTCCGCAGCGGCATTGTCGAAGCGCGTCCCGACACGACCTGAGGTGTGTCTGACTCAATGTCGCTGTTGCGGGATGTTTCAGTCCGCATGCGAGGGCCCGGGGTTGGGGTGGTTGTTGCGATGATACGCGATTCGTTGTTGGCGTGCTCGGGCGAGTCCGTCACGCCGCGCTTGGCGGACTCGGTCGCCTTCGCCTCGGTGTTCTTGGTCGGGGGTGACGTAGCCGATTCCTTGGTGTAGGCGGACGGTGTTCCAGCGGTGTCGGAGCACGTCGAGTTCGGCTCTCATCGTGACGATGTCGTCGATTGAGTCGAGGTGGGGGTTCTCGGCTTTGAGGTGCCCGAAGAAAGACTCGATCTGGGCCTGGTCGGTCGGCGTTCCGGGCCGCCCGTAATGAGTCGCGAGCCAGCACAGCGCCATGAACTCGCGAGTTGATCCTGACGTCATCTGCGGGCCGTTGTCAGACATCACCAGCAAGATCGGCAGCCGATCATCGTCGGGGTCGAGCGACATGGTTTCGCCGGTGGCGGCGAGTTCCTCGATGCGATCGAGGAGCCCTTCGTCGCGTAGGGCACGGGTGAACACGGCCTGCACCTGCGTCGAGGTCTCATCGTGAGACGTGATCTCGCCGAGCCACTTCTTCGACACCACATCGTTGATCGCCGTCGTCGCCGCGTCCAGGCTCGACCAGTGGGTCGTGTCGTAGATCCAGATCCGGTTCGGGGCCTGCTCGGCCCACTCGGGAACCGGTCGTTTCTCGGATCGTGTCGTGCGCTTGGGAGGATGAAACACCAGCTCACGACGTGCCAACACCCGTCTCACAGTGGACGGGTCACACCAGAAGCGACCCAGCCATGAACCTCGATGCGCGAGCTTGCGATGCGATCGATCCGTAGTCGACCACTCGTGGAACACCGACACGATCTCGTCCTCTTCGGCCTGTGTGATCCCATGCACCGCGTTGCCGCCCGACGGCCGATCAGTCAGGCCGACTCCGCTGCGTCGACGCGTTCGCCACCGCTCAAGGCGCCGGCGCGACAACTCCAGATAGCGACACGTCGCCGCCGTTGACCAGCCGGCCTGCTCGGCGCCCTCGACCAGCTCGACGACCGCGACCTTGGTGGCCTCGTCGAGCCGGGCGGGGATACGGCCACTCATCCCCAAGGCTCTTTTCCCTCCGCGAGCGTGAGCTTCACCGCCATCTCCGCCAACGCCGCACGAAGCCGCTCGACCTCAGCCTTCGCGTCGTCCAACTCGTGGTCGCGGGCCGGTTGTCGGCGGCCCGGTCTCGACGCTGCAAGCGCTTCGAGCGCACCTTTCTGCGCGACGTCTTTCAGCTTCGAGATCGTCGCCCGATCCACGCGGTTGCGCTCCGCTGCGTCGCCGATCGTGATCTCGCCACGCACCAGCTGCATCCAGATCTCGAACTTCTCCTGCGGCGCCAAGAACCGCTTCTTCTTCCTCGGTTGTGGGGTACTCATCGGGGCCTCCTCAGGCTCGATCGAGGACCCTCACATGCTGACTGAAACTCGAAGCGAACTGCGACACGAAGTCAGACGCAACACAGACCCATGGACGAGCGGAGTCCTCTATTCGCCTTCAAACACTCCCGGAACTGGCGGGAGGTGTATTCACTGCCCCTGTCGCTGTGGAACACACCACGACGACCTCTTCGCGCCTCGTACGGGAATAGACACATCTCCGAAGTGCTGAATCGCCACGAATCTCGCTTCTGAAGGGCCCCGGGCCATGAGCCGGAACGGCACGATCTCGCCTTCCACAAAGGCGTTACCCACGTGAAGACTCAGCGGAGTGTCCGCAGAAAAGAAGTAGGCGATCTTTCTGCGTTCTCGTTCGGCCTCCTCGGGTGTGTACTCACCCTGAATAGCTGTCGCAACCACATAGTCAATGGCATCCTCAAACTCAACCGGCTCGAGGTGTACCTCGTTCTCTTGCTCGGAATCGTCCCGTCGGAAAGGTCTCATCACGAACCAGCCAATCTGATTTGGTCGAGAAGGTCGCCACTATTGCAGATGGCCACGATGACACATCCGGAAAAGTCGTCAAGCGCCTCGATAGCTTCGCCTGAACGTCTTGGATGGCGCCGGCCAGGATCTCAGCGAGGTTCATGGCGAGTGGTGAATCAGCTGCGTTCAATGCGTTCGACAGCGCGTTCAGGGCAGAGTCATTCGTGGTCATCGTGCGGTTTCCTTCTCAGTTCGTTTAGTCACTTCTGAGAATCGCACGATGGCCACCACCACAAAGGTGATGACCCCGAGCTACACCACTACATGGGACTCACCCTCGATGGGACCTTTGTCGGATTTTTGGAGCCGTGATGTCTATATCTACAACCCTCGCGAGTTGGCCCGATGAAGACGAGCTCGTCGGGGAGCTCCGGTCGAACGACGAGTACTTCGCGGATGTACGCGTCGTTGATGGCGAGTTGACCGTGAGCGTGTCCAAGGCCAAGGGAGGCACGGTCGAGGTGCGGCTGGAGGAGCTAATAGATGCGTTGAAGTACCTGAGTGTGAGGCTTTTGCCAGACGAACCGGAAGCAGCCGCGCCCGAGTTCGGGCCAAAGCCCTGAACTCCCGAAGCGCCGGCCCCGGAGGCTTGCTGAGCGATCAACACCGGTTCCCATTCCGGGACTGTGGATTCGTTTGTGTAACCGGGTGATCTGAACCGGTCCACCACGTGAGGGTGTTGGACCGGCTTTGTTGCGTTGATGGATCCAGCGGGCGATCTGACAGGCTCCGAAGATGCAACCTCCCCGGAAGCAGTCGCCTCACGCCGATCGGTCAGCGTTCGCCGGTTTCCGATTCCCACCCGGGGTCATCATGCTCGCTGTCCGTTGGTACCTCCGCTACGGACTCTCATATCGAGACGTCGAAGAATTCCTGACCGAGCGTGGCATCGAGGTCGACCACGTCGCCATTCACCGGTGGGTCCAGCGCTTCACGCCCCTGCTCATCGACCCGCTCGACCGAGCCGACACACCGTTGGCGGCCGCTGGTTCGTCGACGATACCTACGTGAAAGTCGCCGGCAAGTGGCGCTACGTCTACCGAGCAGTTGATGAACATGTCCAAGTCACCGACGTGTTCGTTTCACGCCGGCGCAACATCCCGGCCGCCCGAACATTCTTCACCCGTGCCCTCAACGCTCACGGAGAACCCGATGAAGTCGTCACCGATCTGGCTCAGGCTCTGGAGACCGTGATCGAGGACCACGGCAGGTTAAAGGCGAGGCCGCACCGATCGTTGTCTGTCAACACGTCCTTCGATCGAACAACGCAACAGACCCGCCAGAGTTGTTCAGAGGTAGCGGTCGTAGAACTCTGCGAAGGCGCTGCCCTGGAACTCGATGGCCTCCTGCGACAGGTCCGCCTTGGGGCGGACGGTCTCGAAGCCGTGGAATCCGCCGTTGAAGAGCTTGAACGTGGTGGCGACGCCGGCCGCTTCGAGCGCCGTCATGTACGCGATGGTCTCGTCCTTGAACGGCTCAACGTCGCCGACCCAGCTGATCGTTGGCGGTAGGCCGCTGAGATCGGTGCGCAGCGCAGGCGAGGCGTACTCGGGGACGTCGCCGTTGAGGTGACCGAGATAATTTTCCCAGGCCAAGGCGTTGGTTCGGCGGTCCCACACGGCGGTGCCTTCGACTTGGGCTGATGCGGTTTGCATCCGGTGGTCGAGCATCGGGTAGATCGGCATCTGAAACGCCACGTCGATGATGCCTGCGTCCACCACTCGGTGCGTGACCGCCGCTGCCATTCCTCCGCCTCCGCTGTGGCCGGCGATCACGATCTTGTCGTCGCGGAGTCCGAGCTCTGCGGCGTGATCCCGCAGGTGCTTCACCGTGTCGAAACAGTCGTCGAGACCAGCTGGGAAGGGATGCCCGGCCAGGGACAAGCGGTAGGCGGGGGCGATGATCGCCACGTCGCGCCGCTTGAGCAGATCTTCGAAGAATGGGTTGGCCTGCTCGGGGACACCCACCTGATAGCCGCCCCCGTGGGCGTACATCATCGCGGGCAGCGGCCCTGTGGTGCCCAACGGCTTATACACGCGGGCACGAATCATGTGCCCCGGCGTCGAGGTGCTCGGGATGAGGATCTCGTCGTTGATCACGCCCTTGATCTCGTTGCCGATCATCGGCTTCATCCCAAACCGGTGCATGGCTCGCAGACCCCAGCGTCGCCGAGCGATCCAGGTAACGAACCGGCCGGCGCTGTAGGCGGGCCGGAGATCTTCGTGATAGGACGACTTCTTCACCTTGGGCATGGTTCTCAGCTCTCTGTAACGGTCGACAACTTCGACTGTCGTCACCGTACGAACCTCAGAACGGCAGCAAAGTGACAGATGCTGCCAGACCTGTGGCAGATACGGCCATCCCTTCGGTTGGCAGCTTCTGCCAGTGTTTTGGCAGTGATTCCCACCAGCCGAACCATCCTGAGGTTGCTACGTTCTCCCCATCGACGAGCGCGATGGGAAGTGGACGTGAGCGAGAAGTACGCACTGGAACCGGGGATACGGGCGGCACTCACCGACTTGGGGCTGAACCCCACCGCCGTGATGCGCCGCGCCGGGCTCCGCCCCAACCTTCTTGCCGGTGGGCCCGTCTCGCTCAGCCCCGACGAGTTTTTCTCGCTGTGGCGAGCGATCGAAGCCGAAGTCGATCACCCCAACCTTCCTCTGCTGATCACCGAGTCGCTATCCGCAGAGGTCTTCGCTCCCCCCGTCTTTGCCGGGTTGATGAGTCCTGACCTCAACACCGCTGCTCAACGCATTGCGACCTACAAGCGGCTCGTCGGACCGCTGCACGTGACGGTGGGCATCGCTGCCGGGCACACAACCATCTCGTTGACGTGGCCCCCCGGCTTAGAACCGCCGTCGACCCATGTGCTCAGCGAGCTGCTGTTCTGGGTGGCGATCGCCCGCATCGGCACGAGAAGTCGAGTCGAGCCGCAGCAGATCCACGCGTTCACCGCGCCCGATGACATGGCCGCGTACCGCGACGTGCTCGGCACCCACGTTGATCAGTCGGACAAGGCCTCGATCACCTTCGCGGCAACCGACGCCGCTCGGCCGTTTCTCACGGCGAACGAGGCCATCTGGGAGGCCTTCGAGCCGCAACTTCGACGGCGGCTCCGCGATCTCGATCTCGACGCCCAAATGAATGATCGCGTGGGCGCCGTTCTGCTCGAGCTGCTTCCCGTCGGCCGCTCCACGGTGGCCGACGTCGCTTCCGAACTCGCGGTGAGCCCTCGGACCTTGCACCGGGAACTCGCAGCCGAAGGAGCGAGCTTCCAACACATCCTGAACACGATCCGCGAACAACTTGCTCGCCACTACTTACAGGACCCGGCACTCTCGGCATCCCAGATTGCGTTCCTGCTGGGGTATGCCGAGCCGAGCTCGTTCTACCGAGCCTTCAGAACGTGGACGGGCAAGACGCCCGAACAGACAAGATCAGCGGCCGCGCTTTGAAAGGCTGCGCCTTGATCGGTTGCGCCTTGGCGAAGTCCCCAAGCGCGCAACTGCCACCCGCAAATCTGGTCAGGACCAGAATCTGAGGGTGGCAGTTGGAAACGAGAAGTGAGAACGAGCGTCGGCTTCGACGTTAGCCCTGGCGGGCCTCGACCTCTTCAATGATGGCCGGGATGATCTCGTGGAGATCACCGATCACGGCGTAGTCGGCCTTGGTGACCATGTTGGCCTCGGCGTCGGTGTTGATGGCCAGGATGTTCTTCGAAGCCATGGCGCCAACCCAATGCTGAATGGCGCCGGAGATGCCGCTCGCGATGTAGATCTCGGGTGCGATGCGCGTGCCGGTCTGGCCGACTTGATCCGAGTGCGGACGCCAGCCGTTGTTGGTGACCGCACGGGAACATCCCACTCGGCCGCCCAGCAAAGAAGCAAGCTTCTCGAGTGGAGTGAACCCGTCCGGCCCTCCGATACCCCTACCTCCACCGACCACCACCGGAGCGGTGGACAGCGTCACGCCAATTTCTGCGATCTCCCTGCCCTTTACCACTGTGCGTGACAAAGTGCTTTCGAGGACAGGTTCGAATTGTGACACAGATGTCGCTGTTTGCACGTCATTCAGTGCAGATTCCAAAGAATGGTGTGCCACGGAGAGCAGTCGGACGTCTGCTTCGAGGGCCGAGCGTTCGAGGAGCGAGCCGCCCCACTGCACCCGAGTCATCTCTTCGGCATCGTCGTCAACTTCGGTGCAGTTCGCCACGAAGGGGAGGTCGAGCCTGGCCGCTGTTTGGGCCATCACTTCGTTGCCTTTGGAGGTACCACAGGCAAGGACAATGTCAGGCGATTCGGCTTCGATCAGTTCGGCGAGGGTTTGCCCCCACGCCTCAGGACCGAAGTCGTCATTCAGAAGCTCGTGATCGGCCACGTGAATCTGACTTGCCCCATACGAACCAAGTTCGTCCGCAAGATCATGGTCACCACAGACGAGCACGGCGATGTCATCGCCACCGGCGATGGAACGGGCGAAGGTGAGCGCTTCGAATGTGGCGCCATCGAGGACACCACGATCGTGTTCAGCCAGCACAAGAATCTCAGGCATGGAGGACTCCCAATTCGTCGAGGAGATCGACGATGGCAGGCACGGCGGCCACACCTTCGCCGAGGTGAACAGTGGTGCTCTCTTGCTGTGGTGGTTCCTGGAGGCGAATCCGCTGTTGGCCGCCCTCGTCGCCTTCGGCGTCGAGAACCGTCACTTCGATCTTCTTCGAAGCAAGGCGGCCACGCATTGTGGGGTAACGAGGAAGGTTCAAGCCTTCCTTCACCCCGAACACCGCAGGCATTTGCATGCCGTAGACCTCAAAGCCACCGTCGATTTCTCGCTTCGCGGTGACCTCTCCGGTGTCGAAGTTCGGCTCGATACCTTTGATGGCGTTGACGATCGGGCGATCGAGCGCATGTGCCACGCGGACGCCAACTTGGAAGCCGCCCGAGTCGGCGCTCTCGTTGCCGAACAGGATGAGATCGAACGGGCCGTTCTCCGATTCCAGCGTTTCGACCGCTGAGGCGATCGCACGTGCGGTGCGCTGAGGGTCCCACGGCGTGCCGTCGGTCTTCAGGAGCACCGCACTCTGGATTCCGAGAGAAGCCGAGTAGCGGAGCTGCTCTTCGGCTTCTGCCGGACCGAGGGTGAGGACGGTGGTTTCGTGCCCACCTTCCGCACCCCCGTTTGCCTCGATCATCTGCACTGCTTCTTCCACCGCGCACTCCTCGTGCGGGCTCATCGCGAACCCGAGGTGTGCGGTGTCGACGTCTTGCGCATCGGCAGTGATGTTGATTTTGGCGCCCGGTGCGGGCACGCGCTTCACGCAAACGAGGATGCGCATGATCAGCCCTTGAGGCGGGTGTCTTCGGGATCGAAGACGCTGCCTTCGATCGCTCCGACCTTGATCGGGAACAGTTCGTTCATGTACATCACGGTGAACTCGGCGCCGACGACGGCGAGTTCGGCCGGGAGGTAACCGAGGAGGAGGTGCTTGCCGATGGACGGGCCGGGGCCTGCGGTGCAGACTCGGGACACCCGACCGTGGGCATCCACAATGCGCTCGCCGTCGACGGTGCAGATCGGCTCGTTGCCACCCTGCATGAAGCGCTTGCGGCCCTGTGAGTCGACGTTGCTTTCCACCGTGAAGGTGCACATCTTGGCGATCGGATCGGCTTCGCGTGCCTTGAGGTAGGCCTCCTTGCCGATGAAGTCCGCAGCCTTGACTTTCGGGCGAGCGAGCCCGGCCTCGACTGGGGTGTACTCGCTCTCGAGCTCAGCACCCATGAGGCGGTAGCCCTTTTCGAGGCGGCCGGAGCTGCCGTACACGCCACCACCGGTGGGGCGCAGACCGTGCTCTTCACCAGCTTCAAGCAGCGCGTCCCACAATGCGGGGCCGTTGTCCCAAGCGGTGTAGATCTCCCAGCCGGTATCGCCGACGTAGGAGATGCGGAACAGGGTGCATTCGATCGGACCGCTGCCGGTCTGGATCGTGACGTTGCGGAGGCTGCCGTACGGGCTGCCTTCCTGGCTGAGATCGGCATCGGTGAGCTTGCCGACGATGGCGGGAGCGTTGGGGCCCCACACGCCAAGCGTGGTGGTCTCAAGCGTGATGTCGGTGAAGGTCACCGAGCCGTCTTCGGGCAGGTACTTCTTGATCCAGAAGCTGTCCCGGCCGCCGTCGAACACGCCGGTCACAACACGAATCTTGTCTTCGGCCACCCGCATCATCGTGAGGTCGGAGTGGAAGCCGCCGTCCGGGGTAAGCCAGGGGGTGTAGACGCTGGAGCCGACGGGCTTGTCGACCTTGTTCACGGCCAGGTACTCGGCGAATGCAACGGCGCCAGGGCCTTCGAGCTCATACACCTGGAAGGCGGAGAGGTCGACCATGCCGGCGTTCTCACGGAGGTTGAGGTGCTCGCCCACAGTAATGGGGCTCCACCAGCGGTTGTCCCACTCGACCTCACGCTCTTCGAGGCCGTAGCGCTGGACGAGGTCGGCGTTTGCGCCGTACCACTGCGGGCGCTCCCAGGTGCGGGCGCTGAAGAACATGGCCTCGAGCGCTTCCTGACGAGAGAAGTAGGGGCTGACCTGAAGGTTGCGACGGCCGACCCACTGCTCGGAGGGGTGGACAATGCCGTAGGTCTTGATGAAGTGCTCATCGGCACGGGCCCAGATGTGCTCGTCGGACTTCTCTTGCTCGTAGAAGCGGGCGACGTCGGAGACGTGGGAGTCGATGACTCGGGGGTAGCCGTAGGTCATCCACTCGGCCACGACCTGGGCCATACCCGGGCCTTCCTTGACCCACACTGCAGCGGCGGACCACAGATTGCGGACCTCAGGAAGCTCGCCGAGGCACGGCATGGCGTCGGGCGTGAGCGAGAGCAGGCCGTTGATGGCGTACTTGATCTCGGCGTCGCCGAGGAAGTCCATCAGCTCGATGGCTTCTTCCATCTGCTGATCGAAGTCGTCGGGCGTGAAGGGCATCTCGGTTGGGGAGAGTGCCGCCTCTTCGTTTGAGGGGATCTCGTCCGGGTGATGGAGGATTGCACGGTGGCCGTAGGAGCCAACTTCCATCGAGCCCGAGCTCTGACGCTCGTAACAGAAGGTGTCCATGTCGCGAACGATCGGGTAGCCGATCTCGTTGTTGGTCTCGGCGAGAATGTCCATCGGGCCGACGTCGGCCATCTGGTGCACGGCGGGAACGAGCGGGATGTAGGCGCCGGCCATGTTGGCCACGCGGTTACTCCACACGCCCGAAGCAATCACGACGTACTCGGCCTGGATCGTGCCCTTGTCGGTGACGACGGCAGAGATCTTGGTCTGGCCGGGCACGTGGCTCTCGACGGTTTCGAGATCGAGGACCTCGGTGTTGGCAAAGACCTGAAGGACACCCTTGTCGAGTGCCTTCTTGCGCATCTGGGTGCCGGTTTCGAGGGAGTCAACAACCGAGACGGTCGGGCAGTGGAAGCCGCCCATGATCACATCGGCGTTGATGAATGGAACGAGTTCCTTGACCTGCTCGGGGGTGAGCATCTCGGCCTCGACGCCCCAGCTCTTCGCGGAGGTCATACGGCGAGCGAGCTCGTCCATACGCTCTTGGGTGCGAGCGACCTCGATGCCGCCGCTGTCGACGCTCATGTTGAGATCGCGGTATTGGTTCGCGCTCTGCACACCCAGGAGAGCCATTTCCTTGTTGTGATCAACAGGGAAGATGAAGTTCGAGGCGTGTCCGGTGGAGCCGCCGGGGTTGGGCAACGGGCCCTTATCGATCAGAACGAGGTCGGTCCAGCCAAGTTCGGACAGGTGTCCGACCAAGCAGTTACCGACGATGCCGGCGCCGATGACGACGACCTTTGCGTTGGTGGGAAATTCGCTCACTTCTGACCTCGTTGCTGACGCTGCCCGGACGGACAGTGGATGGACGTTTCACCAGAACTCGTGATATATCACTGGTGTATCAAGCGGATACTAGGTCCGACCTTCGAGCACCGCAACCCCCAAAAGAGTCCACGGTCACATGCACTCCCCACCCACCACATCCTTGAGCGAACAGGCGTATCAACGACTCCGCCAGCTCATCGTCACGCTCGAACTCGCCCCCGGCGATGTACTGCGAGAAGCCGAACTCAGCGAACGGCTCGACATCGGCCGCACCCCACTTCGAGAAGCACTGCAACGACTGGCTCGTGAGCACTTCGTGCAAGTCATTCCGCGCCGAGGCATGTTGGTCGGCGGCCTAAACGTTGGCGAGCTCTCCACCCTCCTCGAAACCCGATTCGTCATGGAGCCCTACGCCGCTCGCCTCGCTGCTGCTCGAGGAACCGAAGCGCATTGGGCAGAGATGGAAGCGGCTCTCGAAGCCTCAGAGATCGCCGGCCTCGAACCACACGAGATGCTGGGAGTGGACCGGCGGTGCCACGAAATTATGTGGGAAGCCGCCGACAACCGCTTCATGCTCGACGCGCTCGACATGCTCTACGCACAAAGCGACCGCCTCTGGCATCTCTATCTCGCCGACGTGACCAACATGGATCATGCCGTGACCGAACACATCGAAATCCTCGACGCGCTGCGGTCTGGCAATGGTGACGCCGCCGCCACACTGGTCGAGCGGCACGTGCAATCGTTCGATCAACGAATACGTGACGCCGTCACCCAACACCTCACCTCGCCGCTCGCCGGCGGCTGAAGGCCAGCCGCCCGCGCCGGGGCCGGCTCCACACACTCTCACCCAGCACAACTCAACCGAACGACCATTGTGCTGCACTTCCACCATGTGGGAGACTTCTACATCATGGAAGCGTAAGCCCGGGTTGAGTTATGCTCCCTTACGCACCTGTGAGAGTGCCTCACGGCACACTTGCGACTCCAAGCAGTGACTTCCGCGCCACTGCCCGAACACCGTCCTTCAACATGAGGAGCCTCATGGCCTTTCCATCTGATCTCGAAATTGCCAAGCAGGCAGTTCTGAAGCCGCTGCCCGAGGTGGCAGAAGCATCAGGCATCCCTGTCGACCTCCTCGAGCCCTACGGCACCGGCGCAGCCAAAATCAAGCTCGACGCCATCGACGCCATGGCCGACCGCCCCCGCGCGAAGTACGTCGTGGTCTCAGCCATCACCCCCACCCCGCTGGGCGAGGGCAAGACCACCACCACCGTTGGTCTCGGCCAAGCGTTCCAACACATTGGTTCCTCCGCCACCATCGCCATCCGCCAGCCCTCCATGGGCCCCACCTTCGGCATCAAGGGCGGCGCCGCCGGCGGCGGCTACTCCCAGGTCGTGCCGATGGAGCTGTTCAACCTCCACCTCACCGGCGACATGCACGCCGTGACCGCAGCGCACAACCTGTGCTCAGCCATGCTCGACGCCCACCTCTATCACGGCAACGATGCCGGTTTCGATATGCACAACATCACGTGGCGCCGCGTGCTCGACGTGAACGACCGCTCACTCCGCAACGCCGTCATCGGCCTCGGCGGACGCCTCGACGGCGTGCCGCGCGAGACCGGCTTCGACATCACCGCTGCCTCGGAAGTCATGGCCGCCCTGGCCCTGTGCTTCTCCATGCAGGATCTTCGTGAGCGTCTCGGACGGATCGTCCTCGGCTACTCCAAAGCCGGCACCCCCATCACCGCAGAAGAAATCGGCGCCGCTGGTTCCATGGCCGTCATCCTCATGGAAGCCATCAAACCGAACCTCATGCAGACGCTGGAAAACACCCCGGCGCTCGTGCACACCGGCCCCTTCGGCAACATCGCCACCGGCAACAGCTCGATCGTGGCTGACCGCATCGGCATCCACATGAACGACTTCCTCCTCACCGAAGCGGGCTTCGGTGCTGACATGGGTGCCGAGCGCTTCTTCAACATCAAGTGCCGCTATTCAGGACTCGCTCCCGACGCCGCCGTACTCGTCGCCACCGTTCGGGGCCTCAAGGCGCACTCAGGCAACCACAAGATCGTGCCCGGCAAGCCACTCCCCCAGGCCATCCTCGACGCCAATCCCGAAGAGGTCCACCAGGGCGGCGACAACCTCCGCAAACAGCTGGAGAACATGCAGATCCACGGCTGCACGCCCGTCGTGGCCATCAACGTGTTCCCCGGCGACCACGATGAAGACATCAACGCCATCAAGGAAATCGCTGAGGAGTACGGCGCACGCGCCGCGGTTTCCACGCACTTCTCCGATGGCGGACGTGGCGCAACCGAACTGGCCGAAGCCATCAAAGAGGCAGCTGAAGAAGAATCGCAGTTCCAGGTCCTGTACCCGGACGAGATGCCCATCCGCCAAAAGATCGAAACCGTGGCCACCAAGGTCTACGGCGCCGACGGCGTGGAGTTCTCCCCTGCGGCGAACAAGCAGATCGACACCTTCGAAGCAGCAGGCTTCGGCCACCTGCCCGTCTGTATTGCCAAGCAGCACCTCTCCCTCAGCCACGACGCCAAGCTCAAGGGCGCACCCAAGGGCTGGACACTTCCCGTCCGCGAAGTTCGCGCCTCTGTCGGCGCCGGCTTCGTCTACCCCATCTGCGGCGACATGCGCACGATGCCTGGCCTCGGCAAGACCCCGGCTGCCCAGCAGATCGACCTCGACTTCACGAACTCCGCCTCCGGCGAAATCGTGAACCTGTCATAGCCATGGTCCTGTTCCGCAAGAAAGACGCAGCAACCGACGAATTCCCAGAGTCCGCAGAGGCCAAGGCACATCGCATCGCGCTGACGAAGAACTTCACCATCGAAGTCATTCCGATGAAGTCCCTCGAAGGCGCTCGGCCGCATCTGCCAGCGGGATCCCCCCTGTCTGTCACGTGCTCCCCAGCGAAGGGCATCGAAGAGACCCAGCGCCTCACCGAGGAATTCATGGCCCAGGGCTTCGCTCCCGTGCCCCATTTCTCGGCCCGCATGGTTCGGGACAAGGCACACACCGCGGAGCTTGCGGCGTGGTGTCGTTCGGCCGGTGTGTCGAAGATGTTCCTGGTGGGCGGCGATGCCGACCCGCCCGGCGGCTACTTCGATGCCGTGGACTTCCTCCGAGACTTCCTCGAGACCGACCACGGTCTTGAGGCCATCGGTGTCACGTCGTATCCCGACCACCACGCCTTCATCTCCGATGAGAAGCTGCATGATGCGTTGCACGCCAAGCAGGCGCTCCTCGCTGAGGCTGGCGTGCCAGGCTGGTGTAGCACCCAGATGTGCTTCGATGCCGAAGTGATCGAAGACTGGATACGGGCCGAGCGGGCCTCCGGGCTCACCCTCCCTATCCATCTCGGCGTTTCCGGCGTGGTCGACAAGACCAAGCTGATGACCATGGGTGTGCGGATTGGTCTCGGCCAGTCTCTCGGGTACTTGAAGAAGAACCGGGCGGCCATCACGAAGATGATGACGAGCACGGCCTATGACCCGAACGACCTGCTCCTGCCACTGAGCGAGGCCAACCTCGAACTCGGCGTGGAGGGTGTGCACATGTACACCTTCAACCAGATTGAAGCCACTGAAGCTTGGCGCTCCGAAGCACTCGCTGCTGACTAGCGCACATTACGAAAGCCCGGTCGATGCCTCCTTGTCGGTGGGCTTCGGCCGGGTTTTTGCGTTTTGCGACGGTCAGCGGCCGGTGGTGGACCAGTGCCAGGGCTCGCTCGGCAGGTTCTTGAGGCCGTAGTTCGCGGCGTTCGCTCGCAACCAGTGGAAGCCAGAGCTGGACGAGTTGAGGATGGTGCCGCCCTGCGTGAAGTCAATTGCCAAACCCAGCTCATGCTGAGACGCTCCCGGCCGAGCCGAAGGCGGTGAGCAGGACCCTGCCCTCTTATCGAAGATGGCGTAGCCGCTGGTGCCGCAGTTGTTCAGCCGAACCTCGATCTGCAACTCGCGTGGCCGGTAACCCCAGCCGCGGAGTTCAACGCCATCAGACTGGGCATCACCGATGAGTTGGGCGACCTGCGCTGCGATCTCCGCATTCACGTTCATGGGCTGAATCGCCAACGACTCCTCTACAAACGCCACCGCCGGGGTCTCGCCCTCGCCGGGAATCACCGGCCCCAGAGGCCGCGGAATGGGCGTGAAGTCCGGCGTCTCCGGCTCCGGGGGAATGTGGACGTCGGTGGGTGTGACGGTGGGGCGATCGACTGGTGTTTCGGCCTCAGTGGGATCTGCCACGACAGGCCCGGCAGGCGGAGTGTCACCTGCGGTCGGGTCACGATCGGTGACAGGGCCGGCGACAGACTCATCGCCCTCGGTGCCGTCGCCCTCGGTGCCGTCGCCCTCGGTGCCGTCGCCCTCGGTGCCGTCGCCCTCGGGGGTGGGTGGGTTGAGGGGGCGCCGCACCAGCACCGAGACAATCCGAACCAGCTCGATGTCGGGCCGATCCGCCACAAGGACGAACTCGGTCCTGGCCGCAATCGCCTCGTTTCGTTCCACGAGCATCGCTTCGAGATCGCGTTCCAACTCAAACGCTCGAATGCGGTTCTCCCGACGCTTCGCCCATTCGGCATCGCGCTCTGCAAGCTCGGCCTCTGAGACCGCATGGCGTTCCCGAGCCCTCAGCACCGCGGCGTCCGATGCAACAACTTCAGCCTCGATCGCGACCGCGGCATCTCGAATGGGTTGAGTGCTTCGAGCGGCAACAACGTCGCCGCCCAGACGCGCTTCCAGGCCCCTGTCGTTCAGCACGAACATCTCGATGGCGAAGTTCTCCACCTTCACCTCGAGTGCTGCCCGGGCCGCCTGCGCATCGTCAACAAGCACTTGGGTTCGTTCAGCGACCACAGCGGCCTCGGCGCGGCGAACCTCGGAGGCACGCTCCTGCTCGAGCTGAAAGTCACGGTTCGCGTCGACAGCGGTCCGTCGCCACTCGATGTTCCCGTCGGCGAGAAACCAATGATCGAAGTTCAGGGCGTTTACCGCGATGGCCTCCCAGTCCTCTGCGGTCGAAACACCGTCGAAGGACATATGGCTGGAGACGTGAGCGAGCGCCGGATCGGTGACGTAGTCAACAGGGGGCCCGCTGAAAAACTCGTCGTCGGCGCCAACAGGAGTGGCAGGCAACGCCAGGCTGGCCGCCAATGTGGCCGCGCCGAACACAACGGCCGACAGGCGGCGACTGAGCTTTGGGGATTCTCCGAAGAGCGCGGCGAAACAAGACACAACCCCCATCCATCGGCACGTCGTTGTGATGAATGAGAGGCGATGCTCTCGCAGTAGAAATCTCTCGACGGCAGGCCGCGCAATCAATACTCTGCGCGGCGTGCGTCACGTCAATCTGCCCTGGTCCGAGGCTGCTCGCCCCTACGTATCCGCCCTTTGGCTGAGAGATAACTGCCCTTGCGAAGCCTGTCGCGTTGTCGCTACCGACGAACATCGCGTGGTCATTAGCGAGGTCGACGTCGCCCACGCCCAAGCCTCGCTCGACGGCGAGGATCTGATCGTGGACTGGGGCGACCACGTGTCGCGCTACTCACCGGTTTGGTTCGCACAAACGTTGGCTGCGAGCAAGCGCGATCGTCCGGCGCCACACACATGGACGAGCGACACGTTCGAACTCCAGCGATTCGATCATGACTCGCTCGAAGACCCACTCGCTGCTGCGAGCTGCTTCGAGGCGTTCGCCCGCGACGGCGTTGTCATGATCCAGGGCGTCCCCACCGAGCCGGGGCACCTCGAGCATTTCATTCAACGCTGGGCGCCAGCCCACGAGGTCGCGCTGGGCCGCATCCACGACGTCTTCGTGGATCCTGACGGGTACAACATCGCCCACACGGCCGAGCCACTTCCGCCCCACAACGACATGGCGAGCTACTCCACGCCACCGTCCGGCCAGATCATCCACATGCTCGTGAACGATGCGGAAGGGGGCAACTCCATCGTGGTGGACGGCTTCGCCGCCGCATCCCAACTCGCCGAAGCAGACCTTGCGGTCTTGTCCCGAGTCCGGGCGTCCTTCCGCCAATTTTCCTCCACGGCCGAAACGTGGACAAAGGCCCCGCTCATTCGCCGCTCCCCCTCCGGCGCCGTCGAGCACCTGCGATTCTCGAACCAGCTTCTCCAGCCACTCGACCCCTTCGACCCCGATACCGAACCGTTCTATGAGGCCTACCAGCGTCTGTGTGGCCGGGTGCTCGACCCGGCCAACCGAGTTGAGTTCCGCATGAACGCCGGAGATCTCATCCTGCTTCACGGCCATCGCGTGCTTCATGGCCGTACGCTCTTCGATCCCTCCACCGGTGCCCGACACCTGCAAGACATCTACTTCGAGTTCGAGGACCTAGTGAACGAAGCATTCCGCCTGCGACAGCGCACATGACGTCCCCCACCCTGGACGCTCCCGACGTTGCAATCCCAACGCCGGACCCGACGCCCAGGTCTGCAGCAGCTGCGCTGCTCACGGGTTTCGGCCTCCTCATGGTCGGAAACGGCCTCGGCGGCAGCCTGGTCGGCATCCGTGCCGAACTTGAATCGTTCGACACCGTCGCCACCGGCTTCATCATGGCCGCCTACTTCGCTGGCTTTCTCGCCGGATCAAAGCTGGCGCTACGAAGCCTCGCCCAGGTCGGCCACATCCGCGTTTTTGCTGCCCTCGCGTCACTCGCCTCGACCGCCGCTCTCGTCCACGCGATCGCCGTGTTCCCCGTCATTTGGATCGCCATGCGATTCCTCACCGGCATGTGCATGGCTGGGCTCTATGTGGTGGCCGAATCGTGGCTCAACGACATCGCCACCCCCGAAACCAGAGGCAGGCTTCTCGCCCTGTACATGGTTGTGTCCATGGGCGGCGTTGCTGTTGGCCAGGCCTTGCTCACCACCGCCGATCCGGGCGACGTCACGCTCTTCATTATCGCCTCAGTGCTCGTCTCGATCTCACTCGTCCCCGTGTCGCTCTCGACGACGTCGGCCCCACCGATCAACGAGATCGAACGCTTGTCGATGCGCGAACTCGTAGCGATCGTCCCCACCGGCACCGTCAGCATGTTCCTCGTCGGCATGAGCGCCGGAACTCTGCTGGGCATGGGTGCCGTGTACGCGACCAGAGTCGGCCTGAATCCGAACGAGGTGGCCCTCTTCATTGGCACCGCCATCGTCGGCGCCGTGATCTTTCAATGGCCGATCGGCATTCTGTCCGACCGCGTGCCTCGCCGAGGACTACTTGGTTTCGTCGCCGCCACGGCCGCTGGGCTGAGCCTCGTGCTCACCCTGGTGGAACCAGGCACGCTGCTTGGCTACGCGCTGATCCTGCTGCTCGGGGGCACCATGTTCCCGCTGTACTCACTCTCGATTGCGTACACCAATGACTGGATTCCGCACTCCAAGATGGTCGCCGCCAGCTCGTCGCTGGTCATCATTAACGGACTTGGCGCCGTCATCGGCCCGCTGCTCACTGCAGGCGCATTCGTCGTTCTGGGCACCGGATCGTTCTTCTTCGTGCTGGCGGGAACCCACGCCATGATCTCCGCCTACGTCGCCTACCGGGTCGTCGTGCGGGATCCGCTACCGATGAATCGCCAGCGGGCATGGGTACCAATGCCGTCTCGTGCCACCGCTGCGATCGGCGTTCTCGCTCGACCTCGTCGAACACGTGTGCCAGAGGCCGCAGAGACTCCTACGCCGGGAGAACAAGAGGCCCCCAACCTCTAGCAGGGCACTGAAATTCTGGGGTCTGTGACCAGGTCTTGGCCTGGCGGGATCTATTGGGTCCGATGCCCGGTTTCTGACACCCGCCCGGGCCCCTCTTGTGAGGGGCTTGTGGGCGTGGCAGGTCAGAAGGCCATGGCGTCGAGCCAGCAGATCCGTATCAGGTTGTAGACCGCCATCTCCATCTTGAACCACGCCCGATTCCGCTCGGTGCCGATGTAACGAACCTTGCGGCCAGCCCCAACGGTTTTGAGCCACCCGAACGGTTCCTCAACACGTTTCCGGATCCGCTGGGACACCACATGTCCTGGGTGTCGAGTCGTACGCCCATCAATCGCTGACTGCCGATTCTTGTTGTTCTGCGCGACATGAGGCGTGAACCCCAACGCCCGCGCGTCCGCCACGAAATCTTTGGTGTCATACCCCTTATCCGCAGCCACAGTCCGCCTCCGTGCTGACCCAGGCTGGCGGGCCATCATCGCCAGCGCTGCGTCACGCTCAGCGAACCCGGTGGCTTGAGTGAGTTCGCAATCAGCGATCAACGCGGAGCGGTTCTCCATCAACAGGTGCCCCATAAAACACAACTCGGCCCCCGTGTTGCTGGATTTGCGGAACAGCATCGCTTCGGGATCGGTGGTGGAGGTGTGGGTCTTGTTCGAACGTTTCTGGCCTTTGAAATCGACTTCGGGGTTCCGGGGCTTGAACCCGTTTCCATCACCACCGTCACCTCCATCACCACCGTCACCGTCTTGGTTGTCGGGTCGGTCGGGTTTGAAGCTTTTGTTTGATGCCCAGGCCTGCAGCAGGGTGCCATCAACGGAGAAGTGTTCTGAGGACATGTATTTACGCAACCTGGCCTGGGCGACGACGGCGGCGAAGAACTCGCCGGCGATGTCATGATCGAGGAGGCGTTGACGGTTCTTCGTGAACGTCGTGGCGTCGAACGCGCGGTCATCGATAGCCAGGTCGAGGAACCATTTGAAAAGCATGTCGTAGTTCAGACGTTCGCAGAACGCCCGCTCTGATCGCATCGAATACATGGCCATCAACACCGTGGCTTTCAACAGTGTTTCTGGCGGCACGGACCGGCGACCAGTCGAGGGATACATCTGGTCGAAGCGGTCATCCATGCCAGCCAACACTTCATCCACGACTGTGCGGATGCGACGTATTGGGTGATCGGCCGGGATCAGATCCTCGGTTGAAAGAGAGGACAACATCGACAACTGACGCTCAGGGACTCCACGCATCCGACCATTCTTTTCCATCCGCACCAAGAACGCGAATCGAACAGTCGAATTTCAGCACCCTGCTAGAAACGCAGCGGGTGGCAGCGGAGGAATTGCCTCCACCCACCAAGTACCCGCAGTCGTCCTCAAACAACGTGACACCGCTCCCTCAGGTTTCCTGCACCGCACGGTCGGCGACGGGCCGCTCGTGATGTTCGCCCTCGACATTGAGATTCGGCAAGAGCCGGTCGAGCCAGCCCGGAAGCCACCAGTTACGGGCTCCAAGCAGCTGCATTGTCGACGGCACGAGAAGCATCCGCACAAGCGTGGCGTCAATGAAGACGGCCATGGCGAGACCCAAACCGAACAACTTGATGATCCGGTCATCCTCGAACATGAAGCTGCCGAACACCACGACCATGATGGCTGCCGCCGCGGTGATGACACGGGCGGTCATCGAGAGGCCGTCGGCCACCGAGTTCACTGGATCGCCGGTGCGCTCGTACTCCTCCTTCACGCGTGAGAGCAGGAAGACTTCGTAGTCCATCGACAGACCGAAGACGATGGCGAACATCATCATCGGAATGAACGGCTCGATCGGCGCAGGCTCAATGCCCAAGAGGGAACCGCCCCAGCCCCACTGGAACACAGCGACGACAATGCCGTACGCGGCGCCGATGGAAAGCATGTTCATGATCACGGCCTTGAGCGGCACCATGAGCGAACGGAACACCGTCATCAGCAAGAGGAAGCTGACGAGTAATACAACACCGAAGAAGAGCAGGATGCGTCCGCCGAGGAAGCTCGTGAAGTCGATGTTTGCCGCTGTGGCCCCAGTGAGGAAAGGTTCAACAGATGTGTCAGCGATGGCGGCCGGGATGACCTCTGCTCGAAGCGTCTTGACCAGCTGCTCTGTCTCCTCTGCCTGCGGTGAGGTGAGGGGCTGGATCTGGATGATCATGGCCTCAGAGGCAGCCGGGTTCGCCTGATCACTAGGGAATGGAGGCGATGCGAACGCCACCCCCTCGGTCTGGTTGATCGCTCCAGAGAGCGCCTGGAGCGCTTCGACGTCTTGGGGGCCGCTGATCTCGCTGACAAGGATCAGAGGACCGTTTGAACCGGGACCAAAGCCCTCGGCCTTGAGGTCATACGCCCGCCGAGTCGTGGTCTCTTCAGAGAAGTTGCCCTCGTCCGAGAACCCCATACGAAGCGAGAGCACCGGAGCGGTGAGCACCAGCAGCAAAGCGGTTCCACCGACGGCCCAGGCCCACGGACGGGCCTGAATTTTGCGGCTCCACCGATACCAAACGGTCTCCCGGATCGGTACTTCTTTGCGAGCCGGGAGCGCCTTACGCAAGAAGGGGATTCCCTGCCAGCTGATGTTGACCCGCTCGGCGATCCATTTGGGCGGGCCGCTACCGAGCAGAAGTACCACGAGACTGAGCGGCGCAGCGATTCGCAGCGCCGTGATGCCCAGTCCGAGACCCAGCAGGGCGAAGGCGATCAGAGAGGAAGCAACCATGCCTCGGACTCGAGTGAGATTCACTCGATCCTGCACGATGCCGAGAGCAGCGGGGAGGAGCGTGATGGAAGAAGCCATGACGACCGCGACAGTGGAGGACGCAGCGAGGCCCAGGCCGGTGATGAAGGCGAGGCCAATCAGCAACAGGCCGAGGAGGGAGACCACCACGGTGGCGCCGGCGAACACAACGGAGCGCCCCGCCGTGTCGATTGCAACGGCGGTGGCTTCACGCGGCGGAAACCCCTGTGCGAGCGCCTCCCGGTAGCGAGTCACGATGAAGAGGGCGTAGTCAATGCCCACTCCAAGGCCAATCATGAGGCCAATCGAGGTAGCGAACTCAGGCACGGTGGTGAGATGGGAGATGAGTGCGATGGTCATGCCACCAATCGCCACACCAAGCACTGCCACGCCAATGGTCGTGCCCATCGCGACAACCGAACCCATGGCCAGGATCAGCACGAACACCGCGAACGCCAGTCCGAGAAGCTCTGATTCCGGCGGCTCGAAGCCGCCCAACACGGCGCCGCCGATCTCGACTTGCAGCCCGTCGATGTCGTTCAGGCCCTGCTCTTCGAGCAACTCCAACATGCGAGCGCCCATCTCGCCCGCTTCGACCTGGTCGATCTCAATCGGAATGTTGATGTCGGCGAAGGCGATTTGGCTTGCACGGGGACCCTGGCTGGAGATCTGACGCTGAGCAGCGCCCTCGTCATAGGGCGAAAGGATCTGGAGGAGTTCGAACTCCTGACCAGGAGCGGTCTCGGCGCGGATCGTGTCGATGAACGTCGACATGGCGGCCTGCACCTCGGGATCGGTCACGCCCTGTTCCGCAACGAACACGATCGAGCCGGGCTGGCCTCCGCCGAAGCCGCCAAAGTGCTGCTCCAGAAGCTCGATACCGGAGGCGGATTCCGATGCGGGGATCTCGAAACCGCTGTCGAACGCGGGTCCTCCCAAGGTTCCGAGCGTGCCGAGAGCCGCGGCGAAGATGAGGAACCAGCCACCGATGACCTTCCACGAGTTGTCGAAACACCAACGACCGAGCGATGCATACATGAGGGACGGGACTCCTGCGGAAAGAGCGACCAAAGACGGGAACCAAGGCCGAGCGCGTTAGCGCTACGCACACGTAGCGTGTTTAATCGGACCGAAACCCCACATCAACCCTTGAGCCCTATGTCACAACGGGCGTGATGCAGATTGTTCCGCTACGGTTCCGAAGCGTTATGTCACGACCCCTCAGCGAACACGCTCGACAGAAGGCGCTCGACGCCGCTCTCGAAGTCATTGGCGAGTCCGGAATCGATGGCTTCACCGTGGACGCCGTCGCCAAAAGGTCCGGCGTCGCCAAGACCACGATCTACCGGCATTTCGCCAGCGGCAACGAACTACTGGTCGCGGCAATGGACTCCATGGTCCAACCGTTCCCAACACCGAATACCGGATCGCTCGCCGGAGATCTCAGCGCATTGATGCAGACGGTTCTCCACATCCTCGATGGTCAACCGATGCGGCGGGTGATCATGGGAATGCTGAACGCCGCCGCCTCCGATGCCCAGCTGGCCCGTGTCCATCATCAGATGATGCAGGAGCGGATGACGCCAATTCGCACCATCGTCGAACTGGCTCAGGGCCGAGGCGAGCTACCGGCCAGGCTCGATATGGAGCTGGCGACGGATTTCATCGAAGGCCCCTTCTTCTTCCGCACAATGATTCGCCAACGGCCGGTGACCGGCCCAGAGATTCGCACATTGGTCGATTTCATCGTGAGGGGCCTCACGACCGCCTGACGACCCACCCGTTGCTGCACTTGTGTACAACTTCAGCGGATTCTCTCAATACGCGCTCGAATTTTCCCGCCCTCAACAAGTGGCAACACTCTTGTGAATTCTTGTTGTGAGAGGTCTTTCGGCGGCGGTTCTCCTCACAAGGCCTCGTCATCCTCAGTCGTCTGCGGCGACGAGCTCGTCCCGGAGCTGACGCTTGAGGAACTTGCCGTTGGCGTTCTGCGGGAGCGCCTCTGTCCGCCACCAGATCTTGGCCGGCATCTTGTATTTCGCCATGCGGGGTTCGAGGAAGGCGCGCAGCTCGGCGTCGTCGAGGGTCTCGCCAGGCACGAGCACGATGGCCGCAGCGACGTTCTCACCCAGGCGATCGTCGGGAATACCGAAGACGGCGGCCTCGGCGACGGCGGGGTGTTCGTAGATACCGGCTTCGACCTCGGAGCAGTAGACGTTCTCGCCACCGCGCAGAACCATGTCCTTGGCCCGGTCGACGATGAAGACGAAGCCGTCGTCGTCGATGCGGGCGATGTCGCCGGTGTTGAACCAGCCGTCTTGGATGGCCTCGGCCGTGGCCTCTGGCTTGTTGAGGTAGCCCTTGATCACGATCGGGCCCTTCACGCAGAGCTGACCAACGGAGCCCTCGGGGAGATCGTTGCCTTCATCGTCGACGACCTTGCCGACGATGGTCGGGACGAGCGGGCCGCAGGATTCAGGCTTGTCGAGGTAGAACTTGGCCGAGTTGGCGGTGAGGATGCCATGCGTTTCGGTGAGGCCGTAACCGGTGGAGGGTGCGCCCTTTGGCAGCGCATCGTCGATCTTCTTCACGAGGTCGGGCTGGAGAGGCGCCCCGCCACCACCGAGGCCTTGCAGGCTGGAGGTGTCGCGGGTTTGCCAATCGGGATGCAACAGCATCTCGCGGCTCATCGTGGGCACACCGCTGAAGTTCGTGACCTTCTCCCGCTCAATCAGTTCGAGGGCGCGAGCGGCGTCCCACTTGTACGTGAGCACGAGCTTGGCTCCGAGGAGGGTGGCCGGGTGCAGCAGGCAGTTGCATGCGGTGACGTGGAACAGTGGTGTCGGGGCCATGAAGCAAGGGTCCGGAGGCAGCTCACCTTCGGCGGGAGCAGCCGCAGCTGCGGCTTCGGGATCAGCCATGGCGGTGGCCATACCCATCGCCATCTGCACGAAGGCGAGGTTCATCACATTGTGGACCGAGCCGCGGTGGGTGAGCTGAGCGCCCTTGGGGAAGCCGGTGGTGCCGGAGGTGTAGAAGATGGTGACGTCGTCGTCGGCATCGATCTCGACCTCAGGAAGTGCGTCCGCGGCGTTAGCTGGATCGATCACGTCGCTCCAACGGCTGGCATCGGAGGGCAGTTCGGCGTCGGTGCGCACGGTCATGATGTGCAGGGGTGATTCGGCCCGCAGGGTTTCCAGATGGGGCAGTACACGCTCGAGGCGCTCGCCGTCTGCGATGAGCACTTTGGGGCGCGAATCAGACAGGCCGTACTCCATCTCGGAACCGGTCCACCATGCGTTGAGGCCAACCGCAGCAGCACCAATCGACGCAATGGCCCAATAGCTGATGACCCACTCGGGATAGTTGCGCATTGCGATGCCGACTCGGTCACCTCGGCCGACACCGTGCACATCAGTGAGGTGGTGGGCAACGGCACGCACGGCGGCGGCGATCTCTGTGTAGGTGAAGGACTCGTCTTCGTAGACGATGTAGGTCTTGTCACCGTGCAAGGTGGCCATTTCCCACAGTGCGCGCATCGTCGGCGGGGCCTGTTCGAAGACCTGCATCTCGACGCCCCTCACCTCCGTATCAACGAGAGCAAAGCCGCTTCCGGGAGCGGCAAGTTGGGTCCATGCTTCGTGCAGCTGATCGATCACACCGCACATGTTGGCCGAGGCCAGTGAGCCGTGCCAGTCAGCCCACAGGAGGTGGGTCGACGTAGCCCTGCTCCGCCCAGCGGCGGAATGCTGCATAGTCAAAGATGCCGGTGCCGTGGCCGTCGTTCCAGCGGAGGGAAACGCCGAAGGAACCGGACAGTTCTGCGTCTTCGATTCGGAGCGGGAGGGGGCTGTGAGGGCGGGGCCACACATCCTCATCTTTGGCTCGCAGCGAACGACACTCGGCACAAGGGCATTGGTTGCGCACGGTCACCAAGTCGAACTGGGCGACCATGCCATCTTCCCATTCGAGCTCAACGCCCTCGTCTCGTTTCACGGTGACGTTTGGTGGCGGGACGAACTGCATGCGCGCACGCTATCGCCGTGCCGCTCCCCGCCTGACCTTGCATCGAAGGCCAGTGAAGCGTGTTACAGCTCGCCTGCCGCATACAACGCCTCGAGGCGCTCCACCGGCTGGCGCATGACGTTGCCGTTCAAACCGCTGCCCTCTCCGCAGAGCACGAAGTCCCGGTAGGCAACGATGATGGGACCTTGCCCACCAAGGCCACATTCGTCTCCGACAGTGGCGCGGGCACCAGCGGCCTCTTCGCTCTGGCCGTCGGCCCCACAGGAGCTGAGCAAGAGGAGAGCGGCCGCCGCCACAATCAACCTTGAGGAAGTGGCCAATGTTGGCGTCGTTGAGATCATTCCCAAAGGATCGACACGCACAAAGCCCCCTGGATCAGCAATTCGACCAGAGGGGAGTTTAGGAACGCATCCGGGCGCCCTCAGGATCAAGAAGTGGTTCGGTAAGCAGCGTCACGGCTCGGCGGATGCCGAGAATTTCGATCTCGAAGCTGCCGCCAGCGTTCACAAGGGCCGCAGGGATGTAGCCCATGGCGACGGAGACGTCGGCGTGATGGGCGTAGCCGCCGCTCGTGACCCAGCCGACGACTTCGGCCTCGACCCCAACACCGCCGTGCCAGATCGGCTCGTCGCCGATCACGTCAGCGGCCTCGTCACCCTCGCCGGTCTGCACCGTGAAGGAGGAAAGCATCTTGTCTGGACCGGCCGCAGCCTTCGCCACGAGGGCATCTCGTCCAACGAAGTCGCCCTTCTTTTCCGGGTCGAGCTTCACGAAACGGTCAAATCCGGCTTCGAACGGTGAGTACAGCGGGCGGTACTCACGTGCCCAGGAGCCGAAGTTCTTCTCGAGGCGAAGCGAATTCAAGGCTTGACTACCGAAGAGGCGGATGTCGAACTCGGCGCCGGCATCCATCAGCTGCTGAAACACGTAGCGCTGATCGCTCGCAGGCATCCAGACCTCGAAGCCGAGATCGCCCGAGAAGGTGACCTTGCCGCAGTAAACCTTGGTCAGGCCGATCTCGAGTTCACGGAACTGCATGAAGCGGAAGTCGTCCGCCGAGACGTCGGAATTGGTGAGCTTTTCGAGCACCTTGCGGCTGTCGGGACCGGCAATGGAAAGGCCGCACATCTCGTAGCCCAACGCACGCACGGTCACGGCCTCGCCACCGGCCGACTCGTGGGCGAGCTGCTGCTGCTCAAACCAGCGCTCGTAGTAGCGCTCGGCCACACCGGAACCGAACACGAGGAAGGACTCAGAGCCCCGGGTGTTCGAGGTGGCGCCACCCACGATGGTGCGGAACGGGCCGAGGGCCTCGCCGCCCGCTGCGGGCAGGCAGGCAACGGTGAGGTCACCGATCAGGCCACCGGCTTCGTTGACCATTGGGGCCATGGCCATACGGCCGGGCTTGGGGACGGTGTTGGTGATGAGGCGGTCGAGGAGTGCGCGGGCGCCGGGGCCGTCGAAGGCGAACTTGGCGAAACCCGTGGTTTCCATGAGGCCAACGCCGTTGCGGACCGCGAGCGTTTCGGCCCGGACCTGATCCCACGAGTTCGAACGCTTGAACGTGATCTCCTCTGTGGCTTCCTTGCCTTCCTCCTGGAACCACAACGGGGTTTCGAGAGCGAACGAAGAGCCCCACACCGCGTTGGCGTCGACCAGGCGGTCATAGATGGGTGAGGTCTTGAGCGGGCGGGCTGCCGGAAGCTGCTCGTTGGGGAACGTGATGCGGAAGCGGCGGCCGTAGTTCTCCCGCACCTTCTCATCGGTGTAGGAGAGTGTGGCGAAGTCGCCGTAGCGGGCAATGTCCATTGCCCAGATATCGAAGCCCGGCTCGCCCTCGGTCATCCAGTTGGCGAGAGCGAGGCCGACGCCGCCGCCCTGGGAGAGGCCGGCCATCACTGCACAGGCGCTCCAGTAGCCCGGAAGGCCGCGGACGGGACCGAGAAGCGGGTTGCCATCGGGAGCGAACGTGAACGGGCCGTTGATGACCGACTTGATGCCGGCCTCAGCGAAGATCGGGAAGTGCTTGAAACCGACCTCGAGCGAGTCCGCTATGCGGTCAAGATCGGGATCGAGGAGGCGCTGGCCGAAATCCCACGGCGTTTCCTTCGGTGACCACGGCTTGCCGAACTTCTCGTAGGTGCCGAGCAGCAGGCCACCGGCTTCTTGACGCATATAGATCTCGCCGCCGAAGTCGATGGCGTGCAACATCTCGCCGTGCTCCGCGTTGTATTCGGCGACGGCGGGGATGTCCTCGGTCAGCAGATACATGTGCTCCATGCCGAGCAGCGGCAGTTCAAGCCCGACCATGCGGCCCACCTCCCGAGCCCACAGGCCCCCAGCGTTCACCACATGCTCGCAGTGGATCGTGCCCAGGTCTTCGCCCGGCTGGCCGAGCATGTCACCCTCGGTCTTCATGAGGTGCACATTCCAGCCGCCGTCGCTGGCCCGAGTGATGTCACGAGCCCAGGTCTTGCGATAGATCTCGGCCCCGCCCAATCGAGAGGCCTTGGCGTAGGCGTTGGTCACCCCAGACGGGTCGACGTGGCCCTCATGGGCATCCCACATCGCACCAACGAAATGCTCCTCTTCGAAGATGGGCAGGAGCTTCTTCGCCTCGGCGACGGAGATGAGTTCGGTGTCCATGCCGAGGTAGCGGCCCCGGGCGTGCGACATGCGGAGCCAGTCCATGCGCTCGGGCGTGTCCGCCAGCATGACGCCACCGGTGATGTGAATGCCGCAGTCTTGGCCGGAGACCTCCTCGATCTCCTTGTACAGCTCGATCGTGTACTGCTGGAGTTTGGCCACGTTCGGATCGCCGTTGAGCGTGTGCATGCCTCCGGCCGAATGCCAGGTTGAGCCATGGGTGAGGTCACTGCGCTCGAGGAGCACGACATCCTTCCAGCCGGCCTTCGTGAGGTGATAGAGAATCGAGGCGCCGATGACGCCTCCGCCGATCACGACGACTTGCGCATTTGTCTTCATTTCGTTGCTGGCCTTCTCGTTCGTTCTTGCCGGAGGTGGGGTGGTATTCCGAGGTGTTAGAAGTCGGTGGCGACGCCGCCCTCGGCGGCGCGCATCGCGACGAACTCGTCGAGTTCAGCACGGCGGGTTTGGTCGAGAACGGGAGCCTCGAACGAGCTGAGGGCCAGGCGAGCGAGAGAATTGGCCTTGTCGAACGCGGTTGGTTCGCCCGCCTCACTCCAGGATTCGAAGTTGCGCCAGTCTGAAACGAGCGGCTCGTAGAAGGCGTCCTTGTACCGATCTTGGGTGTGTTGCACACCGAAGAAGTGGCCTGCGGGGCCAACCTCGGCGATGGCCTCAACGGCGAGCGTGGCGTCGTCAACGATGATCGGCTGGAGTGAGCGGGCGACCATGTGAAGAAGGTCGGCGTCAATCACCATCTTCTCGTACGAGGCGTGCAAGCCGCCTTCCATCCAACCGGCGCCGTGCATGAGGAAGTTCGTGCCTCCCATGATCGCGCCCCACAGAGCGAACACGCTCTCGTAGCCGGATTGGGCGTCGACCGCGTTGGCAGCGTTCACGTTCGAAGAGCGGTACGGCAGGTCGTAACGACGGGCAAGTTGGCCGCCGACCATCGCCGTGCGCAAATACTCCGGGGTGCCGAAAGCGGGAGCACCGGAGCGCATATCGACGTTGGAGGTGAAGCCGCCGTAGAGCACGGGCGAGCCCGCTCGCACCATCTGGGTGAAGGCAACGCCTGCGAGGGCTTCGGCATTCTGAAGTGTGAGGGCACCCGCCAGCGTGATGGGAGCCATGGCTCCGGCCAGCGTGAAGGGCGTAATCACGACGACTTGATTGCGAGACGACATCTCGAGGATGCCTTGCAGCATCACGTCGTCGTAGCGGAGTGGCGACGAAGCGTTGATGATGGTGGTCAGCGACGGCTGATCAGACAGTTCTTCCTCGGTCAGGCCACGCACGATCCGGGTCATCTCCAACACATCAAGATTGCGTTGGCGGCCCAGCGAATAGACGTGGTTGACCTTGTCGGTCAGCGTGTAGGCGTCGTGGGTGGCATAAAGATGGCGAACCGAAGCGTGGATGTCGACCGGCTCAACTGGGTAGCCAGGCACAAGATGGATGCTCGTGAAGGTCTGGCAGAGCCGGAGGAGATTCTGGAAGTCCTCCCGATTGCCGGAACGGCGTGGGCCGCCCAACCCAGCCACGTTCGGGGCAGACGCCACCGAGCAGAACGCCACGTGCTGGTCACCGATGTGGAGATCGTGCGCAGGGTTCGGCGCATGCAGATGGAAGGACGAGGGAGCGAGCGAGACGAACTGATCAATCACGTCGGCCGAGAAACGGACACGATCGCCGTCCACCTCCGCCCCGTTCGCAGCGAGAACGGCTCGAGCTTCCTCGTTCAGGAAGTCGATGCCCGTCTCCGCGAGCACACGGAGCGAAGCGTGATGGATGGATTCCAACTCGTCGTCGGAAACTGCCTTCGTAGGTTCCAGCCGCATGACGGGCTGGGAGAATGGGGCTTGCTCAGCCAGAACATTGCGGGGCCCGTTGTTGGCCTTCGCTCGGCGTCCACCCCCGGATCGGGTACGACGGGTACCGGTCAATGTTTACTCACAATGTTCTGTCATCGGTCATGCAGGCGTGGTGTCGTTGATCATGTGGAACGCGTCGTACGTGTTCTCCATGAGGCAGGCGATCGTCATGGGGCCGGTGCCGCCGGGCATCGGAGTGATGGCACCCGCCTTGGCTTGCACGGCCTCAAAGTCGACGTCGCCCACGATTCCGGATTCGGTGCGAGACACGCCAACGTCGATGACGGTGGCGCCTTCCTTCACATGCTCGGCCTTGATCAGGTGAGCGATGCCGGCGGCGCCAATGATGATGTCGGCGTCCTTGCATGTCTCGACAAGATCGGCCGTGCGGGAATGGGCGAGGGTGACGGTTGCGTCGGAACCCTTGCGGCCAAGCAGCAGAACCTGTGGCAGACCCACGAGGGTTGATCGGCCGATCACCACGGCCTTCTTGCCGCTTGTCTCGATGCCGTACCTCTCGAGCAGACGCATGACGCCGCGGGGAGTGCAGGGCACGTGGCCCGTTTTCCCGCGGACGAGGCGGCCCATCGAACGTTCGTTGAGACCGTCGACGTCCTTCTCGGGAGGAAGGAGATCAAGGACTGGCTCGGGGTCGAGCCCGTCAGGAAGAGGGAGCTGCACAAGAATGCCGTGCACGGTCGGGTCCTCGACGAGTGCCCGAACCTCGGCTTCGAGATCGGCCTGGGCGATGTCGCCGGGAAGGCCAACGTGGC
The DNA here is from genome assembly GCA_947561585.1 of Caprella mutica. Taxonomy (NCBI): domain Eukaryota; kingdom Metazoa; phylum Arthropoda; class Malacostraca; order Amphipoda; family Caprellidae; genus Caprella; species Caprella mutica. The sequence goes on along the minus strand of CANNZV010000001.1, from coordinate 3,314,661 downwards.
GGGACTGAAGGCCGGCTTCGAGCGCCTTCTTGCCCTTGCTCTTCACATAAATTTGGCTGGGCTTGTCGTCGCCCACCAGCACGGTGGCAAGACAGATTTCGGGATTGCCCTCGGCATCGATCTTGGCCTTGAGCTCGGCGAGAATCTCGTCTCGCAATGCGTTGCCGTTCATGAAGATGGCCCCGCCATCGGTTCGTGCTGCACTCGCTTGTGTGGATGTCACAGTCAGGCTCCAGGTGATCGTGTGGCGGGCGACGCTAGCACTCCGGCGAGGCAGTAGGTGGAGCATCGTCACGTCCTTGTCCGAGAGATTCAAGGCGTTCTCACGGCTTGAGAGGAAGGGAAAGACGATTCGCCGTGCCATCATCACAGGGTGATCAGACTTGGGCGCCGAGCTCCCCTTCTCACCGCGGCATTTGGCATTGGACTTACAGCACTTCTTCTTGGCGTGCCGGCTTTGGCACAAACCGCTGAAGAGGGCGCAGATGAGACCGTCATCGAGCTGACCGTTTTGGCAGCGATCATTCTTGGATTGGTTGAGGGCATCACCGAGTTCTTGCCGGTGAGCAGCACCGGGCACCTTCTGGTGACCAACAACATCCTGAATTTGGGCGGCACCAAAGCCGCCGATGATGCGCTCGAGACCTACGCCATATGTATTCAGGCCGGTGCGATTCTTGCCGTGCTCGTGGTGTACCAGGAGCGTGTCCGACAGATGCTCGACGGGCTCCTCGGCCGCAGCGAAGAGGGACGCCGCGTGCTGACCGCCGTGGTCGTGGCGTTCATTCCCACCGCGATCATTGCCCGGCTCATCTTCGACGCCGTGCGAGAGCAGCTCTTCGGGGCGTTCCCCATCGCTGTTGCGTGGCTCGTCGGCGGCATCGGCATCATCGCGCTGCACCGCAAGGGCTACTTCGATCGCGCCGGCCGCGAATTGGCGAACATCACCATGCAGCAGGCGTTCCTGATCGGCCTCATGCAGACGCTGGCCGTGTGGCCGGGCACCAGCCGCTCACTCGTAACGATCATCGCCGGCATCCTCGTTGGCTTGAACCTGAGGGCAGCGGTGGAATTCTCGTTCCTCCTCGGCCTGCTCACCCTGACAGCAGCGACGGCGTTCGCCGGGTTGCAAGACGGGTCAGGCCTCATCGAACAATTCGGCTGGGTGAACCCGCTGATCGGTCTCGTCGTGGCCTTCGTTTCCGCCGTGGCGGCGGTTCGATGGATGGTTGCGTGGCTGAATGATCGGGGCTTCGAAGTGTTCGGCTGGTACCGAATTGCCATTGGCGTCCTGGCGCTTGGCGCCATCGGCCTTGGCTGGCTCTAATCAGCCCCAGCCAAGCTCATGCAGGCGGTCATCGTCGATACCGAGATGGTGGGCAAGCTCGTGCACCACAGTGATCGTGACTTCGTGGACCAGTTCTGTTTCTGACTCGCACATCTCACAGAGCGGCAGCCGATAGATCGTGATTCGATCGGGTAGCTCAAGACCGCCATACTCGTCCCGCTCGGTCAGCGGAATGCCCTCGTAGAGGCCAAGCAGGCCCTCTTCAACGCTGTTGTCCTCAACAAAGATGACGACGTTGTCGAGCATGGCTGCGATGCCGTCCGGCAGTGCATCGAGCGCGTCTTCGACGAGCTTCTCGAACGCTTCTGGACCGACGGGTTGCACTGGTCCAGACTACGGCGGGCAGAAAAGCGCCGGCGGATGTGTTGGAAGAGGGATATGGCCGAGAACGAGCAATCAGAGCAGACGATCTACGACGTGGTGGTTGTTGGCGGAACCGCTGGCGGCCTGTCGTTGGCGATCGACGCACAACACGGCGGGCTCCCGCTCGTTCGCGTTCTGGAGTCACGAACGACCGTGGCGTTCCCCCACCTGATCGGTGAGCGGATGCTCGACGTTGGCTACGGCGAGACCGTCTCCTCCGTTGATGTTGCAGGTGACCACGTGGTCGTCACCACGAACAAACAGAGCTACCGCAGCCGCAGCTGCCTCATTGCCAATCGAGCCGACAACCCTTCCTGGCAGCCGCCCGTGCAGGTTGAGATCCACACGCCTGAGGTGGCGGACCGAGTCGTGGTGGACACGATTCCCGACCACGTCGACGAACTTGATGTGCTGGTGATCGGCCAGACCGATCACGCGGTGGAGCTCACCGCAACGCTGGCCGCCCAAGGCGCTCGACCCGTCTTGGCTGCCAAAGGGATGGATGCCACGCTCCTCTCCCCCGCTGCCGACGCGATGCTCCGCCGTCTCGAACGGGAGCGCAAGGCCACGTTGCTGTACCGCTCAATGCCCGACCAGATCGGCGAGGCTGCCGGGCTGCCGATGGCCTTCTTCAATGATCGCCGAACGCCTGACCTCCAATTCGATCATGTGGTGTTCGCCTCCGGGCGCACCACGCCATCGGCCGCAGACGCCAACGTTTCCGACGCCGCTCTCGCCTCTGGCCTCGTGTGGTTCCTGGGCGAGCCGGTGGAAGGCAGCCCCACCACGACCGCCACCGGATCGGGCATCACCGATGCCATGGCAAACTCGATTTTCACTGACCTCGAGCGGGCCCCTCGGCCGAGCACCGCTGAGCGGCGCCGTCGCCACACCGCAGCCATCGACGAGCTGCGGCAAGAGCATTACAACGCCACGATCACCCACTTCGAACCGAGCCACTCCGATCTTTGGGTACTGCGGGTGAAGCCCGACCACGGCGATGTCTCGCACCTGCCCGGCCAATACGCATCACTCGGTCTTGGCTACTGGGAAGAGCGGATTGATGATGCCGTCGACCCTGGCTTGGACGACAAATGGGAGAAGCTCATTCGTCGCAGCTACTCCATCTCCAGCCGCATGTTCGACGAGCACGGCTACCTCACCGATGAGGGTGGGCTCAATGAGCTCGAATTCTACATCGTGCTGGTGCCGCCAACACCGGACAACGTTCCGGGCCTCACTCCGCGCCTTGCACTGAAGCGCCCCGGCGATCGCATCTATCTGGGACCGAAGGTGGCCGGTCGCTACACGCTCAATCCCGTCACCCGTCCCAGCGATGCCGTGCTGTTCTTCTCCACTGGTACTGGTGAGGCACCGCACAATGCGATGGTTGTGGAACTGCTCCGCAAAGGCCACACCGGCCCCATCGTCAGCGCCGTCTCCGTTCGGGAGTGGGCCGATCTCGGCTATCGAGCTCAGCACGAGACGCTCGCTGAGCGTCATGCCAACTACCACTACGTGCCCATGCCCACGCGTGAGGCCGATGTACCGAAGACCTACATCCAGGATCTCGTTCGGGAGAACGTGTTCGAGCCCTACGGAGTAGACCTCGACCCGGCGCACACGCACGTGTTCATGTGCGGCAACCCGGCCATGATCGGCATTCCCGAGAAAGCGCCTGGGGCGCCAGAAGACGGGCCGCCAGTCTTCCCCGAGACCACCGGCGTGGTGGAGCTGCTCGTCAACAAGGGCTTCACCGTCGACCACCGAAACGAGCCAGGCAACATCCACTTCGAGGAGTACTGGTAAGCCTCGACGCCTGACATACGGCCGGATCAGGAGTCAGGGGAAGCCATCTCGACAGCCCTCACCACGTCGTCCCGGAAAGCCAACGGTGTTCCGATCCCTTGCACTTCCGAGCAGATCACACAATCAGCCATCTGCGGAGTATCGCAACCGCAGCGAGGTCGGGCCTCGTGCCCCGACATCCACCCAACCATCTGGCCCAAGAACAGGCCGCTCAAGACGCCGGCCGAGAGATTGGCCGTGAGTACCGGATCTCAGCAACGTTCGCAGCGCCGGCATCGAACGTCTTGATCATGCCGTCGCAATTCCACCCGTGCCGCTCGTAGAAACGCCGAGCCCGAAGGTTCCCTTCGAGCACCCAGAGGTACGCCGTATCGACCTCAAGGCGACGAAGTTCGGTCAGAGTTGCGGCCATCAGGGCGTTTGCGGCGCCGGTTCCCCACGCCCGGGGATGGACGTACATCGCCCAGAGCTCGCCGGCGGCAGCGTCCCCTGGTTCGTCCCGGAATCTGCCGACGTTCACGAACCCCACCAACACCGCATCCACCTCCACAACGAGATCTGCCGGTCGAGGAACGCCCGAAACGGTGATCTCACCGGTCAGGATCGACCGCCAAAGCGTGGATTGGTCGTCGAGGTCCAGCGCGTCGAGGTGGTCTTGCGGGACCAATCCCTCGTAGGCGACTTGCCACCCGGCGAGATGAACACGAGCGATTTGCTCGGCGTCATCAGGCACCGCAGGTCTGATCGTGAAAGGCACGCACGAAGTCAAGCATCGACCGAGGAGACGCGCCGACTGATGCCCACCGCACCGGCAATGTCTCGACGATTCGCCATGGAGAAATATTTCTTCGGATTTCTTCTGTCAAGACCCCGAAACAGCCTCAAAGTGTCACACCCCATCGTCATGATGGTGTGCATGAACACGTTGGCGAACTTCGAAGCAGAAATGGCAGGCCTCCCCCAAGACCTGACCGTCCTGTCTTGCGTCGCCGAACGTCTACTCATGCAATCCGAACACGCCCGCCGCCAAATCGAAACCAACCAAGCCCAACTCGTCGCCATCCTCGACCACCACGCCCAAACCGGCACCGGACCCACCCCAGAAGAAGTCTTCACCGCCACAGGCTGTTCCACCTTCGCCGCACGCGCCGCCACCGAACGAGCCCGCATCCTCACCAGGCTCCACACCACCCTCAACAACCAAGAGACCAACCCGGCCGACAACCAGCCCGGTCCCAAAGCCTCAGAAACAAACAACCCCAGCCAAGGAACCGCAGGACAAGGCGCCGATGAACACGGCGCTGCAGGTCAGGGCGCTGCAGGTCAGGGCGCTGGTGGGCAGGGCGCTGCAGGGCGGGGTGCGAGACCGGTGAATCCCGAAAACCTGGATGCTCTGCGCCGAGCCGCAGCCCAGTTCAAGACAGACGAAGAGAAAGCAGCGTTCGCCAAACGACAACCAGAACTCGCCCAACTCGCCGCCACACTCCCCGCCCGCGAATTCGCCACCCGCCTCAAAAAGATCGTCTTCGCCGTCATCTCCGAACTCGGACTCAGCATCAACCAACGCCAACGCAAAGCCTCGAGCTTGAAGAGGTGGACCGACAAAGACGGCATGCTCAACCTCCACGCCAAATTCGACCCCGAACGAGGCGGCGCCATCGACGCAGCCATCAACCGCGAAATGCGGGCCCTCGCCAACCAAGCAAACAACGCCGAGAACATCACCCTCGCCATCGACGACAACCTCGCAGCCACCGCCCTCCACGCCATCTGCGACCGAGCCTTCAACCCCAACAGCCAAGCATCACGCCCCCTCGTCGGACTCCTCGTCGACGCGAAAACCCTCCGAGACGGCGAACACGAACACACCGTGTCCGAAACCATGGCAACCGCTGAATGGGTCGACAACGCCACCCGCCGCCGCTGGCTCTGCGACTGCGACCTCCAATCAATCATCCTCGACCAAGCCGGCATACCCGTCAACGTCGGCCGTATCTACCGCACCGCCACCCCAGCCCAACGCCTCGCCATGCGAGCGATGTATCGCACGTGTGCGTTTCCTGGGTGTGACTGCCAATTCGACTGGTGCCAACTCCACCACATCGAATACTGGGAACACGGCGGACCCACCAACCTCGACAACCTCGCCCCGCTCTGCTCCAGGCACCACCACCTCGTGCACGAAGGCGGCTGGACACTCCAACTCGAACCCGGACGGGTCACCGTCATCCACCGCCCAGACGGAACCCTCCACGCCCGAGCCACACCCGACGGCCCCACCCACACACCCCACAACAGATGCGAACCGTCGGTCAATCACCGAGACACACGCCGCAGCGACAGCGGCGAGAACCGCCCCGGCACCAGCCCGCCAGCGCAGCACCCCACCACACATCAGACCCAAACAGATCTGACGCTTCTCGAACCAGCAACGCTGTTCGACGAACGAAAACCCAGCAACAACTGAACACCCGAACCGGCCCACCAGGGCCGCTTCACCGCGTCCGCCCTCCGACACCGAGGCCCCACAGCCTCTCGCTCAGCCCGACTCAGCCGAGAAGTTCGGTCTGCACCTCGACAATGGCCTCGTCGAGAGTGTCGAACATCTCGTCGACCTGTTCGACCGTGATGATGAGCGGCGGCGAGAACACGCACATGTTGATGAACGGCCGGACCAGCAATCCACGGGCCTCACAGGCGGCGTCGATCCGGTAGCCAAGCTCCTTGTCGACGTCGAGTCGTTCCTCCTCAGCAACGTCAAGGCGAGGATCGCCAGCCTCCACACAACCAACCAAGCCGAGCCCACGGGCATCCGTCACGATCTCGTGCTTCAACAGATCCCGAAGCCGGCTCTGGAAGTGCGGCTCCACGGTCCGCACGTGCTCCAGAAGTTGGTCCCGCTCGATGATCTCGATGTTCTTCAGGGCCGCTGCACAACACACCGGGTGTGCTGAGTTCGTGAACCCGTTCGAGAACATCACGTCGCCACGATCGGCAGCCTTCAGCTCATCAAGCAAGCGGTCGGAAACGAGCATCGCTCCGAGGGGCAAGTAGCCCGAAGTGATTCCCTTGGCGCAGGTGATGATGTCCGGCACGATGCCGAACACGGGCTCGGAGGCGAACCAGTGACCGAGGCGGCCGAAACCGGTGACCACCTCGTCGGAGATGTAGAGGATGTCGTGCTCGGCACAGATCGCGCGTGTGCGAGCGTGATAGCCGGGAGGCGGCACGATCACGCCGCCCGAGGCCAAAAGCGGCTCGGCGATGAACGCTCCAATGCGTTCGGGGCCAACAGAAGCGATGAGCGCTTCGAGGTCGGCAACTTTTGCGTCGCACCAATCGTCGAGAGAGGTCCCAGCGGGTCGGTTGAGCGGGTTCACGTCGGGAAGGAAGCGCACCAAATCGGTGGCGGTATCCATGAACGTGCGATCCCGCTCTTTGCCCGAGACCGACGCTGCCAGGTACGTGGAGCCGTGGTAGCCCTTCTCTCTGGCGAGAATGATCTTCTTCTCCGGCCGGCCGAGCAGGTTGTTACGGAACTGCACGAACCGGAGCGCCGTATCGACGGCGGAGGATCCGCCGGTCGTGAAGAAAACCGAGTTCAAATCTCCGGGGCTCATCGCTGCCATCTTCTGGGCGAGCTCCGCGGACGGGTCCGATGCGAACATCCATGGGCTCTGGAATGAGAGCTTGATGGTTTGGGCGGCAATCGCCTCGGCCATCTCGGTGTTGCCGTATCCGATCTGGACGTTCCACATTCCGCCCGGTCCGTCGATGTAGCGGCGGCCCGCGTCGTCGATCAGATAGATGCCCTCGGCCTCTGCCGCGATCGTTCGATCGGGAGCGTCCAACCCCATTGCCTCCCAGGGATGGACGACGTGTTCGTTGTCCCAACGCCGGATCTCAGCTGGAGAGGAGGATCTGGAATCGTTGGTCACGGGGCTCCCTACTGGTCGGTCAGGCAGGCGCCTCCGGCAGCATCAGTCTCACATACGGGGAAGCGCTGGATGGAAGTGACGTTCGTCTGGCTGACGGTGGCTCCTCCGTTGTTGCGGAAGATGTCGGCTTGGATGACGAGACGTTCGCCTCGTGTGCCGTCTCCGCGGAGCCCGACGACGTCAACGGTGACGGTGCCCGAAACCGATGCCTGGCCGATTGGTTCTGAGGGCACGACGACGGTGGGCCGTGCGTCGCCAAAGCGGGAACGTCCGATCAGCCGGGCCAATGCGTCGAGGTCACGGGGTGGGATATCGAGTGTGGCGAGGACTTCGTCGAGGATTTCTGTCGGCTCGCCGAACACGGCGACGTTGTCGCGCTCAACCCAAGCGGTGATGCCGTTCACAGTCACTTCCCACCAGACGCCGCCGGTGATGGTGCGTGCGGCTCCGGTCGCCATGATTGAGGGAACGTCGCCTTCAAGCGCGACCGTTTCAACCACATCAAACGAGGAGTCGGGGAGTTCTCGGAATTCGATCGAGCTGCCTTGCTCCAGACCAAATGGCACGAGTTGGGTTCCCTCAGCCACGGCGAGTTGCAGTTCGACGCCGGGGACCATCGTGGTGGTTGTGGTCTCGATGTCTGCTTCGGATTCTTCGGCGATCGTCGTTGTGGGGTTGAGCGAGATACTCGGGACGTTTGGGCCAGGATCCCCCGCACAGGCGGCGGCGAGGCAAGCCACCGCTACCACCCAAGAGATCCTGCAAGAACTCGATCGGTTAAACATCACACTGCATTCTGCCTCAGAAGAACGGCATCCTCAGCCGTTCGGGTCCTTTGCCCCAACAAGCAGGGCCAAACGACCTCCTCAGGAACTGACCTCTTCCTCCCAATACGGATCCCGTAGCAGCCGTTTTTTGAGCTTGCCGCTGGCCTCTCTCGGCAACGAAGTTGCCAGGTCAACCGAGTGCGGGATCTTGAATGAGGCGAGGCGCTCCCGTGCGAAAGCGAGGAGTGCGTCAACATCGAGTTCACCGCCAGAAACGGGTTCCACGACGGCCTTGATCGATTGCCCCCATTCGGGATCGGGGATGCCGAAGACGGCGACGTCGGCGACGTCGGGGTGCTCGCTGAGGGTCGCTTCGATCTCGGCGGGGTACACATTTGATCCGGCGCGCAGAATGAGGTCGACGCGGCGATCAGCAAGGTAGAGGAAGCCTTCGTCGTCGAGGTGGCCGACGTCGCCCACGGTGAAGCGGCCGTCCGGCAACAGCATGGCGGCGGACTTTTCTTCATCTCCGTGATACGTCGGTGGCCCCTCCTTGCGGAAGGCGTAAATCGTGCCGACTTCGCCTGGGGGCAGGTCATTCCCGTCATCGTCGACGATGGACAGAGTGAGTGCTGCGGTGGCTCGGCCGACGGTGCCGGGTCTTTCCAGCCACTCCGCTGAGGTGGAGATCACCGGGCCGACGCCTTCGGATGAGCCATAGAGCTCGATGATGACGGGTCCGAACCAGTCGATCATTGCCCGTTTCGCCCACGCCGGACACGGAGCGGCCGAGTGAAGGACCCACTTCAGGCTCGTCACGTCGTACGCGGAGCGTTCTTCCTCGGAGAGTTTGAGGAGGCGTATGAACTGGGTTGGCACCATGACGGTGGTGTCGATCTGGTGGTCGGTGACCGTCTGCAGGATCGCCTCGGGCGTTCCCCTCGGAATGATCGAGAGCTCGTGGCCGCGGGCGAGCGTCACCCTTATCGCCGCTCCGCCAAGTGCGTGATAGGCGGGGGTCGACAGCAGGGAGCGGCCGTCGCGAGGCATGCCGGTGAGATCGCCCCAGCGGGGCACGATCTTGGAGAAGTCACTGGCGTTCCCAGCGAAATCGCTGCGGTTCACGCCCTTTGATCGCCCCGTGGTGCCACCCGTGTATTGCAGGGGCCCGCCGAGAGGGCCATCTTCGAGCGGTTCGTCGGATTGCACATCCAGCCATCGTTCGTACTCATCGCCAAGGACCATGACGGTGCCAACCCCGGCAAGCTCTGCAGCGGCTCGGGCATTTGCTTCGTTGGCTGGGTCGGTCACCACAAGTTTGGAGCCCGAGTCAACGAGCATGTCGGCGATCTCGGTGGCGGTGAGGTGCCAGTTGAGCGGGACATACCGGGTGCCAGCGGTGCCCGCGGCCAGCATCACTTCGGCCCATTCCAGGCGGTTGTGGGCGAGCACACCCCACGCCGAGCCCGCCGTCGCGCCAAGGGCGTGAAGACCGTTGCCGAGCTGTCGGACACGCCGCTCCAGCTCCGACAACGTCAGCTCACCATCAGGTGTCCAGACCGCACGCCGGTTGGGGTGTGCTTTGCTGTGCGGCAGCAGATGTTTGGGTTGACGAGCCATGGTCTACCTTGCACCACGTGACACCAGACACACCACTTGGCGACCCACATCTCAGCGCGAGCCCGAACGCCGACGGCCTCGATGCGTTCCGGACTGAGGTGACCACCTTCTTCGACACGACGCTGCCCGCAGCGCTCGATGGCGTGACCGGCCATCTTGAGCGAGCTCGCACCTGGCGGGCCGCACTGTTCGACGCCGGCCTGGGAGCGCTCGACTACCCCACTGAATTCGGTGGGCGAGATCTCGGGCCCGACGCTCTTGCGGTCTTCGGCGACATCAGCCGCGGCCGGGTCCCGCGCGAAGATCACGTCTTCGGCATCGGTGTGGGCATGGGCATGCCCACCATTCGGGACTACGCCACACCCGAGTTGCAGGAACGATTCCTCAAGCCGGGATTGAGGGGCGAGGAGATCTGGTGCCAGATGTACTCCGAGCCCGGCTCCGGCTCTGATCTCGCCTCACTCTCCACCAAGGCTGAGCTCGATGGCGACGAGTGGCTCGTGAGCGGGCAGAAGGTCTGGACGTCCGGCGCTCAACACAGCGACTTCGCGATCCTTCTCGCCCGCACCGATTCCCACCTACCGAAGCACCGAGGCATCACAATGTTCGTGCTCCCAATGAAGCAGGAGGGAGTCAGTGTCCGGCCACTCGTGCAGATGACGGGCGAGGCGGAGTTCAACGAGGTCTTCATGGACGAGGCCCGCATCCCAACGGACTGGGTTGTTGGCGACGTCAACGGTGGATGGCGAACGGCGGTTGCGCTGCTTGCTCATGAGCGAGTGCAGACCGGTGTTGCCTCAATGGGCGGTGAAGCCAAGCAACGATCGAAGGCCGGCCGCGTTCCGATTCCCGTCGCCCAGCTGATCGAGTTGGCTGAGGCTCGTGGCCGCTCCATGGATCCCGTCGTCCGACAGGAACTGGCGCGGCTGTACACGGGCGAGAAGATCGTCTCGATCCTCAAGGAACGGCAAGGGCTGAGCCCGTCGATCGGCAAGTTGTGGCGCACCCTCCAGGGCCGAGCGGCGGCTGATCTCGCCGCCCAGTTAGCCTTCCCTGCTTCGCCCGCTTGGGAGGAGGATCTGAGCGTTCCCCGGAACCTGGACGAGGACTACTTCGCCTACCACATCCTCAATTGCCGGGGCATGAGCTTGGGTGGCGGCACCGACGAGATTCAGCGCAACACACTCGGCGAGCGCGCCCTCGGTCTTCCTCGTGAGCCGGGTCCCGATAAGGACACGCCGTTCAACGAACTCCTACGGAACTGAGCCGCGAACCGCATGATCGAGTTCACCAATACCGACCGAAGCCGGTCCCTCGCCGCTGCACTCAAGGCATTTATCGCCCACGAGGTCGAGCCGGCCGAGGCCGCCGTGGCCGAGGCACGAGAGGCAGACCCCAGCACGCAACCCCTGCTGGTCGAGCAACTCAAACAGACCGCTCAAGAGCGGAGCCTCTGGAACCTGTGTGTGCGGGACCCGCACTACGGGCCGGGCCTTTCGATGGCCGAGTACGCACCGTTGGCGGAGATCTTGGGTACGAGCCGTCTGGCTCAGGAGGCCACCAACTGTGACGCGCCCTCCAGCGTGAACGGCGACGCCCTCGCTCTTTACGGATCGGCGGCGCAGAAGGAGCAATGGCTCGAGCCGCAACTCGCCGGGCTCACACGTTCTGCGTTCGCCATGACCGAACCCCAGACTGCAAGCTCGGACGCCAGCAACATGGCGATGGCCGCGGTGCGGGATGGTGAGGGCGACGGCGACGGCGCCGATTGGATCCTCAACGGCAGCAAGTGGTGGATCAGTGGCGTGCTCCACCCCAACTGCGCCTACTTGATGACGGTGGCGAACACGTCTGCGGCCGGCGCCGATTCGGGCGATGCTGCCACATCACGACATCGCCAGCACAGCCAGTTCATCGTCCCTCGTGACGCCGAAGGGCTCACGGTGGTTCGGAACCTTCCCAAGTTCGGCTACCTCGATGCCGACGGCCACACCGAGCTCACCTTCGAGAACGTACGGGTCCCCGCTGATGCGCTGTTGGGTGAGGAAGGTGGCGGCTTCGCCATTGGCCAGGCCCGGCTGGGCTCCGCCCGCGTGCAGCACTGCATGCGCACGATTGGTGTGGCCGAGGCCGCGCTGTCACTCATGTGTGAGCGCGCGGAACAACGCAGCACGTTCGGCCAGCTCGTCTCCAGCCGGGCCAACGTGATGGATTGGATCGCTGACGCACGGATCGAAATTGATGCTGCCCGTTTGATGACAATGCGCACGGCCTGGCTCATGGATGAGCACGGCAACAAGGCGGCGGCGCCAGAGATGTCGGTCATCAAGGTGCAGGTCATGCGCATGGCCACCACCGTGGTGGACCGGGCCATTCAAGTGTTCGGCGCCGCCGGAGTTTCGGACGACACTCCCCTGGCGCGCTACTACGCCAGCCTGCGATCGCTTCGTATTGCTGATGGGCCCGACGAAGTGCACCTCATGGCCATTGCCCGCCGCGAGCTCCGAACCCAAGCAGCCAAACGACAGAAGGAAGATCACGCATGACCTCGAGCGCCCGTCAGCCCATTGCCGAGACTCCGGTCATGCGGCGCTTCGGCCTCTCTACCCCCGTCTTTGGATTCGCCCACGACATCGCAACGGTGGCAGCGATCACGAACGCCGGGGGCCTCGGCGTCTACGGGGCGACCAGGCGCTTCCCGCACGAGATCCGAGACGAGCTGGCGGAGATCCGGCGGCTGGTTGGCGACAAGCCGTTCGGTGTGGATCTCGTGCTCCCGCCGGGCATGCCCGAGCACAACAGCCGGGGAGAGATCGAGAAGCACATTCCCGACCAGCATCGAGCGTTCGTGAAGGGCCTTGCCGACCGGTTCGAGGTGCCTCCCGGCAGCGGACCAGGGATGCGCACCCGCTTCATCCGTTCGAAAGAGATCGAAGAGGAACAGCTCGAGGCCGTGATGGCGTCTGACGTTGACCTCTTTGCCTGCGGCATCGGTGCGCCACGGCCGGCGGTCGACAAGGCCAAGGAGTTAGGCAAGGCCACCGCCGCTCTGATCGGCAGCCCCCGCCACATGCGCAGTGCGCTCGAAGCGGGAGTGGAGATCATCGTGGCCCAGGGTGCCGAGGCCGGTGCACACACGGGCACCATCGGCACCTTCACGCTCGTGCCCCAAATCGTTGACGCCGCCGGAGACATCCCCGTGTTGGCGGCTGGCGGTGTGGCGACTCACCGCCACGTTCGGGCCTCGATGGAGCTAGGCGCCCAAGGTGTGTGGACCGGCACCGTTTGGCTCACGACGACCGAGCACACCGCTCACATGCCCGCCGCGCTCGTCGAAAAGCTGCTTCGGGCACAGTCGACCGACACCGTCATCACTCGGAGCGAGAGCGGCAAGACCTTCCGTCAGATTCGTTCAGCGTGGAGCGACGAGTGGGCCGCCGAAGGAGCACCCGCCCCACTCAAGATGCCCTATCAGGACGTGCTGGTGGGCGATCTGCTCGGCGCCATCGACGAGCACGAGATCGAAGCGCTGCTCCATTCCGGCGCCGGCCAAGGCATCGGCTACGCCAGTGAGGTGCGCTCCGTTGCCGACGTACTGCGGGAACTGACGTCGGGCAGCTAGCTCCGAGAGGCCGGCGGGCTGGGCGAGGAAGGTGTCGCTCAGGTCGACATCGACCACATCGCAGCTGAGCTCCCAAAGCCTTGCCAAATCAACGTTCTCGCCATCGAGCGTGCGCGACGGGCGTAAAACTCAGTCAGGGAGTGAGTCTGTCGTGAGGACAAATTCTGGTGACTCGGAGAAGCCGGTCATGAGCGAACCTCGACTGATGTCATCGTTGAGCTGGCCGAGCCAGAAGGCGCTGCCGGAAGCGTCAGCGTTTCGGCCCAGCACGTTGCAGTAGACCTGGTTCACGAACGCCCCGTCGCCGAGCGCTCCATAGCGGGCGACGAACTCAGGGGCGGTGATCATCTGCCCCGCCACGTCGTCGAGGCTCACGCCGGAACGGTGCCGGTCTGTCCAGAAGGCCAGTCCCTCAGCATCGGCCGGACGCTGGAAGATCGCTGCGTACAGCCTCACGATCGACGATTCGGCCCGATCCCGGACCGGCACTCCGCCGGTGCGGGCAATGTTCTCGCTCGATTCGGAGAATGAGGTCATGACCTCGCCCCGGCTCGCACCGGCGGCAAGGCGGGAGAGCCAGAAGGTTTCGCCTGAGTCATCGGGGGCCCGATCGAGGACGTTGCGGTACACCCGATCGATGTAGGCGCGGTTGTCGAGGTCGCCGTAGGTCAGGCGGAACTCTGCGGAGGCGGCGAAGGCCGTGGCGACCGTTTCGACTGAGGCGCCGTTGGCTCGCTCTCCCATCCAATGGGCAAGGCCCCCGGCGTCCGGCGTGCGGCCGAAGAACGCTTCATACAGCCGCCCAACCTGGGCGCTGAGTTGATCATCGTCCACCCCGGCGGCGGCACACGATTGGTTCGTAGCGACGAAGGGGTTGCTGAAACGCTCGGCGGTGAGCACGGTTGGGTCGCTCAGTGTTTCTAAGAACGCCACCAGGTCTTGCGCTTGTTGGTCGGAGAAGTTGCGCCGGACCGGTTGCCCGTTTCGTCCCGTGAGGCGACGATCAAGCTGGGGGTGATCTTCCACGCCCGTTGAGTAGTGCTGGACAACTTCTTCGAGCGTCTGGAAGCGACCGTCGTGCATGTAGGGGCCGGATTCGGCAATGTTGCGCAGCGACGGGACTTTGAAGGCTCCGGTGTCCTGCACCAGGCCGGTAACTTCGAACGCTCCAAGGTCAACAGTGGAGACCCGGTCGAGGCCGTTGTTCATTGGCCCGTTGTCCGCGTTGATCTGTGCGTCGGTGGTGTGGCAGCTGGCGCACGAGCCGGCCCCACCGGCGAGGAAGACCTGTTTCCCGCGGTTCTCTTGGGCCGTGAATGTTGGGAACGGATCTTGGACACGGCCAACGAGCGCCCGGCCCTCGTCGAATCGAGAGTCCGTACTCACGATGCTGCGCACGAATTGGGACAGCGCCCGAGAAATACGACCCGAAGAGACCTCTGAAGAGCCGAAGGCGTCGGTGAACAACTCGGCGTAGTAGGGCTGGGTCTCCACGATCGAAAGGAGTTCGGGCATCGTGAGGCCCATCTCAACCTGGTCGACGAACGGTTGCAGAACCTGGTCTTCGAGGGTCACGGCTCGGGTATCCCAGAAGAAGGTGCCGGGTTCGAAGAAGCGGGCGTTCGCGAGCGACATCGAGTGGCGACGAGTGGTTTCGCCGTCGAAGCCGACGCTGAGCACGTTCGGGTCGGAGAAGCCGGCTGACTGGTCGTGGCAGCTCGCGCAGGAGACGGTGCCGTTGGCGGAAAGCGACTGGTCATAGAAGAGGACCCGCCCGAGCGTGGCGCCAGCGTCGGTGGTGGGATTGTTCGCCGGGGTGTTGTCGTGCGCCGCGAGACCGGCGGGGGCAGCGACGCCGTAGTCGTAGGCCGTGGCAGGGAGCAACGGTGTGGGACCGGGTGTGTTCTGGGCGCCGGCGGGGCCGAACGCAAACGTCAGCGTGACCGCAATGAGGCCAAACGGGAGAACCCACAGAGCAGGCACACGAGAAAGAGGTTTCGCAGTCACCCCCTTGTTATCGGCATCAATTGTTAGGGGAAGATGATGAATTCTAGGCTCTCGCCCCATGAGCGGATTCGCAGTTGTCACTGGAGGAGCTCGAGGCATTGGGCTTGCGATCGTTCGAGCGTTGCTCGAACAGCGCGTGGTAGAGCGAGTCGCTGTCTTCGATCTCGAGGCGGGAACGCTTCCCGCTGAGAACGAGCTTCCGGACATTCCCATCCACGCCTGCGATGTCACCGATGAGGCCTCGGTCCGGAGCGCGTATGCCGCCGTCGGCGAAGTCCCCACGGTGCTCGTGAACAACGCAGGCGGCGGCCGGCTCGACAATGTGCAAGACGGGCCGGACGGGGCCAACGACGCCTTCAACCCTTTCGGCAGCGTGGAGAGTTTCCGGGACATGGTCGATCTCAACCTCACCTCAGCCCACATCGTCACCAGCGTGATCGGTCCCGATCTCGAACCCGGCTCGGTGATCTGCAACACCTCGTCGATCGCTGGCTTGATGGCGAGCTCGCTCTTGTCGTATGGAGCGGCCAAGGCCGGCCTTATCAACTGGACGACGTCCATGGCAAAAGCTCTTGCGCCGAACAACATCCGAGTCAATGCCGTCGCCCCGGGCATCATCCGCACGCAGTTGTGGGAGGCCATGCAGCCCAGCCAGGACGACTACGACGTGATGATCAAAAACATCATGCCGATGCAGCAAGACCAGACGCCGGAGAACATCGCCGATGCTGTCGCCTTCTTGTGTTCCGACCGTGCATCACAAATCACCGGTGAGATCATCCGAATCGACGGAGGTCTCACACTCGGCTGATCAGCCCTGAGCTGATCAGGTCATGGAGCGAGGATTGAGCTTGCGTCCGGCCATCGGGTCCACCGCTGTTGTGCGGTCAAACCACTCCTCGGCAGTTCCATCGAAACGCATGCCTCGGAGCGATCGCTTGATGCGGAGAACACCATCCGCTTCATGTGCTGCCATCGTCTCCGCCAACGCTTCGGCCGCAGCAACCACACCGTCATCGGGAACCGATGCAGAGGCGACGCCGAGGCGAACCAATTCGGGGCCAGCGATTCGATCACCGATCAGAGCGATGCGCGCCGCGACCGCCTCGGTATGACGAAGCGTGAGCCACGCCATGTTCATTGGCGCCGCCATCCCGAGCTTGATCTCGCCCACCTGCAGGAACGATCCGTCGCCGGCGATCAGGAAGTCGCAGGCCATCGCGAGGCCGGCACCGCCGTTCACCGCCGCCCGTTCGAGTGCACCGATGATGATCTTTGGGCTGTTGAAGAGTGCGATATGCGCCCGGCGCCATTCGGCAGGAAACGTTGGCACCCACTCCGGCTGCGGGTCCTGGCTGAACTCCTTGAGGTCGAGCCCGGAACAGAAGGTTCCACCTGCCCCCTGGATGATGACGACCTTTGCCGCCTCATCGTCGTTCACGGCCTGGATCGTGTCGGCCAGCATCGAGGCGACTGGCCCTGTCAGCGCATTTCGGCGCTCGGGACGATTCAGCATGAGCTGCACCACAGCGCCATCGGCAGAGCGGCGGATCAGAACGGGAGAAGAGTCAGTCACGACTCGCATGCTGCCAGATCTGTCCGTCAAGCAGGTAACGAACGAACACCGACCCATCGTCTTACCCGTATGCCTGCCACCGCTTTCCCGCCGATCCCCATCGCTCTGGAGCACTACTGGAACAGGTGGAACGCACTTCCAAGCCCGAATATCGATTCGTCATCGCTGCTGAGTTCGATGCCCATCACGACCGGGTCCGATATGAATGGCACATGAAACGAAAGCACCGGGTGCTCCTTCAAGGCTTCGATGTGGTCACCTTTGATTCGGCCGGCCTGATCGAACGAGTCGACGGTTTCTTTGGTCCCCTGCGCCCGCTTGACTCGGCGGAGCAAGACGCTGCCGGTGAAGCGTGAGAGTCTTTGTCACCCACAATCCCGAGGACCTCGAGGCGTATTACGGCCGGTCGCTGCCCGTGTTGCAGGAGCACGCAACGGTCACGGTCAACCCGCTCGATCGTGACCTCACGACGCCGGAACTCATCGAGGCGGCGACAGGCTGTCAAGTGATCGTTGCCCACCGGGCGACCCCAGGCGAGGCCGATCTGTTCGCCGAGTCTCCTGACCTTCTGGCCATGTTTCGCACCGCGGTGGACATCAGCACGATTGACGTTTCCGCGGCATCCTCGCAGGGTGTGTTGGTCGGCCACGCCGACAAGAGCTTCGTCCCCTCCACGGCCGAGATTGCGCTCGGCCTCCTCCTCGATGTGGCTCGGGGCATCAGTGCCTCAACGGTGGACTATCAGCGGGGCGTTGAGCCTCCTCAGCATCCGGGCTTCCAGCTGCGAGGCAAGACAGCGGGCATCATCGGCCACGGAGCGATCGGCAGCTACCTCGCCGACCTGCTCAGCGGTGTTGGGCTCGACGTGATCGTGAACAGTCCCTCGCTCGACCGCAGTGAACTTCCCGATGGTCGACCGCTGGTCAGCTTCGAGGAGCTGCTGGCCGCCTCGGACATTGTGTTCCCGCTCGCTCCAGCACTGCCAGAGACAGAGAATCTGATCGACGCCGCTGCCCTCGCCATCATGAAGAAGGGCTCCACGCTCATCAACGTTTCTCGAGGCGAACTGTTGGATGAGGCGGCGGTGGCCAACGCTCTCGACCGGGGCCATCTCCGTGGCCTCGGGATGGACGTGGGCCGGGCCGCCGATCAGCGTCCATCACCCGAGCTAGCTTCCCGTCCCGGCGTGGTAGCCACGCCACACCTTGGTGGGCTAACGCCGGAGAACGCTGATGCACAGGCCGCGAGCAGCGTGGAACAGGCGATCGCCCTCATGGGAGGCGAGATGCCTCCACGTGTCGTCAATGCCGACGCTGCCACCCGTCTCCGAGCTCACTGGTCCGCTGAGGCATGACCTCGCACCTCCCCCGCCAGTTGATCACCCGAGTGTCCGCATCCGGGCCAGAACAACCCGCTGACCGAGCGAGATCTTGCTCGTCTTCTGGCACGCTGGCTGCCGACCTCTGAGCTTCGCCGACGGGTGTTAAACACGAACCCCGCCGAGCTCTCCGACTTCTCGCTCCACCAGCTCAGACCGCCGATCCAAAGGACTCGCTCATGACTGACCCGACTGCCGCTCCCGCCGAGAACTACGCCACCTACCCCAGCCTTGTAGACCGCACGGTCTTCATCACCGGCGGTGCCGATGGTATCGGCGCCGGCATGGTCGAGCAGTTCGTGAAGCAAGGAGCCAAGGTTGGTTTCGCCGACATCAATGCAGCGAAGGCCGCCGAGCTCGTGGAGCGCAGCGCTGCGGTCGGGCCTCGGCACACGCCTCGCTTCTACGAGGTCGATCTCACGGACGTGCCTGCGCTCCAGGACGCTGTTGCTCAGGCGCTCGAAGATCTCGGCACCATCACGGTGCTGGTCAACAATGCGGCCAGCGACGATCGGCATACGTGGCAGGAGATGACGCCCGAATACTGGGACGACCGCCTCAACGTGAATCTGCGTCACTACTTCTTTGCCATCCAAGCCGTTGCCCCGGGAATGATCGAGGCACAGAACGGCTCGATCGTGAATGTGGGCTCCAGCAGCTACATGATGCAGGAAGACTTCTTCCCCGGTTACGCCATCGCCAAGAGCGGCGTTGAGGGCATCACTCGCACCCTGGCTCGCACGTTCGGACCAGACAACGTACGTGTCAACACCGTCCTGCCCGGCTGGGTGGCCACTGAGCGCCAGCTCAGCAAGTGGTGGAGCCCCGAAGGTGAGGAGGGAACGCTGGCCGATCAGGCGCTGAAGCGTCGGATTTATCCGGCCGAGTTCGCCCAGATGGTCCTCTTCCTCGCCGCTGATGACGGAGGAGCGTGCACGGCCCAAGAGTTCTTGGTGGATGGCGGCCGCCGGTGACCGAGCCCGTCCGCTGGGCCACCCTCGGCACCGGGTTTATCTCACACACGGTGATCGACGCCGTCGCCGGGTCCGACGGATCGGAGACGGGTTTCACGCCGCGGACATCAATACGGTCACCAACCCGGCCGGTGGCGGCACCCTCTACAACCTTGGCGCTGATACCCCGGTCCTACTGCTTGCTCGTTCACGAGACGATGGGCGTGTTCTCGGATGCGCCACGCTGGCCGTCTCCGATGGGATTGTTGTCCTCGGCGGGATGTCGACGTTGCCGGATGAACGGGGACAAGGTGTGCAGTCGTCGTTGATCCATGCCCGGCTGCTGATGGCTGCCGAGCTCGGAGCCGTTCAGGCAACATCGGTTGCCGAGCCGGGCGGCGCTTCCGAGCGCAACCTTTACGCCTCGGATTCGCCAAATCACACCGAAAGATCAGCTGGGAACGCCTCCTCGAGAGAGATGTTTCGGCGTTCTCATTGTCGGTCTGGTTCAGCCGATGAAGGCGCATGGGGCAACGACACTGGATCTTGGCTGGAGCGCTGCTCGCAGCATCATGTGGCGAGGTCCCGCCCTCCACAAGCGCCGAGGCAGATCGCCTGACTGCTGTCGGCGAAGAAGCGCCTGAGGTTCTGGCTCTCGCTGACGATGACCAGCCGCAAAGCACCACCAGCGAGGCCGACCCGTTGGGTCCGGTTCAGGCGGATGAACCGGCTCCGAACCCCGAACTGTCCACGACCCTGCCAAGGGATGCCGCGACAGATTCCTCGACGACGACGACCCCGGACGCCACGGCACCAGCCAACAGCAGCGCTGGCACCACGCCAAGAAGTAGCGGCCCGGCGACGACGAGCGCTCCACCTATCGGAGCGACCGAGACACCACCGCCGACGACCGGCGGCGCCATCTCTGGCTATCGCGGTGTTCTCGGTGGCTATGACCGGGACCAGGTCCTGGCCGCCTCACCGATCGCCCCGCCCTCCGTCGGCGCAGGGGTGATGCCCCTCACCGGGCTGCCCGGCAACTCGAGCGGTCGCCGCGCGGTTGTTGTCAAGATCGACAACAGCGCCAAGGCTCGACCACAAACCGGCCTCGAGCAGGCGGACGTCATTATCGAGCAGGAAGTGGAAGGTGGCCTCACGAGGTTCGCCGCCATCTTCCACACGAACGAAGTCACGACCCTCGGGCCAGTGCGTTCTGCCCGGAGCACTGATCTCTCATTCCTCAGTTCGCTTGGCAACCCCGCTCTGGCCTATTCGGGTGCCAATGACGTCTTCGACCAGCTCATCCGAGAGCTCGCTGCAATCGAAGAGTTCTCCGCCGCCCGCAACGGGAACTACTGGCGAGACCGCAGCCGCTCGGCGCCCAGCAACATGTACACCAAGACCACGGCCTTCAGCAGCGGGGGTGCGCCACCCCCCGCGTGGTTCCACTTCGGATCCCCGAGCGGCGGCACGCCCGTCACTTCGGCGTCGGTTACCTACCCTCGCACCTCGGTGCAGTGGGAGTGGGACGGCGGCGACTGGCTTCGCAGCCAAGACGGGCAGCGCCATATGAGCACGTCGGGCGCTCAACTCCGGGCTACGAACGTGGTGGTCGCTGCGGTTCCCGTCGTCGACAGCGGTCTCGTCGACCCGGCCGGTTCCATCGTGCCCGAATTCGTGTGGGCAGGGACCGGTCCGGTCACTGTCTTCACCAACGGCCAGCGGTTCGACGGGAAATGGATCCGGCCAACACTGCGAGATCCAGCGATCCTGATCGACAGCAACGGCGTGGCCATCCCGCTCAACCCGGGCGTCACCTGGATCGAGCTCGTCACCGGTTGACGCTTCGACGTCAAGATACGAGCGTTCTGGGGTCTCCTAGCGTCATATATGCCGCGAGGAGTCCCCAGAGGACGCAATCGTAAGTACTCGGAAGGGGCTACTCGCCGCCCTCGTTGAGCGTGACCTCGATGGGGGACCAGCCGGAGCCGTTCACATCCACGTCCTGCGCTTCGAGCAGGGCGATGGCCGCATCGGCGTAGGTGTTCGTGAAGGCGCCGTCCTCTGGCGGACCGGCCAAGACACCCTCAGCGGTTGCGATGTCGATGGTCTGATCCCAGAGGCCCTGATCGATACGAGCAGCGCCACCGGGTGACGGCCAGATCAGGTTGTTCACCTCGTTCAGCTGCCATGTCATGTGGCTCTGACCGAGGATGGGACCGTTCGTTAGCACGACATCGACGCAGCTGGTGAGCTCATCGCGGCAATACGCCCAGCCCTTGATTGTTCCGGCAATGAAACGGGTCGTGATGTCCTGGTAGGCAGCATCGTCAGCAAGACGAGCGCCATCGGCCCAGATGGCATCTTGCAGCATTGCGGTGCCCTCATCGTTCCAGTTGATCACCGAAAGATCGCTGGCTTGGAAGAGCTCGCCGGTGTCAGGATTGACGGTCTCAAGCACCTGGGCGTACTCGTTATAGATCATGGCCTGCGCAGCATCGATCTCACCGTTGATGAGGGCCAGCATGTCGAAGTTCTGCTGGATGATCTCGTTGTCAACACCCGGCTCTACTCCTGCACGGCGTGAGCCTGCGAGAAGTTCGAACTCATTGCCGAACCCCCAGCTACCAACCTTCCGACCGGCAAGGTCGGCGGGGCTCGTGATTCCGGAATCGGCGAAGGACACTTGGAGCGTTCCACTCCGCTGGAAGATCTGGCCAACATTCACGATGTCGATGCCCTCTTCGCGAGAAACCAAGGCCCGGGGAACCCACGAAATGGCGAAGTCAACTGCTCCTGAACCGAGCTGCTGCTGAGGAACGATGTCGACGCCGCCCTCGACAATCGTGACGTTCAAACAGAACTCTTCGTAAAAGCCTTCATCAACGGCGGCGTAGTAGCCGGCGAACTGGGATTGGGTCACCCACTGGAGTTGGAGGCTGACGTCGTCGACCGTTTCGCACGTTGCCGCGTCGCCAGCGGCAGAGTCTCCCGAGTCGCCTCCTGCGTCGGCAGTGTCATCGCTACCACCGCAAGCGGTGGCCAGCAGGGTGAATGCGGCAAGCAGTGTGAGCCATCGTTGGGCTCGCAATCGTTCAAACATGTTCTGAGTTCCTCTCATTACTCGGCGGAGCGGAACCGCCGAGATCTTCACGTTGTTGCTCAGCCCTCTGTCGGACCGTCCCTCCAGGGAGCGGCAAGCCGCTCGATCAGCAAAGCAACAGCGAATAGTGCGAGCCCGATGGCGCTAGCGATGACAATGGCCGCCCATGCATTGTCGTATCGGGCAAAACTCGCGTTCTGTGTGATGAAGGGGCCCAAGCGATTGACGGGGCCCCCGAAGTACTCGGCAACGATGGCGGCGATCACGCTCAGCGGCGCTGCCAGCCGGAGTGAAGTGACGAAGAACGGTACCGCAGAAGGGATTCGCACTCGGGTGAGGATGGTGTTCTTCGATGCGGCCATAGAACGCATCAGTTCGATCTGATCGGGATCAACCGAGCTCAGCCCCTTGGCCGTGTTGATGAACACGGGGAAGAAGACCACGGCCACAACCACAGCCTGATTGCTGCGATCGTCGGTGAGCCCGAACCAGGCGTTGAAGATCGGGGCGAGAGCGATAATCGGCGTGGCGTTGACGGCGATCGCCATCGGAGTCAGCGAACCATTCAACCGACTGAAGCGGGTGACGATCAGCGCAAGGACCAGTCCGCCGACCACGCCCAGTACGAGCCCGGTCACTGCGATGCTTCCTGTTTCGATGCCGGCGATGCGCAGGCTTTCCCATTCCTCGCCAACAGCACGAGCGATCGACGAGGGTTTGGGGAGCACGAACTCCTGAATACCGAAGCCGGCCACGACGGCTTCCCAGAGACCGAGGATCACGGCTCCGGTCACCAGAGGGGGCCAAAGGCGATCGAGTCGCTCAAGCGCTGCGTTCACAACGTGTGTCCAGACGCGAACTCGACGGCCCGCAGTGCCTCACGGACTTGCGTGGTCTTTTTGAAGAACTCCGGCATCTGGCGGGTGTCGTCGCTTCGGTCGCCATCTCCGTACTCGACGTCGATGATGGAGTGAATCTGGCCGGGGCGAGGCGAGAGCACCACGACGCGGTCGGACAAGAACGCCGCTTCGGGAATGGAGTGGGTGACGAACACGACGGTGGTGCCAGTCTCGCGGTGAATGCGGAGCAGTTCGAGCTGCATGTGTTCACGGGTCATCTCATCGAGCGCTCCGAAGGGCTCATCCATAAGGAGGAGCTGAGGGGAGAAAGAGAGGGCTCGGGCGATCGCCACGCGCTGCTGCATGCCCCCGCTGAGTTGCCAGGGACGATGCTTGCCGAAGTCGCCCAGCTTCACGAGGTCGAGCATCTCGGCGGACTTGGCTTTGCGGTCGGCCTTATCCCAGCCCATTAGCTCGAGTGGCAACTCGATGTTGGCCGCAACCGTCCGCCAGCCAAAGAGGCCTGCCTTCTGGAAGGCCATTCCGTAGTCGCGATCGAGACGCGCTTGGTGAGCGGGCTTGCCGAACACCGTAGTATCGCCACCCGTGGCGTCGATGAGGTCGGCGATCACCCGTAGCAGCGTGGACTTGCCACAGCCCGACGGGCCGATGAGCGAGATGAACTGGCCAGGCTGGATGTCGAGATCAATGCCTTGAAGTGCACGCACCTCTTTGTCGGTCCCGGCATTGAAGGTCTTCGAAACGCCCTTCAATTGGATTGCCGGCCGCGTCGATTCGTTAGCCACGGGCTTCCTCCCCAGATCGCTTCAGGAGCAGTGTTTCGGTGATGGCCACGAGTCCGAAGACAACGAGACCGAGCAGGGCCGCGGCGAGCACCGAGGCATAGAGCTTCTCAGGACCGGTGCTGTAGCGGGAAGCGAATTCGAGAATCACTCGGCCGAGACCGCCTCGCACACCGGCAGAAATCTCTCCGACGATGGCGCCGACGACCGAGGCTGTTGCTGCGACGCGGAACGCCGGGAAGAGGTACGGGCGGGAGGCAGGCAGCCGCACCTTCCAAAGCGTGGAGCGCCATGGCGATGCGTAGGACTGCATGAGCTCGACGTCGGCCGGGTTTGGTGACTGCAGGCCTTTGAGACCGTTGACCGCGACGGGGAAGAACGTGAGGTACGCAGCGATCAGGGCAACGGCTTGGGTGTCGGACAGGAAGGTGGACCGCCCCCACGTCACGACGATCGGCGCCAAGGCGATGAGCGGGATGGTCTGGCTGATGTTGATCCAAGGCAGGAGGCCGCGCTCGGCGACCCGGGTGCGCAGCATGATGACGGCCAGGCTCAACCCAAAGATGGTGCCGACGAAGAATCCCATGGCCGCCTCGCGGAGCGTGAACCAAGCCGACTTCAGGAGGAAGACCGCGAGTATCTCGCTTCGTCCCCGTTGAACAGGATCGAAGAGCGTGCCGATGACTTCACCGACGTGGGGCATCGTGAGATCGTCCGTGGCAACGGGAAGTTCTCTCGAAGTACCAGGCCAAACGCCCTCAGTGGTTTGACCGAACCACTTGTAGACCTCCCACGTCGCCGCGGCGCTAACAAGGGCGACGAGGATGGAGAGGATACGTTTCATCGAAGCGCCGGGATGATCCGCTGGCCGTACGCGTTCAGCGTCTCGTCCTTCTGATCGTGCATCAGGTAGATGGCGAACTGATCGACCCCGAGGTCTTTCAGCGACTGAAGGCGTTCGATGTGCGCTTCTTCTGTGCCGAGGATGCAGAAGCGATCGACGATCTCATCTGGCACGAAGTCCGTGTGGCTGTTGCCAGCCTTGCCGTGCCCGGCGTAGTCATAGCCCTCTCGTTCCTTGATGTAGTCGGTGAGTGCGGCCGGGATGGCGTCGCTGTCGCCGCCGTAGCGGGAGACGAGATCGGCCACGTGGTTGCCGACCATGCCACCGAACCAGCGGCACTGTTCCCGCTGATGCTCGATGTCGGTGCCAACATAGGCGGGGGCCGCAACACAAATGTAGAGATCGTCAGGATCTCGGCCCGCTTCTTCGGCTGCTCTCCGAACCGCTCCGATCGTCCACTCAGCGAGTTGAAGATCGGCAAGCTGGAGAATGAAGCCGTCGGTTTCAGCACCGCAGAGCTGCAGCGCTCGGGGGCCGTAGGCGGCCATGAGGATCTTGAGTTCGGATTTCGAGGCCCACGGGAACTGCTGGGTGGTGCCGTTGTATTCGACCTCTTCGCCTTCGGCGAGCCCCTTGATGACCTTCATCGACTCGCTGAGCGTGGAGAGCTTCGATGGTTTCTTCCCGATGACTCGCATGGCCGAGTCCCCCCGACCGATACCGCAGATCGTGCGGTTGCCGAACATGTCGTTCAGCGTGGCGTAGTGGCTCGCCGTGACCGTCCAATCGCGGGTCCCTGGGTTGGTCACCATGGGGCCCACGATCATGCGGTTCGTGGCTGCCAGCATCTGACTGTAGATCACGTACGGCTCTTGCCAGAGAATGTGGGAGTCGAAGGTCCAACCGTGGCTGAAGCCAAGCGTCTCTGCCTTCTTGGCGATGTCGACCACTCGCCATGCGGGAGGGTCTGTTTGCAGAACGACGCCGAAATCCATGTGCTGACTTTCTACTGGAGAGTTGTGTCGGGGGTGTTTCTGGAATGTGGTGAGACGAAGGAGTTAGTTGGTGGGGAAGCCAAGGTCGACTTGGCTCTCGGAGGGCTCGGGCCAGCGTGACGTGAGGACCTTGCCCCGGGTGTAGAAGCGGACGCCCTCGGGGCCGTACATGGTGGTGTCGCCGAAGAGGCTGTCCTTCCAGCCACCGAAGGAGTGGTAGCCAACGGGGACGGGGATCGGCACGTTGATGCCGACCATGCCGGCATCAGCCTCTTCCTGGAATCGGCGGGCGGTGGCGCCGTCGCGGGTGAAGATCGCTGCGCCGTTGCCCCATTGGTTCTCTTCGATGAGACGAACGCCTTCGTCGTAGGAATCGACTCGTACAACGCACAGAACCGGGCCGAAGATCTCGTCGGTGTAGACGTCCATCTCGGTGGTCACGTGATCGAGCAGGCTGACGCCGAGGAAGAAGCCGTCGCCCTCGAACTCGGCCTTGCGACCATCTACGACGACGGTGGCACCGGCTGCTTCGCCGCTGCCGACGTAGCCCGCCACTCGGTCTCGAGCTTCCTTTGTGATGAGCGGGCCCATTTCTGAAGCCGGATCGTCGCCGGGTCCGATCGTGAGCTTCTCCATACGAACCTTGATGGCCTCCACCAAAGGATCGGCGACGTCGCCAACAGCAACGGCAACTGAGATGGCCATACAGCGCTCGCCGGCGGAGCCGTAAGCGGCGGAGACGGCGGCATCGGCAGACATGTCGATGTCAGCGTCGGGCATCACGATCATGTGGTTCTTGGCGCCACCGAGGGCTTGCACACGCTTCTTGTTGGCGGTGCCTGTGGAGTACACATAATGAGCGATGGGCGTGGAACCAACGAAGCTGGCGGCCTTCACGTCGGGGTGATCGAGCAGTCGGTCGACAGCGACCTTGTCTCCCTGCACGACGTTGAGGACGCCGTCGGGGAAGCCAGCTTCATGGAACAACTCGGCCATGAACAGCGGAGCGGAGGGGTCGCGCTCGCTGGGCTTGAGGATGAACGTGTTGCCGGTAGCAACGGCGTTCGGAATCATCCAAAGCGGGACCATGGCCGGGAAATTGAAGGGCGTGATGCCGGCCACGACGCCGAGCGGCTGGCGAACGGAGTACACGTCGACGCCGGTTGACGCGTGCTCGTTGAACGAGCCCTTGAGCTGTTCGGCGATGTTGCAGGCGAACTCAACGTTCTCGATACCTCGCGCTACCTCGCCCAAGGCATCGGAGTGGACCTTGCCGTGCTCAGCAGTGAGGCGGCGAGCGATTTCGTCGGCGTTGGCCTCGAGGAGGTTCCGGAATTTGTACATCAGCTTGGTGCGTTTGGCGATGCTGACGTGGCGCCAGTCGGCGAAGGCCGCCTTGGAGCTGGCGATTGCCGCGTCGACGTCCTCGACCGAGGCGAGGTGGAGCGTGCCGGTGGCCTCACCCGTCGCCGGGTTGTAGACGGGCTGGGTACGCCCGCCTGTGGCGGCCGTGGATTTCCCACCAATGAGATGCTGAATATCTGCCATGTGTTGAAGTTCTCGTTTTTCTGGATTTTGGTTGGGGGAGTTGTGAGCGCTAGCGAGCAACTCGGTGAGAGACGAGGAGTCCCAGCGCCGAGGACCGGCTCACATGAGGTACTGGGAGAGGCCACGCTTGTAATAGCGGCCGTCGCCCTTGTTGCCGTGGTAGGCGTTGTCGGCGATGAGGGTCTTGCCCCGGCTGAGCACGGTGTCGACCTTGCCGTCGATCACCACACCTTCGTACGCCGAGTAGTCCATGTTCATGTGGTGGGTGTCGACGCTGATGTGGGTCTGCACCGTGGGGTCATAGATCACGATGTCGGCGTCGGCGCCGGGTTGAATGACGCCCTTCTTGCCGTAGAGGCCGAACATACGGGCGGGGGTGGTGGAGCAGAGCTCAACCCAGCGCTCGAGGGTGAGTTCGCCAGCAACAACACCTTGATAGATGAGATCCATGCGGTGCTCAACGCCACCGATGCCGTTGGGGATCGCTCGGAAATCGTCCTTGCCGAGTTCCTTCTGGTCCTTCATGCAGAAGGGGCAGTGGTCGGTGGCGACGACACTGAGGTCGTTGACTCGAAGACCCTTCCAGAGGTCAGCGTGATGGTGCTCGTGCTTGGAGCGGAGGGGCGTGGAGCAGACGTAGCCAGCGCCGAGGAAGCCGGGAGCGTTGAGGTGGTCTTCCACGTTGAGGTAGAGGTACTGCGGGCAGGTCTCGGCGAAGACGTTCATTCCGTCGTTGCGAGCGTTGGCTACCGCTTCGAGTGCCTCGGATGCGGAGAGGTGCACGATGTAGAGCGGTGCGCCTGCAACCTTGGCGAGCTGCACGGCACGGAAGGTGGCTTCGGCTTCGAGCTCCTTGCGGCGGACGTAGCCGTGGTTGACGGGGTCGGTTTCGCCTCGGGCGACAGCCTGCTCGGCGAGCACATCAATGGCGATGCCGTTTTCGGCATGCATCATGATCATGGCGCCGTTGTCATTGGCCTTCTGCATGGCCCGCAGAATCTGACCGTCGTCGGCGTAGAACACGCCGGGATAGGCCATGAAGAGCTTAAAGCTCGTGATGCCCTCGTCCACGAGGGTGTCCATTGCCTTGAGCGAGTTCTCGTCGACGCCACCCATGATCTGGTGGAAGGCGTAGTCCACGGCGCACTCGCCAGCGGCTTTGTTGTGCCACTCCTCGAGCGAGTCATGGATGTTCTCGCCGTACTTCTGCACGGCGAAATCGATGATCGTGGTGGTGCCACCCCATGCGGCAGCCCGGGTGCCAGTCTCGAAGGTGTCGGACGCGTTCGTGCCGCCGAAGGGCAACTCCATGTGAGTGTGTGCGTCGATGCCGCCAGGCACCACGTACTTACCCGCAGCATCGATCACGTGGCCCGCGCCGCGTTCGGCCGCACCGGCGAGGTCGGAGCCGGGATGGAGCAGCGCAACGATGTGTTCGCCGTCGATTAGGATTTCCTGTTCAACTCGGCCGGTCGCGCTGACGACGGTGCCGTTCTTGATGAGCGTGGTCATGTGAGGTCCCTTGGGTGCTTCAGCTGATCGATTGGATGGCGTCGATGATGGCGGCAACGCCTTCATCGATTTCGGCTTCGGACACGTTGAGCATCGGGGCGATACGAATCACGTTGCCGTAGAGCCCACCCTTCCCAACGAGTAGACCGCGATCCTTGCAGGCTTCGAGAAGCTCTGCCGCTCGGGATGCGTCCGGCTCGAGGCCGTTTGGTTGCACGGTCTCGATGGCCTGCATGAGGCCCCGCCCGCGGAGTTCGGCAATCCACGGGCAGGCAGCGACAGCCGGTGCGAGTCCGGCAGTGAGACGAGCGCCCATGGCCTTGGCGTTGCCCTGCAGATCGTTCTCGAGCACATAGTCCAGCGTGGCGAGGCCGGCCGAGGTGGAGAGCGGGTTGCCGCCGAACGTGGAGAAGTTCAGGACGTCGATCGTGTCCATGATGTCGGCTCGAGCCACGATGCCGGCGAGCGTGATGCCGTTGCCCACACCCTTGGCGAAGGTGAGCATGTCCGGGACGATGTCGTGGGCTTGGTAGCCCCAGAAGTGATCACCTGTGCGGCCCCAACCGGTCTGGACTTCGTCACTCAC
Source organism: Caprella mutica (assembly GCA_947561585.1). NCBI lineage: Eukaryota > Metazoa > Arthropoda > Malacostraca > Amphipoda > Caprellidae > Caprella > Caprella mutica. The sequence continues at coordinate 3,285,050 of CANNZV010000001.1, read as the reverse complement.
GAAGAGGATGCCGTGGTTGCCGAGCACCTTCTGAATGTCGTTGAAGAAGCCGTCTGGTGGGGTGGCGAATCCGCCCACACCTTGGATCGGCTCTGCGATCAAACAGGCGACGTCACCTGCGGTCATCATGTCGATCACCTGCGTGAGGTCATCGACGCAAGCGGCAGTGAAGTCGTCGTCGTCTAGGTCCTTGAACGGGCTGCGCAGCCGGTAGCCGCCCTGCACGAAGTTGACCGAGAGACCACTCAGTGCCGTGGAGCTCCAAGAACGGTGCGAGGTGATCGCCTGAGTGGTGAAGGAGCGGCCGTGATAGCTGTTCCGCATTGCCAGGACTTGATTGGACTTGCGGTACGAGGTGGCCAACAGAATGGCGGTGTCGTTGGCCTCCGAGCCCGAGGCGGTGAAGAACACGCGAGCGTCGGGAATACCGGACTGAGCGGCGATCTTCTCGCCCAGCTCGATCATGGGCTCAGAGAGATACAGCGTGCTGGTGTGCATCACCTTGGCCGCTTGGGCCTGGACAGCAGCGACCACGGCGGGGTTGGAGTGCCCGATCATGGTGGTGAGCACGCCACCGAAGAAGTCGAGGAACTTGTTGTCCTCGAGGTCATAGATGTAACTGCCCTCGCCGCGGTCTATGGAGACCGGCGAGTTGTACATCGGCTTGATGAACGACGGGAAAACGGCCTTATAACGCTCGGCGAGATCCGCAGTTTTGGAGGGGGTGGCGTCGACAGCAGTCATGAGGTCTTTCTGATCCGGTTCGTTGCTCAGTCCGCGGCGAGCACGCCATACATGTCCGGGCGACGGTCTCGGTAGAAGGCCCACTGCTCTCGGGTTTCTTTCAGGAGGTCGAGGTCAAGATCTCGGACCACCAGCTCGGCATTCTGATCGCTTGCCACCTCGCCGACGAACTGGCCGCGAGGGTTGGCGAAGTAGGAGGTGCCGTAGAAGTCGTTGTCGCCCAGGTCCTCGATGCCGACGCGGTTGATAGCGCCCACGTAGTACATGTTCGCTGCGGCGGCAGCCGTCTGCTCGAGCTGCCAGAGGTAAGAGCTGAGGCCACGGCTGGTTGCAGAGGGGTTGAAGACGATCTCGGCACCGTTGAGGCCGAGTGCACGCCAGCCCTCGGGGAAGTGGCGGTCGTAGCAGATGTACACCCCGACCTTGCCGACGGCAGTATCGAAGATGGGATAACCCATGTTTCCGGGGCGGAAGTAGAACTTCTCCCAGAAGCCCTTCACCTGCGGGATGTGGGTCTTGCGGTACTTGCCGAGATAGGTGCCGTCGGCATCGATCACCGCCGCCGTGTTGTAGAGCAAGCCCTCCTGCTCTTTTTCGTACATCGGGAGCACGAGCACCATGCCGTACTTGGCGGCGATCTCTTGGAAACGCTTCGTGGTTGGACCGTCTGGAATGGCCTCGGTGTAGCTGTAGTACTCGGCCTCCTGCACCTGACAGAAGTACGGGCCGTAGAAGAGTTCTTGGAAGCACATGACCTGTGTTCCTTGGGCCGCTGCCTCGGCGACGTACTGTTCGTGGAGTTGGATCATCGACTCCTTGTCACCCGTCCAGGCACATTGGACGATTGCGGACTTCACGACGTTCGACATACGGCTTCCTCAGTAACTTCGGCGACACAACGGATAGAGGCGGACGTGGGGAGACACATCCGACCTGAATCCGAACTTAGGTCCGCAAATGCTGGCATACAAGGCCCTCTTTGTTGTATACAAAGAAATCGTGGATTCGACGGGCGAGACATCAAAGGTGGCGATCACCATCGCGGCCGAGGTTCGCGATCGAACGGCCAACGGCATCGCCCAGGGAATCGGTGCGCTCGTCAGTCGTGGCGAGCTTGCTCCTGGACACAAGTTGCCGACGGTGAGGGCACTGGCAGCCGAGCTCGGCGTCAGCACCAACACGGTGTCCGACGCGTGGCGCATTCTTCAGAACCACGGCACGGTGACCACTGAGCGGCGGCTCGGCACAACCGTGCGAGCCCGCCGACATGACTACGGGCCTCGCTATTGGCAGGTGCCGGTCGCTCCGGGGACGATCGAGCTCGACCTGAGCACGGGTACGCCCGACCCGGCGTTGCTCCCGCCCGTTGGCCCCGTTCTCCATCGTCTGCACGCCGACGTCACCGTGAGCTCCTACGTCGACCGCCCGGTGCTCGCGGCACTCGAGACAGCGATTCACCGGCGATTGCCGTATACGGCGCCTGCGGTCACGCTTGTCGATGGGGCGCTTGATGCACTCGACCGGATCGTGACCTCGCTGGTCGGCCTGGGCGACACGGTCGTGATCGAAGACCCAACCTTTCCGCCGCTGATCGACATGCTCGAGCTTCGCGGCGCCCGCATTGTTGCGGTCCCGCTCGACGACGAGGGCCCCCGAATCGATGTGCTCAAGGATGCCCTCGATCAGGACGCTGAGCCGCGTGCCTTCTTCACTCAACCGCGAGCGCACAACCCAACCGGGGTCCGCACTTCGGAGCGACGGGCAGCCGCGATCGCCGAGCTCATCAGCGACACGTCGATCATCGTCGTCGAAGACGATCACTCCGGAGATGCGTGCCTCTCCCCCATTCAGTCGATCGGCGGCGGTGCTCCCGCCAACCTGATCCACATTCACAGCTTCTCGAAGTCGCACGGGCCCGACCTTCGCATCGCGGCGATTGCCGGACCACGGGAGCTGATCGGGCAGATCGTTCGGCGGCGCCAACTTGGGCCGTCCTGGACAAGCCGGCTCCTTCAGCAGATTTTGCTGTCCATGCTCGATGACCCAGAGACCGATCAACTCGTCGCGTCAGCCGCCGCTTCTTACGATCAACGCCGGCGCCTGCTGCAGGCGGCACTCGCCGAGCACGGCACCGTTATCGGAGTGGGAGCTGGCCTCAATGTGTGGGTGCCGGTGGCGGATGAGCAGCAGGCCGTCGTGACCCTGGCAGCTCAAGGCATCGGTGTTGCCCCTGGCGCTCCGTTCTGTGTTCCCGGAGGTGATGTCGAACAAGGCACCGGACACGTACGTCTCAGCATCGGAACGCTGCCTGACGATCCCGAGGCCATCGCTTCGGTGGCTGAGCGAGTGGCCAGCGCCGCACGCGGGAGACCAACCCTCCTCGGCAGCTAACCACCCTTCCCTCTCTCTGGACTCAGGTTCGGGGTTGGAGAATCATCTGGGTGCAGCGGAACAGCGACATGAGCTTGCCGGTGGTTTCGTTGGTCACTGCTACGTCCCACACGTGGGTGCGGCCGCCGAGGTGAGCAGGGGTGGCAACACCAACGACCCGTGCGCTGAGGATCCATCTCGTCAAAGACCACACCAGGCCAGGGGCCAGCGGTCCAAAGAACTCGTTCATCCGATCGACTTCGCTCATCTTCGAGACGCTCGTGCGGACCGTCGATGCAAGATGAAGAGATGGATGCAGACGCCACCGAGTGGAACGAGCTCTACGCCGAGCATGACGAGCAGATGTTTAGCGGTCAGCCCAATGGCTCACTTCTTGCGGAGCTGGCTGTCTCTACTCCCGGACGGGTCCTGGATGTCAGCTGCGGCGAAGGGGCTGATGCGATCTGGCTGGCCTCCCAAGGCTGGACGGTCACCGCAAGTGACATCTCGGCCGTGGCGATCGAGCGGGCCCGCCGTGCGGGAGAACACTCTCGGGTTGAGATCGATTGGCTTTGCGCCGACGTCGCTGTCAACCCACCCGCCGCCGGCGGCTTCGACCTCGTCACCATCAGCTATCCGGCCCTTCGAGTCGAGAAGGGCGTCGCATCCATTCGAGCCATGACCGAGGCGGTCGCCGAGGGCGGCGAGCTGCTGGTGATCGGGCACGCCGACGTCGATCGTGAAGAGGCGCTCGCCCACGGCTTCGATCCAAACGACTACGTCTCCGTCGATCAGATTCGCGATGCCCTCGGTGAGCCGTTCGAGGTCATGACCGACGAAGTCCGAGATCGCCCCAACCCGCCCGAGGGCGGACATCACATGTCGGATCTTGCGGGCCAAGCGAACTGCTCACGAAAACGTCAGGGCCCACGCGCCTCTCAGGTGCACAACCCCTGATTATTCGAGGTGAGCGGGTGCCTAGTCGTTGACTCGCGCCTCGGGGAAGAGCCGAAGGAAGTTCTCGCTGCAGAACTTCGTCTGCGTCTCTTCGGAGTTTTGGGCCAAGGCTTTATCGAACTTGCCGATCGGATCCCGGCCGCCTTCAACGTGCGGGTAGTCGCTCGAGAAGAGGTAGAGATCGTCGTTCGAGTTCTCGATGAAGTTCGCCACCGGTTCGTGCGGGAACGGCGTGAAGCCCATCTGTTGACTGATCTGCTCGGAAGGCTTCCGATCGAACCGGACTGACTCGTCGACTCGGCTGTAAATCTTGGTGATGCCGTCGAGACGCTTCAGCATCTCCGGCACCCAGCCAGCGCCGAGCTCGATCGCCGCACCACGCAGCCCGGGGTTGCGCTCGAACACACCATCAAGCACGAGCATGCTCACGAAGGTCTCGGGAACTTGGTGCATGAGAGCGGCGTCCTTTGTGCGGACGTTCTCGCCGCCGCCCATCCAATCTTTCACCGCTGCTCGGCCGTTCACGGTCCATGAACCCAATGCCTGCAGCGGAGCGCCGCCGACGTGCAGGAGGAAGGGAAGGCCGGCCTCCGCGAGGCGAGCCCAGATTGGTTCAAGGTCGACGTGGCCAGGCGACACGCCGATCGGCGCACGGTGCGGAACCCAAACGGACTCGTGGCCTTCAGCCAAGATGTTGTCCAGCTCAGCCATGGCGTGTTCGGGAGAATCGAGCGGCAACACGGCCACGCCCATCAGCCGGTCGTCGTCGGAGCAGAAGTCTTCCATATGCCGGTTGTGGGCCCGAGCGGCCCCGTAGCGAACAACCGGGTCCTTCTTCGAGCTCGGGTGGAACGGCAGCACCACGCTGTGGGTGGCGAACACGAGCTGCTTCTTGAAGCCGAGCATGTCCATGGCAACCGAACGGTCGGCTGAGTCGAACGCTCCCAGCGCCTGGATCTCCTTGGAGCTCACGATGAGCTGATCGCCGAGCGCCACCTGGGCCTCCACGTGCTCGGCCGAGTGCTTGCCACCCTGCTCCACAATGACGGCGACTTCCTCGTCGGTGACGAGCGAGGCGCTGTAACTGACCTCGGGCATCTGATCCCGCAGGCCAGGATCGGCGTACCGAATCAGGTGATCCGGCAGCTCCATAATGTGGCTGTCGGCGTCGTAGTAGGGCCTGGTCGCTGGCGCGTAGGTCATGCGAAACCCTACGCGCCCGACCATCCAGGCGGAAAGTCCGCATCAAGTCGCACCTGGGCTCGGTTCCTGCGAACCTGTCGGGATGGCCGTGACCGACATGCCCGAGAAGAAGCTCCCGTTCCATCTGCGAGGCAACTACGCCCCGGTGATGGACGAGATCGATGCCACTGATCTGGCCGTGATCGGCACGCTGCCTCCCGAGCTCGACGGCCGCTACTTCCGCAACGGCGCCAACCCGCAGAGCGGATTCTCGCCCCACTGGTTCGCCGGCGACGGGATGATCCACGGCATTCGCCTGCGTGAAGGCAAGGCCGAGTGGTACCGGAACCGTTGGGTCCAGACTCGCTCGCTCACCGACGGCGCTCGCTCGATCGGTAAGGACGGCTCGGTCGACCGGACCGTTGGCGTGGCCAACACTCACATCGTGGAGCACGCGGGCAAGATTCTCGCCGTGGTGGAATCGAGCTTCCCGCACGAGCTCTCTCCGGAACTTGAGACGATTGGTGTCTACGACTTCGACGGCAAGCTCGAATCGGCCATGACCGCCCACCCAAAGATGTGCCCCGTCACGGGCGAGATGCACTTCTTCGGCTACGCCTTCACGGCGCCGTACCTCACCTACAACCGGGTTGATGCCAACGGCGTGCTCGTGCAGAGCGAGGCCATCGATGTGCCCGGGCCCACGATGATCCACGACTTCTCGATCACCGAGTCACACGTGATCTTCATGGACCTGCCGGTCATCTTCGACTTCGAACTCGCCATGAAGGGCAGCATGCCCTACCGCTGGGATGACGACTACGGCGCACGCGTCGGTGTGATGCCTCGCGGCGTTGCCGGTGTTCAGCCCACGTGGTTCGACGTCGACCCTTGCTACGTGTTCCATCCCATGAACAGCTTCGACATCAGGGGCGACGATGGAGCGGTGAACCAGATCGTCATCGACACGGCGCGCTATCCCGAGCTGTGGCGGCAGGAGTCCACGACGTTCAAGAACGACTCGAAGCTCCACCGCTGGACGCTTGATCTCGCCAAGGGCACCTCCTCGGAGCGGCCGCTTGATGACCGCACCATCGAGTTTCCCCGAGTGGCCGACGATCGTGTCGGCCTGCACAACGATGTCGGGTATGCCGTCGCCACGTTCGGCGATCAGAACTCGATCGTTCGGTATGACGTGAACAGCGACTCATCGGCCGAGCACGACTTCGGCAATACCCGAATCCCCGGCGAGGCCGTGTTCGTCCCCCGTGACGGTTCCACGGCGGAAGACGACGGATACCTGCTGATGTACGTCTACGACAAGACCGATGAGACCAGCGAATTCGTCGTGCTCGATGCACAGAACATCGCCGCTGAGCCCGTGGCCCGAGTTCCTCTCCCCCAGCGCATCCCGTTCGGCTTCCACGGCTCCTGGATCGCCGACTAGCTCAAGCTCGCAAACACCTCGGTGGCGCCGTACAACGTCCTCGCTTCCCAAGACGGAGGCAACAACGGCCAGCGGGAGCACCGCTACAGCTGTACCCAGCCACGGGTTGGTTTCGAATCACATCTGGCGCCTCAACCGCCCGGAATATGAGTGACTACCGTTACACACGTGTCTGAGCCCACCCGTTCAAAGCCTTCCCTCGCAACCTCTGTGCGATCTGTACTTGTGGCGGTGACCATCTCGCTCGTTGCTGCCACGCTGGCCAGCCCCGTCATGGCCGAGACTCCTCCTCCCGAACATCTCTGCGACAAGGCTCCGACGGTGACCGTGGCGCTTGAGCACGAGGCGCAGATCTACCGGCTGTATTGCGCAGCGTTCGCGCGCGAGCCCGATGCAGCTGGTCTAGCGTTCTGGTCCGATCGCTTTACCGAGCGCTTCACGCTCCGGTCCACCGCTGCGTTCTTTTCTTCGTCTCAGGAGTTCGTCGACCGATACGGGGCCACCACAAATACCGAGTATCTCGACGTCCTGTACCGGAACGTCTTCCACCGGCGTCCTGATCCAGGCGGGCAGGCCTTTTGGCTGAACCAGTTGGCGGAGGGCACGACTCGGAGCGAGGTGCTGCTCTTCTTCTCCGACTCAACAGAAATGCGAGATCAGACCCAGCTCGCTGGCAGCTTTCCCGCCCATTCGTTCCCGGCCTATCAGGTCCACCCAAACTGGAGAGACGGCGAGCCAGATGCGATCGTTCTCGTCTCTCCCCTCTACGGCGAAGGTGAGCGCGTGCCACTGGTTCGTGGACGAGCTGGAGCGTCCTTCGAACAAGGCATCGTCGAGTATTGGAACCAGATGTATGACGCCGCGCTCGCCGATGGCATCCGGTTCGTCTCGAACGGCACCTACCGCAGTTACGACGGACAGCTCGACGCCCGTCGCCGCAACGGCTGTCACGACATCTACTTGACCCCGCCCGAGGACTGTCGGGTGCCGACATCGATCCCCGGCAACTCCCAACACAACCATGGTCGAGCGATCGACGTGCATCTGGGCCGATCATCGCCCGGCGCCGTCCAGTGGCTTGTCGACAACGGCCACCGCTATGGCTTCTACGGATTCAAGAGCAAGCAGGTCTCCTTCGGCGGTCTCCGCCACGAATCCGACTACAGCAATCACGTGGGGATCGAGCCCTGGCATTGGGACACCACGGGAGCCCTTCATCGAAACCCGCCCTCTCACGCCTCGCCGTACTTCGAGGAACCCATCTGGACCGATTGAGGTCAGTCACGCCGCCGGCGTACCTCGCGAGGCGCGCGTGCACGGCGATCATCGGTGGGCCACAATCGGCGTCGTGACCGACGCCGATCTCTTCCTCACCGCCCGAGACCTCCTTCAAACCCACCGCACTGACCACGGCGCTGCCATTGCAGACTTCAGCTGGCCCGAGCTCACCGACTTCAACTGGGCCCTCGACTACTTCGACCGAATCTCGCAGAACAATGACACCCCTGCGCTCCACATCATCGAGGAGAGCGGCGAACAGAACCGGCGTTCCTACGCCGAGCTGTCGAGCCGCTCCAACCAGGTAGCGAACTTCCTTGCTGCCAACGGCGCGCAGAAAGGCGACCGGGTTCTGGTGATGCTCGGCAATGAGGTCGCCCTATGGGAGACGATGCTGGCGGCCATCAAGCTGGGCGTCGTTGTCATTCCCGCCACCACATTGCTCGCAGGCGCTGATCTGGCGGACCGGATCGACCGGGGCAACGCCACGATGGTTGTCACCAACGCCACGGGCGCCACAGCGGTGAACGGGCTCGACGATTCGCTCACTGTCAACCTCACCAAAATCGGGGTTCTCCAAGGTGACGATGCCCAAGACGGATGGGTCGATTTCGCCGACTCGTTCGCGACGTCCGAGACGTTGCAGGTAACGAACAAGACAAGCCCGTCTGACCCAATGCTGGAGTACTTCACCTCTGGCACAACCTCGAAGCCAAAGCTCGTCCAGCACACGCACGTCAGCTATCCAGTAGGCCATCTCAGCACGATGTACTGGCTTGGCCTCAAGCCCGGAGATGTTCACTGGACGATCAGTAGCCCAGGGTGGGCCAAGCATGCCTGGAGTTGCTTCTTCGCTCCGTTCAACGCCCAAGCAACAGTGTTCCTCTACAACTACACCCGTTTCGACGGACCAGCGGTGCTAGATGTTCTTGTCGACAACGGCGTCAACACTCTTTGCGCACCGCCAACCGTGTGGCGCTTCCTGATCCAGGAAGACCTCGGCTCCTATGCCGTGAAGCTTCGGGAACTGATCTCGGCCGGCGAACCGCTGAACCCTGAGGTCATCGAACAGGTTCGTTCGGCATGGGGCCTCATGATCCGTGACGGCTATGGCCAGACCGAAACCACGGCTCAGATTGGCAACACGCCTGGTCAGGAGCTGGTGCCAGGCTCGATGGGGCGGCCGCTTCCCGGATACACGATCGACTTGCTGGATCCAGACGGGAATCCCTCGGACGAAGGTGAGATTGCGATCAAGTTGGGCAGCGATCGGCCTGTTGGCCTCATGGTCGGGTACTCAGACGACGATGCGAAGACGGCCGAGGCCATGAGCGATGGCTACTACCGAACAGGCGACGTGGCCTCGCGAGACGAAAGGGGCTACATCACGTATGTGGGTCGAGCAGACGATGTCTTTAAGGCCTCGGGCTACCGCATCAGCCCATTCGAACTCGAGAGCGCACTCATCGAACATCCGGCTGTCGCCGAAGCCGCCGTCGTGCCTTCGCCCGACAGTCTTCGGGGCTTCGTGCCCAAGGCGTATGTCATCTTGACGCCGAGCCATGAACCGAACGCAGAGACGGCCAAGGACATTTTTGGGTTCTTGCGGGAACGCGTCAGCGGCTACAAGTTGATCCGGCGTCTCGAATTCAGCGATCTCCCGAAGACCATTTCCGGCAAGATTCGACGGGTCGAACTTCGGGGCCAAGAAGAGGGCCGCCCGAATGAGGGCACCCGCTCAGCGACGGAGTTCCTCGAGTCCGAAAACCGATAGCGGGCACACCGAGAGCGGCTTCTGAACTCGACTTGGCATCGGCTCACGCTTGCTCCTGGTCTGGCCGTAGGTAGTTGGCCGACAGAACCGATTTCCGTCGACGCTGCGTCCGCACCATGATGCATCGGTGACCGAAACGATTGAGGCGGACGCCGCAGCGGCGCAACGCCCGAAATCGTTCCGTGGTTGGCGAGTCGTTGCTGCTGGCGCTGTTGTGCAAGCAACTCACGGAGGGCTTCTGCTTCAGGCCTACGGCAACTACGCCGTTCTCCTCCAGCGCGAGTTCGGCTGGAGCACCACCATGCTCTCGGCCGCATTCAGCTTGAACCGAGCGGAGAGTGGGCTGCTGGGGCCGATCCAAGGTTGGGCGATCGATCGCTATGGACCTCGGCGCGTGATGCGCGTCGGCGCGCTGCTCATGGGCATTGGCTTTCTGCTCTTCAGTCGAATCCAAACGCCCGTCCAGTTCTTCGCCACGTTTCTCCTGATGGCGGTCGGTTCGAGTCTGGCTGGGTTCCTCACGGTGACCGTTTCGATCGTGAGGTGGTTCGAGCGAAACCGCGCCAAGGCGCTTTCACTCGGCAGCGTCGGCTTCGCTGTTGGTGGACTCATGACTTTGGGGGTTGTGCTCGTGCTCGAGTCCATCGGGTGGCGCAACACGGCTGTGGCGAGTGGCCTGCTCGTCTGGCTCATCCTCTTCCCCATCGCCCAGGTTTTTCACGGCGGCCCGGCCGACCACCGCCAAGAGGTCGACGGTGGACCGCAGGCGAGTGGAGACGTTGTCAGGGCGCCGGCGCTCGGCGTCTCCGAACATCACTTCACCGCGAGGGAAGCAATGCGCACTCGTGCGTTCTGGATGATCTCGCTCGGGCATGCCTCGGCTCTGCTTGTGGTCGGCAGCGTGATCGCCCACCTGTCCCTCTATCTCACCAGCGAGCAAGACATGACGCTGCGGCAGGCCGGCGCGATTGGCACTGCGCTCCCAATCCTGCAATTCGTCGGCATGCTGGGCGGAGGCGTGCTTGGCGACCGATGCAACAAGCGGCTGATCGTGTGTGTGGCCATGATCGGCCATGTCGTCGGCTTGTTGATGCTCACCTACGCCGCGCAACGGTGGATGATCTACGCCTTCATCCCGTTACACGGCTTGGCATGGGGCGTTCGCGGGCCCCTGATGCAGGCGCTGCGGGCCGACTACTTCGGCTCCACGTACTTCGGCCAGATCATGGGTTACTCCTCGCTCATCATCATGTTGGGCATGGTGACGGGCCCATTGCTTGCCGGACGGCTTCGCGACGTGACCGGCGACTACCAGCTGGGCTTCACGATCTTGGCGGCCATGGCGGCCTTCGGCACGATTTTCTTCGCGCTTGCAACGCCTCCTCGCCCTCCTGCCCGGACAGCAACTTCCCCGCAGGGTCTCCCACTTCAGCAACTGGCACCGAAGGGCACTCCTGGGTGATCTTGGTGACCAACAACGAAGCGAATGTCCTCTTGACGCACCACATGCATGCGAGCGGCGGCCGGGCATGGGGTTCGCCGGTCCGATATCGCCGTCGCTGCGCCCGACCTGCAGGCCACTCTGGCCACTTGAGCTTTCCGACGACGCCGACCCGTCAGTCGGCGGGAGCCAACGCCCGATGAGCCGCCAGCGTTGCAAGGCATGTCTCGGCCACCTCTCGCCCTTTCGCGACCATGTGGTGAGCGAAGAACTGAGTGTGTGTCTCATGCTCGTGAAACGTCTGCGGCGTAAGCACGCAGGAAAAGACCGGCACGGTCGTGTCGAGCTGGACCCGCATGAGCCCGCCAATGACCGCATCGGCAACAAATTCGTGGCGGTAGATCCCGCCATCGACAACGAATCCAACGGCAACGACGGCATCGAACGAACCGCTGTCCGCCAAAGAGCGGGCGAAGAGGGGAAGCTCGAACGCTCCCGGCAGTTCGAAGAATTCGGTGTCTGCCTGGTTCGGCATCACCGAGTCGTATCCGACTCGTGCTTGGTCAACGATGTCTCGATGCCAACAGGACTGGACGTAGGCAATGCGAGGGCTGCGGGCTTCGTTCATGGCCGAGAAGATAGAACTTCAAGTTAGGTTGAAGTCAAATGAACCTCGACATCTACCGTTCACCGTCAGCCGCATCACAGCAACCCTGCGGGTTGCTATGCGGTTCTTCGACGCTGTTGCAAGGTCAACTCCTGTAAGCGAGCTGAGTGGGCGGGCCCTGGTGGCCTGCCCACTCAGTCGCGGGTTCAGGTGTCTAGATGTTGGTGGTGTCGAGACGGCGTCGGCGGCCCATCAAGGTCAGGCCACCGCCAACTGCGAACAGCATCAGTGCGATGAGCAGCATGTTCGCTGTGTTCGAACCAGTCACCGGCAGGGGTGAGGTGATCGGAATCGTTCCAGGAATGGGTTGGATCCCGGCATCAACATTCACTCGATCCTCACCAGGAGCCAATGACACCACGATCGTGCCATCGGTTGCCACGTCACTATCAGTGGCATCATCACCAACGTTCGGTGTGCTGAAGGGCTGACCAACCTGAGGACTGATCCGCACCGTGTACTCACCCGACACCACATCAGTAAACGTGTACCCACCAGTCGTGGTCACCAACGAAGAAACAACATTCCCGTCAGCGTCGACAAGTTCAACCGTCACACCCGCAACAGTGGACTCGCCAGTATCACGCTGATTGTCCTTGTCGCCATCTTCCCAAACCACACCACTAATAGTTCCCAATGGTGTGACCGCAAGGTTCGTTCCAACCAACGCAGAGCCGTCACGGTTACGAACCGCTTCAACATTGAACGGATCAGACCGCAACGAACCATCCGACTGCAAAGCATCGTTGTCTTGGGCAACCGACGGAGCGTGCCCATCCAACGGGCCGCCGTCATCGAAGTTCGTTCCATCAACCGACACGATGTAAGTACCAGCGGGAATGTCATCGAAAAGGTAGTAGCCGTCCGCATCAGTAACTGCAGACAACGGCACGCCATCCGGACCAAGGACCGGGTCACCGTCCTCGTTGAGGAGGAAGATCAACACACCAGGCGCAGCCACCTCGTCCGGATCAAACACGCCATCGTTATCAGTATCAATCCAGATCGTCGCCGCGATCTCCGCGGTTGCCAATCCAATAAACCCGAAGTCCAGGCTCTCATCACGATCACCGTTGCTGACCAGATCCCCAGAAATAGCGATGCCAGTGGAGGAACCCGTGACCGGATCAACCTCAGCCAACGTCGTGAGATACCCCTCAGGCTCAGCGACTGTCACCGTGTAGGACTCACCAGCCGCCAACACAGGCAGATTGATGAACTCATAGAAACCAGCAGCATCCGTTTGAGTGGGTGCAACCAGATTCCCGGCAATGTCAGTCACCGCAGCGCCGTCAGGACCCGTCAGCGTCACCGTGACACCCTCGAGTGGAACATCAAGGTCCGGGTCCTGCAGACCGTTCTTGTCAACGTCCTCCCACACGTAATCACCAACGGACACAGCCGGACGCACGAACCCGAAGTCCAACGTGTCATCACTGTCACCATCAGTGGTCAGATCACCAGACTCAGCCGAGTCGGTCGAGGAATCCGTTGCTGTGGTGCCTTCACCAACCAGGGTCGGAATGAACCCGGCCGGAGCAGTCACCGTCACGGTGTAAGACTCACCAGCCGCCAACACGGGCAGGTCGATGAAGTTGTAAGCGCCAGCAGCATCGGTCTGCACCGGGCCGACCAGAATGCCATTGGTATCGGTGACAGCGAGACCATCAGGACCCGTCAACGTCACCGTCACACCCTCGATCGGCGCATCGGTGGCGTCTTGGATGCCATCACGATTCACATCCTCAAACACGTAATCACCAACCGACACACGAGGACGCATGAACCCGAAGTCCAACGTGTCATCACTGTCACCATCAGTGGTCAGATCACCAGACTCAGCCGAGTCGGTCGAGGAACCCGTTACCGGATCAACTTCATCCAACGTCGGAATGAACCCGGCCGGAGCAGTAACCGTCACCGTGTAAGACTCACCAGCCGGCAGAACCGGCAATTCAGTGAACTCATAGAAACCAGCCGCATCAGTAACCGCCGGAACAACCGGGTTGCCGGCAATATCAGTCACCGCCAACCCATCAGGACCCGTCAACGTCACCGTCACACCCTCGATCGGCGCATCGCCAGCATCTTGGAGACCATCACGGTTGATGTCTTCGAACACAAAGTCACCAACAGACACACGAGGACGCACGAAACCGAAGTCCAACGTGTCATCGTCGTCTTCGTTGTTCACCACATCACCAGACGCAGCAGACCCAGTCGAAGAATCCGTCGCCCCAGTGCCTTCACCAACCAGCGTCGGGATGAACCCACCAGGATCGGTGACCGTCACGGTGTAAGACTCACCGACAGCAAGCGCCGGCAGGTTCACAAACTCATAGAAACCAGTCGAATCAGTCAACGCCGCAGCGACTGGGGTCCCAAAGATGTCGGTCACTGGCAACCCATCAGGCCCGGTGAGAGTGAGCACAACGTTCTCGATCCCCAGATCGCCGGCATCTTGGATGCCATCACGATTCACGTCTTCGAACACGAAATCACCAACAGAAACGTTCGGACGAATAAACCCGAAGTCGAGCGTCGGGTCACGGTCGCCGTCAGTCGTCACGTCACCAGAGTCAGCGCTCGTCGTGGAGGAACCAGTGGCCCCATCAACCTCAGCCGTCGTGGCAATAAACCCGGACGGATCGGTCACCGTGACCGTGTAGGACTCACCCGCAGCAAGCGCCGGCAGGTTCGCGAACTCATAGAAACCAGCAGCATCAGTGACCGCCGGAGCAACCGGGTTACCGAACACGTCAGTCACCGCCAACCCATCAGGACCCGTCAACGTCAGCGCCACACCCTCGATCGGAACGTCAGTGGCGTCTTGGATGCCATCACGATTGACGTCCTCCCACACATAATCACCAACGGACACACGAGGACGCACGAAACCGAAGTCCAACGTGTCATCGCTCTCGCCCTCCACAGTGAGATCACCAGACACAGCCGACGTCGTGGAGGAACCAGTGGCGGGGTCTTGTTCAGCGAGCGTCGGGATGAACCCGGCCGGATCGGTGACCGTCACCGTGTAAGACTCACCAGCCGCCAACACGGGCAGGTCGATGAAGTTGTAAGCGCCAGCAGCATCGGTCTGCACCGGGCCGACCAGATTGCCATTGGTATCGGTGACAGCAAGGCCATCAGGACCCGTCAGCGTCAACGTCACACCCTCGATCGGAACATCGGTGGCGTCTTGGAGACCATCACGATTGACGTCCTCCCACACGTAATCACCAACACTCACACGAGGACGAACAAACCCGAAGTCGAGCGTCGGGTCGTTGTCGCCGTCAGTCGTCACGTCACCAGAGGCAGCGCTCGTCGTGGAGGAACCAGTGACCCCATCAACCTCAGCCGTCGTGGCAACAAACCCGGACGGATCGGTCACCGTGACCGTGTAGGACTCACCCGCAGCAAGCGCCGGCAGGTTCGCGAACTCATAGAAACCAGCAGCATCAGTGACCGCCGGAGCAACCGGGTTACCGAACACGTCAGTCACCGCCAACCCATCAGGACCCGTCAACGTCAGCGTCACACCCTCGATCGGAACGTCAGTGGCGTCTTGGAGACCATCACGATTGACGTCCTCCCACACGTAATCACCAACCGACACACGAGGACGCACGAAACCGAAGTCCAACGTGTCATCGCTCTCGCCCTCCACAGTGAGATCAGCCGAATCAGCCGACGTCGTGGAGGAACCAGTGGCGGGGTCTTGTTCAGCGAGCGTCGGGATGAACCCGGCCGGATCGGTGACCGTCACCGTGTAAGACTCACCAGCCGCCAACACGGGCAGGTCGATGAAGTTGTAAGCGCCAGCAGCATCGGTCTGCACCGGGCCGACCAGATTGCCATTGGTATCGGTGACAGCGAGACCATCAGGACCCGTCAGCGTCAACGTCACACCCTCGATCGGTGCGTCACCGCCGTCTTGGAGACCATCACGGTTGATGTCTTCGAACACGAAATCACCAACAGAAACGTTCGGACGAATAAACCCGAAGTCGAGCGTCGGGTCGTTGTCGCCGTCCGTCGTCACGTCACCAGAGGCAGCGCTCGTCGTGGAGGAACCAGTGACCCCATCAACCTCAGCCGTCGTGGCAATAAACCCGGACGGATCGGTCACCGTGACCGTGTAGGACTCACCCGCAGCAAGCGCCGGCAGGTTCACAAACTCATAGAAACCAGCCGCATCAGTGGCCGCCGGAGCAACCGGGTTACCGAACACGTCAGTCACCGCCAACCCATCAGGACCCGCCAACGTCAACACAACGTTC
Source organism: Caprella mutica (assembly GCA_947561585.1). Lineage (NCBI taxonomy): Eukaryota > Metazoa > Arthropoda > Malacostraca > Amphipoda > Caprellidae > Caprella > Caprella mutica. The sequence continues at coordinate 3,268,907 of CANNZV010000001.1, read as the reverse complement.
TCGATCGGAACATCGGTGGCGTCTTGCAGACCATCACGGTTGACGTCCTCCCACACGTAATCACCAACACTCACACGAGGACGAACAAACCCGAAGTCGAGCGTCGGGTCGTTGTCGCCGTCCGTCGTCACGTCACCAGAGGCAGCGCTCGTCGTGGAGGAACCAGTGACCCCATCAACCTCAGCCGTCGTGGCAATAAACCCGGACGGATCGGTCACCGTGACCGTGTAGGACTCACCCGCAGCAAGCGCCGGCAGGTTCACAAACTCATAGAAACCAGCAGCATCAGTGGCCGCCGGAGCAACCGGGTTACCGAACACGTCAGTCACCGCCGACCCGTCAGGACCCGCCAACGTCAACACAACGTTCTCGATCGGAACATCGGTGGCGTCTTGAAGACCATCACGATTGACGTCCTCAAACACGTAATCACCAACCGACACACGAGGACGCACGAAACCGAAGTCCAACGTGTCATCGCTCTCGCCCTCCACAGTGAGATCACCAGACACAGCCGACGTCGTGGAGGAACCAGTGGCGGGGTCTTGTTCAGCGAGCGTCGGGATGAACCCGGCCGGATCCGTCACCGTCACCGTGTAGGACTCACCAGCCGCCAACACGGGCAGGTCGATGAAGTTGTAAGCGCCAGCAGCATCGGTCTGCACCGGGCCGACCAGATTGCCATTGGTATCGGTGACAGCGAGACCATCAGGACCCGTCAGCGTCAACGTCACACCCTCGATCGGTGCGTCACCGCCGTCTTGGAGACCATCACGGTTGATGTCTTCGAACACGAAATCACCAACAGAAACGTTCGGACGAATAAACCCGAAGTCAAGCGTGGGGTCACGGTCGCCGTCAGTCGTCACGTCACCAGAGGCAGCGCTCGTCGTGGAGGAACCAGTGACCCCATCAACCTCAGCCGTCGTGGCAATAAACCCGGCCGGATCGGTGACCGTCACCGTGTAGGACTCACCAGCCGCCAACACGGGCAGGTCGATGAAGTTGTAAGCGCCAGCAGCATCGGTCTGCACCGGGCCGACCAGATTGCCATTGGTATCGGTGACAGCGAGGCCATCAGGACCCGTCAGCGTCAGCGTCACACCCTCGATCGGAACATCGGTGGTGTCTTGCAGACCGTCACGATTGACGTCCTCCCACACGTAATCACCAACAGAAACGTTCGGACGAATGAACCCGAAATCGAGCGTCGAGTCACCGTCGCCGTCAGTCGTCACGTCACCAGAGGCAGCGCTCGTCGTGGAGGAACCAGTGACCCCATCAACCTCAGCCGTCGTGGCAATAAACCCGGACGGATCGGTCACCGTCACCGTGTAGGACTGACCCGCAGCAAGAACCGGCAGATCAACGAACTCATAGAAACCAGCAGCATCCGTCGTCGCAGTACCAACGACATCACCATTGATATCGGTCACCGCAGCGCCGCCAGGACCCGTCAGCGTCAGCGTCACACCCTCGATCGGAAGGTCGGTGGTGTCTTGAAGACCGTCACGATTGACGTCCTCCCACACATAATCACCAACCGACACAGCCGGACGAACAAACCCGAAGTCCAGGGTCTCGTCCCTATCCCCGTTCGTAATGAGGTCGCCGGACAGCGCAGTGCCGGTCGAAGAATCTGACGCTGTCGTGCCTTGCCCATTCTGGGTTGCGATCATCCCCGTGGGAGTTGTCACCGCAACCATGTAAGACTCGCCAGCCGCCAACAATGGAAGGTCGGTGAACTCATAGAAGCCTGCAGCGTTCGTCACCGTGGTCGTAACGGGACTACCGAACACATCAGTGACCGCTGCGCCGCCCGGACCCGTCAACGTCAACGTCACGTTCTCCAACGGAAGATCAGCGCTGTCTTGGATCCCGTCACGGTTCACGTCCTCGAACACAAAGTCACCCACCGACACGGTTTCGAGAGCGAAGCCAGCGTCGATGCTGTGATCCACCGTGCCGATGCTGCCCGTTGTGACAGTCGTCGTCCCCGAGATCGATCCCGCTGCGGGATTCGAATCTGTGTTGGAGGCTCCCGCATTCTGTGCGGTCAACGCTATTGACGTACCAGCCGGAACCGAGGTGCCAGAGAGGTCGGCAGCTGAACCATCAAAGGTGACCGCATAGGTGGTGTCGGCGTTCAAGCCTTCGAAGTAGTAGTTACCGCTCGCGTCTGTCGTTACCGATTGGAGTGCCGCCCCGGTAGGCGCACCACCAGCATCAGTGAGGAAGAGCTCCACTGACACACCTGGGAGCGGCGCTTCGGTCGGATCTTGAATTCCATCAGCGTCAAGATCGAGCCAAACGAAGTTGCCGATCTGTACGTCCCCAACAACAGGGCAGACAACGGCGAGGTCCCCCAGACCCACGGACTTTCCGAAAAGTCCTTCGCCAAGCACTCCGACATAGAGCTCGTGGACTTGATCGACCGAACCGGTGGTCGTGTTGAACCAACGAAGCCCGCCCGAGTTGAGCTGTTGCGGATCCATGGACGTCGAGATGACCTGGCCTGTTCCCGGGACCACCGCGGCGCTGCCAAAGGACGTCTCAGAGTGGATGTCGTCGTCATCGGGGGGTGAGTACGACTCTTCCCAGAAGAACTCGCCGCCTCCGGGGCCTTGGTCACCACCAACTCCGCCAGCAGACGTCAACGCTCCAATCGAACCGTTCGATTCAAGTGTGAAAGTTCCGTCAGCGTTCGACTCAGCGATCAGAAGGTCCCCCTGAGAAACATTTCCCCATTCCTCGGTGTCACCAGTTTCTGCCCAGTTGTTACTTCCCCACTGCATGCCAGTTCGGTCTGTCAACGAAAGCATGAGATACCGCCCATCGGACGAGAAGTCGATGTCGGACAGAATCGGCGTGCCATAGGAGAAAAATTTCCACCCGAACACGAACGACGCCGACGCTTCGAATTCAGCAGAGGTGTCAAGCCACGGTTGCCATCCCTCACAGCCGGTGATTTCCGGGTCGTACTCGTAACCGCACGAACGTGGATAGTCGAGTGGAACAGTTAACGCTGTAGACCATGCACCCGCCTCGAGGCGGAGCACGTAGGCCACGAGATCGGCCTGAGTGCCACCCGACTCACCCGAGCAAACAACACCAGCGTAAACCGAGCCGCGGGCTTGAGCGAGAGCCCATGGCCGGGCTTCGCCGTTCGCGCAGGTGGGAAGTGCCGCGTTGAGTCCGAGATCGCCAGTCGCCACACCGGTCACTGCGTCGACAGTGATGATCTCCCTCGCAGCGAGGTTCATCACGTACAACTCGGTGCCGTCAGAGCTGACCTCAACGTCGCCGAGGCCCTCCTTGCCAACCTTCGCGAAAGCGTCGAAGTCGGTCGACGGCGAGTTCGCATCGGTCAATCCCCGATCGGTGTCAGAATCGATAGAGCCGGCGTTCGCGATTGTCGTGAAGAGGGTTGGTGTTGAGGGTCCTGTGCTGTAGTCGGAAGTGACATAAACAGCTCCCGGCCCTCCGGGTCCCATGCCCGCGTGACGGCGAATGACCGCAGCGCTGAAGAGATCGTCGGTGTAACCGTTGTACGCAAGACCCCATGTCGCACCTGTGTCGCCCGTTGTTGCAACGCCGGCGTGGGCGACCGCACCATTGTCGAACTCAACCAGCGACGGTGTGTCCGACACGCTGGCATCCTGCGCCGCACCATTGCTGTAGCAAGTCGTGATGACTTGAACCTCGTCCACAGGCACGTCGCAAGTGCTCGTGGGCGGGTGCGTCACAGCGAAAAGAACGTCCTGCTGCCCTGCCACAACGAACTGGACCGCCGAGCCGCTGCCACCTGCCAGAACTGCTACGCCCTCCCTGAGGTCATAGCCAGGCGCGATCGACAGCTCGAGTCGGAAGGATGTCCCGTTGAGCGCAGACACATCGACGGACCAATCGTTGCCCACAAAGATGGCGGCTGCGCTTGCGCCCAGATCGTCGAATGCAACCACCGAGACTGAGCCCGCTGGAAGCGTTTGTGTCTCACTCGGGTCCTCGACGCCATCGAAGTCAACGTCGATGAAAACACTTCCAGTAACCGGATCTCCGGCCGCGGAAACGGGCGAGGAGGACACCACCAGCAACTGCACAACAAGAGCGATCGCAAGAAGCGCAGGCGCCCATGGAGCGCCCGACATCATTCGATATAGATAGCGGATCTTGGCACCAGACCCACCGATCCCCCGGCCTCGTTGCCGCTCCAAGACTTCGCAGTGCACCGCCGTTGTGCAGTATTTTACTTCGCCCATCAGAGCCACTCCATTGCTACGAAGGGCAACTTTGCCCATCTCTTCATCGGACTTCTTCGGCAGAACCGGCAAAACCTTTAGCCTTGACCCACCGCTATGAAGACCTCCGAAGTGTCCCGGGTTCGGTGACCAGGCCTCCACGACAGCTCTTGACCGGCAGCGATGGAGAACGTGAGGTGCTCCAGCGTTGGTCCCGTCGACGCACCTCACTCGACCACGCAACGAGCACGGACCTCTGAAATACCTCTTATAAACTTCTTGTTGACTTCTTATTGAATTCTTATTGACTGGCTTCTTGGTGGCAGCTCGCGCACGAAACGCAGGCGTCGGAGGCGAGTGACCAGCGTGGCCGGTCAAACAAGCAACGAACCAAACCCGGCGATGAACCCCTGCCAGCCTCCTCTGACCGGCGCCCAGCTTTTTCACGCAAATCGGCCCATGCAAACGGTCGAGTTCGCAGGACTCACAGCCGCAATAGGCCGAAGGTCGCTTCTTCCGTCGAGCAAGATTGCAGGGTCTCGAGAAGACGGAAGAACCCGTACAGATGTGCAGAACGCTGCAGCCGCCACCAAAGAGAACGGGGAATCGAGTGTGTAGGCGCCAGCGATGATGCCACCGAGGGCTTGCCCAAGGCTGGCCCCGACAAGCAGGACTTCCTGGTTTGCATCTCCCGATAGGCCGAATCCGAGCACTCCGATCGAGGTGATGAGCGGCCCACCAACAGCAGGAAGGGAGAGCGCTTAGCTCAGCAGCCGGATGGTCAGCTCGAACTCGGCGACGTCGCCAATGTCGATCTTCTGCTTCTTGCGAATGTCCTTCTTGATGGGCAGCACGAACGAACCGGAGGCCTTGCTTGGGAAGACCGAGGTCGACCATTTCGAGCTGCCAACAACCACGTCGACCTTGACCGACCCGAAGCCCTTCTTCGGAAGGGGCATGTCGTGGATCTCCTCGCCAACCTCCACAGGCACGTCAACAAACACCCACGATGCGTCTTCCTTCCACAAGTACAGCTCGGCCTCGAAGTCGAAGGTGACATCCACCGGACGATTCTTACCCGTTCACGTGGCAATGAGTCGCACACGCAACAGATCAGGGCCTGAGGGTGACGGCGTCGATCTGCTCACCGTGTTGGTTGACGGCCCGGATCTCCATCCGGTCGGGCCAAATCAGCAGGTCCAGAAAGTGGTGGGTAGCCCATGCCACTTCGGTGAAGTCTGCACGGCTGGCCGCCCGCAGCTCTGCGCCCGCTCCCCCAGAAACGATGTACGTGACACCGTTCAGGGGCCGGCTTCGCTGGTAGTCGTGATCGTGGCCGGCCAGAACCGCGTCGACCCCGAACTGCTCGAAGAGCGGGCCCATCGCGTTGCGCAACACCATGTTGGAACCGTGGAAACCCGCTGAATACAGCGGATGATGCATCGTGGCAATGATCCACGTGGCATCAGCACCGCTCAGCGTTTTCTCCAGCCAGGCCAGCTGATCCGGATCGTTGGGTCGGGTCGAGTCGAGGCTCACCACGAGCACATCATCGATCCGAGTGGCATACCAGCGGTGTGGCATGCCGATCGCCGCGGCGTGGGCATCACCGTTGCCATCTCGCACGTCGTGATTGCCGAGCACGGCAAGGAGTTCGGTATCGCCATCCAGCACCTCGCTGAACGGATCAAACACGGTTCGGTGGAGCTCGTCCGGATCGCCATCGGGGTAGGCGTTGTCTCCGAGCAGTAGCAGCGCCTGATACTCGAGGGACGTTTCGAGTGCGTCCATCGCGGCGGCCGTGCGGAGCTCGGCGTCGTCTCCCGTGCCGACGTCACCCGCCGCAGCGAGCCGCGTCGGGGCAGGCCCGGATGCGGGAATCGGAGCCAGGGGCGATGTGCTCGCCGGCTCCCAAATGTTGTCGCCGGTCAGCCGGTAGAGAAGGCGGTTCCTCATGTCTGGCCGGGCGCCGAGCACAGCGCCGCAGCCCAGAGCGACGACGATCACGAAGGCAGCGATTCGGGTCATACTTTTCACGGGCACCTGCGGACGCTGTGCAAACGGCGGGGAAACGAGGCTCGGGAGCTACAGGAGCGAGTCGAGCTGGGCGGCGATTTCTTCCGGTGTCGTCGTTGGGCCGAAACGGGCGACGACCTGGCCGCTGGCGTTCACGAGGAACTTCTCGAAGTTCCATGCGATGTCGGAAGTCTCACCCTCGCCAGGCTGTTCGGCCCGGAGCCATTGGTAGAGATCGCAGGCGCCCTCGCCGTTGACTTCGATCTTGGCGAACATCGGGAAATCGACGTTGTAGGTGTCGGCTGCGAACGCCTTGATCTCTTCGTTACTTCCGGGCTCTTGGCCAGCGAACTGGTTGCACGGGAAGCCGAGGACGGTGACGTTGGTGTCGTGATGAAGCGTACGCAGACCTGCGTACTGAGGGGTAAGGCCTCACCGGGAGGCGACGTTCACCACCAGGCAGGCTGCGTCGGCGAAGGTCGAGAACGACACCTGGTCGCCGTCGATGGACGTCATCTCGAAGTCGTGGAATTGGCTCATGGCATCTCCTGTGATTGAACGCTCGGACCGTACTACCGGGAGCGACGTTGCCTGTAGTCTCCCCCGATCGAGCCCACGACGCCCACCAGCCCTCTCCTGATGGAAGGGCCGAGTGACCGCCGGCGTCGTGCTGCGTTGGGCATTGCGGCTACAGCGATGCTGCTCGCCGCCTTCGTGGGCACGGCTATGAACATTGCGGTGCCGGTCTTGGAGGACGAGTTCTCAACCGCTCACGCTCTACGTGCGAGCGTTCCTGCCCGGCACAAGCTGACACACGAGCGTGACCCGGCGGGCTAGCTCGCTCCGAGATCGAACGTGGGAATGGGGTTCTTGCCTGACGCCATGCTGCCGCTGACCGAGATCGGCTGGAACCGGATGAACCTTCGGTACTCGGTCAGGACCATCGATCGAAGCGGACGATTTCCTCGACCGGCCGACGGGTCACTGGTCCGAAGTTGCCCAGCGGGTAGCCGACGGGGATCAACGCGTACGCCGCCATCGTTTCCGGCAGATCGAGAATGGCTTCGAACTCCTCCCGGCGGTTGATGGCGTAACTGGTGGGTACCGCACCGAGACCCAACGCACGGGCGGCGAGCAGGAGGTTCTGCACGCCGGGCCAGATCGACCCGCCCATCGAGGCGATGTTCTCGGGGCGCTCGTCGAATTCGAGACAGGCAACGATGAGCGCCGGGTACGTGTGCATGTGCTCGGCGAGGTAAAGAACCGCGTCCAGCATGCGGGCTCGCGTGGCCTGATCATGATGGGGAAGCTCCTCACCTCGATCGATCCGTGCCTGCACGAAATCGTGACTCACCTGATGATTGAGTTCGGCAATCGCCTTCTTCTGGGCGGGGTCGCGCACGATGAGCCAGCGGCCCTTCTGTTGATTCCCGCCGCTCGCCGCTTGGTTGGCAGCGTCGATCAGCTTGAGCAGGTCGGCCTCGGGCACCTCTCGGGTGTCGAGCCGGCGCATCGCCCGGCAGTTGTACATCACGTCGAACAGCGTCAGGGCCTCAGGCATGACGCCGACGCTAATCGCCCGCCTTGTCAGCTCGTGATTCGGCATGACGAAGCTGCCGTCATCACGCCTGCATTATTCAGGGTGAGCACCTGGTAAATGATCTCGCCATCACGAGCGGTATCGGTGGCCGGGGACGCCCTGGCGACCTTGCGCCACCAGAAGGGGCCGTCGTCGACGACTTGACGCCGGATCACGACCGAATCCGCTGCGCCGTCCAAGTATCGCACCACAAATTGACCTCGTTTCCGGCTCACCGCGCAGTGCTGCGACGCCGAGTCACGGACCGTGCAAAGCACCGACGAGATCTCGCTGTTGCTCGCGTTCTTCGCAACGACGGTGAACTCCATTCGAGTAGACCGGCGAGGCAGGAGTCCGTTGTCACGGAACGATTGGACGTCCGCGTCAACTCGGCCTCGCCAGTACGAACGGCTGAAGGCCAGCCGCTCGATCACCACCGCCGTTGCCTCAGCTGGCTGGTTGACCCACTCAACGTCGAACCCAGTGCCGTCCAGCTGACGGGGCATCGCGAGACGGATCGTTGGGGTCAAGTTCAGTGACCGCAGTGGTCAACTTCGCAACCGCACTGTGGAACAGACGGCCCGATACGGGGAAATCTGCGTACAGATATTGACCGGAAAGCGGCGAGCCGTTCTCATCGACATAACCACCCGCAATCGATTCCTTCACGAGCGATGCACCTGGGGGTCCGCTGTGCCCGAACTGTGCGGCCGGGTAGGTAAACCCGTTCTGCGCATCGTTGCCCGGCAAGGCTCGAACGCCAAGGTCGACCCCGCCGCCCGCTGCCAGGTGCACAAACGTGCCTTCACGCTGCGGCCATCCGTAGTCCGCGCCGGCCTCGGTGCACCTCCAAGCCGCGGTTCCCCGGATCGGGTCCGACGACATTGGCGGACGCCGCATTGGTCGACACGGTGGTGATGCTGCCAACCACAACGCAGAGCGAGGCGACGATCAAAGAGGGCAGTTTGGAGCGAACCATGGAAGAGGCCCACGACAAGCGCTGGTGGACGTCGGGAGTTCCGATGCTGCCCGAGAACAACATGGTGCGCACGACCCGCATGAAGTGGCGAGGCTCGTCGGGATGGTGAATGGGGTTCTTCAGGAAGCCAGCGAGCCATGGTCGGCGAGGCGACGGGCACTTTGTGTTGCCCACACCACTCCCCTACCTTCGAGAGATCGTCCAGTGAGAAGACTGATGCCGTGATGCAAACTCGATCCATCCCGCAGGAGTTCGATCCCGAGAGCGTGCGCGCTCGCTCCTCGCCCGAGACGCGGATGTATCACGACGTGGTGACGACCCGCGAGCCGATGGCCTCCGTCCTCGCGAACAACCCCGACATCTATTTCGTACCGCCCAAGCGCAGCGCCGAGTGGGGGCAGTGGGAGTACCGGCCCGGTTCGTACTACGACACCACCACCGGAACCAAGCACCCGGCGTGGAAGGGCGTCGACCTGCCCATCGCGACTCGCGACATCGATCGGCTACGGAGCGACTTCGTTCAGTGGGGCTACTGCAAGATCGAAGGGGCCATCGCTCCGGACCAGATTGAGATCCTGCGCCAGCGAGTGCTCGATCAGGCCGAGGGAGAACGCCTCGCCGGGATTGCTCAGAAGACCCAGAGCGGGCAGAACATCAATTGCTGTGTGAACAAGGGCCGCTGCTTCGAGGCGCTGATCGAGCAAGACCCGAGCGTTGTGCAGGGCGGCCCACTGGTGGAACAGCTCGTTGACGAAGCGCTCGGTGCTGGCTGGATCTGCGCGTCGCTGATCGCCGCGATCTCCCTGGAAGGCGGCGTACCCCAGGCGCTCCATCAGGACCAGGGTTTTGCTCCACAGTCGCCGCACCCGCTGACAATCAACCTCCTCACCCCGTTGACCGACATTGATGAGCGCAACGGTGGCACGCTGGTCATCCCCGGAAGCCATCGGGTGCTGACGGATGCCGCACGTACCGGCGAACCGGTTGGTGCGCTGCCGCCGGCCATCAACGTGGATGCCGAAGCGGGCACGATCGTGATGACCGACGGCCGCCTCCTCCATGGAACGGGGATCAACCGCACCGACACGCCACGCATCGTGATGCTGAACGGCATGCAGATCAGCCAGATGCGTCAGCAAGAGAACTGGATGCTGTCAGTCCGCCCCGAAGTACTCAAGCGGGCGAGCCCAAAGCTGCTCCACCGCATGGGATTCCAAGGCGCCACCTACGGCCAGACCAATGAAGGCCACGGCTTCGGCGCTTCCGGAGCCGTCGGCGAAGCAGCTGGTGCGCTCATCGACTTCCGACTCGCCGCAGATCGGGGCGAGTACGTGCGGGTCGGCGAGCTCAGCCCGAATTCCACGCCTGATGAACTCGGCACGCCCTTCACACTTCGTGAAGTGGTCGGCAAAGCCCGAGCGGGCGGCCAGAGCGCACCGCTCGGCATCGGCGGCGCGTCCTCGTGACTAGGCCTTGGTAAGGAACTCGACGACTCGGGCGTTCACGACCTCGGGCTGCTCCAGCTGCAAGAAATGGCCGGCATCCTCGACGATCTCCACCGTCGCCCAGGGCGACATCTCTCTCGCTGCCTCGGCGACCTCGACGCCGATACATCCATCGTTGCGGCCATGCAGGTACAGCGTCGGCTGAGTCAGCTCGCCACCACCCGCTTGCTGGATGGCATCCAGATCGGAGCGGCGCTCCCCTGCTCCGAGCGACGCCCGGTAGTAACCGAGCGCAGCGGCCAAGTTCTCTGGATCTCGGAGGCAGTTCTTCACGTTCTCGATGTCTTCGGTTGCCTCGAATCCGGGCGACCAGTCCTCCCAGAGCATGTCGATGAAAGCCATGTCATCGGCCGGGACCACCGCGTCAGCCAGGGGATGCTGGAAGAAGAACATGTACCAGCTGCGCTTCAACTGAGCGAGGTTCGAGACGAACGCTGCGCCCATGGCGCCTCCGGGAGGCACGGCCATTCCCACAACACGCTTCCAACGCTCGGGGGCGGAGGCAGCCGCACCGTAGACCGATGGCGCTCCCCAGTCGTGGCCGATCGATACGGCCTCGCCGTCGGCGCCGAGTGCTTCGTGGAGCGCGTTCGCGTCCGCCGAGAGTGCACCGGTCTGGAAGAGGCCATCGGCCGGAACAGCGCTCGGCGCGTAGCCCCGTGTGAAAGGAGCGACCGCCCGGAACCCCGCATCGGCGAGCGCAGGCAAGAGGTGGCGCCACGAATGCGCGCTATCGGGAAAGCCATGAAGGCAGAGTGCCAGCGGACCCGTCCCGCATTCGAAGAAGGAGAACTCCATCCCGTTGGCTTCGGTCCTCGACATGGTGATCTCGCTGCTCATGTCGCGGAGGTTAGACCGGCGTGCCTTGGGCGTCGCAGTTGAACGTTCGGGGCCGGGCCGAGGCCACACCCGACAACAAGGCTCCCGTCAGAGGATTCCTTCGTAAGCGAACGCTCCGCCTTGGCCCCCGGTGTGGAGGAAGATCACACACTCGCTGGCGGTGAAGCGACCGGAGCGGCAGCCAGCAATCAGTCCCGCCGCTGCCTTTCCGGTGTAGACGGGATCGAGGATGATGCCTTCGGTGCGGGCGAAGAGTTCGATCGCTTCAATCGTGCTGTCGTCCGGTTGCCCGTAGCCGGGGCCCAATGTGTTGTCCTCAACGAGCACGAGCGAGCGATCCGGCGGCGAGATTTGCAGCCGGTTGCTGCACTCACCGATGACACCCGCCACTTTCTCCGTCTGATCAGCAGCGCTATCGGAAACGCTGAAGCCGATGGTCTTCATCCTCCGGCCGACGGCTGCCAGGCCGATCACCATGCCGGCCTGCGTACCGCCGCTCCCCGTCGCGAGAATGACGTGCTGCGTGTCGAGCCCGAGCGCCGTGAGTTGCGAGTCAAGCTCAATGCCGCAGGCCGCGTAGCCGACCGAACCAACGCCGTCGGATCCGCCGACCGGGATGAAGTACGGGTTTGCGCCACCTGAGCGAAGCTCGTCGAGCAGAGCTTCGGTGAACTCGGGAGTCCGCTCCCCTGGCTCGAACTCGACGATCTCGGCGCCAAGCATTCGGTTGAGCAGCGCATTGCCATTGCGGGCGTAGACCTTGGTCTCGTTCACCGCGAGCTTCTCCAGCAACAGTACGCACTTCATGCCGACCTTCGCCGCGGCGGCCGCGGTCTGTCGGGCGTGGTTCGACTGGAGCTTGCCTGCGGTCACCAACGTGTCGGCGCCCGTGGCGATTGCATCGGCAACGAGGAACTCGAGCTTTCGAGTCTTGTTCCCGCCAGTGGCGAGACCTGTGCAATCGTCACGCTTGATCCAGATCTCCGGGCCGGCGAGCTCATGCGTGAGGCGGTCGAGTCGTTCGAGCGGGGTCGGCGTGTGCCCGAGTTCGATTCGCGGAACGTCGGCCAAGATCGATAAGCGCTCAGAAGCCATCGCAAGAGTCTGTCAGGTTCGGTTCTCCAAGAGGCTCGCTACGGCGATGACGACGTGGTCGTGCCAGCGAGGGGCTGCGATTTGCACGGCGAGCGGCAGACCCGTCGAAGGATCCGTGCCGAAGGGAAGACTGATGGCCGGCCAACCAGCGAGGCTCCACGGAAGCGTGAAGACGTAGTCCTCACCGGTCATCGCACGATGTGTAGGTGCAATATCGGCAACGACGGGGCCGATCACAACGTCGAAGTTGGTCGATGCCCTCAACATTCGGCTGGCGAAGCGATCCCATTCGAGCAGCTGCAGGTCACAGTCAGTGCCGGTCAGGGCTCCTCGCGTCCAATAGCGCTGCGTGATGTCGAGCGACTCCGAGAGATCGAGCGGCCCAAGTTCTCCGGCGTCGATGGCACCCAGTTCTCGCAGGGCGGCAAGGGCGCTGTCGACCGCATTGGTCGTGGTTGCGGCGACTGGCCAACGAGCGTCAGCGGACATGACTGCAACTCGAAGCCCCTCTGCCTGAACCCCCGCCGAGTCACCCAATGGGACCGGGCAGCAGCCATGATCGAGGCCATCCGGTCCTGCGATCACACTGAGCATCGCAGCCACATCGGCAACGTTCGCCGCCATCGGGCCAATCACGGTGCGTCCGTCGAAACGATCTCCGGCCCGTGGGAAGTGTCCCGTGGTCGGGACGAGGCCGAACGAGGGTTTCATGCCGACGACACCGCACCACGCAGCGGGCAGACGAATACTGCCTCCCGAATCACTTCCGAGACCGAGCGTCGATGCGCCCCGTGCGATCAAGGCTGCCTCGCCGCTGGAGGTGCCACCAGGTGTGCGGGCGGGATCGTGTGGGTGATGGCATCGCCCGTATATCGGGTGCTCTCCGCCCGGTTGGGTCTTGGCCACAACGACAGCGCCAGCTTCACGCAGTCGGGCGACCGCAGTCGCTTCTCGGGAGGGTCTACGTCCGCTGCGCTCGGGTGCCTCTCCTTCGCAGGCGAAGCCGACAACGTCGATCCAGTCCTTCACGGTGACGGCCCGCCCCATGAGCGGTCCGGTTCCGGGCTGGCTGCGCAAGGCCGCAGCCTGTTCGAGAACTTCAGCATCGTTCCGGTCGACGACTGCGCCAAGGTCATCGGCCTCGTCGAGCCCACGCAGAACTGACCGGATGGTGCTGACCGAACTCATGGCCGCCAGCATTGCAGGCGATCGATGACCTCGCCGAACATCTGCTTCCTCTTGAGGACGCGTCGTTGACCCTGGTCAGCTCTGCGGCCCAGAGCGCAGAGTTGCAACAGCTCAGATGCTGGTCGAGACCTTGGGGTAACGTCGTGTGGTCGACTTCGCACCGATTCTGAAAGCGTCCGGAGGCAACTTTCAAACGGCGACGACCGAAACACCACACCCGATCTACGCCACACCGTTCGGCAGCGTGTATCCGCACCACGTCACGAAGGCGGAAAAGAAGGGGCGTACGAAACGTGAGGTCGACAAGACGATCCGCTGGTTAACCGGCTACTCCCAACGGCAGCTCATGGCGCAGGTCTCAAAGCAAACCGACTTCGAGACCTTCTTCGCCGACGCTCCCGAGATGAACGCCAACCGCTCCCTCATTACCGGCGTCGTCTGTGGCGTTCGAGTAGAGAACGTGGAAGAGCCAACGATGCGCGAGATCCGATACCTCGACAAGCTCATCGACGAACTGGCGAAGGGCGAGGCCATCGACAAGGTCCTGCGAAGCCCCTGACCCAAATCGAGCGTGTGCGCTAGGCGGCGCGTTCTGGCTGGCGATACGTCGCTACAACGTCGGATCGTGCCGATTTCGCCAGGCCTCGGTCCACGTGACCCGAGTACCGGTTCGCAGCAATGAGTAACGATAGATCCATCCGGCGATCCGAAGGGTCACGACGATGGAGACTGCAAGAATCGCCAGCGATACCACGATCTGCCACGTGGGCATGCCGACAGTGGCGTTGCGGAAGGGCAGCAGGACAGGTGACGTGAACGGCACGAAGGAGCCGATCGTGACGGCCAGATTGTCTGGGTTCGAGAAGCTGGCAGCGCCGATCATGTAGCCCGCAAGCAGTGGGAACATCACCGGTAGCTGAGCGCTCGTGGCATCTTCTTGCCGAGACACCATCGAGCCGACGGCGGCGTACGCCGTTGCGTAGAAGCCGAAACCGAGCAAGAACGTGATCACCGACAATGGCACCGTCGCCCACACACTCCCCGGAATCGAGATGTCCTCGACAAGCAGGAGTCCGACAACCAGGCCCAGAACGAAGATCAGCATCTGGCCGAAGGCGAGGATGCCGAGGCCGAGCACCTTGCCGCTCAGCAGCGTGGAGGGGCGAACGTGCGAAAGCAGAATCTCGACAACCTTCGAGGACTTCTCTTCGATGACTCCCATCATCAAGAACGAACCCCAGATCTGCAGGAGCATGAAGGTGGCAAAGCCCGACACGGCCGCTGCTGCGATGCGAACGCCGAACTCTTCATCTCCACCGTCGAGCCGAGTCTCGGCAATCTCCACCGGAGCAAAGAGCTCGCCCAGTTCAGAAGCGTCGAGCCCGAGCCCATCCGCTCGGTGAGCGAACGCTTCTTGCTGAACGATGTCTCGGATGTAGCCGTCGAGCGTGTGGTCCGGGAAGTCCTTCCACGTCAGCGTCGAACCGTCGAAGAGCACGTCGACCGTCTCGTCCTCGACAAGCGCTGCGTCGTCGGCAACCTCTTCGACAATCGGAGCGAGGTCATCGTCGCCAACGCCAAGGGCGCTGGCGTCGTCGCTTGCAGCACCGGTGACCCCGATCCGGACCTCACGAGGTTCGTTGCCGCTGTTCACGAACAGCTGGATCAACGCAACGGCGATGACGCCGACGAAGAGCAGAGCAGTCAGAATCAGGAAGCCCTTGGAACGACCTCGTGTCAAGATCTCACGTTTGGCGATCGTCCAGATCATCGGCCGACCTCACTTGACGGCGGCGCCAGCGTGTCCGTGTCCGGTGGTCCCACCAATTCTGTGAACACACCATCGAGCGCTGGTGGTTCCAAGGCGACCTGAGCGACGGGCCCGGCGGCCAGTGCTTCCGCGATGATCGCTGCCACGTCAACATCACTCGTCAGGCGAACAACCGAGCGGCTGCCATCAAAGGACTCAATCGCTCCCACTGTTGGTTGCCAGCTCTCGATCGGATCGGTCCATCGAACTCGAAGCCAACGGGTGGGCGATGCGGCGCGTAGATCGTCGACGTTGCCCTGAGCGACCACACGACCGGCGGCGACAATCACCACGTCTTCGCAGAAATCCTGCACGACGTCGAGCTGGTGGGACGAGAACAGCACGCTCGCTCCCTCCGCTGATCGCTCAGCGATGATGGATCTCATCGTTTCGACAGCGACCGGATCGAGCCCGGCGAACGGCTCGTCGAGAACAAGAAGCTCGGGATCGTGCACCAGGGAGACGGCGAGCTGCACTCGCTGCTGGTTGCCACCCGAGAGTTCCTGCACCAGCGAGCCCGCACGATCGGTGATCCCAAGACGCTCCATCCAATAGTCGCCCCGGGCAGCCGTCTCGCTCGACGACAGGCCGGCGAGTCGGCCGAAGTACCGAATCTGGTCTTGCACCTTCATGCGGGGATAGAGGCCGCGTTCCTGCGGCATGTAGCCCATGCGGGTTCGCAGGTTGTCGTTGACCGGCTCCCCATCCCACGTGATCGTGCCGTTGTCCGAGCTCACCATTCCGAGAATGGCTCGCATCGTTGTGGTCTTGCCCGCACCGTTGGGACCGAGAAAGCCGACGAGGGAACCTCTCGGCACCGTGAGATCCAAGCCGTCGACGGCGGTGACCGATCCATAGCGTTTGGTGAGACCGGAGACCTGCAGGCCTTCCGTTCCGGAGGAGGTCAGGCTCATCGCCGAACAGTAGTTCAGCCAGCTTGGCCAGGCAGTGGCCAACGATTCGCCAGGTTCACCGACAACCAGGCGGTTATGTTCCGAACACGGCCGACGTGCGACGCCAAAGCGGGGACCAAGTCCGAGGACGAGGACGACTCTTTAAAGAAATTTCCGCCGCGGCGCTGAGCAGGGGAAACACCCTCATCCGACCCCAAACGTGTGGGGTTTGACCGCCAATTCCGACGTGGCTGTCACACCCCTTCCTCATACTGGGCAGCATGGTTTCACTCGCAGACTTCGAAGCGGAGATGTCGGCACTCGCTGCTCAATCCGCGTCTGCCGAGATGGCTGAAGCATTGCTACTCGACGCCCGGCTAGCTCGGTTGGCATTGAACGATCACGAGGCTCGGATCGTCGCCATGATCGACGAACACGTCGAGGCTGGCAGAGGCCGCACCGTCGAAGAGATTCTGATCGGTGCCGGTTCCTCGACCTCGCAGGCCAGGGCAGCAGCATCACGGGCTCGCACACTGAACGATCTCGCGAACGCCGTCCCGAATGACACCTCTTCCAACGGCGGCTCGCCGGAGGATCATGGTCCCGCCGAGCCCGATGGCCGAGCCGAGCCCGAGAATGACGAAGCAAGCCAGGGCGGCACCTGCAGTGATCCGGCGAACGAGCCGAGCTCAGACAAGGAAGGCCAGGCCCGGCGCGACTTCCGAGCCGAGGTGAATCCGGAGAACGTCGATGCGATTCTTCGTGCCGACAAGTCGTTGAAGACCGATGCGGAGCGGGCAGCGTTCACAGCCCGCAAACCTGAGATCGCTGGCCTCGCCCGCTCCTTGGCCCCGCCGGCGTTCTTCCGACGGTTGAAGCAGATCGTGGCAGGCATCATTGCCGAGTGCGGCAGCACCCTTCGTGACCGGCAGCGTCGAGCGTCGAAGTTGTCATGGTGGATCAAGGCCGACGGCATGATCGGGTTGTCAGGCCAGTTTGACCCCGAGCGAGGCCACAAGATCATCAATGCCCTCGACCGGGAGATGAAGGCCGAGGCGAATCAGGCAGAGAGGGCAGAGGGTCTCGTGCTGCCGCTCGACGGGAACCTCGCCGCCTCCGCACTCGATCGCATCTGCGAACGCGCACATGATCCGGAACGGCGGGTCGCTCGGCCACTCGTCGGACTCATCGTCGACTTCGAAACAGTGGTGCGTGGAGTGCACGACGAATCGGTGTCGTTCAGCACCCAGGGGGCTGGCGAGTGGGTGGACGATGCCACTCGGCGACGGCTGCTCTGCGACTGCGACCTGCAGCGCATCATCGTCGATGAGCACGGTGAACCGCTCAACATGGGACGGCGGTCCCGCACCGCGACCCAAGCCCAACGGCTCGCCCTTCGTGCGGTCTACAACACGTGCGCCTTTCCCGGGTGCGACCAGTGCTTCGACTGGTGCCAGCTCCACCACGTCACGTTCTGGGAACACCACGGCCTCACCGACCTAGAGAACCTCGCCCCGCTCTGCAACCGTCACCACCACCTCGTTCATGAGGGTGGCTGGCGGCTCACCATTCGCCCTGATCGGACCGTGACCGTGCGGCTGCCCGACGGCCGACTGCATGCCATTTCGCAGCCCGACGGGCCCGTACCGAGAGCTGGGAGACGGGATCATGCCGCCTCCGAATTCTTGGGGAGTCGTCCGCCCGCCAACGTCACATCGAAGTTCTCCGGCGCACATGCAGGCGCGGATCCCGGGAGGCGGACGATGACGACCGATGTGCTGGAGAGACCCTCGCTCTTCGACGAACGAAAACCCAGCAACAACTGAAGATCCGATTCGGCCGCCCAAGCGTGGCCGATTCGGCGCGTCTCACGGCTCACACGATGGCCTCGAGGACGGCACCAACGGGCCGGCCCAAGCGGGTGAGAAGGTTGTCGCCGAGGTTGTCGCCGAGGTGGTCTCCCGGGGCAGCTCAACCGGCGAAAGAGCGCTCAGGTTTCGTCGCTCAACCGAACCGGGCCGTGCTTGGCGGAGTACCTCGCCATCGCCGCCCCCTCCGTGTAGAAGGCTCGCAATCGACCGATGTCCGCCGAGCGATTCCCGGTGAGTGGAACGCCTTCGCCGAATCCCGCTCGGCGATTGCGGTAGTCGAGATAGGTCGGAACGACGGGAACGCCAGCTGTTTGTGCGATGACGTAGAAGCCGGTCCTCCAGTGCTCGGTCCGGCTCCGCGTTCCTTCAGGAGGCACAACCAGGAAGAAGTCGTCGCGAGACGCGAACTGCTCGACCATTTGGTCGGCGACCCCACTTGCCTTTTTGCGGTTGACGGGCACGGCACCGACCCTCTTCGTCAACCAGCCGATCGGCGGCTTCGTCCAGACGTCCTTCACCATCCAGTTGATTTCCATCCCGATCGAGCGGGTGAGCAGAACAAGCAGGAAGCCATCCATGTTGCTGGTGTGCGGCACCGCCAACATCACAGCCTTGCGCTCAGTTGGCATCGGCCCCTCAAAGCGCCACCCGCCGAGGAGCCGCAGCGCCAACCTCGAAAGACGAGCAGACAGAGTTCTCGGATGAGGCTGTTCGTCCATTGGATGAACGTAGCCATGAGCGGCCGACACGCCACTTTCTGCGCTGATCGAGCAGCGTCACCCCCAGCGAGGCACCACCGTCATTCACCAATGGTTGAGGTGTGAAGATCGTCAGCAACGACGATGTCGCCTTCGAACCCTCCAGAACGAACCTCATCGATGAACAGCTGACGCTCGCTGTCGGTCTTCGGGCTCGGGATGAGGTGAGTAAGCACCAACTTCGGGATGCCGAGTTCGGCTGCTTGCCTGCCGATCAGCTTGGTGTCGGCGTGGTAGTCACGTACGAAGTGGCGGGAGGTCGGGAGATCGTCGAAATGGCCGAACCGCATGGCCTCATAAACCAGCACATCAACACCCTCGGCCAGCGCAGCAACCTCGTCGCATACAAGAGTGTCGCCAGAGATCGCAATTGAACCGTCAGGGGTATCGATCCGATAGCCGACCGCTCCCTGCACTGGCTCGTGGCGAACCTGGTTCGAGCTCACCACCACATCGCCGCGGCGCCACACCTCGGTCGGCTCGTCTGGCACATCGAAATCGACAAGCTCAAGAGCCGGGCCGTGCGAGCGCCCGGCGTGGTCGAGCCGGACCTTGATGTCGGCAGCCCACCCGTCATAGATCGTCTTCACGTACTCCGCTGAGTCTCCCTTTGGCGCAATGACCGGCATCGCCGAGCCGCTGTCTTGGCGATCCATCGTCCAGGCGGTGAGAAGAAGATCCGCGAGGCCCGACACATGATCGCTGTGATGGTGGGTAATGAACACGGCCGTGAGGTCCGGTATCCACACGCCCGCCCCTGCCAACCGCTGCACGGTCGCCCGACCCGCGTCGAACTGCAGAGAGAGATCGTCGTAGCGAACTAACGCTCCCGGTCCCGCCCGGTCAGCGTCGGGAATGGGGCAACCCGTGCCTGTGATGGTCACTGTTGTGGTCATGCAGCGCCCGCCTCAGTCTGAGGTGGAGAGCACCGACGTCACGAGGGCTTGGGCCTCGCCTTGCAGCTCGCTCAAGTGCTCGGGTCCCTGGAAGCTCTCAGCGTAGATCTTGTAGACGTCCTCGGTGCCCGAAGGGCGCGCCGCGAACCACGCCGACTCAGTCGTGACCTTCAGCCCGCCGATCGCTGCTCCGTTGCCGGGCGCCTCGGTGAGCACTGCGGTGATTGGTTCGCCTGCAAGGTCACCGGCGGGAACCTGATCTGCTGACATCGAGCTGAGCGCAGCCTTCTGTTCCCGAGTCGCCGGAGCGTCGATGCGCTCGTAGGTCGGATCGCCGTGCTCGACGGTCAGCTCGCGGTATCGCTCGCTCGGGCTCGATCCGGTGACCGCGAGGATCTCGGAGGCGAGCAGACAGAGCAGCATCCCGTCCTTGTCCGTCGTCCAGACCGTGCCGTCGTGACGAAGGAACGAGGCGCCGGCAGACTCTTCCCCGCCGAATCCGACAGATCCGTCGAGCAGACCGGGGACGAACCATTTGAAGCCGACCGGCACTTCGACGAGCTGACGACCGAGGCCAGCAGCGACCCGATCGATCATCGATGACGACACGAGGGTCTTGCCGATCGCAGCCGTTTCCGGCCACTGGGGACGATGCGAGAACAGGTACTCGATGGCGACGGCGAGGAAGTGGTTTGGGTTCATGAGGCCGCCGTCCGGGGTGACGATGCCGTGCCGATCAGCGTCGGCGTCGTTGCCGGTGGCGATCTGGAATTGATCGCTGACTTCGATCAACGAGGCCATGGCATGGGGCGATGAGCAGTCCATGCGGATCGCTCCGTCCCAGTCCAGCGTCATGAAGCGCCACGTGGGATCGACGAGTGGGTTGACCACCGTGAGATCGAGATTGTGGGTCTCGGCGATGCGCTCCCAGTAGTCCACGGCGGCGCCACCGAGCGGGTCGGCACCGATGCGGATTCCGGCGTCTCGGATTGCATCGAGGTTGAGGACCGACGGGAGATCATCGACGTAGATGCCGCAGTAGTCATAGCTATCGGTCGTGTCGGCGGCGAGCGCTTGCGCGAGCGACACGCGCCGCACGCCGTTGTTGCCTGCTGCAAGGAGTTCGTTCGCCCGGGATGCGATCCAGCCGGTGGCGTCGGTGTCGGCCGGTCCGCCGTGGGGTGGGTTGTATTTGAAGCCGCCGTCCTTGGGCGGATTATGCGAGGGCGTGACCACGATCCCATCAGCCAGGCCGGCGCCGGTCGTGCGGCCGCTGTTGTGCCGAAGGATCGCGTGCGAGATGGCGGGCGTCGGCGTATACCGATCGTCGGCATCAACGAGCACGACGACCTCGTTTGCTGCGAGTACCTCGAGCGCCGTGATCCATGCCGGCTCGGAGAGTGCGTGAGTGTCACGCCCGAGGAACAGCGGGCCATCGATCGACTGCATCGTTCGGTACTCGCAAATCGCCTGCGTTGTGGCGGCGATGTGGGCCTCGTTGAACGATCCGGCGAGGCTCGATCCCCGGTGCCCCGAGGTCCCGAACGCCACCCGCTGGCCGATGTCATCAATGTCGGGCGCAACGGTGTAATACGCCGACACGAGGTGAGCGATATCGACGAGATCGGATGGGGCCGCAAGCAAGCCGGCACGTTCGTTGATCATGCTCCAAGTATGTCGTGCGATGCGGGACGCCCACCGAATTCGGCCCTCGACTTTCACCCCATGACACGCCACAGAGTCGCTGCTACCTTCCACTGCCCATGGGAACAACCGAACGAACCTCAGCGGGCATCCTCGGCATCGACGTCGGCGGCTCAGGAGTCAAGGGCGCCATCGTCAACACCGACACCGGCGAGTTGTTGAGCGAACGCATTCGGATCGCCACGCCCAACCCTCCGACACCCGAAAAGATCGCTGGTGTCGTTCAGGATCTCGTGAAAGAGCTGGACTACTCCGGCCCAGTCGGTTGCAGCTTTCCCACCGTCGTGGTCGACGGGCAGGCGCTGACCGCCGGCAACATCGATCCAGCCTGGCGAGGCACTCAAGTCGACGAATTGTTCGGCAAGGCGACCGGCATGGACTTCGTCGTGCACAACGATGCCGACGTCGCCGGCATTGCCGAGATGACCCTCGGTGCAGGGCGTGGATTGACCGGCACCGTCATCATGATCACGATCGGCACCGGCCTTGGTTCCGGGGTGTTCTACAACGGCACGCTCATCCCGAACATCGAGCTCGGGCGCATGCCCGGCAAAGACGGCGAACCCATCGAGTTCTACGCCGGCGACCGCGCCAGGAAGCTTAACGATCTCAGCTGGAGTGACTGGGGCGATCGGTTCAACTACTTCCTCCAGCGCGTTTCGCGGGTCATGACCCCCGCCCATTTCATCCTCGGCGGGGGCGCGAGCAAGAAGCTCGACAAGTTCTCGAACAAGCTCGACGTCGACGCGTCGATCCAAGTTGCGGAGTTCCTGAACAACGCCGGCATCGTCGGCGCCGCCATCGCCGCCCGAGACGGGCGCATCTAAACGGCAAACGTCCTCGCCGCACGACGGCGACGGCAGTACCAGCCGTGTGGCTCGGCCAGGAGCGGCTAGCGCCGCTCTTCGAGAACGAAACCATCAAAGCCTCCGTCGGCCACCTCGGTCAGGCGGTCGAAATACTGCGAGCCCATGAGATGGCCGAGAAATTGGCGCGGCTTTCCTGGAACGTTCGCTCCCATGTACCACGAGTTCGTTCGCGGGTAGAGCGTGCGGTTCGCGATCCCGTTGATCTCGGCGTCCCAGCTCGCCTCGGCTTCCTCGGTCGCCTCTATTGCGCCAAGGCCGGCTTCATCGAGGTGGCGGATGCAGGACTCGATCCACGCCGTCTGCAGCTCAGCGCCAAGAGGCATGGTGAAGAACACTCCTGGGGCACCCGGGCCGTGGATCATGAAGAGGTTCGGATACCCGGCGATGGTCATGCCCAGGTGATTGTCGAAGCGCTCCGCCCACTTCTCCTTCAGGGGGATTCCGTTGCGGCCCTTCGGGTTGAGCTTGAGCATCGAACCGCTGACGGCGTCGAACCCGGTGGCGAGCACCAACGCGTCGATCGGATGGTCGTCGTTCGCCGTCCGCACACCGGTCTCGGTGAACGCTTCGATCGGGTCGTCACGCAAGTCGACCAACGTGACGTTGTCGCGGTTGTACGTCGCGAAGTAGCCGTTGTCGAGGATGAGTCGCTTCGTCCCGAATGCGTAGCTGGGCATCAGCTTCCGGGCGGTCTCGGCATCATCCACGATCTCGTTGATCTTGCCCCGGACGAACTCGCCGATCTCCTCGTTCAGCTCCTCGTCGGTGTAGACCCCGTTGAAACTGTTGATGGCGAGGTGCATGCCGCCCCGCTCCCACATCTCTTCGTAGCGTTCCTGCCGTTCTGCGAAGCTGTGGTCGTCCGCCCGAAGCTTGCTTACTGGGAAGGGCCAACCACCCCGGCGCCGCATCGATGTCCGCAGCTCGTCCCAGTCTTGCCGGTACTGCTCGAGGTCCTCCTGCGGCAGCGGTCGGTTGCGGGCGGGAAGCGCGAACTGAGGCGTGCGCTGAAACACCGTCACATGTTCGGCGGCCTTCGCGATCTCGGGAATGGTCTGGACACCCGACGAGCCCGTTCCGATCACGCCGACCCGCTTGCCTTCGAACGACACGGGGCCGTGCGGCCATCGACCGGTGTGGTGGATGTCGCCGGTGAAATCGTCGATGCCGACGTAGTCGGGCTTGTTGGCAACGAACAGCGCCCCGACTGCGCAAATCAGGAAACGGGCGGTGACCTGTTCACCGCTGTCGGTCTCGATCGTCCAGAGCTGGAGGTCCTCGTCGTATCGGGCGTCGCTCACGAACGTGTCGAACTGAATGTCCTTGCGGAGGTCGAACTTGTCGGCAACGTGTTCGACGTAGGCCAAGACGTCAGCCTGTGTGCTCTGCGTCTCCGGCCACACCCACTCGTCGACGAGGTCTTGGCTGAACGTATAAGCGTAGAAGGGACTGCTCGGTGCATCCACCCTGGCACCGGGATAGCGGTTGTACCACCACGTGCCTCCCACGTCGCTCGCCCCATCGAAGGCCCGGACCGACAGGCCCATCTCGTCGCGCAGGTGGTAGAGCGCGTAGAGCCCGCCGAATCCGGCGCCGATGACAATGGCATCGCAATCCGAGGTCGGGTCCACCGGTCGCGTTGTTCCCGAGTCGTTCGTCACGAGGCGAACGCTAGCAAAGGGGACGCGACCACGATCAAAGCGAGGAGCCCAGTTGCAACGACACACACCCCGACGTCCGGCACCGTAGTAATTCGTACCCACTTATGCCATATCTGGATACACGTTGATACATGTGCGATTCAGTTCTCGCCGAGCTCCCCCAAGTGTTCGGCCACGGCGATGCCTTGGCCGCTGGAATCTCTAATCGGAATCTGGCCCGCATGCGAGGCGATGGCGACATTGAGCGTCTCGCCCGCGGCATCTATAACAAGCCAGGTCTCCAAGCCGACCCCGACCTGACCGAGATCGCGTTCCGAGCACCACGAGCGACGCTCTGCCTGACCACTGCTCTCACTCGCCACGTCCTGGCTGACGACATCCCACCGAGCATCGATGCCGCGCTTCCCCGCCACCATCGATCACCCAAGACCGCCGCCCCTGTCACCTGGCACCGATTCGACGACACCACGTTCGAGATCGGGAGAGGCAGCTTCATGCTCACCAAGGATCTGAGCATGGGCATCTACAACCCGACTCGCTCGATCATCGATGCCTACCGACTCCGCCACCTCTACGGAACCGACCAAGCCCACCAAGCGCTCAAGCGATGGCTTCGCCAACCCGGCAACCACCCAAGCGAACTCCTCGCCATGACGAGGCACTTCCCAAACACAGCGCCAATGATCCGAACAACACTCGAAGTCATCCTGTGACCACCCGACCCGACCGCTCCACTCTTGGTGGCAATGCCTACTCCGAGCGCCGCCCCACAAGAGACATCGACTTCGCCGCTTCGCAGATCCAGGCCGACCAAGACAGCGTTCGCGAGATCGTCAACGACATCCTTGGCATCGAGGTCGACGACGGCCTCGAGATCGACCTCAACAAGACCAGCGTCGAAGACATCCGGGATCTTGAGACCTACCCAGGGATGCGGTCCAAGATCAGCGGCTCACTCGCAACAGCGAACATCCGCTTCCATGTCGACATCAACATCGGAGACCCACTCTGGCCAGAACCACGTCAGATCGAACTCCCGAGGCTCCTCGGAACCGCCCCACTACAAATCAAGGGCTACTCGATCGAACTCGTGCTCGCCGAGAAGATCGTGACCGCCCTCCAACGAGGCACCGCCAACACCAGATGGCGAGACTTCGTCGACATCGCCGTGAGCGGAGACAGCCCCGAAAAGTAGGGACGCGAGCAGGGACAGACCTCAACCTTGGCCGATTGTCGGTCCAACCGATCAGACAGCTGGCGAACCCCAACGAGAACCTTCCCCGGCAGACCTACTGAATACGGATCCCAGAGATCGCTCGGGAGATCACCAACTGCTGGATCTGCTCGGTGCCTTCGAAGATGTCGAAAATCTTGGCATCGCGGTGCCAGCGCTCGACCGGATACTCACGGGTGTAGCCGTAGCCGCCGAGGATCTGGATGGCTCGTTCGGTGCTGTGCACGGCAACTCGGCCGGCCTTGAGCTTGGCCATGGAACCTTCCGCGTTTTTGAACTGCTTCTGCTTGCCGAGCCAGGCGGCCCGGCGAACGAGGAGACGAGCGGCGTCGATCTCGGTGGCCATGTCGGCCAGCATGAAGGCGATCGATTGGTTCTCGATGATCGCCCGACCGAAGGCTTTGCGTTCCTTGGCGTACTCGAGTGAGTACTCGAAAGCGGCACGAGCAATACCGAGGGCCTGCGCACCGACGGCAGGGCGGGTGGCCTCAAACGTCTGCATGGCAGCCTGGGAGTTGCCGCTCTTGCCTTCCTTTACCCGTGCGAGGCGATCATCGAGCTTCTCCTTGCCGCCGAGGAGGCAGCGCCCGGGGATACGGCAGTCCTCGAGGACGACCTCTGCGGTGTGGCTCGCCCGGATGCCGTGCTTCTTGTACTTTTGACCCTGGCTGAGGCCGGGCGTGTTCGGCGGGATCACGAAGCTGGCGTGGCCCTTGGAGCCCAGCTCGGGATCGACCACAGCGACCACAACGTGGATGTCGGCGATGCCGCCGTTGGTGATCCATGCCTTGGTGCCGTTGAGCACCCACTCGTCAGTGGCCTGTTCGTATTTGGCCCGCAGGCGGTAGCCGCCGACGTCGGAGCC
Source organism: Caprella mutica (assembly GCA_947561585.1). Taxonomy (NCBI): domain Eukaryota; kingdom Metazoa; phylum Arthropoda; class Malacostraca; order Amphipoda; family Caprellidae; genus Caprella; species Caprella mutica. The sequence goes on along the minus strand of CANNZV010000001.1, from coordinate 3,242,906 downwards.
GGCGTCGGGTTCGCTCGCGCAGAAAGCGCCGAGCTGGATCTTGTCGGCGGTGCCATAGCACTGCGGGACCCATTCGAAGAGCTGCTCTTGCGTGCCGCTGGCCGCAATACCGGCAGCGGCGAGGCCTGATCCCATAACAGCCATGCCGAGCCCGGCGTCGCCCCAGAACAGTTCCTCGAGCGCAATCATCATGGATTGGCCCGTCGGGTCGTTCATCATCATTTCGGCCATGAACTCCCAGCCGTACAGACCAATCTGGGCGGCTTCCTCAACGAAGGGGTAGGGGAACTCTTCGCGTTCGTCCCATTCTTCGGCGATCGGCCGCATCGAGTTCTCGGCGAAGTCATGGATCCACTTCTGGAGCGTGATTTGATCTTCGGTCAGGGCCAGTGAGAACTCGGTCATGGCGGGTCTCCTTCGAGACGGAGGGGGATGATGTCGAATGAAGGCGGACGCAAGTTACCGCCGAGTAACTAGACGCTAGCTGAAGTTACCAAGTGGTAGCAAGGGTTATTCGGCCCAAATTTCCTGGGACGCTCCGAAGTACCCGCTGATGGTCTTCCTCACACGTTGCAGACCCAACGAACTTCGGCGATTCGGCGTGATCGTTCTGCGCGCTTTCATCGGGCTTGAGTCCCGTTACAGCGCGAGAATGGCGGCATCGAGACACCGCAACGATGCGGGCCGGGTTCGATGCGGCGGGAAAGCTAGCGGCTCGCGAGAAGGCCGGCGATGCTCTGCATCACACGATCGGCATTGACCTGATGATCGGTGCTCTCCATCTCGAGAGCGTCGCCAACCAGAAGGTGCACCTTGGGGCGATTGCGCGTGAACTTCGGCCCGCTGCCAAACGGCCACGCCTTCTCAGTGTTGAGGAACGCGATCGGCACAACAACCGCATCGGCGGCCATCGCAATGCGAGACACGCCAGGCCGCGCCGGGCCCACGCCGTTGACCCAATCCTTCGGCTTCACAAGCCGACCTTCGGGCATCAGGGAAACGATGTGGCCTGACTTCAACGCAGCGACAGCCTCGGCTTCGGCCTGCTCCCGCCGGTCTCTTGAGGTAGGAATACAACCAATGCTGGTGAGGTAGTGTCCGCCAACTGGCGCATCCATGAACGCTGCCTTCACCATGATGCGGCTTGAGAGTCCGAACTTGGTGAAGATGGCCATCGTCGCTGCGAGGTCGAGCATGCTGCGGTGATTGCCTGCCATCACCACGGGCCGGTTGTGCGGAAGCGCCAATGTCTCCGGCAGCTCGAAGTCGGCAATCGCCCGCCCAAGCCCGGCCATTGCCTTCCCACTGCGGGTGAACCACTGGTGCTGTTCGATCGGCTCCACCGCCGCACTCTAGAACCGTTCACCGCCTTCTGAGAACATTGCCTCCAGCGTGCGGGGCGGAGTCTGAAGCTGGAGCCGAACCTCGCTTCCAAGCTCCGGGCGCGCACTGGTCCGGAACACGATCTGCTGCCCGACAAGGCCCTGGTCTGGCGCCGCCGCGATGCGCGCCCCCACCCGATGCCTGCCCTCGGCAAACTCGCGGTCCTCCACCACCGCGCGGATCTCGCCATCCGCCGCCATCGCAACGGTGGTGATCGGCGCCAGCACATGCTGGCCCGCCGAGGTCCACAGATTCGGGTGGCCGAGAAACTCGGCAACGAAACGATTCACCGGGGCACGCCACAATTCTTCCGGAGGCCCTTGCTGTTCAATCCGGCCATCTCGCAGAACTACCACGTGATCGGCGAGTGCGAACGCTTCCGCCTGATCGTGGGTGACGTGAAGCGCCGTGATGCCGAGGTCGCGGACGAGGCGCCGAAGATCGGATGTGAGTTGTTCTCGCAGCACACGGTCTAACGAACCGAGCGGTTCATCCAACATGAGGAGGGCTGGCGAAGGGGCCAGCGCCCGAGCGAGTGCCACCCGCTGTGCCTCTCCACCAGAAAGCGAGCTCACCGAGCGTTCGCCGAATCCGGAGAGTCCAACGAGATCGAGCAGTTCGCGGGCACGAGCTTGTTGCTCAGTCGCTGGGCGGCCCTGCATTGAGAGGCCGAAGCTCACGTTCGCTTCCACACTGAGGTGCGGGAACAGCGCGTGGTCCTGGAACATGAGCCCGAGATCCCGTCCGTGCGTGGGGATGCCAGCGAGGTCTCGTCCGCCCAGCTCAACGCGGCCCGACACCACGGGCTCAAGGCCAGCAATGCAACGAAGCAGGGTGCTCTTGCCACAGCCGCTCGGGCCCACCACGGCGAAAACGGCGCCCGCTGGCACGTCGAGCGACACACCGTCGACAGCCACGGCATCGCCGTAGCGAACGACGACGTCGTGCAAGACCAGCCGCTGGCTCATAGCAGCACCGCCTCTTCGCCCCGCAACCGCTCGAGCACCGCGGCAAGACACGCCACGGTGGCGCCAATCACCACGCTGAGCGCAAGCGCTTGGCCCCGCAATGCGGCACCTGGTTGGGAGAGCAGGCGGAAGATGGCCAGCGGTGCGGTGAACGCCGAAGGCGAACGAGAGAGGAACGCGGTCGCCCCAAATTCTCCGAGGCTGATGGCGAAGGCAAACCCTGCGCCTGTCACGACCGCTCTGCGGATAAGTGGCCAGTCGATGAGCCGGCTGATCACCGACGGCCGAGCGCCGAGAACGGCGGCTGCCTCGTGAAGCCGCTCGTCGATCGACCGGAGCGCCGGCACCACCGAGGCCAGCACAAACGGCAGGCCAACCACGGCATGCGCCAACGGAATCAACCACGGTGAACGCCGCAGGTCCAGGGCCGTAAACGCGAGCAAGTAGCCGAATCCAAGCGTGACAGCAGAGACGCCGAGCGGCACGAGAGAGACTGCTTCGAGCACACGGCCGGCGCGCCCACCTCGCACAATCCCGTAGCCAGCAATCACACCAACAATGCTGGCAAGCGCCGAAGCTGCAAGTCCGAAGCGGAGCGAGCGCAAGAGCGCTTCCGCCGCGGTAATAGGAAGGAGCGGCAAGGGTTCGAACAGGGCCCGGTAGTGCGTGAAGCCATACCCGCCACCGGTACGAAGCGAGGACTCCATGAGCGCCCCGATGGGAACTCCGATCACGAGAGCGACCAGAGCAATGATGCCCCCCACGTGAAGTCGGCGAGCGAACGAGTCCGCACGCATGGTCCGCCGTTTCACCACTCCTTGCCCCGTGCGAACGAACCGTCGCTGGAACCGGGCCGAGCCGATCGAGAGCACGACCACGATCACAAGCTGCACCATCGCCAACACTGCGGCCACGTCGAACTCTTGTCGGAAGATCGCGTAGCGATGGATCTCCGTCTCCAAAGTCGCCCGAGTTGGGCCACCGAGAATCAGGATCACGCCGAAGCTCGTGAAGGAGAAAAGGAAGACGAGCAGCCCGGCACCAGCCACGATGGGCAGGAGCACGGGCAGCGCCACGAGCCGGAACGCGCGGAAGGGCGTGGCTCCCAATACCTGTGCGGCTTCGATGTCGCGGCGGTCAAGCGTCGCCCAGAATCCACCCACGATACGGACCACGATCGCCACATTGAAGAAGACGTGCGCAGCGAGGATCGCCAGCAGTGACCGGTCGATGTCCAACGCCAGCCGAGTGAAGACAGCGTCGAGGGCCGCGGCCACCACAACGGTGGGCAGCACGAACGGCACGACCACCAGGGCCCGCACCACGCCCCTGCCCTTGAACTCGTATCGCGCCAGCACGTGCGCAATCGGCAGGCCAACAGCCAAGGTCAGCAGCGCCGAAAGCAGCGCCTGGGCGAGCGTGAACGTAAGGACCGAACGGGTGGAGCTGCGGGTGAGGATGTCCACAACTCGTGCACCGTCCACGCCTCGCAAGCTGCGAGAGAACACCGCAACGAGCGGCCACACCACGAGCGAGCCAAGGAACAACGCCGGGACGGACAAGCTGCCCGCTCGCGCCAGTGAAGCGGGCCGGCCGCTCATTGGAAGGGCACGGTCATTGGAAGGGCACGGTCACTGGAAGGGCACGGTCACTGGAGGTGCGCGGTCATCGAAGGACGATGTTCGTCCAGCGCTCGGTCCAGTCGAGGCGACCCGCCTCGATGTCGGCTGGCGACATCGTGATCGGGTTGGCAGCGAGCGGGCCGAACTCCACGAACTCGGGCGGCAGGGCCACCGTCTCGTTCGCAGGGTAGACGAACATGTTCAGCGGGATATCGGCTTGGAAGGTCTCCGAGAGCATGAAGTCGATCAGCTGAGCGGCCTCTGCCGGATGCTCGGTGCCGGCCAAGATGCCGGCAAACTCGATCTGGCGGAAGCAGGAGTCTTCGAGCACGCCAGTCGGCGGAGCGTCGACTGGCGGGTCGGCGAAGATCTTCTCTGCTGGAGGCGAGGAGGCGTACGACGTGACGAGCGAGCGGGTGCCGCCGCCAGCGATGAACTCGCCGTAGTAGGCCTCGCTCCAACCGGAGGTGACGACGATGCCACCGTCCACCAGCTGCTGCCAGTAGTCCTCCCAGCCGTCTTCGCCGTACCGAACAATGGTGGCGAGGAGGAAGGCGAAGCCGGGCGAGGAGGATTCGGGGTTCGCCGTCACGAAGCTGGCCGCGTTCGCCGGGTCGACAAGATCATCCAGCGTGGTCGGTGCGTCGCCGGGGAGCGCATCGGTCCAGTAGTTGATGCAGACGTCGCTCACGTCAATCGGGGTAACCCGGAACTCTGGGTCCAGTTCCAGTTCGTCGGGCACATTGGCCAGAGCGGCGGACTCGTGCGGGACGAACAGGTCGGCGTCGAGCCCTCGCTGGAGGAACGTGTTGTCGATGCCGAACATGACATCGCCCTCGGGCTGGCCTGCGCTCAGCACCGCTCGGGAAACAACTTCGCCGGCATCGCCGGCAGAGATGACTTCGACGTTGACGCCGGTGTCGTCCGTAAAGGCTCCGAAGATGCCCTCGGAGACAGCGAACGAATCATGCGTCACGAGTGTGATGGTGACGGATTCGCCCGCCCCCTCGGCGGCTGCGCCGTCCGTCGCTTCGGTCGTCGGCGCCGGCTCATCTGCAGCACTTGAGTCATCGCTGCCACAGGCGGCTGCCACGAGGGCAAGCGCCAGAATGGCAAACAGCGGGCGACGCATCGCCGACGGATCGGTCGTGTGGTTGAACATGTGAGGCTCCCTTGCGCTGGTATTACCCAGATCAGGTTCACGGGTCGGCAGCAGCGAGCTGCCCTCTCAGCCCGATTCCTCGAGCTCCCCGGTTTGAATGTTGTCCGGCAAGAATAGCGGCACCTTGGCAAGATGGTCCTGTGACCCCGGCAACCCGACAGCTCGACGCACTCGGCATCGCCTACCGAACGGTGACGTACGAACACGATCCTGGGGCCGCGAGCTACGGCGACGAGGCCGCCGCGGTGCTCGGCATCGACGGCGAGGCCGTTTTCAAAACACTCGTTGCCGACATCGACGGACAGCTCACCGTCGCCTGCGTGCCCGTCTCCGGTCGGCTCGATCTGAAAGCACTCGCCAGAGCCGCGGGAGCGAAGAAGGCGCTCATGGCCGATCCCGCGCTCGCCGAACGGACAACGGGCTACGTCGTCGGCGGGATCTCACCCCTCGGCCAACGCAAGGCCCTGCTGACGTATGTGGACGAGATCTGCGAAGTTCTCGACGTGATGTATGTGAGCGGCGGGCGCCGCGGGCTCGAGATCGCAGTGGCTCCCGCCGATCTCATCGCGGCGCTGGGCGCCAAGACATTCCCGAACGAAGGCTCCCGAACGAAGGCTCCCGAGCGGAGGCGAGCGATCTAGTCGTCGTGCGGCAGCGCTGGCATTTCACGAAGCAAACGCAAGATCAGTCCGAGGCCAACGCGAGCGCCACCCCCGCGAAGAACGTGCCGATGCCGCCACAGGTTCCCCGACAGGGGGTCTCCGAAAGCGTCGAGATCCATCGTGGCAATGTAGGTTTCCAGGCCTGCCCCACCTGGGATCGCCGGCTGCTCCAAGACGTCCCACGGGGGCGAACCAACCCATATCCCACGTTTTTCCTCGCTCTGCTGCCTTCGACTTTCTACCCTTGTCTTCTGTCGATCGAGTTTCGATCGGACGTGACCGAAGCGAGCGTTGCCCCTTGTCCGGTTCCTTCAGCCTTGAACTGCACTCCCTCAGCGTCGCGCTCGACGGGCCGAAACTCGGCTCGCTCAACTGCCGGAACGAGGTTCGCTAGTGCAACTTTCCCAACTTCTTCTTGACCCCGTCGACGCGCACCAGGACCGCCTTGAGGTCAGCTTTGACCAGCTCGTATCTGTCGTCGAGGGTCCCGAAACCGAGCTCCGACGTATTCGCGCAGCCATCGAAGCGCTGCTGAGCGGCAGTCTTGAGTTCGGGTCGGTCCGTCTCCGGATCGATGGGACCGTCATCGATGTCAACGACGAACTCGCCCATCACCTCGCCCTCCAACTCGGCCCCAACTACCCCGTGGTCGAGGCCGCATCCCTGATCCGCCCCACGTCGTATCCGAGTAATAGGGCGGGAATGGTCGCCTTGCGTGCAGCCCTCGAACTCGAGAATGCGGTCGCCCCACGGCTCAGCGAAGCCGAGGTCGACGCCGCGCTGCGAATCGTCGTTGCGGAGCGAGGCGAGATCGTTGACGAACTTCGCGAAGACGTCTCCGCTGCTCGCACACGCCGCGACGCCGCGACGGAACGCCTGCGCGACGTCGCGTACTGGAAGGGCAGCGTCCGCCCGTCCGAGGCCGGGTCTGGTTGGAGCACCAACCGGCCCACCAGCCGCGGGAACGTGTTCCGTCGTCGCAGCTGGGTCGAGTCCGTCGAGCTCCTGCCAAGCGGCAGCTTCGAGACGTACTCCAAGTTCGTCCAGCACCTCGCTGAATTGGAACGGACGAATAAGGCCGAGCTGGCCGCCGCAACTCGAGAACTTCAACGGGCCGAGACGCTTCTCGCCGACTTCGACGAGAACCGCAGCCTCGAACCACGAGCCAAGCAGCTGGCCGCTGAAGAGTATTCGCTTCGAGTGTGGAGCCGGTCCCGACAGCTCTCCTCACGCGAGTCGATGGGCAACGCACTGCGAGTCTTGCTCGACGCCGGGCTCGGAGCCTCCGTTTCCGCCGATCCGGTGACCGACGCGAAGGCGCGGCTGATCGCCCTTGAGCTGGATTCAGCCAATCAACAACTCCGCAACCAGATCGCCCACCATCGGAACCAGGTGCCGGTCGTCGGATCTGTTCCGCTCGTCATCGACGGCTCATTTCTCAAACTTGGCAACGCCGGCCGCCTTGAAGCTCTCGCCGCCCTTGAAGAGGGGCTGGGCGAAACCCAGATCATTCTCCTCGGTCCCGACGAAGCCACCAGGGCCTGGGCACTCGCCCACTGACCGAGCGCCCGTCTGCTGAGCCGAAACTCAGCCCTTGCGGACAGTGGCTCCGTCCGCGGCGTCCTCAATGACCCAACCATCAGCGGTCAGCTGATTGCGTATCTCGTCGGCCCGAGCGAAATCCTTTGCCTTCTTCGCCTCGGTTCGTTCCGCCACCAACGCAAGAACGTCTGCGGGAACCTCATGGCCTCCGCCCACTTCAAGGCGAAGCCCAAATGCACCAGCAATGGCCCGAACACTGGCTCCGACAACCGCGGCACCCGCCTCGTCTCCCGAGTCCAGCAACGTGTTGCCCTCTCGAACTTGCCGGAAGAGAAGATCCACCGCTCCCGGCGTGTCGAAGTCGTTGTCCATGGCCTCACTGAATTGCGCGAGGACCGACTCGTCTGCGCCCACGCCATCGACGAGTTGTTCGGTTCGGCGAGCGAACGTATCGAGACGGCCGAGCGCCACGCCTCGCTCCACCATTGTCGTGTCGGTCACCTCGATCGGTGAGCGGTAGTGGCTCTGCAACACCAGAAGTCGGTAGGCGCGAGGGTCGTACTGCTCAGACAGGTCGAGAAGATTCTTTACGTTGCCCAATGACTTGGACATCTTCTCGCCGCCCATCTCGACGAACCCGTTGTGCATCCAGTGGGTGCAGAAGGTCTTGCCGTCGGCGATGGCTTGCGCCCGCTCGTTCTCATGATGCGGGAAGGTCAGATCGAGACCGCCGGAATGAATATCGAAGCCCTCGCCCAGAAGATCAAGGCTCATCACCACGCACTCGCTATGCCAGCCGGGGCGCCCAGCACCCCACGGGGAAGGCCATTCGGGCTCGCCAGGCTTCGCAAACTTCCACAGCACAAAGTCGGCCGGGTGCTGTTTCTCGGTGCCCACGATCGTGCGGTCACCACCGCCTTCGATCAACTGGTCGAGCGATTGATGGGCGAGCAGCCCGTACCCGGGCACCTGATCCACCGAGAGGTACACACCATCGGACGTGGCGTAAGCCTTGCCCGCCTCAACGAGACGGCCGATGAGATCCACCATCTCATCGACGTACTCGGTGGCGCGAGGAATGTGATCCGGCCGACGAACGTCAATCGCGTCCATTGCCTCAAACCAGATCTTCTCGCACTTCACGGCGATTTCCGCCGGGTCACGCCCCTCAGCGGCGCCCCGCTCAATGATGGAATCGTCGATATCGGTCACGTTTGAAACGAACGTGACGTCGAGCCCCGTCCACTCCAGATAGCGGCGAACAATGTCAAAGACCAGAACCATGCGGCCGTGGCCGATGTGAGGAGGGGCATAGACCGTCGGCCCGCAGACGTACATGGACACTTTGCCTGGATCCCGCATTGTGAGCGGGACCACCTTCTGTTGGGCGGTGTCATACAGACTGATCATGACAACAGGGTAGGTGGCCTTCGTCGAAGGCCAGACGCAATTGTCGGTCCGCTGGCCTGTGGCGTACGTGCTCGGACGGCGGCATTCGTTTCAGCTGCCGTCGCCTTTCTCCCTCACGGCCGGCGGGATCATCCGCTCGCCCGGCTTCCAACGTCGCTTGTCATGCTGTCCGGTTCGGTGACCGACCGCGAGCGCCAATCCCACCGCACCCATCAAAACGAGCAGCAGGGTCAGAGGCACAAGGAGCCAGTTCACGTCGAGCGTGGTCGCCTGCAACGACGTCACCAGCACCGCGATCGCTACCGAAACCCCGAGAAGTACACCGAGGCCGGCGAGCTGGCTTTGCACCACCTGGCTGTCCACGCGCCCGTGCCGCCTCGTGGCAAACGAGAGTTGCAGCAAGGCGAGGAATCCAACGACAACGGTGCCCGCAACCGCCCAACCAACCGGTGCATGGTCAACCGAGCGATCGAGAACAACGGAGATCGGTCCGAGGAGATACGCGGCGGCGACCATCGCAGCGAAATGGCTTCCACTGACGATGGCCGTGGCAACAAGAGCAACACCGACCGCCACCAGAACGATGGCGCCGAACACGCCCAGGAACGGCACCACAAGAACGCCAGTGAAAACCGCGATCCCCAAGGCCGCCAGGGCGGGTCCGCGGGCGAGAAGCTCCCGGTTGGTCATCGGCTCCGACACGCTGCTCCCAGCCAAATCTGTCGCCCGGTCCCCGGTCCGATCTGTGTTCTGATCTGTGGACCGGATCATCGTCTGGCCCGCATTCGCCCGATACCCGTCGTCACCCGGCGAATCACCGGTTCCAACGGCTCACTCGGGTCCCACGGAACCACCAGAATGCCGATATCAGCGAGCTGGCGGCGTTTGATCTCGTTCTGCACTCGAAAGATCCGTTCCGCCTTTTCAGAAATGTCGGGCGACGCGAGCGCATCGGGTCGAACAACGATCACGTCGTGACCACGCTGGCGAAGCGTCGCCAAGTCGTTGCGGACCACAACCGAAAGCAACGGGCTCACCGCAAAGATCGTGGCGCTCGCCGGGATGCCCGCGAACGGAACCGACGGTGCGCGCTGGGAGACAGGCAGCACGGTCGTGGCGAGCAGCGCATCCACGATCGTGTGCAACGCTCGCCGACCGAGTGTGGGCGGAAGCCAACGAACACCAGCTCCCCGATCAAGAATCCCCACACGGTCCATCGAACGAAGGTGTCGCTGTGCCAGCGCCGTCGAGGCCGTGACCGTCCAACGCAACGTCGTCTCAATTCCCTCCCCGATGTCCTGAACCGAATCGACGTACATCACCACATCGGACGACTCCTCGGTGTGCCGCTCGGTCACCATCGGCTTGCCCCGACGGGCAGACAAACGCGGATGCACCGAACGCAACGGATCCCCCGTGCGGAAGGGCCGAACCTCAGCAAGTTCAGTGCCCGACCCTCGGCGGCGGCTGCGATGGTCACCCACCGCCGAATTCGTGCGGGCCAGGGGCACCATCCGAATGAGGCGCTCGGTATGGGGGTGAACCCGGATCGGGGCCGGCAGCAGGACATGCTGCACCACCTCCGTCAAGCCAAACCGGTCCCGAGTCAGAACGGTGAGCCAGTCAGGCCTGGCAACCCCCCATCGAACAAGCCGGAGCGAGAACGTCTCTGTGTGACGCCCTGCGCCCCTCAATGACACCACGCGGTGCAATGCATCAACGGGTTCCATCGCCGCCGAGACCTGGAGTTCAAGATCGAGATACGGCACCGTTCTTGACCGATCAAGCGCGACAGTGAAAGCAACAACGTCGCCCTCCACGGCCCGAACGGTCGAGGGCTCAGCGCTGGCCACCGTCACCAACGGCCACCACCCCTCCACGATGGACAGCAAAATGGCGACGAGGAACGGCACCCCGAACGCCAAAACCGCTGGCTCACGAAACGCCAGGCCACCCACAAGCCCGAACGAAGCGGCGAGCGCGCAAACCCAGAACCGGTAGGTGAGATGCCGGCTCACTGCCCCACAGGCGGGGTCGGGCTGGCGGGGGCGGCTGGCTGGCTCAACTGGGCCTCGCCACCGTCGATCGCAACTGGGGCAGGCACTTGCTGGAGCACTTCGGCAATGACCTGCTCGGGCTTCACGCCGCGCACCCACTGATCAGGCACGAGGATCACCCGGTGAGCGAGGCACGGAACAGCCATGGCCTTGATGTCATCCGGGAGAACCATCGAACGGCCAGACATCGCCGCCCGAGCCCGGCCCGCCTTCAACAGCGCCAGCGAGCCGCGCGGGCTCGCGCCGGTCTCGGTGCGGGTGCTCGTTCGAGTCGCCTCAACAAGAGCGACGACATAGCGGGCCACAGGTTCGCTGATATGCACGTCCTCTACCCGCTGTTGAAGGTGGTGCACGCCAGTCGCGTCAATCACTGGAGCGAGCCGAGCCTGGTCGGTGCGGCGCTGGGCCCGGCGAAGGATGATGTCGACCTCCGCATCGGTCGATGGATACCCGATACCGGTGCGAATCAGGAACCGGTCCAGTTGGGCTTCGGGCAGCGGATACGTGCCCTCGGACTCGATCGGGTTCTGCGTTCCGATCACCATGAATGGCGACGGCAGCGGTCGAGTCTGGCCGTCAACCGTCACCTGCCGCTCCTCCATGGCCTCCAACAACGCCGATTGTGTCTTCGGGGGAGCCCGGTTGATCTCGTCGCCAAGCACAAGATTTGCGAACACCGGACCGGGGACGAACTCGATCGAGTTCCCCGCGCCCAATGTCGCTGCGCCGGTGATGTCGGAAGGGATCAGATCCGGCGTGAACTGGATCCGGGAGAAATACATGCCTGCGCTCTCGGCAAGCGATCGGGCCGTCACCGTCTTTGCCACGCCCGGAACGTCTTCGAGCAGCACGTGGCCGTCAGCCAGCAACGCGGTGACGATCAGCTCGAGGACCGAGCGCTTCCCCACAATCACTTGCTCCATTTGGTCCACAAGGCGGCTCGCCGCCACTTGTACGTCTTGATGGCTCATCGCGTTACTCCTTCGGAAGCATCGGCTGTCGTCGTCTGCCGGATCGGGCCAAGCTCAAGATGCGCTTCGAGCGCAGCAAGCAACTGATCAACCTCAACTGCTGCAGCCGGACCCGGGGGCACGGGCAGCGGTATCGAGAGTTGCGCCGCGTTCGCTCGCAACAGCTCCACGATCTCACCTTGGTTGCTGGCGAGGCGCACATCGATGTTCCTCAGATCGAATGCGGCCTCGGTGAGACCGTAGGTGGGTGGCTGCGTTGGATTGAGTGGACCAGCGCTCTCCGCCCCAGACGAAATGCGGCGAGAAACCATGACCACACCCACAACGGCGATCAGGGCGCCCAGGGTCACGAACCAGCCAAAATTCTCCGCCAGAACGGTCATGACGCCATGCTCGTTCTCATGCCGAGGCTGCTCCGCACGCGGCGTAGACGAGTGTTCCGAGGTCGTTGACGCTGCGCTGACGCTCGGCGTCTTCAGCGATGTGGTTACCGAACCGAATGGCCACGTATCGCTCCAGCAGCGGACGGAGGAGCTCGGCTGTTTGGGGGTCGTTGGCTCGGGCGCGGTCCAGCCATTCGTAGGGCGTTTCTTCGGAGTCTCTGGCGGCGAGCGTGCCGACCCCGCCCTCGGCGTAGGCGAATGCGAGCCGGATGGCGTGCGTGGGGTCTGGGTCCGAGCGCAGATCGGTGAGGTAGCTCTCGAACGCCGCCCAGGGGTCGGAGGATTCGTATCGCTGCGTCACTGGCGCGGCAGCTACCGCTCCGGCGGTAACGGGAACGGGCTCGGGTGTGGGCGACATTGCGGTGAACCACCAGATACCCAGACCGAGGGCGACGAGCGCTGCGAGGGCGATGCCGACGGTGGCCCAGTCGATGCGGCCGCCGGTCGGGTCGTCCAGCTCGGGGTTCGTCGGTGTGTTGGGCGTGTTGGGGAGTGCGTTGAAGTCGAAGGGGGCGGCGTCGCTTTGTCCGATGAAGAGGTCGTCGAGTTGGATGGTGCCGTCGGCGTTCGGCTGGATTGGGGTGGGTCCGTCGGCGGATGATCGGTCTCGGGCGACGAGTTCGCCATTTTCGTCTTCGACGGTGACGCGTGTGCCGTCGGGGCGGACGACGTCGAATCCGCCGCTTGCGTTGGGTTGGATGAAGGTCATGCCTGCGGTTTCGTCGCCGCTGCGGACGGGGGTGAAGGTGCCGTCGGGGTTGACTCGGAAGCCGATGATGTCGCCGTCTGGGTCGGCGACGAAGCGCATGATTTGGCCGTCGCCGTTGGCGTCTTCGCCGACGACTCGTTCGCCGTCGGTGGTGATTTCGACGGGGCCGTTTGGTGTGTCGATGATGATGCGTGTGGCGTCGTTGGGGACGTTGTCGTTGGTGAGGCGTTCGACGGTTTCGCCGTCGGCTTGACGGTCGATGAAGTCTTGGCGGCCTTCGGCGTTGAGTGCGATCGCTGCGATGATGACGACGAGGAGTGCGTAGGGGATGGCGAGCCAGCGCAGCCATGGTGCTGGGCCTTGTCGTTGTGCCGTCGATGGCGCATCATCCATGATCGGGGTCACCCCTTCTTCATCGCCCAACAAGCACTTCTCCTGAAGCCCAACACACCACAATCTGCGGCAACCCTGGTGCCAGACACCCGACAGTCACCAGCCCACCCATCTGTGGCAACCCTGGTGCCAGACACCCCACAATCACCAGTCGACGGCGAAACGGTCGGCCCCTTCTGCCCGCAGAACATCGAAGCGTCGCGAAACCTCCGCCTCGGCCTGTGCCCGGGCGACGGCGCTGCTTGCTGCGCTCGGGCTGATCCCAAACACCGCACCCGCCTCGCTCAACGAGGTTCGCGCCAGGACTCTCACTGCCCAGATGGCCAGGTCGCGCTCTGGCCGGGTGGACCGGGAGTGGACTTCCCTGAGCGAATCAACATCGGTCCCGGTCCGCCCAGCCACGAACTCCAGCACCTCAGCGATCTCGGGGAACTCGCCCACGGGCAGCGTCAATCGAAACCCGTCGAGAGGTAAAGCCGCCGACGCCAGCGAGAGCTTCGCTGCAGGAAGAAAGGACAGATCGCCGAGCAGCGTTGCGTTGCTCTCAACAGCCGAACGAGTTCGATCGTCAACGCCCTGCATCGTGAATTCACGAAGAGCGTTCCGATCACCGCCGAATTGCGAAAGAACCAGCGAGGGGTTGAGGAACGAGGGAACGTCGGCCAGTCCGAGCAGGGCGGCGTACGAGGAGTACTGATAGGCCTCGGGAACATCAACCATCAGGGCATCGGAAGGGTTGAGATGGATGTAGCGGGGCAAGTTCAAGAAATATGGGCCGGACTGGACGAGCCTGTTCTCGAATCGGGATTCACCCAGCGGGCCTCGTCTCCCTGCCATCCAGTTGTGCCGGCGGACGAAACGAGATCCCAGCGTCTGCATCGCTTCGGAGAGCCGACCATCCCGTGACCTTGCGAACAAATGGAAGTGATTCGTCATCAGGCAGTACGCGTAGATCTCAATGCCGTAGCGGTCCACGTCGGCCAGCAGGTCCATGAACCAGCGATAGTCCTCTCGCAGGTTGAACATCAGGACGTCACTGAGAGACCTGTTGAAGATGTGGTGGAAGGCACCTGGGAAGTCGAGACGGCGAGCACGAGACATGGAGTTAGTTTGCTTTCAATTGCGCTTAAATACACTTTTGGCGGATCTATTGCACGTCGGGTGCCTGGCACCAGACTTGCCACAGATGATCCGACGGGGAGCGAACGCGGGCTACGGAAACGGGCTCGCCACTGGGCATGGCTGTTGCCTGTGGGGTGTCTGGCACCAGAATTGCCACAGATGGGGGAACGGACGAACTGAAATTGGCACGGCATCGCAGGGGCTGGCGCGTAGCCTGTTCGGCCATGAGCAACGCCCCGGAGAAGCCCTCATTGGAGGGTCTCGAGCAGAAGTGGTCAGCCCAGTGGCAGACCGCCGACACGTACGCTTTCGATCGCTCGAAGGAACGTGGCGAGGTGTTCAGCATCGACACGCCACCCCCCACCGTCAGCGGCTCGCTCCACATGGGGCACATCTTTAGCTACACCCACACAGACACCATCGCCCGCTACCAGCGGATGAGCGGCAAGTCGGTCTTCTACCCCATGGGCTGGGACGACAACGGGCTGCCCACGGAGCGCCGCGTTCAGAACTACTTCGGCGTTCGCTGTGACCCCTCGCTCCCCTACGAGGATGGCTTCGAGCCGCCCGCCCGGGAGTCACTCGGCCCCGACGGGAAAGCCTTCAAGGGGCAGATCCCCGTCAGCCGTCCCAACTTCATCGAGCTCTGCGACGAACTCGTCGCGATTGACGAGAAGGTCTTCGAAGACCTCTGGCGCACACTCGGCCTGAGCGTCGATTGGTCGCTTCTCTATGCCACGATCGATGAGCGCTCGCGCCGCACCAGCCAGCGTGCGTTCCTCCGCAACCTGGCCCGGGGCGAGGCCTACCAGCAGGAAGCACCCAGTCTCTGGGACGTCACCTTCCAAACCGCGGTCGCCCAAGCTGAGCTCGAAGACCGTGAGCGCCCAAGCGCCTATCACACCCTTCGCTTCACGCTCCCCAACGGCGAAGACCTCCTGATCGACACCACACGCCCGGAGCTTCTGCCCGCATGCGTTGCCGTCGTCGCCCACCCGACCGACGAGCGCTACCTGCCGTTCGAAGGCCAGACGATCACCACGCCCGTCTTCGGCGTCGAGGTCCCCATGGTCTTCCACGAGCTGGCCGATCCGGACAAGGGCACCGGCGTCGCCATGATCTGCACGTTCGGTGACACCACCGACGTCACGTGGTGGCGTGAACTCAACCTGCCTGCACGCGCCGTCATCGGTCGCAACGGCCGCTTCATCGACGAGGCCCCAGAGGTCATGTCCGCCGAGGCCACCGAGCTGTATGGCCGGATGATCGGCAAGACGGTTCACTCCGGCAAGGAAGAAGTCGTCGCCATGCTCGGCGAAGCCGATGCGCTCATCGGTGAGCCCCGGCCCATCACGCACCCGGTCAAGTTTTTCGAAAAGGGCGACAAGCCCCTGGAGATCGTCACCAGCCGCCAGTGGTACATCCGCAACGGCGGCCGCGAGAAGGCTCTCGGCCAAGAACTCATCGCCCGTGGCGACGAGATGACCTGGCACCCAACCTACATGCAGAGCCGCTACACCAACTGGGTCGACGGCTTGAACGGTGACTGGCTCGTCAGCCGTCAGCGCTTCTTCGGCGTTCCGATCCCGCTCTGGTATGCACTCGATGCCAACGGTGAACCGGTCTACGACTCCCCCATCGCCGCCGACGAGGCCACGCTGCCTATCGATCCCTCCACCGATGTTCCCGCCGGCTACACCGCTGATCAGCGTGGCGTTCCCGGTGGTTTCATGGGTGACCCCGACATCATGGACACCTGGGCCACCTCCTCGCTCACCCCGCAGATCGCGGCGCGCTGGGAAGACGACAGTCCTGAGGGAGCAGGCCTGTTCGAGCGGGTCTACCCGTTCGATATGCGTCCGCAGGGCCACGACATCATCCGCACGTGGCTCTTCTCCACAACCGTTCGCTCGCACTTCGAACACGGCGCTGCTCCATGGAAGAACGCTTGTCTTTCCGGCTGGATCCTCGACCCGGACCGCAAGAAGATGTCCAAGTCCAAGGGCAACGTCGTCACCCCGATCGATCTGCTCGAGAAGTTCGGTTCCGATGCCGTTCGCTATTGGGCTGCCTCAGGCCGCCCCGGGACAGACACGGCGTTCGACGAAGGCCAGATGAAGGTCGGCCGTCGTCTTGCCATCAAGCTGCTCAATGCCTCGAAGTTCGCCCTGGGCATGGGCGATCTCGTCGCCGCCCTCGACGCCCCAGTCACTGAGTCGCTCGATCAGGCCATGCTCGCTCGACTCGCTGATCTGGTTGATGAGTGCACAAAGGCCTTCGAAGACTTCGACTACGCCCGAGCCCTCGAGCGCACCGAGTCCTTCTTCTGGACCTTCACCGACGACTACATCGAGCTCGTCAAGAACCGGGCCTACGCCTCACGTGGCGACGAGGCAGCCGCCTCAGCGCATGCCGCTCTGGCTCGTGCGCTCGACACACTCCTTCGCCTCCTCGCTCCCTTCATCCCCTTCGCCACCGAAGAGGTGTGGGATTGGTGGCGGGCAGAGAGTGCGGGCGGCTCCGTTCACACGGCGAGCTGGCCCACCTCCGATGGCCTTCGAGCGTCGGCGGCACGCACGGACGCAGCTCTACTCTCGGTTGCAGGCCAGACCCTGGGCGAGCTGCGCCGAGCCAAGAGTGAGGCGAAGCGCAAGCTCCGCACGGCGATCGTCGGCGGCAGCATCACCGACACCGCGGAGCGGATCGCCCAGCTTCAGTTAGTCATCGACGACGTCGCCGAAGCCGGCGTTGCCACCGGGCTCACGCTCAGTGAGGGCGAGGCGCTCGCCGTCCAGGTCGAACTCGAACCAGAGCCCGCCGCCGAGTAGCCGACTCCGCCCAACCAGGCGGACGAAAAACGCAACACCGCGATCGCCTGGCACGAGGTCCAAGTGATCTGGTGATGACCAGCGCCTGCTGGCCTTGGAGGACCGCCCGGAAGGCGCCCGGTGAGCGCCTGGCTTGCGTCCGGTACGCCGGAGGCGAGTTTCTTATGGTCGATTCATGTTCTCCTTCAAGCAGACATTGCTCGCCTCGCTGGTCTTCCCGCTCCTCACCCAAGTGTGCGGGCCAACCAGCTTTGCCCACGACCCAACACCGGCAGAACCGCCAGCACAGCTGGCCGAAACCGCTGCCCGAACGTCGACCGCCACCCCAGCCCAGGGGGCGAAGCACACCCTGCGGCGCGGCATCAACTTCGCAGGCGACTTCGAGGTTGAGCCACGCGGAGCATGGGGCGCACCGACCGATCCGGCATGGTTCCAACTCGCCGCCGACGAGGGCTTCGACCACGTTCGAGTCCCGATTCGTTGGTCGAGCTACACCTCCCCAGCGCCGGACTTCCGCATCGACGAGGGCTTCTTCGCCGAGATCGACGAGGTGGTGGATCTCGCCGCTGCCGCGGGCCTCGGCATCGTGATCGACGTTCACCACTTCGAGGAACTCGACGCTGATCCGTACGGCGAGCGTGAGCACTTCCTCGCTATCTGGGAACAGATCTCCCAGCGCTACGCAGGTGAGCCGAGCAGCGTGGTCTTCGAGGTCCTGAACGAGCCCATCGGCGTGTTCACCGATCAGCCCGAGGTGTTCAACGACTTGGCGGCCGACGCCCTAACCATCATCCGGGAAACGAACCCGACGCGCACCGTCATCATTGGGCCCAGCAACTACAACCACCCGAGCGCACTCGATTCGCTGACGCTTCCCGACGATCCGAATCTGATGGCCACCATCCACATCTATGACCCGACCGAGTTCACGACCCAGGGTGCTGTCTTCATCGAACCCGTCCCGCCGACCGGCGTGACGTGGGAGGCAAACCAGCACCGAGTGAACTTCGACTGGCGCCTCGAGGCGTGGGACACACAGGTCACACCCACAACAGATGGCTTGGCTCTCACGTTCGATCGTGTCTACGCCGGCTTTGCGCTGACGGCGCTCGCCACCGAGTCGCAATTGAACGCAGCGATCCTCGATGCCGAACTCATTGAGCGTGTGGAGTTCGAGACGGACCAGCCCTTCGATGCGGTGATTCTCTGCAACTACATCACCGGCGAGCCGACCGCGACGGATGTGGAGTGGGCTGCGGTGGACGGCGGCTACGTGGGTTCGGGCAGTGTTTCCGCATGCGGACCGATCGCCTCACTGGCCATCCAGCCCATCGTTGAGGTTGCCGACACCGTGATGCTCTACGAATTCAGCACCTGCGCCACCGAATGCACCGACGTTGTTGTGACCGAATACGAGGCCCTCGATCAGGTCTTTGGTGCCGCCGCCCAATGGGCCGCTGAACAGAACGTTCCGCTGTACCTCGGCGAGTTCGGCTCCTACGACCCGATCGACAACCCGGTCGACCCAGACTCCCGTTTCGCTTGGACCCGGGCGATGCGTGACATCGCCGAGTCGTACGACATGGCGTGGGCGTACTTCGCGATGACCGACGAGTTCGGCGCCTATGACTACCGAGAGGGTCGCTGGCTCCCCGAGATTCTCGACGCGCTGGTCGGCTGCGACGAGTAGATCCTCGCTCGACGCACGCTCTTATGCGGACGGTCCGTGGCTGGTGAGGCGAAAGCCCACGCCGCGGACCGTCTCGATGTAGTCAGTGGTGACGCCGACTTCTCGCAGTCTTGATCGGGTGCGTTTGACGAGCGCGTCGACGGCTTCGGCACTGACGCCTTCGGCCGCAGCCTCGGGCCATACCGAGTCGAGCACGGCCGAGCGAGTGACTACTTCGTTCTCCTTGGCGAAGAGCGTTTCGACGAGCGCTCGTTGGCGGGGCGAAAGGTCGACCTCCAATGCGTCGATCCAGATCCTTCCGGACGTGGGGTCGATCCACGTGCCGTACAGCCGCCCGATCGCCGGAGCCATCGGTGTGGCACGAGGGTCTCGATAGCGAAGCGAGAAGGCCCCGCCGAGCACGATCTCGTCACCGTCTCGAAGGTGAACGGGCTCGTCGATGCGAGCGCCGTTCAGGAATGTCCCATTCGTGCTCGAAAGGTCGGTGAGGAGATGGCCGTGGCCTTGGGAGGAGATCTCGGCGTGGCGCCTGGACACTGCGACGACCGGAGCGACGATGCCGGCGCCCTCGTCTCGACCGATGAGAACGGGATCGATGCCAATCTCGACCCGGCGGCCGTCGGCAAGATCCAAGAAACCAAGGGCCGTCATGAAGAGCAGCCGTCCATAGGCCCGAAGACCAGATCATCCACGGTGATCCCGTTGCCAGCAAGTGTCGCGACGGTTGGCACGGCGTGGGCAGCGTTGTCCGGTGCGACGGAGCTGACGTCGACTCTGTTGTTTGCACCTGCGGGAACCGGGATCGACACATCGTCGGCTTCGGCGCCGATCGGAGTGAAATCCGCATCGAGGAAGGTGACGATGAGCTCGGCCTCAACAGCGGGCTCGGCGCTGATGTTGCCGCCGAACACGTAGGCAACGCCCGGGTTGACCTGGACGAGCTCGCCGTATCGGCCGGCGAGGTCGCCGCCTCCGAGCGAAAGCACACTGTTCTGTCCCGCACTGTTCTGTCCCGCACTGTTCTGACCCGTACTGTTCTGTCCCGTACTGTTCTGTTCATTGTCGGTCTGCGCGGAGCTGGCCTCGACCAGGATCTGGCCCGGGTCGATGTCAGCTCCGTTGAAGTAGGACCCGGCACCGCTCACTTCGTCGAACGTGGACGATGTCAAAAGATTGCAGTCGGTATCGAGCAGTTGGGCCGACTCGACCTCGCTCGTTCCGCCGTCGCCCCCTCGGCTCTGAGCAACGACGACGGTGGAGATGACCGCTGCAGCGACAGCAATTCCAGCTGCTTTCAGCCAGAGAGCCCCGAGCCCGCGACGGTCGCCCGGCTGCTCGTCCGCTCCGCCTGATTCGCCTGGTTCGCCGAGACCGGCGATGAGGGCCGTCGAGGACTTGTGCCGGTCAAGCGGGTCCTTCGCGAACGCCCGCAGCAGCGTCGAGTCAACGGCGCCGTGCAAGCGCGGGTCGTGCTCTGACGGCGGCAACGGCGTGGTGTCGAGATGGTGGCGGAGCGCCGCCATCGGTGCCTGCGTTTCGGGGAACGGCCAGCAGTTCGTGAGCGCCTCGTAGACCAGAAGCCCGAGGCCGTATTGATCGGCGGCGGGCGTGGGCTGGTCGCCACGAGCGATCTCAGGAGCGACGTACCGGGGTGTACCGATCACCCCAACGTGTGCGGTTTCGTCGGCACCGACCCTGCGGGCAAGCCCCAGATCGATGAGGGTCGCTTGGTCATTCACGTCGACAATCACGTTCGCTGGGCTGAGATCACCATGCACGATCCCGAGCTCACCGAGATGGTCAAGCGCTTCAGCGACTCGGCACAGGATGCGCACCGTGCGTCCGAGGGAGAGAGGCCCTTCGGTAGCGCAGAGGTGAGCGAGCGTGCGCCCTTCAAGCCATTCGGTAGCGATCCATGCCGGTGCGCCGGCGGAGTTCTCACCCTCTCCGTAGTCAACAACGCGAACCAGGCCTGGGTGCGATACACGTTCAAGAAGCGTGCGTTCTCGAACGCCGAGATCTGGGCTCGATCCGGCGTCGAATTGTTTGACCGCGACGCGCTCGCCGGTTGTTTCCTCTCGCGCCCGCCACACCTGCGCCGATCGGCCCCGAGCAACACTCTCTTCGAGAACGAATCGTCCGATCTGGCCAGCCATAGCGCCGCCAAGCGTAGGCCACACTTGTCGCATCAGGCGTTGGGCAGCGCTCACTAGCCTTTGGGGTATGAGTCGACTGGACCTTGCCCCTTCGCATCTCGAAACGATCCTTGTTCGGGTGACAGGTCCTGACCGTCCCGGTATCACTGCGGGGCTCATGCAGCTGCTGGCTTCGGCCGATGCTGGCATGTACGACGTCGAACAGATACTGATCCGTGGCCAGCTCGCTCTGAGCTTGGTGATTACCGTTCCTGCCGGGCAGGACCTCATCAAGGAGCTGCTGCTGTTCGGGTGGGAGCACAAGATGGACGTCGATTTCGAGGTCGTGACCGAAACCCCATCGGCTCGCCGCCTCGGTCTCGTGGTGACGCTGCTTGGCGCTTCGGTGACTCCCGCTGAGTTCGGCACGATCGCGAGCGAAGTCGCGAAGCACGGAGGGAACATTGACCGGATCGTCAGGCTCGCGAAGGACCCGGTGATGGCGTACGAGCTGTTGGTGAGCGCTGACGATCTCGGACCGTTGAAGGAGTCACTGCTTTCAGCGGGGGCGGGCCTGGCGTGTGATGTGGCAGTGAACCGCGAGGGGTTGAGCCGACGGGCGAAGCACCTCATTGTGATCGATGTTGACTCCACCCTGATTCAGGACGAAGTGATCGAGCTCGTGGCGGAGGAGGCGGGTTGTCTTGCCGAGGTCGCATCCATCACGAGCAGGGCGATGGCGGGCGAACTCGATTTCACCGAGTCGTTGATCGAGCGGGTCCGTCTGCTGAAGGGGTTGGACACCGAGTCGTTCGATCGGATTCGCCAGCGGGTCAATCTCACGCCGGGTGCCCGGACGTTCATCGGCACGCTGCAGCGCATGGGTTACAAGACAGCGATTGTTTCGGGCGGCTTTACGTTCGTCACGGATGCGCTCGCTGCCGATCTCGGTATCAACCATGCGTACGCCAACACGCTCGAGGTCATCGATGGCAAGCTCACGGGGCGGGTAACGGGCCGCATTATTGACCGTAAGGGCAAGGCTGATTTGCTGGAGCGAATCGCGGCGGAGGAGGGGATTCCCCTCGACCAGGTGGTTGCTGTTGGCGACGGAGCGAATGACCTCGACATGTTGAAGACGGCTGGACTCGGTGTGGCGTTTAACGCAAAGGCCGTGGTGCAGGAAGCCGCTGACGCTGCGGTGAACGTGCCGTACCTCGACGCGCTTCTGTTCGTGCTTGGGGTACGCAGAGAAGACATCGAAGCGGAGCTTTCATCCTCGGAGAACTAATGTCGGCCCATGACGTCCGACGCCGGCACGACCCCCGCCTCCGAACCGAATCTGTACGACGCGATGAGCACGCTCCGCGCCGTTCGCCGCCTCAAGCCTGACCCGGTTCCGCCCGAGGTGCTCGAACGTATTCTCCAGGCGGCGTGCTGGGCTCCCACCGGAGGCAATCAGCAACCGTGGCGGGTCATTGTGGTGACCGATCCGGACGCCAAGGCAGCGCTGCAAGCGATCTACCAGCCGGAGTGGGCAACGTATGTTGCGAACTTCCGGGAGCGCATCAAGGGGCAGCCAGACGAAGACAAGTGGCTGCGAACCGGCAAGGCTGGTGACTACTTGGCGGATCATCTTCACGAGGCGCCAGCGCTTCTCGTCTTCTGCGCTGACCCGCGCCGGATGGCGATCACCGATGCCGGGCTCGACCGCATCAGCATGGTGGGCGGCGGATCGGTGTATCCCGCCGTGCAGAACACCATGCTCGCCTGCGTCGCCGAAGGAATCGGTTGTGCGCTCACCACGCTCCATTGTTTGCGGGAGGACGACGTAAAGGCCGTCCTTGGGATCCCCGAAGAGTGGGCCACGGTCGCTCTTGTGCCGATTGGGTACGCGGTGGGGCGAGGCCACGGGCCGATCAGTCGCAAGCCTCCATCCGAGATGGCGTTCTCCAACACTTTTGGGACCGAATTCACCGCTCTTGGGTGACTTACCACGGGCGGCACGTCTCGTTAGCTCGTCTGACATGCGTGTTGTGAGAACCGCCGCCGCAGCAATTTCCAGCTTCGTCGCGTCGAGACACTTAAATGGGCGGTCCGTCGTGTCCGACACGTCATCGCGGCACACGCCGGAGCTCCGTTGGATCTCGACGCCGTGCACGCCACGGCACAGAAGATCAGCAGTTCGAAGACGCCGCAGGCTCGCTGTTTTTGAGTTGCCAGGTAGCGACAAGCGAGGCCTCGCCATCGGGCTCTGCCCGTCCTTCTCGGTGCAGGGCAAGCAGGTGTGAGTACACCGAGTTGGCGGCGGCCCGCCAAAGCCGCTTGTCTGTGTCGGCATACATGGCGGGGACGAGATCTTTGATCGTGGCTGGGCCCTCGGCGAGTGCGGCCACGATCTGATTTTCCCGGCCGAGTCGGTGTTCGAGGAAGTCCTGCACGTACGCGTGCGGGTCGTCGATGGCGGGGCCGTGTGTCGGCCAGTACCGGACGTCGTCCCGATCGAGAAGTTTGCGGAGGCTCGCCAAGTAGTCGAACAGGTCTCCGTCTGGGGGTGAGATCACCGACGTGGCCCATCCCATCACGTGGTCACCGGTGAAGAGCACCTGCTCCTCAACGAGGCCAAAGCAGACGTGGTTCGACGTGTGGCCTGGCGTATGCACGACCTGCACCACGCCGCCGCCCGTGCCGTCGAAACGACTCGTACCCACAGAGATCTCATCACCGTCGGCCACCGCCACGTCGGGGACGAAGTCCTGATCCGGCCCTTCACGCTTCAGCTCATCAGGGATGTCGGCCCATTCCTTTTCGATCTTCTGTTTCTCCTCCGGCGTGAAGTGCTCATCGAAGGTGACCTGTTCGAGCGGGTCACGCTCGGGAACAGGACCGTGGGGCCCGAAGCCGTAGGTGACAGCGCCCGTTCTCTCCACGAGCTTGGCCACTCCCGCGGTGTGATCGGTGTGGGTGTGAGTGATCAGGATCTTCGTGACCGTCTCGCCGTCGTCGAGGGCCGCCATGATGGCGTCGAGATGCTCGTCGACCGTCGGACCCGGGTCGATCACCGCAACCTCGCCTCGGCCCAGCAGGTACACGCCGGTGCCGGTGAAGGTGAAAGGGTTCGGGTTCTTGGCCACCACCCGGCGAATCAGCGGAGAGAGCTCCACGACCTCGCCGTAGCGGGGCTCAAACTCTCGGTTGAAGGTGATGGGCATGCAGAAGGCTCTTTCGGAT
The DNA here is from genome assembly GCA_947561585.1 of Caprella mutica. NCBI lineage: Eukaryota > Metazoa > Arthropoda > Malacostraca > Amphipoda > Caprellidae > Caprella > Caprella mutica. Next base: position 3,218,578 of record CANNZV010000001.1, on the reverse strand, counting down.
TCGGCGGCCGCCGTGAGGCCACGCCAAACCAGTCAAGCACAGCACCGTCAAAGGGCCGATTCCGTGCCCATGCAGGTTCCGGGCTCGGGCCGATTCGGGCTCAGGCCGATTCGGGGTCCGGCACGACCAGCTCGGAGAGGCTGTCGAACAACCACGGTGGTGGACGCATCGGCTTACCGTCGTTGTCGGTGATGCCGCCTCGAAGCGTGATCGTCACGCAGACCTCCTCACCCCGTCGAATCACTTGACGCCAGCGGGTGCTCGCACGGCGCAACTCTGAGATCCACGTTTCGACGTGGAGCGTTTCGCCCGCGACGGCGGGCTTTTTGTACGCCGCAGTCAGATCCATGACAACGACCTGCACACCTCGTTCGGCCATCTCGTCGAGCGGCAACCCGATCGATTCCAGGGCTTCGGTTCGGGCGTGTTCGAAGTAGCTGATGTAGACGGCGTGGTTCACGTGGCCGTACGGGTCGAGTTCGTTGAAGCGCACCTTGATGGGGGTGACGTGCGAAGCGGGCATGCGTGGCACCGTAGCGCTGGGTTAACGTCGGCGAATCATGAGTGACGACACGACTCCGACCCAGCCATTGACCGGCGTTCGCGTTGTGGAGGTCGCCCAGTGGGTCGCTGGACCAGCGACGGGTGGGCTCATGGCCGATTGGGGAGCCGACGTCATCAAGGTCGAGGCGGTCACTGGAGATCCCCAACGTTCGCTGTTCGCGTCGACCGGCATCACCAAGGCGCTGCCCAACCCGCCGTTCGCTCAAGACAACCGCGGAAAGCGCAGCGTCGTTCTTGATCTGCGCAGCGACGAGGGCCGTGCTCGGCTCGAGCAACTCCTCGCCGGGGCCGACGTTTTCCTGACCAACCTGCGCCCCGGAGCGTTGGACCGGCTCGATCTGACACCGAGCGACGTCGTGCAGCGCCATCCCGAACTCGTCGTCGCCGCCCAGACGGGGTACGGCTCTGTCGGTCCGGAGCGAGACACACCGGGATACGACATCGGCGCCTACCTCGCTCGCTCTGGGATGGCCCGCCGCTACAGCCCAGATTCGGAACCTCCGATTATCCTTCGCTCGGGCATCGGCGACCACGCAACAGCACTCGCCACCCTCACCGGCATCCTCGCCAAACTGTTCGAACGCACCACGACGGGCCGAGGCGGGCTCGTTGAAACCTCCCTCTTCCAGACCGGCATGTACAGCGCCAGCTGGGATCTCAGCCTGCAACGCACATTCGGCAAGCTCGCTCCCACACCGAGCCGCACCGACACCGACGGCGCCCTGGTGAACTCCTACGTCACCGCCGACAACCACTGGTTCTTCCTCATCGGGCTGGAGACAATGCGCCACCTTCCCACCGTGGCGCACGCCATCGGGCAGCCTGAGCTGCTCCACGACCCGGACTTCGGCACCGCTGCGGACACCCACGCGAACGGCCCTCGCCTCGTCGCGATTTTGAGCGAGGCGTTCGCCGCGAAGCCGCTCAGTGAATGGATCGAAGCGTTCGAACGCCACGATGTGTGGTGGGCTCCCTGCCAAACCATGGAACAAGTCGTCGACGATCCCCAAGCCATCGCACTCGACAGCTTTCAGCGCACCGTTGGGCCTGATGATCCTCGGGAAGCGCTCCACACGATTGCGTCGCCAGTGTGGTTCGACGGCGCTCCCCCACCCGCACCACGCCCCGTCCCCGGGCTTGGCGAGCACACCGACGAGGTGCTCACCGAACTCGGCACTCATCACAATCGGAGCGCCAAGCAGTAAACGAACACGTGGTGGGCTTCGAAGACGGCGAGGCGCTGTTCAACGCCGCTGTCGAACCCAAGCAATGCTGGCGCTCGACACGGGCGGGCACCTCCTCGGGCCTCGAACCGCGGCCGAGGCTGCCCTGGCTGCAATCGTCGCGTTCCTCGATGAAACCAACGCCCCGCTGGGCTGACGACCTCAGCTTCGAAGTGCGGTGACCGCTTCGGCCACTGAGGCCACCCGGTGCACCAGTTCCCAACCGGGTCGGCGTCCGCCACTCGTGCTCGTGAACGCCCGGTCGAGGGTGACCATGACCCCTGAGGTCTCCCAGAAGGGCTCCGCAGGCGCCGGCGGCTCAAGGAAGACCATGGGGCTCGAAGTTCCGAACGTTTCATAAGCATTCTGCGCAGCGTCTTGGAACACCTCCTGCAGCGTTCCCGGCCCGCCCTTCACAAAGACGATGCCGCTGGTAGCGATCGCGAGGAGACCGTCTTCGCGTTCGCTGTTCGAGAAGTACTTGGCGATGTGGGTCGCAAACGGATTCGACGGTTCGTGGCCGTAGAACCACGTTGGGATCGACAGGCTCACCGCCGGTTCGGCGATCTCACCCCAAAGATCGGTAGCGACACGGATGAACGCATCGACGTTCTCGTCGAATCCGGGCGCTGCGGCCAATCGGTCCACCATTCGCTCAACGGCGGCGGTGTCGAGATCGCTCGTCGCCGCGCCAAGGTTGGCCGCTTCCATCGCTCCGGGGCCTCCGCCAGTGGCGACGCAGAACCCGGCAAGCGTGAGCGATCGACCAAGCTCGACGGCCTGCCGGTAGGCGTCGGAGCCACGCTTCATTGCATGGCCACCCATCACTCCAACGATGTTCTTGTCGACGCAGAACGCATCGAGGGCGACGGTGATTCCGTGATCGTGCAGTCGTTGTGCGAGCGACTCCACCGGCGAAATCGACGAACCGCCAGCCACGCGAGCCCGTCGATAGATCTGCTGGTCAACGCAGCCACCAAAGCCGACCGAGGACAGGTCGACGTACAAATCACCGGGCGTATACAGCCGTTCAGGGGTTGCGTGATACGGCAAGTAGCCGAGTTGGTCATGCAGGCTGGCGACGAGTTCGTCGACCTCGCCCGCCCAATTTTCGCTGCTGAAGTTTGCTTCGTTGCTCGCCACGACGAAAACCGTACGCCAACCCGACCTCAGCCAGGCGCCACCTCGCCACGAGCATCCCGGGCGTGGCCGATCCGAAGAGTTCGAAGACCTCGAACAAGGTGTGCCCTCGCCGGCCGCTTCGACCCCGCCCGCCGAAACAGCGCGCCGCTCCTCCTCCGGTTTCGCCACGGTGCTGATGGCAGCCATGATCGGGCTCGCTGACGCGCTGGGATTCGACACCCCGAAGGACCGCGGTCAGATCGTTCAACTCGCCCCCGCCCTCGACACGGGTGATCTGCCGCTCGACTTCGGACCGCTGCCGCCCCTCAGCTGACGGCGCCGCAGTCACCAGCCTTAGGGAAGCGGAACGCCATCTGAGGCAGGGATCAGCCGGTACACGTCATCACGTGTGAGCGTGACCGACGTTGCCGCCGCCAGCTTCAACAAACGATCGGCGGTTTGGGTGCCGAGCAACGCAACAGGCTTGGAGGGGTGCGCCAGAACAAACGCCACCGCGATCGTTCCCCGAGACACACCCTCGCGCTCAGCCAGCTCGTCCATGATCGAGACAACCTCAGATTTTACGCCCTCGCCAGTCGCCAAGCTGCCGCCAGCAAGCGGGCTCCACGCCAGCGGCGTGACGCCTTCGCGCATGCAACGATCAAACGTGCCGTCCCGCATCGGATCGAGCCGGGTGATGGAGTATTCGGGCTGATCGGTTGCCAGTGGGAAATCAAGGAACCGCTGCAACGCATCGGTTTGGGCAGCGGTGTGGTTCGACACGCCGACCTCGCGGATTTTGCCGGCATCGCGCAGCCCGGCGAGAGCGCCAGCGACCTGCTCGGGGTGGGCGTACATGTCCGGGCGGTGCACCTGGTACAGATCGATCGTCTCGGTTTGCAGCCGACGCAAACTGTCCTCGCACGCCTTCGCCAAATACTGCGGGCTCGAGTTGTACGGGACCGGAGGCACGATGCCGCCCTTGGTGGCCAACACCATGCGATCACGCAGCTCCGGCGCTGCCGCGAGAACCTTGCCGAGCAGCACTTCGTTGTCTCCAAAGCCGGTGCCGCCCCAGTCGAGGCCGTACACATCGGCGTTGTCGATCAAGTTCATGCCCAGATCGAGCGCTACCTCGATGATGGCTTGGGATGCGGCCACGTCGTTCTTCGTGAATCGCCAGCAACCGAACCCCAACGGGCCCACCTCAAACGACCCGATCGTGCGTTGCTCACCGGACACAAGCGAAGAAACAGACATGTGGTGAAGGCTACAAACCCGCGTCGTCGAGCGGACCGGGAAGAACTCGTCTCGCGAACGTGTTCACTGCTCTCATGGATTTCGAGATCACCCCTGAAGCTCTAGAGGCCGTCCGTTCCAAGGGCGGAACCGCAGCGATCGACTTCATCAAGCCCATTGGTTGAGGTGGTGTCTCTGAGGTGTCGGTCGACACCTACCTCCAAGGCAAGAAAACAACCGGCTACCGCCGCGAGCACGTCGAAGACGTCACGATTCTGCTGGCCCCCTCGCTGCTGGACTACGCCAACAAGGTGCAGTTGGTGACCCGCAAGAAGATCATCGGCGGTAAGAAACTCATCGCGATGGCTCACCACGAACACTCGAATACCTGCCGCCACTAAGTGGCAAGGACGCAGCGGCGTTGGTGGCCCCACTAGGGAGGGGCCACCAACGGCTGCGACAATCAACTCCGCCGGGTTGATGTCATTTCTCCACAGACATCATCGTGACAGCGGTTCCTCTTTCGGTGAATGGGTAGAGCTGCCGGTCTGCCAGGCCGTTCGGACCAGCGGTGGTTGCCCGCTAGAAAAGTGTGTTCTCGCCCCACTTGGGCTCTAGACCAAGTGTGGTTCGCTCCAGATCCAACAGGAACGCCTTCGACCCAAGGCCGCCGGCGAAACCGGTGAGGGTTCCATCGGCGCCAACGATCCGGTGGCACGGGAGCATGATGGACACGGGGTTCTTCCCGTTCGCCGAGGCAACGGCTCGGGTGGCCTTCGGGTTGCCGAGATAGGTTGCCTGCTCGCCGTAGGTGGTGGTGCGGCCGTACGGAATGTCAGCCAAGCCCTGCCAGACCCGAACCTGAAACTCTGTGCCGACAAGGTCGAGCGGCACCTCGAACTGCATGCGCTCACCGGCGAAGTATTCAGTGAGCTCGCGGGCGGCTCCCTCCAGAATATCGTTCGATCCGTCGACCCTTTGGCCCAGCCGAACTCGGTTCCGTTCCTCGGTGTCGTTGGGCCACAGAATGGCTCGGAGACCTCGATCGCTGGCGACGAGGCGGAGCTGTCCCATTGGCGCCTCGAACGGGATCGTGTGGAGAGGTGAGGGATCAGAGGTGGCGGCTTGAGGCATCAGGTGCTCCATCGATGGACGGTTCGGATCGGGCCAGGTATTCGGCCCAGAGATGGTGAGTGGCGTAGGCACGCCAGGGTCGGAAGCGCTCGACGTAAGCCTCGAGCCCATCGTCGTTCTCGGCAATGCCGAGTTCGGCAGCGATGCGGCGGAGAATCAAGTCTTTGGGAGCGAAGGCGTCCGGGTCGGCGAGCGCTTTCAGGGCCACGACCCGAGCGGTCCAGGGGCCGATGCCCTTCACGGCCATCATTCGTTCCTCGGCCTCGCCGCGGTGAGCGCTCGGACCGAGGTCTACTTCGCCGCTCGCGATGGCAGTGGCTAACGAGACAAGCGCTCGTGCCCGCGGCTTCGGCATGCCGAGCGTTTCGGGATCGATGGCTGCCCATTCCTCGGCCGTGGGAAACACGTGGGTCACGCGGCCGAGCGGAGTGGCGAGTTCGGTGCCGTGTTCCTTCACCAGACGGGCACACATCCCTCGTGCTGACGCGAGCGAGACCTGTTGATGGAGGACGGCTCGTATGGCCGCATCAATGCCGTCCACCTCGCCGGGCGAACGAAGACCTGGGCGTCGGGCCACAAGCGGCCCGAACACGGGATCGGCGGCCAACACCGGTTCGATGACTGCCGGGTCAGCATCCAAATCGAGCAGCCTCCGAGATCGTTGGATGGCCGTTTGCAGATCGGCCAGATCACTCACTCGGAATCGTGCGACGATGTGACCGTCGCCCGCAGGCTGCAGCTCGACGGTCGCCGGGCCGCCCTTCAATCGGAGACTCCGGCGCAGTACGGGTTGGTCTGGATTTGTCTGATCGACGTCTTCGATCCCTTGCACCGCATGCAGCCGCATCCAGGTGAAGAGGTGTGCTGCGTGAAAGGGAGGGCGGAACGGAAGGCGAAGGTCGATCCCCATCTCGGTGACGGCCCCCGCGGCTGCCGCTGTTGATCGCCGGCCGCGAAGCTCGGTTGGCGATGAAGCAAAGACCGCTCGGATGGTGTCGTTGAACTGCCTGATGCTGTCGAAGCCAGCGGCAGAGGCCACGTCGCTGAATGGCACGTCGGTGGTTTCGATCAGCACCCGCGCTGCTCTGGCTCGTCGGGCTCGGGCGAGAGCCACCGGACTTGCTCCGACCTCGGAGTTCAGAAGACGGGTGAGGTGGCGAGTGCTGACGGCAAGGCGTTCGGCGAGGCCCAGAACGCCCTCCCGATCGATGACTCCGTCTTCGATCGCTCGCATTGCTCGAGCGACAAGATCATCCCGCCGGTTCCATTCAGGCGAGCCGGGAACGGCATCAGGGGCACAGCGTTTGCAGCTGCGGAAGCCAGCTTCCTGGGCTGCTGCGGAGGTGGGGAAGAACTGCATGTTCTTCCTTTTGGGCCGCACGGGGGTCGGGCAACTCGGACGGCAGTAGATCCCGGTGCTGCTCACTCCGACAGTCACCCAGCCGTCGAAGCGGGCGTCACGGCTTTCGACCGCACGCATCCATGCTTCGAGGGGTTCCTCTGTCAGCGTCATTCCACCAGTCTGCCTGCCCACATCACACATCACTGGCGGTTTTCAGACACCCCACTCTTCCCGACTCATCTGTGGCAACTCTGGTGCCAGACACCCGACAGGCAACAGCTCATCCATCTGTGGCAACTCTGGTGCCAGACACCCGGCAGGCAACAGATCACTCCCGAAATTTCGCTGCGCACTGCCACAGTGCCTGGGAGACTCTGAACATGGACGATGGCTTCTTCGACGGCGAGAACGCGATTCGGTACGACGAACGATCGGCTCAGCGCTTCGCCCCGGAGGTCCTCGATCCCGTTGTGGACATGCTCGAAGAGCTCGCCAACGGCGGCAGTGCTCTCGAGTTCGCAATCGGCACAGGCCGCGTCGGGCTTCCTCTGTCACAACGTGGCGTGCCTGTCACGGGCATCGAATTGTCGGCCGACATGGTCGCCCAACTGCGGGCCAAGCCTGGCGGCGAGGGCCTTCCCGTGACCGTCGGCGACATGACCACCACGAGCGTTGGAGGCACGTTCTCACTCGTCTATCTCGTCTACAACACGATCGTGAACCCTCGCACGCAGGACGGGCAAGTCGCGTGCTTCGCCAATGCGGCTGCGCATCTCTCGCCTGGCGGCCGCTTCCTCGTCGAGACGAACATTTCGCCCGTCCGCCGCTTGCCACCGGGCGAACGATTCGTCCCGTTCAGTGTGAGTCCGGAACACATTGGCATCGACGAACTCGATGTTGCGACCCAGCAAGGGATCTCACATCACACGTGGATCGAGGGCGACAACGTCACGACGATGGACTTTCGCTATCGGTTTACGTGGCCGTCTGAGCTCGACCTCATGGCAAGGCTCGCCGGGATGACGCTGGAAAATCGGTGGGAGAACTGGCGTCGAGCGCCGTTCACGAGCGAGAGCCCCACGCACATTTCGGTGTGGCGCAAGCCGTAGGAAACTGCTGCTCAGCTCTCCGGAGCGGGGAACAGCGCTCCTTGGGCGGAGCCTTCCTCTTGGCCGGTGTCGGCTGAGGCAATCGCTGCGAGGAACTCCTCACCGGTGCGCAGCTCGATGCCGAGAGCGGTGATCTTGTCGAGCTTCGCCGGGCCAGCTCCTTCGCCGGCAAAGGCAATGTCGACCGTCTTCGACGGCGAACCCGCTGGCTTGGCTCCAACAGCGATCAATGCTTCCTTCACCTCGGTGCGAGACATGCCGTCGACCGCTCCGGTGACCAGAACCTTCTTGCCTGCCAGCGGATGATCAGACGATTCGACATCGATTCGTTCAGGCATGGGCAGAGGTTCGAGGCCCAGTTCGAGGAGGCGATTGATGACCGGAGTGACCTTGATGAGATCTTCCTTCATCTCGGTACCGCGCTTTTCTTTGATGGCCTCGACCTCGAAGAGCTGATCGAGTGTGGCGTCACGGATGGCTTCAAGCGTGCGGAAATGATCGGCGAGGCGACGGGCGAACGTCTGGTTGACGTGGCGAATCTGCAGCCCTGCCATGACCTTGTCGAGCCGAGTGTCCTTCAACGCTCGCTGGGTTTCCCCCACGATCTTGTCGGCCGAGCCCTCCACTCCATCGAGCGTTCGCCATTCATCGGCGCTGAGTGCGAACACATCGGCGATGTTGCTGACCAGGCCCGCATCGATCGCCTTCTCCATCAGCACGCCAGATGCTCCGTCAAGGTCGAACGCATTGCGTCCAACCGCATTGGTCATACGTGTGAGCAGCGCGCACTCGGGGTTCGTGCACTTGGGGCGCACCTTGTCGAAGTTCAGGTCTTGGCCACACTTCGGGCACACCGTGGGTGCCACATACAGCGCAGGATCGGTGATGTCCTGATCTTCGGTGAGCGCCACGATCTGCGGGATGATGTCGTTCATCTTGGACACCGTGACCCGAGCGCCGAGGAACAACCCCTGGCGAGCGATCTGATCGGGATTGTGAAGCGATGCCCGCTGCACCATCGTTCCCGCGATGCTCACCGGTTCGGCCAGGACTCCTGTGAACGAGATGCCACCCGTCTTGCCAACGTCGAGCTCAATTCGTTCGAGCACTCCAATGCCGACCTCGGAAGCGAACTTGTAGGCCTTGGCCCATTTCGGCGTACGGCTGCCGAGACCGAGACGAGAGCGTTCGGCCGGATCGGTGGCGGAGAGCACCACACCGTCGCAGAAGTAGTCGTAGGCGGGGTCGCGAGTGACTTCGCCAATGCCATCGATCGTTGCCATCACCACCGCTGCGTCAGCGGGAAGAACCGCAGATCCGAACGGCTCGTCTGCGATCGTGACGAAGCCTTGCTTTGCCAACCAACTCAGGCCCTGGTCGCCAGCTTCGCCCTCAAGATCGGCCGAGTACGCCACGAATCGGGTGGGCACGTCGTAGGTCTTGGTGCTGTGGCTCGGCCGCGCAAGAGCTGGGCCAATCGGGTTGCGGCGATTCTTGAACGCTTCGCCTCGGCCCTCGGCGGCAGCTGCCATGTCTTCATGGGTCATCACGACTTCGCCGCGGACTTCAACCCTGTTTGGCGCACCGCTCGGTGCGGTGATCGAATCGGGCACGTTGGCAACGATCCGCCGATTGTGGGTGACATCGGTGCCCGTCCGGCCATCGCCCCGGGTGACCATGCGAGCGAGCTTTCCGTCTTCGTAGACGATGGAAAGCGCAATGCCATCGAGCTTTGGAGTAACGAAGACCGTTTGACCCTCGCCCAGAGTGGCGAGGAATTTCTCGACACCTTCAAGATCGGTGATCTTGTCGAGACTGAGCATCGGGGTGAGGTGCTCGACGTCGCCGGCTTCGATTACACCCCCGGCGACCGAGTTCAGGAAGGTCTGCGACGCTTCGTGCTCAGCGACTCCAGCATGGGCAGCCAGCTCCTCTCGCAGCGCGTCGAAAGCCTGGTCCTCCATCACCGGAGAGCCATCGCGATACGCCCGCTCTGCCTCGATCAGTTCGCCAAGAAGATCCTCGATGTCACGCACTTCCCCATTGTGCCGCCGAGCTGAGACAGTCGCTGCAGCTGAGGGGCTCGTCAGGCTGTTCGACGCTGGGGATCGTGCAGGCTCACGTCCGCAACCGAAACAGCTGATAGTTCCAATCGTCAGGTCCGAGGTCAACGATCTCTTCACTCTCGATCAGTCCGGCCGCACTCAGTAGTTCTCGGTTCTCTTCGGTTCGACGAAGATGGAACGGTCGAGGTCGGCCGTCCATCACAAACGTGCTCACGATCGAGCCCAGCGAGCCTCCCCACAGGCCAATCATGAGTGGCGATGCCGGCTCCAGCACATCGGCCATCGACCGCACCGTCGCTTCGATCGATCCTGATGGCAGATGCATGAGCGTGCTCATTGACCATCCAGCCTCGAAGGCTCCGGACCGGATGGGTGGCGTCGACACGGACCCATGGAGCACATGGAGACCGCGCTCCTTCGCGAGAAGCGCGTTGCCGTGAGCCAAATCAACACCGGAGAAGCGCAAGCCCGAATCGGTAAAGGCGGCGCCATCGATCCCTGGCCCGGCGCCAAAGTCGATCACGGACGATCGCCCCTCGCTGCGCAAGAAGTTGATGAAGGCCGTCCGCCACTCAACGCGCTCACTGTCTCGGTACGAAGTTCGAAGCCGCTGGCGAGCTTCCTCTTCATAGAAGGCACGCAGTGCTTCTTGCTCACTCTCTGCCCCGGGTGCAGCCATCGCTCCAGCATGCACTCGAATCTGTTGCCTGTCCGGTGTCTGGCACCAGAATTGCCACAGACGAGCCGGGAGCGGGTGGGAGCGGGTAACGAGGTGTCCGAGGAGAGACGGCTAGTCGCGGAGGACGTCGACGTCGTGGGGGTGGGACTCTCGCAGGCCTGCACCGGTGATCTTGGTAAGACGAGTGCGGGTGCGGAGGTCGGCGATGTCGGCGGCGCCGGCGTAGCCCATGCCGGATCGCAAGCCGCCAACCAGCTGGCCAACGAGTTCGCTGAGCGGGCCGGCGTAGCGCACTCGTGCTTCAACACCTTCGGCCACGTGCTTGGCTTCGGTCTTTTGTGCGGTTCCGTAGCGATCGGCCGCACGGCCACGCATGGCGCCGGCAGAGCCCATGCCTCGATAGGTCTTCCACATCGCACCGTCGACGAGTTCGAGTTCACCCGGAGCCTCATCGCAACCAGCAAGTGCGTTGCCGAGCATCACGGCATCGGCTCCGGCAACGAACGCCTTCACGATGTCGCCCGAAGTGACGACGCCGCCATCAGCGATGATGGGGATTCGTTCGCCTGCGCCATTGCGGAGCTGCGCTGCGGCCTGGGCGCATTCAAAGATGGCACTCATCTGCGGCATACCAGCGCCCGCCACGATGCGAGTCGTGCAGATCGAGCCGGCACCGACGCCGACCTTGATCACGTCGGCTCCTGCCTCGGCCAGCGCCTCGACGCCTTCACGGGTGACCACGTTGCCGCCGATCACGGTGACCTCGGGCCACCCCTTCTTGATCGTGCGCACGGCCTCGACCACGCCGCGGGTATGGCCGTGGGCGGTATCGATCACGAGCATGTCGACCCCGGCAGCAGCCAGGGCCTCGGTGCGCTCGGCGGTGTCGGTCACCCCAACGGCGGCGCCCACACGCAGGCGGCCAGAGTCATCGAGCGAAGCGTTCGGCTTCTCCACTCGCTTGCGAATGTCCTTCACGGTGATCAAGCCCTGCAGCACCCCGGCCTCATCAACCAGCGGCAGCTTCTCGATCCGGTGCTTGTGCAGCACGGCGACGGCCTCGTCGAGCGTGGTGCCAACCGGAGCCGTGACCAACGGCTCGGCAGACATGAACTCGGTGACCGAGCGGTGATCGTCGTCCCTGGTGCAGAAGCGAACGTCGCGGTTGGTGAGGATGCCGACGAGACGGCCTCCCTCATCACAGATCGGCACGCCACTGATCTTGTGGCGAGCCATCATCGCCTCGGCGTCACCGAGAGTGGACGACGGCGGCAGCGAGATGGGGGCCGTGATCATGCCGGACTGCGCCCGCTTCACCCGATCAACTTCGGTGGCCTGGTCCTCGACGGAGAGGTTGCGGTGCAGCACACCAATGCCGCCTTCGCGGGCGAGCGAGATGCACAGGGGCGCTTCGCTCACGGTGTCCATGGCGGCGGAGAGCAGCGGCACGCGCATGGTCATGCCGTCGATTTCGGTCGTGGTCTCCACCTCGTGCGGCAGGACCTCGCTCCAGCCGGGCACGACAAGGAGGTCGTCGAACGTGAGCGATTCGAAGTGTCCGAAAAGTTCGGCATTCGGTGATGGTGTGGGTGAGGTGGTCATGCTCAAGCTCCTGCTGTCGTTTCTGCTTCGGCAGTACTGGTTTTGATCGTGCTGGCTTCACGGGCGGCTTGGTCGAGAGCAATCTCTTCGAGGACGGTGCGAATGCACTCGACGAAGAGTTCGTGTTCGACTTGGTGGACCCGGACTTGGTAGGCCTCGAGTGAGTCGCCCGGTTCGTAGCGCACCACTCGGGTACCGATCACGGGGCCGTCGTCGACACCTTCATCGGGCACCCAGTGCACCATGACGCCGCCCTCGGCGATGTCGCCTGCTTCGAGTGCGGCGTGAGAACGCTCGATGGCGTGCAGCCCAGGGAACTGGCCGGGCAGCGCGGGGTGGAGGTTCACGGCCTGGAAGCGCTGGAGGAATCGATTGCCGAGCAATCGCATCCAACCGGCCATCACCACAAGCGTGGGCTCGTGTTCGCCGACGACATGGGCGAGGACGCCGTCGTAGATCGCACGGCGGCGGCCATCGACAGGCACATGGGTAGCAGGAATGCCGGCCGAGCGGGCTCGTTCGAGTCCGAAGGCGTCGGCCCTGTTGGCAACGACTCCCACCACCTCCGCGTCGAGCGAGCCCGGTTCTCCTGCGGGTAGCGCACAGGCATCCATGATCGCTTGCAGATTGGTCCCCCCGCCGGAAACGAGCACCACGAGGCGGGCAGTCATCGTGAGTCCCTCAGACGAGGGTGACACCCTCAGAGTCAGTGACTTCGCCGACGACGTAGGTGGACTCGGGGACGGCAGCCCGGAAGGCCTCGACATTCTCCGGAGACACGATGGCCACCATCCCAATGCCCATGTTCCAGATCCGGTGGGCCTCAACCATGCCAACCCCGGCCTCGGACTGGAGCCACTGAAACAGCGGCGGCGTTTCCCACGCGGAGGTGTCGACGTGGGCGCCCAGTCCGGGTGGCAGGCAGCGCGGAATGTTGTCGGGGAAGCCGCCGCCAGTGAGGTGGGCAAGCGACTTGACCAAACCAGCATCAAGGGCGTCAGCCAGAGGCGCCAGGTAGGAGCGGTGCGGGGCCAGGAGTGCTTCGCCGAGCGGCACGTCGGAGCCGGGCACTGGATTCTCGAAACCGTGCGAAGCGCCGAGCTTGCGGGCAAGTGAATAGCCGTTGGTGTGGAGCCCGTTGGACTCGAGCCCAACGAGCACATCGCCAGCGGCGATATCGGGCGAGGGCAGCAGATCCTTGCGATCAACGGCACCAACCATCGTCCCGGCAACGTCGACGCCGCCGGGCACGATCAGATCGGGCACCTCCGCTGTCTCGCCACCAAGAAGCACGCAGCCGTTCTCCTTGCAGGCAGCAGCCATGGAACGCACGACGACACCAACGATGTCGGGATCGAGTTGGCCGGCGGAAATCGTGTCGAGCATGAAGAGCGGACGAGCGCCCTGCACAAGCACGTCGTTCACGCCATGGTTCGTGATGTCGGCGCCGATGCCCTCCCACATGTTGAGCTCGGCCGCCAGCACGGTCTTGGTGCCACACGTGTCGGTCGAGCTGACCAAGAGCGGCTGCTCCATACCCATGTTGGCGATGTCGAACACGCCACCGAAACTGCCGACTCCGGCAACCACCCGCTCGTTGTGGGTCTCCTTGACGGCCTCGGCAATCTGCTCGATCGCCTCGTCGCCGGCAGTGAACGACACGCCGGCTGCGGCGTAGGCATCTTCTGCGGCGGCATCGTTGGAAGGGGTGCTTGCTTGCTGGTCTGCGCTCACGATGAAGCTCCGTCTAGGGCTCGGAATCCGATGTCACGTCGGGCAAAGAGTTTGGGTTCGGCGGCCACGATTTCGGCCACCACAGCGTTGGCGGCGTCGAGGGCGCCACGCAGGTCGGTGCCAGTGGCCACGATGTTGAGGACACGTCCGCCGTTGGACACGAGTGAGCCGTCATCGGCCATTGCGGTACCAGCGTGGATCAGCTGCACCGGCGGCTCGATGGCAACCTCGGGTATCGGCACGTGCTTGGCAGCAGGGCCGGGATAGCCCTCAGCGGCAACAACAACGATGGCGGCGGCACCCGGTGAGAGCGCCAGTTCGTGCTCGGCGAGCGATCCGTCGGTGCAGGCCATCATGATTTCGAGCGCATCTGATTCGAGAAGCGCAAGCAAGATCTGCGCCTCGGGATCACCGAAGCGAGTGTTGTATTCGATGAGCCGAGGGCCATCAACAGTGAGCATCAACCCGGCGAAGAGCATTCCAACAAACGGGCTGCCCTCCGCAGCCATGCCATCAACGGTTCGCTGAAGGAACGTGGCCACAAGCTCGTCGTACTGCTCGGCGGAGATGCCAGGAACCGGGCTATACGCACCCATACCGCCGGTGTTCGGGCCGGTGTCACCCTCATCCACTCGCTTGTGGTCTTGCGCCGTGGGAAGGCCACGAGCAACGACGCCATCGCAGAAACCGATGAGCGACACTTCGGGGCCCTCAAGGCGTTCTTCCAGAAGGATTCGAGCACCGGCGGCTCCGAGCGTCTCGCCAGAGAGCATGGACCGAATGGCCTCGACCGTCTCCTCACGAGACTCCGGAATCACCACGCCCTTGCCTGCAGCGAGGCCGTCGGCCTTGACCACCACGGGCACGGCGAGTTCATCCAGCCAGGCGATGGCCGGCTCGGCCTCGGTGAAGGAGGCGATACGCGGGCCAGGGATGTTGTGCCGGGCGGCGAACTCGCGGGTGAAGGTCTTCGAGCCTTCGAGCTGGGCGGCCGCTCGGGTTGGACCGAAGGCACGAATGCCGGCGACGGCGAGCGCATCAACAATGCCGGCGACCAGCGGCACCTCGGGTCCGACAACCACAAGGTCGGTGTTGTTGGCCTGGCACCAGGCGATCACGGCGCCGTGGTCGGAAACATCGAGCGTCACGTTGTGAGCGCTCGTGCCGGGGTTGCCCGGAGCGACGGCCAGCGAGGTGAGCAGCGGGGACTGCTGGATGGCCAACGCCAAGGCGTGTTCCCGCCCACCCGAACCGATCAGTAGGACCCTCACGTCGGCTTCCCCATCAACCCAGCACTCCGTCGAAGCGCTGCTTGGTGTTGAGCAGACTGAGTTGAACGGGGATCGGGTAGTCGCCCGTGAAGCAGGCGTTGCAGTAGCCGTCTTCGCGCCCGAGCGCTTGCATCATTCGCTCAACAGAAAGGAAGCCGAGCGAGTCGGCGCCGATGTGTTCGGCGATCTCGTCCACCCCCAACTGGTGGGCGATGAGTTGCTCGTAGGTGCCCATGTCCACACCGAAGAAGCACGGGTGCGCAATCGGCGGGCAGGTGATGCGGACATGCACTTCAGTGGCTCCTGCGTCTCGCACCATGCGCACGAGCGGTCCGGAGGTGGTGCCCCGCACGATCGAATCATCGATCACGATGACCCGCTTTCCTCGGATGTTCTCCTCGAGCATGTTGAACTTCATCTTCACGCCTTGACGGCGGAGCTCGTCGGTGGGCTCGATGAAGGTGCGGCCGATGTAGCGGTTCTTGACGAAGCCCTCGTTGTAGGTGATGCCCGAAACGGCGGCGTAGCCGATAGCGGCGGGCATCGAGGAGTCCGGCACGGGGATGACCACGTCGGCGTCGACCGGGTGTTCCCTGGCCAGTTCAGCGCCGAGACGCTGGCGAGACTGGTGGACTGAGAGCCCGTCCCACACGGCATCGGGGCGAGAGAAGTAGATGTGTTCGAAGGTGCAGCGAGCCTGTTCTGCTTTCGCAGGCACGGCCTGGTGGCTGCGAACGAGCGCTCCTTGCAGGACCACGATTTCGCCCGGTTCGATCTCTCGGATGTTCTCGCAGCCCAGTGTTTGTAGCGCGCCAGTTTCGGAGGCGACGACGTGGCCGCCAGATGGCAGCTTGCCCATCGAAAGTGGGCGGAATCCCCAGGGGTCACGGCATGCCACCACCTTCGTACCAGCGATAATCACGAGGCTGAAGGCGCCCTCCCAGTGCGGGATGGTGGCGGCGAGGCGCTCTTCCCAGTTGTCGCCCTCGGCCGCAGCCAACATCAAAGCGATGACTTCTGAGTCCGACGATGACTGGAGCCCAGCGCCACGATCCAGCAGCTTCTGACGGAGCTGGTCGGTGTTCACCAGGTTGCCGTTGTGGGCAACTCCAAGCGGCCCATGCATGGTCTCCACTACATAGGGCTGCACGTTGCGCTCAGAATTGGCGCCGGTGGTGCTGTACCGGTTGTGGCCAATGGCCATGCCGCCAACGAGGTGATCGAGCTTTCCAGCGCTGAAGACCTGATTGACCAGGCCTTGCCCCTTCTCCAGCCGCACCGAGCGGCCGTCCGCGACGGCGATGCCTGCCGCCTCCTGCCCTCGGTGCTGCAGTGCGTACAGGCCGAAGAAGGCCATACGTGCGGCGTCCTCGCCCGAGGTCGAGATACCGATGACCCCGCACTCTTCTTTGGGGTGGTCGTCCTCCCCGAAAGTGACCGGATCAGCGTTGGTGCTCACGACAGGAAGTCTCCGAGGTTGGCGGTGATGCGTTGCATAGCTGGTTGTTCTCCGGGAACGAAGCTGGTGCCCGTCAGCCGTTCGAACAGTTCGATGTAGCGACGAGAGGTGGCGACCCAGACGTCGTCGGGTAGCGCGGGCGGTTCGCCGTCGCCGCTGTATCCCTTGGCTTTCAGTGCGATACGCACGGGTTCTTTGTCGAAGCCTTCAGGCGAGCGGCCAGCATTCACGGCGTCGTCGACTTCGTCGGCGTTCCAGAACCGGCTGGAGTCGGGTGTGTGCAGCTCGTCGATCAACACGACGTCGCCGTCGGCGTCGAGTCCGAACTCGTACTTGGTGTCGGCCAGAACGAAACCGGCGCCATCAGCGACTTCGCAGCCGCGGGCAAAAAGCCTGAGCGCCGCCGAGGCGACTTCTTCCCACACTTCTGGAGCAACGAGGCCCTCGGCGAGAATGGCCGCCTCGGTGGTCGGCATGTCGTGCCCACCTGCCTGGGCTTTGGTGGTCGGCGTGATGATGTGAGCGGGCAGCGGGCCGTGCGGCACGAGGCCTTCGGGGAACACGTGGCCATACATTTCTCGCTCACCGGCCAGGTAACGAGGCAGCACGGCGGTGTCGGTCGACCCCGTCAGTCGAGCCCGGACGACGATCTCGACGGGCAGCGGCGTGACATCCCGGCAGATGGTGGCGTTCGGGTCCGGAATCGAGACGATGTGGTTCGCCACGATGTCGGCCGTCTGTTCGAACCACCAGGCGGCGAGTTGGTTGAGGACCTGACCCTTGTGGGGTACAAGGCCAATCACGCGGTCGAACGCGCTCAGACGATCGGTGGTGACGAGGAGGCGCTGTCCGTCGGGCAGCGGCCAGGCTTCACGAACCTTGCCTGAGGTGCGTCCGGGGAGGTCGAGATCGACCGTCTCCAACGTGTCGATTCCTTCAGCAGTCACTCGACGAGCACTCCCCACAGGCAACGAAACAGGCTCGGACTTTGCCCGTTCGACTCAACCAGTTCGTTCGCTGAGCAGTCTGACGCTCCTGTCATTGCACGGCTCACCCAAGCGCCCGTTTCAACAAAAAGTTGCTGTGCCCGATTCGCTGTTGCTTGGTCACAGCAGCTTCGTTGCGTGGCCCATTTTCCGGCCCGGCCGGATCTCTTCCTTGCCGTAGAGGTGAACGCGCCACGAGCCCTCCTCAAGAAGAGCTGGGACTCGGTCCACATCCTCGGCGATCAGGTTGTCCATCACGCACGCCCTCCCGGCGGTGGACCCGAGCGATTGCCCGGTGATAGCGCGGATGTGCTGCTCGAACTGATCGACCGAGCAGGCGAGCTCGGTCCAATGACCCGAGTTGTGCACCCGGGGAGCGAACTCGTTCGCTATCAGCGCGCCGTCGGCCATAACGAAGAGTTCAAGACCCAGCACGCCGACGTACTCCAGTTCTTGTGCGAGTTGGCGCCCGATCGAGCGGGCCTCCGAAAGCACACCCTCGCTGATGGGGGCGGGGGCGGTGGAGCGAGACAGAATTCCGTTGACGTGCTCGTTGTGGGAGGGCAAGAAGGTTCGAGCGTCGCCGTTGAGCGAACGGCAAGCGATCACCGAGATTTCGAGGTCGAAATCGACAACCCCTTCGGCGATCGACGGTGCCGACCCGAGCTGAACGAACGCATCGGCGGGCACGGCGCCATCAATGCGAACCTGCCCTTTGCCGTCGTAGCCGAAGCGGCGTGTCTTCAGGATTGCCCGCCCTCCGAGGTGTGCGGCAGCGGCGACGGCGTCTGCTTGGGAATCGACCGTGCGGAACGGAGCGACGGGGAGGCCGATGTCGGCCAGGAACTGCTTCTCGACAAGGCGGTCCTGGGACACAGTGAGGGCGTGAGCGTTCGGGCGGAGCGGTGGCCCGCCCGCTGCGTGCCGTTCCTCGATCAGCGCAGCGCTGGTGCTTGGCACGTTTTCAAACTCGTAGGTGATGACGTCGCACCGCTCCACGAGTTCGGCGAGTGCGTCGGCATCGTCGTATGCGGCCACGATCTGGGCGTTGGCCACCTGAGCGGTCGGGCACGGGTCGGCCGGGTCGAGGACGATGACCGGGTGGCCCAAGCGCCCTGCGGCCATGGCCAGCATCCGGCCGAGTTGGCCTCCACCGATGATGCCGATGGTGGCTGCGGGGCGGAGGGCGGGAGCGTCAGCGTGTCGTTCGGGGTTGGGTTCGGCGTGGTTCATGACTCGTCCGGGAGGTCGACCGGGGCTTGGGCTACGGCGTGGGTGCGGGCAGCTCGCCACGCGTCGAGTCTGCCAGCCAGCGCATCGTCGGCCAGCGCTAGGACGGCGGCGGCGAGGAGCGCCGCGTTGGTGGCTCCCGCCTTGCCGATGGCGAGGGTGCCGACGGGGATGCCGGCCGGCATCTGCACGATGGAAAGGAGGCTGTCTTCGCCCGAAAGCGCACGGGATTGCACGGGCACGCCGAACACGGGCAGTGGCGTGAGCGCTGCGGTCATTCCCGGTAGATGGGCCGCTCCCCCAGCTCCAGCGATGATCACCTGGAAGCCCTCGCCCTTCGCCGCTCGGGCGAAGTCATACATGCGGTCAGGCGTTCGGTGGGCCGAGACGATGCGAGCGTCATAGCCAACATCGAGCTCGTCGAGCACCTCGGCAGCGTGCTTCATCGTGGGCCAGTCAGACTGGCTTCCCATGATGATGGCCACGCGTGGAGCATGGGCGGTTAGTGCGGATGAGGGTCCGGGCGTCTCTGGCACTTGGGCGAGCCTACCCGCGACTCGCCGGACCGTTCCCCCTCAGCGTTCTGCGCGCTTTCAACGGGGTTGGGTCCCGAACAAAGTGCGCGGAAAGCGCTGTGATGCGGCTTCAGCGCCTGCAAGGATGCGGACGTGATCATTCGACGAGAACAAGCCTCTGATGCCGACCGCGTCGAGGAGATTCACCGCCTCGCTTTCGGCGATGAAGTTGAGCCCGCGCTCGCGGTCGCTTTGCGAACTGATGGCGCCTGTCCGGAATTCAGTCTGGTGGCAGAGTCGGACGGCATGGTGGTCGGCCATGTGGTGTGCAGCCGCGGCTCGATTGTTCGACCGGGTGGGGCGAGTCCGCTGCCAGCTCTGGGCCTCGGCCCCATTGGGGTGATGCCAGAACTCCAACGATCCGGCACAGGCAAGGCGTTGGTGCACACCGTCCTCGGCGCCGCCGACGCGGCCAACGAACCGCTGGTCGCCCTTCTCGGCAGTCCCGACTACTACGGGCGATTCGGGTTTGTGGCGTCTGCCTCGGTTGGCATCTCACCTCCCGATCCCGCGTGGGGCGAGTACTTCCAGGTCCGGACGCTCTCGGCCTTTTCACCCGAATGCGCTGGGCACTTCGTGTACGCCGCTCCGTTCCAAGACCTGTGAGACCATAAGAAACGTGTCTCTCGAGCTCGCAGCGCAGGATCTGGAACCCCTCGTCCAACGACGGCGGGTGCTCCTCATCGGGGAACCTCCGGGCACCGAGGAGTTTCCTGGTCTGGTGCTGGAGCTCGCTCGGCAGGGTTTGGCATCGGGGCATGAGGTGATCGTGGGGCTCGAGGTCCCCATGACCGAGGAGGTCGAGCTCGGTCCTGTCGGCCCGTTCTGGCATCGGGCAGCAGAGTTTCAGGATGGGCGTTCAAGTACGGCCATGGCTGGGCTCGTCGAGGAGTTGGCCCTCATGCGGAGAAACGGCGACAAGATCGAAACCGTGGCGATGGACGGTCCGTGGGTTGCCCCTGGCTCAGCATTGCCGCTCGAGCATGTCGGTCTGCTGGACACGCCGCGAGACGAACTCATGGCCACGAATCTGCTGGCTGTTATGGACCGCACACCTCGGGCATTCACGATCGTGATGGCCGGAGCGATGCACACGACCTTGCATGCTGAGGCCTGGCGCACCCTTG
This sequence comes from Caprella mutica, assembly GCA_947561585.1. Classification (NCBI taxonomy): domain Eukaryota; kingdom Metazoa; phylum Arthropoda; class Malacostraca; order Amphipoda; family Caprellidae; genus Caprella; species Caprella mutica. Next base: position 3,198,116 of record CANNZV010000001.1, on the reverse strand, counting down.
GGTCGATCTTGGGCCCCTGGTTTCCCACACTCACCGCCCTCTATGGACAGCTCACGGGCGGCACTCGCTGGATTCTGCCTGTCGATGCAAGTGAGGGAGCGGTCTTCGCCGTGCCCGATCTCGAGCTGCCCGCCGGAGCGCTTTGGGCCGACGAAATCGGCGCCGACGGCCACCACGGTTATCTCAACATCGGCCACGTCACCGCCTCTCCCCCACAGGTGAGACCGTGACCTCGTGACCGTGCGCCTACGGCATTGGAGTGAATTCGGTGCGGTGAAGGCGGATGGGTTCTAGGTTGCGGCGATGGCTGATCTGAAGGTGTGGCGTTCCCCCAAGGTGGAGATTCGTACGAGCGCGGTGGGCGGTCGAGGCATCTTCGCCGCGGAGCGCATTGCTGCGGGCGAGGTCGTCGCAGTGAAGGCCGGCCACGTCATTCATGCCAGCGAGGTCGATGCTGTGACCGAGGCGGCGGGCGACTACACCCTCCAGATCAGTGACGATCTGTTCCTTGGTCCTCGAACCGTCGACGAAATCGACGATCTCGTTGTGATGATCAACCACTCATGCGATGCGAACGTTGGTTTTGAAGGTGTGAGTTACGTGGCGATCCGCGCCATCGATCCCGATGAGGAGATCTGCCACGACTACGCCATGGCCCGCACGCTCCCCTACGAGATGGCCTGTCTGTGCAGCACGGAGGTCTGCCGTGGGACCGTCACTCACGAGGATTGGCGGCTCCCAGAATTGACCGAGCGTTACGGGCGCTACTTCATGCCACACATTCTTCGTCAGCTCGACGAGTGACCGCGCCGAACCAGCGAGGCACTCGCCCCGCGTTGTTCGCCACGGCGGACGGTTCGAACACCGAGAGCTTCCGCCCTTCGGATTGGGCACTCATTCTTGCTGTCGGCTCCATCTGGGGCTCGTCGTTTCTGTGGATCGCTATCGGTCTCGATGCTTTTCATCCGGGCGCAGTGGCGTGGATGCGGGTGCTGTTCGGTGCGTTCGCCATTTGGTTGGTGCCTGCGGCGAGGCGGCCGGTCGATCGTGCTGATTGGCCGGGGATGGCCGCCGTTGGCGTGTTCGGCAATGCGGGGCCGGCGCTCTTTTTCGCCTTTGCTCAGCAACGGGTCGAGTCGTCGGTGGCCGGGATGCTCAACGCTTCGTCGCCGATCTTCATTCTCGCCGTGGCCGTCATGCTCACGAGGAAGATGCCCGGACGTCAGCAGTTGATTGGCTTGGCGGTTGGCCTTGTTGGGGCGTTGACGATGGCGTGGCCGAACGTCGTCGGTGCTGACGCGCAACCGCTCGGGGTGCTGCTGGTGTTGGGTGCGGTGTCTTGCTACGCAACGTCGAACAACATCATTCCGCCGCTTCAGCAGAAGTATGGCGGGCCGGCCGTGGTGGCGAGGGCGCTGTTGTTCTCCTCGTTCATCCTGTTGCCGTTTGGCGGCTACGGCCTCACCAACTCCACGTTTGCGTGGGGTTCGTTCATTGCCGTGCTTCTGCTCGGTGTTGTTGGCACCGGACTTGCCCGCACGTTGTTTGCAACGGCGATCGGCCGTGTGGGAGCGCCTCGGGCAGCCGTTGTTGGCTACTTCGTTCCGATCTTCGCAACGATTCTGGGCGTCGCCATTCGCAACGAATCGCTGCACCCGCTGGAAGTTCTGGGGACGGCGATCGTGCTGTTCGGCGCCGCCGTTCTCGGCCGGTCCCGATCTTGAAGCTCGCTGCGTTAGATGCGTTCGAAGTAGCGACGGCGTTCCCAGTCGGTGACTGAGCGGTTGTAGGCGTCGGCTTCGATCTGAAAGAAGCGTCCGTAGTGAGCCACGACTTCGTCACCGAACAACCTGATGCTCTCGGATGAGTTCTGGAAGATCTCGGTTGCTTCGGCGAGGGTCGCTGGCACCTGCTGCTCGTGGAATGCCGCGTACTGGTCGCCGTCGGCGGGGGGAGGCGGCTCGGTCTTGCGGGACACGCCGTCGAGTCCGCTCGCCAGCGCAGCCGCGAGTGCCAGGTAGGGGTTGGCGTCGGCTCCCGGAATGCGACATTCGATGCGGAGCGAGTTTCCGGAGCCCACAACGCGGAACCCGGCGGTGCGGTTGTCGGTTGACCAGGCAATTCTCGTGGGTGCCCACGATGCGTGCTGGTACCGCTTGTAGGAGTTCACCGTTGGCGCGTAGAACGGCATGAGGTGATGGGTGTGTTCCATCCAGCCGCCGAGGAACCACCGGAAAATGTCGGTGCGATACCCGTCGATGCCGTCAGAGAATGCGTTGCGGCCGTCGTGCCACAGGCTGAGGTGGAGGTGGCAGCTGCTGCCGGGTGTGTCGGGGATTGGTTTGGCCATGAATGTGACACTCATGTCCATCGATTCGGCCAGCGTCTTGAGGCACTGCTTCATGATCACATGGCGGTCCGCCATCTCCATGGCCGGGGCGTACCGCAGGTTGATTTCGTGCTGACCCATGGCCGCTTCGCCCTTTGAGCTCTCCACGGGGATGCCTGAAGCTTTGAGCGCCCGCCGGGCCGGGCCGACGAACTTTTCGGTGCGAGCAGATTGATGCAGGTGGTAGTCCTCCACGTGCCTTCCGGACGGTTTCACGTTCCGGTAGTCCTTGGCGTGGGCTATCTCGTAGCTGTCTTCGAAGATGAAGAACTCGAGTTCGGACGCGGCGGCGCTGCCGACGTTCGCCCGGCTGAGGGCATCGATTTGGCGTTGCAGGATGGTGCGGGGCGAGATGGAGACGATTCCGTCGGCGCCCTCCACCACATCGCACAGCACGATGGCGGTGCGTTTCTCCCAGCCGGCGATTCGAAGCGTGTTCAGATCGGGGATGAGGTGCATGTCGCCGAAGCCGCCAGCCCAGTCGGCGAAATCGAAGCCCGGGAGCGGATCCATTTCCATGTCGGCGGTGAACAGGTAACGGCAGGCGTGGGTGCCTTCATCGATGGATTCGCAGAAGAAGTCGGCGTCGAAGCGTTTGCCCATGAGCCGGCCGTAGTGGTCGGTGAAGCCGACGATCACGGTGTCGATGGCGTCCTCGCCGGCCAATGATTGGAGTTCGGACAGTGTCAGAGTTTCGCCGCTCATGGACGAGAGTCTGGTGTATCTCTGGTGGTTATGTCGGCACCCGCGACCGGTTCTGGTGCCAGGCCCGCCGGTAGGGTCCGATTCGTGCCTGCTGAGATTCACCCCGCCATCGCCCACCTCGCACCGCTCCTTGGGGTTTGGCGCGGCCGCGGGACGGGGCACTATCCAACGATCGACGATTTCGCTTACCTCGAGGAAGTCACGATCGGGCATGTCGGCAAGCCGTTCCTCACGTATTCCCAGAAGACCCGCCACGCCGACACGGGGCTCCCTCTTCACGCCGAGGCCGGGTTCTTCCGGCCGGTGGCCGTGGACGCGATTGAGCTTGTTCTGGCGCAGCCGTCGGGCATCGTGGAGATTGATGAGGGCAGCCTCTCGGTGACCGAAGATGGCGTGCGTTTCGACATCGCTTCGGCCCTCGTCGCCACGTCATCCACTGCGAAAGATGTGGCGTCGGTCCGCCGAGTTGTGACGGTGGCGGGAGACGAGCTTCGCTACGACGTGGAGATGGGCGCCGTCGGGCTTGAGCTCCAGCATCACCTCAACGCCGCACTCACTCGGGAGACGTCAGAATGACGGCGCGTCGCATCATCATCGACACCGATCCGGGGCAGGACGACGCCGTCGCGATCCTCGCTGCGTTGGGGCGGCCCGACGCTCTCGATGTCCTCGCTATCACGACGGTGGGCGGCAATGTCCCTCTTGAGCGAACGACCGAGAATGCGTTGATGCTTGTGGAGTTGTCCGGCCGCACCGACGTGCCCGTGTACGCCGGCTTCCCTGGTCCGGCTGACCGCCCGTTGGTCACCGCCGAATACGTGCACGGGCCCACCGGCATCAACGGCGCAAACCTGCCCGATCCCACGATTGAGGCGGCCGCTGGCCATGCGGTCGACGCCATCATCGATCTCCTCGATTCGTCGGGGGAGGCAGACGCTCCGGAAGGCAACAGCATCACGTTGTGTGTGCTCGGCCCGCTCACCAACATCGCTGCGGTGTTCGAGCGCCGGCCGGATCTTGTGCCCAACGTGGCCGAACTCGTGTTGATGGGCGGCGGCCACTTCGAGGGCGGCAACGTCACCCCGGCGGCCGAGTTCAACATCTTCGTTGACCCCACTGCCGCGGCCGTCGTGTTCGCTTCTGGGGTGCCCCTCGTGATGATGCCGCTCGACGTCACGCATCAGGCGCTCACCTCGCCAGAACGCATCGCCGCGTTCCGCGAACTGAACACTCCTGCCGGCATCTGCACTGCTGGGATGCTCGACTACTTCGAACGGTTCGACATCGAGCGCTACGGGTCCACGGGCGGGCCCCTGCATGACCCGTGTGTCATCGCTTATCTCCTCGAGCCGGAGATCTTCAGCGGCCGCCACTGCAACGTCGAGATCGAGACCGAATCGGCCCTCACGCTGGGCGCCACTGTCGTTGATTGGTGGGGTGCCACCGAGCGGGAACCGAACTGCTTTGTGTCGAACGCTCTCGACGCTGACCGCTTCTTCGCCCTCCTCACCGACGCCATCGGAGGCCTGTAGGCACTGTTGCTTTGATCGATCGCGGGTCGACGCGCGTGCCTTCATTCGGTGACGTTGACTTCTTCTCAGATGACTTCGGCGAGTTCGTCGAACGCTTTGATCAGGCGGAGGTGTGGCGTGGTTTCGGTTCCGAGTTCGTAGTGTCCGCGGCGGATGTTCTGGATGAGAGCATGGCCTTTGACAACGACTGAGGCAGTTCTGTCGCGTTTGAGTCCGCGCATCGACCGAAGCCGAGCTTTGAGTCGGCCGTGGTCGCACTCGACGCGATTGTTCTGATGTTGTTCGGTGTTGTGGAAGGCGTTCGGGATGAGCTGCTCGATCGTAGTCTCGAGCGCTTGGGCCAGATCGGTGACGACTTCGTCAGGTTCGCCGTGAGCGGTCAAAGCACCGGTGAAGAATCTGCGAGCTGCGCCGATATCACGCTTGATCGAGACGTAGACGTCGATGACTTGGCCGTACTGATCAACAGCGCGGTAGACGTAGCGCCAGTTCCCGGAGACCTTCACGTAGGTTTCGTCCACGAACCAGCGGCCGCCGACTGCGTGGCGGCATGGTCGTGCCGCGTCGATCAGTAATGGAGTGAAGCGCTGCACCCATCGATAGATCGTGACATGGTCGACGTCGATGCCACGTTCGGCCAGGAGTTCTTCGACGTCTCGATAGGACAGCCCGTAGCGGAGGTACCAGCGGACCGCCAACAAGATCACCTCGGGCGGGAATCGAAAGCCAGCAAACGCCGACCGATCAAACGAGGGAGAAACGACACGACGATGGCTCATCCCAACAGCCTCGCCGACCTAGCACCGGATCTGTCGACGCAACAGTGCCCTTCCAGATCACCGAAGACCAGATATCCGCCGAATCAACCTGACAGGACACTAGCCCAACTGCATATCCGGCGTCATGTGCGGCCAGAGTGCTCGATATCGCTCTTCGACATCTTGGGCGCCTACCCCTTGTTGAACACTGTCATACGATCTATTCTCTCCGTATGACAATGATAAGTTTCAGGGTCGATGAGGATGAGGCAACAGCCGCCCAACGCTGGGCAGACGAACTGGGTATGGACAAATCTGAACTGCTCCGCCAGGCGTTGCACCGTCATCTCACTCGACTTGCCTCCGAACATGACGCCGAAGCGTGGTTCGAGACTCCACTCACAAGCGACGAATCGGCGATCGCTCAGATCGCTGATTGGGGACCCGCCGAAGATTGGTCGGACTGGGCCGATGCGTAACGGCGAAATCTGGTTCGCTGAGACCCCAGGCGGGGATCGCCCGGTGCTGGTTCTGACCCGAGATCCGGTCGCAGATCGGATTGGATCAGTGGTCGTGGCAGCGATCACACGGACCATCCGAGGTCTCGTCTCTGAGCTGGAACTGACGCCCGAGGACCGCGTACCCACCGACTGCGTCGTCAACTTCGACAACATTCACACGATTCCGCAAGCTGCATTTAGGCGAAAGATCACGATGCTCGAGCCACCCCGGCTTGCTCAGGCGTGCCAGACACTCCGCGATGCCACAGGGTGCTGAGCGAAGCCAACCGCGCCGCATAGTCGCGACCCCAAACGTAAGGCGGCCACTCGGCATCCGGCGAAGTGTGCGGCCGGTTGGCCATTCGCGGCCGCCCATAATCACCCATCGGCGTGTCGCACCTCATGCCGGTTCGGTCGATGACCGCAGCAGCTGAACTCGGTCTACGAGCAGGCCTTGGTGAACACCCCAACACCCACTGGTCATGCGCTGTATCTGACACATAGGCGTGCAGCGCTTTTCGCGATTCGCTCACCGCTGGCTCCTCGGAGTTGTCTGCGCCCGACGGGTCAAGGTCGGGTCCCAGCATTAGCGGACTGGAAAACAACGATAGGGATTTGAGAGCAGCTGAGCGATCCTGAATTCCCTGGTCAGCGGTCTGTGCTCTGAGCTCGCAGGGCTGCAGACAGTGTCGCTGACGATCTACTTCTATTACGGGCCCGGCTCTCTGAAACCCCTGGATTCGGCCGGTTTGATCTCACTAACGTTGATTCTTGGTCCGCTAATGCTGGGACCCGCGCTAGCGGGCCCTCAGTTGTCCTCGCAACGCGGCTGGGCTACGGCTTGCGCGTGAGTTCTTGATTCCGCAGCTGTCACAACCATTGATGAGCAGGACAAGAGCAGCGCAGCCTCAGCGACTACCTACTCCTCCAGTTCTCCACCGATGGTAAATATCGTAGTCCCCGTGATGCAGTCTCCCTCCTCGGCAACGACGTGGTCGCGACCAGATTTGGTGTCGACGATCACCACGTCATTGTTGAAGCAGAAGTTGAAGGCGCTCTCATCGTCGGTGAGCAAGGTGGTCTCAACCACGACGCTCTGGCCATCAAATCCGAGCGGGGTCCGTTCGGCAACGCCGAGTCGTTGAGCGTCCTCCTCACTAAATCGCAGTTCGATGTCCCGGGACCACACCCCTTCGAACGAGTCAGTCACGCTCGAGTTGCCTGGGTGGGAGATGTTGACCTTGATTTTCACGAAGGACTCGAGGGGTTCGGCCTCTCTGGGCAGCAGTGCCGCACATCCAGCTGTGGCGAGCAGCAGCGTTGCCAGAACTGCTCGAAGACAAGCGTGTCTGATTTGAGTCATGTTGAGTCTTCGGTTCCTTCATGGTCGCACTTGACCGAATCGGTTCCGCGATCGGCGATGCGAGACGTTTCGAGTGTTCAGTTGAGGCTGACGTAGCGGATTGCTTGGTTTCCTGGGTCTGTCATGTAGATGCGGTTGCCGATGGTCGTGAAACCTCCGGCCAGTAAGAGCCCGTGGCGTGGTGAGTTTTCGCAGCGGGTCCACCATGAGGTGAGTCACCGGCGTGAAGTCGTTGGAGAGGTCCCCGTCGCCGAGCAGTCTGGAGTGCGGCCCAGCTGAACAGCGAGTTCCTGAGGGCAGAAGGTTGCAGATCCAAGCCCCAGCGAAGGACTCGGCGTGACCGAGTTCGGGCGCTGGAGTACAGACTTGTCATCAACCTTCTCGGGCACCCCAACCTGGCGTCTGATCGGGTTCATGACTGGACGATGCTCACGTTCTGATACCTGAACGCGTTGTTGGCTGAGTCATACATGTACAGCCTGTCGCCAACAGAAGCGAAGCCACCCACAACACCACAGAGCTGACCCAACGGCCGGTTGAGTGTCGAGTCAGAAAACCCGGCCACTCCTCCGGCGATCGTTGTCGGTTCACCAAGCGAACCATCCGGCAGTGTCGGCCTAGCGACCACGAACGAGTTCGTCAGAGAATTGCAGCCACCAATTCCGCCCGTGATGGAGTACACGAACAAGCCATTGTCAGTGACGTAACGATTCCTATCGCCGAAGAACGAGAGCGCCTGGGTTCCTGTCTCAGGTGTGTAGGTGAACGTCTGTTTGCCAGAGTTCCACCACAGACGGCCTTCGTTGTTCATCGACAAGCCACGGATCGGATCCAAACGGTAACCACCAGCGATGGAGATGCGTTCAGTGCCACTCACCGCAGCAACACTGTGGAAGCCGTTACCTGTGAAGTAGGGAAGCCCAGCCTGGATTGTGTAGACGGTGCCGTCGGGTGTCACTTGCACGTCCACCGGGATCATCAACCCTGTGGCGACCTCGACCTGTTCGCCCGAGGCTGGGTCGATGCGGGTGATCTTGCCGGTACCGGTACTCCCGCCCCCGCTGCCGATGAGCTCTCCAACAGTGACGTAGTAGAGCGCACCGTCGTGATCCACGTCGATAGCTGTCGGGGTGTCTGCGGTTGCGAAGTCAGTGACTTGGCCAGTGATCGGGTCGATCGTCACGATCTTGTTCTCACCCGGGATCGACGCATACAACAGATCACCAGCCAGATTCTCTTCGATGTCTCCCACACCTTCAATGAGGACGGGGACCCCGGCAAGGTCTCGGATGGTGTTCAACGGGCCGACACCCGGAGGAAGTGTGACGTCGAGGAACCCTGCGAGGAATGTTGGATCACCGCTCACGAGAATGTCCAGAGCGCACCAGTCCCGCACAACAGGATCAACAATGCCGGCCGCTTCACACTGCGCCCGAGCAAGCTGCACTGCTGCGGCGCTGAAGTCAGACAGCAATGGCACCTCGCCCAGAGGAAAGCTCCTCTCGGTGAAGGTCTCAGTGTCGGTTCCCTCCGGATAGGTGAACAAAGACGTCTCGTTGGTGATTCGCCACGAGTCTGCGAACGCCCCGTACAAAGTGGCGGTCGCTACCGGTGCAACGAGTGGTTCGCCGGTTGCGAGCGTGAAGTCGTTGTCCGGATCGCCGTCCGCGTCTCCGAGAAGACCTGAGACTTGTCCGGCGAGCGTGTCTGGGATCTGCATCGAAAGGTTCATGTATCTTCCGAAGCGTTTCACAGTCAAGATCGGCTGGTCGCCTGTTCCTGGCCAGGCTATGAAGAACCCGCCACTTCCACGTTGGACAGAACCACCATCGGGGAGCTCGACGGTCTCGCCGGTAGCGAGCACCAGCTCTTCGCCGTTCACGAGCAGCGGGGTGTTCAGTCCGACCTCGACAACGTCAGACCCGATTCTGGCAGCGACGGCTGAATAGACAGAAGCCCGGGAGCCGTATGCCTCAGTTCGGGCTTGGACCAGGATCGATTCATCATCGGATTGCAGCCACACCATTTCACCAACGGTCTGGAGATCGTACGCATAGCCATCGAAGGTCGAAAGGTGAGGATCGCCAACCCCGTACGCAGTGAAGCACACAAGACAGTCAACAACGCGGGGAACAGGGCGTCCCAACCCGGGCGTATCAACTCCGATCACCGCACTTGCCTCCCCGACGCCGACCAGAACCTCGAAATCAGTCGGGTTGAATGCTGGCGGCACATCAAACTGAACGAGCAGCGTCTCGAAGTCTCCGACCTCGATAGCGCCGATCTCGCAGTCGTAGATGAAGTCCTCGCCTACCACAAGAGCGCAGCCAGGGGCGCTGACGCTGTCGAAACCAACGGGCAGAGCGAACCGGAGAACAACATCGGCCGCGTTCACCTCACCAACGTTGGTGAGGGTGAATACCAGGCTTGCTGGGCGGCCAGGCTGAACTGGGTCGGGGTTGAGAGTTGCGTCAATCTCGATATCAGCGGCGACGTCACACACATCGCCGAAGCCGTCTCCGTCGGAATCTTGCTGGGCTGGATTCGCAATAGCGGGACAGTTGTCCGAAGAATCCGCAATCGTGTCGCCATCAGAATCGGTGAGAGCGTCACACACATCGCCAATACCGTCTCCATCCCCGTCTTCCTGACCGGCGTTGGCGTCGTCGGGACAGTTGTCGGTGACGTCGGGTTCGCCGTCACTATCGCGATCGTCCTGACCAGCGATGTTCATAACCACCCGGGTCTGGAAGGCCTCAACACCAACCTCAGAAGCATCGTCCTCGGACCGGCGGGAGTTCGGATCCACGTGCACTGTCAACACTGCAAGGAACGGGCACTCATCACTCAACGGAACAGCGAAGACTGCGGCGCCGGTGAGGTTCTTGTCACCGTCGCTTTCCAAGATTGCAGGTGTCCCGTCATCGCACAGGTCCGGGTAGCCGTTCTGGTCGAAGCGCAGTACTGCCGCCTCGAACTTCCCGGTCCGGTCCTGGTCTTCGGGCGTCACAGTGACTGTTGCGAGCCATCGTGTTCCATCGTTGGTTGGTGTCGCCACTTCGAGAATCGCTGCGCCCCCTGACTCGATCTCGTAGCGATCGGTGGTCTTGGAGCCCGCGAGTGTGAACTCGAACGGACTTTCCGGCAGCTGAGGCAACCGCTGCTCGATTCCGAGTGTTCTCGCATTCGGGACAGGCAGTTTGGCTCGCCACTTGTCAACTTCTGCTGAGTCGAAGAACGCCCATGGGTAGTCGGCGTTTGCTTGTGGATGGGCCCCAGTCTCCTTCATGAGGTACAAGGCAGACCACATTCTTGGCCATGCCAACGCGAACGCTTCGCCGTCCGGCCGGGCGAAGGGCCCGAGGTCCACTTCCTCTTCGATTGCTTCGATCGGGTCAACAACGAAGTTGGACTGAAAGTCGTCGTAGTCATTGAAGGCCTCTACGACCAGGTCTGTGGTGTCCTGCTTCGTGCTGGCGCCAGCTTTCTCGTCGAGCCATACCAGACCCGGGAAGTAGGCGTACGCCTCACGGCCCGCCGCGATAACACCACCCGGACCTTGGTTAGAGATCAGCTCGCTCAACTCAAGTCTCGTATCCGGGTGGAAGAGGAAAGCCTGTGATGGATCCGCCAACCACTCAGACGCCGCCTTGGTCGAGTCGTATCCCCAGTCAAGATGGTAGGAATGGGAATACTCGTGCGTCCCAAAGTTCGCAGCGGACTCATAGAACGCCAGGACCTCGCCGCCATCGTCGCCAATGTTCAACAGAACGTCTCGCTCCCACTTGAGATTGTCCCACTCGAACGTGTGAAACAGCTCATGTACGATCGTTCGGTCCAGATGCTTCCTGGGTCCGGATAGCCGGATCGGGTGACCAACATCGCGTCCAGTCTGCTCGCCGATTCCAATCAGCAGATCAGCGAAGGGCAGACCAGGATTAGACGAGTTTTCGTCGAAGGGCGAAGAGTAAGCAGGCAATTCGTTGTCGACAATAAACACGTGGAGCGGCGTGCCTTCCCTGTGGCTATCCGGCAACTCAAAACCGCGGCGCTGGAACAGAGTCTGCGCAGCCCAGATCTGATGAGCACCGGCCAAAAGCGCTGGAGGCTCTGCTACGTCGAGATCTACAGGAGTGGACACCCCTCCGATGTTGACCTCGTCCAGATCGGGGTCCACGAAAAAGACAACGTCCAGCAGAGTCGACGGTTCTCCGTAGTCCTCGGGACTGAAGCGGAACTCACAGAACTGTGACGCGAAGATTCCCCCAAAGACCCAAGTGAGTCGCTCGGTGAGCTGACACGAAGATGCGCGCAAGGCTGCTCCGCCAGGCGCAGCTACTCGCTCTTCAGAGACCCCGCTCATCGCAAGCACAGAGTCCTTAGCTTCAGGCGATGTCTGGTCCCAAAGCTCAAGAGCGAGGCCCAGGACAGCGGGAGTTATCTCGTCTTCGTTCCCAATACTCGGAGCTGGCGTCTCGGCAAGCACCCGCATCCCGTTGGTCAACATGCTGTCGGCATCCAGCGTTCCGGCTTCGAAGAGTTCCGCGAGCTGGAAGAGCGGGGCGGAACTCCCGTCCTCAAATCGGTCGATCTGGATAGGAGTCTGGGCAGTTCCCTGCAAGAGGCCGTTCGCATCTAACACGCGGACACTCAGCTCTGCAGCGCCCGTGGGTCGGTCGGTCAGGTCGATCTGTGGGAGCGCTGCTGCAAGGGGAAAGACTCCCACCGACACACCAGAAACAAGGACTTCGGCCGCCCACCCAACGCCGCCCTCAACGCCTTCAATAATCGGGCTGACGGCATCGAAAACCACAGCGCGCGAGTGTGGGGAACGTAGAACATAGGAGTCGATCGAACCGGTGTTTGTGACCGTCTCACAGCTTGAGGAATCAGCGTTGGCGCACTCATCGGTCCCGTCACCTCCATCGATCGTGTCCGACCCCGTCGCAGCGTCCACAGTGTCATCGCCCGCACCAGCACAGATCGTGTCCGAGCCTGCCCCGCCGTTGATCTGATCGTCACCACCAAGCGCCGCAATGACATCGTCGCCATCAGTGCCCACGATCACGTCATCGCCCTCTGTGCCAAGAATCGACGGCACCAACCCGCTACACAGAACCGGTTCGGGCGGGTCGTCTTCGCAGTTGGCCGTCGCCTCCGCCCCCTCGCAGGTGTCAGTACCGGCATTCCCGTTCGCTGTGTCAATGCCGTCGCCGCCTACGAGGGTGTCATCGCCCCGGTTGCCGTAGATCAGATCGTCGCCGGCTTCACCGAAGAGGCTGTCGTCACCGCGTTTGCCACGCAGTTCGTCGTCGCCATCGCCGCCCTTGAGTTCGTCCGCTCCCCGGCCGCCAGCCAAGAAATCGTTGCCGTTCCCACCAGCAAGTACGTCATCACCACGATTACCACGCAGCACATCGTCATCGTTGCCGCCACGCAGATCATCCGCTCCGGACTTACCCACCAACAGATCGTCACCGCGATTGCCGCGAAGGAGATCGCTGCCACGGCCGCCATAGATCCGGTCGTCTCCCCTATTGCCCTGAATGTCGTCGCGGCCCCTGTTGCCTCGGAGTTCGTCCGCACCACGTCCACCTGTGATTTGGTCAGCGCCCCGGCCACCCGACACGAAATCGTCCCCAGTTCCGGCATCAATGACGTCGTCACCCTTGCCGGCGAACACGATGTCGTCGCCCCCGAGTGCTGTGATCACGTCCGCGCCAGCGCGGGCGCAAATCACGTCCGCACCCTCAGTACCCACAAGCACGTCGTCTTCAGGAGTGCCCACGATCGTGCAAGCTGACAGGCCCACATACATCGTGACGGTCGCTGTCGCGCACGCCCCATCCACGCACGCCTCATACCCGAACGTGGTGGTTCCGTCGAAACCAGCGGCCGGAGCGAACTCCACACCCGCCTCGTCATCTTCGATCACCACTGTGACTGTGCCGGCGGTGGCATCGACAGGGCTGGTGATCGTGACTGTCACCTCCGCATCATCAGAGTCATCGGAGTCGTTTTCGGTGACGTCCACCACAACGGGTTCGTCAACTTCGGTCCAGGCCCGGTCGTCGAACGCTTCGATTGGTTGCTCAACCGGATCATCAGGACTGGTGTCGGGTTCTTGTGCCGAGGCCGGAACCCCAACCAACACCGCTACGAGTAGTGACAGGACAACGCCCGCTGCTTGGAATTTCTTCGACACTCTTGAACCCCTTGATCCACACACGCCTTGTGTTGAGAAAGGAAGTACCAGATATTTCGGCTCATTTCGTGTCAATATATTGAAGTGCATGCATGTCGATGAATGTCGTTAACTCAATTCTGGTCTGCGCTTATCAGCCATTCACCGCCCTGCGGCTTCTGCAACCCCCTATTCGACGTTGCCGATTCTGTTCGCCGATGCCTGACGTGTCTGGCTGCAGGAAGGCTTGGCAAGGGGCGGGTTGCGTTGTGTCATGAGCGACGCTGCTTGGGCCGATGACATGGCCTTGGGGGCGTCGTGGTTGGGAGTGGTGTTCGGTGCGAGGCCTTCGATGGGCCGAAGCCGCGAGAGCGCTTCGCCGTTGGCGTGGAGGGACTGACTATGTCCTGATCTGGTCAGATTCGCCGCAGTTCCCCTACCCGTCCGCCTGGCTATTGCTGGTTCGGCTGGTGGCGCCGTCATCGGATTCGAACCGATGTTGGCGCCGATCAGGTGCTGGAGTGCATGTCGCACTCCAGCCCGACCGTTGGATGGGTGCGGTGGGTGATGTCAATACTCGTCGGGCCACAGGATCGTGGTCGAGGCCCGATCGGCATTCGGTGATGATCCACAAGGCGGGCTGGTCGGTCTTGGCTGCGACCTTGTCGGGCAGGGTGTAGACCGACAGAACCCTGCCGCCCAGCAGCACAGCGTGATCGTTCGCTGCAGCGTCGTCGAAGTAGAGGTCTCCCCAGTCGCCTGTGGTGTGGCGGTTGAGACTGGCACCGACGAAGCGGGCGACGTCACTCCCCCACCGGGTAATCTCGTTGTTGACACCGAGCGTGCAGAGCACCCGGCCAGTCGTCACTGCGAACGTGGTCATCGTGCAGCCTGAGCTGTAGCGATGCGGGTGGTTCCGGCTTCGGTGTGGTGGTTCCGATTGTGCACGATCGATCCGCATGTCACATACGGGCCGTCGCATTCACAGCACCACACCGCCCCTGAACGGTGATGAACCAGGACAGGGACCCATGCAATAGCGTCGTCTCCCTGCTCGATGGGTTGGGCGACCACGAAGTGTTCGGGACCACACTCGGCGATGGCTATGTAGGACCCGGCGGCGAAGTGGATGCGGCCGCCATCTGTGTCGTCGATTGCGGTGACGGTGTCGATGTCGTTGACCCGACCGAGCCGCTCGATCACAGGCCCGAACGCCATGCGGTCTCCGACTTGGAGCTGGGTAGTGGTCACGGTGGCCAACATGACGGTGACGTTGTTGTGGGTTGCGCTGATCATTTGATGATTCCTTTGTGGTTCGAGAAGCGAACGAGGCTCCGCTTCGTTCGGCACACGCCGGACACCCAGCTGTTGGCGGCGGGGTCCACGTGGAGCGCCCGGAAAAGTGCCCGACGAAGGAGAGTTGAGCCGTGGCGAGTTTCCGGACGAACGACGTTGACGCTGCCGACGGCTGCGGACACCTCTACCCACCTGGCACCGCTGGTGGAATCAACTCGGACCCGTGTCGGGCAGTGGCGTTGGCGGAGGCTTCGATAGGCCCGCCAACGCCCTCAGTAACCCACACACGACTCGGCGGCTCAACCGAACGAACCATCTGCCAATAGACGCACGGCATGTGGCGCCGCTGGGACCAACGGACGACTTCGCAGGAAGAGGGTCCTGTTCGGTGCGAGGGCCTCGATGGGCCGAAGCACCGAGAGCGCCGCCCAGCCTTCCCTCGTTGGGACCGCAGAGCAATAGCGGTTGGGAGCGTCGGTCATGACAGCCACCCGGCCCACACCGGCGCCGGGTGGGTACCGAGGGCGCAGGCCGCCCGGTCGGCTTGGGCCTCAGTCCGTCGCCTTGGTAACGGCAGATCGTTCGGCGGCTCACGCCGAGCTGCTCGGCAAGAATCCGAGCACTCACCGAACCGGTACGGGCGGGGTTTCACACCGGGGGTCACGCTGCAACCCGCACTACATCCGGGGCCACTCCCCCACCGCCACCTTCGGCAACGGGTCCCAGCATTAGCGGACTGGAAAACAACGATAGGGATTTGAGAGCAGCTGAGCGATCCTGAATTCCCTGGTCAGCGGTCTGTGCTCTGAGCTCGCAGGGCTGCAGACAGTGTCGCTGACGATCTACTTCTATTACGGGCCCGGCTCTCTGAAACCCCTGGATTCGGCCGGTTTGATCTCACTAACGTTGATTCTTGGTCCGCTAATGCTGGGACCCGTGGTAGATCCTCGTCGTACCCCAGGTGGTCTTGTGAACTCCCGAAGCTACGGCCGAGGATCGACCAGCGACCAGGGGTCAGCCTCGTGGTCCGGTGTTCTGTCGTGTGTCGGATGGGAGCGGGCGTCGTTCGATGAATTCGGGTGCGTTCGAAATCAACAGCACCATCTCCGAGCGCTCCATACCAGTATCGAGCTGACCGACCCAGTAGTCGTAGCCACCCTGGTCCGGGTCACGATCCAGAACGTTGTTGTAAATCAACGTAGCGAACTCCCGGTTGGTCTTGTCTCCGTACACAGCCTCGAACTCGTCCGAAGCAATGAAGAACGCTGCGATACGGCGCGTTGTCCACTCAGACGAGTCATACGAATTCACCCAGAACCTGGCACCACCGACCTCTGGCGTCCGATTCAAAACCGCCCAATAGAGACGCAACACAATCGAATGCCCGGAATGGAGACCGGGGCCATCAACCAGTTGGTGGTGGCCATCGTGCGATTCTCAGAAGTAACCACACGACTGAGAAGGAAACCGCACGATGACCACGAATGATTCTGCCCTAAACGCGCTGTCGAACGCATTGACCGCAGCTGATTCACCACTCGCCATGAACCTCGCTGAGATCCTGGCCGACGCCATCCAAGAACTGATCGAAGCCGAGCTCTCCGCCAGGATCGGCGCCGAACCCGGCGAACGAACGCTGTCCCGCACCAACCTCCGCAAAGGCCATCGAGACAAGCTCGTCTCGACACCGGGCGGCGACATCAACGTCGGCATCCCGAAACTGAGGAAGGGGTCGTTCTTCCCTGAGCTCGTCGAGCCCCGCTGTCCTTGGTCTCATCGGCGTCGGTCCGGAGGTAGTACGTGCTTGCGTCTCCACCCTTGGCATCTGACTCCACGACTCTTGCCCATCATCTGTGCGATTTCGTCCGCATAATTCGTCCGATCTATGGTTCCTAAATTGTTCGATTGAGAGTTCAGAATTTGTTCGATGCCATTTCCATGGTTTGACTAGCAGGATCGGGATTCGAGATGAATGACTACCACCCGAGAGTGATCGACGCTCTCATCGACGAGGCGCTCACTCAGCCGATGGCGGTGCTCATCGAAGGACCAAAGGGCATCGGCAAGACAACGTCGGCGTCACGCGTCTCCAACGACATCATCCGCCTCACCGAGGCCGGTGATCTCGCCCTCGCCCAGGCCGACCCGGACCGGATCATCGAGCAGGCCCGAAAGTGCAACCCACCCACTCCGGAGCGGCCCGCATTGTCCGGCGTCGGATGCGGCCGCTGAGCCTGGCCGAACGGTGGGACCTCGAACTGGAGCCGTCGGTCTCGCTCGTGTCGCTCCTCTCCGGTGACCGCAAAGACCTGACCGGCCGAACAACCATGACGCTCGACAACTACATCGACGAGATCCTCCGCTCCGGCATTCCGAGGTTGCGGGCGATGAGCGGCCCCGGACAACGCAAGGCCCTCAACAGCTACGTCGAGAACATCACCGACCGCGACTTCTCTGAAGCTGGCATCCAGGTCAAAACGCCCGAGACACTCCGCCAATGGCTTCGGGCCTATGCCACAGCCACAGGAACCACAGCGAAATGGGAAACGATCCGCGATGCGACACGAGCCGGTGCCCGGGTGGCGGCCGACGAACAACCCGTTCGGGCAACTCAACGTCAGCCCGAAACACTTCCTTACCGATCCGGCGATCGCTGCGGCCCTTCGAGGCCTCAACCACAACAAACTCGCCAAAGACGGGACAGCTCTGGGGCAACTCTTCGAGTCGCTCGTCGCTCAGAGCCTCAAGGTCTACGCCTCCGCCTCCTACGCCGAGGTGCACCACATGCGATCACCCAAGGGCGACAAAGAGGTCGACTTCATCGTCACTGACCTCGACGGCGCTGTCGTCGGCGTCGAGGTGAAACTATCCAACTCCGTCGATGACGGCGACGTGAAACACCTTCGGTGGCTCCAAGACAAACTCGGCGACGACTGCGCCGACTGCATCGTCGTCACCACCGGCTCCGACGCCTACCGCCGACCCGACGGCATCGGTGTCGTCCCAGCCGCGCTGCTCGGCCCATGAGCGACACCAACGCGACAACAGCGCCGTGTCCGACGTGCCCGTGGCGGCTCAGCTCTGACCCCTTGCACCGACGGCGTTGAGTGCTGACCCTTCGAGGGGTCTGTTCCTTGTCGGGCTGCTCGCCGTTGCCACCGTTGGAGTCGTGCTCGTCACCGCGACGACACTGATCAGCACTTTCGTCTCGTTGCCGCCTTCGACGAACTCGCCAAGACGATCTGAACGAACCGACGCACACTCGTACGCCTTGTCACGGCAAGCCTTCAAACAATGCAACAGTGCCCTTCAGCCAGCCACGGCGGCGACGCCGGCCTGGAAGAGCGGCAGGCAGTTGCCTCCGGTGGCTCGCCCTCGGAGCGGGTCTTGCCGCGCGGCGATGTGGTCTTCGGGGTGTGGCATCAGCCCCAGCACGAGACCGGACTCGTCGGTGATGCCTGCCACGCCTCGGGCGGAGCCGTTCGGATTGGCCGGGTAGTCCTCGGTGGAGTGGCCGGCCGCATCGAGGTACCGGAAGGCCACCTGGCCTGCGGCCTCGACGGCATCCAGGTCCTCGGAAACGAACCGGCCTTCGCCGTGCGCTACGGGGCACCGCAAAGGTTCGCCGAGGTCCTTCGTCCACACGCTCGTGGCCGAGACGGGCTCGAGTTCAACCCAACGACATTCGAAGCGGCCGGAGACGTTCTCGGTCAGCACGGCTTTGCGTTCCTGCCCGGGTAGAAGCCCGGCGCGCACAAGCGCCTGGAACCCGTTGCAGACACCAAAGATTGGCTTGTCGGCGGCGACAGCGGCCTGGAGTTGCTCGGCGAACCAGCCGGCGAGATCGAGGCCGAGGAGGCGGCCTGCCCCGAGGGCATCGCCGTAGGAGAAGCCACCGGGAACGGCAAGGATCTGATAGTCGTTGAGCGAGCGTTCACCGGATCGCAGCGCGGTGAGTGGAACCTGTTCGGTTTCGGCGCCGGCGGCTTGGAAGGCGTCGGCGAGGTCGCCGTCTCGGTTCGTGCCGAGGGCGACGGGGATGAGGACCTTGGGCTTGGTGGTCATGCCACACCTCCGACGTTCGAGCTGGTTGTTGGCCGGCCTGTCCAGGCTTCGCCGATGTCGTCGAGGTGGAGTTCGACATCGCCGAGCACCACGATGGGATCGGGCAGCACCACGCCGAGCTTTGTTGCTTCTGGGATCGCTGCGAGCAGCGCTGCCTCGTCGTCCGGGTCGACTTCGAGGAGGTACCGGCCGGGGCCCTCACCGAAGAGAACTGCGGGAGATTCGGGCACGTCGAGCGCTAAGCCCAAGCGGCCGGCGAAGGCCCACTCGGCTGCGGCGACAGCGAGGCCGCCGTCGCTCAGGTCGTGAGCGCTCTTCACGAGCCCCGCACCGATCGCTGCTGCGGTCTGGTGGTGGCGGTCCAAAGCGGTGGGGTCCATCGCCGGGACGGCGCCACCCCGGTCGGTGCCCAGCACCGCATCCAGGTGCGAGCCGCCAAGTTCACCGCTGAGCGGGCCAACGAGCCACACATCGTTGGCTGGCTGCACAACGCCGGTGAGCGGCACGACATTGAGGTTCTTGACGATGCCCATCGCGGTGATCACCAGGGTGGGTGCTACAGGATCTGGGGTTCCGTCCGGACGCACGAACACGTTGTAGAGCGAGTCTTTGCCGCTGACGAATGGGGCGTTGAAGTGAATCGCTGCGTCGTGACAGCCGCGGCATGCGGCGACGATCTCGGCGAGCGTGTCCGGATCGGTGGGGTTGCCCCACGCGAAGTTGTCGAGCAGTGAAAGCTCGGCTGGGTCGGCACCGGCGACCACGACGTTGCGCACCGCTTCATCAATCACGTGCCACGCCATCGCTTCAGGATCGTGCCGTCCGATCAGCGCATTCAGCCCAATGCCGAGCGCCATGGCCCGGGTGCCCGAGGTGCCGGGTGGAATCACCGCCGTGCCGTCCGCTGCGCCGTCGCCGGCAGCTCCTCCATACGGACGAACGATCATGCCGCCCAGAACTTCGTGATCGAAGGTGCGCACCACCTCTTCGTTCGATCGGATCGACGGGTGGGCGAGAAGCGAGAGCAGCGCCTCATCCGAAGCGAAATCTTCGGGCAGCTCCTGGCGGTCGGGCCGGCTCAGGGAAAGCGCTGAGGCCTGCATCTGACGCTGCGGTGCTCCCCCGTGTAGGAACTCGCACGAAAGGTCGATGACGTTCTCGCCGCCATCGTCGGGGTTGCCGTCATTCACAACGATGCGCCCCGCTCCGGTGAAGAGCCCGATCACGGAGGCTCCGACAGACCAGCGCTCGGCCAAGGCAAGCAGCGGTTCCGGGTCGGCGGTGGCCACCACCATGCGTTCCTGCGCTTCACTCAGCCACACTTCCCACGGCGCAAGGCCGGGGTATTTGCGCGGCACGAGTTGGAGGTCGACTTCGGCGCCCAACGTCTCGGCCATCTCGCCAACAGCGGAGCTGAGCCCACCAGCGCCGCAATCGGTAATGGCGCTGTAGAGCTGGGCGTCGCGAGCGGCGAGGATCACGTCGATCAGGCCCTTCTCCACGATCGGGTCGCCGATTTGTACAGAGGAACCGGCGATCTCAGCGGTCTCAACACCCATGGTCTGAGAAGAG
The DNA here is from genome assembly GCA_947561585.1 of Caprella mutica. Classification (NCBI taxonomy): domain Eukaryota; kingdom Metazoa; phylum Arthropoda; class Malacostraca; order Amphipoda; family Caprellidae; genus Caprella; species Caprella mutica. The sequence continues at coordinate 3,177,752 of CANNZV010000001.1, read as the reverse complement.
AAGGTGGCGCCGCCGACGCCGTCTCGGCCAACGGCCCCGCCAAAGACGACGATGGCGTCTCCCGCCTGGGCGTTGGTGGGGTTCGACCCTTCCGGCAACAGCCCGAAGCAGCCGGCGAACACGAGCGGCGTGGTGGTGTAGGCGGGATCATGCACGATGGCCCCGGCGATGTTGGGCACGCCAATTTTGTTGCCGTAGTCGCCCACTCCCGCGATCACACCGTCTCGGATGCGTTGGGGATGCAGCACGCCGTCGGGTAGTTCGGCGGGGTCCAGATCTTGCGGGCCGAAACAGAGAACGTCGGTCACCGCGATGGGCTTCGCGGACACACCGAGGATGTCTCGAACGACACCCCCCACGCCGGTATTCGCTCCGCCGAAGGGTTCGAGCGCTGAAGGGTGGTTGTGTGTCTCGGCCTTAATGGCGACATCCCAGCCTTCTTCGAAGGCAACGATGCCGGCGTTGTCAACGAACGCGCTGTGCACCCACGGGGCGTCGATCTTGTCGGTCGCTGCCCGCAGGAAGCTCTTCATGAGGCCGTCGATGATCTCGGGCTCGCCTCGTTCGCCATCCGCTGCTCCGCTGCCAACGGCGGGGGCAACGGTGATCTTTGCCCGGAACGTCTTGTGGGCGCAGTGTTCGCTCCAGGTCTGAGCGAGCATCTCGAGCTCGGCGTCGTTGGGTGCCCGGCCGATGTCGGCGAAGTGAGCTTGGATCGCCACGAGCTCTTCGGGATCGAGGCCCAATCTGCGTGATCGGTTCACTTCCGCAAGCCCGGCCTCATCGAGCCCAGCGAGCGGAACGGTCTGGGTGGCGGGAGCCGCAGCTGACGGATCGGTAAATGCTGCGGGCAGGGAACCAAGCGCCCAACGCTCGATCACATCGTTGTGCAGCACCCGTTCGGCCAGCACCACGATCTCGTCTTCGGTGAGGTCACCCTCAACAACCCAGCGACGACCGATCGTTGCCGCATCAAGCTGAATGCCGAGTTCGCCCGCGCTGCGAACCAGTTCGGCGCCTTCGCGATCGGTCACTCCGGGCCGCAAACCAGTTTCGACCACAACAGCGCTTGCTGCGGTGGCGACTTCGGCGGCGAGCGTCCACTCCTGCCCGACCGGATCAATCAGCAGCTCGTTGGCGATCTGCGAGAGCTCGACCTCGCTGAGGTCGGCCTGCAGATGCACCAAGCGGAATTCGGTGATGCGCTGGACGGACAAATCGAAGCGGTGCGCCTGGGAGACGGGGCCTTGGGGCCCCATGTCGAGGTGGCCGGGTCCGATAACGATGGCGTGTGTGTTCCCCACGAGATCGATGATGACCTCAGGCCCTGAGCAACAGAGCCGTCAATCCCTCTTTCAACAAAAAGTTAGAGGCGGGGGCTTCAGCGTGCGACGTGAGGAACCTGTACCCGGGTGCCGTCGCCGAGCTCGATCGTCACGATCGGCTCCTGCTCGGGGGCGAAGTCCATGCTCACTCGGGCGCTCGGGAAGTGCGAACGGGCGAGAACGTCGGTGACCACAGCCTGAAGGTTGAACGGCACAACATGGTCTGGGGCGGGCTTGATGCGGTCGAGCGGTGAAACGAACATGGTGAAGTCCTCACGGGGTTGGCGGCATGAGTTACTTCGTCACCGAAATCGGGTGGGTTGAGCAGGATGAGGAGCGTTGCCCACTCCCCCAAAACCGGGCGATACCTTGGCTGGGTGTCCGACGATTTCGTGTTTGGTGTTGACCTTGATGGCGTCTGCGCCGACTACACGCTCGCCTTCCGAGAGATCGTGGCGGCGGACAAGGGGGTCGACCCCGAAACGCTTCCCATGGAACGCTCGTGGGACTTCTCCGAGTGGGGTCTCGACCCTGCCGAGTTCGGCCGCCTCCACCAGTACGCCGTGACCGAACGGCGCTTCTTCGCGACGCTCCCCCAACTCGACGGTTGCGCCGATGCCCTCTGGCGGCTCTCCGACGCAGGCGTGTGGATACGTATCATCACCCATCGCCTCTATAACAACTGGGGCCACGCCGCAGCTGTGAGCGACACCGTCACCTGGCTCGACAACAACAAGATCCCGTACCGGGACATCTGTTTCCTCGGAAAGAAGCCCCAGGTCGAGGCCGACGTGTACATCGACGACGCGGGCCACAACGTCGAGGCCCTACGCGAAACGGGCAACCCCGTCATCGTCTTCGACCAGCCCTACAACCACGGCCTTGAAGGGCCTCGAGCCCACAACTGGGCGGAGGTCGAGGAGATCGTGATGAACCTGGTCGCCAAGAAGAAGGCCGTGCAGCCCCAGTTCCCCGGTCTCGACGCAGGCGCAGATCGACTCACGCGACGCCGCAACCAATAGTCACGAGCAGTCCACGATGGGCCTTCGCGTTCGCTGAATTGGCGCTCAACGCTGGACGCGCCCCGCAGTTGTGAGGTTTACGCCGTGAGTTCGCGCTCGCCGAGAACCGCGAGTTCGTTCAGCGTCTCGTGCCACCAGGCAACCTCGACGACGCTCTTGCCCGGCACGTTGCTGAGGCGGGCGTCGATGACGGCGACCAGCGCAGACCTGCCCTGGGCAGCAAGGCGCAGATCGAGAAGGCGGTCAACGACCTTGCCCTTATCGATCAGCAGACCGTTGTCTTCGTTGCGGAGATCTTCGATGAGGTTGGTGACCACGGGCGACATGGTGACACGTTGTAGACGCGTTCGCTACATCAGCACAGAGTGGATCCGCCCGTTGTGACGTCCGACCGGCCCACAAACCGAGTGAACCCGAGGCTCCGATCCCCCGGCCTGCGGGCAAGAACCAATACGATGGCCGCCTTGCGATTTCAACTGCGGAAACAGCGCTTTTTCTTCGCCCTTGCAGCCCTCGGTGTCCTCCTGACCACCGTTGTGGGGCCCCCGGGCGCGTCGGTGGCCTTGGCCCAAGAGCCATCGCCGCCCACAAGTTCGGAGCTTGACGGGATCGAGTTCGAGGACGCGGAGAGGATCTCCACAGCCAACATTCGCGTGGGTGCTTCCGGCTCAGCAAATGCGCGTTGGCTCTCTGATCTGTATGTACGAGTCTTTTTCCGGGAGGCCGACGTCGCCGGGCTCGACCATTGGTTGGCGCTGATTCCCGCCAACGGGCAACAGAGTCGGGCTGCGCTTGCTGGCCTGTTCCTCACCTCGTTCGAAGGCTCTCGGGGTGAAGTGCTGCGGGCCTACGATGACGTGTTGGACCGGGGCACCGACCCCTCCGGCGAGGCGTTCTGGACGGGCTATCTCCGAACGAACCCGGTCACGGATCTGCGCTTTGAGCTGTACGTGAGCGACGAGTTCTACAACAACGCGGGCGGCACACCCGAGGCCTACGTGACCGAGCTGTATCGGCGGATCCTGTTCCGCGAACCCGACGCCGAGGGCTTCGCGTTTTGGGTGAGCCAGCTGAACGCCGGCCAACCTCGCTGGCATCTGCTGCGCCTGATTCACTTCAGCGACGAAAGTATGCAGAACCGAACCACCGCTCTGTACCGCGAGGCGCTGCGCCGCCAACCGAACGCTGCTGAACTCGCCGCCGGAGTCGCCACGATCCGCCAGAGCGACGAGCGCGGTTTGCGGGGCCAACTTCTTGCTTCTGATGAAGCGTTCGAGCCCTACCTCGTCGCGGCTCTCGGGAACTGATCCAATGACAGAGACCGTGCGGGAACTGGCCACCATCGCGGCCCCAGTGTTGGCCGCTGTCCTGGTTTGGGCGGCGATCGCAAAGTTCAGAGCACCGCTTGAGACGGCGTCGAACTTCAAGCAGCTGGGCGTTCCCGCTCCGCTGGCAATGGCCCGAACCGTCCCTCTTGTTGAGGTCGTGGTGGCGGCGGCGCTTGTTCTGGTTCCGGGATGGGGTGGCGTTGCGGCGTTTGCCCTACTGGCGTGCTTCACGGTGCTGCTCGCCAGCCTTGTTCGGTCCGGGGCCACGATTGCTTGCAGCTGTTTCGGCGCAGTGAGCGACGAGCCCATTTCTTGGGTGGAGGTTGCTCGCAATATCGTGCTGATGCTGATGGCCGCTTCGGCGCTGTCGATTGACCGCTTGGCAGCTCCCACGCTCCCTGGCCTCGTTGCGTTCTCGGCCCTCGCTGTTGTTGCCGTTGTCGGTGTGCAGCTCGTGGCGTTCAAGCGCGACGTCGGAACCATCTGGACCACGACGCTGACAGGCGAAGCAACAACGGGGGTGTCGGCATGAGCGGCAGCGTGTGGATCGCCAGCTACGTGCTGCTGTGGGTTGCGGTGGTCGTTCTTGGCCTCACCGTTGTCGCGCTGCTCCGCCAGATCGGTGTGCTCCACACGCGGGTGGCGCCCATGGGTGTTCATTTCGCTGGCGAGGGCCCTGAACGGGATGAGCCCGCCCCGGACGCGGCGGTGTATGACTACTCCGCTTCCGAACTCACGATGGTGGCGTTCACCTCGCCCACCTGCGAGCTGTGCGCCACGCTTGAACCCCAGCTCCAACGGATGTCTCGTGGCTACCAAGAGCTCGATCTCCGCACGATTTCATCCGAAACCCATCAGCCCACCTTCACTGCGTTCAAAGTTCGATCGACCCCCTACCTGGTGCTCGTCGATCAGCAGAACATTGTCCGCAGTCGTGGTGTGGCGAACACCGTTGACCAAGTAGAAGAAATGCTGGCCGAGGTTCTCGCCCAGCGCACTGGAAACGCAGGCGACCCCACATGAGCACTCTCGATCAAAGCGTTGAACGTCTGAGCCGCTGGACAGCCGCTCGCACGAATCGGCGTTCCTTCTTTCACCGGGCCGGTCAGGTGGCCCTCATGGTCGCCGCTGGCCCCGCTGTCGCCACGGTGCTGATGAAGCGAGCCGAGGCCCGTGTTTGTGGCCAATCCGGCGTCACGCCGAAGTGCAATACGTTCGATTGCAATGGCGCCGACGACGTCTGGGGCTGGTGTTGGTACGCCAACGACGGCTGCTGCAAGAACACGGGATTGAAGAAAATCTGCGACTGCTGCACACGGGACTACCCGAACGTTCACGGCTATTGCCCCTCGGGCACAAACGTTCGGTGCATTGTGGAGAGCTGCGGCAACGACCCCCGAGTGCTCCTGCCGATGAGCCCCATCGCGTGGACGGCCGGGGCGGGATACACCCACTCCGCCATCCTGGCCGGGCATGCGTCGGCCCGCTCGATCGTGGTGGCCGACGCCGACGATCTGTGGGCCCAAATCATCGCTGCCCCCTTCGCTGGTGTGCTTGGCGTGCCGATGCTTCCTGTTGCGGCTGCTGGTCTCACGGCCGAGGACCGCAATGTGCTCACCACGCTCGGGGTCCGCATCGCTCGGGTTGTTGGCACCATTGCCCCCGGCGTCGACGCCGCACTTCGGGCCGCCGGCCTCGAGGTCCACGTCATTGGCACTGGCGCCAATCCCCAAGACCTCAGCGTTGGTGTGGCCAATGCGATCCGGAGCGTGAACGACATCAACCGAACCGTGACCGTGGCTCAGACCGGCCTCTCGGGCGAAGCCGCCCCTGTTGCGGCTGCGTTCGCTGCGCTGAACGGGTTCCCCATCGCGGTGGGCACTGCTGCGGCCGCGGCCATCGGCGCTCCCACCATCTACGTGGGTCCCGAACCCGCCGACGCCGGCCTCGCCGCTTCGGAGCGCACCACTTCGGCGAACGTGATCGACCTGTCCATCGAGCTGGCTGACCTCGCGGCGGCTTCGCCCATCGTGTCGGCCGATCGGATCGTCGTGGCCCCCACCGGTTCCAGCGATGTGCTCGCCATGACGAACTTGGGTGCTCCGATCGTGCTGCACCCACTGAACGTGCTGGGCCCGGTTGCGAAGTGGTTGGAGACGCACAGTCTTCGCTACGGCCTGCTGACCGGCCTCTACCACGGCACCGGTCCGGGTGAACTGAGCACCCAGGAGTACTGGACGATGCAGGGCATGGTGAACGGCTTCCGAGTCGATCAGCTCACCGGCGTGAGTGGGCAGGGCTTGCCCGTGCGCCGCCAGCCGTTCGCTGAACGCCCCATCGGCAAGGCCCGCGTCGATGGCGCACTTGATTTCGGCACCGAGGCCACCCCGTCCTACTGGACGACTGCCGGGCAGACCTTCCGGTCCTAGACGGCTACGACAACCGGACCAACGATGACTACTGCATTGGTCCTCACGCTCGGCATTGCTTCAATGGCCGCGATTCATACGCTGTGGTCGCCCTGAGGCCTTTCGGTCGCGGAGACCCTGCTGCCCTCGGTCCGAGGGCGAGAACGATGGCGTACCGGCGCTCTTCTGCTTCTTGCGGGAACGGGTGCCGCCGCCCTTTTGGGCTTCGCGATTGGCGTGCTCGCCGACGTAGCGCTGGGCTCGGAGCTGCCATTCGGCGTTGCCCGCACCACGCGCTCGCATGTTGCCGTGCCGATCGGGTTGGGGCTCCTCGCCGTGGCGCTTGACCTCGCTGCCCGGGCAACCTCGGGGCCCGCCGGCCCGTTCGGTCCACCATCGGTTCGCCAGCAGGTGCCGGTGGAGTGGGGGCGCATGTTCTCAGCGCCGGTCACCGCGGTGCTGTACGGAGCGCGCCTGGGTGTGGGCCCGCTCACCATTCTGTCGACGTGGCTTTGGTGGGCGGCGCTGCTGGCGGGTGCGTGGCAGGGAGTGTGGGAGAGCGTGCTGATCGGTGCATGCTTTGGCATGGTTCGCCTTGTGGTCACTGCTGCTGCGTCGCTTCGAGCCGACGGCGACCACGCGGGCTGGTTCGGCAGACTCCGCCAACGCACAGGGCTGGCCTGGCTCAGCCTCGATGGAGCTGCGGCACTTCTTTGCGGCGTGGCGCTCGTGCTGTTGCTTGCCGCCTGCACTTCTGGAGCGGAGGTCGAGGACGTTTCGGCGGCGAACGCAACGGCAAGCTCGGCATCGGCGAGCCCGACAACGGGTTCGGCCCCGGCAGGCGAGAGCGAGAACGCCGCCGAGTCGGACTCAACGCGTCCAACCACCGATCCCGATGCCCCAACCACTCCCCCGACCGTGACGCTTCCCGACGAGACGACCTCCATCGTGACCTCCCCTGACGACATCGAACAGCAGCCCCCTCTCAGCGCAACCGACCTGGCCGCACGAGTCCTGCCTGACGTGGCTGGTTTCAATCGCCTGACCACCGATGGGGCCGACCGGTTCCTCAACATCGACGATGCCGCCGCTCTTCAGCCGGACGCCACTGAGGAGCTGCCGCTTCTGGAAACCCGCGGCTACCAGGGTGGTTGGACGAGGGTGTTCCGCAATGACACCCAGGACGTGCTGGTGAGCACGGTGTATGACTTCGCGAGCGCCCTGGAGGCCGACTTCTATTTGGAAGACGGAACAATCACGATCGATGGGTACGGCGGATCGTTCTTCGAAGTGGCGTCGATTCCTGGCGCCCGTGGATTTCGCCAGGATTCGGCTGACGAGGTGGGTCCGTTGGTGACGTGGGGAATCACATTCACTCGAAACAACCAGTGGTATCTGCTGTACTTGTTGGGCGATCCCGCCACGGCCACGCCAGACATCCTTCTCGCCGCCGCCGAATCCCAAGCGGCCCTCGCAACCAACTAGCCGCCACCGACCCGATGTGCCCTGCCGGATTCGAGCGGAATCCCGATTGACTATGGGGATGTCTCGCTCCAAGCGCCGCTTCGCCGCAATCGTTCTTCCCGTGGCACTGCTGGCCGCAGCCTGCGGTGATGAATCACCTGACCGCAACGCCCTCATCAACGGGCTCGACGGCCAGACCGAACTCACCACCGAACAAGCAACGTGTGTGGCCGACGCCGTGTTCGATTCGGGCCTTTCCGAAGACGCGATCGCCGATGGTTCCGAGAATCCTGACGGCGAGAACGGCGCAGCGTTCCAGAAGGCGTTCGACGACGCCCTCGCCACCTGCAACATCGGCTAACGGCTCCTTCCTCCGAATTTGAGGAGCCCGCTTCGCTTGTGCGAGCGTCGCTTCGGCCGATTGGAGCGGGATGGACGACCCAGCCGCTTCCCCGTTCGCCGAATCGAACCCGGCCCTCGACATGTTCGAGGCCCGCTTGGCGATGCTCGGCTCACAGGAGCGCGAGCGGCAGGCAAAGAAGAACATGTGGCTCGCCCACCATCATCCGGGGGACTACGCCGAGCGGTGCGTGACGCTCAGCGGACGGCCTGTCTGCCGGCGTTGCGCTGCCCTCTATCCGATGGGCGTGATGGTGGCGATTGCTTCGGTCGCCGGCCTCGTTCCTTGGCCGTCGAGCTGGGATCCGTTGGCGATCTGGCTGCTCTGCATTCCGGCGACGGTGGCCTACTGCGGCGAAGCGATGGGCCTGTTTCGCTACAACGTGAAGTGGCAAGTCGCCATGATGTTGATCACCGCCGTGGCGTTCGGCCGGGGCCTCGGGTACGAATTTAGCGAGCGCTGGCATCCGAACTTCTGGGGGCCCGTGATCATCTTCGGCGCGACGTGGTTCCTGGCCACAGCCATTGGTTCCACGAGGCGCAAGATCCAGCGAGCCTGAACCAGTTCGGTCTGCCAGACTCTCGGAATGAGCACGCCTTCTCGCTTCTCACCGCCTGCCTGGTACTCGCCGGCTGCCCAAGAGCGCACGCAAGACATCGTCGACACGATGGAGGGACGAGACGCCTTCGATCTGTATGACCAGCTCGGCAGCATGGTGGTCCTGAACGAGATTCTTCACGAACGGGACGGCATCAACTTGAACCCGGCCACGAACGTGATGAACCCGCGGGCGGAAGACTTTCTCTCCAGCGGCATCGGGTCCCGCCCTTCGTTGGGGCATCCCGGCGAGAAGTACGAGATGGGTTTGGCGGCACTGGAAGACATCGAGGTCACGGCGCAAGCCTTGGCCTGTGACGTGTTCGGAGCGGACTTCGCCGAGGTGCGCGTGGCGTCGGGCGCCATGGCCAACTTGTACGTGTTTCTGGCGTGCGCCAAGCCTGGCGACGCGATCATCGTTCCTCCGGCGACGATCGGTGGGCACGTCACCCACCACATAGCTGGTGCCGCTGGCCTGTACGGGCTTGAGATCCACGAGGCACCGATCGACGCCGAGAACCACACGGTCGATGTGGCAGGTGTGGCCGAGCTCGCTGCCCGGGTGAACGCCAAGATCATCACGATCGGCACGAGTCTCAATTTGTTCCCGCACCCCGTCGAGGACCTGCGGGCGGTGGCCGACTCCGTGGGCGCAACGCTCATGTTCGACGCCGCCCATCTTTCCGGGCCGATCGCTGGCGGTGCGTGGCCTGACCCGCTCGCCCGTGGCGCCCACGTGATGAACATGAGTGCGTACAAGAGCCTAGGCGGGCCACCGTCGGGCCTGCTGGTGACCAGTGACGCGGCGATTGCTGAGCGGGTCGATGCCATTGCGTACCCCGGCCTCACCGCGAACTTTGATGTGGCGAAAAGCGCTGCGCTCGCGGTGACCCTGCTTGATTGGCAAGTGTTTGGGCCCCGCTACGCCCAGGCCATGATCGAGACGGCGGCGGCGCTCGCCGCCTCGCTGGAGGAGGCAGGCGTCGCCCTTCACCGGACCGGGCGTGGCGTCACCGAGTCGCACGCTTTCGCTCTCGATGCCTCAGCGATCCGTGGCGTGGGTGACGGCAGCGGGCATTCCCTCGCCCTTCACTTGGAGAAGGCTGGACTGCTCACGTGCGCCATCGGGCTCCCGAAGGACGCCGGCACGGGCGGGGCCAGCGGGCTCCGGGTCGGCACGCCAGAGATGGTGCGCTGGGGAATGGAAGTCTCCGACATGCCTGCGATTGCTGGCTTTGTCGCCACGGCGCTTTCCATGCCGGACCCCACACCCGTGTTGCACGATGTGAAGTCATTCCGTCGGGGGTTCCGAGAGCTGCACCACATGCACCGTTTCCCGAAGCGAGAGAGCTACGGCGAACATCGAGTTGCCCGCTAGCCACGGCGCGTCCCCTCAGACATCGCTTCGATAAGTGTTTGCGGCGAACCCGTGCTATCTGCTCTCCATTGGGTGAAACTGTGGCGGTGACGAGCGAAGGAGATGACGTACCAGGCGGCGATGCGGCCTTCGTTTTCACCGACGTCGTCGAGTCGAGCCGGCTCTGGGCGGCTGATCCCGACGCCACCGCGCGGAGCTTCCTTCTCCACGACGCCATCGTGCGCAGCGCCGTCGAGGAATTCCGCGGTGAGATCTTCGGCTGGGCGGGCGACTCCTTCCGCTCAATCTTCACGAACCGAGAAGACGCCGCCTCCGCGTGTGATCTCATTCAGGCCACCCTGCTCCACGCAGACTGGGGTCGGGACCCGGCACTCGCGGTACGAATCGGTGTGACCTATGGCCGGGCTCTGCACCGCGACGGCGACTATTTCGGACCGACCGTCAACACGGCGGCGAGGCTCGAAGGCGTCGCCAGACCCGGACAAACCGTGCTGAGCGCCGAGATGGCCGCAGGACTGGACGGAAGCACGGTGATGCCTCTGGGCCGCCACCAAGTCCGGGACGTCCCCGAAGCCATCGAGTTGTTCCAGCTGGGATCCAAGCGCTTCCCGCCTCTTCGCTCGGTCGATCCCTCGCTGTCAACGATCCCGCCGCTGGCAGGAACACTCGTGGGGAGAGACGCCTCGGTCGCCGAGGTCCGCTCCGAACTCGACAACCAGCTGCCGGTCGTCATTGTCGGAACCGGCGGTGCGGGAAAGACCCGCTTGGCCGTCGAGGTCGCTCACTTGGAAATGCGAAACCACCCTGACGGCTGCTATTTCGTGGACCTCGCCTCGGTGAGCCATGGTGCTTCAACGGGCACGGCGATCGCTCGGAGCTGCCGCATCAAGTTGGGCAACGGTGACCCCTTCGTCGAAATCGGCGATCACTTCGCCCAGCGTCGGGCACTGATCGTTCTGGACAATTGCGAGCATGTGAGAGGCCAGACCCAACAGTTCGTGAGACTCCTCGCTTCAACGGCTCCGGGTGTGAGCATCTTGGCCACAAGCCGCGAACCTCTGGGCGTCCTCGCCGAGCGCCATATCAGGTTGGGTCCCCTCGACACCAGCCTGGAAGGCCCAGCCGTCGGCCTTTTTGTGCAGCGGCTGCAGGATCAAGCGCCCAGCTTCACTCCCACAAGCACTGAGACCGCCCAGATCGCCGCGATCTGTGAGCACCTCGACGGCATTCCTCTCGCTGTGGAGCTCGCCGCTGCCCGAGCCGGTGTGCTCGGGCTCGAACACCTCCTTGAGGGCATGCACGATCGCTTCCGCCTGCTGTCCTCCAGGCACGGAGACGGGAATCGAACCCTGCGCGAAACGATCGATTGGAGCTTCGGCCTCCTCACCCCTGAGGAGCAAGACGTTTTCCTTCGGTGCGGGGTCTTCAACGGCTCCTTCGAGCTACAGGCTGCCGCCGCACTCGTGCCGAGTATGGATGCGCTCGACGTCGCAGACGTGCTCCATTCGCTCAGCCTCAAATCGCTCATCATTAGCGAAGGAGCTATCGGCGGCCGCTTCCGACTACTCGAGACGATGCGCGCGTACGCAGTGCTACGGCTCGCTGAACTCGGCGAAGAGCCCGCCGTCCGCACGCTCCACTTCCGTCACTACGTGAAGATCGGCGCAACAACGAGCCTGGCCGCCGCACTCGACATCGATCGCTCCGGCCGACTTGCGGCGGAGTGGTTGAACATCTCCGGCGCCCTCGAATGGGGTTCCCAGAACAGCGAGTGGGTCGAGGTTGCACGACTGGCGAGCGGGTGCCTCGGGTTGTGGGAGGACGTCGTTCCGGCGGTCGACGGCAAGCAGTGGATCGACACGATCTTGCCTCATCTTCCCGCTGACGCCGAAGAAGTCGGCCTGCTGACCTGGGGTCTCGCCCTCTTCGAAGGCCAGCTCGACAACTTCACCGCAATGAAGGAACTGCTCCGATTCCTGTCGGACGGCCCGTTCCTCGAGGAGCGGGCGAGCGCCATGGCTCTCCTCGGCTATTTGGCGGCCCGCCAGACGCCGCAGGCATCCGTGCCGCTGTTCGAAGCGGCCGATGCGCTCGTCGCGGCGAACGACCTCGACGCATCGACCCAAATCCTCGCACTGTGGACCCGAGGCTCTCATGCCCTCTACAAGCCCGATCTGGCCGAAGCGCATCGGTGTTTCGAACAAGGCTTCGAGATCGCCAGGGGCGCAACTCACCGCACCGTCAACACGGTCTTTGTGGGGCTCTCTCTCGTCACGTGCCAGCTTCTACGTGGTGAGCCATCCGAAGCGCTCGCCACCCTCGACACCGACATGTGGGCCGGTTCGCGCTGGGATTCCTCGGCGATCTTGCGAGCCGTTGCCTTGACCGATCTCGGCCGTCCAGGCGAGGCGGCGGAGCTTGTGCTTGGGTTTGCCCGTGAGTCGCTCCGCGGCCGCTTGCCTCGGATGAGCAACGACGCTCTGATCGGCTTTGCTGCCTTGGCACTGCACCGCGGCGAGCAAGACCACGCGTGGACGCTCATGCAGCAGGCAGTCACTCCTCGAACGCCGTTCACGATCGGGCTGGTCGAAGGCCTGGCCGACCGCATGGATCGAGGCGATGAGCTACGGGCGCTGCACCGCCAACGCACAGCGCAACTCGTTGATCTCGATGCGATCGCTCACCTGCGCGGCGAGTTGGATCGCCTCGACGCCGGCGTCGAACAGGCCCGCTCCACGGACAGCTGAGGTCTGTCCGAATTGCGCTCTTTCAACGGCGTTGACGCCCGACAAAAGCGCGCAGAAGCGGCGCGAGCGAGCGGTGGTTAGCGGCCCATGATGGGGGCGAGTGGTGGACGGGCGAGGCGGCCGCCGTCGACGGTGATGACCTGGCCAGTGACGAAGCGAGACTCATCGCCAGCGAGCCAGACAGCGACATCGCCGATGTCTTCGGGATCGCCGATGCGGCCAACCGGATGGAGGGTGGCCAGTTGGCGGCGGACCTCGTCGGCCTCGGGGTGATCATCAACGTAGGCCGAGTTCAACGCCGTGTCGATCCAGCCGGGAGCGATGGCGTTCACCCGAATGCCCATCGGGCCGAGGTCGACGGCGAGCGAACGGGTGAGCCCGTGGACACCTGACTTCGTAGCGGCGTAGGCCGCGTGCTGAGGATTGCAGGAATCACCTTCGATGGAGCCGATGTTCACGATGGCGGCACCTCCGGGCTCGTCTCCCACAGGGTTGGCGGCTGCGGCACGAAGGGCCGGGATGGCGTGTTTCGCCACGAGGAACGGGCCGGTGAGATTCACGGCGAGGGCCCGCTTCCACAAGTCGAGTGGATGCCCCTCGACGTCAGCTTCGAACATGATCCCGGCATTGTTCACCACGACGTCGAGCCGGCCGTGGCGTTCGAGAATGGTGGCGATGCACGCTTCGACGGAGCGCTCAGAGGTGACGTCGAGGCTGACCCAGTCGTGGTCAGCTGCACGGTCTCGTGGGGGCTTCAGATCTCCCACCACGACCGTGTGATAGGCGGCCGCGAGCTTGGCCGCGATCGCAGCACCGATGCCTTGCGCTCCCCCGGTGACGAGGGCGACTCGCTCGATTGCTGGGCCTGTAGGAGGTGTCATTGCTTCGCTTTCATTGAGCTGTGTTCATTGAGCTGCATTCATTGAGCGACGTAGCCACCGTCGATCGGCAATGCGGTGCCGATGAGGTGCGCCGCACCGGGCGAGCAGAGGAACGCTATGACCTGAGCGACCTCTTCGGGGCTTGCCACGCGGCCTTGCGGGATCCCGGCGATGTTCATGTCCATGATTTCGTCGTCGGTCATGGGGTTGGCTTCTCGGCCGGACCGCAGCATTGGCGTGTCGACACCACCCGGACACACACAGTTGATGCGGATGCCTTCCGCTGCATGATCCACGGCCATGGCCTTGGTCAGCATCACCACGGCGCCCTTCGAAGCGCAGTAGCCAGCGAGCCCTGACGTGCCGACCAGACCGACATTCGAGGCCACGTTCACGATGGCGCCTGGGCTCTCGACCCCTCGCCAATGGCGGACGGCGGCTCGTGACACGAAGAACGTGCCATCAACGTTCACGCCCATTTGTTGGCGCCACTGATCGTCGCTGGTGCCGGCGGCGTCTTCGCGAACAATGATCCCGGCCCCGTTGACCACGATGTCGAGGCGGCCGAATTCGCTCACGGCGGTGGCGATCAGCGAGTCGGCGAACGCCGAGTCGGCAACATCGCCGAGCAGCGAGATGGCGCTGCCGCCTCCGGCATTGATCTGGCCGACCACGACCGCGGCGGCTGCTTCACTCCGACCAGAAACAACCACCTGCGCCCCGCCTGCTGCGAACGCCAAAGCGGTGGCGGCGCCGATGCCGCTCGTGGCCCCGGTGATCAGCGCCACCTGTCCCTCGAAACCAGTCAGGCCAGACGTTGCGCTCATTCCAGTCCTTCCGGGATCTCTTGACGGCGGCGGGCAACGAACTCGCTGAGTTCTTCGGCCACGTCTTCGGGCATGGGCGGCTTCTCGTACGAGGCCAACATCTGTTGCGCCTTTCGGGCCCCTCGCTGTTCGGCATCGAGGGAACCGTCGATCTCCCATTGTTCGAAGTTGTCGGTGGTCATGAGTTCGGGCATGACGAACGCTTCTTCGAAGTTCGCGAGCGTGTGGGCGGTGCCGAGGTGGTGCCCGCCGTGGGGAACCTCTCGCATGGCGTCGAGCACGCCGTCGATCCCGTCGAAGCTCACACCCCGTCCGAAGCGGTGGTGCATGCGCAGTTGTTCGCCATCAAGAGCGACCTTGGCGTAACTCTGGCAGAGCGCACCGTCGAGATAGCCGGTGGAGGAGAGCACGAAGTTGGCGCCAGCGAGGAGCACGCCGAACATGTTGCGCCCTGCCTCATAGCCCGCCTGAGCATCCACGATCTTGCTGCTGGATTGGCCTCCGGAGCAGCGCCACGGCAGCTTGTAGAAGCGGGCGAGTTGGCCGACGAGCAGGTTCATGTGGTCAATCTCGGGCGTGCCTGCCTGAGGGGCGCCGCTCTGCATGTTCACGGTCGAGAGCCACTGGCCGTAGACCGCAGGCGCTCCGGGGCGAACGATCTGGCTGAAGGCCACGCCCGCCAAGGCCTCAGCGCTCAGCTGGATCACTGAACCGAGGGTGGAGGCCGGGGTGCTTGCCCCGCCCAACACGAACGGGCTGAAGAGCATGGCCTGGTTCGCTGCCGAGTAGACCTTCACGGCGTCCAGCATCGTTGCGTCCCACAGCAGCGGAGAGTTGCAGTTCGCCAGGCAGGTCATCACCGTGGTGTCACGCACCACGTCCTGGCCGAACACGATGCCCGCCATGTGCAGCGATTCTTCGGCCCGTTGGCGGGACGTCACGGCCCCCATGAAGGCCTTGTCGCTGTATTTGAGGAGTGACTCGGTCATGGTGAGGTGACGGTGCGAGACGGACACGTCCATGGGTTCGCACAACACGCCTCCGGTCATGTGGAGCGCAGGCTCGAGGTAGGCAAGCTTGGCGAAGTTGTCGAAGTCTTCTTGGGTTGCGTTGCGGCGATCACCGTCGAAGTCCTGCACAAACGGGGCGCCGTAGGCGGGGGTAAACACCGTGCTGGTGCCGCCGACCTTGACCGAGCGTGCCGGATTGCGGGCCTGCATCGTGTAGGTCTCCGGGGCGGTGGAGATCAGCTCCATGAGGTGATGACGATCGATCTTGACGAGGTGCCCGTCGACATCGGCCCCGGCGTTCTTCCACATCGCTGCGGATTCGTCGTCTCGGAAGACAATGCCGACTTCTTCCAAGAGCTTCATTGATTCGTCGTGGATGCGGTCAACCTCACGAGGCGAAAGGAGATCCATGTAGGGGATGTTGCGTTCGAGAGGCGGCAACCACGCCGGCCCGCCGCTACTGGCCTCGCGTGCGGCCCGGCGGGCGCCGCGGCCCCGGCGCACTGGTGCGGGAGCAGATGTTGGTACGGCTGCGGCGGTGTCACTCATGATTCCTCCATGGCTTGGATGAGCTCATTGCGTAGAAGTGCGAGCAGTTCTTGGTCGCCGTGGCCCGCCGTGCGTATGACGTGGGCGAGGTTCGGCAGGTGTGCGGCGCTTGGTGCGTCGGTCCATTCGATGATCCCGTTCGGGATGGAGCGTTCATGCATGGCGGCGACGCCGAGGCCCGCCCGAACGGCCCCTTGCATCCCGGCGAGCGTGGGGCATTCAAGCGCGGTGCGCCATCGCAGGCCGGCGTTGTTGAAGGCTTCGTCGACCTCCTCGAGGTAGGCACATCCTGGGCCGTAGCTGAGGTGGGGAACGACCTCGTTGCGTGGGAAGTCCGCATCGGCGGCCTGAACCCAACGCAGCGGTTCACTCCAAAGAACCACGTCGTCCGGCCTCGGAGCGTTTGGCCCAGAGGCGGGGATTTGGATGAGCGCCATGTCGACCGCGCCTTCGTCGAGCCAGTCGGCAACCCAGCCGCTGAGCGCCATGCGGGTTTCGAGCCGGACGTTTGGGTATGCGCGTCCGAATCGGCCGAGGATCTCGGCGAGGTTGGCGCTGGGGAGATCTTCGTTGCTGCCAAGGCGCACCACGCCTTCGATGTCGCTTCGGGTGAGGTGAGCGACGGCCTCATCGTGCGCGACGAGAATGCGTTCGGCGTAGACAAGAAGGTCTCGACCGTCAGGCGTCGCCTCGACGTCTTGGCCTCGCTTCACGAGGTCGACGCCCACGCGCTCCTCAAGGCGCTTGATCTTCCAGCTCACCGCGCTTTGGGTCACCCCGAGGCGCTCGGCGGCCTCAGTGAAGCCGCCGGTCTCCACCACAAGGCGAAGCGCACGCAGGGACTCGACATCAAGCTTCATGCGAGGCAGTATGACAAACTCAACTGCGACAATCCACTGATGATGACATCTATTGATACGGTCGGTTTTGCAAGCAGGATCCGACTGGGAGGAACTCCATGACTATCTCCGGCGTGTGCGTCGCCATGTGCACACCTTTCGACCCCACGGGCGAACAGCTCGACGAGGGTCGGCTCCGCTCGTTCATCGACGAGCTGATCGATGCCGGTGTGCACTCCATCCTCCTGGGAGCCGGAACCGGTGAGTACGCCTATATGCGTCAGGATGAGATCCGCCGCGTGATCGAGATCTCGGGGACGCACATCGATGGCCGAGTTCCGATTTGCACCCAGTCCACGATGATGTCCACCTCAGACACGATCGAGGCCACGAAGTTCGCCGTCGACCACGGCGCCGAGGCCGTCATGGTGCTCCCGCCCTGGCTCGAGACACCGACCGAGCGGGGCATTCTCTACCACTACGAAGAGCTCGCTCGCCGCACCTCGGCCGATGTCATGCTCTACAACAATCCCGGCGCAAGCGGCGTCGAGATCACCACTGCGATGTTTCGGCGCCTGGCCCAGATCGACAACGTGAAATACATGAAGGACTCCGAGGGCGATCTAGCCAAGCACCAGAAGTACATCGCCATCGGCAAAGCCAACGGCACGCACCTGCTGTGCGGCGCGGACCCGATCGCTCCGTTCGCCATCATGGCTGGTGCTGTGGGCTGGATCTGGGGTGCGGCGAACGTGATCCCTCACGAGTGTGTGGCGCTGTATGAACACCTTGCCGCTGGCCGCCACGCCGAGGCGCTCGAGCTGTGGGCCAAGATGCTGCCGTTCAACTCTTTCCTGTGGGACAACGACTCCGAGGTCGAATACCTCGTGGGTGTCAAGACGGCCTCGAAGATGGTTGGTCGCGATCTCGGCCCGAATCGGCGACCACAGCTGACACCAACATGCGACGGACGTACTGCTCTCCAGTCCGCACTCTCCACGCTGCCCATCAACGGCATCGATCGCCAGCGCCTTGTCCACCGCGCCTGGGACGCTGACAAGGATTGGCTCCAGGCCATGACCGACAAGACCCTGTCTCCCTCAACTGACACTGTCTCAACTGACACTGTCTCGACCAACGACGAGGACGCATCATGACGCTCCCCACCACTCCCGTTCCTTCGATGAGCGACGCTGCCTCGCTGGCGTCGAGCATGCGCCTTCCCACCCAGGCCTACATCGGGGGCCGTTTCGTTGATGCCGCCAGCGGCAAGACGTTCGCCACCCACGCTCCGGGCACCGGTGCCGAGCTGGCCCAAATTGCCGATTGCGCTTCTGAAGACGTGGACCGTGCCGTGGCTGCGGCCCGAGCCGCGTTGGACGGGCCCTGGGGTCGCATGAGCCCGGCCGATCGACGCCGCCTCCTCATCCGCTTCGCCAATGTGATCGAGGCGAACGCCACGGAACTCGCGGTGATCGAGTCGCTCGAGGGCGGCAAGCCGATCACCGACACGGTCACGATTGATCTCGCCGAAACCGTCGAGACGATCCGCTGGCATGCCGAGGCAGCCGACAAGATCAACGATGCCATCACTCCATCGGGGCCCGGTGTTGTCTCGATGGTCGAGCGCCAGCCCGTGGGAGTCGTTGCCGCTGTCCTGCCCTGGAACTTCCCGCTGCTGATGGCGGCGTGGAAGCTCGGCCCAATCCTAGCCACCGGCAACACGGCGATTCTCAAGCCCGCCGAGCAGACCTCGATGAGCACGATCCGCCTCGCCGAGCTGGCATCCGAAGCAGGGCTCCCCGATGGAGTCATCAACGTGGTGACGGGCTTCGGAGAACCCGTCGGTGAACCACTCGGCCGCCATATGGGTGTGGACGCCGTTGCGTTCACCGGCTCGACCGAGACCGGGCGCCGTTTCCTCCACTACTCGGCCGACTCGAACCTCAAGCGGGTCACGCTCGAATGCGGAGGCAAGAACCCCTTCGTGGTCATGGCTGACGCCGACAATCTCGATCGCATTGCCGGCGAGATGTGCACCTCGATCTTCTGGAACGCTGGCCAGAACTGTTCGTCCAACTCCCGCTTGATCGTGCACCGCTCGCTCAAGGACGAGTTGCAGGATCTCATCCTGCAGCAGGCGGGCGATTGGATCGTTGGCGACCCGCTCGATCCCGCCACCAGGATCGGCGCCATCATCGAGCGCGCTCACATGGACAAGATCACGAGCAACATCGAGACCGCTCAGAGCGAGGGCGCCAACGTAGTGATCGGCGGCCGCCGTGTGCATGAAGCGAGTGGCGGCTGGTTCATCGAACCAACGATCTTCGATGGCGTGCGCGCTGACATGCGAGTGGCGAACGAAGAGATCTTCGGGCCGGTGCTCGGCATCCAAACCTTCGATCAGCCTGAAGAAGCGATCGCCATGGCGAACCGCACCGACTACGGCCTGGCCGCCTCCATCTTCACTACCGATGTACGCACCGCCCACCTTGCGGCCCGCCAGATCAAGGCGGGCACCGTCACCGTCAACTGTTACGGCGAGGGCGACATCTCCACGCCGTTCGGTGGCTTCGGCTTGAGCGGGTTCGCGGGACGAGACAAGTCGCTCTGGGCGCACGAGCAGTACACCGAGCTCAAGACCATTTGGCTCGACCTCTCGTGAAGGTCTCACTCCTTCCCGAGTACGACCGGGCGAACGGTTGGTACGAGATCCTCCCCTCCCCGGCCGAGCCCAACGTGCTGCGGGGCGACATCAGCGTCGATCACGTCGTCATCGGTGGCGGCTACAGCGGCTTGGCCGTGTGTCGCCGTTTGGCCGAGCTCGATCCCTCAGCCTCAATCGTGCTCATCGAGGGTGGAAGAATCGGCAACAACGCGGCTGGTCGCTCTTCCGGCTTCGCGATCGATCATGCCCATAACATTCGGGCCAAGAGCTTCGCTGCCGACTCCGCTCCCGAGCTCCTGGACAACGCCAAGAAGGAAGTGGCACTCAACCGGGCCGGGCTCGAGTACCTCGACTCGACGATTGTCCGGGAGGGCATCGAGTGCGAGTGGGTGAAGGAAGGCAAATACCACGCCGCCGCCACGGCCAAGGGTGAGGGCAGTCTCGAAACGTTCGCCACCTCGTTGGATGCGATTGGCGAGGACTACACCCGCTTCGATGCCGCAGCGCTCCAAGAACGGCTGGGCACGAGCTTCTACAAGAGCGGCATCCTCGCCCCGCATAGCTACCTCGTGCAGCCGGCGGCGATGGTGCGAGGGCTTGCGGAGACGATGCCGTCCAACGTCGTGGTCTACGAAGACTCGATGGTGACCGACGTGGAGTACGCAGCCGCCGTTGGCGGTTCTCACATCTTGCGCACCTCCTCGGGTTCGATCAGCACGCCCAGCCTCGTGCTTGCCACCAATGGGTTCTCCGAGGGGTTCGGGTTCTTCGGCAAGCACCTCATCCCGATGATCACCTGGGGTTCGATGACCAGGCCGCTCACCGAAGGTGAGGTCGAAGCTCTTGGAGGCGATGAGAGCTACGGCATCATCGCCGCCCATCCCGCAGGTACCTCCGTTCGCCGCTTCGTTGACCCACGGGACGGATCGCACCGAATTCTTGTGCGCAACATCTTCAGCTACAGCCGTCGATCAACGATCGTCGGCAAGCCGCTTGAGACCGCACGTAAGACGCACCGCACGTCGTTCGAGAACCGCTATCCCATGCTGGGCGAGGTCGATTTCGACTACACGTGGGGCGGCGCACTCAGCCTCACCCGCAACGGAGCACCGGTTTTCGGCGAACTGCAGCCGGGTGTGCACGGCACCGTGGTTCACAACGGTGTCGGCATCGCCAAGGGCACGATCAGCGGCAAGTTGCTGGCAGAACACATGCTCGGCGAGCCGGAGAACGCCGGGATGATCTCTCAGATGCAAGCAAAGGGTCGCCCAAGCCGCAACTTCCCCGAGCCGTTCAACTCTTGGGGCGTGCGCATGAACGCCCGCTGGCGCCGAAATCAAGCAGGCCTCGAGGAGTAACACAACAGCACCAGAACGCGGAACGACCCCGGCGGGGTGACCGGGGTCGTTCTTGATACATGGGCCTTCGCAGGGCGTCAGCTCATGTCTGGGTGATGCTGAGCATGAAGGCTCTTCGCCTGAGCAACCCAGGCATCACGTTCGATCCGTCCGGGGAAAAACTCCAGCCGGTTGTTCAGGGCCTCAACTCCGTCAGCGTCGAGCAGCGACACCTGGAAGAAGTTTCTCAGCCCATTGCTTTGCAGCAACGACTCCATCTTCGGACCGACACCGCTGATCAACTGAAGATCGTCGGTGTAGTCGAGCCGCCGTCCCCTGGAGGCGGCCGCCATCTGCTTCTCGAAAGCATCGGCGTAACTACCCTCCACGGTGACGAGGTCATAGATCTGTTCGCCGTGGTGTTCGAAGTGCAACTGAGCTGCCTGCGGGACCCAATTGTCCCGACGAATTCGGCCAGGAAAGCTCTCGATCCGACCCTCGAGGTCGTCAACCGCCGCATCGTCGAGACGAGCCAGCACGTAGAACGTTGTGACTCCGTTGTCGTTCAGCAAGCTGTTCATCTTGCCCCCGACGCCCTTGATCTGTTGGAGATCATCGGGCTCGCCTACCGGGCGGTCAGATCGAGAGCGTGCGAGGTTGGCCTCGAAGAAGTCGGCATGCCCTGCCGCCGCCAGTTCCGCTCTCGCACCGGAGCGCTCGATGACGACCCGGTCACCCAGATCCTCACCGTGGTGCTCGAAATGGAGATCAGCTGCCTGAGGCGCCCATTCGTCTCGAACGATACGGCCGGGGAAGGCATCGATTCGAGTTTCGAGCGACTCGATGGCGGCGTGGTCCAGCAACGCCACCTGATAGAAGGTGGTTAGGCCGTTCTGCTGAAGGACCGAATCCATCGCTGGACCCACACCTTTGATTTTCTGAAGATCGTCGGTGTGGCCGATGACTCGGTCGTTGCTGAGCATCCGAAGGCGGGCTTCGAAAGCGTCGCCTCCGACGTCGGTAGCCGGAACCTCGACGGGCGCTACCGCAGCGGACGCTTCGCGCTCAGCGAGGAGGCGTTCCTGCTCAGCCAGAAGCCCTTCGAGCTCCATGACTCGCTCGTCACGAGCGGCCACCGTGCTACCGAGTCCGTTGAGTCTTTGTTCACGCTCCTGGAGCAGCCGCTCAAGCTCGGCGATGCGGTCGTTGCGAGAAACGAGGTCGCTACCGAGCGCCGCCAGCCGGCCCTCACGCTCGGTTACAAGACTCTGCGAGGTCTGAAGGTCCTCGGCTCGTGAGGCAAACAACGCTTCGAGCTCTCCGAGCTGTTGGTGCCGCTCATCGGCTACGCCGTTGAGGTGAACAATCCGCTCATCTCGCTCGGCTACCAGACCCTCAAGCTCCATTGCTCGACGGTCTCGCTCGGCCACGAGACCATCGAGTTCGGAGAGGCGGCCGTCACGCTCATCGATGAGCGCTTCGATCTCTGCGAGCCGAGCGTCACGAACAGCGACGGCGCCTCGAAGCTCAACAGCCTCAGACGAGGTCGCCGCAACCGAGCTCTCAAGCTCGGCGAGACGAACTGACACCGAACGTGCGTCCGTCTCAAGCGCCTCGACTTGCTGGTTTTTCTCACCCAACAGTCCCTCCAGCTCAGCAACCCGGACGCTTCGGTCGGACAGAGACGAATCCAATAGTGCGATCCGCTCTCGCTCTGCCGCGACCTCGGACTGCAAGGTCTCGCTCTCCGAGCGCAGGCTTGTCAACTGGGCATTCAGGGCGTTCACCGACGAATCGTTCGCGGAGCGAAGATCAACCAACTGCGCATCACGCTCGTCAACAACGCTGCGGAGCTCTGACGCTTCTGAAGAAGCCGTGGCGATCGAGCTTTCCAATTCGACTGCCCGCATCGACGCCGAGACCGCCTCGGCCTCCAGCTGAGCAACACGCTCTCGCTCAGCCCTCACCTCCGACTGCAACGTGTCGCTCTCCGACCGCAAACCCGACAACTGCGTCGTCAGACCAGCAAGCGACTCAACCGACGAATCCCGCTCCGCACGAAGATCCATCAACTGCGCATCACGCTCAGCGACAAGGCCATCGCGCTCAACGAGAAGACCTTCCAGCTCGGCGACTCGATTGTCACCGGAACCAACAACTCCTCGAAGCTCAACCGCTTCGGCCGTCGCGGCCGCCGCCGAGCTCTCAAGCTCAGCCACCCGCATCGACGCTGACAGAGCACCGGTCTCCAACTCCTCGACCAGCTGACTCTTCTCTCCCAGCAACGACTCAAGCTCATCGACTCGACCACCGCGATCAACCAGCTCGGCCTCCAGCTGAGCAACACGCTCTCGCTCAGCCCTCACCTCCGACTGCAACGTGTCGCTCTCCGACCGCAAACCCGACAACTGCGTCGTCAGACCAGCAAGCGACTCAACCGACGAATCCCGCTCCGCACGAAGATCCATCAACTGCGCATCACGCTCAGCGACAAGGCCATCGCGCTCAACGAGAAGACCTTCCAGCTCGGCGACTCGATTGTCACCGGAACCAACAACTCCTCGAAGCTCAACCGCTTCGGCCGTCGCGGCCGCCGCCGAGCTCTCAAGCTCAGCCACCCGCATCGACGCTGACAGAGCACCGGTCTCCAACTCCTCGACCAGCTGACTCTTCTCTCCCAGCAACGACTCAAGCTCATCGACTCGACCACCGCGATCAACCAGCTCGGCCTCCAGCTGAGCAACACGCTCTCGCTCAGCCCTCACCTCCGACTGCAACGTGTCGCTCTCCGACCGCAAACCCGACAACTGCGTCGTCAGACCAGCAAGCGACTCAACCGACGAATCCCGCTCCGCACGAAGATCCATCAACTGCGCATCACGCTCGCCGAGCGTTGCTTCGAGGCCTTCGCGGGCTGCAACGATCTTGCGCAATTCCGCCTCTCGGCCAGCCAAACGCGTGGAGAGTTCATCCCGCTCAGTGCCGATCGTTTTCGCTTCAGTTCGGGCGACGGCGAGCTGCTTGTCAAGGTCAGCTTGGGCCGACTTCGACTTTTGCTGGTCGGCAGCAAAGACTCCGATTTGGCCGTTCTTGTCGTCCAGGTCGCTGCGAAGCAACGTGAGTTCTTGTTCGAGGTTTAGCTCGTTGCGCTTGGTGGTGTCGAGGCCGGCCTGCAAGCGATTGACATTGGCGCTGAGGCCCTTGTGCTCGTCTTCGAGGCGGCCGACTTCGCTACCCATGGCGAGGCGGTCGGAACGCCAGCCGCGACGCCATACAAGCCAGCCGATGGCGAGGCCGAGCAGCATGCCGAGAACGGGCCACAGCCACCACTCGAGAAAGAGCCAGAACATGTCCGGGAACCAATTCATCAGTTGTTCTCCTTGATCGTGATTTCGACTCGTCGGTTGTTCTGTTGTCCCTCGACCGTGTCATTCGTGTCGATCGGTTGGGACTCACCCTCGCCTGACGCCATGAGTCGTTCGGCGTCGATTCCTCGTGCAACCAGTCCATCGAGAACCGCCTGAGCGCGGGACTCGCTGAGTGTTTGGTTCAGTTCTTCGGAGCCGCGGTCGTCGGTGTGGCCGACGATCTCGATAGCAACGTCCGGATTCGCAGCAAGCGTCTCGCTGATGCGGTCGATGAGATCTTCGGTTTCTGCGGTGGGCACTGCGGTACCGCTCTCGAACTCGATGCCGAACATCAGAAGCTCGTCAATATCTGCTTGGACAGCCGCGTTCGGGTCGAGCTGAAGCTCGACCTCGGCGTTCAAGCCATCAAGCGCTGACCGGGCGGCGTCAAGCTCCTCTTGCGATCCGGCGATCCCTCGAATGACAAGGGAGCCGTCGGTGACTTCAGCTGCTCCGCTGATCAGGCTGGTGCCGACGAGCGGAGCGAGCGCGGACAGGCTGCTCTCAACGCCTGCCTCGACCACGAGGCCGTCTTCGACATCGGGTTGGGCAACACCGAGGCCAGAAACGAGATCGCTCAAACCAGAAGGCGCCGAGCCACGTTGTGTGGACCCTTCTCCGTTCCAGGCAATCGCAAAGTTTGCAGATGCATCGGTCTGGACCACGGCGAGGTCGACGGAGTCGATCGATGGGTCGTCGCCGAGCAGTTCAGTGAGACGAAGACGTTCGGCTTCGCTTGAGACGGTGCCGGAGACCGTGATCCGATTTTCCTGCACACCGAGCTGGCCTTCTTCGATGTCTTGACCCACAAGCGGAGCGATCACATTCGTGAGGGACTCGAGGGTTTCGGGGGCAAGCGTTGTTCCCTCATCTGCGTCGAACCCGTCGACGGCAAACAGATCGCCGAGGTCAGCAGCGAGCCCTGCAGGAACCGTGCCAGCACCTGTTCGGAGATCTGCACTCCAGTCGACGCTGAAGTCGGCGGGCTTCGTGTCTGAAACCGCAACCGCCGGCTCTTCATCCGATGGTGCGGTGTTGAAACGAATCTCCACGTCTCGGGTGCCCGTCAGGTCGGCGAGGTCGGCCGCCACCCTCTCGGCTTCGGCCTGCGGAGTGTCACTTGGCACGGTCAGATAGCCGTCCCGTCCGTTCCACTCGACGTTGAATCCATCGGCCGTCCTTGCCTGATAGGACTCGACGCTCAACGTCTCTTCGTCGAGCTCGTCCTCAATGTGCGGCAGCGCCCAGAACGAACCGAGAACGGTGAGCGGAACGGTCCCGATCAGCCCCCAAGAAAGTGCTCGGCGATCGGCTCGGGCCAAGAGATTCTTCGCTCTTGGATTCGTCGTCTCACTGCTCATCGCGTCCTTCCATCTGTGTGGCGATCGCCACACGTCCTCGCAGATGAGACGCGTTGAGAGTGGATTAGGTCGCGAAAACCTACGCCGAATGACCGATGACGCCGGCGTGGCGAGCATCACCAAGTCAGGACTTCTGGCTGCTCATCGAAAGATCGATGACTTGGTCGGCGACCTCGAAGGCGATCTTGCGGTGCGAAATGGCGAGCACCGTGATGCCCTCGGCCCGCAGGTTGTTCCAGAGCAGTTGCTCGGTCTCGGCATCGAGAGCGCTCGAGAGGTCGTCGAGCACGAGAAGCTCTGGCCGGCGGGCAAGTGCACGAGCAGTAGCGACGCGTTGACGCTGCCCGCCGGAGAGGCGCATGCCACGAGGGCCAACCATCATCTCCACCCCCTCCGTCATCTCTTCCACGTCTGGGGCAACGGTGGAGAGTTCGAGCGCCCAATCGAGAGTCTGCCGTGAGCCACCGAGCAGCACGTTGTCGAGCAGCGAATCGGAAATCAGGTTCGGCACCTGGGGAAGGAACGCAGCATGGGGCGGCGCGAAGAACTCGCCCCGATCCCCGATGAGCTCGCCGTTCCAGCGAACCTCGCCGTCCACGGTTGCCCGGTGCGCAAGGCCCAGAAGTCCGCGAACGAGGCTGGTCTTGCCCGACCCGACGGGCCCGGTGATCACGGTGAAGGAACCGCGGGCGAGATCGAGATCGATCCCGCTGACCACTGTTTCCAACACCGCTCCGTTGGCTGACGGGAACGCAACCGACAGGTTTCGCACTTCGAGACGCTCAAGAGCAATGCGGTCGATCGGCAGGTGCGGCTCGGGTTGAGGCACGGCGTGGTCGATCGGCAGGTGGCGGGGAGAAGCGATACGAGCGGCGTCCTCGTCAGCCACGAGGGTCCGCATGTTCTCGAACGACACGCCGCTCTGCTTGCGCCGGGCGAGCATCCGGCCAACCATGCGAGGCAGGAACCCCAGGTAGCCAACGAGCACAACGAAGAGCGAGAGTTCGGCGGCCGTGAGCGTGCCCGACCCGAGCGCTGCCGCACTCACGATCAGGACAGCACCAAGCGCCACGTTCGCAAAGCCATCGCTGATGGTCTCGAGGCCGTCGGTCAAGACGCGGTCGCGAAGACCTGTTTTCTGTCGACGATCGGCAAGCTCGCCGAGGTGTTTGACCACGGGTGCTCCCGCGGCGTTGAGCTTCACGGTGGCCGCCGCGGCGAGGGCGTCGCCAAGCGCACCGGTGAATGCCATTGTCGCCTGGCGGTCATCAGAGCGGTACCGTTTGATCCGGTCGTCCAGAACTTTGACCAGCACGGCCACCAACAACATCGGCACGAACACCACGAGCGTGGCGGCCCGATCGATCGAGCCGAGGAGCACCACCGCGATGACGGTGAAGGCCACGCCGCCAGTGAGATCGAGCCACGAATCGACGAAGTCCGCTACCTCCTCCGGGTCGTCCCGAAATGTCGATACCGCTTCGCCTGCGGACGCAACAGGCCTCCCGGCCGAGGCTCCGCCGCTCACCATCTGCGCGTGGAGCATGTTGGCCCGCATGAGCGATTGCATCAGCTCCCAAGCGCGGACGAACCAGATCACGCCGAAGTAGACGCTGATGATTCGCCCGACCTCCACCACCACAAGCAGACCAGCGAAGACCAGCACCTGTGAGGTGTTCCGCTCGCTCAATCCCTTGAAGGCTCGCGACACCACGATGCCGCTCAGCGCGGGAAAGCAGAAGAAGACAATGAAGAGGACGGTTCCTCGCCAGAACGGCTTCGGTTTGTGTTGGCTGATTCGGCACGCCAAGCGCCAGACGTTCGGTTGTGGTGAGCGAGGCATCAGGTTGCCTCCAGCGCGAGTTCGCGAAGGCGTCGGTATGCCCCGTTCGGTGCGTTCTCGAGCTCGGCTCGTTCGCCGTGCTCAACCACCCGCCCGTCGTCCATCACAATGATCTCGTCCACGGCGCTGAGCGTGGAGAGGCGGTGCGCCACAATGATCGCCGTGCGCCCTTCGATGAGTTGGGCGATCGCCCGCTCGAGCCGTTCTTCGGTGGCGGGGTCAATACGGGCGGTGGCTTCGTCGAGCACCACAAGGTCGGGCGAGCGCAGCCAGATCCGGGCCATCGAGACGAGCTGTTCCTCGCCGGCGGAGAGCGTCAGATCATCCGTACCCATCAAGGTGTCGAGCGAGCCCTCTGCCAGGTGTTCGAGCCCGACGAGCCGAAGCGCTTCGATCACGCGAGCGTCGCTCACTGAATCGTCGTAGAGCCGCACGTTGTCACGAACGGAAGCAGCAAGAAGATGCACCTCCTGAGGGATCATGGCGACCCGTCGGCGGAGTTCGGCGATGGGAATCTGATCGATGGGAACCCCGCCCAGTCGGAGCTCGCCGTCCGTCACATCTGCGAGGCGCAGAATCAGACGAGCGAGGGTCGATTTGCCGCCGCCGGTTCGTCCCACCACACCCACCGAGCGACCAGCCGTGATCGTGAGGTTGATCCCTGCCAAGATCGGATCGCCGTCCTCGTAGTGAAAGCCCATGGCCGCGCATTCAAGGGAGAGAGCGCCTTCGTCTGGCGACTCATGGCCGCCGCTGTCCACCTTGGGCCGTTCGCTGCGCAACTCGGCAACACGGATCATCGCACCGCTGGCTTGCTGTACGACGTCGAAGTTGTCGACGAGGCGTTCCAACGGATCGCGCAGGAGAAGTGCGTACTGCACCAACAGGAGGGTGGTGCCAAGTGTGACGAGGCCTGAGGACAGGAACACCGCCGACCCTGCAAGGGCGAGGCCAATGCCGATCACGAGGGTGATCTGGACTCGAGCCCAGAACAGAATGAACGCCTTCTCGCTCCGCACCATGGACACCAGAACGGCCTTATTGTCCTGCATGAATCGCCACATCACGTGATGCTCAGCCCGGTTCGCCCGAAGGTCTTCGCCTGCGGTCAGCCGCTCCTCAATGCCGCTGTACATGGCGGCATGAGCGGCCATCTCGTCGACGGACTCGCCCACCGCCCTGTCTTTCGTCCGGTTCGCAAAGGCTGCGGCGACGAGCACATAAACAACGAAGCCGAGCCCTATCTGCCACTGGATCCAGGTGAGGACGCCAAGCATGCCCACCAGAAGGAACAGCACGCCAAGGGCACGGGCGGCGATCTTGCTGAGGAAGTCCGAGACCGAGGTGATGTCGCCATCGATTCGCTGGATCAGCTCGCCGGGCGGATGGTTGCGATGGAATTCGAGATCGAGCCCAAGTACGTGATCCGCCAGCTCGAGGCGCAGGCGGTTCGCTGTTCGCCACGCCGTTTTGGTGGCGAGCCAGGTGGCAAGAACGTTGGCGACCTGGGCCAGGAGGGCGATCGCCATGAACCCGACGGCGGGCACGAGAATGTCGTTCGTCGTGGCTTCCCCGGTAGCGGCGCGGTCAACAACGCGGCGGACGAGAAGCGGCCCGGCCAGCGGCAGCAACGACGCCCCAGCGAGGACGGCGCCAAGCCGGAAGTAGATGCGCCGCTCAGAGCCAACAAGGTCCGCGAGGGCTCGCCAGTGGTTCGAAGAAGCGCGCATTCGGACCAGTTTGGCCCGTGGGCGAGACGCGTGTCGCCCGAATTCGTGCTCGAAGACTCAACCGGCTCGGGCTCGCCGCCTGTCAGGACAGATTGCCGGCGGGCAGCTTACGATCGTGACCACCACGGCCCAGGTCCTCTGCCATTCGGCGCAGCTTGGAGTGGAACTGGTCTCGATCGATCGTGGCGAGGCGGAGGTGGCGCCGGCCGGGGTCGCCATCGAAGGCGCTCCGCCCGTGGAGCACCCGTTGGTTGTCGAACATGAGCGCTTGCCCGGGCTGGAGATGATGCGCCCATTGGAACGCCGGATCCCGGATGAGCTTCGTGAACGTGATGAGCGCCCGGTAGTAACGATCGGTGAGCTCCGGGTCAAGATCGAGCGAACCCATCGAACGCTCGTGGAACCGAACGCCGCACACGTCGCCGTCCCGGTCGAGTCGGATCACCGGGGCGTAGGCCAGCATGTTCACCGCATCACCCTGATCGACCGAATCGGCCCGATACCGGATGAACGGAACGGCCGTTGACGTTAGAAGCTCGAAGGCGCCAGGGTTCTCGGCCCGGATGGTTTCGGCCACTTCGAACCCGTCCACGAGCGTGCTCGCTCCGCCTCCCGTTGGGCTCGCGTCGATGCAGTGCAGGAGGCTGGCCCCAGACGGGTTGTAACGAAACGGGTCATCAGTATGAGGGTCCATGGCGCTCGTGCTCTGTGACATCGTCCAAACATCGAGTTCGGAGATGATGTCGAACAACCGGCCGAAATCGGTCTCGCGCACGTGCCCAAAGAGCGCAGCGATCGCTTCGGTGCCCTCAACGCTGAGAGGAACACCCTCAACGAGGGTTGCGCCCCAGCGGGCGACGTCGTCGAGCAACGCGAGGTGGCCCTCAGGATGCTGGGTTTGAGCGAAGTCATGCTGCGGCAGGGTGGCATCGGCACGCCAATGGTGCAGCTCGAGCGGCTGCATCGGGCGGAGGCGCTCGTGAAGCCAAGCCGCCTCGAACGCGCTGATGTGCCCATCGGCGAAGGTGACCTCGAGCGTCGCTCCAGCGGCGTCGAGACCAACACGTGTGAGTTCAAGATCCGGGTCGAGGGTGCCCACCGAGAACGTGCGGAAGCCGGAACGCTTGTCACCGCCGGATGGGCAGTTGTCTCGGAGCCACAGGACGTTGCACGCGAC
The DNA here is from genome assembly GCA_947561585.1 of Caprella mutica. Taxonomy (NCBI): domain Eukaryota; kingdom Metazoa; phylum Arthropoda; class Malacostraca; order Amphipoda; family Caprellidae; genus Caprella; species Caprella mutica. The sequence continues at coordinate 3,147,454 of CANNZV010000001.1, read as the reverse complement.
AGAGCCGCCGTCAGCCCACTCGAGGAGGGCAGAACGGCGGCTCGGATCGACGATTGCGCCCGTCAGTACTGTCGTTGTTGCGGTCATGCCACCCCCAATTGGTTGCCACACGAATGTGGCCAAGATGGCGAGAACCTACTGCTGATTGAAGCGGCCGTCTATGGGTTCGACGAGCCCCGTCAGAACAACGAGTTAGTTGTGCTTCTTGAGTGACTGGGTGACGATCTGGAGCGTGCGTTCGCTCACCGCTCCTGCACCGGAACCGCGGCCGACAGCGTCGGTCCACACGTTCTTGAACGGAGTCGGGCCAGCGTTCCGGGCATCGACGTACATGTTGATCTTGTTGTTTGTGAACATTGTGGCAACCTCTTTGTTACCCACATGTCCTCGAGATGCTCGGCTAGCCAGGACCCGACTGAGCGGTTTTTCCTGGGGCTGATCCATCTTCTGGAGCTTTTGGGGATGGAGTTCGTGGCCGGTTGGCCACACGAGAGAGTGTGCTCCTCACGTCCAGAAAAGTCTCCATGACACGCGGCACACCGGGCCGGTTCTCACCCATCGCAACGTGGCCCAAACGGCCTACGTTCCGCGGGTTTCACGAAGCCAGGATCGCTGCGGCGGTGAGGAGCACAACGGCTTCAGTGACCTGTTCGGCAGCGCCGAGAAGATCGCCTGTGACCCCGCCAATTCGTCGGTGGGCCCAGAGCCCCACAACAAGGGCGCTGAGTGCTGCGCCGAGCAAGAACACTGGCGCCCAAGCTTGGAACGCAACGACGGCGATTGCTGCGCCGACGACCGCTGCGGCGATACCAAAGCCCGGCGTGAGCATCCGGCCGTAGTCGGCTCCGAGCCCATCCCGACGAGCCTGGGGTGCCGCAGACATCAGGGCGACTGCGGACGATCGCCCCAACGCGTGCGCCGTGACGAGCGCCGCAACGGCCTCCCAACCAGCGAGCGGTGCCAAGGCCGAGATCTTGAGCACGCTCATGAGCACGATGGACAGGACGCCGAAGGTCCCGTGGGTGGAGTCCTTCAGGATTTCGAGCCTTCGCTCTGGCGTTGATCCGCCAGCTAGCGCATCGAAGCTGTCGCCCAACCCATCTTCGTGCAGGCCACCGGTGATCAGCGCCGTCATGATGAAGGCAAGCACCGCAGCGCTGAGGGGCGGCAGGAACGCCGAAGCGCCGACGTAGACCCCGGCGCCCGCTCCGCCAACCAGTGCCCCGATCACGGGGAACCAGGGCACGGATGCAGCGAGAGCGGGGCTGGCTTCGGGGTGTTTGCCACCAGGCAGCCGGGTGAGGAACGCCAGAGCGCCTCGCAAAGCCGAGAGCCGCAGGGGCGAAGGTGTGGGCGCCGAGGACATCAGAGATCGAGCAGGTTGCCAGGTGCATTGAGAGGAAGGAGTTGGCCGGCGACCACGAGGTAGGCGGCGGACGACGCGTCGGCGAGCGTCCGATTCACGCGGCCATGCACGTCGCGGAAGCGGCGGCTCATCTCGTGCATCGGGACAATGCCCTGCCCGACCTCGTTCGAGACCACGGCGGTTGGGGCTGAGCGTGCGGCGAGAACGGCCGCCAACTCAAGCGCTTCAGCTTCGATTTGTTCACTCGGCGTTTCGGCGAGGATCTCGTTGGAGATCCAGAGCGTGATGCAGTCGAGCAGGAGGAGGTGGTTGGCCGGGATCGCGGCGATCGCCGCCGTCAGATTCCGGGGTGCTTCGACGGTGTGCCAGAAGGACGGACGGTCAGCTTGGTGGCGGGCGATGCGCTCGCCCATCTCGCCGTCACCATTCTCGGCGGTGACAATGATCGAGACCTCGGCATCGCGTCCTCGGTCGAGGGATTCGGCAACATGCGCTTCGATGAAGCCTTGGGCGAGCGATGACTTGCCGGATCGGGCTCCGCCGAGGAAGAGGCGGTAGCCGTCTCCCGATTGCGACGGAGTTGTCGGCATCAGTAGTCGATGCCCTTCTTGGCCACGATCCCGTTGTCGAACGCGTGCTTCACCTTGGTCATCTCGGTGACGGTGTGTGCCTGCTCGATGACCTTGTCGTCCATGTCACGCCCGGTCAGGATGAGGTTCACGTGCTCGGGACGGCCAGCGATGGTGGCGGCCACATCATCGGCCTCGATCCAACCCCAGGTCATGGCGTAGGAGATCTCGTCCATGATCACGAGCTTGTAGTCGCCGCTGTTGATCGTCTTTTTGGCGAACGCCCATGCACCGCGAGCCTTGGCTGCGCTCTCGTCGAGATCCTCAGAGTTCCAGGTGAAGCCGTCGCCTGCGGAAAACCAGTTCACCCCGATCTGGCGGCCGATCTTCTCTTCACCCGTGTTCCAATCGCCAGACTTGAGGAACTGCACAACGGCCACTGGCCAGTCGAGCGCCACCGCTCGCAGCATCGTGCCGAACGCTGCGGTGGACTTGCCCTTGCCGTGACCGGTATTGACAACCACGAGCGACTTGGCGGGCTTGAGGCCGCCACGATCGGGCTTGTCGACAGGGATCTCCGCCGTTTGACGATCGGCAGCTTCGGGTGCGGAGGTCTCGTTCTCAGCCATCCGGGTGAGCTTACGGCCCCACCTCGTGCAGCGACGCACCGGCAACGTCTCAACCCGAGAGAACGAGTGCGAGATAGCGTTCTGCGGCGATGGCTTCTGCGTATGACCTCCGCCTTCTCTCGCTCCCCACCCGGGATCAACTGGGCAGCGCTCACGACCCTTCTCCGGAGACCGATCGCCAGATCGTGGTGCTGCGGCTCGAGCAGCCGGACGGCGCTGTGGGTTGGGGCGAGTGCGCCGCCTTGAACAAGCCCACCTATACCCCGGAGTGGGCTGCGGGTTCGTTCGATGTTCTGAATGCCGCCCTCAATCCCGACAAGGCTCCGGTGCTCGCCGAGCATCCGATGGCCCGAGCGTGTCTCGAAATGGTGGCGCTCGACGCCACGCTTCGTCGAGAAGGAGTGAGCCTCACGAGCCAGCTGGGATCGAGCGCTGAGCGTGTGCGAGCCGGGGCCACGATCGGTCTCATGCCGGTCGAGGAATCCGTCGCTGCGGTGCAGGCCCTGGTGGATCAGGGTTACCAGCGGGTGAAGGTCAAGATCGACCCGACACAGGTCGACGAAGTCCCGCACGAACTGAGCCATGCCTTCGATGAGCTCGAAGTGCATGTCGACGCCAACGGCTCGCTTGATGAGCGCCACATGATGGCGCTGTACTCACTCGCCAATCACGGCGTGAGCGTGATTGAGCAGCCCTTTGCGGTTGATCGGCCGGACCTTGCGATCGAGCTGATCTCGGTCGGCGTGCCCATGGTGCTTGCCGATGAGGGAGCGGCCACGCTGCCCGATCTCATGGCGCTCGTTGAACAGGGCGCCTGCATGGGTGTGTCCATCAAGCCCCCTCGCGTTGGTGGCATCGGGGCGGCCATCGAAATGCTGGAGTGGTGCCGCCAGGTGCGGTTCCCCGCTGCCGTTGGTGGGATGCTCGAGACCGGGTTGGGCCGCCATGCACTGGCTGCCTTCGCTGCTATGTCGGGCATCTCGATCACGGGTGACCTCTCCCCCGCTCGACGCTGGTTGGCCGCAGATCCGTGGCCGGATCTGGAGATGGTTGACGGTGACATCATCGTGCCCACCACACCTGGCATCGCTCCCGAGCCCGACCTTGCCGTGCTCGACGAGTTCACGATCAAACGGTCGACAGGAACCTTCTGATCTGAGCAGCAACGGCATCCGGCTGTTCGGAGTGAATCGGATGGCCGCCCGGCGCTGAAGCCATAGCCGCTCGGGGCAACCCTTCGATGAGGCGCATGCCCAGTTCGGTGAACTTCTGGTCTTGATCACCCACGATCACGAGGGCGGGTGCCTCGATATTGGCGAGGCGTTCCCACAGCGGCTCTTGATTGCCCGTGCCGACGTTACGGAGGCTGGCTGCGAGACCTTCAGGTCGGTTCATGAGACGAGCTTGGCGTGATGCCGCCTCTTCGCTGAGATGCGCGAAGAGCGGATTCGCGAGCCACCGGTCGAGAAAGGCGGAGAGGCCGTCGTCCAGCAGACGTTGAGCGAGCGCATCGTCGGCTTCTCGACGAGTGACACGTTCTTCTTCGCTGTCGATCCCCGCCGTGGCCCCGATGAGCGTGAGGCTCTGCACGAGCTCGGGGTTCGCGAGGGCGAGATGGAGCGCGATGCGTCCGCCCATCGAGTAGCCGACGTAGTGGGCTCGGCCGCCCACCTCGCCAATGAGACGAGCGGCCTCCCACAGGTCGGCCTCATCATTGAAGGACTCGCCATGTCCTGGAGCGTCGACGAGGAGCACGTCATGGTCCTGAGCCAGCAGCTCGGAGAAAGGACCCCAGCAATCGATGTTCTGGGTGAAGCCGTGCAACAGCACCATTCGCTCAGGCTCAACACCCGTCGCAGCACGGGCCGCTGGCAGGATTCGGTGGTGGAGCAGTCGCTCGCGCAGTTGCTCATGAAGTTGCTCGATCGATGAGGGCTGAGGCGGTCGGGCGGCCATGCGTCACAGGATGCCCGCAAGCGCCCTGATCATGTGGTTCCCTGTGCAGGTGACCCAGTCCCCCCTCGCCCCCGTGGCACCGTTAAACGTCGCCCTGGCGACACTCTTCGGTGCCACCCCCGGGTCTCGCCACCCCGTGGCACCGTTAAACGTCGCCCTGGCGACATTCTTCGGTGCCACCCCCGGGTCTCGCCACCCCGTGGCACCGTTAAACGTCGCCCTGGCGACATTCTTCGGTGCCACCGGCGTTGAGGGGGAGCGGTCATGAGTATGGGGAACGAGGCGGTGCCGACAGAGCTGCCGGTCACACCGGGGGCCACGTTCTGCGCCACGCTCGTTGATCAGTGGGTTCGTGAAGGATTGACCGATGCGTTCATCGCTCCGGGATCTCGCTCCACACCGCTGGCGCTTGCCCTTGTTCGCCAGGAGAGCGTGTCGTGCCACCTCTTCCATGACGAGCGATCGGCGTCGTTCGCGGCACTCGGGCACGGGCTTGCGACGGGGCGACCCGCCGTCGTGCTTTGTTCGAGTGGCACTGCCGCCACCCACTTCCACGCTGCTGTTGTCGAGGCTGATGCGTCCGACGTTCCCATGCTCGTGTGCACGGCCGATCGCCCGCCCGAGTTGTGGGGCATTGGCGCTCCCCAAACAATCAACCAGACCGAGCTGTACGGCGGCGCTGTCCGCTCATTCTTCGAACCCGGGCCTCCCGGCGGTGGCGACCCAGCCTTCTGGCGGCCCCTCGCGCACAACTCGTGGCACGCAGCAGCTGGAGATCCGACGAGTGCGCTACCCGGCCCGGTCCACCTCAATCTCAGCTTCCGAGACCCACTGACCGGTGTTCCCGGCCCGCTGCCGCAGGCCCTCTCCACTCGCTGGTTCGGCGAAGCTGACCTCAACGAGGTTGATCCCGGTTTGCATGAACCAGCGATTGCCACGGTTCTCGGGGCATCGAATGGCGTCATCATTGCTGGTCGTTCCACGACCGATGGCTCAATGGTGAGCGAGCTGGCAGAGCGGCTCGGTTGGCCCCTGATTGCCGATCACCGTTCAGGAGCCCGTTCGCCTGGTGTCGCGATCCAACACTTCGATGCGCTGCTTCGCTCCCCCGACTTCGCTGGTCCCCAACGGCCCGAGGTGATCGTTCGCCTCGGTGAACCGCTCGCCAGCAAGGTGCTCTCGCAATGGATCTCGGCTTGCTCCGCCGAAGGCGCCACTGTCCTTGCAGCCACGACCCACGGGAAGGTGATCGATCCAGAGCGGGTCGCCTCATCCACGGTTCCTATTGCGGGATTCGTCGAGCGTTTGACCGAAGCACTCCCGGCTGAACGAGCCGCTTCGGGTCTTGCGGCCGAGTGGCGAAGCGCTGATCAAGAGGCGGCGGTCCGGATCAACACTGCCATCGAAGCGGCGCCAGATCTGACCGAGCCCGACGTCGCCCGCCGCACCGTTGCCAGCGTCCCCGCCGGCGGCGCACTCGTGGTGTCTTCTTCGATGCCCATCCGAGACGTCGAGTGGTACGCGCCGAACCGGGTCGACATCTCCTGCTTCGCCAACCGCGGAGCGAACGGAATCGACGGCGTCATCTCCACCGCCATTGGTGTTGCGCTCACGGGCCTGCCGACCACTTTGCTCATCGGAGATGTTGCGTTTCTTCACGATTCCGGGGCGCTGATCGCTCTCAAGGATCGCAACGTCGATCTCACGATCGTGGTGACGAACAACGACGGTGGCGGCATCTTCTCGTTCCTCCCCCAGCACTCATTGCTGTCCACCGAGGAGTACGAATTGCTGTTCGGCACGCCGCACGGCACGAACCTCGCTTCCATCGCCCAGGCTCACGGCATTCGACACACCGAATGGCCGGACCAGCGACAAGAACTCAACGATCAGACGCTGCGGCCCGAGGGAGTTCGTGTTGTGATTGCCGACACCGACCGTCCCGCCAACCTCGCCGTTCACGCCTCACTGCGTTGACGAGGCCCACTCACGGAACAGCGTTTCGTCCCGAAAAGAAGTCGACGAGCAACTGCCCAGTCCTTCCCTGCGTCAACGACCAGGCGGTGTAGTGCGCCAGAAGGTTCGCCTCGGTGGCATCAAGTTCGGTGTGTTCGGTTGGGTAGTTCGGAAATGTGTCTGGCACCACAGCCTGGACGTCAGCGTTCAGCTCATTCATCCAGTCAGACGAGGAGCTCAAGTAGGCCCATGCGACTCGGACCGTTCGCCCGCCCTTCACCCCGAACCACGGCTGATCGATCGTGGTAAGCGTCTGCTCAAACACCGCTGGCTGAGCCGAAACACCGCTCGCCTCAGCGCCGCGGCTCGCCGCAGCCAAGCCCCGTAGGAGCTCAGCAAACCCTGCCGACTCGAACACTTGATTGTGTCGGAACATACGCTCGGAGCCGAGATCGTGGTCGGGCGTATTCCCAAACCGCACGTAGCCAACAGCAGGATCATGGGCGCGGTAACCGAACAGGAACGCCACCTCCGACGCCACGATCACTCGTGTGCCGGGTGCTTCAGCGACGCCGCCGGCCACGAAGTCGACAATGCCAACACTCGCTTCGGCCAACGCGTTGGGTGAGTTCACGCACGCCATGATCTGGTCAATGCCCGGGTATGTGAGCATCGCTGCCACGCCGGTATTTTCGAGGCTTCCGCCGTCAGCCATCAAGGACTCAGCAACGGCGGGATTCGGCGTGGCGTCCTTCACGGGCCAGTACCGATACATGGGCACGAACGCCTTCGCGTCCAAGCCCCGCAAGACCTGGTGCATGGTGAATGACTTCACGAAATCGACAAGCGTCGCCCACCACTTCCGTGGTCCCTTCATCGTTCCGAGCGCACGTTCGATCCGCATCCGGCGGCGCAACTCCGCCCGATGCTCGCCCTGAGAGTCCTCCGCCGCGGCAGCGCCGAAGTTCTCGACATACTCAGCGAACGCAGCGCTGCTCAAGCCAACAATGTCAGCAAGCGACAGCTGACGTTCTTGCTGCACCTCAACGTCATTCCCGTTCTTCGCGGTAAGTGCTGAACCGAAGGCGAAGGATGACACGGCGCCGCCGCCAACGGGTGCACCAGCGCTGGTGACGTCCGCTGGAGAGCTGATGACACCGGCGAAGCTGGGCGTGATCTGCACCGGCGCGAGGAATGTGAAGTCGCTCCCGGCCGCATCGACGAACATCGCTGTGTTGCAGATGAGCAGGGGGCGGCCCGGCCGGGTCAGGTGCACCGTCCGACTGGCGAACGAAGGGTTCGGCCCGACAACGTCGCTGGCCTTGGTTGCCTCATCGGTCGTGAACATGGAGGTAGGTTCCGCGTTCGGGCCGGCGTCGTAGAGCCCGAGCGGGGCGAGGAGACGCTGACCCATCAGAACCTGCCACATGGAGCTGTACGGCGTGCCGTGAACGAGCCGCAGCTTCACGATGTCGATCGCCAGGTCGAGAATGCTGAAGTCCCGTCCGGCATTCCGGGCGGCGCTCTTGGGCCCAACAACGCTGATGTTCTCCGCCGCCGAGTGGCCCTGCGCTGTTGATCGGGCCAGCCGGCCGGGGTCGGGGACGAATTCGCCGAGAAACTCCTCGTCGGTCACGTTGGTGGGCAGGAATGTCCACGGCACCGACAGCCATGAGCCGCCCGAGACCGACGACACGGCGGCGACCCTGGAAAGCAATGGGGCGCCGTCCACGTCAAGGTGAGTCAGAGCACGAAGCTGGCCCACTCCAGCCGCCATTGCCCGTGAGCCACCTCCGCTCAGACACACACCGAGGCCCTGCGGCTGTTCCCGCTCATCGTGGGTTTGGGTCGAGATCGTCCGTGCGCGCACAGCCCACGACACCCCCTCCGGGGCGCCGTGGTTTCCCTCCATTGCGGTCATGATTGCCCTCCCAAGCGTTCCGGCGACCGTATGGGCGCCGAGGACGGTGCGCAACTGGTGGACTCGCGGGCGTTGCCCGGCACGCCGAGCGTTCCCAGCGCCACGAGCACTCGCTTCGAACCTTCGACAGCGGGGCGCTAGGTTCCGACGATGTCTTCACCACTGTTCGACTCGGTCGCCTTTCCTCGAGGCAAGGCAATGTCCAACCGGTTTGCGCTTGCTCCGCTCACGAATACGCAAAGCCATGTCGACGGCACACTCTCCGACGATGAGCACCGGTGGCTCACGATGCGAGCCACCGGCGGCTTCGGGCTGACAATGACCTGCGCCGCCCATGTACAAGCCATCGGCCAGGGTTTCCCCGGCCAGCTCGGTGTGTGGGGAGATCACCAGCTCGAGGGCCTCACCAGGCTCGCCAAGGACATCAACGAGACCGGGTCCGTCTCAATCGCTCAGCTCCATCACGCCGGCAACCGATCGCCGGCCGAGTTGATCGGCACAACTCCGGTGTGTCCTTCCGATGATGCGAAGCACGGTGCTCGTGGACTCACTGCCGACGAAGTGACCGAACTGGTCGCCGACTTCGTTGCTGGGGCTGTTCGGTGCGAGAAGGCGGGGTTCGACGGCGTCGAACTCCATGGAGCCCACGGCTACATCATCTGCCAGTTCTTGAGCCCGGACCTCAACCACCGAGAGGATGAGTACGGCGGATCGCTCGAGAACCGCAGCCGTCTGCTGTTCGAGATTCTTGAAGGGATTCGTGAGCAGTGCGGCGACGACTTCATCGTGGGCGTGCGCCTCTCGCCAGAGCGTTTTGGTATGAAGCTGGCAGAAATCAAGACGGTGACGCAGCAGTTGATCGACACCGGCCAGGTCGACTTCATGGACCTCTCGCTGTGGGACTGCTTCAAGGAGCCGGAAGAGGAAGAGTGGAAGGGCCGCTCGCTTGTGGAGATCGTGTGCGATCTCGAGCGACGTTCTGATCCTGAGGGGCGGGTCGTGCCGATCGGTGTGGCGGGCAAGATCCACGAGCCGGCCGACGCGCTGAAGGTGCTCGAGGCGGGGGCCGATCTGCCATTCCTCGGCCGAGTAGCAATCCTCCATCACGATTATCCGAACCAGCTCGCCGCAGACGAAGCGTTCGCTCCCGTTCACCCGCCGGTCAGCCGGGAGTACCTGCGCAACGAGGGGCTCAGCGAGCCGTTCGTCGAATACATGGACAGCTGGAAGGGCTTCATCGAGAGCTGAGCTGATTGCGGCGACGCCAGCTCGACGGCAAACACTGTGTCAGGCCCAGCAATACAACGTGAGGTAGACGGCACAAGCGGGCGGCAGCAGAACGGTCCGGCCGGCTGACCTGGCCCACGTCGCGAAACGACATCGGCTCCGCACCAATCGGTGCGGAGCCGTGTGTCTGTGCAGACCTGCCCCAAGCAGGGGCCGGCCGAGCGAGCTACTTCTTGCGGGTGACCTTCACGGGCAGGCTGACGTAGCCGTTCACGAACGAAGAGAACGTCCGCTCGGGCTCACCGACGGTCTCGACACGCTCGAAGCGTTCGAGGATCTCTTCCCAGAGAATGCGGAGCTGCAGCTCGGCGAGGCGGCTACCCATGCAGAAGTGCACGCCGTAACCGAACGACAGATGCCGCTCAGCGTTCTCCCGCTCGATGTCAATGGCTTCGGCGTTCGGGAACACCTCTTCGTCACGGTTGGCCGAGATGTACCACATGAGCAGCTGGTCATCTTTGAGGATCTGCTTGTCGCCGACCATGACGTCGTTCGTAGCGGTGCGCCGCATGTACGAAAGCGGGGTCTGCCAACGGATGATCTCGGGCACCATCTTGGTGACGAGGCTCGGGTCGGCGATGAGCTTGTCGTACTGCTCGGGGAACTTGTTCATCCCGTAAATGCTGCCGGTCATCGTGTTGCGGGTCGTGTCGTTGCCACCCACGATCAGGAGCAGCAGGTTGCCGAGGTGGTTGATGACGGGAAGGTCCTTGGTGGCCTCGCCATTCGCCAGCATCGACACGAGATCGAAGCCGGGGTTCTCACGACGCTCGTCCCAGAGTTCCTGGAAGTACGCCACGCACTCGAGGAGCTCGTCACGGCGCTGTTCTTGCGAATCGATCACGCCTTCGCCAGGGATGGCGAACACGATGTCGGACCAGCGGGTGAGCTTGTGACGATCCTCGAACGGGAAGTCAAAGAGTGTGGCGAGCAGAACCGTGGTCAGCTCGACCGACACCGTCTCGACCCAGTCGAACTCTTCATTCTCGGGGAGCGCATCGAGCACGGCGATCGTGCGCTCACGGATCTGCTCGTCGAGGTTCTTGAGGCTGCTGGGCGCTGAGATGCCGCGCACCGTCTTGCGGTGTGCGGTCTGCTCCGGCGGGTCCATCGCGATGAAGGAGACAATCGGAGACTCGGGCTCGTTGGCCAGAGTCTCCAGCTTGACGCCGAGCGTGATGCCGTCGTCAGAGGAAAAGTTCTTCCAGTCGCCGTCGACGGCACGCACGTCTTCGTACTTGGTGATCGACCAGTAACGACCGGCGGTCTCCAGCTCGTTGAAGTGAATGGGGTCCTCGTCGCGCAGACGGTCGAAGACCTCGTATGCACGATGGTCTCGGAACAGGTGGGGGTTCGCCGGGTTGAGCTCGTCGATCGAGAGATCCGCTGCGGCCGCGACGTCGCCGCCAGTCTCCGCCATCTCCATTTCCGGAGTTCGGATGCCAACTTGGAGGTAGTTCGAGTCCGTCGTTGCTGTATCAGTCATGTTCGAGATCTCCTGGTCTTGCCTGCCGAGCGAAGGGCACAGACTTACACTGTCTGGCTGCTGTGTCCAAGCCCCATCGGCGGATTCGATGTCCAAGCAAGCCTTTGGCGGCCCCTCCGCAGCATTCCGCTCATTGGGAAGAAGCCGTTTACGCTGCCTCTCATGAGTTCTGATGCTGCTGCCGGTTCCGCTGTCTCCGAGATCTTCGACCCGTCCCGTTGGACCGAAGTCGAGGGCTTCGATTTCACCGACATCACCTACCACCGGGGTGTCGACGTGCCGACCGTGCGCATTGCGTTCAACCGGCCTGAAATCCGCAATGCCTTCCGGCCCAACACCGTGGACGAGCTCTACCAGGCCATGGATCACGCCCGGATGTCGAGCGACATCGGTTGCATCCTTCTCACCGGCAACGGCCCCTCCCCCAAGGACGGCGGCTGGGCCTTCTGCTCTGGCGGAGATCAACGAATCCGGGGCAAGGATGGCTACAAGTATTCCGACTCCGAAACCGCTCAAGGCATCGACGCCGGCCGCTCCGGCCGCCTCCACATCCTCGAAGTCCAGCGCCTCATTCGCATGATGCCCAAGGTCGTGATCTGCGTGGTTCCCGGCTGGGCCGCCGGTGGCGGACACAGCCTCCACGTCGTGTGCGATCTCACGATCGCCAGCGAAGAGCACGCCCGCTTCAAGCAGACCGACACCGACGTTGCCAGCTTCGACGGCGGCTTCGGCTCCGCTCTCCTCGCTCGCCAGGTCGGCCAGAAAACCGCCCGAGAGATCTTCTTCCTCGGCCGGACCTACACCGCTGCCGAAGCCCAGGCTCAGGGTGTGGTCAACGAGGTCGTGCCCCACGCCGAGCTCGAGAACACCGCACTCGAGTGGGCCTCCGAGATCTGCAAGAAGAGCCCCATGGCCCAGCGCATGGCCAAGTACGCACTGAACATGGTGGACGACGGCATGGTCGGCCAGCAGGTCTTCGCCGGCGAGGCCACCCGCCTCGCCTACATGACCGACGAAGCCGTCGAAGGCCGGGACTCGTTCCTCGAAAAGCGTGATCCCGACTGGTCCGCCTTCCCCTACTACTACTGATCCAAGTGGAAGGACTCACACGATGACCGCCAGCACGCTTCGTGTCATGCAACTCAACGCTGGCTCGCTCCTGGAGAGCGGCTGGGATGAGCGACGGCACGAGGTCGTGAGTTGGATTGATCACCTGCAGCCCGACATCGTGTGCTTGCAAGAGGTGTGGCGGAACAAGAGCGGAAAGGACTCCGCTGGCTGGATCGCTGCGCACTCCGCCATCGCGTGGAACATCGAGTTCGGCGGCCAGCCGTTCCCGCCCGACCTCACGCCGGATCCGTCTCTCGAGTTCGGCTCCGCCGTGCTCTCGCGCTGGCCTATCGAGGGCGCTACCTATCACCGCCTCCCCGTGACCCCGAACGCGAGTCCCGTCGTGAAGGGCGTCCCGTGGGAGCTGTTCCACGTGACGACCGCTGGCCTTGACATCTTCTCCACTCACCTCGCCGCGGCGCCCACCGACGGCCTCGAGCGGCAACTCCAGGTTCTCGCCATCGACGACATCGTGAAGGAAGTTCGAGGCGACATCGATGCGCTCCAAGGCTTCGGCGTGAAGCGCGAACCGATGCCCCCGATTCTCTGCGGCGATTTCAACGCCGAGCCCGACAGCGATGAGATTCGCTTCCTCACCTCGCTTACATCGCTCGAAGGCCGCACAACCTTCTGGCAAGACGCTTGGCGTGTGGCCGGAGATGATCTCGACTCCACCTCCGGCCGCACGCAGGACTGGCGCACGCACCCTCTGGCTGCCGAGCTCAACGTGCATCGCAAGCGGATCGATTACGTGTTCGTCGGCGACCCGTTCATGCGCAAAGACTCAGCGGGCCGAGTGCTCTCGGCCCAGGTCGTGTGCGACACGCCTCGCACCGGTGTGCTCGCCAGCGATCACGCTGGAGTGCTCGCTGAGGTCGTGTGGCCGCAGCGCGCACCCAATAGCCGCTGGGGGAGAGATCTGGAACGGGCCGGCGGCCTCAGGGGCGGATGAGGGCGTGCAGCATCGCTTGGAACTTCGAACGGGTCTCGGCCAGTTCCGCCGCCGGATCGCTGTCGTGCACCACTCCAACCCCAGCGAACAGTCGAGCGACGGTCCCGCTGATCTGCGCCGAGCGGATGGCCACGGCGAACGCACCGTTACCGGCGCTGTCCACCCAGCCGGCAGGCCCCGCATACAACCCGCGGTCCGCTCGCTCCACGCTCTCGATCAGGTCAAGCGCCACGTCACGCGGGTCACCACCCACGGCAGGAGTTGGGTGCAGCGCTGTAACAAGCTCGAGCACCGACGCGGAGGGAGAGGAAAGACGCCCCTCCACAAGCGTGCCCAGGTGATGCACATTGGCGAGGGACACAATCGACGGCTCGGGCTCGGCATCGACGTAGGAACAGAAGGGCAAGAGGGTGTCGAGCAGCCAATCGATCGTGATTCGGTGCTCACCTCGATCCTTCGATGAGGCGAGCAGACCGGCGGACATCGCCGCATCGGCAGCGGGGTCCGAACCCCGAGGTGCGGTCCCCGCCAGCGGGTGAGCGCGGACGACATCGTCGTACCGGCCAACTAGCAGTTCAGGCGAAGCGCCAACGAAGCCATCAATCGAGAAGAGGATCGCTGAGCGATAGACCTGCTGCAGCCGCTCAACAACGAGCGCTGTGTCGATCGGATGGTCCGTGCGCAGCACCAACTCGCGAGCCAGCACGGCCTTGGAGAGATCACCCGCCCGGATCCGGTCACGAGCGAAGCCAACCACTTCGTCTCGCCAGATCTCTGGAGCCAGTTCAGAGGTGAGCTGGAACGAGGATGGCTCGGGGCCATCGGGCACCCGGCGTTCCAGCACTGCATGCACTCGGGCGAGCGCATCGTCGTTCGAAAGTGCTCCGTCGTCGATCACCGTGAGCCAGCGGCGACCCTGGACTCCTCGACCGATCACGATTTCCGGCACGATCAATTCGCCCGGCAGGTCTGGCTTGAAGGCGAAGGCCCCAAAGGCCAACGCCCCAGTTCCTGGCAGCTCGAGCTCGTTCGGGCCAGCTATGTCGGCCAACTGCGCTTGCACTTCGACGGCTCCACCGGGGCGGGCAAAAGGCAGGCGAACGGCCTCGCCGATTCCGGCGAGCGCGATGTCCTCCCGAGCCCACAACAGGCCGGATCGGGCGCCGAGCGCGATGGGGTCGATATCGGCGTCGAGGCGAACCGTTCTGGCTTTCACATGGAAGAGGGTAGAGCGGGCACACTGTGTGCCGTGACCCGCTCCTCTTCAGGAAAACCATCGCTGGACAAGACCGTGGAGGCGACCATCCCGGCGCCCCTCGAAGCGGTGCGGGCGGCCGTCGGCGACCTTGGCACCTATCCCGAGTGGATGAAGCTCGTGGCAGAGGCCGTGTCGATCGCTCCGGCGGCGGGTGATATTGGGCCTGCTTGGGACGTGACGATTCGGGCGAAGATCGGACCGTTCGCTCGTTCGAAGCGGCTGCGCATGGTGCGCACGATCGACTATCCGGGGATGGTGCAGTTCGAGCGGCGCGAGCTCGATGCCCGGCGGCATTCGGCGTGGGTCATGACCTCGAGTGTCGCCGCAGGCGTGGATGCGGCGACCACCAATATTTCGATCAGCCTCAGCTATGACGGCGCACTCTGGTCTTCCGCGCTTGACCCGGTGTTGGGCAGCTTCATCTCGTCGGCCACCGAAGAACTCACCGCATACGCCAACGGCTCCTAGCCGTTCCGGCGTCCGCCGATCAGCCAGCATTGGGTTCGGGAAACCCCATCTCCCCAAGTGGAGTGAGCCAGCGGGTGGAGAGGGTGTGATCGCCTCGGAGCAGGGCGTCGACGTCGTCAGAGAGCTGCTGGGAGACGGGGCCGGGGCCTTGGATGACTCGGTCGTCGTGCTGCACCACGGGCAGTACCGGCGTGTTTGTTGAGCAGAGGAACAGCTCGTCCGCCGTCTCGACCTCGTCCCACCAGATGGAGCGAACGTCGACTACGACACCCGCTTGCAACGCTACGTCGAGCACGACGCGCCGGGTGATGCCGTCGAGCACCTGATCGAGTGGCGGGACAAGGATCTTGCCACCCCGAACAACGAACAGACTCTGCGTGGTGCCCTCGGCGAGATCGCCCTTCACCGTGCGGAAGACCACGTCGTCGAAGCCTTCGGCGACGGCGGCGAGGCGTTCTCGCACGCCGGCGGTGTAGCTCGCCGCCACCTTCAGGCTTGGCGGCAGAACCTCGGCTGGCATCTTTGGCGCGTCCGCGGTCTTGAGTTTCACGGCGGTCTTGGTGCCGCCGGGGTCGACGGTGGCGTCGGGTGTGATGGCAGCGACGTAGATCGACGGGGTCGTCGTCACCGGCAGGCTGCGCAGCGGGATCTCGCTCCATACGCCGGCGAGTTTCACCACGTTCGCACCCGGATTCGCCGCGACGGCTTCGCGAACGGCGTCTTCAAGAGCACCGACCCCGTAGGCGGAGTCCATACCCATCAGCTTCATTGAGCGGCAGAATCGAGCCACGTGCTCCCGCAATCCGAAGGCGGCGGGGCCGTCGTCGAGTTCAACCACGCGAAGTACGTCGAAGACCGTCGAGCCTCGCTGCATGCCGTGCGAGAGCACGTGCACCGAGGCCTGTTCGTGCGGAACGAGGGTTCCATCCAGCCAAATTTGGCCGCCCGCTGTCGATGTCATGCCGAGACGGTACTCGGCCTGCGCCTCGCCGGACCGTACGCTCTCGTCATGTCCTCCCCCACCGCTGGCGTTGTTGCCCTCGCACTGCCGGGAGGGCCTGAATTCGTGAACGCTCTCCAGCGTGTGTGGTCTGCTGGTGATGCGGCGATGCCGGTGGATCCCCGCCTCCCGAAGTCTGAGCGTGATCGTGTCGTCGCTGCGTTGCGACCCACAGCGGTGATCGAAGCAGATGGCGAGCAACGAACGCTCGCAGATGGTCGCCCGACCGTGGCGGGCGATGCCCTTGTCATGTCGACCAGCGGCACCACGGGTGAGCCAAAGGGTGTGGTTCTGACCCACGACGCCGTGAGCGCGTCGGCGTTTGCTTCGAGCGCTGCGCTTGAGGTGGATCCGGCGACAGATCGGTGGGTGGCCTGTCTTCCCCTCGCCCACGTCGGAGGGCTTTCAGTGGTGACGAGGGCCCTGGCCACCGGGACTCCCGTCGAAGTTCATCCCGCCTTCGACGCTGCTGCGGTGCTTGAAGCCGCCGAGCGGGGCGCCACGCTGGTTTCGCTCGTCACTCGAGCTCTCGTCGAGATCCCCGATCAGCGTTTCCGTCGGATTCTGATTGGCGGTGCCGCTCCCCCGCCGGACCGGCCGGCGAACGTGATCGCCACCTACGGGATGACCGAGACCGGTTCCGGCGTGGTCTACGAGCGTGCCGCTTTGGCTGGAGTGGAGATGCGGGCCGACGGCGACGGGCAGATTTGGCTTCGGTGCCCGATGCTCCTCCGCACGTATCGCTCTGCCGAGCAGGATTGGGATCCGAAGGATGCTGGGGGTTGGTTTCCCACGGGCGACTTGGGCGAGGTTCGACCAGACGGTTCGCTGCAAGTCCACGGCCGGGCGGGTGACGTGATCGTGACGGGTGGCGAGAAGGTGTGGCCCGCTCGGGTCGAGCCCCTCCTCACCGAACAGCCAAAGGTACGAGAGGTAGCGCTCGTCGGCCGCCCCGATCCTGTGTGGGGTCACGAAGTTGTTGCTCTTGTGGTGCCTGAGGATCGGGACCACCCGCCCCAGCTTGAGACGCTTCGCGAAGCGGTGAAAGCTGAGCTGCCTGCGTGGTACGCACCGAAGGCGATCGTTGTGGTGGATGCGTTGCCGCGCACCACGCTTGGCAAGGTCCGGCGGGGCGAACTCGCAACGATGCTGCCTCGCTGAATCGGCCGTCGCCGCCCGCGTTTAGCGGGAGGTGGTGTGGACCGAGACTGAGTTCAACTGGGTCTCGAATGTCTGAGAGCTCGGGACTACGTCGTCTGCTCGGCCGGTGAGGCGTCCGACGGCGAGGCCCGATTGGAACGTGATCTCGTACTCCGGTGTCGCGTTGCTATTCCAACCCAGCATCTCGAATCGCAGCGCTGAGCTGGCGGCGTCGTCCTCCGCCGCTGCGGTTTCGCTTTCGAAACTGACGTTCCAGAGCGCCCCCTCGCCCAACCCTTCGAGCGGGAGCGGACCGGCGAATGCGAAGGGAGCCTCAAGCAGCAGTTCGACGAACGCCCGAGTTCGGGTCGGCATCGTGTCGGCGATGTCTGGCTGCCATTCCATAACGGCCCCGCGTTCGTCGCGCACGAAGACCGCCCGGGTGCCGGTGCCAGCATCGAGCCCTGCTTGCAGCGAGGCGTTCTCGGTTTCGATCGCTGCAAGCTCGGCGGTGAGACGCTGCTCGGTGCCGTCGGCGAGTGAGGAGACAACTTCGAGAAGGACGGTTCCGACCACGGTGTCGGTGCCGACCTCGAGGGTGACGACGGCTTCGGCCATGCGTCCGACAGGAACGGGCTGGCGAAGCGGTGAGCGCACGCCGGAGCCGAGTGTGGAAAGGTCAAGCAGGTACGTCGGTCCGGTCAGCGGGACGGTCGCTACCGACGCTGCTTCGATGGCCGCATCAGTCTCGATCGCTGGAGCGGTGCATGCACCGCAGGCAAGAGCAACGGCGATGCCGAGCCCGACACGTCTTGTTGCGGAGCGACCGGCGGCCGATGGGGGACGCCGTCGGGCAGATGTCAACGGACAGAGAGTGCCGTTTTCGCCAGATCGAAGTCTTCGGGATTCGTGATCCCGATCCACTGCTCTGGCGAGGACACGACGTTGACGACCATTCGGCCAGCGTCAATGAGTTCGCCGACGACGGTGGGAAGCTGCGCTTCTGCCTTCGGCGTTTCGGCGTGCTCGGCGAAGAAGACATCCCAGCGCTCGGCGAAGTCGGCCATGGCATCGGTACCGAAACACCACAGATTCATCGACACCGGGGTGTCTTCAGCGACGTGCTCACCTGCGGCCATCAGGCTGCCGTCTTCCATGCGTTCGCAGCCGTCAGTTTCGACAATGGCGCTCAGTCGCCCGTCGACCACGGCGGTCAGGGCTCGGGTGACGGCCCCACGGGGCGGCACGGTCTTGCCCATCTCGAACGCCACGTTCGCCGCCTCACCTGCGGCGAGGGAGGTGACCTGGTCATAGGCGAGCCGGAAGGACTCGGGGCCGTAGTAGTCGTCGGCGTTGATGACCGCGAACGGTGCGGTGATGAGGTCACCGGCCGCGAGCACAGCGTGGAGGGTGCCCCACGGTTTCTCTCGCTCCGGGCCGAGTTCGTCTTGGCGGGCCATGAGGAATTCCTGGCCGGGGTGCTGTTCGGCGAGGTGCGCTCGAACGTCGTCTTCGATGTCGGTACGCACGACGAGGGCGACGGATCCGAAGCCTGCGGCGAGGGCGTCTTTGATGGAGAAGTCCAAGAACGCCTCGTTGTTGGGGCCAACACGGGCGAGTTGCTTGACGCCGCCGAATCGGCTCCCGAGTCCAGCCGCCATGATCACGAGAATGGGTTGCACCCGCCCATCGTCGCCCACGATCGCACGGGAACCAACACACTGGGTTCAGAAGTTGGTGTGATGGCACGACGCTCGTGCCGGGAGTTGCGCTGCGATTCGCTGCGTCGGCTCGCCTCTTCAGAGGGAGACGGCGAGTGCCTTGAGTTCTGCGTACATTTCCGCTGCCTCTGCGCCGATCGAATCCAGGCGTTTCGGCAACGCAACGGGCACGGAGAGATCTGGCGCCGGTCCGAAGCCGGTGCTGGATTCGACCGAGGCGTACCAGTGCTTCGCCCATACCCCGTCGGAAGCACGGGCTCCCGCTGGCCACGCCAACATTGCCGGATCGAAGGGCACGTCAACAGCCTCGCAGATCGTGCGAAGTCCGCGTTCGGGGTCGGTGAGGAAGTCCGCCGAGTCGAAGATCAGCTCGCACCGGTCGGCCAGGAGCAGCTGCTGGGGCAGCCCAATCTCGTCCAGCGTGACGGTGTCTCGGACCTTCGTGTAGCTGGCGAGAACCCGCCGCGGGTCTCGCAAAAGCAGGCAGTTCGTGAGTCCGTCCATCCAGCCCAGGTCCATCTCAAGCGAGAGATGGTGAGCCATGTGCTTCTGGTAGCTCACCGAATGCCCGTCAGCGAGTGGAGCGAAGCACGATCCAATCGCCCCTTCGTACGAGGCGTGGCCGGCAGCGATGATCTCCTCGGTTGAGGGGTGTTCGATGCCCGTTTTGGTGAGGTACGCGGCGTAGAGCGGCTCGTCCATCACCTCGGTGTCGGCCCGGTTCTCCCAGCTCCGCATCATGGCGGTGGAGAGGTTGCGGGGGCCGGACCACATCGCAATCCGCCGCTCCCCTTCGGCCGCCCCGAGATCAGACATGGGCCTCTTCATCGATCATTTGGAGGTACCACTGCTGGAGCTGCTCGACGATGGGCCCACGCTCGCCCGTGCCGATCACGCGGCCATCGATCTCGGTAACGGGCGCAATGCCGGCGAAGGTGCCGGTAACGAAGGCTTCATCGGCGCCGTACACCTCGGTGAGGCTGAAGTTCTTCTGGTGAGCAGTCATGCCGATCTCGCCGCCGCGACGATCGCACAGACGGATCACGTTCCGGCGAGTGATGCCGGGCATGCAGTAATCGCCGGTCGAGGTCCACACTTCGATCGGGCCCGGATTCTCCGGAGTTCCGGGCCCGTCAGGCCGCCGCACAAGAAAGAAGTGCGTGCTGTTGCAGGTGGCCACGAAGCCCTGCGGATCGAGCATGAGGCCCTCGTCGGCTCCTGCCTTCGCAGCCTGGATGCAGGCGCTGATGCAGTTGAGCTTGGAGTGCGAGTTCCACTTCGGATCCTGCACATCGGGGCGGCCACGCCGGGTGGAAACCGTGTAGAGGTTCAGGCCGCGCGAGGCGGTCGATTCTTGCGGATCCTTGTACTCGGGGATGACAACGATGGTGGCGGCGGAGATCGTGAAACGGGGGTCCTGGTAGGGCGTACTCTTGACGCCTCGAGAGATCATCAGCCGGATGTGCACCCCGCTGGCCTCGCTCATGTCGTTGGCATCGAGCGTTTCCTGCACCATCGCAGTCAGTTCGGCCGGGGTCCGGCCGATGTCGAGGTCGAGTGCCTTCGCTCCTTCATAGATACGTCGCAGGTGATCATCCATGAACGCGAGATGACCGTTGTGGACACGAATGCCCTCCCAAACACCGTCACCGAGCATGAAGCCGCTGTCGAAAACCGAGACGACAGCCTTCTCCCTCGGAAGCAGGTCGTCGTTGACCCGAATGATGATGTTCTCGTTGCGGGGGTCGACGTCATAGTCGTGTGTTCCGTGAGCCATGGGCCGAGCGTAGAGTTCGGGCCGTGCAGCGCGTGATTCTTCCTCTCTTCGGACCGGCACGGTCCTAGTGGCTCGCACAAGCCCCCGCCTTTCCGCACAGCTCACGCTCCGCCGGCGCACCCTCGCTGAACGCCTGCAGCCGGTCCGTCCCGAGTTCGGCGATCTCATTGCCGGGCTCAGCGTCTTCCTCATTCTCATCCCTCAGGGTCTGGCCTACGCCGAGCTTGCGGGGATGCCCACCCACCTCGGACTGATCGCGGGGATGCTCCCGCCGATCGTTGCGTCCTTCATTGTTTCGTCGCCATACCTGCAGACGGGGCCCACGGCGCTCACCGCTCTCTTGGTGGGAGGTGCGCTCGCCAGCTTGGCGACGGCTGGCTCCAACGAATACGTGATGCTGGGTTCGCTGTTGGCGTTGATTGTTGGCATGATCCGCATCGCTCTCGGCCTGCTGCGGCTGGGCATCATGGCGTACTTCGTCTCGCAGCCTGTGCTGACGGGGTTTACGACGGGCGCAGCGCTGCTCATCGCTAGTTCGCAGGTGCCGTCCATCCTGGGAGTGACGGGCGAAGGCAGTCGAGTGCTCTCTCGTGCCTTCGATGCGCTCACCCAACTCGGCGATGCGAACGCGGGAAGTGTGGCGCTCGGCCTCCTCACGTTGGCGATGAGCGTTGGATTGCGCAAGGTCCACAAGTTGTTCCCTGCGGTGTTGATTGCTGTGGCAACGGCGTGGGCGCTCTCACTCATCTTCAGTCTCGATGTCGCTGTGATCGGCGAGCTGCCGAGCGGCCTTCCCGGCCTCGGATTCAATCTGCCATGGGGGCGGACCTCCGATCTGTTGCTACCAGGCGCCGTCATCGCCCTCGTCGGATTTGCCGAGCCCGCTTCGATCGCCCGCACCTACGCCGCCGAGAAGCGCGAAACGTGGAGTGCCAACCAGGAGTTTCTCAGCCAGGGCGTAGCCAACATCGCCGCCGCCGCTTCCGGAGCGTTCCCCGTAGGCGGCTCGTTCGGACGAAGCTCACTGAATGAACGGGCAGGCGCTCGAACCCGCTGGTCTGGGGCGATCACGGGGCTCACCATGCTGGCGTTCTTGCCGTTCGTTTCGATCTTGGAGACGATTCCGCGTGCCGCTCTGGCCGCTGTGGTGATGAGCGCCGCCACCTCACTCGTTCGTTTCGATCGCATCGCGGCGATGTGGGATTGGAGCAAACCGCAATCCGCCACGGCCGCAATCACTCTCGCCGCCACCCTCCTGCTCGATCCCCGCATCGATCAAGCGATCATGGTGGGCATCGGGCTTTCCATCAGCGTGCATTTGTGGCGGGAAGTTCAGGTTTCGGTCACGATCCTCCAGCCGTCGCCAACTGAGCTCCGTTTCCTGCCTCATGGCGTGTTGTGGTTCGGTTCGGTCAACCAGATCGTGGAGAACATCCTCTCCTCGATCAAAGAGAACCCCGAGGTCGAGTGCATCACGATCGTCCTTGAAGGCGTTGGCCGGCTCGATCTCACCGCCGCGGGCGACCTCGCCGAGTTCGCGAACGATGAACGGGCGAACGGGATCCGCGTGAACTTCGAGGGCATACCGCCTCACGCCCAGCGGCTCTTCCAATCGCTGTTGCAAGAGCCCCAATCTGACCCTGACACGCCCTAGGCCTGAGTTCGTGCGAGGGTGACAGGATGAAGCGGCGGATGTTCCTTGGTTCCCTCATTGGCGCGTTCCTGGCCGCCTGCACACCGAGTGAGGATGAGGCCTCACTCCCCGGCGAAGCCGCCCCCACGTCTGCTCCCGCTGGGGTCTCAACGACGGAGATGCCGGCCACGGCTGCCCCACCCGTTCCGATGGGCGAGGTGGAGCCGCTCGAAACCGAGCCCGTCGCTCTGCCAGGCCAGCCGTTCACGCTTGGCGTTGCTTCGGGTGATCCAGATGCCACTTCGGTGATCCTCTGGACTCGGTTCCTCGGCGACGGTCTGCCGGACGTGGTTCCTGCGGTGTGGGAGATCAGCCTCGACCAGTCGTTCACCTCGCTGGTTGCGACGGGGCGCGCCGAAGCGACGGCGGCCGACGCCCACACGATTCGGGCCCTCGCCTCCGGCCTTCGGGCTGGCACCAAGTTCTTCTACCGATTCCGTGCCGGAGATCTGGCTTCGCCGGTCGGGCGCACGAACGTGCTGCCTGCGGCGGGAGCTGGAGAACAGGCTCCCTTGCGGCTCGGCGTGAGCTCATGCCAACGGATGACCGACGGCGGGTTCGCAGCGCACGACGGGATCGCTTCGAGCGAGCTGGATTTGATGATCTGGCTCGGCGATTACATCTACGGCCAAGCGCAATCCGTCGGGGAGTACCGGGCGCTGTACGCAGAGCATCGGAGCGAGCCGCTGCTCCAGGCAGCTCATGCGTCCTGCCCGTGGTCAGCCACCTGGGATGACCACGAGGTCACGAACGATTACGACAACACGCTCGACCCCTCCCGTTTCGCTGCTGCCGCCAAAGCGTGGTGGGAGCACATGCCCACCCGACTTCCCCCGCCCGATCCCGAGACCGGATCGTTCGATCTCTATCGAACGATCGAGTTGGGAGACCACGGCCGGCTGCTCCTCACCGATGTCCGTCAATACGCCGACGGACTCACCATCCTTGGTCCTGATCAGGAGGACTGGCTCGCCAGCCAGCTCGACCACGACGGCACGTGGACTCTCATTGGCAGTCCGGTTTTAGTGAGCGGGCTGCTCCTGCCCGTTTCGGACAGCCCGCTCGGGTACACGTACGACGGCTACCCGAACGAGCGAGCTCGCCTCGCCGCCCGCCTTTCCTCCGTGCCCGGCACGGTGTTCCTTTCGGGTGATCTGCACACGTCAATGTCGCTCCTCATGTCGGCCGATCCGGCCGATTCAACTGCCAACCCGGTTGCCACCGAACTCATGGCGCCGGCGATCAGCTCAACGTTCCCCGAAGACCTCGCCGGCGCCGCTCCCCTGCTGGGGCTCGTGAACCCACACCTTCAGGGCATCGATCCTCGCAACGGGTTCCTGCGTCTCACGCTCACCGCCGAACGGGCGCTGGTCGAGAACATCTTCTATGAAGACACCACGGACCCATCGAGCGCGCTGCCCGCCAGCCCGATGACCATCATCCCCACGACCCCCGGCGTCGGCCCTGCATAAGGGCGCAGTCCGTACGCGGCTGAGCGAGTACTAGCGTGGATCGAAAGCGAGATCGAACGAGCGGACGGCTCGGGCGAAGATGTTCGGTTCGATGTCAGGCTCGCTCACCACTCGCAGGTTCGTTGCCCGTGAACTGAGTTCTTCGAGCAGCAGTCGCAGCTCGACCCGAGCCAGGTTCGCTCCGAGGCAGAAGTGTGTGCCGTGCCCGAAGGAAAGATGCGGATTGGGATCTCTCGTGAGGTCGAGTGTGTCGGGATTTTCGAACACGGTCTCGTCCCGGTTCGCTGCGGGGTAGAGAAGGATCACGCGATCGCCGGCGGGGATTGTGGTGCCGGCGATGTCGGTGTCTTCGGTGGCCATGCGGAAGAAGTTGTTGAGAGGGGTGACGAAACGGACGAGTTCCTCCACCGCTGCGGGGATCCGATCGGGCTCAGCGGCGAGCAGTTCCCACTCATCCGGGCGATCGGCAAGAAGCCTGAGGCCGTGGGAGATCACCGTGCGGGTGGTCTCAGCTCCGCCTGCGATGAGGAGTCCCGTTTCCTGCACCATGGTCTCGAACTCCATGCCCGCCTCGAGCCATGCAGTGAACAGATCGTCCTGAGGTTCAGCCATTCGTTGCGGGAGCAGCTCCTGCATGACAGTGGCCCACTCGTGAATCGACTCGTACAGGTCTCCGAACACACCCTCGTCGACCATGCGTGTGTCGATTCGCATCTGTTTCTCGGACCACTCCTGCACCTTCTCCCAACGCTCATCGCCGAAGCCGATGAGGCGGGCGGTGACCCGGCAGGGAAGCTGGGCGGCGAGGGAATGCACCACTTCGGTCGAACCACGCTCAGCGACTTCCCCAAGCGCCTCGTCGACCAGTTCGGTCATGAGATTCTGGTACTCCTCGGCGTGGTTCTTCGTGGCTCGCGGCGTGAAGCGGCGGTTGATGAGGCGACGCTGTCCAAGGTGCCCAGGGTCGTCCTGGGAAATCATCGTTCTCTCTTCGGGCGAAGGCACGGCCCGATACACGCCCTTGCTGGAGAAGAGCTCGGGGCGGCGCTCCACCTCAAGCACATCAGCGTGGCGGGCAATCGCCCAGAGGCCCGTTTCTTCATCGTGCCAGATGCCGTCGTAGGCCCGAAGCCAGCGGTATGCGGCCTGCGGATCTGTTCGGTACCAGTGCGGATCGAGCAGCCCGATCACCGGTTGTTCCGTCGTGCTGGCGATCGTTGCGGCCATCTCCGGAACCTAGCCGTGCGCCCACGACCGCCCGAAATTGCACCCGTCCAGCTAGCGATGGACCTCGGCATCAGCCTGAGTCACGCGGGTGCGGACGGTGTAAACGCTGTCGCCGCTCAACACGCCGCCTCGAGAGAAGAGCCGGCCGAACTCCCAGTTGGAGAGGCCGAGCTCGGGACGATCGAGCGCGTACTGGCCATCCACCCAACGGGTAAAACCATCGCCGACAAAGGGCGCGTCGATCGTGGACCAGAACGCTTCTGTCGCCGCCGCCGATTCGGAGATGAGGCTGGCCGCGAACCGCGGCGACTGAGTGTTGAAGAGCTCGACCGCTGCGGCCACCGAATCGACCACCGTGAGGCTGATCTCCGGCGAGTCCTCCCACTCCCACTCTTCTCCCAGGCGATCGCCAGCGATGAGCTCGGCGAGAGGTTCCTCGACATCGCCCTCAGCCCTGCCGATCGGCACAATACGATCGAACAGCTCTGCCGGGACGAACGGACGGGCGGCCTCGGTCACGTGCAGTTTGGGATTCACGCCTCGCCCGGTGGCGGCGGCCGACACGCCTTCGATAACTCGCGGGACAAGATCGGCAGCGGCGGAGGCCACAACGGCGCACGTGTTGAGTGTGTTGCAGACCTTGCGGTCGAGACTGTGTCGGACAACGGCGGCGAGCCGGTCCGGATCGGCAGCGGCATCCACCACGATCCACGCGCCACCCGTGCCGTGAAGACTGACGGGGATGCCGGCTTGACGGGCCACGGAGCCGAGCTGGGAAACAGCAAAGCCGCTGCCTCGGGCAACGGCCAGAGCCAAACGGGATTCGCTGAAGAGTGCCCAGCCGGCGGCCCTTGCGGGGCTGGCCACGAGGGACGCTGCGCCAGCGGGAAGGCCCGCCTCGGCCAGAGCCGGGTCGAGCGCTTGCTCCACGATGGCGCTGGCCGTGCCGAGCGCATCAGATCCGATGCGAAAGACCACAGCGTTGCCGCTGCGCATCACACCGCACGCATCGGCGAACACGTTCGGACGCCCTTCGAAAACGAAGCCCACCACGCCGAGACCGGCCATGCGCTGCTCCACTTGCCAGCCATCGTGCTCGATGGTTTCGAGCACACGATCACGGCTGCTCGGGGCGTCTCGCCAGGTACGGAGGCCAGAGATCATGTCCGCCCGCATCGACTCGGTCAACGTCAAACGAGTGGTGGAGCGGCCCTTGGCTTGGGCGGCGACCACGTCGGCCTCGTTCGCTGCCAGGATCGGAGCGAACGTGGTGTCATCTTCGAGGCGGGACGCGAAGGCTTCGTAGAACGCGGAGATGGCGTCGTCGCTGACCGAGCCCATGGCCAGGAAGGCGTCGGCTGCTCGGCCAACAGCACCACTCGCGATGTCCCACTCAACCCCCGGGATGTGGAGGAGCGCGCCGGTGTCGTTCACAACGACGAGCCGGTCACCAGCAGTGAAGGCCTCCGCCAAGTCGGCTGGCACCGTCGTGACTTGGTTACCGCCGTAGATGATCGATTGGCCAGCTTCGAGAGACTCCAACTGCATTCGGTCAGTATGCCGATGCGCCCCAACTCTTGGTCAAGGCCTCCGCATGAGAGCTCTCGTTGACTCCTTGTGCATCACGACCGAGCGAACGTTGCGAAAAGCTTGAGGCCTCCAGCATCCACTGCGCGCTTCGCCGTCACGCCGATGGCCATTCGGGAACGAGCTCGTCGAGGAAGTCGTTCACGAGTTCGGAGTAGGCGGCCGGGTCGGCGCGGTATGAGCCCACGTGGTCATTGCCCCAGTCGGTGATGGCGAGGCGTGTCGTTGCAGCGTCAGCTCCGTCGTAGATCTCCTGGCTATGGGTCCATTCGTTGGTCGTGTCGTCGAGGGGATGGATCAGCAGTAGCGGCGTATCGGTCTGTGCTGCGGCAGCCTTGGGCGAAGAATCCCCTGGGGCGAAGCCGCCACGCCAGCCAGCGAGCCGCACGGCTCCAGGAACGAACGGCACCGCAGCGGGTGAGAAGTCGCGGGCAGCGTGTTCGGAGACAGCTACAGAGATGTCGGAGTATGAAGAGTCGGCGATGACGAAAGCCAGGTCGTCGACGACCGTGGTCGTCACCAGTGCGGTGCCCGCGCCGTAACTGGCCCCGAAGAGGCCGATGTCTGAGGAGGCCACCCCGGTTCGGTCTGTGACCCATTCGATGACCGCAGCAGTGTCGAGACGGTCGAGCGCTCCGAAGCTCTGGACGTCGCCTCCGCTGTCGCCTCGGCTCCGAAGGTCGTAAGCGATGGCGTGGCAGCCACGGTCCCAGAAGAGAGGGATGTAGTCGATGAGTTCGGTGCGTTGGCCGCCACGGAGCGAGGAGTCGACGAGCCGGCGGTGGGCCTGTGGGCGATAGTGATGGCGCTCGCTACGTTCGCAGCGTTGCTCGCCGACCCGACCTACGCAGTCTTGCTCTTCGCCGTGCCACTCGTCCACGTCGCCCGCCGCTGGCCCGAGCCTCTCCGTCGCCGAACGATCGGGGCGATCTTTCTCGCCTCAATCGTTCTCATCTCACTCGAGAACCAGTCATGGGGTGGCGCCAACCTCGAGCCGGCCATGATCCTGCTCATCGCGCTGTTGATGACCACGATGCTCGGATCCGCTCTCGGCCGGATCGACGAGGCTCGGACCAGCGAATCTGCGTCCGCGCGCCGAGACGAACGCGAACAACTGGCGGGCGAGCTCCACGACAGTGTCGGCCACAGCCTTCTCGCCACGTCCATCCAACTCCGCAACGCCCAAGCGTTGTGGGACACCGACGCCGCCGGCGCCCAACGATCCGTTGAGCTTGCCAGCAGAGCAGTCGGCGAGGCCCTCGTCGACACCCGAATCGCCGTCGACACCATTCGGTCCCAATCTGAGCCGTTCTCGCTCGCCGTGGCACTCACCGAGCTGACCGAACGCATGGCATCACCGTCCCTCAACGTCAGCCTGGCTCTCGACGGACCGGTTGAGTCGATCGACCAGCTCACCCAGGTAACGCTCTACCGAGTGGCCCAGGAAGCACTCAGCAATGTTGTCCGCCACGCCGACGCCTCGACGGTCACCGTGCAGCACATGGCGAATGGCGCAACCGCCGTCCTGGTGATTGCGGATGACGGCGAGGGGTTCCGGGCCGAACCCAAATCGGTCCATCTCGGTCTTCGCGGGCTCGAAGAACGGCTCCAGCGTGTCGGCGGACGACTGGGGATCGTCTCCGAAGATGGGCAGGGCACGACACTCACAGCCGTCGTTGGGCAACTTCCATGAGCGGACCAATCTCGGTGCTCGTGATCGACGATCAGTGGATGATTCGAGAGGGTCTTGCCTCGCTCGCAGCGCTGGCTGACGACATCGAGGTCGTCGCTACCGCTGGAGATGGGTTCGAGGCCGTGGAGCTCGCAGCACAACACCGACCCGATGTCGTGCTGATGGACATTCGCATGCCCAGCCTTGATGGCATCGAGGCGACGCGCCAGATCAAAGCAATCGATGACCACATCTCCGTGCTAATGCTCACGACATTCGAGGATCGTGACCTCGTTCAACGATCGTTCGCTGCCGGCGCTGCGGGCTACCTGACCAAAGACATCGCTGCCGCCGATCTCGCCACCTCCATTCGCTCCGCCGCCGCAGGCGTTGTGCAAATGACCCCCGAAGCGACCCGAATGCTGATGGACGGTATGGCCAACAGCCCCGAAAGGCGAGAGCCGGACATCGCATCACCGGCGGGGGAGCAGACCTCGGGCCTTCCGCCGCTGCCTGTCGGGTTTGAAGGGCTGTCACCACGAGAATGCGATGTGCTCCGACTCGTCGCCACCGGTATGAATAACCGCCAGATCGGCCAGCAGCTGCATCTCAGCGCCGGAACCATCAAGAATCACGTCTCCGCCATTCTCCGACGCCTCGGCACCACCGATCGCACACAAGCCGCCGTACTCGCAACCAAGCACGAACTCATCTGACTCATCTGACACGTCGCAGCCAACGTTTGAGCCGGGGCACCCTCGGGGCGAAGACTCCGGCTGCATCCGCCCGCGAATCTCGGGTCGAAGAACTACGTTCACCGCATGGCATCAGGGGCTTTGCGGCCAACAGCATTTCGTGGCGACGAAGACGTACCGGACCTGCATGCGTTCTTCCTACCGGAGCGTCAGTTCGACGGCGACGCTCTGTGGACCTTCGGCACCTCGCTGAAGGCGGCCTATGTCAACACCTTCGAGTTCATGAACCACGCCCCCGTCGCTCAGCTGTGGCGAGACGCCGATGATGTGGTCCAAGCCGTCTCCCGGCTCAGCCTCGGTACCGGCGAGTGGTTTCACCAGGCGGCTCCACCGTTTCGGTCCAACGAGGTCACGGCGCCCGTGATCGAGCAAGCGGATCAGGCGTTCGCCCTCCTCACCGATCTGAAGAGTTGGCGAACCGCTCGGTACGAGAGCGACGCCGAAGGCATCGCCCTTCTGCGGCGGCACGGGTATGAGCCTGACGGTCGAGACGAGGTCTTCATGACCATGCCTCTCGGCCCCGACACGACCGCGGTCCCTGGGCCGGGCGGAGCAGAGGTTCGCCTCCTCAGACCAGACGATCCCGACGAGGTCCGCGAACGAGGCCTCGCCCAAGTCGATGCCTTTAGCGATGGAGCACCGACGGCCATGGCGATCGCTTGGGTCCACCGCACGATCCCCCACCAGCTCGCCTACGGCGCCCCAGGCCAGTCGGCAAATGTCGTCGCAGTAGAGAACGACGGCACGTGTGTTGCCGTAGCCGATGTCTACTTCGATCCAATCAATCTCGTCGGCGAATTCGAGCCCGTGGCCACTCGAACCTCTGCACAACGCCGCGGGCTCGCCTCTGCCGTGCTCCGCCGGGGGCTGGATGAGATGCGCTCAGCTGGGATGACGCACGCCATCGTCCGCACAGGGGTGAACAACAAGCCAGCGATCGCTGCCTATGGGTCTGTTGGCTTTGCGATCACCGAGCATCGGCTGAGCCTGCGCAAGCGGCGCTGACCAGATCCTGCCTGACGAACTGGTGGGTTCGCTAGTGACTGTCCGGTGTCTGGCACCAGAGTTGCCACAGATGGGCACGGCGGGCTGGCGAGGCTTAGTCGCCAAGGACGGTGCAGCTCTGGGCGCGGCCGTCGGTCACGATGCACCGCCCGTTGATGGTGGGCGCCACCTGCCAGGAGAATTCGTTGCCATCGACAGCGATCGAATCGGTTCCCGTCGTCACGCCCGGGTCGGTGTTCTCGATCGCCTCAAACTCGTTGAACTCGGCTTGGAGCGGTCCCGACATTGCCCGTTGGCCCACCAAATCGGCGGACTGGTAGGCAGCCACAAAGGTGGCGGCGATGACCGCCACGTTGCCGCCAGAGTCCCGCGTGGCGATTTCTGCGCACGCAATTCGGTTCTGGTCGATGAGACAGTCCGCGGCCAAGAACTCACTCGGCGCCCTCGAATACAAACTTCCCAAGCCGTAGTTGGTGTCCTCACCGCCGACGAACGTGGTGAGCAGGTCACAGGCGGCGGCGAGCCCGTTGTAGATGCACTCGATCTGGGCAAGTTCGACGTCGAAGTCGTCTTCGCCCTGCCCTCCGTTTTCCTCGTCGCCAATCCCCTCGTCCGTCTCCAGGTTGATGTCATAAACAAAGCTCGAGTTGATCCAACCGCCGACGGCAAGTTCCGGGCCCGGGCCGAGGTGCCACCATGCCGAAGAGCCGACCTCGACACACAGCGTTCCGTTGAGATCAGGCTCGGGCGCCACGTCGGTCCCGGCGGGGAGAACAGTCGAGCGCTGCCCGTCCGCTCCTGGCTCAAGTCGCACCACGAGGCCACCGTCCGGGTCATCATCGGGGACGCTCGCCACCACGTAGGCGGCGCTTTCGTCCGGGAACGTCGCCTCGTCGCAACTGTTGAGCGCCCCGAACTCGGCGGCGTCGGCTGTCCGATTCGTCACGACACCAACGGGAGCCTGGGAGTCACCCACCGCTGCGCATCCGCCGAGAAACACGAAGAACGCAACGGCGACACTCGTCGAAACAGCCCGAGTGGTGGGTCTGCGGGTGCGAAGAGCGTCGGAAGAACGGTCAGCGGCGACCATCGGGCGGTCCTTTGTCAGAGGCGACCCCAAACGGGGACGGCTGGCTTGCAGCCCACAATGACCTTCCAACCGTTCTCTCTCTATGAGGTACTTCACAGAGCGCGAGCGTTTCTCAACGAGATGACCCGTGCCAGCAACATCGGTGCCCGCTCAACCTTGCTTTTGGCTGTTGGTCAGACGGGCCGGCGGACGATCGACCGGATCACATCGGCCGCCGTTGAGGTCGCCCAGAGTGCGAGTGCGAGGAGGCCGAGGAACTTCGCTCCGTCCTCCACAATGAGCCGGGGCAGTGGTTCAAGTCCGAAGACGTTCACAACGTCGATCACAACAGAAAGACCGAAGCCAGCGCCGGCGGCGAACAGAAGCTCGGCTCGGGTGCGACGGATCTCATTCAGGCTCGCCAGCGCCCACAGAACAATGGCAAGCGCTTCGAGCCCCACGTACGTGAGCTTGGACCCGCCAATCATCTGGGGCAGCACGTTCGAGTGCAGAAGGAAGAGGTCATCCAGCATGAGGAAGCCGATGATCGCGCCGCCCGAAAGTAGGGCGCGTTGGGCGGCGAGCCGGCCAGCGACTCGGCTGGCGAATCCGGCGGCGGCGCAGGCGCAGCCGGCAACGGTCCAGGCAAGAACGCCGAGGGAGGTAACCATGCCGTCGAACCAGCGGCCACCATTTACGGCGGCCTGGTCGAGCAGAAGATCGTCGATCGGGACGGATTGCTGGGCGACCAGCACGCTGAGGAAGCCGATGCCAATGCTCCAGCCGACGACCAGCCGAATCAGGGATGACCAGCGCTGAGCCGCAGTCTGCGCACGTCGGCGTTCGGCGCGTTCTCGTGCGAGTTCAGCGAGCCCAGCATCGGAGGAGTCGGCGACAAGGGCTTCGCTCGCAGCGATCTCGTCGGTGGTGGGCAAGCGGGACACACCAAGGGTGTCGTCACCGCCGGGCCTCGCATTGATCAAGCTGGGTCCAATGACTCAACGAGCACCTACTCCGCTGGGCCCGACGCGCAAAGGCCCCATTGATCTGCATCAACGGGGCCCTTGCGCAGAACGGCCGTTTCCGACTGGAGTTCTAGTTGTTGTAGGCCGTCTCGGCGTGCTGGGTCTGGTCGAGGCCAGTGCGCTCGGAGTCGATGTCGACTCGGAGCCCCATCGTTGCGTCAAGCACCTTGGCGATAGCGAAGGTGACAGCAAAGGCGAACACACCAACGACGACGTTGGCGAAGATCTGCTCGATGAGAAGAGCGGCACCGTCACCTTCGATGAGACCTCCCTCGAACTCACCGCCGAGGGCAGACGGGCTGGCGAACACGCCAATCAAGACGCCACCGACGAGACCGCCGACCATGTGCACCCCGACAACGTCGAGCGCATCGTCATAGCCGTACCGAACCTTCAGGCGAACGGCATAGGCGCAGATGGCGCCGGCCGCGAGGCCCACACCGAGCGCACCGTTGACGCCCATGAACCCAGCGCCAGGCGTGATGCCCACAAGGCCTGCCACGATTCCGGATGCCGCGCCGAGCGAGGTGGCGTGTCCGTCAAGCAGCTTCTCCATCACAAGCCAGGCGAGCATGCCTGCTGCACCAGCGATGAAGGTGTTGGCGAATGCCTGGATAGCGACCGTGTCGGCGGCGAAGGCGGAGCCGGCGTTGAAGCCGAACCAACCGAACCAGAGGATGCCAGCACCGAGCATGGTGAAAGGAAGGTTGTGCGGGAGCATTGGCTCTTTGGGCCAACCGGTCCGCTTGCCCAGCACGATGGCCAGGGCGAGAGCGGAGGCGCCGGCCGCCACGTGCACCACAGTGCCGCCAGCGAAGTCGAGGCTGCCGCGCTCGGTCAGCCAGCCACTGCCCTCTGCCTTGAAGACCCATGCCCATGCGGGGATGAAGACGAGCGTGAACCAGATCGGCACGAACGCAACCCAGGCCGAGAACTTCATGCGGTCAGCCACAGCACCCGAGATCAGAGCGGGCGTGATCGAGGCGAAGGTGAGGGCGAAGAACACATCTCGGAGTCCGTCGCCGCTGATGTCGCGAAGAAGAATGTTGTCGAACGTTCCGATGAAGCCATTGTCGGTGCCGGTCGAGCTCAGCGAGTAGCCGTACAGGTACCAGATGATGGGGATGATGCCGAGGCAGATCATGTTCATCATCAGCATGTTGAGCATGTTCTTCGAACGGCTCATGCCGCCGTAGAACAGGGCCAAACCGGGGACCATGAAGATCACCAGAGCGGCGGAAATGAGAATCCAGGCGTTGTCACCAGAGTCCATCGGGGGACCTTTCGAGCGTGGATCTCCTGGATCGCCATTGACCGGACGGAGACCGAATTGATGTGCCCTGACAGGAAAGCGACGGTGTGAGTCGGTCCGGTTTCTGGTTTGTTTCCGCTGTGTGAACTAGCCCTGGCGTCTTGCGGTCGCTCGCTAGTGCCGTGACCACATACGTTCGCGCGGGTGCGGGTTCATGCTGCGGGGCGTCCCCATCGGTGGCCTTTCTCTGACCGGACCCTTGCTCGTTCCCGTCGTCTCGCCGCGAGAAGGTCGGGGTGGCTGCCGTTGCTGTTGCGCCAACGCAGATGTGCTTGCAACCGGCGGGTGAGCACAACGTGGTTCGGATAGTTGGAGTTGTTCAGCACGAACTCTCGCAGCGGACCGAAATGCGCCTCGATGGGGTTCGCCCACGAGCTGTACGTCGGTGTGAAACACAACTCCACCCGATTCTTCTTCGCCCACTCCCGGATGGTCTTGCCTTTATGCGCTGACAAGTTGTCCAAGATCACATGAATCAACTCACCATCAGGACGCCTCGCCCGGACCTCCCGCAACGCCTTGAGCGTGTTGGCTGCTCCTTTGCGTTGCCGGACATGACCGAACAACTCGTCATCACCTATCGAGTAGCAGCCATGGAACTGCCGGACACCGTGCAGCTTGTGATAGTTCGCAGGCACTCGTTGGGGCTTGCCTACAGGCGACCATGACGATCCGCCAACCGGCCGGATCTGCAGCGGCCCGAACTCGTCGAAAGCGAACGTCCGGTCAGGGTGTTGGTGGATGACATGTTCGATCCGGTCTAGTTTCGCGTCACGCTCGGGATCGTTGGATTCTTTCCATGTCTTGGTCCGCTGGAACGTGACCCGGTGTGTCTTGAGGATCTGGCGGAGGCGTTCACGCCCGATCTTGATGATCCGGACCGGGTTGTCGGCCAAGAACTCTTTAAGTTTGCGGATGGACCAGCGTGTGAATGGTGCACCGAGTTTTTCGGGGCGTTGGTTGGCGGTCTCGACAATGAAGACTTCGTCTTCAGTCGTGATCAGGCGGGGACGGCCACCCGCCCATTGAGGGTCCAGGCTGGCCATGCCTTTCTGGTTGAAGCGGTGGATCATCTCTCGGACACGATCTTCAGAGGTCGCGGCCAGGCTGGCGATCACCGGGACACGGTTGCCCCCAGCAGAAGCCAGCACGACCGACGCTCGGCGCCATTCGATGTGTGACCCGGCAGATTTGCCCTTCCCCCGGCGGACGATCCGCTGAAGCTCTCGTCCTTCTTCAGGGGCGAGCCGACGGACAAACAGAGGCGCTGACATCACCCCATCAAAACAGATCCCAGCCTCCTACTGGTGGACGCGCTCACCCAAGCGAACCTTTGTGGCCACGGCACTAGAGCAAATCGGCGCCGAGGTCGTCGTGGATGTCGTTGCGGTCGCTGTCGGACAACCCCAGCGCCGCAGCGAACTCCCGCAAGTAAGTCGCCTCTTCGGCGGTGTCGACATTGATCGAGATCAGCGACACGGCGTACGCCTCGCCCCGAAGTTCGCTCGGGACCATCTGGGCCATGTCCTGTGGTGAGCGAGGCGGCGCCGCAATCTCAGCCCGGAGGAAGGCCATCTCTTCGGCCGAGGCGTCTCCGAGCTCGCCCATGATCTGATCAGTCTCGGTCTCGTCCATGACGCCGTCGGCCTTTGCCGCATTGCACATCGCCTGGATCAAGACCTCGGCCTCGCGTTCTTGCATCGCGTTTCCCTGTTGCGGCGCTTCGTCGTTTCCGCCCCGGTTCTTGATCATCGAGCCGAGTCGGCCGAGCTGACGTCCGCCGAGCATGGCTCCGGCGAGGCCGCCGACCATCCGGCCAGTCTTGCCTCCGAGCATGCCCCCAATCAGGCGGCCGCTTTGGCTTCCCAGCAGAGATCCCAGCATTCCGATCATCATGTGCTCCTGTTGCCATGCCCTGCGATAGCAAGACCTTCTGATCCTACTCCGAGCCCGGACAAGCGCCGGGCACTACGTTCAGCGGCGCCAGCGACAGGCGCCAATCCCACGACAACGGGCTGCTCAAGGTCCGGTTGTGGAATGGTGAAGAACACGCAAGGCTCGGCGGATGCCCATGCTGCTGCCTCACCGTGTGCCGGATCAGCAAGCCTCATCAGATCAGGCGGCTGCCCTGTGAGCCCCGAAGGGGGCCAGGTTGAGGGCGTTACCTACATCGACGATCCCGCGCATCCGCTGTTCGACGACTACCGCGAGCTCAACAGCATCGCGGTGCGGGCCGAGATGGAGGGCGACGAGTACTTCATGGGTGAGGGGTACGTCCCGATCGACCGGATGCTCGACTCGGGACACCGCATGCGTTCGGTGCTGCTCCACCCCAAACGCTTGAATCGCTTCGTCCCGACGATGGCTCACCCGGCCATGGCAGGCGTGCCCGTGCTTGTGGCGGAGCAAGAGGTGCTGGCCGAGGTTGTTGGCTTCAATATGTACCGACCGTGCCTCGCCTCGGCCTTCCGGGCCCCGATGCCGACGGTGGCTGAATTGGCGAGCACGTGCCGCCGTCTCGTTGTGCTCGAAGCGCTCAACGACGATCAGAACGTGGGAGCGATCGCTCGGGCCGCCCGGGCGTTCGGTATCGATGGCATGGTCATCAGCCCAACCTGCAACGATCCGTATCAGCGGCGGACGGTCCGGGTGAGCATGGGCGAGATCCTGCACGTCCCGGTGGCTCGCGCCGGCGCCGAGGATTGGCCGGGCGCCCTCGGCACGCTCCACGAAGCTGGCTTCGAGACGTGGGCGCTCACACCGGACCCCGATGCCGTCGATCTGTGGGACATGGCGATTCCCGAACGGGTGGCGGCGCTCCTTGGCGCCGAGGGCCACGGCCTTGCACGCACCACGATGGATGCCTCATCGCATCGCGTCCGCATCCCAATCTCGCCGAACGTCGACTCGCTCAACGTTGGGCACGCCGCCGCTGTCACGTTCGCCGCTCTGGGACGGCCCGCCCGGTCGCGCTGAGCTTCCCGACGCCATTTGCCAGCCGGCTGGAGGCGTCCTTCGCTATCGGGCGTGGCCAATAGAGTTGAGGAATGATCCGCCCGGCTTCACATGTCAGCCTCCAGCACCTCCCGGCGCGTTTTCGGTGAACTCGCGATCTGTTGTCTGTCCGGTGTCTGGCACCAGAGTTGCCACAGGTGGGCGGGGGCCAGTCCGGTGAAGGGGCGGTTTGCTCCGAGCCCGACAGGACGGCTGCATTTGGGAAACCTGCGCACGGCGCTCGTGGCGTGGCTGTGGAGCCGGTCGACGGGCAGCGAGTTCGTACTGCGATTTGAGGACCTGGACGCCAACATCGCCAAACCCGAACATTACGCGTCCCAGGTTGAGGACCTCGCGGCCATCGGCATCACGTGGGATACCGAACCGCTGAACCAGACCGACCGGTCCGGCGCCTACGACCTCGCCCTCACCACGCTGACCGAACGAGATCTCGTGTACCCCTGCTTCTGTTCTCGGCGCGAGATCCGCGAGGCCACCCAGGCTCCGAACGGACCGTCCACGAGTGGCCACTACCCGGGCATGTGCCGTGATCTTTCTGCCAAGGCACGAGCCGAGCGACAGGAACAGAGCGGCCGGCCAGCGGCGCTTCGCTTCCGAGGCAACGGCGAAACCCGCTCGTTCGACGATCTGTTCGCCGGGCCGTTCTCGGCACCCACCGATGACTTCGTCATTCGTCGAGGGGATGGAGCGATGGCGTACAACCTCGTCGTCGTCGTGGACGATGCCTACCAAGACGTTGACCTCGTCGTTCGGGCCGACGACCTGCTCGACTCAACACCACGCCAGATTCTGATCGCGGAGGCGCTCGATCTGCCAACGCCCTCCTTCGCCCATATCCCGCTCGTGTTGAACACCGAGGGCTACCGGCTGGCGAAACGCGACGGCGCCGTCACTCTGCCTGATCGAATCGAACGAGGAGAGACGGTCGAAGACGTGGTGGCGTTCCTCGCCCACTCACTCGGCCTGGCTGACAAGGGTGAGCTCCTCACGGCTCACGATCTCGTCGACCGCTTCGATCCAGCGCTGATCCCCCGAGAACCGCTGGTTCTCCCGCCCTCGATGCTCTGATCCCGCGCGACCCAGAGGCGCTAGCGGTTCCTGGCCCACTCTTCGGGCTCTCGGCCCATCTCCCGCATGCGGTTCGCGGCCCACAGGGGCACACCGATTGAGCCGCCGTGAAGGATGGCCGTCATCTGCTCGCCGTCTTCGGCCCAGATATGGCATGAGTTGATGTTGAAGGCCAACGAGGCCTTCTTCTCCTCCGGGTCCGCCATGTCGTCGATGCTCGGGGAGGCACCCTCGCCGCGGGCCCGCATGGACCACATGGACTGGACCGCCACGGGTGCCATCGCTTGGAGGAGCGCACCGATGTGGGTGCAGCCGGACGGGCCGCCAAAGAGTTCCTTCACCTTCCGGGAGAAGCCTCGGGCGATGGAGATACCCACGAGCTGCTGGTAGTCCGGCTCGATCTTGGTGCACCCGAGGTGCGGCGTGACGTTCATGCTGACGGCCACTTCGAGGATCTCGAGTGTCGGGAAGCCCATCGTGAGATCCACAACCATGTGATGGACCGACATCGGGTTGGGATCATCGGCGATATAGGTGAAGGGCGGCTTCACGTCGTGCACGATCCCTCGCAGCATCATGCGATCGTCGGCCAACTTGTACGACTGCACGTCGTAGGTCCGGGTATGGATCAGGTCGGCTTCGGCAGGCAGCGGGGCCAGCTCGGGGACGGAAGACATCCGGAGACTATGGCCATCGCAGCCCCGCGAAACCAATTCAGAAGACGAGCTCGGACACCGTGTAGATCACGAGGCCAGCGAGACCACCGACGATGGTGCCGTTGATGCGGATGAACTGGAGGTCTCGGCCCACCTGGAGTTCGATTCGGTCACTGGTCTCGTCGGTGTCCCAGCGTTGCACCGTGGTGGCAATGAGGTCGGCCACTTCTTCTCGGAACTGTTCCGCCACGTAACCGGTCGCCCCCACGATCCAGCCGTCGATCCGGGCCTGGATGGCCGGATCGGACTCGATCGAGACGCCAGCCTCAACGAGTGACTCCAACAGTGAGACTCGCAGCGGCGAATCTGGATTGGAGGTGGCATCCAGCAACGCTGCCTTGAGTTGCAGCCAGAGCGAGGAAGACCAGGCCCGAACCTCGGGATGGTCCAGCAATTCGGCCTTCATCTCTTCGCCGCGATCCCGCAGTTCGGGGCTGGACTTCAGTCGTTCAGCGAGCTCGAGAGCCCGCTCGTCCAGTTGTTGGCGGAAGGGGTGCGCCCGCGTGTGGCCAATGTCGTCGATGAATCGGCTTACTGCGTCGTAGATCTTTTCGAAGATCCGATCGTCGATTTGCTCGGGGACCCACCAGGGCGACTCGGTGTAGAGGCGGCGCCGGAACGTGTCCCGGTTCTCATCCATGAACGAAGCGAGCCCCGTGAGGGTGGACTCCAGCAACATCTGATGATGCTCGCCATCGACGGCAACGTCGATCGCCTTGCCGACCGCAGGGGCGACGGGGAGATCCTTGATCCTGTTCGTGACCGTCCGTTCGAGCCCGCTCTGCACGGTCTCGTCTTTCAGGACTTCGGTCACGGCTCGAACAACGGCAGCGCTTTGATCGCCGACGCTGTTCGCATTCTTCGGATCAGCCAGCCAGCCGCCGGCTCGCTTGCCGAGTTCGGCATCTTCCAACCGCTCGGTGAGGACTTCCTTCGACAGGAAGTTGTCTCGCACGAAGCCGCCGAGGCTCTCACCAATCTGGTCCTTGCGCTTCTTGATGATGGCGGTGTGAGGGATCGGGATGCCGAAGGGGTGCTTGAAGAGGGCGGTGACGGCGAACCAGTCAGCGATCGCTCCAACCATTGCGGCCTCAGCCGTCGCCCGGACATAGCCGGCCCACGTGTTGTCTTCTTCGAGCGCCCGAGCGAACACGAAGATGATGGCGGCAACCACGAGCAAGCTCGTGGCGACAGCCTTCATCCGTTTGAGGTCTCGGCGCCGCGCCTGATCAGCCGGATCGTCCGCTTTGTGTTCCTTGCCGTTCACGATGCGACATCATCGCACGACGGGGATCGTTCCCCTCCGCGCCTGTAGCTGTGCACCCGAAGGCGAGCGGCGCTACATCTTTGAGAAGAGTCGTTTGGCTTGTTCGGCGGCTTTGGCTCGGATCTCACCTTCGTCGACGTTGAGCAGCTCACCGTCCCTCATCACCTGTTTGCCATCCATCGTGATGCCGATCGGTCGAACGCCCGTGGTGTACGCGAGATGCCACGGCTCCATGGTGGGGTAGGACCACGTGACCGTGTCGTCCTTCGCCTCTGGAACGAGCTTCCAGCCGTTCTCAAGCCAGCTC
The DNA here is from genome assembly GCA_947561585.1 of Caprella mutica. Taxonomy (NCBI): domain Eukaryota; kingdom Metazoa; phylum Arthropoda; class Malacostraca; order Amphipoda; family Caprellidae; genus Caprella; species Caprella mutica. The sequence goes on along the minus strand of CANNZV010000001.1, from coordinate 3,107,668 downwards.
CACGGCGTGTCGGGAGACGCGGTGACGTCATGCTCCCGCAGCCGGACAAATGCGAGGCGGAACTCGTCCAGCATGTCGGCGCCAATGCCATCGGTACCAAGCACGATGTCGGTGTCGAAACGGCTGGGTTCGGCGTACCCCACCCCGTTGTTCATGTTGGAGCGGGGGTTGTGTGCGACGGTACCCTTCACTTCGAGGCCGTCAGGCAGGTGTACACCGTGCACCAGGAGCCAGTTCTCCTTCGCTCGACGGGTGAGCGCTGTGCCGCTGCCGGCGTCGACGAACCCCTCAGCGACGTGCACGTGGACACCCACTTCGAGTTCTTCGGCGAGGTTCACCGCTGCGTCGACTGTGGACATTTCACAGGTGAAGGCGGCGTGAATGCCGACCATCCCGTTGCCGCCTTCTTCAATGAAGCGACGGTTCTCTTCGAGACCGGCCTTGGCCCCTTCGGGTCCGTGACGGTCGGTGACGCCGTAAGCGCAGACCACGCGTACCCCCACTTCGGCGCAGGCGTCGGCGATGACGGAGAGGCTGCCTTCGATGGCATTGGGCGATTCGTGGTGGTCAACAATCGCGGTGGTGCCGCTCTTGAGAGCTTCGAGGGCGCCGAGCTTGGCTGACCACTCGATCATCTTGAGATCAAGCCCGGTATCGAGCCGCCACCACACCTTCTCCAAGATCTGGGAGAAGTCTTGGGGTGTTCCGTCTGGTGCTGGCATGCCTCTCGCCAGCGCTGAATAGAGATGATGATGCCCGCACACGAGTCCCGGAGTCGTTCTAGCCATGTGGTGAACGTAACCCGATTGACGCCTCCAAGCTGGGTACTCGGCGAGTTGTTGTTCAGTCTCGGCGGCTTCAGGCCGATGTGGTGGGCATGGAACGCAACATCGTGCAGGTCGCCCGCATTCGGGCCGTTGACGCCGTCGAGGGTGATGTTGTCAACCGTGACCCGGATTCGACGCGAGGCTGGTTTCTTCTCGTTCAGGTCGACGAGTTGCACGACGGGTCCATCAACTTGTCCGACGGCGGTGTCGAGAACTCGTTTTCGGTCAAGCCACTTGAGATCATCGGCGTGCAGTTCATGAAGACCGCAGAGGTCCCTGACCAGCCGAGCACGCCTCAGATCGTGCTCGACTACCTCCACTCGGACGACGAAGAGCCTGCTTCCAGCGATTAGGCAGGCAGATCAGTAGCGGAGCAGAAACTCTCCGAAAAACGAGGTGCTTTGGTCAGAGACGCTGGTGGATGGACGAACCAGTTCCATCGGTGTTGGGTAGCACTTCCACCGCAACGGGAAGCGCCTGTTTCATTGCTTCCACGTGGGTGATGACTCCGACCATTGAGCCGCGGGTGCGGAGGCCGTCCAGCACCGAGACTGCGTGATCGATCGCTGCGGCGTCCAGGGATCCGAAGCCTTCGTCGACGAAGAGCGCGTCGAGGCGAAGTCCTGCTCTGCCTGCCACGACGACGTCGGCGAGTCCGAGGGCGAGTGACAGCGATGCTTGGAACGTTTCGCCGCCGGAGAGTGAGACGGTGGAGCGGGCGGTGCCAGTGAATGAGTCTTCGACGACGAGGTCGAGTCCGTGGCGGCCGCGGCGGTTCGCTGCTTCATCGCGCACGCTCAGCGTGTACCGGCCGCTGCTCATGGCGGACAGGTGGAGGTTGGCGTGTTCGACGACTTCGCGAAGGTAGGCGGCGAGCACCCAGTTCTCGAGGGAGAGCCGGCGATGGTTGTCGCCGCTTACGGCTTTGGAGACCAGGCGGAGTGTGTCGAGGTGCGAGCGAATGTCGGCGTGTTCGGCTTCGCGTTCCTCCAGAGAGGTCAAGGCTCGTTCGGCGGTGTCGAGCGATTCGGTGAGTTCGGCGACAGTCCGTTCGGCGGCCTCGATCCTGCGGGTAGCCGCCCGGGCGAAGTCTTGGAGTTGTTCGAGATCAGGGCGGACCTCGGGGAGGTCTTGTTTGTTGAGCGTGTCGAGTTGGGCCGCGATCGCGGCCCGCTCCTGCACCCATTCGCCGTATCGCTCTCGGCGGGTGGAGCGGTCCTCCTCATCGATCCAGGCCGCGAGCGCGGCGTCGATGTCGGCGAAGCCCGATTGCGACAGTGCGGCCGAGAGTTGGTCTGCGGCGTCGGCTTCGGATCGGGCTTCTTCTGCTATCTGGCGGGCGGCAGCCGTCATTGCTCTCAGTACGGGGAGGGCCAGCTCGACCTGCTGGGCGATGAGCGACGGATCCGCGCTGCCGACCAGAGTCTGCACTTCAACTCGGAGGCGTTCGCTCTCCTCCGTCGCAGCGATCTGGGCGTTGGTTCCCGAGGACCTGTCGGCGGTGAGGTCGAGTTGGAGCTTTTCGTCGTTCAGACCTTCGGCATCGAGCTGTTCGAGTTCGGAACTCAGTGTCGTGAGGGTTTGCTCGGCGGCATCGACGTTCCTGAGGAGAGTTTGGGCTTCGGCCCGCTGCTGTTCGAGTTCGGTGAGTGCGGCTTCTGCGTGGCCACCGAGAGCACCGGTCAGGGTGTTCTCTTGTGCTCTGAGTTCTGCCGCCTGTTTGTCGGCTTCGATGCGTCCGGATTCGATTCGGGCCCGCTGGGCTTGGAGCCCAACGAGGGCGGATCGGAGCTCGAGGACGCGAGTCTCCGCATCGACTGACTCTCGGTGTGCTGCGTCAGCGTCTTTGCGCCGCTGCTCCAGAAGGCCCAGTTCGATGGTGGCAAGTTCGGGGGCGTCGCGCAGCAGCGCTTTGACTCGAGCCACGACGTTGACGAGTACGCGTTCGGCGTTGCGCGCCTCACTCTGCCTGGATTCGACGAACGCCACATCAATGACGTTGGTGCCGCCGTCGAGGCCGAACGTGTCGGGGTCGAAGAGGTGCCCGGTCACCTTTGCGGGCGCGTTCGCTGGCGATGGATGCTCTGGCGAGCCGCACACCACGCATGGTTCGCCGCGCACGAGACCCTCTGCGAGCCGGGGTGCTGAGCCGCTGATGAACGCCTGCAGGGCATCGTTGGCCGCTCGACGGGCTGCGTCGGCTGCGGTGTTGGCGCTCGCCGATTCAGCTTGGAGGACCGTGAGCTCTTGTCGGCGCTGAACCGCCGTGCTGCAACGCTCATATTCGGCGAGCAGGAAGGGTTGCTGTGCTGAGGTTTCGCTCAGGACCGCAATGTCCGTATCCAACCGCTCCGTCTGTTCGCCGACGAGCTCCAGCTGTTCGACGTACGCGGTGTCTTGGGCCGCCAGCTTGGCGAGGTCGTCTTGGATAGCTGAGCGTCGACGGTGCAGTTGGCAGCGTTCGGCGGCCAGCTCGAAGGCCGAGGTCCGCTGTTTGCGTTCCGCGACAACATTGATCAGGTCTGCTTGCTGCGCCACAACGGTGGTTCGGCGGGTCGAGCGCTCAGCAACCCGTTCCGCCAACGTCTCGAGCCCGGCCTTGGCGCCGAGTGCTTGGGCCGCCCCGGCTTCGGCACGTCGACGTTGCTCGTTGGCGAGGCGCTGTGATGCTGCGGCCGTTCTTGCCTGTTCGCCACGGGCGGTCATGACTTCGAGAGCAGCGTCGATTGCTTCGGGGGGAGGCAGCGTCAGGGTTGCCGTGTGGTTCGGATGATCCGGGTGATCCAGGTTGGCGAAGGGCAGGATGCCATCGAACGAGTGCTCGTGTGAGTGCCGTTCGGCGCCAAGTTCGTCGATCGACACGGCGATGTTGTTGACCTCTTGTGCTGCAGCGAGCGCTTGGTCTTGCAGCTTCTGCACGACCGAGCGGCTTGCCGCCCGACGCCGTTCGATGGGAACGAGGTGACTGGCTGCGTCCGCTTGGTCGAGGTGGGCTGCCTCCGCCTTCCAAAGTGGTGCAGCGGACTCGAGCTCTGCGCCGCGGGAATGTAGTGCGGCGCGTTGTTCGAGCGCCACGACTTGAGTGGATGCCCGTTCCGCTGCGCGAACGGCGGTGACCGCCGACGTCCGATCCTCATGCAGAGCGTCGGACAGTGATGCCAACGTTCCAGCCGTCAGTTCGTTGAGAAGCGAACGGAGCTCGGCGGGGTCCGCCTCATCAAGGTTGTGTGCGTGCTGTGCCTCAACATCGGGAGCCTCAACATCCGCTGCCTCAACGGCTTGTCCCTCGAGAGCGTGGGGTCCGGTTGTGAGCGGTACCTCGTTGTGGCGTAGCGCTCGCTCGACGGCGGCTCTGGCCGAGGTCAGCAGTGCGTCGTTGTGAGCGGTGGCGGTGCCAACTTCTTGTTCGAGTGCCCGGGTTTGGGACTTCAGGATCTCTTGGGTTCGAGAGAAGACTTCGGAACCGAAGAGTGTGCGCAGGAGGTCGGCCCGGTCGTTGGATTTCGCGTTGAGGACTTCGGCGAATTTTCCTTGGGGAAGCAGGACCACCCGTTGGAATTGTTCGAGGGTGAGGCCGATGAGGTCTTCGCAGTAATCGTTGACGTCACGCGAGCCCGTGAGGACTGGCTCCCAATCGGTGCCGCCCCACCGGTGCAACGATGCGTCGCCTTGGCGTTCGGTGTACCCCTCGCCCCGAATCTTCCGCAGCGTTTGGGTGGGCCGGCGCCACACCCGCCAGCGCTGCTCTCCGGCTTCGAAATCCAGGGAGACTTCGCACACGTCCCGTGGGCCGGCATGGGCGGATCGAACGTCGGTGTGCTGTGCCCGGTTGCCTGGCAGCCCGCCGTAAAGAGCAAGGCACATCGCGTCGAAGATGCTGGTCTTGCCTGCGCCTGTGGGCCCCGACACGACGAAGAGCCCGAGTTCGCCGAGCGACTCGAAGTCAAGCGTTTCGGTGCCGCCATACGGTCCGAACGCTGATGCCGACAGAGCAAGCGGCTTCACGCCGCTCCTGACTCCGTTGGGGATTCGGCCAACCCGCCAAAGCCCAGGGGCCCGAGGGCTGGTTCCTTGGCTTTGGATACGGCGGCGTCGAGGATGGAAGCCACCTTGTGGTCGAGCTCTCCGTCGCTGATTTCGTTCCAGAAATCGCGGGCCAGCTCTTCTGCGCTGCGGACCTTGGCGTTCCGGCTCGAGAGGCGGGTGCCTCGGCTTGTGGATCGACCGATCCGGTCGATCTCAACGAGGTAAGGGAACCGCTTGCGCAGTGCCCGGTGAGCGTCGGGAACGGGGAGCAGGTCCGTGAGTTCCACTCGGACCCAGGCATCGTCCACCAACGGACCATCGACGAGGTCGTCGAAGCGGCCCCGCTCCACGCGCACGCTGCGCCCCACCGCCACCGGGATTGCCTGCACCGAGACGTTCCCCTCGGCGTCCAGATCGGCGATCAACACCTGCTTGTCGTGCGTCTCGCCGAAGGAATAGCGAAGTGGGGAGCCCGAGTAACGAATGTGTTCGTGGCCAGCCACGGTCTGGGGTCGGTGCAAATGCCCGAGCGCCACGTAATCAAAGCCCTCGAAGAGCTCGGCTGAGACCATGCCGGCGTTGCCAACTGCTCCCATCGTGAGCCCTCGTTCGGAGTCCGTCGGCGCCGCTCCCGTCACGAACGCGTGGGAAAGCACCAGGCTGCGCGTGCCCTCAGGGATTGACTCTCGGGCAGCTTCAAGCGCATGCCGGAGCACCGCTTCATGTGAGAGGCGCGGCGAACGACCTTCTTGGGGCGGCCCGGTGATCTCGTCTCGGATCGCTGGTGGAGCGAGAAGCGGCTCGAGAAATGGCGTGGCCACGATCGCAAGCGGGCCGTCCGCGTAGTCGCGCACATCCACCTGGGCGGCAGAGCCGTAGCCGCCTCGCATCAACACGCCACCCGCATCGACCAGGCCGTCGAACGCTCCGACCCGTTCAGCGCTGTCGTGATTGCCGGCAATGGCGACCACTTCGGCTCCCGTTGCACGGAGACGACGGATGGCGTCAGACAGCAGCTTGACCGCTTCAACCGGTGGCTGAGCGCGGTCATGCAGGTCACCGGCGATCGCGACGAGGTCGATGTTCTGCGCAGCTGTGAGCTCTACCAGCCAGTCAATGAACGCGAGCTGTTCGTCGAGCAGGCGGAAATCACCGAAGCTTCGGCCGAGGTGCCAATCGCTGGTGTGAAGAATGCGCATGGGTCAACCGTACGCAAAGGGTGTGACACTCAAGTCGATACTTCGCCCCTCAATCACGCGTCTTCCGCTCTATCACTGGGATCGAAGAATTTTCACGGCTTCTCGAATCGTGGACTCAGGGGCTTCGCGCGAAGCCCACGGGTCACCAATTTTGTCCAACCGGGCTGCCATTGTTCGCATCGTCACGCCACGGGGGTCGAATTCCGGGTCGAAAAGCTCGTCCCACTCCAAGGGCACCGCCACTCCGGCTTCCGGCACGGCTCGCAGCGAATAGGGCGCTGCTGCGTGAGAGGCGTGGCCGTTGCGGAGAACGTCAATCAACAAGCGACCTCTTCGAGCCTTCTTGTTGAACTCAAGCGTGAAGTCCTTTGGCCGCTGAGCGACGATCTGCGCGGCGAGGTCGTGTGCGAAACCCCGAGTGGTCGCGAAGTCGATGTCGTCATCAAGCACGTCCACGTGGATGTGCACGCCCTTCGAGCCCGTGCTCTTCACCCGCGGCGCCAAGCCCAGCTCGATCAGGTGAGTCCGGAGCATCGCTGCAGCCAGCTGCACACGCATCACGTCGGAGCCTTCCGGGTCAAGATCGAAGATGACTTCTGTGGGGTGAAGCGGGCGTTCGACGTCATAGAGCAACGTGTGGAAGACGAGCCCTCCCTGGTTCGCGAACCAGGCCAGGCTCGCAGCGTCTCGCACGACCGGGTACGTCATGTGATCGCGGCTCTCGGAGTCGGCCACAAAACTGGCGATCCATTCCGGGGCGTGGTCGGGCCGGTTCTTTTGGTAGAAGCTCGGTGCGGTGATTCCTCGTGGATAGCGCTCCTGCACGAGCGGACGACCGGCAATCTCGGGGAGCATCAGATCGGCGATGAGTTCGTAGTGATCGAGCGCTTCCGCCTTGCGCCCATCGATCGCCGGGAAATAGACCCGATCTGGATTGGAGCGAGAAACGGCACTGCCCGAGGCGGGGCTCGGCATTGCATCTCGACTCACTGAGGCGGGGTCACTGCCGTCTCTCAGCCCGAGGTAGCGGGGGTGGCGGATGTGGCCCGAGGTCGTCCACTCGGCGAAACCCACCTCGCACACCATCTCTGGGCGCACCCATCGCGCATCCGGAATGCGGGGCTGGGGCGGCCCCGCTGCCAAGGCGCAATCGTCGAGCAGCTCATCCAACGCCGATCGGAGCGAGCGGAGCATCGCGTCGTCGAAACCGGTGCCGACCCGACCGGTGTACACAAGCTTTCGCTCCCCCGCCGGGTCGCCTGCGGAGTCATAGTGGCCCAGAATCAGAGCGCCGAGCCCCACCCGAGAGTTCTTGGGCTCGGTGAAGCCCACGACAACGAACTCTTGGCGCACGAGGCACTTGAGCTTCAGCCAGTCCTTACTTCTCGATCCGACGTATCGGCTCTCGGTTCGCTTCGCGATGAGGCCTTCCCAGCCTTTCTCGCAGGCCGCCTGAAGCAGGTCTCTGGCCGAACCATCCAGTGTCTCGCTGAGCCGCACGATCGGCCCGAATTCGAATGCGTCCACGAGCAGGCCCCGGCGCCGGTGCCATGCGATCGGGCGGAGGTCAACCGCCTCCAAAGCCAGCAGGTCGAAGGCGTGGAACTCGATGTCGATCCCAGCGGTTCGAGCCTGTTGCGGATCCGAAATACCTGCTCGTTGCTGGAGCTGCTCGAAACTCTCGCGCCCGTCTCGAAGAGCGATGAGCTCACCGTCGAGCACGAAGTTCTCGTACGGCTGGTCTTGGAGTGCCTCCACGATTTCGGGGTACTTGTTCGTGCAGTCGATGCCCCGGCGGCTCCGAAGCCTCACCGTTCCCTCGACGGCAACGGCGAGCAGGCGATAGCCATCGAACTTGCGTTCAAAGACCCAGTCGTTGGCCTGGCGAACGAGCTGGCCATCGATCTCATCATCGCCGGCGGCTGTCGCCAGCATCAGCTCTGCGGTCCGTCCGTTCACCGTTTGAACGCTAGCGCCCTCCACCTATCGGAGCGGGAAGCCCGTTCGAGTGGTTCGTTCTCAGGCGGACTTCTTGGCCTTCACTGCCTTCTTCGTTGGAGCCTTCTTCGCGCTGGCCTTCTTGGTGGTTGTCTTCTTGGTGGTTGTCTTCTTGGCCGCTGCTTTGTTTGCGGCGGCCTTCTTCGCCGTGGCCTTCTTCGCTACGGACCCGATTGGGGCGCCCTCACCCTCGGCCTCTCCATCCTCGGAGGTCGGATGCCGGCGGCGAGCCTTCTTGGCCGCCGCAACACTGGCTTCGAGCGCCGCAGCCAGATCGATGATCTGGGCGTCGGGCTGCTCTTCCACAGCGGCGACAAGCTCTTCGCCATCGGCCTTGGCCTGAAGCATCTCCATCACCCGGAGGCGGTAGCCGTCCTCGTGCCGCATTGGATCGAACTCTTCGGTAAGTGACTCAATGAGCTGTTCGGCCATGGCCAGCTCAGCGGGCTTGATGTCGACGTCGTCGAGCACCTCGAACTCGGTGAACTCTTCCGGAGCCACGACCTCGTCGCCATAGACCATGGTGGACAGCATCATCCGTCCATCGGTCGCACGAACAGCTGCCATGTACTGCTTGGTGCGCATGACAAAGCTGGCGATTGCGACCATGCCGGCTGCTTCCATCGCCTGGGTGAGCACGGCGTACGCCTTTGCGGAGAGCTCATCCGGGGCGATGACGTAGGCCGAGTCGAAGTAGACGGGGTCGATCTCGGAGAGCTGCACAAATTCGCTGATGTCGATGGTTTTGGACTTCTTCGCGTCGAGCGAGGACAGCTCGGCATCGGTCACGATGACGTAGTTGTCCTTCGTGACTTCGTAGCCCTTCACGATCTGGTCGTAGGGCACTTCCTCGCCGGTCTCCGCGGACACTCGCTTCTGCTTGATGCGTGAGCCGGTCACGGAATCGAGCTGATTGAACGAGACGCTCTTGCGTTTCACCGCGGGAAAGAGCCGCACGGGGATGGTGATCAAGCCGAAACTGATCGCTCCGCTCCAGATGGGTCGGGGCACGGGGGCTCCTTAGGTCGAGGCAACTCCGCCGTCGAGACGGGAAGGGTAGACAAAGCGAACCCAGAACTGTCAAGGCTCACACATCTCCATCGGCGCATGCCCGAGAGATTGGAGACGCGACGAGGGCGGCCCGCTGGCACCTTCTTTTCAGCGTGAACGACTGGCAAACCCACGTCGTGCCTTGCGAAGCCAATTGTGGAGACGGCCGCACAAGCGCATGGCAGTCTTGCGTGATGGAAACGCTCGATGAACGTCCGCGAGACCGAGTCGTCGTCGTCATCGATTGCGAGTTCTGCTGTTTGCCTTGGACCGATCAGCTGCCGCCGCTCTGGATAGGGCTCGCCCGACATGACTCGGCTGGATCTCGGCAGTGGAGCGCGTTCAACACCGACGCGCCGATCGCAACGCTCACCGAGTTCAGCCTGAACAACGTTCTACCGAAGGTTTCGGTTGACGAGCCACGCCTTGACACACAGGGACTCAAGACACAGATCCAGCAATTCTGTGAAGGAGTCACCGAGTTCTGGGCGTGGTGTCCAACGATCAGTGACCTTGTCAACCTGTTCGACCTCGGTGCCGACGAGGCCCCAGCGGAGCACGCTGCCCATTGGGATCACGACCTGGCGCTTCTGAAACGGCTGATCGATCCATGGCCAACCGCCTGGCCTTCAGTGCTGCACGATCTCCATTCCAGAGCGAGCGAATCAGGCGTCGACCTGCCGGTGAACCCAAACCCCCACCATCCAGGCGTTGACGCAACGTGGGGTCTTCACCTGCTCGAACGAACGGGCGACATCTGAGAGCTGCCCACGCGCTACCTACCCCGAGGACCGACCTCGGCGATCTTCGTCAGCTCAGCACGTCGATTGCTCGCTCGAACGGTAATCAGCAGACGGGTTCGGCGTCGTTGCGACGGTTCGGCCCACCAACGAGCGCGGTGAGGTTGTTGGTGCCGACGATGTTGTCATCCGCCGCTGGCGCTCCGACGATGTCGAAGCGCTCCAAGCCATGATCACCGAGAGCCTCGAGCACCTGCGGCCGTGGATGGCGTGGATCGAGCCGGAACCCCTTTCGATCGACGAACGGCGCGCCAAGATCCGGGAGTGGGACCGCCGCTGGAGCAGCGCCGAGGGATTCCCCTTTGCGATCTTCCACCGCAGCGGCGGCCTCCTTGGCGCCTGTGGGCTTCACGTAAGCCGCGACGACACTGAGTTAGGTCTCGGCTATTGGATTCGCAGTGGCAAGACCGGCAGCGGATTCGCAACACAAGCTGCAGCGGCCCTCATCAGGGGAGCGTTCTCGATCAGCCGAATTCAGTCGATCTGGGTGGCCCACGATCGGGCGAACACGACGAGCGGGCGGATACCCGGAAAGCTCGGTTTCACTTTGATCGACGAGCGCCGCGTTCGGATTGATGCACCCGGCGAAAGCGGCGTCGACTGCATCTGGAGGTTGGAGCGATCGAGTTGGCGGCCAGAAATGGGCAGCGGAGAAGCTGGTCGGTTCCTTGGTTGAGCGTCGTCCCGCCAGGGCGCGGTGAACGAGAAAGGGCCGACCCGCCGAGAAGTCTCGGGGGCCGGCCCTACCAGCAGTTCTTGCGTTGCCCCGAACGAGGCTGCCCGGCTACTCGCGGTGAGCGACGTCGCCGATCATCATTTCGGGGGCGACGTTCGTGTAGTTCGCCACGTCGGCCATGATCGCTCCGCCGTGCTCTTTCATTGCGGCGTCGAACGCTTCCTGGCTTTCCACGCTCGCCCAACCCACTGCGGCGTACTTGCCGCCTTTGATGGTTGATGCACCCCAGCCGTTGCAGGCATCGCCGAGCGCGTTGGCGAGCATTGGCATGTGGGTCGACGTGTAGTAATCCATGTCGAAGGTGGAGTCGTCGGTCTTGGGATAAAGGATGTGGACGGAGATCATTCTGAAAGTCTGTCAGCTCTGCGCCGACCCGGCCAGCGCTGCCCTCACCTGATCCTTCATTTGTCCCAAATCAGCGACGGACCGCTCGATCGATCCAGCGGTTCGGAGGAACACGAATCGGCAGTCAACAACGTCGATCCCCGTGGCTTGTTCGAGCGCAACCGCATAGGAAGCGCCCTGGAGCGAGTAGCTCGCCAGCTTCGCGTCGACTTCGGCTTCGCTGCGGGCCGAGTCTGTCTTGTAGTCGACGACGATGAGGCCGTCTGGCCCTTCGATGAGGAGGTCGACGTAGCCCTCGATCGCCCTGTCCCCCACTGGCGCAGCCACAAAGAGTTCCCGATGGTGCGGGCGGTGAATCGCCAGCCGGATCGCCTCGGAGTCGAGCGCGCTTCGGACCATGGCGGCAACGGTGTTGGTGAGGTCCGGGATGGTCTCGATGTCGCATTGGCGGCGCACGTGAGCGTCGAGGTCGTGAGGGTCGGCGAAGTCGAGGTGTTCGAGCACGCCGTGGACAGCTCGGCCGATCGCCGAGCCCTTTCTTCCCTTGCGCCTGGGTTGAGGGGTGGCGTTCGCTCCCCCGCTGACTTCTTCAAGGCCCGCTGGTGCGTCTTCTTCAATGACGGAGGGGTCCGCGGCTCTGGCGATGGCGGTCGCTGATTGGACCTTGATGTGTGATCGGTCACGAAGCTGGGCGGAGCGTTCTTCTTGCCACACAAGCCGTTCGGCGACGGCCTGGGCGGCGTCACGCTCTGAGACGGGCGGTTCGTCAGGATCGTCGTCCGGTGTGGGCTCGGCCGCACCAGCGCCGGCGAGAGACAGGAGCTCCTGCTGCTCACCCTTGTCGCCGAAGCGGGCCCGGTCGACGTCGGTGAGAGAGCGGCTGAACTCGGCCTGATCTGAGAAGAACTTCCACACCTGTCCGCCGTAGGTTTCGCTGGTCTTGCCAGCTTTGTGGTGTGTGGAGACAACAAGGTGGTCTTTGGCTCGCGTGGTCGCCACGTAAAGCAGACGTTGCCGTTCGTAGGCGTCCATCTCTTGTTCAAGATCGGCTCGTGGTTCGTGGTTCCTCGTCTTGATCTTCTTCGAGATCTTCACTTCGGGTGGCTCGTTGTCGGCCCAAAGCACGCTGACCCCGGGCCGTTGACGGCCCATCGTGGTCGTCATGCCGCTGAGGATCGTGATCGGGAACTCGAGCCCCTTCGAACCGTGGATGGTGAGGATCCGCACGGCGTCGTCGTCTGTCTCGGGAAGTAGCGGTTCGTGCACGCGGGCGCTGTCACTACCTTGCAGCTCGCTCCATTCGATGAAGGCCCGGAGGTCGCCTCCGCTCACCTCTTCAAAGAGCCGGGCCTGGTCGAGAAGGAACCGCAGACGGCGCCACACGTCGAATGGGCGGGCGTCACCGAAGGCGAGCATGGCGGCCTGACGTTCACGAAGCAATCGTTCGAGCAGTTCGCTTGGGCTCAGCCACCATCGTTGTTCCCAAAGGGTTCGCAGGTGAGCAATTCCCGTTGCCACAGGGTGATCTTCTGGCAGTGATTCGGGGGCGGTGGCCCGCACATCCCAGTTGCCGCCGGCCTTCCGGTAGTGGAACAGGTCGACGTCGGAGCAGGCAAAAAGCGCTGAACGAAGCGCCGCAACCAGGCTCACCTGATCGGTCGGGTCATCCACTGCTCGCAGCGCGGCAAGCGCATCGCGAACTTCTTGCATGTCGTACACGAGCGTTCCGGTCGCGAGCCGGTAGGGGAGGTCCTGTGCGTCGAGGGCACGGCGAAGGTAGGGCAGCGATGTGCGCGTTGGCACGAGAATGGTGACGTCTGCGAGGCGGGCGTCACGCCATTCCTTTGTCTCGTCGTCTCTCACCCGCCAGGTGTGGGGGTGTTCTCGAATGCCCTGCACCGTTCTGGCCACGTCGGCCGCCTCGGCTTCGCGGAGTGGGCCGGCATTCACCTTCGGGTCGGGGTGCGGGCCGCCAAGCAGAATCGGCCGGTGGTCCACGCCGTCGTCGATTGTTCGGTGCGCGATGAGGGGTTCGTAGCGCGGTTGCCGGCCTGGCTCCTCTTCGCTCATGACTGAGCCGAAGAGCTGGTTCACCCACGCCAGAATCGGCGAAACGGTGCGGAAGTTGGTGGAGAGCCGGGCCCAGGATCCGGCTGGACCGAAGCGATCCCGGGCGGTGAGGAACAGCTCGATGTCGGCTCGACGGAATCGGTAGATCGATTGTTTCGGGTCACCCACGAAGAACAAGCGGCCTTCAGCCACCGAGAGCTCGGACCAGGTTCCTGGCTGCTCGCCTTCGGCGATGGTCGCGGCGATCAGCATCGCCAGTTCGATCTGGATGGGGTCCGTATCTTGGAACTCGTCGAGGAGGAGGTGGGTGTATCGGTCATGCAACGTGCTGCGGACCTCCTCGCTCGAGCGCAGAACCTCTCGGGCAAGCACGAGGAGGTCGTGGAATTCAAGGCCGCCGTCGCGCCGCCGGGCTGCTGCGGCTGAGACGGTCTCGCCCGCCATCCACACGATGAGCCGTTGGATGACGTCGTTGGCGGCATCTTCGGCCAACCGTTTCCCGACCTCGGCCAGCTCGGCCAGAACAGCTTTTGCCGCTTTGACATCGCCGCCCCAAGCGCCAGGTTTGCCGCCTCTGCCGGGCCCCCACTTGTCCTTCGCCACGATGAGGGCAAGCTTGCGGTTCGGGTCCGGAAGGTGAACGATCGTGCTCAGTTCCGGGATGATGTTGGCCAGCAGGTGAAGCCGGAATTTGTCTTCAGGATCGGTGCACTCATCGGGAAGTGCGAATACGGCGGCCGCTGCACGATCGAACTCGCTGAAGTCGATCGGTCCAAGGGGCTCGCGTTCCCTTTGGGCGAGTTCTTCGATTCGATCCCAGTTCTGATTGAACTCCGCCGCGACGTCTTTCATCGTTGCGTGGTTCCGGTACTCGGGCTCGAGGGAGACGTTGACGAGCGCTGCCCGCACCAGAAGTTCTTCGTTGGCGGGGTCGTCGTAGAGCCCGTCAACGAAGCGGGCCCAACGGTCTTCGTGGGCAAGCTGCGAGCTGATCTCGTCGAGCACTCTCACTCGTGGCGGAAGGTCAGCGGCGACTGCGAACTCACTCAGGATTCGGCTTGCGAAACCATGAAGTGTGGAGATGGCGGCCAGATCCGCATCGGCGATCGCCTGTGCACAGCGGTTCCGCATGGCCTCATCGCTGGCCTGCTCCGCCGCTTCTTCGAAGGACACTCGGATTCTGGTGCGGAGTTCGGCTGCGGCGGCCTCGGTGAAGGTGATGGCAGCGACGTTGGCGAGCTTGACGTCTGCCTGGAGCACGAGGTTCGTGATGCGGTCAACGAGTTGTGTGGTCTTGCCCGTGCCAGCGCCTGCCTCAACGAACAGTGTCTTGTGTAGGCCGTCTTTGGAGACGAGGTCTCGGGTTGGCTGATCCTGCACTGGGGCGTTCATTGGCCGGCCTCTTGTTCTTCTGGCTGCCAGATCAAGCCGTCTCGTCTGCGGAGGGTCACCGATTCGCTCATGACACTCGCGAGCTCCCCCCGGTCTCGTAAGCAGAGCGAGTCGAACTCGCAAAAGGCGCAGGTCTTGTGCGTTCGGCGGAACGTGTCGTATTCGCCCGGGACGGCGGGGAACACGCCATCCTCGATCCCGTCGGCAATCACGGTGAGGACATCCAGCATGCGTTCGCGCCGCTCGTCGGTCCATGAGTAGCCGAACCGGGCGTGGTTCGCTGCGGTGTTCACCATCCAATAGTGAGCGTCTACGTGATCAGCGCCAAGAGCCTGCCGTGCGGCTTCGGCGTAGAGCCCAAGTTGGAGCGTGGTCCCCTGCTTGACGGGATCACCACCGGCGAGGTCTTTGTACGGCTCGCCCTTCCCCGTCTTGTAGTCAGACACAAGCATTCGGCCATCTTCGGCTTGGTCAATTCGGTCCGCGAGCCCGCGGAATCGAAGGGTTCGGCCGTCCGGCAGTTCCAGTTCAACAGGCTCTGCACCTTTGAGACCGAAGGGAAGTTCAACCTTGGTGGGTTTGGAGCGGCTGTTGCTTCGATGCTGGTCGTCGATCGTGAGGAACTCATCGAGGAGAGCAAGAAGGTCGCTCTTGGTCATTGTCCAGCGAACGGGGCGTCCGGTTCTTCCCCGCTGTTCGTAGTCGTCGAAGACCTTCGAGGCGAGCGTGCTGATCCGTTCGCGATCGGCTTGTGTCCAGGGTTCGCCGGGTTCGGGGGCTCCTCGGTCGATCGCCTCTTGCATGAAGTCTTCGAGCACGGTGTGCACCCCGCTGCCTCGATCCATCGGGCTGAGGTCAACCACTCGTTCGGGATCGTCGCGGTCGGCGAGCCCGAGAACGTAGGCGAGGAAGTACCGGTACCCGCACGCCGCCCAGGATTCGAGCCGAGAGGGCGACAGCGGCCGGTCATTGGTCGAGGGGATGTCTTGGCCCTCCACGTGCCCGTCCCACTCGGTGAAGTCAGGTGAGCGGCGGGCGTGTTGGGCGGCAAGCCCGCGTGCAACACCGGCGGCAAGGGGATGTTCTAGAGCACCGATCCCAGAGCCCGGGGCAACTTGTGCCATGAACCGGCCGACCTCGCTGAGGTCCCGTTCGTGGACCGAGGCATGGTGTTCTGCCTGAAGGATGCCCGTGGCGTGGGAGGGCACCACGTGCACGACGTCGGTGCCCATTTTTTCGAAGTCGGTCGCGTGCACAACTGCCCCGTTCAGTGCGGTGGCGCTGTCCAGCAGCCAGCGAGAAGGCATGGCATGGCGGCTACCTCGGAGGTCGCCACGAGGGAAGACCATGGTGCGCCGTTCTGGTGGCGCGGCGGCAAGAGCGGCAAGGAGATGGCGGTGCTGGCGCCCGAGCTGATCCAGCTTGAGATCGAGCTCGCCGTTGGTGAGCGCGCGTGCCGCGTCGGGCAGAAGCACATCGTCGCGGCGTCCCGAAGGAGAGAGCCCCTCAGCGCATCCCAGAACGAACACGGCATCGAGATCGTGCCCAACGGCCGAGCTCAACGGCCCGAACACAACGCCGTGCCCGAAGCGGCCGGTGCGGGCGCGAGCCACATCAAGTTCGGCGGTGAGGGCGCGGACGAAAACGGCATGGCTTGGCGAAGGTTCGATCTCGGCGAGGTTCGCGAGCCTGGCGAGACTGTCTTCGACCCGCTCGAACGCCTCCTGCTCGGCTTCGGGCCACGAGCCGTGTTGGTGGTCCGCACCGAGCAGCTCGACGAGCAGACGAGATGCCGCCTCCGCCTTGGCCTGCCATCCCTCTGCTTTGGTCACCGCGAACACCATGAGCGCCAGGTCAGCCACGAACGTTTGGAGCCCTTCAACGTCGGCCTGTACCCGCAGCGTCTTGTCGGTGCGCCATTCGGGGACGGGCCGGCCCGCAGCGTGGTCGGCGGCGTTCTTCTCTAGGTCGGCGATGACGGCCTTGCGCCGCGCTTCAAGCTTGTTTTCCCAGTCCCGTTCGCCTTGCACCACCCCTGCCTCGCGGGAGAGCGCGTCCCACACCGATGGGCGCACCGTCACCTCGGCGTGGCGAATGGGCGCACCGCTGATGAGCGCCATCACCCGGTCTCGCCGCCAGCTCACCGCCGGGAGCTCAAGTGCCCGAAGGAGAGAGCGTCCCGCCGCGGAATCACCCGTACGGGTACGAGACGGCCCGTTCGCTGGGATGTCGGCTGCCGCGAACTGCTGGGTGAGGATACGGACGTAGGGATCGGGCGCCGGATAGAACACGCCGATTCGGTCGAGGTCCACCCCTTCGGCCAACAGCGCGGCAATCCCTCGGAGCGTGGCGCGCACTTCCTCATCGGCATCGGTGACCGAAAGAATCGCCCCCGCAACCGGAGCCACTGAGGGCGCTGTATCAGGCACCTTGCCGCCTGCTCGTTGCACGAGCCGACGAATCTCGTTGTCGGCGTCTTCGGCTCCGGTGAGTCCGGCCAAGACGCGAGTCGGCGAGACGGCGAAGACCGCTCCAAGCAACTCGACGAGCGGCGCCGACACCGGCTCAGGTAGGAACCAGATCAGGGGGCCGAACGCAGCCAGCGCTTTGGGAAGATCCGTGCGCCCGGCCGCTGCACGCGCCACGTGCGCTTCGTCGTCGAAATCGGTGAGAGAGCCACGGAGCCGGCGGTGAAAGGCAACGGCCTCACGTACAGACCTCCCTGATCCGTTTTCCAATGCCGCAAGCGCACCCGGCGTCAGCTGGTTGAGTTCGGTCGTGAGCTGGGCGAGCGCTGCTTCGGTCGCGTGGTGATCGGCCACCCGCTCGAAGGGCCCGGGATCTTCGGCGAGCGCCATGCGCACGGCGGCCCCAAGAACCGGATTCGTAAGCGGCCGTCGATCGAGCAGGTGATCGTTTCCCAGCTGCTGGGCGAGCCGAAGGGGCGTGAAGAAGTCGACATTCGCGATGCCTGAAGGTCCCGTGCCTGGGTCGCCAGCACTCACCACGCCGGAGCCAAGCAAGCGGCGAGCGGCGAGGCCGGCGAAGTTCGACGGCACGATCACGGTGACGGGCGCGAGCGGGCTCCCACTCTTCGCCTCGGCAATAGCCCGGGCAAGCGCTTCGCTCGCCGCTCGACCGTGGCTGACAATGTCTACCCGTTCGATCACACAGGTCAGAGTAGAGCGGGGCTGTGACATCTAAGTTCGGTGGTGGGTCTGCTGGAAGGTTGGCGGGCTTGTTTCTAGGGTGCGTTGTGCCCGGTTTGTTTGGTTCGACTCGGATCTGTGACCGGAGCGGATTCGTCCGACTCCTCAAGAGTGATCGTCGTCTAGGAGACTGCTGAGCAAGTTGCTTCTCAGCTCGGCGTAGCTGGGTGCGGGGTCGGGACGTAGTCCCGGCCACGCCAGTGGTTGGGTTGGTGTCGGTATTGATGCCTGGTTGCTGACTGGGGATGCCAGCGGGGCTCTTCAAACCCGAGTGGGTCTGGTGTTTAGGTGGTTATCCAACCGTCGTTGTCATCCAGGCCGAGATTGACAAGCCGGCGCAGGTTGATAGCTGCCACACGTATCGACAGGGCGAACTGGTTGGCGTCAACGCCCCGGAACCGGACCCGGCGGTGATTGTTGGCGACAAGATGAGCGATCGAACGTTCAACGTGTGGCCGATGCTGTTTATACGCGGCAGCGACCTCAGGTCGGGTACGCCACCGCAGCCGATTCTCAGCCAGAAGCCGGTCATGAGACCCGAGCTTGAAGGTCTTGCCACCCGCAGCGTTCGTGCACCGGCCTCGCACCGGACATCCACGACACTTGCTCCCGAAGGTTGCCGCTCCTGAAGGGCTGATGTTCACGCTCACACCGTTAGGGCACGTGACTGTCCGGGCCTCATGATCGATGGCGAAGTTGTCACGCACGAACTGATCGACACCCAGTTTCGGGTTCTTGCGCAGCGGCCACGGTTTGATGAATGGCACGTGTCCTGCTGCTTGGATCGCAGC
Source organism: Caprella mutica (assembly GCA_947561585.1). Classification (NCBI taxonomy): domain Eukaryota; kingdom Metazoa; phylum Arthropoda; class Malacostraca; order Amphipoda; family Caprellidae; genus Caprella; species Caprella mutica. Next base: position 3,089,225 of record CANNZV010000001.1, on the reverse strand, counting down.
GAGTGATTCGCCTGACCCATACGCGGAATCGGCCAGGACCTCGGTGCCTGCAGGCTCAGCTGCGATCAGGTTCATGCCGGTGGGGCCGTCACCAGCATTCGCTGGTGTCAACGCGTAACCAGTGATCAGACCAGTATCAGGCTCAGCCACGATGTGGGCTTTGAACCCGTCTCGATACGACGAGCGTGATTTGTGCATGTGCCGTGTTTCGGGATCGACCATCGAGATCGTCCGGTCTTTCGTGGTGCCACGCTCGATCCGCCAGGACCCATCCGGACCGTCAGGATCGGGTTCGACATCCTGTCCAGCAACCAGAGCTAACAGGCCAACCAGCCGTTCCTGATCAGCATCCAGCGAGAGGTTCTTGACTGCTTCGAGGAGGGTGAGGGCGTCGTTCACCAGACGGGTCACCAGCGCTTTGCGGGCTGTCGGGTCGTTCCAGGCGCACACGGGTTTGCCTGGCGTTTCGTAATCATCACCAACCAACACCACAGCGGCGGCTTCGGGGATTGCTTTGCGGACTCGGGCGATGATCGAACACAACTGTGTCACGGTGTCTTGGGTCGCGACTGCGTCATCCAGCAGCGTGGAGTCCAGCGCACGTTTGGTCTTGCCGGCAAGCACACCTGTCTCGGTGATGACTTCACCCACCGCCACGAAGATCCGTTCCGGAGCCGTTGAGGCACGGAGTTTGTTACGCCACAACGTCAACACCGTGGGATGGAAACCTGGGTGGTCTAACGACAGGCCCGCGGCGACTTTCCAACGGATGTCGCACACCAACGCCCGCACCGCGTCGCGATCTGACAGGCCTTCCAGAGCCTGCAACACCATGACCGTGGCGATCACATCCGCTGGCACCGATGGCCGGCCACGACGGGTCGGGAACAGATCAGCGAACAGCTCGTCGGGGAACAAACGGGAGCGATGCTCCGCCAGGAACGCATGCACACTCCCAGCCGGGACCAGATGCCCCACCAGCCCTGCTGCGTCCAACAACTCACGATCCGGATCAGACTGTCCCTGCATACCCGACAGTCTTTTCCATCCACGACAAAAACGCGAATCCAACACCCAGATAAATCAGCAGTCTCCTAGGCGAACAACGCAACGCTCGTGAAAATCCTGTTGGGAACTCGACGGCCAACCGTTTGTGTTGGACCTCTGTTTCGTGATGTCCGATCTTCTTCACCCCCCCTTTTTTGGAACGAGCTCTCCGTGCCGGCCGCAACGACCGGGCAACGATGACCCCCAACCGAAAATGGAGAACGAAATGACCGAGGTTCGCCTTGGAATCGATGTGGCGTGCCGCGCCCCTCATCAAGCCTCGCTAGCTGACGCGACCGGCACGTTCTTGTGGCAGGGCTACAAGTTCCAGACCACCACCGCAGAGCTGGACGCGTTGTGGACCAAGATCCCCGATGACGCCACGGTGGTGGTGGTGATGGAACCCACCCGCAACGCCTGGGTCCCGCTCGCAGCCTGGCTCACAGCCAAAGGCGCCCGAGTGTCGGTAGTCCCGCCAGAGCAGTCCGCTGATCTGCGGGACTACTACAACAAGCACACCAAAACTGATCGTCTCGATTCCAAGATGCTGGCCCGGATGCCCATGCTGCACCCCGAAGGGATGCAGATCGTTGACCACCTCGGGCCTGCCGAGCCGTTGAAACGAGCGGTCCGGCATCGCAGCAGCATCCAGAAACGCCGGACAGCTTCTGCCCATCGGCTCGATTCGTTGCTGGAGCTGATGGGACCCGGCTGGCTGGACGTGTTCGGCACGATCTCCTACGGCACCACCGCTGTTGCGGTCCTCGAGAAATACGCCAACCCGCACGCCATGCACAAGCTCGGCCGGGCTCGGCTCACGAGACTTCTCATTCGCGGCAGCCGTGGACGTTGGCGCGAAGAAAAGGCCGACGAACTCCTCGCTCTCGCAGCCCAGACGTTGGAACTGTGGGCTGGCGGTGGTCTCGACTTCGACGAACTCGCCGACGACATCGCGATCGAGATCCAGCAGATCAAACTGTTCGACTCCCAGATCGCCGGGCTGGAAGACCGGATTGAAGTGCTCTACGAAAAAGCCGACCCTGCCGGGATCGTTGCTTCAGCACCAGGGATAGCGGTGACGCTCTCGGCTGGGATCCTTGGCCGGACCGGCGACTTCAACCGGTTCCACAGCCTCGCTGGGATCCGTTCGTTCACCGGGCTGGTCCCCAAGGTCGATCAATCAGGGATCGAGGATCACAACAAAGGACCGACCAAACAAGGCGACCCTGGCCTACGCCATGCACTGTTCATGGCAGCGGACCTCGCCCGCAAAGTCGATCCCACACTCGCCGCCCGCTACCACCGCCTCTTCGTCGAGCAAGGCAAACACCACAACTCCGCGATCTGCACCATCGCTGCTGTGCTCATCACCAGGATCGGGGCGTGCTGGCGTAACGGTCAGCTCTACGAAATCCGCGACACCAACGGCCAGCTCATCACAGAAGCCGAAGGCCGCGAGATCTGCGCCGAGCGCTACAAGATCGACCCAGCTACTCGTGCAAAACGACGCAACGCCACCACTGCGAAGAAACTGAAAAGGGCAGGCCGGGACAAGAAGGAGTCGCAAAGCGCTCCGGTCACCGACCCACCCCACCACGAGCATACAAAAGCCGCCTGAACCCATTGACTCCCCTTAGGAACTCACTCAGTGCAGCGCCCTGTCTCTCGCTGGACAATATCGGCTCCTGCTCCGCGGTTGGCCATGCCAGGCTCTGCGGATGCCCCGCCCCTCTACTCCATCTTCCATCTCCGCAGCCGCGGCTGATGGTTACCGATCAGGCTTCGGACTTTGCGCGCAGGCTCTGTTCGGAACGGACAGGACACAGCAGGTGCTGGCCAACAAGTGGTTCTTCGTCGGTACCAGGGGCGACGTCCCGCAGCAGCGCGACGTCTTCCGTTTCGAGGTTCTCGGGGAAGAGTACGTGCTCGTTCACGGATCAGATGGGGTGATCCGCTGCCTTGTCAACCGGTGTGCCCACCAGAGCGCCCGGCTCTTCGCGGGCGAAATGGGGCGTTGCGGCGCCAGCATTGTGTGCCCGAATCATCAGTGCACGTACGAGTCGGATCGTGCGGGCCGATGCCGTTGAGGGCGAGGACTATGACCTCGATCACCTCACCGAGGTGTGGCGAGTCACGAACGGTGAAGACGTCGAGCTGTGCCATTCGATGACCGAGGGTGCCCGTTCCCGTTTCTACCGCCCGGGTCCGTTCTCCGAGGATGAGCGCTTCTGCACCCAGTTCTGCGACTGGTTCATGAAATACTCCTCATCCGCCTCGACCGAATCGATCTCATGAGCGCGTCCCACATCCTGACAATCGACGACGTTCGAGCTGCTGGGGAACGGCTCGAGGGTGTCGCCCGGCGCACTCCCGTCCTCACGAGCCGGACACTCAACGCCATGCTCAGCGCCTCTCTGTTCCTGAAAGCCGAGTGTTTTCAACGAACGGGCGCGTTCAAGTTTCGGGGTGCGTACAACTCCCTCGCTGTGCTCGATGCCCCCATTCGGGAGCGAGGGGTGGTCGCTTTCTCCTCCGGTAACCACGCCCAAGCCGTCGCGCTCGCGGCCCAGCTTCACGGCGTGCCTGCCACCATCGTGATGCCGAGCGATGCTCCGAAGATCAAGTTGGCGGCGACGGCCGGCTACGGCGCGGAGATCGTGCAGTACGACCGCTACACCGGAGACCGCACGGCCATTGCGGCCGCAGTTGCCGAGGAACGCGGGCTTTCACTTATCCCGCCCTTCGATCATCCGCCCGTGATGGCTGGCCAGGGAACGACGGCCCTGGAGCTCTTCGAACAGGTCGGGGCGCTGGACACGATCGTTGCATGCGTCGGTGGGGGCGGGCTCATTTCTGGTTGCGCCACCGTCGCGAAGGCCATCGGCGGCGTTCGGGTTGTGGGCGTGGAACCCCTTGCAGGCGACGACGTAAAGCAGTCATTGGAGATCGGTTCGATCGTCACGATCGACACGCCCCGAACCATCGCCGATGGTCAGCAGACCACCGCCCCCAGCGAGCGCACGTTCGATGTCATGAAGGAGCGCGTCGACGAGATCGTGCTCGTGACGGATGCGGAGATCGTGGCGGCGATGCGTTTCGCCTTCGAGCGGCTCAATGTCGTGCTTGAACCGAGTGGCGCCAGCGCACTTGCCGCAGTCATGGCGGGGCACGTTGATGTCGCTGGTCAGCGAGTGGGCATCACGTTGTCTGGCGGCAACGTTGACCTCGCCCGATTCAGCGCGCTCACCGCTGCCACGTGACCTTTGGGCCCAAGTGGCATCAGAGGCGCTCACCACGCAGCGCGGGCGGCTCCGAGCTTGTCTGGATTCATGCAGCCGTGGATGCCAGCCACGAGACCGTCAACGAATTCGACTTCCCAAAGGTGGTCGAGGCCGGATTCGTCAAGGAGCAGGAGCGCAACGCCACCGTTGACTTGCCCCAGAGCAAAGTCCGCGTCTCCGCCTTCCGCTTCTCCCTGTTTGGAGATCCCGATGAGGAATCGAGCGAGCCGGTAGGGCGTCGTGATTTTGTTCCGCGCCGCTCGGACCTTTGGGCCACCGTCGTTGACGAGCACCACATCGGCGGCCAGTAAGGCTTCGAGCGCCGCTGCGTCGCCCGACCAAATGCCTTCGAGTACCGCCTGAAGAAGCACCTCGTCGGCGGCGGGAGCTGGCGAGACGGTCTCCGGCCGAGCGGCCCGTACGCGTTCACGGGCGCGCCGAGCGATCTGGCGACAGTTGGCTTCGCTGCGCCCCACCGTCTTGGCCACCTCGCCATAGCTGTTGTCGAAGATGTCGTGCAGCAGGAACACCGCTCGGTCAACCGGCCCCAGCGAATCGAGAACGTGCAGGAACCCAAGCCGGATGGTCTCATCCAGCTCCACGACGTGCGAGGGGTCTCGGTCGGTCAGGATCGGCTCGGGGAGCCAGGGACCCACATAGTCCACGCGCCGCTTCTCGGCTGAACGCAAGCGGTCGAGGCAGAGGCGAGTGGCGACCGTCGTCAGAAACGCCGACGGGTTCTCGATCGGTTCGCCCTTGGCAACAGCCCGGTCGTAGCGAACCCAGGTTTCTTGCACGATGTCGTCGGCGTCCATCACCGACGAGGTCATCCGATACGCGAGCCCAAACAGCCGGTCTCGCTCCGCTCGGAACGATGCCAGCGCGGATTCGCCGAGGTCCTCGGCCGAAGCGTTCAAGCCGGTGAACCGGCCAGGCGGACGCCGCCAACAAGCACGGCGGCCGCTGCAAGTGCGGTGATGACCAATGATCCGGTGCCACTGAAGTTCTCTGCTGTGGTGAGTGATTCCGCCGGGTTGAACACGTGGAAGAGTGCGTGGGGACCGGTGAAGGCCAAGCCCCCAGCGCCCGCTACCAGCACGGCGTCTCGACGTCCGAGGATGACCGCCGCCAAGGAGATGACGCCGAGCATCAGCAGGCCGGCGCCCGCATCGGTGGTGAGATGTTGGTTGTAGGGCGGGTGCGCTGCCACGACGGCAGGCGCCCAGCCGGGGAAGGTGTCGAACCAGTTCTGGGGGGCGAGAATCGCCCAGATCCCGGTGAGGATGTTGGGCACCGCCAGCAGCCACAACACGATCTTCATCCAGCGGGGCAGAGGGGTTTGTTGTTCGGTCACACCTCTTTGACGACACAGCCCTGCTCTTTGTGACACAAAACGGGAAATTTCTGGCCCGAGAGCGTTCACCTTTGCGTTCCAGATCGGCAGCCGCACCGGCAAACGTCGATCCAGTCGATCTCAAGGGAGAACGCTCCGTCGAGTCCGTCGCTCATCATGATGCCGAGCCGTGTTGCCAGGTCTGGCTGAAACCGCGGCGCATCGATCGATCGGCCAAACAAGACTGGCCGCAAGCGCTCGAACGGAACCGTGATCTCTACCCACCCATTCCGTCCGCCCTTCTCGAATGAAAGCGAAGCCTGGTGATTTTCTCGGCGATCGCGGCCTTCGAGCGAGTCCGCCGCGGTGAGCTTGTAGGCGCGGCCATCGCTCTTGGCTCGCATGATCAGGTGCGTGGCCCCTGCCAGTTCAGCGCTCGTGATCGGGAAGCGGATCGACGAGAAGCCGCCGCCGTCGGTGTTGATCTCGCCGGCGAAGGTCAGGGAGGACTCGCCGAACGTGAGCCAGCCCTTCGATCGGCCGCCCATCACGTTGTCGTTCACGACGAACCAGTCGCTGTTGGATTCAGCGCTGGTGAAGTCCGTCAGCCGCTTCCGACCGGGAACGGGCTCCTGTGTTTGGTCGCTCACGTTGTTCTCCCGCTCTCTCCGTGGCGTTCCGCGCGGCCGGGCTCCGAGCCTACGGACCCCGCCGCACCGCTGTGGTGCATACTCAACCAATGCCCATCTCGACTGTTCTCCTCGATCTCGACGGCGTCATCCGGCACTTCGATCTCGAAGCAGCAGCCCGAATTGAGACCGCCCATGGCCTGGACTCTGGACAGATGCTGCGAGTTGCCTTCCAGCCCGAACTCGTCGACCGGCTCGTGACTGGCAAGCTTGCCCGAGCGGACTGGGTCGACGAGATCGGCCGCCGCGTGGGGAACGTCAACGCGGCAAGAGAGCGGTTCGCCGACATCGGCTCGGTTGATGAGGACATGCTCGCCGAAGTCGACACGCTTCGCAGCAACGGCATCACTGTCGCCATTCTCACGAACGGCTCCGACAGGATCCCTGCGGAGATGAAGGCCCTTGGGCTTCCCGGCCGGTTCGACCGGATCTTCAACACTGCCGAGATTGGCGACGCGAAGCCTGATCGGCGGGCGTTCGAGCACGTGTGCGCCGCCTTGAACGTGGGCCCCGCCTCGGTGCTCTTCATCGATGACTCAGCGTCGAAGCTGTCCGGGGCGATCGAGATCGGTATGGCCACTCATCACTTCGTCGGAATCGACGCGTTCCGAGTCTGTCTCGCTGAAGCAGGTCTCGTCGGCCGTTGAGCGGGTTCAACCTGGCGTGATGCGGAAAGCTTCGATGATGGTGCATGACGTGGCGCCGGCAGTCGCTGGCGGCCCGGCAACCTCTTCTTCGATCTCACCATTGGGACCGGCCAGGCCTGTGGTGCCAGCGGAGGCGCCACGCCGGATGCCGTCCTCGCCCATGAAGCCCACCGTGAATTGGTATGCGGCGTCGTCCGCCGTGCTGTTGCTGAACCTGAGCGTCGCCCGTGTGTCCTCACCGAGCGGCGCAGGAGTGAGCACGCACCCGACGATGTCGCCGAAGACTTCGCTCTCAGCAAGGCCGAACCGTTCGAGCTTCAGTTCTCCGCATGTCGCTCCCACACCCGGAGCGCCTGCTCGCGTCTCGACGGTCCGTTCCCCTGGCCGGACTGCCTTCACGATGAGTTCGAACGTGTTCAGACGTTCACCATCAGCGTCCAACACGGCCGCCTCGATCTGGAAGTCCGACAGCTCCTCAGAGTCGTTCGTGATGTCGATGATGTAGCGAGCATCGTCGCTGATCGAACAGCCCAGAGTCCCGGGAGCGGCCGCCGGCTCCGGCAGGATCATGAGTTCGGGAGTGCGGACGAGGGCCGCGCCGTTGGCGGTCCCCTCGATCGCTTCGCCTTCGCTGTCGATCGCTCCCGCCTCATCGACCTCGGGCGCCGCCGTGCCGTCGAGCTCGCACGACTGCTCGGCGTGGGCGTACACGGGTTGCATTTGCGAAAAGAAGAACCGGTTGGTCTCGCCTTTCGCCAAGGCGAGACCGTTGCCTGATCGTTCCGCAGCGATCAGCTTTACGTTTGCCACGGCGTACCCGTCGAGAATCTCGGCGTGGCTCAGCGGGCTCACATCGGCTGCGGCCAGCAGCGCTGCTCCGAATCGCTCGAGCGCTTCGATCTTTGCGTCGGCATCGTCCGGCCCGTAGGTGGCCACGTCGCCTTGTCGTTGCAGCACCGCAGCGAGCGCATCGCAGTACTCAGTCCCGGATTCCAATCGGACCTCCTCCTGGGCGGTCTCAACGTCAACGCTCTCGGACACGCGGTCCGCAACAGAGCAGCCAGAAGCCGCCACAACAAGGGCAAGTAGAGACGCTGGTAAACAGAAGTTCATGCGTGGGTCCTCTCGAGGGACAGTGACTTCACAACGTGTGTGCGCCTCGAAAGGTTCCCCCTCGCTTCCCAGAAGTCACGAACCGAAGAGAAGCAGTCCGGCGAATTAGGCCTGGCGCAGCGCCGCGCGAACCTTCGGCGGCGTCAGCGGGAACGAGTCAAACCAAACGCCCGTTGCGTCGTGCAGTGCGGCCACGACGGCGGGGGCATAGGGGATGAGTGGCATCTCCGCCATGCCGCGAACGCCAAACGGCCCACGCGGGTCGGGCACTTCGAGCAAGACGGTCCGGATCGATTCGGGCACGTCCCCAATGCCAGGAATCAGATAGCCGCTGAATCGGGGATTCAAGATGCGTCCTTCAGCGACCTGAAGGTTCTCCGAGAGCGCGTAGCCATGTGCCTGGACAACCGCGCCCTCCACTTGGCCGGTAACAAGTTGGTGGTTGATCACGCGGCCGACGTCGATGGCGCACACGACGTCGTGCACCACGATGTGTCCGGTCTCAACGTCAACGGAGAGATCCACCGCCTCGGCGACGTAGCCGTAGGCGAAGTTCGGTGTGGTGGGGGCGCCTTCTGGGTCGAGCATTTCGGTGGGCGGGGGTGTGTACCGGAAGTGGCCCTGTGCAGGCCGCTCGCCCTCTCGCCACGCCTTTTCGGCCTCCTCGGCGGCGCCCAGAATGGCGTTGCCTGTCATCCACGAAAGCCGTGATGCAGAAGCGGAACCGGAGTCGCCGGTCGTGGCGGTGTCGGAGTAGGTGGGCGTCAACGCCTCGAGAGGCAGTCCCGTCGCCTCCGCGGTCATCTGCAAGAAGGCTGTGTGCGCACCCTGTCCCACATCGGCGCCGGCGAGGAACACCTCGCCGCCCGATGGCGCCTCATCTCCAGGTTCACCATGGAGGACGATCGTGCATTCCGATCGTTCGGGGAACCCAAAGCTGAACCCCACGTTCTTGTACGCACAAGCGAAGCCTCTCCCTCGCCGCACTGTTGCGGCCGAGGCTGGAAGCGAGGCGAACGCCGCCATCGGCACCGGATCCGGCTTCGGCGAGGACCACGAAGCGGCTTCTGCGCACGCCTCGATGACCTCAGGCATGCTCACTCCTGGAGGCATCTCAGTGCCGGTGATGCCCGTGCTGCCGTCTCGGAGTGTGTTCCGCCGCCGCACCCCGACCGGGTCAAGGCCCAACGCATCGGCGACCTTATTCATCTGGCATTCGGACACGAAACAGCCCTGCGGACCTCCGAAGCCCCGGAACGCTCCGCCGGGTACGTTCGTTGTGTACACCGCCCAACTGTCGATCCGGGCGGCCGGAATCTCGTAGGGACCCGCCACGTTGAGGTGGAGGTTTCCCAACACCTTGTTGGACGTGTAGTTGTAAGCACCTGCATCGAGATAGCCATCCGCTTCAACACCAAGAATCTTGCCGTCCGCATCGACCGCCCAACGAGTGTGAACCCGCCCGCGATGCCGCTTGTGGTGGCCGACGATGCTCTCCTCGCGGCTCCACTCGGCTCGAATCGGCCGGTGAATTCCCTCCTCCGCGAGGCGCATGGCCGCGAGCCCAAGCACGATCTGCAACGACATGTCTTCCTTGCCACCGAATGCGCCGCCAATGGCCCGGTAGATCACCCGAACCCGATCGGCCGCGAGGCCGAGGGCGTGGGCCATCTGCTCTTGATCTTCATGAGTCCACTGGCCCGCAGTCTCAACCGTCACCCGCCCGTCGTCGTCGAGGTAGGCAACACACGCCTCCGTCTGCAGGTAGGCGTGTTCCTGGTAGGGAACTTGGTAGGTGCCCTCCACGATCGCCGCAGCGGCCTCAAACGCTGCCTCGACCTCGCCATGACGAATCACATACTGGTGGTACGCGTTTGAACCGGCAGGGTGTTCCGGGTGGACCAGCGGAGCTCCGTCCGCCATTGCTTCGTCGATCGTGTCGACCCGGGGCAACGGTTCCCACTCCGCCTCGATGAGCGCTGCCGCTGCTCGAGCGATGTCGGTCGACTCCGCCACCACGACGGCGAGATGATCAGCCTCCCAACGCGAGACGTCGCGGGGAACCACGCTGTTGTCGGTCCCCTCGGGCCCGATGAGCACCGGCTGATCAAACATGGTCAGGCCGTACTCATTCACCGGCACGTCGGCCGCCGTGAGCACCATGACGACGCCGTCGACGGCACGGGCCGCAGACACGTCCAAGCTCAGGATTCGGGCATGTGGTTGATTCGTGAAGACGACGAACGCTTCGAGGACATCAGCGGGGCGGAGGTCGTTCGCATAAAGGGCAGCGCCGGTGACTTTGGCGTGTGCGTCGATCTTCGTTGGTGACTGGCCGAGGATGCTCATGCGCCGCCTCCGTCCGCTGCGTTCGCTGCACTCTTCATCGCAGCGGTGATCTTCGTATAGCCCGTGCAGCGGCAGAGGTTTCCGCTGAGTCCTTGCTCGATCTGTTCGTCCGACGGGTTCGGCTGATCGGCGAGTAACGCCGCCCCCGAGACGAGGAAGCCGGGGATGCAATAGCCGCATTGGACGGCCGCTTCGCCGAGGAACCCCTCCTGTACCGGATGAAGGTGCGATTCCGCGGCCAGACCTGCCACGGTCGTCACGCTTGCTTGATGGGCTCGGCCGGCTGGCACCAAGCAGCTCAACACCGCAGTTCCCTCGAGCAGGACGGTGCACGCTCCACACTCCCCCTCGGCGCAGCCTTCCTTCGTGCCCGTCAGCTCCGCGTCATCACGAAGCCAGTCGAGCAGCGAGGTCGGGCTGAACGGCGCCTGGATTCGAGCACCATCCACCGTCGCCTCGATCTCGTCGCCAGACGTGAGCTGCGGTATCGGTGCGGCAGCCTCGTTCACGCCAACAGCGGGCCCACCAAGAACGGGAGGGCCGGACGGCAACGCCGCCGCCTCGTCTCCGTGGCGCAGCGCCAGCAACGCGCGCCGAACCATCACTGCCACTTGGTCCGAGCGGTAGTCGGCGGTGCTTCGAAGATCTCCGATGGGCTGAACGGCTTGGGCTGCGATTTCGCCGGCTTGTTCAAGTGTTTCATCGCTCAGCGTCCTGCCGACGAGGAAGGATTCGGCTTCGCCAACCCGGCTCACCGTTGGTGCCACGCTCCCGAGCACAACCCGGGCGTCCCGGACCTCAGCCTCTACTCCGGTACCGGCGACCTCAAGCACGATTGCGAGGTGCACCACGCTGATTGCTTGTGCGCGTCGCAGACCCAACTTCAGGTAGACGCCACGACGATCGACGTCGAGCGCCGGAAACGTGATTCCCGTGACGAGCTCGTCATCCGCAAGCACCGATTGCCGAACACCCGTATGGAACTCGGCGACTGGGACGACTCGCATGCCCCGCGGCGCGGACATGAGCGTGAGCTGAGCATCGAGGGCAACCAGAGCTGAGATGGAGTCGTTCGCCGGGCTTGCCGTGACGACGTTGCCGACGACGGTTGCCCTGTTCCGAAGAGCGGGTGAGCCCACCTCCCAACACGCCTGGGCGAGCGGAAGCCCAACGTCGCGGATCAGCGGACTCGTGACGCATTGGTTATGGGTGACCAGAGGGCCGACATGAATGCCGTGGCGAGATTGGTGGATGGAGTCGAGTCCGTCGATCCGAGTGAGGTCGACGAGCGTGTGCACGCCGGCGCGTCCGCCGCGATCAAGCTCGACCATCAGGTCCGTACCACCAGCAACGACACGAGCGCCAGCTCCGTGCTCCGACAAGAGATCGAGGACTTCCTCGAGCGAGTTGGGACTCAGATAGCGAGCTGGCCGATGCGCCGGCTCCTGCACCTGGTGAAGTGAAACTGCGACGGACGCTGCCATCGAATGACTATACCGCTCAACAGTTTGTAGACCGCAGACGACGACGGGCAGTTAGCGTGCCTGATGTGTTCGAGATCGTTCCGCTCCGTGAGGTGCTCCGATGCCTGTGAGTAGAGCCTTCATGGCACTTCGCCGCAGGACGGCCTTGGGTTCGCTCAGCCTTCTATCCTCAGCCGCTCTTCTGACGGCAGGCTGTGCAAGCGCCGACCTCCCCGCTGCAACCAATTCGCCCCAACAGGGCGTCTGGCACATTCAGCGCCTCAGCGACGCTGACAGGTCCATAGATCTTCAGCAGTCGCTCATGACGGTGGAGTTCGACACCCGGGCGCCCTCGATGAAGGTACGCACGACTTGCAACGTCTTGTTGGGATCGTTCACCTTCCGGGACGACGGCACCGCAAGCCTCACGCTCCCGGGGACAACGAACAAGGAGTGTGACGATGCAGCGAAGGTGCTCGACGCCGACGTGCTGCGCGTCGTTGAAGGGGTCGATGGTTGGGAGCGGAGCTCAGACGAACTGCATCTCACCCGCCAGGGAGCCGTCGTTGTCGAGCTCGGACCCGAGTCGTAACCGAGCCCAAAACCACGAATTCCCGCCGGCTCAACCAACCAATAGGGTTGGGAACCAACGGGAATTTCGAAAGAAATCCGGCAGCGACCTACTCTCCCAGGCCGTCTCCAGCCAAGTACCATCGGCGCAGGAGGGCTTAACTTCCGTGTTCGGGATGGGAACGGGTGTGACCCCTCCGCAATCGCCACCGAAACCTATACACCAGCCACACCAAACCAAACACCCAACACAGGCGACGGCGGGGGCTGATCGGTCTGCAGTGAATGCAAAGATCAAACTATTCAAATGTAAGAGAACCCAAACCAACCAAAGTCGACTCAAGAATTCCACAGCGAGCACGAGCTGAATAAACACAAGCCCTCGGCCTATTAGTACCGGTCGGCTGAACACATTACTGTGCTTACACGTCCGGCCTATCAACCTGATGACCTATCAGGGGCCTTACCCGGTTAACCCGGTGGGTGATCTCATCTTAGAACGGGTTTCCCGCTTATATGCTTTCAGCGGTTATCCCTTCCGCAGGTCGCTAACCAGCCATGCTCCTGGCGGAACAACTGGCACACGAGAGCTGCGTCCATCCCGGTCCTCTCGTACTAGGGACAGCCTTCTTCAAATCACCTTCGGATGCAGAGGATAGGGACCGAACTGTCTCACGACGTTCTAAACCCAGCTCGCGTACCGCTTTAATGGGCGAACAGCCCAACCCTTGGGACCTGCTTCAGCCCCAGGATGCGATGAGCCGACATCGAGGTGCCAAACCTTCCCGTCGATATGGACTCTTGGGGAAGATAAGCCTGTTATCCCCGGGGTACCTTTTATCCGTTTGCGACAGCCCTTCCATACGGCGCTGTCGGATCACTATGCCCTGCTTTCGCACCTGCTCGACCTGTCGGTCTCGCAGTCAAGCTCCCTTGTGCCATTGCACTCAACGACTGATGGCCGACCAGTCTGAGGGAACCTTTGGGCGCCTCCGTTACGATTTAGGAGGCGACCGCCCCAGTCAAACTACCCACCTGACACTGTTCCCAACCCGGATAACGGGCCTAGGTTAGATGTTCAATATTAACAGGGTGGTATTTCAACAATGACTCCACCAACGCTAGCGCGTCAGCTTCCAAGTCTCCCACCTATCCTACACAATTAAGATCAAACACCAATATCAAGCTGTAGTGAAGGTCCACGGGGTCTTTCCGTCCTTCTGCATCTAACGAGCATCTTTACTCGTACTTCAATTTCGCTGGGTCTGTGGTTGAGACAGTAGGGAAGTCGTTACGCCATTCGTGCAGGTCGGAACTTACCCGACAAGGAATTTCGCTACCTTAGGACGGTTATAGTTACCGCCGCCGTTTACTGGGGCTTAAGTTCAAAGCTTCGCCCAAAGGCTAACCTCTCCCCGTAACCTTCCAGCACCGGGCAGGCGTCAGAGCGTATACATCGCCTTACGGCTTCGCACGCTCCTGTGTTTTTAGTAAACAGTCGCTTCCCTCTGGTTTGTGCCACCCCATCAAGCTCAGAGAGTAAATCTCATCACCATAGAGGCCCTCTTTATCCCGAAGTTACAGAGGTATTTTGCCGAGTTCCTTAACCACAGTTCACCCACTCGCCTTGGTCTACTCGACCTATCTACCTGTGTCGGTTTCGGGTACGGGCAATGAAAGAACTCGCTAGAAGCTTTTCTTGGCAGCATGGAATCAATGACTTCGTCCGAAGACTCGGGATCATGCCTCAGGCATCATGAGGTCCGGATTTACCTGGCCCTCGCCCTACACACTTCCCCCAGGACAACCAACGCCTGGGATCACCTATCCTTCTGCGTCACTCCATTGCTAACCGCCTCGTCGTGGGTCGATTCACCACCCAAAAGGATGGCAGCCTCTTAGCAACAACAAATTGGTTCTGACGCGCTTTCATCGGTACTGGAATATCAACCAGTTGTGCATCGACTACGCCTTTCGGCCTCGCCTTAGCTCCCGACTAACCCTGGGCGGACGAACCTTCCCCAGGAACCCTTAGATATTCGGCGGAGGAGATTCTCACTCCTCTTTCGCTACTCATGCCAACATTCGCACTCGACCACGCTCCACGACAGGTCATCCCGTCGCTTCAATGCAGAGATCGACGCTCCGCTACCACGCAACACAAAGTGCTGCATCCGCAGCTTCGGCTCTGGACTTGAGCCCCGTTACATTGTCCGCGCAAGATCACTCGACCAGTGAGCTATTACGCACTCTTTAAAGGATGGCTGCTTCTAAGCCAACCTCCTGGCTGTCTGAGCAATCTCACATCGTTTACCACTTAGTCCAGAATTAGGGGCCTTAGCTGGCGGTCTGGGCTGTTTCCCTCTCGACCATAGAAGCTCATCCCCCTAGGTCTCACTGCTGCGCTCTGGAGCCATGGTATTCGGAGTTTGGTTGGGGTCGGTAAGCTTGTAGGCCCCCTAACCCATCCAGTAGCTCTACCTCCATGGCTGAACACGCAACGCTGCACCTAAATGCATTTCGCGGAGAACCAGCTATCACCGAGTTTGCTTGGCCTTTCACCCCTAACCACAGGTCATCCCCCCAGTTTTCAGCCTAGGTGGGTTCGCGCGTCCACCGGGTCTTACCCCGGCTTCCCACTGCCCATGGCTAGATCACTCGGCTTCGGGTCTACAGCATGCGACTGAACGCCCTGTTCAGACTCGCTTTCGCTCCGGCTTCCCCACACGGGTTAACCTCGCCACATACCGTAACTCGTTGGCTCATTCTTCAAAAGGCACGCCGTCGCCCCGAAAGGCTTCGACTGATTGTAGACCAACGGTTTCAGGTACTATTTCACTCCCCTCCCGGGGTACTTTTCACCTTTCCCTCACGGTACTCGTTCACTATCGGTCACCTACGGATACTTAGCCTTACGAGATGGTCCTCGCAGATTCACACCAGGTTTCACGGGCCTGGAGCTACTCGGGTGTCTATAACAGAGATGCTTCAATTTCGCGTACGGGGCTATTACCCTCTACGGCGACGCTTTCCTGACGTCTTCCACTACCAAAGCACTTTGTAACTCTGCGGTGACTCTGACGCACCACCAAATAGATCCCAACAACCCCGAAGAGGCAACGCCGTCAGGCTTTACACCACTTCGGTTTAGGCTCATCCCTTTTCGCTCGCCGCTACTCAGAGAGTCGTTGTTACTTTCCGTTCCTTGCGGTACTTAGATGTTTCAATTCCCGCAGTTCCCCCGATTGAGCTATGTATTCACTCAAACGTCACACCCCTTGACGGGCATGGGGTTTCCCCATTCAGACATCCCCGGATCAAAGCCCATTCGGCGGCTCCCCGAGGCTTATCGCAGCCAATCACGTCTTTCATCGGTCGTAGGTGCCAAGGCATCCACCGTTGGCCCTTTATAGCTTGTGGATTATTACTTTTTATCACTACGCATTACTGCGTAAAGATGCTCGTGCTCGCTATGCAATTCTCAAGTAACAGAAGAAAGGCCAAAGCCCCCAACCATCCACCCAAACAGGCAAACAACCAGGAGCCCCAAAGAACCCTCAAAGCAGAAGAGACGATAACCGGCCACACCCAGGCGAACCCAAGTGCAGCTATCAATGAACTTGATCCAACGTATGTCAACTAGTTGCCCCGCCCCCCGTGCCCAACAAATGTGGACAATCGGCTGACAGGACTCCTTAGAAAGGAGGTGATCCAGCCGCACCTTCCGGTACGGCTACCTTGTTACGACTTCACCCCAATCGCCACCCCCACCTTCGAACGCTCTGTCCCCAAAGGGTTCAGCCACGTGCTTCGGGTGTTGGCAACTTTCGTGGTGTGACGGGCGGTGTGTACAAGGCCCGGGAACGTATTCACCCCGGCAATGCTGATCCGGGATTACTAGCGACTCCAGCTTCATGGAGTCGAGTTGCAGACTCCAATCCGAACTGAGACCGGCTTTCAGGGATTCGCTTCACCTCGCGGTGTCGCTGCCCGTTGTACCGGCCATTGTAGCATGTTTGCAGCCCTAGGCATAAGGGGCATGATGACTTGACGTCATCCCCACCTTCCTCCGAGTTGACCCCGGCAGTCTCCCATGAGTCCTCACCATAACGTGTTAGCAACATAGGACGAGGGTTGCGCTCGTTGCGGGACTTAACCCAACATCTCACGACACGAGCTGACGACAGCCATGCACCACCTGTGTACGGCCCCGAAGGACACCATATCTCTATGGCTTTTCCGTACATGTCAAACCTAGGTAAGGTTCTTCGCGTTGCCTCGAATTAAGCAACATGCTCCGCCGCTTGTGCGGGCCCCCGTCAATTCCTTTGAGTTTTAGCCTTGCGGCCGTACTCCCCAGGCGGGGCACTTAATGCGTTAGCTACGACACGGAAACCGTTGAAAGTCCCCACATCTAGTGCCCACCGTTTACGGCATGGACTACCAGGGTATCTAATCCTGTTTGCTACCCATGCTTTCGCTCCTCAGCGTCAGTACCGGCCCAGAGTGCTGCCTTCGCAATAGGTGTTCCTCCTAATATCTGCGCATTTCACCGCTACACTAGGAATTCCACACTCCTCTACCGGACTCAAGTCAACGCAGTATCGGATGGCGTCTCCAAGTTGAGCCTGGAGTTTTCACATCCGACTTACGTAACCGCCTACGAGCCCTTTACGCCCAATAAATCCGGACAACGCTCGCCCCCTACGTCTTACCGCGGCTGCTGGCACGTAGTTGGCCGGGGCTTCTTCTGTAGGTACCGTCATTTTCTTCCCTACTGAAAGGGGTTTACGACCCTAAGGCCTTCATCCCCCACGCGGCGTCGCTGCATCAGGCTTTCGCCCATTGTGCAAGATTCCCCACTGCTGCCTCCCGTAGGAGTCTGGACCGTGTCTCAGTTCCAGTGTGGCTGATCGATCTCTCAATCCAGCTACCCGTCGATGCCTTGGTGAGCCATTACCTCACCAACAAGCTGATAGGCCGCGAGACCCTCCCAAAGCGATAAATCTTTCCTCAACCAACCATGCGGCTAGTAAAGGACATCCGGTATTAGCTCAAATTTCTCTGAGTTATTCCCGACTTCGGGGCAGGTTTCTCACGTGTTACTCACCCGTTCGCCACTCACCCATATGGACCGAAGTCCGAGTTCGTTCGACTTGCATGTGTTAAGCACGCCGCCAGCGTTCGTCCTGAGCCAGGATCAAACTCTCCATCAGAGAATCTGTGCCGACCTGGGAAAGGCCAACACACTGATCCAGTTTCTCGGGTACCTGGTTACCAAACCAGCCCAAGAGGCTTATTTCATATTTCTTTGACGGGGCACCAAAAGCAGACACCAAAGATGACTGTGGTTCTTCTGATGCTCCGCACACGCTGCGTTCATCGTCTCTTCTGTTTTCAAGGAACTACCATCCCACCAGACACACAAGAACAATCCAAAGAACCGAACTCGGAGGTGCACAGGCGGAGGGCCCACCCCACACACGCACTTTCCACCAATGGTGTGAGCGCTTCCAACTGCATAAAGCAAGTCGTGCCTGCGGGGCGACTGACTACCCTAAAGGCCCGCCAACCGTACCGCAACCCGTTTGCGCCGAACTTCGGACAACGACCCTCGATCCAAGACGGCGTGTGCGCTCGTCCCGTCAGGGTGGCGGTACAGCAACCGGCCTTCTCGGAGACATGGGGCCCAATGGGTGGGCCATGATGGCGAGATGCTGATCTTCGCGTCCGATGCACATAAAGCCCACCACAGCCTCGAACTCGACAGCGGGCGGCTTATCGATTCCTGGGAGGGCCCAGATCGGGCGGACCGCATCTCCTCTGCTCTCCTTGCCGCCGGCCATCCGTTCGCCGAGCCGGAAACGCTAGATCTTGATCTGGTCGCTCGCATCCACACACCGGAGTACGTCGAGTTTCTCTCCTCGGCCTGGGATCGCTGGCGGGAGCGTGGCGAGTCATCACCAGCCGCGATGGGCTTTGCCTGGCCCGCCCGGGGTCTTGGTAGCCATCGGCGCCCTGTTGATCTCATGGGCCAGCTCGGCTTTCACAGCTTCGCCGCTGATTGTTCCATCGTGGCAGGCACCTGGGCCGCAGCTCAATCAGCTGCGGCTGCCGCCATTTCAGCTGCTGACTCGGTGCTTGACGGCGCACCGGCCTATGCGCTGTGTCGCCCCCCTGGCCATCACGCGTCTGCCGACCAGTTCGGTGGCTACTGCTATCTCAACAACGCTGCGCTCTCAGCCCAGCGCTGTCTGGATCGTGGTGCTCGCCGGGTGACGGTGCTGGATGTCGACTACCACCACGGAAACGGCACGCAGTCCATCTTCTACGCTCGGGACGACGTCCATTTCATATCAATCCACGCAGACCCCAGCGAAGAGTTCCCATGGTTCACCGGCTATGGCGCCGAGACCGGCCTAGATGCCGGCGAGCAATGGAACCTCAATGTCCCCGTGTCCTGTGGGTCGAGCCCCCGCACCTGGTTCGGGGCCCTCTCCCAAGCGCTTCAGGCGATCCGGGGCACCGGAACCGAAGCGCTTGGGGTGTCCCTCGGTGTCGACACCTACGTTGAGGACCCTCTTGGCACGTTTGCTATTTCCACGGCCGACTTCACACAGATGGCGACCCAAATCGCTGACCTCGCAACGTCGCTGGGCGCGCCGCTCGTGGTCGTTCAAGAAGGCGGCTACGCAACCGACGAAATCGGCACCAACGTCGCGGCGTTTCTGGCGGGCCTCGACGAAACGCCTGTCGCTCGTTAGCTCTCGGGGCGTACGCCGCGTCGGCCGAGCACTTCCACCTTGAGGCCACCGTGGCCAAAGCTGGTGATCGGCTTCAGGCGCCCGTCGGTCTGTCGGGCGAGTCCTCGATCCGAGCTCACAAGCGTCAAGTCATAGCCAGGCCGCTTCTCCTTCAGGACTGCCCCGAACCGTTGATAGAGGGGTCGGAGATCGCCGTCGCCCACGCGCTTGCCGTAAGGCGGGTTCGTGATTGCAAGGCCTGGTCCAGGACGAGCGGTGAGTTCAGAGATCACCCGCTGGTCGGCCTGGATGTACTCAGCGACCCCGGCTCGTTCGGCGTTCGCCATCGTGGCGGCCACCGCGGACTCGTCTCGATCTGCAGCCTCGACCATCGGTCCCTCGAACGAGGCTTCGACTGCCTTCTGTGGCCCACTTGCCGACGCACTGGCAAAGGTTCCTGGCTCAAACCCAGGCCAGTTCTGAAACGCGAAGCGCCGGACGCCACCAGGAGCGAGACCTCTGGCGATGAGTGCGGCCTCAATAGCGATGGTCCCGGACCCGCAGAAGGGGTCGATCACCGGCACTGATCCGTCGTACCCGCTGGCGAGCAACATGGCTGCAGCCATGGTCGGCCGGATGGGGGCGATGCCGAGATCGGTACGCCACCCGCGATGGTTGAGCGGCGTGCCGCCTGTGTCCACACTGATCGTGCACAGGTCCCGATCGAAGCGAACAACAAATGGCTGCACGGGTTCGCCCTTGCTTCGCGGCCCCACGATCTTGTGCAGCCGGTCGGCAATGCCCTCGGTGTGATAGAGCCGGGACTTGGTAGCACTCACGCGGAACTCAGGCGCCCAGTCATCGGCCATCCAGGGAGCCCAGTCGATTTCTCGTGCACGGAGCTGCAAGTGTTCAAAGTCCGTCGCTCGGAACGTGGCCAGCCTCACCAGCACTCGTGAGGCGGTTCGGGACCACACATTCGCTGCGTAGAGCTGACGGGTCGACGCCTTGAACGGCACGACGCCCACGGCGGCATTCTTGGGCTTCAGTCCGAGTGAGCGAAGTTCGTCGCTCAGGATCGACTCCAGGCCCGGAGTGCAAATGGCCGCAGCGTCATGGCGCACAGGGCGCTGCGAGGCTTGACGTTGACCGCGGTCCGGCGACTGGCTTCGTTCCGACATAACCGACAGGATGCCCGCTTCGGCGGGCAGTCCGTGCCCGCGGCCCCAGAGGGCTCAGGCCCGGTTGACTTTCAGCCCTCGGTGCAGAAGAACCAGCATGAGGCCAGCACAAGCCAGCAGCAAGCCGATGTAGCCGGCAGCGAGGCTCGAGCCGGTCACAGGGATGCCAGGTGGCACCGGTGGGGCCGGAGGGATGATGCCGATGTCGATGGAGGTGATGTCGGTTGCTGCAGGAAGGTCAATCACCACACTCGGCCCGTCCGAGTCGAGATCGTCGCTTCCGCAATCAGCATCGGTTGGTGACAACAGCGCCGGATTCGTTGGGTCGTCGGGGTTGCCGAGAGCACCCAGCTCCGCTTCGTCGAAGCGCACGACGTAGATTCCCGGCAGCAGGTTGTCGAACAGGTACAGACCGTCTTCGTCGGTTGTCGTGCGCTCGATCTCGACGCCGTCGAGTAGGAGCACGACCGTTGCTCCAACCACGGGTCCTTCAGAAGCATCCGAGGCCTGACAGCCGTCTGCGTTGGTGTCGAAGAACACTCGGTCACCGATCGAGCTCAACGGCACGAACCCGTGATCGATCTCGAGCACCACGTCATTGCCTTCGATGGTCACTGGCGTGGAGGTCGGGTCCGAGTCCATCTCGGTATTCGTGCCGCCCTCGCACGATGAGGCCAACGTCTCGACGTAGCCGGGAGCGGAGCCGAACTTCACGGTGTAGTCCCCGGGTGCGAGGTCGGTGAAGAGGTAGCGGCCGTCAGCGTCAGTCAGCTCGGTCTCGACAAGTACTCCATCGAGGAACAGTTCGACGCTGACGCCGGGCAGGCCGACTTCGCCGAGGTCCTGGCACGCGTTGTTGTTGCCGTCGATCCAGACGTAGTCGCCAATTGTTGCGGTGACAACTTCGATAATGGCGATGTCAAGATCGTCTTCGGGAGGGTCGGTTTCCCCGTTGTTCGGAGTGGAGTCAATGTCCTCGTTCGACATTTCGACGACCTGCACCACGTTGCGGTGGACACCAGTGGCGTCGACGCTGACTTCGAGGATGGCCGTTGCTGCGGTGCCGGCGAGGATGTCGCCGATGTCCCAACGGTTGGTCGCGATGTCGTACGTGCCCAAGTCGACGGTGACGTCGAGTGCCGTCACCCCGGCAGGCAATACATCTTCCACGACGACGTCGAGCGCATCCGCAAACGGGAGGCCGGCGGCATCCATGAGTTCAGCACTCACCACAACTTCGTAGAACGCTGAGCTTCCGATCTCGGACTGAACGACGTCAACAAACGGGCCGGTCGAAGTGTTCGCCACGGCCTTCTCGACAAAGACGTCAGCCGGACGAGTGAGGCCGATGTCCCAGGTCAGGTCGCTGCGGAGAACAATCTCGTCACCAATCGGCGCCAGGCTGATTGGCCCGGTAACGCCCACGGAGCCGCCCGGCTCGGTCACAACTGCGTCGGAGTCGTCCTGATCATCAGTGCCCGCAGCGCAGTTCGCTTCGGTGATGCCGTAGCCGGCGGGTGCGGTGAACTGGACTTCGTACTCGGCAAGGGCGCCGAGCTCGGTGAACAGATACCGGCCGGTCTCGTCAAGCAACTCGGTGGTCTCGTCGTCCGCTGTGGTGAACTGGGTTGACTCCAGCACGCCGTCGGCGAACAGATCTGCTTGCACGCCGACCACGCCGATCTCGCCCGGATCCTGCAAACAGTTGGTGTTCTTGTCGAACCAGGCGTAGTCGCCGAGGGCTCCTGGCACAGGCTTGCGGATTGATTGGCTGGCGATCCATGCACCAGACTCGCCCTTGTCATCGTTCTCAGATTCCATTTGGAATCCGATCCAGTCCGAGTTCGGCGGAATCAAGACGTCGACGAGGGCAAGAGAGATGTCCGAATCGGCGCTGGCGCCAGAGGGCTCGGTCAGAGCGAGAGCACGATACGGAGCGTCGTTTGCCCCGTTCGGGTAGGCGTGGCCAGGCTCGTATGGCTGGTCAGGCACGGGATTGAGACGCGGTACGCATTCGCCACCGGGCTTGGTGAACGGGTCGTTGAGGATCTCAACGCCGTCGTACAGGTCATAGACGCCCGTGAGGTTGACGCCTTCGGACCCCCCATCCTCACCTCGGGGTACCGCCAGGTTGAACGCCTCGAAGTCCGGGATCGGACCCGATCCAGCGGTGAACCACAGGGCGATCCCGCGGCACCGCGGCGCTGCGAACTCTGAACCTGCAAGGCCGAAGGGCAGCCGAACGGTGGATGGAGTGGGGGAGTTCGTGACCGGCACGAAGAGCGTGCCGCTTTCGGGCTGCTCTGAGTGATGGAAGAAGAAGTCGAGGCCTTCGTACACGTCGACGACGGTCGCCTCGGCACAAGGCGAGGTGTCGTACACGATGGTGAGCAGAGCACCGTTGTTTTCGAGGTTGTCGACGGTGTCCCAACCGGAGATGTCGACCGTTACGGTCGTCTGATCCACAATCCCGAGACCGTTCGGGCCAAGATCAGCGCTCCAGTTATACCAATCCCAACCAGCCCGGGGAGCGTGTCCGGCGTTGCCCGCAGCCATGACTCCGGGAACCACTGCACCATTCACGGTGAGTTCGGAATCCGCCTCGCCGGTCTCATCAAACTCGGTCGCGGCGAAACCGACAAGATCAGGGGTGAGGTCGTTCCGTCCGTTCCAACTGAGGTTGGCGAACACGATCTCGCCCGGTGGTGCATCAAGCTCGATGACGCCGGCGCCGTCACCGACGAGCCCGACCGTGTACCACTCGACGGCCCAACAACCAATCGGGGACTCGAAGACCTGAACGACCCCGTCAGCGTCCGCAGGCCGCTCGGTCGCGAAGATCGCTCCGAGCACGCTTGCCAGAACCAATAAGATTGCCAGCACAGGACGACGTTTCCCCATGTGCCCGTGTGGCACCGTCGACTCTCCGTGTGGCGCGAGACTTCGCCCGTACATCACACCAATTTCATAGCACCAGAATTGACTGATGCATGTCGATGGAGGGTGATTCTTCCGCCCTTAGATGAAATGGACAGCAAACTGACACAATCTTATTGGCGCGTGTGGGGCCCCAGATCCGCTCAAAGTCTCAGGACTACCGCAACAGACAGCGCGTGCCGGCCGAAGTGGCCCGGCACACGCTGACCGCACAAAAAGGCTAGCGAGCGAGCGCAACCGCGGGGTCGACGAAGTCGAGGTCCAGCGCTTCAGCCACCGACGGCTCCGTCACCATGCCGCGGTGCACGTTCAAGCCGTTCATCAGGTTCGGGTCGGCGGCGAGCGCGGCGGCGCCGTGATCGGCCAGCGCGAGCACGAAGGGCAGCGTCGAGTTGTTCAACGCTGTGGTCGAGGTGCGGGGCACACCACCGGGCATGTTCGCGACGCAGTAGTGCACGACGCCGTCAACAACGTAGGTGGGCTCGGCGTGGGTGGTGGCCTTCGAGGTCTCAAAGCAGCCGCCCTGATCAATGGCGACATCAACAAGGACGGAACCGTTTCGCATTGCCGAGACCATCTCCGCTGTCACGAGGCGAGGGGCACGAGCGCCCTTCACGAGAACGCCACCGATCACAAGGTCGGCGTCGAGCACGTACTGCTCGAGCGTGGCGGCGGTTGAGTAAATCGTGCGAGCGGAAGCACCGAAGCGAGCGGACAGCGCGTCCAACACGCCGAGGTCTCGATCAAGAATCGTGACCTCCGCGCCCAGACCAATGGCCATCTCGGCCGAATGTGAACCAACGACGCCGCCGCCGATAATGGCGACCTTCGCGGGCGCAACGCCGGGGACACCGCCGAGAAGAAGCCCCGCGCCGCCCTCGGGTGCGAGGAGTGCCTGCGCACCGGCCTGCACGGCGAGGCGACCGGCAACCTTGGACATTGGAGCGAGGAGCGGAAGCTGACCTCGGGCATCGGTCACGGTCTCGTACGCAATACAAGTGGCGCCGCTGTTGATGAGGTCCGTGGTCTGGTCGGGGTCGGGAGCAAGGTGAAGGTAGGTAAAGAGCGTGTGGTCCTCACGCAGCATCGCCCGCTCTGGGGCCTGCGGCTCCTTCACCTTGACGATCATCTCCGCCCGGTCGAAAACCTCGCCAGCGGTGGCCAACATCGCTGCTCCGACCCGTTCGTACTCCTCGTTGGAGAAGCCGGCTCCGAGCCCCGCATCGGCCTGGACCCACACCTCGTGGCCTCGCCCGGTGAGCTCTCGTACCGCACCGGGCGTGAGCCCGACACGTCGTTCATGATTCTTGACTTCTGTTGGCACGCCGATCTTCATGCAGAAGAAGTTAGAGCCTCTCACCGGATCCATGCTTGCGAAAAGTGGCGCTCAGCGGCACTCCCGCGCTGGAATTGGTTGCATCAATGCCCTTTGACGACCATTCTTTGCGTCATGGAGATCGATCGCATTGACCAGGCCATTCTGAATGTGCTCCAGGCCGATGGACGAAAGAGCAACAACGAACTCGCCGAGCACGTCGGGCTGTCGCCTTCTGCAACGTTTCGACGGGTGCGCCGACTCGAGGAAACCGGTGTCATCACCGGCTTCACCGCCGTAGTGAATCCAGCGGCCATCGACCGCGGCACCACGGTCTTTGTCGAGATCTCACTGCTCAGCCAAGACGAAGACCGGCTCGACGAGTTCGAAGCCGCAGTGGCCAAAAGCCCAAACGTCATGAGCTGCCACTTGATGTCTGGAAGCTCGGACTATCTCGTTCGCGTGGCGTGCCTCGACGTCGCCGACTACGAGCGCATCCACCGCACACACTTGGCACTCCTCCCCGGAGTCACCAACCTGCGATCCAGCTTCGCTCTTCGCACCGTCCGGGACCGCACGGTGCATGATCTCGATGAGGGCGCCTGAACGAGGCAACGCACACGAAACGAAATGGCTCGGGCTACGCGGCCTCTGGCGCCAGCATCCGCCGGATGGTTTGAGACATGACCTCGGCTGCCTGAGCTCGGGTGAGACCCTGACTGGTCCGCATCATGTCGTAGGCCTCTTGCGAACAGAGCATGTCAATAGCGGAGCGGACCGACACCACTTCTCTGGCGGGGAGGCGGCCGAGCTCTCCAGCGAAATGCTTGTCCATCTGCTGGCGAAGGCCAGCGCGCACCGCGTCGAGCTGGTCTCGGATGTCCTCGCGCACCGGCTCACGCATGCGAGCCGCGGTTGCGAGCGGACCCATCGCCTCGTAGTACGCGATTCGATGCTCAACGAAACGATCAACGCGGTCGGTAAACGCTCCGGCCCCGATGTCGGCAATCGTTGCCAGATGACTGCGACGAGACCGGTATCGCTCCGCGGCAACAACGAAGAGCTCATTGATGTTGTCGAAGTATCGAAAGACGGACCGGTACGAGATGCCAGATCTCTCAGCCACCGTCGCGATTGACGGTTCGAGGTCGCCATCAGCGACCGTGTCGAGCCAGGCCTCAACCAGTGCGTCTCGATTTCGTTGCCGGCGAGCGCGCCGACCATCAAGAGGTTGAACAGTTTCGTCGCCGCTGGCAGCGACAGAGGACCGGCGATTTGCGTCGCCAACCGCTCCATGAGAGGAAGTCAGTGCCATCTGCTTACCATATACGTCCTTGTTGAAGCATGTGCGGACGCCGCAAGTTGTTGCCAACAAGAGCCTTCAGCGGTGACTCGTTCGCTTTCGCGCTATCAACGCAACGAAGCCGACCGGGCCTTCTGGAGCAAATCAACAAGACGCGCCTCGTCTGCGGGGTCTGCGTCGTCAGCTCTGGAGTGCAGGATCGCTAGGCGGGCAAAGGCGGCGTGCACATTGTCGAAGTGGCGCCGTTCGTTGCGGGCAAGGCCTTTGCGCACGGCGAGCATGTGTGGCCAGTCGCTGAAGACTTCGAGCTCGACCGGCGACATGCCGTAACGGTG
The DNA here is from genome assembly GCA_947561585.1 of Caprella mutica. Lineage (NCBI taxonomy): Eukaryota > Metazoa > Arthropoda > Malacostraca > Amphipoda > Caprellidae > Caprella > Caprella mutica. The sequence continues at coordinate 3,062,919 of CANNZV010000001.1, read as the reverse complement.
TGCAAGCACCGGGGCGAGATCAGTGAACGCCTTTTGTTCGTTCCGTCGGGCCCGAACGAGGGCGAGCACAACCCCGCCAAACAGCACCAGGAAGCTGAGCGCTGCAACGGCGAGTATCGCCACGGCACCGTATGCGTCGGACACAACGAGCGACCCGTTCCACGCCATGTGCGTGGCGACGGACAACGGGAAGCCCCACAGGGCCGCCCGCCACAAAGAGGTGCCTCGTTCGCGAGCCCGACCCACCGCGAATCCGAACCAGAACGTGAAGAGCGGATGAGCAAACGGAGTGACAAGCCCTCGCACAATGAAGATTGACAGCAGCGTTCCTTCCCCGTCCGCGGTCACGAAGTACTGGAAGTCCTCCACCACGGCGAACCCGATCGCAACCCAGCCGGCATAGACAATGCCGTCCATCGCTCCGTCGAGTTCATGGCGACGGATCGCGTACAGAACGCCAATGGCCTTGGTTGCCTCTTCCACCAGCGGGGCAGAAAAGACCACAGCTGCAGCCTCGCCGAGGGCTCCTGCGACGGCGCCGTTGGCCAAACTCGAGACGAAGGTGGCCACGAACGCACCCCACAACAGGGAGTGAAGGAGTGCGTGATGTGGCTCAGGTTCCACCCGGTCCAACCACCAAAGCGCCGGGACCACAATGAGGAGCGGCACGAACCCCAACAGCACAGCCAGCGGCGCCTCGATGGCGTAGATCACACTGATGATCAGCATGGGAATCGCACACAGCAGAACGGGCCAGCTCAACCACATGGGCAAGCGAGGCTTCGAGGCTTCAGTGCCGCCTGTGTAGGCGGTCCATATTTGGCCATCCCACCACCGCCAGCAGGAGTCGTTCCACGGGTCGGCATACCAGCCCGGCGCAACCGGATGCTGAGGTTCGGTGAGGGCAGCCGGAACTGCGTCGGGAAGGGTCATAAGAAGCAATCGGGGCGTTCTGCACGCACAGAACGCCCCGAGGGCCACAAACGTAGACGTCGCCTCCGCTCGTCGGCGAGAAGCTGACGAGATTGTCGGCTACTTCTCGCTGCTACTCAGCGTCTGGGGAGCGGTAGGCAGCGGGAACTGGCTTGAGCGGGCGTGCGAACCAGAGCGGACGGCGCAGGCCGTGCGGTCCTGGGCCGGGCCGGGTCTTGCCCAGCCACTCTTCGTACGCTTCCTTCGACTTGGCCGTATCAACCGAGACGTCGCCGTATCGGTCACCGGGTTCTGCCGGGGTCACTCGCACCCGTTGGTGCCAGCACTGCATGCCCGAGATCGGGTCCGGCTGCACGGCAAAGGTGAGATTCTGGTGCACACCGGTGTCGGTCCACCAGATCCGGTTCGTGTCCGGATCGTCGGAGTCCCAGGTGTTCATGCCGTCGGTCCGAGAAAGGTTCCAATGGGATCCGGTCTCGCCGCCGTTGTCCTGCGAGGAGATTTGAGCAATACCGGCGCCGAAGCTCCGAGCCTTGCCATCTTCGAGGCGCCAACGGCCCATGTGGTGCGACGCAGCGACAATGCCGGGACGGATGCCCTCGGTCCGCCACGCCGAGATCACGAAGTGGCCGATTCTCGTGGTGATCCGGACGAGCCCGCTCTCTTCGATGTTGAGCTTCTCCGCATCAGAAGGGTGGATCCACAGCGGATGGCGGTGGCTGATCTCGTTGAGCCACTTGGAATTGGCGGAGCGAGTATGGATGAGGGTCGGGATGCGGAAGGTGGGGAGCAGGATGCGCTCGTTGCCTTCCATATCGAGGTCTTCCCAGTGCACGTGGCTTGGGATCCACTTTGGCGTGGCGTATTCGGGCCAGCCCCAGTCCTTGAGGGTGGTGGAGAACAGCTCCAGCTTGCGGGACGGCGTCGGGAAACCTTCTTTGACCTCGCCATCAATCGCTACGCCGGGAGAACCGTCACCCAGAGGTGAAAGCGTGAGGTCGTCGAGGCCCTCGCCCGTGAAGGTTCCGGGCGTTCCGGGCTTGCGATACACGCCGTCATCGTCGGGCTCACAGCCTTCGACAGCCGATGCAGCAACGGCCCGTTCGTAGGGCTCGTAGTGGTCGCCCTCCAGTTCGTAGGAACCCTTGTCTCGCATGTACTCCAGCGGCGTCTTGCCCGCTTCAGCTGCCTTCTCGGCGAGCCCAGGTACCTTCTCTGCGAACATTTTGCCGTAGTACTCGTCGACCGAAACGGGCTCACCCGGGCGCTCTTCGCTTTCGAACCACTGCCGGATGCCCATCGACCCATCGGGATCGATGCGCCAGCTGAGGTCAACCCAAAACTCGTTTTCTTCCCAGACTTCGCCCGGGTTGTAGTCGTACGTACGAGCGCTGGGATCGACCATCTCGGGTCCTTCGCCCTTGGCCTTGCCTGCCTCGATCTCGGCGAACCGGCGGAACACGGGCTGACGGAACGCGATCCACCGGGAGGAATGCGTCTCGTACGAAACGACATCGTGGCGCTCGGCGCCAACCCCCATCGGGAGCACGTAGTCGGCGAACCAAGCAGTTTCGGACCACGTGGGTGTCAGCGCCACGTGGCAGTTGACCTGGCTCTCATCCTTCAACGACTCCATCCAGCTGAACCCGTCGGGGTTCGTCCAGATCGGGTTGTAGACCCGGCTGAAATAGGTGTCGAGCTTGCCCCGGCCTTCCCGCAGGAAGTGAGGGAGGAGGATGGACATCTCGTGATAGCTGAGCGGGAATTCCTTCGGCCACTCGAGATCGTTCCACTTGGTGATGGGCGGGGCGCCCATGGGAGCACCGGGCTTGAGCTTGTTCCAGCCGTTGCCGGTGGTGCCGCCCTTGGTGCCAACCGAACCGGTGAGCACGTTGAGGAAGAAGAGACAGCGGGCGACCTGCCAGCCGCCCATGTTTCCCGCACCGGCAGCGCGCCAGTTGTGCGAGGCGAACTTGGTGGGGTGTTCGCCGATCACCCGGGCAACCTCACGAATCTGGTCGGCGCTGATGCCGGTGATGTGCTCGGCCCGCTCGGGTGTGTACTCGGCGTAGTGCTCGAGCAGCGCCGGACCCATGGAGGAGAACTCCTGAGGCATGTCGGGGAACTCTTCAGCGAGGAAGGTCTTCCAGTTCACCCAGCGCTCCACGAACGCCTGGTTCCAGGTGCCGTCTTCGATCAGAAGGCGAGCGATCGCAAGAAGAAGGAAAGGCTCGGTGCCCGGCCAAGTTGGCAGCCAGTGATCGGCCTTTGCACCCGTGTTCGACAGTCGAGGATCGACGCAGATGACCGTGGCGCCATTGGCTTTGGCTTCCATGATCCGCTGCGCGTGCGGGTTGAAGTAATGACCCGCTTCGAGGTGCGCCGAGATCAGGAAGATGACTTTGGCATTGGCGTAGTCGGCCGATGGGCGATCGTGGCCCATCCAGCTCTGATAGCCAATGCGAGCGTTCGAGCTGCAGATGTTGGTGTGACTGTTGTGTCCATCAACACCCCATGCCTTAAGCACGCGATCGGTGTAGCCCTCTTCACCGGGCCGGCCCACGTGGTACATGACCTCGTTGTGGCGGTCCTCTTCGAAGGCGGTCCGGAGACGGGTGCCGATTTCGTCGAGCGCCTGGTCCCAGGAGATGCGCTCCCACTCGCCGCTTCCGCGCTCCCCCACTCGCTTCATGGGGTGCATGATCCGCTCCGGGTCATACACCTGGTTGATCGTGGCCGGCCCCTTGGCGCAGTTGCGCCCGCGGCTGGCCGGGTGCTCGGGGTTGCCCTCGATCTTGCGGATCTCGCCGGACTCCTGATCGAAGTAGGCGAGTAGGCCGCAGCCAGCCTCACAGTTGAAGCAGCTCGTGGGAACGAGGGTGTACTTCTTCTCAACCTTCTTGGGCCACGCCTTCGCGTCGAGCTCAGTCCAGTCGTGCCACTTGCTCAGCGGCGGGTAATTGGTGAGATCAGTCATCGTTCGTCCTTCAGCTCAGGGGGACGGATTGGCCGGCCCGGACGTAGGTGTCTTCGTAGGCGAACATGCCGACGAGGGCGGCGACAGCAGCGACAGCGGGGATGGCCACGCCACCATCGATGAACAGGTCGAACACAATGAGAGCGACCGGGATCACGATGCCGAGGAGAATGCCACCGAACCAGAACTGGTTGGCGTAGCGGCCTCGGGTCATTTCGGTAACGGCCATCTCAACGTGGCGAGTGCCCTTGCTGAACAGCTCTGCGGCGAGCAACAGCGAGAGTACGAGCAATGCTCCGAGGAAGATCGACTCGATGAGATCGGCACGGGGAATGTCGATGACAAGGTCGATGAGGGCGTAGCTCGCTCCACCGGCAACCACAGCCTGGGCCAGCAGCGTCGGAAGGAGCAGCGGGCTCTGCCAAAGATCCCGGCCTTCACACTGGCCGAACAGGAAGGCCGTGTAGCCCGCCGTGCCCGCAGCCAAGACGGCCGTCGGGATCATCAGGATCGGCAACACGCCGCCTCCACCCGCAGCACCAGCCAGGAACCAGGCAGCGCTCAGAGTGGCGAAAGCTCCAAGAATCCATGCGCCTCGGACCAACCAGCTTTCGGTGTTGGACTTGGTGAGGATGTAGAGGAAACGCTTCGGCTGTTTGAGGTCAGCGATCAGCAGCACGCCGGTGATCGCGGTGAAGATGCCGGCGACAACGGGCGGAACAACGCCAACCGCCGCCTGCATGTCGCCATGGCCGAGCGCCACGAGGAGCGCAGCGATGAGCATCGTGCCCGCCGCGATGGCCTTGGTGACGAGGTAGCCGGAGACCTTTGACTTCCAGGTCATCTGGTGGCTGGTGGTGTAGGTGGTGCGAGCCACCACCGCCCGCCTGGCCTCTTCGACCTGAGTCTCGGTGAGCGAGGGGTGGCGGGCGTAGCCGCCGTCGACTCCGTTGCCTTCGAGCGTGTCGGCCCAGATCATGCCGTCGTTGTTGATGGTGGTGCGCAACGGGTCGAGCGAGGCCTGATCGGCACCGCGGTAGTAGACCTTGGGGTTCGTGCCCTGTTCGGGCGAACGCACCGCCACCTTGTCCCGGGCAATGATCTTGGACACGACCGAGTTCGGGTCGTCGAAGTCGCCGACCTTGATGGCATTCGTCGGGCACACGACCGCACATGACGGCTCGAGGCCGACCTCCACACGGTGGTTACAGAAGTTGCATTTGTGCGCCGTGTTGGTCTCGGGGTTGATGTAGATCGCGTCGTACGGGCACGCGTTCATGCACGACTTGCAACCAATGCAGTTGTCGTCTTCGAAGTCGACAATCCCGTTGTCCGCCCGGAACAAGGCGTTCGTCGGGCAGATGGTCATACAAGGTGCGTCGTCGCACTGGTTGCATCGCATTACCGAGAAGCCTCGGGTGGTGTTCGGGAAGTTGCCGGTCTCGATGTACTTGACCCAGGTGCGGTTCACACCGAGGGGCACATCGTGTTCGCTCTTGCACGCAACGGTGCAAGCGTGGCAACCAATACAGCTATCGGACTCGAGGACGAAGCCGAGTCGTGTCATGGCACTCTCTTCCATTGAAGGCTCGCCCACGGGTGCGGGCATCCCAGTTCTGCGGGGCTAGCTGCTCGGGTAGCCAGCTGCGGCGAAGGCATCACATAAAAGTGAGTGCCTCTCACTGAATTGCTTCATCCCCTAACAGCGCCAAGCTATCGCCTCAGTCAGTGACTGTCGACACAACCCGGAGCCGTGGGTTCGCACCGGCAAATCGGACCGGCCCCGGCAGGTTTTCAGAGGGTTCTCGCCATTCAGTGGTCCCTTGACTATGCTGACGGAGCGGGCGTTGTCATCTTTTGGGATGTCGGGCGTTTCCTAGGTGATTTTGGAGCCAGCCATGCCTCGTTGGGTATACGCACTCGCATTTGCATTCGTTCTCTTCCTTATCTATAGCCAGCCCGGCAACGCCGGCGAGGCTGCAGGCGGGTTTGCCAACTTCGCTGGCACCGCGCTTGGCGCTATCGGCGAGTTCCTGAACGGCCTGTTCAGCGGCAGCTCGAGCGGAGGAGGCGGGGCCGGAGCGACCGGCAACGTCGTTGAAGGCGGCGGCGACGTCATTTCGCACGTCCATGACGGCCTTGCGCCTCACAGCCACGAGCTCAGCGGAAACTAACGCGTGCGATCCACGCCCCATCGATGAGAGATTTCACACCGAAGCCGAGTGTGCCGACGGCAGGTCAGAAGCGCACAAGACGAAGCGCTCTGTTCGGACCCGTCGACGACAACGACATCCTCATCAAGGGTGAGAAGATTCTCTACAAAGAACTTCGACACTGGGCCATCCTGATTCCGCCCGCCCTCGAGACCCTCATCGGGCTTGGCGTCGTGGTTGCCCTCACTCCGGGATCAGGATTTGCCGGCTTGATGGGCCCCGCCATCGGTGTCCTGGCCGTGCTGCTGGTTGTTGGGGCCCTCGTAATGTTCCGCCGACGCTTCCGCATGAGCAAGAAACGAGCCAAGATCAAGCTCGCCCGAGCGGTGGGCGCCACCCTCGTGACGGTTGCGGTCTTCCAAGCCGCTGCGCCGTTTGTGCTGACCGTGCTGCTGTTCGGCTTCTTCACGTACCGATTCTTGTTTTGGCGCTTCTACGAAGTGCTCTACATCACGAACCGGCGCATCATCCTCGCGCAGACCTGGCTGGGGTCAAAGGTCGCAACGATGCCCCTCGCTCGCGTCACCGACCTTGCCTACAACACCACCGTGCCCGCCGACATCTTCGGCTACGCCGTTCTGCGCGTGGAGACGGCTGGTACCGAGCAAGCACTCAGCCGGATCCGCTTTCTGAAGGACCCGCAGGTCTTCTACGAAAAGATCATCGAGCTCACCACGGGAGAAGCCGGTTCAGAGGTCGAAGCCGAGCAGCGACGCCAGCAGCTCATGGGCGGCTGACGGCTATCGCCGGCCGAACGCGTCTGCACGGCCTGCTCCTCATGTGCTCGCTTCTGCTTGCCGCGAGCAGCTGCGGCCGATCCACGACGACCCCCTTGCCGGAGGCACGCATGAGCACGCAACGAATCGCCTACGGGGATGCAGATCGGCAGTTCGCAGAGCTTCACCTTCCCGAAGACTCGGCTTCGAACAGCACTGAACTGCTTCGCGTGGCGGTGCTTGTCCACGGTGGCTTTTGGCGCAACCGCTGGACGTGGGAGCTCATGAACCCGATGGCTGAAGATCTTGTCTCGGCTGGGTTCGCTGTGTGGAATATCGAGTACCGCTCGGTGGGTGACCCAGGCGGCGGCTACCCAGGCACGTTGGAAGATGTGGGTGCGGCCTTTGATGCGCTCGCCAGCGTGGCCGAGGAACATCGCCTCGACCTCCGCCAGGTTTCGGCCATCGGCCACTCCGCCGGTGGCCACCTGGTGTTGTGGGCAGGGTCACGCCACCTTCTTACCGGCGACGCACCCGGTGCAGATCCGCAAGTGCTTCCCAGCACCGTCATCGCACTCGCTCCCGTCGTGGATCTTGTCGCGGGTGTTGAACAAGGGCTCGGAGGCACAGCTGTCTCGGACTTCATGGGGGCCAGCCCGCGCACCCGTCCCGACTGGTACAAGCTGGCGCAACCGGTGCTGGATCCTGCGACGACCACGATCATCGTGGGCAGTGGGGACGACACGGTCCCGCCCAGCCACATCGAAGCACCTGCTCAGGCGGCCGGGTTCGTGCAGGGTGAGAACCTTGTCGTTGTTCCCAACGCTGGGGGCGAAGATCACTTTGAAATTATCGAACCCGGCACGCCGACGTACCAGGCGATGCGCACCGCACTCGGGCCCGCTCGCTGACCACCGCAACCGGCCCCAGGTTCCTTCTGGGGCTACTGAAGGCGGCTTTGCGCCCGCAGCCACCCCACTTCGGCAGAATCTGGCCGGGGCGCTTGCGCTCCGCAGCGAGAGCGAGTGACGTGGAGGCATGAGCTTTCCCGAGAGTGGACGTGCCGTCGACGATGTGATCGCTGATCTCGAGGCCAAACGAGGCGACGACATGCGCTGGCAGGACGGCCGCACCTTCGGCATGGTGTACGACGGGGGACCGGAGGTCCACGAGGTGGCGGAGCGAGCTGCTCTGCTCTATCTGCATGAGAATGCGCTGAACACCAAGGCATTTCCCTCCCTCGGACAGATCCAATCCGAGGTTGTTGGCTGGACTGCCGATCTGCTCCACGATCCAGGCACCGCTGCCGGCTTCCTCACCAGCGGCGGCACCGAATCCATTCTTTGCGCCGTGAAGGCGGCACGAGAGCGGGGTCGCAAGGAACGAGGTATCGATGAGCCGGAAATCGTCCTGCCCGAGAGCGCTCACGCGGCATTTCACAAGGGTGGGCATCTCTTCGGTCTGAAAGTGCACAAAACGCCGGTGAAGGCTGACTGGACGGCGGACGTCGAGGCCATGGCTGGCGCCGTAAACAAGAACACGGTGCTCGTCGTGGGCTCTGCTCCGCAGTACCCGCAGGGAGTCATGGACCCGATTGGCGACATCGCTGCGCTGGCTCAGTCAGTTGATGCCAACTGCCATGTGGACGCCTGCATGGGCGGCTTCGTGTTGCCGTTCGCCGAGCGACTCGGCCGCAAGGTGGAGCCCTGGGACTTCCGAATCGAGGGCGTCACATCCATATCGGCCGACATTCACAAGCTCGGCTACGCCCCGAAGGGTGTTTCGGTGATTCTGCACCGCACGAAGGCGCTTCGGAAGTTCCAAACGTTCATCTTCGACGACTGGCTCGGCGGCTTCTACGCCTCTCCCAACTTGCAGGGCACCCGCTCAGGCCTCCCGATGGCAGCGGCGTGGGCCGTTCTCCAACACCTCGGCGTCGAGGGTTACGTGCGCCTGACCGAACAGGCGCTCCGGAACGCCGACGAGATGCGCGCAGGCATTCGCGGAGTGGACGGTCTCCGAGTGCTTGGCGAGGGCGAATTCCACCTCGTGGCGATGGCCTCTGATCCCGAGAGCGCCGTCGACATCGACGTCTTCGCTCTCGCCGACAGCCTCGCGGCAAAGGGTTGGTATCAAGATCGCCAGACGCCACCCGACAATCTTCACTCAACCGTGTCGAACTCGAACACCGGCGTGATTGGTGACTACCTCGAAGCGCTGCGAGCCAGCGTCGCCGAAGTCGGCACGGCGCGATCAACGGATCGTTCGACGCAATACGCAACCCTGGAATAGCAGCGCACCCCGACGCAAAGGCTCATTTCCGCTGTGTGATCTGCGTTACAGAGCTTCGGCAACCCCGGTGCTAGCGTCCGTTCGGGCGTGCAATCCAAGGAGAACCCATCATGTGGACCCGCTTGCCAGCGATCCTTTTCACCTGCCTCATGGTCGGCGCTGCGTGCAGCAGCGGCGATGACACCGATTCCAGCAGCGACAGCGACGCTGACGCTCCTGCGGTGCAAAACGCATGTCCTGCCGCTGGCTGCGTTGTCAGCATTGCCGATGTTGAATCCAGTGGCTCCGAGCTGCTCGTCACCTTCGACACGAACTTCGCTCCCGACATCTCGAAGAACCACGTCCACATCTACTGGGACAACTTCGAACCCGCCCAGGTCAGCAATGACGCCGCCGAGCGTGGCGTCGAACAGGGCGAATGGGTTCCCACCGATGCTTCTCCGCAGTTCACGACTGAGGGTGTCGTGTCCACAAGCGTGGCCGGCGCTTCCACCACGCTTTGTGTGACCGTTGGCGATCGTGATCACAACGTGATCGACGTCGACGCCGAGTACTGCATGGACGTCGCCGACGTCATGTCCTGACCGGACTGATTTCTCTTGTTCGACGCGTCCGCTCCTGACCGGATCGGTCGATACCGGACGACGAGTCTTCTCGGCGTCGGAGGCTTTGCGTCAGTTGTTCGCGCCCACGATGAGCGTCTGAACAACGACGTCGCCATCAAGCTGCTCAGCAGCCAGTTCGTGGGCGACCACGACATCATCAACCGGTTCCTTCGTGAGGCTCAGCTTCTCCGACGGGTTGACTCCCCACACCTCATCGCGGTGCACGACATCGATGAGTTGGACGATGGCCGCCCCTACATGGTCATGTCCTTTGCCGGTGGAGGCACCGTGGCCGATCGCTTCGAAGCTCGGCTCGATCCTGATAACCGTTCCGTCGTCGCCGTTGTCGATGCGCTCGGTCTTGGGTTGGGGGCGCTTCACGCCGCTGGGGTTGTTCACCGCGACATCAAGCCGGAGAACCTTCTTGTGTCGGGCGCAGCACCTCGTGCTGGAGAGCCGCTGGGCGGATCTCGGGCGACGCAGCTGGGTGACTCAGCGATCGCTCCCGACGAACGCGTTCTGATTGGTGATCTCGGTCTGGCCAAGGACCAAAACGCGACAAGTGTCGGCCCCACCATTCTCGGCGGGACACCTCGCTACCAATCACCCGAACAGCGCCAGCTTGGCGCCGAGATCACCCCAGCCACCGACACCTTTGCCGCCTCCGCGGTTCTTTGGTTCTGCCTCACCGGCCAAGACCCCCCGCTGCCGGCGGCGCTCCACGTTGAGCTCCCCATGATCCCCGAGCAGTGGCAGGGGTTCTTCGTTCGTGGTCTCGCCGCAGATCCAGAGCGCCGCTTCGCCTCAGCGAGCGAATGGCGTACAGCGGCACTCGGCGCCCTCGGCTCTCTCGCTGCGGGAACATCTCCAGGAATTGCGGTGCACGGTGGCGCCACGACGACAGACACGAGCGCGGGGTTCGCCACCGCGACACCAGGCGCCACCTGCCCCTACAAGGGGCTTGCGGCGTACCAGCCTGAAGACGCTGGGCTCTTCTTTGGCCGAGACGAACGCATCCAGGAACTCTTGGCCCGCCTTCAGCAGGCGCCCACCCTCGTGATCGGTGGCCCTTCAGGAAGCGGAAAGTCGTCACTGCTTCGGGCTGGCCTGATCCCGCGCCTTCGCTTCGGTGCGCTGCCGGGAAGCCAGGCTTGGAAGGTTGCTCTCTTCTCCCCTGGTCCCGACCCGCTGGAGGAGCTCGCCTACCAGCTCGAGGCTCTCGGATGGAACGATGCCGTCCTCACTCCCGAGCGACTCCGTGAAGCTCCGCAGACAGCCAAACGATGGGTTCCGGAGGATCGAGACGTTCTCCTCGCCATCGATCAGTTCGAGGAACTGTTCACACAGAGCGCGGCCGAAGCCGATCAGGCAATCTTCCTTTCGGTGCTCGACGGGCTGACCTCGGGGAGCCATGCGCGCACGCGAATCGTCCTGTCGATGCGCGCGGACTTCTACGACCGGGCTGCCCACCATCCGTGGCTCGCTGATCCCATCAATGCCAATCAGGTACTCGTGGGGCCGATGCGACGCGCCGAACTCAAAGAGGCCATTGAACGGCCGGCTGAGAGTGTCGGACTCCGTCTCGAGCCCAGCCTCGCCGACCACATTCTCGAAGATCTCGGCAACGAGGCGGGCCGGCTCCCGTTGCTCGGCCACGCCATGGTCGAGACCTGGCTTCGCCGGCGGGGCAACACGCTGACGCTCGAGGGCTACCGGGCCGCCGGAGGGGTGGCCGGAGCAATCGCCAATCGAGCCGAGGAAACCCACGCCAGCCTCGGGCTCGAACAGCAAGAAGCGATCCGGTCGCTCATGCTTCGCTTGACCACGCCGGGCGAAGGAGCGGCGGACACGCGCCGTCGTATCCGCTGGACAGATCTTCAAACTGCGCCGCTGGCGAAAGAGGTGGCCTCGTCGCTGGTGGAAGCCCGGCTCCTCACCTCGGACGACGACACGCTGGAGATCACGCACGAGGCGCTCCTGTCGACCTGGCCTCGCTTGCGAGACTGGATCAACGAGTCGCGAGATGACCTTCGCACTCGGCAGCGGATCGCTGCAGCTGCCGACGAATGGGACCGTTCCGGCCAAAGCCCTGACCTCCTCTACCGAGGAGCAACGCTCGCGGCCGCAGCAGCCTGGAGCCAAAGTCACGGCGGTGAGCTCGGTCTCGATGGCCAGGCGTTTCTGGATGCGTCAAGCGCCAACGAGCGCTCCGAAGAACTCGTTACCCAGGCCGCCGATGACCGCCGCCGCCGTTTCCGACGCAGGGCAACAGCAGCTCTCGCGGTGCTGACGGTTGCTGCCCTTCTCGCAACTGCGGGCGCCCTTGTCGCGCTTCGCCAGTCTCAAGCAAGCCAGCAAGGGGCTGAGGTGGCGTTCGCCCGCGCCCTGGCTGCTGTTTCCGACGCTTCTGCAGACGATGATCCACTCCTCGCCCTCGCGCTCGCCGCCGAGAGCATGGTGCGCGCCTCCCCTTCCACGCCCGAGTCCCGAGCAGCTCTCATCACCGCCCGGGCGGCACTCGCTTCGCCTCCGACGCGGCTGCTCCACCTCGGTTCCATGTCTGTCCCTGAGGCCGACACCGTCGTGATGAGTCCTGACGGACTGGTGCTGGTCGTTGGCGACAAGGATGGCCAGTTGAGCATGTACAACACTTCGACCCGAGCACTCCTCGGTCGGGTGGAGGCTCACGACGGCGGCATCCAGGAGGCGGTGTTTGATCCCTCCGGCACGTGGCTCGCCACGACCGGCAACGACGGGGCTCTCCAACTCACCGAGATCGCTTCGCTCCTCGAAATGAGCAACGGAAACGCTCCCACCACCCGCACGCTCGTCCCGCCTTCGCGCACCATTGGGTGGAGTGTGTCGTTCAGCCCAGACGGCACCCAGCTCGCGTGGTCCACAGAGAACCGTGGGGTCCAAATCTTCGACGTGGTCGGCGGTGACCGCACCGACGGCGATGGCATGCAGTTCGGCAACGACTACATCAGCGTTGCGCACACCGGCGACCGTATTCTCGCTGGACGCGGCGATGGCATGGTCGACGTGTTCGATGCCGCCTCGGGTCACGAGCAACTCATGAGCTACGCCGCCCACGAGGACGGCAACGACACCTGGGAGATCGTGCCTCGCGGCAGCGTTGTAGCCACCGTGGGCAGCGACGGCAACGCAAATGTGTGGGACATCGACAACGATGAGTCGCTCGGCTCTCTCACCAGCGTCCCCGGTCTTGCTGGGCTACAGCTCGCCGGCGATGGCGTCACCGCCATCTTCGGTGACGGCCTCGGCCAGGTGCATCTCGCCATCCTCGATGCGGGTGAACGGCGCTTCGATGTTGTCGAGACATCCGGCGTGACTCATGACCTTGGTGTCTTGGATGGCTCCCTGAGCGCAGGTGGAACCCTGTACGCCTCGTTGTCCCAAGACCAAGTTGTTCGTCTTTGGCGGATCGATAGCGCCACCCCCGCACCGCTCGAGGTCGTGGATCCGAGCCTTCGATCCGATCTCCTTGCGGTGAGCGCAGACGGCTTGATCGTGGCTTCAGCCGAGACCACGGGTGAGGTCACCCTGCGAGGTCGCGACGGAACGAAGATGTCCTGGACCATCGACGGCCGTCTCACGGCCCTCGAGTTCGATGCTTCGGGTCGTTTGTTCGTCGGCACTGCCGACGGTCGCCTTCTTTCTTTCGACTCCACCACATCCACATCGCTTGGCGACATCCAAACTGACCAGGGTTTCATCGCAGACCTGGCCGCCCACCCAGAGCGAGATCTGATTGCTGTGGGGGGTTCAGCCGAAGTGGGGCGCGTGCGGATGTGGGATTCGAATTCGCTCGCACCCACCGCCGAAGCACCCAGCCACGTCGGAGAGGCACGACAGCTCACGTTCTCCGCCGGCGGCGACGAGCTCATTTCTGTCGGCGGCGGAACTCTTCAATTCGCGAACCTCGATGGCGACCAAGCGCGCGCCTCGGTCACCTACACCGACGTTGTGTCTGTGGCCGCTAGCCCAGACGGAAAATGGTTGGCGATCGGCGACAACGCCGAGGTCGTGCATCTCGTTCGCGCCGACGACCCCGGCACTTCTGCCACCGAACCCCTTACGGGCCACGACGGCAGCGTGTTGTCCATGGAGTTTCATCCCGACGGCCAGAGCCTTGTGGTCCTCAGCGGCCGCCGTGGCTTGTTGCTGTGGGACATCGCGACCGGGCAACGGCTTGGGCCAACACTCGGACCCACCCTCGAGTCGAGCGAGACCATCGCCGTAAACAACAGCCCCACCGTCGACACAGACCCGCTGCGAGCGATGGCACTCGGCAGCGACGGACAGCTCTGGATCGGTGGTCCCAGTCTTCACCGGTTCACGGTGCTCGATCTGCCCACTGCCTGCGGGGTCACGACCTCGGTGTTCGACGACCGGCGCAACGCGACGTTCCTCGGCAGCGACGATCCGCTCTCCTGCCAGTAGGGCGCCCGTTCGGGCTGTCGAAAAGAAATTCGAAGAAATTCTGAGCTTCTTTGTCGAATGGCGCGGAGCGCTGCGACACGTGGGCAACGAAACCGAAAGATTCGGTCTTCTCAACCCACCAGGAGCCAGCCATGAGCAAGCATCAGCCAATCAGCGCCACCGTCGAGCGGACCATCGCCGCCTCGCCCGAAACCCTCTATGACATCGTCACCGACGTCGGTCGCATCGGCGAATTGAGCCCTGAGTGCCGTAACGCCGAATGGGTTGGGAAGAACGACGGACCCAGCATCGGGGCCCGCTTCAAGGGCACCAACGAGCTCGGGAAGAGCAAGTGGAACACCAAGCCGACGGTCACCGCCGCCAAGCGGGGGCAGGTCTTCGAGTTCAAGGTGCCAATGGGCTTTGGACCGACATGGCGCTACGAGTTCCACGCCGTCGAAGGCGGTACCCGAGTTGTCGAGTCGATGCGCCAGGACAAGGCATCACCGTGGTTCATCCGCCGGGCGCAGAAGAAGGCCGGCGTCACCGATCGAGCCGCCAACATCACCACCGGCATGACCACAACTCTCTCCAATCTCGAGCGCCTCGCCACGGCCTGACGCCAACCGACGAATTCGCCAGAAACGAGCGAACTGGTAGCTTCCGGCCATGGTCCGTCTGAGCGATCTCGATCCTGCCGAAGCCGAACACATGCGTGCCAGGGCAGAGGCTCTCACGCCGATCCCAGCGGCACCGTGGATCACGCCGAAACCCGTTTCGGAATCGACGGTTGCCATTGTTTCCACAGCTGGCCTGCATCGGCGTACCGACCCGCCGTTCAACATAGGGGCGCTCGACTATCGCATCATCCCGGGAGACGCCGACTTCGGCGACCTCGTGATGTCGCACATCTCCACCAACTTCGATCGCAGTGCGTTTCAGGAGGATCCGAACATTTCATTTCCTGTCGAGCGCCTACGAGAGATGGCAATGACTGGCGAAATCGGTGCCGTCTCCAAGTGGCACTATTCCTTCATGGGAGCGATGCCTCGCCCGGAACTCTTTGAGACCACGGGCACCGAGGTTGGCGAGCTGTTGGCCGCAGACCAAGTCGATGTGGCACTGCTCGTTCCCATCTGACCATTGTGTACGAGCGCCGTGGGCGCTCTCTCCATCTTCATCGAACGGGCCGGCGTGGCCACCACATCGATCTCTCTCATACGGGGACAGACCGAGAAACTCAATCCCCCGCGGGCGCTCTGGGTCCCATTCGCTTTGGGGCGCCCGTTGGGATCGGCCGCCGAGCCCGAATTCCAAAAAGACGTGATGCGGGCGGCGTTCGAACTTCTCGACACCGCCACCGAGCCCGTCATCGCGGACTACCCGCACGAGGCACCGAATGAGGCAGGCCCAGAGCAGTGGTCCTGCCCGCTCAATCTCGGGCCCATCATCGACGACACCCTCACCGGTCGGCTGCTCGACGAGATCGCTCGTCTCCGCCCCTGGGCGGCCGAGACTCGCCGCTCTCGCGGCCGCACGCTCTTCGGGGTCACGGGCGCATCACCGGAGCAGGTCGACGACGTCGCCCGGGCACTGGCCGCCATCGCGGAAACCGACGACATCACGCAAATGCCTGGCACCACACAAGGCTCGCTGACCTGGGCCTTCGAAATGCCCATCCTGATCCGTCACCTCGCCGATGATCTGCGCACCTTCTACCACGAGGCCATCGCCGCACAACCGGGCGACCGAGCACCGAACCACGATGCGCTCAACGCCTGGATCTTCACCGAGACCGTGCTGGGTGAGACGTTGCTGGCTGTCGCTGACCGGCTCACCGAGGACGAGCACCCAATGTCCAACCTCGTCCGCGGACTTCTCATCCCCGAAGGGCACTACCGGGGCGGGGCCACGTTCTAATCAGCGGGGCAGGGCCGTCCAGTCGACCGGGTACACGGTGTGAATCCCGTCGATGCCCTTGAACTCCTGAGTGGAAGGCTCGCCGAAGGGCAGATCTCGTCGTGAATTCGTGAGCTCGTGCACGAGCGACGAAACGAGAATTTGGCCGCCGTCGGCGGCGTCGCCGATTCGAGCGGCCAACACCACATGGCGACCGTGCAGGTCACCGTCGTGCGAGATTACCTCGCCGGTGTGCAGCCCGACCCGCACACGGACGGCAAGATCGGACCCCTCCGCCTCGAGTTCGGTAAGACGGTGCTGGGCTGCGGCCATTGCCTTTATGGCGACTCGCGCTCCGGGGAAGCTCATCATAAAACCGTCGCCGCGGCCCTTGATGATCGTTCCACCAAAGCGATCAACCTGTTCTTCGATGATGCGGTTGTGGTGCTCCAGCACCTCGATCCACTTCTGATCGCCGATCGCCACGGCGAGAGCGGTGGAGGACTCGATGTCGGAGAACACGATCGTGACGGTTCCCTGGTCATCGGCCAAGCCGCCAAGGTCCGGAGCTTCTTCCTGCACGGAGGAAAAGACTCGTTCAATGGACGTCTGTGGACGAGCGGCCCGCGGCGCTGGGGCGTGGCCCTCGATTTCGGTTGCCCCCATGGTGGTTGTGCTCCGGCGGCCAGCATTCGAGGTGCCAACGAAGCGGATGGTTGTTCCACCGAGCTTGACGACGGATCCGGGGAGTAGGGCGACCGGAGCCGTGATGCGTTCACCGTCGAGGTACGTGCCGTTGGTGCTTCCGAGGTCGGTGACCAGGACGCGATCGCCCGAAGGCGAGAGTTCGAGGTGCCGGCGGGACACCTGGGAGTCCGCCAGTAAGAGGCCGTCGCAGTCACGTCCGAGCAAGACCGCGTCTCGCAGCATGAGATGCAGCGTCACGCCATTCTCTTGCTGGACGGCAACCATTGGATCGGACACAGGACGACTCTAGGTCACGGGTGGCCCGGAGGTTCCCGAACGTGTTCACCAGGGAGACCAGGCGGCAATCGGGCAACCGTTCGAATACCGGGCAGAAGGCGTGGCGTCTAACGTCGGCTTTCATGGAGTCGACAGGGACCACGATGAAGGGCCCGGCATCGCCGAGGCCGCTGCTCGCTCCGGCGATACGGAGCCGGGTTGATCCGAACGCCGCGGTATTCGTTCAGAACCGTGACGACATGCTCGAACAACTCGCCACCATCGATGAACTTCTCGATGCAGCCGAGCTCGGCGGCGGCGAACGAGCACTCGCTCGTCTTCGGAGCCGCGACAAGATGCCGATCCGTGAGCGGATACATCACGTGCTCGATCCCGACACGCCGTTCCTTGAGATCAGTCCGCTCGCGGCGTATGCCAGCGACTACGCGATGGGCGGCGGCCTGGTTGCCGGCATCGGCATCATCGCCGGCGTCGAATGCGTGGTGATGGGCAACGACCCGACCGCCATGGCCGGCGCCATGACTCCCTATTCCATTAAGAAGTGGATGCGGGCGATGGAGATCTCCCGGGAGAACCACATTCCGTACGTGAGCTTCGTCGAGTCTGCCGGTGGCGACCTTCGCATCAGCGCCGACAAGGACGATGCGGCTCGTGTTCCGGGCGGCATGCAGGTTGATCACTTCGCTCAGACCGGCCGCTTCTTTTACGAACTCACCGAACTGTCCAAACTCGGCATCCCCACCATCTGCGTCGTGATGGGCTCCTCTACTGCGGGTGGCGCCTACCAACCCGGCCTGAGCGACTACAACATCGTCGTCAAAGAGCAGTCCAAGATCTTCCTCGCCGGTCCCCCGCTCGTGCAGATGGCCACTGGCGAAATCAGCGACGACGAAACGCTCGGCGGCGCTCAGATGCACGCTGAAGTGAGCGGACTTGGCGACTACTTCGCGGAGGACGAGATGGACGCCATCCGCCTGGCCCGTGAAGTCGTCAGCCACCTCGACTGGCAAAAGCATGATCAACGCCCACCCGTCATCGCTGAGCCTCCAGTCCTCGACCCGGAGGAACTTCTCGGGCTGATCTCGCGAGACCTGCGCCAACCGCTCGATGTTCGCGAGGTGTACGGACGCCTCGTGGATGGTTCCCGCTTCGAAGAGTTCAAAGCTCGCTACGGCACGAACCTGATTTGCGGTTGGGGTCAGATCCACGGGCACACCGTCGGCTTCCTCGGCAACAACGGTGTGCTCGACATGGATGCAGCGGAGAAGGGCGCCACATTCATCCAGCTCTGCAACCAGATCAACGTGCCCATCACCTTCGTGCACAACATCACCGGCTTCATGGTGGGCAAGGACTACGAAGCTGCCGGGATCATCAAGAAGGGCTCGCAGATGGTCAATGCCGTCTCGAACTCCACCGTCCCGCACTTCAGCCTGATCATCGGCGGCTCCTACGGCGCCGGGAACTACGGCATGAGCGGCCGGGCGTTCGGGAACCGCTTCACATTCCTGTGGCCCACGGCCAAGATCGCCGTGATGGGTCCGAAGCAGATTGCCGGGGTGATGTCGCTCGTCCGTCGAGGGCAAGCGGCTCGGAAAGGCATCGAGTTCGACGAGGAGGCCGACGCAAAGTTGGTCGCTGCCGCCGAGGAAATTCAGGAGCGAGGTTCGCTGGCGCTCTTTGCCACCGGCGCTATTTCTGACGACGGGATCGTGGATCCCCGAGACACTCGCACGGTCCTGGCCATGTGCTGCTCCATCGTGAAGAACACCCCCGTCAAGGGCGCTGAGGGTTACGGAGTGTTCCGACTGTGAGCAACATCACGACTTCCATCAATTCGGTGCTGGTTGCCAACAGAGGCGAGATCGCTCGCCGGGTCTTCCGCACCTGCGCCGAGCAGGGCCTTCGCACCGTGGCCGTCTTCGTTGATGCGGACGCTGATGCCCCCTTCGTGGCCGAAGCCGATCTGGCCGTTCGGGTCGGTTCCTACATGGACCCTGCTTCGGTGGTTGCCGCCGCCGTCGCGACCGGCGCCGATGCCATACATCCGGGCTACGGCTTCCTCTCCGAAAACGCCGGATTCGCTCAAGCCGTCATCGACGCTGGACTCCGATGGGTCGGCCCTTCGCCTGCGGTCATCGCAGCGATGGGCGACAAGCTTGAGGCGAAGAAGCGGGCCGTCGCCGCTGGTGTACCAACGCTCCCTTCAACCGAAGATCCGACCGCCGGTGACTCCGTCGGGTACCCGCTGCTGGTGAAGGCCTCAGCCGGAGGTGGCGGCAAGGGCATGCGCGTCGTGCAGGCCGCCGCCGATCTCAGCGAGGCAGTGGCCGCTGCGCAGCGCGAGGCTCTCAGCGGCTTCGGGAACGACACGGTCTTCCTCGAGCGCTACGTCCCGAGGGCCCGCCACGTCGAGATCCAAATCATGGGCGACTCGCACGGAAACGTCGTTCACTACGGCGAGCGCGAGTGCTCGATCCAGCGCCGCCACCAGAAGATCGTTGAAGAGGCACCGTCTCCCGGCATCTCCGCCGAGACTCGAAACGCGATGACCGCAGCAGCGGTCAGCCTCGGCTCCTCAATTGGCTACGAGTCCGCAGGCACCGTCGAGTTCCTCGTTGATGATTCGACCGGTGAGTTCTTCTTCCTCGAGGTCAACACGCGCTTGCAAGTCGAGCATCCCGTCACCGAGGAATCCCTCGGCGATCTCGACCTCGTGCAGACGCAGCTCGACATTGCCGCTGGCGGGACCATCGAACAAGTCGACATCACCGAGATGGCCCCAGCCATCGAAGTTCGCCTCTACGCCGAGGACCCGGCTGCGGATTTCTTGCCCGCCATCGGCACGCTTCGAGCCCTGGATCTCATGGACGGCCCAGGCATTCGTTGGGACACCGGGATCGAAGAAGGATCCGACGTCACCGTTGACTTCGACCCGATGCTGGCCAAGGTCATCGCCTCCGGCACGACTCGGGTTCAGGCCGCTCGCACACTGGCCCGAGAACTCGAACAGCTCCACCTCGGCGGCGTGGTCACCAACCGAGATTTCCTCGTCAACGTGCTCCGCTCACCCGAATTTCTCGCTGGTGACACCACGACCGACTTCATTGATCGAGTCGCTCCCGCCAGAGGCGCCACGTTCACCAACACCGACCTCAGCCGGGCCGCGATGATCGGCGCGTTGTGGCTCCAGGGCTACAACCGCTCGACCGATCCCGTGTGGGGCAACTTGCCATCTGGATTCCGCACCGGGCGCCTCCCTCCCACGACGGTGGCTCTCATGAGCGGCGATGCCACCACGACGGTGGCGTACAAGTCGGAGCGAAGCGGCACCACGTTCCGGATTGCCACGACGAACGATGAGCTGGCTCCCGGCGACGTCGACACACTTGCCCTCGAGAGCTCCGCTCGCATCCACGAATGGACACTCGATGCCGATCGAGCGGGCGCCGGCGACATCGATATTGAGATCGATGGCATCCGCTCTCGACATCTCGTGACCGCTTCCCAGACTCACCTCTGGGTCCAGCTTCCCAGCGGAACCGCCGAGTTCGGGCTCGTGCCGCACTTCGTTGTTCCTGGCTCTGAGGGGCCAAGCGGCGGTTTCATCGCCCCCATGCCCGGCGTCGTGCTGGACATTCGCGTCGCCGCTGGCGAGGCAGTCACCAAGGGCCAGACGTTGGTGATTCTCGAGGCAATGAAGATGGAGCACCACATGAATGCCGCTGAGGACGGTGTGGTCGCTGAGGTCTTCGTCGCCGCCGGTCAGCAGGTCGACAAGGACACCACGCTCCTCACCATGGTCGATTCGGATGACGACGGGACAAGCGCTGATGGCTGATCCAATCAGGATTGCGAACTGCTCCGGTTTCTACGGAGACCGGATCACGGCCGCAAAAGAAATGGTCGACGGTGGCCCGATCGATGTGCTGACTGGCGACTGGCTGGCCGAACTCACCATGTTGATTTTGGCCCGCACCCAAGCCAAGCGGCCCGGCGGCGGTTATGCCCGCACGTTCGTGACCCAGATGGAACACGTGATGGGTTCGTGCCTCGACAAGGGCATCAAGGTCGTGACCAACGCCGGCGGGCTCGATCCGGATGGGTGCGCCGATGCTGTTGCCGAGGTGGCAGACAAGCTCGGACTCTCCCCCACCATCGCCTACGTGAGCGGCGACAACGTGCTCAGCCGCATGCCTGAGCTGTTCGAGCACCTCGAACGGTTCGACGGCTCGCCGCTTGGCGATCCTGCCAACTATCTGAGCGCAAACGCCTACATCGGCGGTTGGGGCATCGTTGATGCCCTCAACTCTGGCGCCGACATCGTCATCGCCGGGCGGGCAACCGACGCCGCTGTGGTGGCCGGGCCGGCCGCTTGGCATCACGGTTGGGCTCGAGACGATTGGGATCAGTTGGCCGGTGCTGTTGTTGCTGGCCACGTGATCGAGTGCGGAACCCAAGCGACCGGCGGCAACTACTCCTTCTTCCAGGAAGTACCCGGACTCACCCGCCCTGGCTTTCCCTGGGCCGAGATTGCAGCCGACGGCAGCACTGTCATCGGCAAACACGAAGGCACCGGCGGCCAGGTTTCGGTCGGCACGGTCACCTCGCAACTGCTTTACGAGATCGGCGCTCCCGCCTACCTCAATCCCGATGTCACCTCGCATTTCGACACCATCCAGGTTGAGCAGCTCGAGACGGATCGAGTGCGGATCCACTCCACCCAGGGTTCGCCACCTCCTCCAACCTTGAAGGTCGCCATCAACGAGATGGGCGGCTTCCGCCAAGACGTCTCCGTGGCGCTCACTGGTTTGGACGTTGCGGAGAAGGCCGACCTCGTCGAAGCGGGTTTCTGGGAGGCGTGTCCGTACTCGCCTGAGGACTTCGCGAGCTGCAAGAGCCGAGTGATCACGACCGGCAAGACCGACCCGGCGAGCAACGAAGAGGCTGTCAGCGTCTGGCGCCTGTCACTCAAGGACGCCGACGAACGCAAAGTGGGCCGAGCCGTCTCCAACGCCGTGATCGAGTTGGCCCTTGCGAACATTCCCGGCTTCTTCGGACTCAGCGGAGGCCCCGGACCGGGCAAGCCCTACGGCGTGTTCCGGCCAGCCCTGATCGACGCTTCCTTTGTTCCCATGGACGTCACCGTCCGCCGGGCAGACGGCGCCGTCACCCACACAGCGGTCGACTCGAATCTGCCCGCAGCAATGCGAGCCTCGACATCAACACCAGCTGCCGCCACTGATTCGGCAAGCTCTGCTGGCGCGCACGATCACGCAGGCCCCACGGTTCTCGCTCCACTGGGCCGTGTCATCGGCACTCGCTCGGGCGACAAAGGCGGCAACGCCAACCTCGGCATCTTCGCCCGATCCCCTGAAGCGTTCGAGTGGATCGAGGGTTTCCTCACCGTTGACAAACTCCAAGAGCTTCTTCCTGAAGCAGCAGAGCTTCCTGTCGACCGGTACCCGCTCGGGAACATCTGGTCGATGAATTTCCTCATCCACGGTCTGCTCGAAGAGGGCGTGGCCGCATCCAGTCGCCAGGACGGCCAAGCAAAGAGCCTGGGCGAGTGGCTCCGAGCCCGCATCGTTCCCATCCCCGAAAGCCTGTTGTGATGGCGATCGAGCCGAACAACAGCGAAGCAGCCGACGAAGTTCTCGAACGCATCCGCAAGGTACCGAATCCCCAACCGCTACTCAGCCGGGAGGTCTCTGAGGCTCTTTCAGTGCGTCAGCGAGAAATTCTGGACGACCTCAGCGGACTCTTCGAGGACGGCTTCGCTCATCTCACGATGGCCGACATCGCCAAGCGAGTGAACTGTTCGCTTCGAACGCTGTACGGACTGGCAAGCAGCCGTGATGAGCTCGTTCTGATCGTGGTCGATCGGAGCCTGTGGCGCATTGGCCGAGTTGCTCGAACGTCGATCACTCCCGGTATGGCACCCGTCGACGCGATTCGTTCCTACCTGCGCGCCGCGAACGTCGCTGTTGCCAACACCACCCAGCCGTTTGCCAGAGATACCGACCTCGTGAAGGGCGGACGTGAGCTTTCCGACGCTCATCGAAACTATGTCGTCGCGGTCACCCGGGCACTGCTGAACGAGGCTGTTCGCCGAGGCGACATTGCTCGATGCGATACTGCCGCTGTCGCTCGAGTGATCGCCAGTCTTGGCACCGACATGGCTCGGCCCGAGGTCTTGAGCACGCTTCGCTCCTCACCGAAGAAGGCAGCCGACGACATGGTCGACGTGATCCTCCGGGGGCTGGCCTAGCCCCGAGGCACACTCCCCGTTCACGTTGCCGTAGGAGGGCCACCATTGACCCGACGCATCGAGCGACTCGCACCGGAAGCGGACAGCGATGCGGTCCCCAAGAACGGCCACGATCTTTGCGGAGGGCGTCGTCGAGTTCCTGTGCCCACTTGGCAACGAGGAACTCACGGATCTCCTCGCGCCCCTGCAGGAACGGGCGCCAACGTCAGTTCAGGGAGTTCTGGAGCAGAATCGAGAGCCAGATCGAGATCGTGCTGCCAGCAATCCAGTACTGCATCGAACGCGTTTGTTCGGCGAACCGCACGTCCATTCGCCCTTCGAGGCGAACAATCTCGGACTTCACCTCGGCCATCTCACCGCGGACCTCGGCCATCTCACCGCGGACCTCGGCCATCTCACCGCGAACTTCGGCCATCTCACCGCGAACTTCGCCCATTTCTCCGCGAATCTCCTGTGCCGTGGCGTAGAGATCTGACTTGGTCGCCATCTCTCCCCATCCGCTTGGTGGCAACAGTTCCATCAGGATTCCCGCTTCATCGGTGCCCAAAAGCTCTCGGGCCTTTTCGAAGAGCGCCATTCGCTCTCGTTGGCTGATCTGCATCGCGTCACTTCCACTTCGTTCGAGTTTCATCGTTCGGGGGAAGTTGTTTGCCCGACCATAGCAAGGCGGTGCGACAGACAACAGGGGCTGTCGTCGCGCAGACTCCCACGTTCGGCTTGAACTGCGAACGTTGAAGGGGAAGGATGATCCAGCGTTCGAGACGGCCTCGAAGCCAGGAAGCAGGACATGACAGCCACGCTGGATTGGTACGGGTGTGCGACCTTCCGACTCGTCACCGATGACGTGACGATCTACCTCGACGCCTACATTGACCGGCCGGCGAACGCCGACGGCCCCCAGCCCAGGCTCACGGCGGATGATGTCGACACCGCCGACTGGATCATCGTTGGCCACTCTCACTTCGATCACCTCTGGGGTGCGGAGCGCGTCATGGCGAACACCAACGCAACCCTCATCGGCAGCTACGAGAGTGTTCGAGTGATGGAACGGGCGGGCGTACCGGTCGATCGTATGATTCCGATCGGCGGAGGAGAGACCATCAGCCTCACGACTCCCGACGGTCGGGGCACCGAACTCAAGGTCACCGCCTACCCCAGCCAACACAGTTGCGTGTGGTCCCAAGTCAGCGACGACGACACCGATGATTCCGCAGAGATGAAGCAGCCGGACGAGGTCTGCCTGGGTGATCTTGGAGTCACATGGCAAGAACAGCAAGCTCGCATGCAGAAGATGATGGGCTACCTCGCGACCGGCCTCGAGCCGGTTGCCTCAGAACACATCGGCGCCTCCATGGTTGGCCACAGCGAGCGGGGCGACGGCGGGGCGCTTGTTTTCCTGCTCGAAACCCCCGACGGCAGCATCTTCTATCAGGATACGTCGGGGCACTGGTCAGGGGTGCTGGCCGATCTCAGCGCCGATGTGGCCATCCTCGCTGCCGCAGGCCGGGCCAATATCAATGGTGAACCCATCCAGGGATCGCTCGCCGAATTCGTGGGGAACCAAGCGGCCATGCTCGGCGCCACCTCGGTTGTGCTCGGTCACCACGACAACTGGTTACCTGGCTTCTCGGTTCCCACCGACGTCGAGCCGATCCGTGCAGCCATCGCCGCAGCAGCGCCTGAGGCCACTCTTCTCCACCTCGGCTACCTCGACGCCACCACCATTCTTCCCCTCACCAAACGATCCACTCCAGGAGCAGCATCATGAAGACCTCGATCACTGAAATGTTCGGTATCGACGTGCCGATCCTCGCGTTCAGTCATTGCCGCGACGTGATCGCCGCTGTCACCAAGGCTGGTGGCATGGGCGTGCTGGGCGCCGTGGCCCATTCGGCCAAGCAGCTCGAGATCGACCTGCAATGGATCGAGGACGAGGTCGGCGACAAGCCCTTCGGTGTGGACCTGATCGTCCCCGCCAAATACGCGGGCTCGGACGAGGGTGGCCTCACGCTCGGCAAGATTCGAGAGCTCATCCCACCGAGCCACATCGAATATGTCGACGACATTCTGCGTCGCTACGACGTGCCGCCGCTGACCGACGACGACGGCGTGACCAACGCAGGCAGTTTCGGTGGCGGTTCATCAGACAAAGCCGCGCCGATGTCGGCCGACAGCCAGGCCCCGAACCTCGACATCGCGCTCGCCTACAAGACGGCCGTGATCGTGAACGCTCTCGGACCGCCTCCCGCCCACGTGATCGAGCGATGCAAGGAGCAGGGCGTGAAGGTAGGGGCGCTCGCGGGTAAGGCGCAACACGCGGAGCGTCACGTCAACGCTGGAGTCGACATGGTCATCGCCCAGGGATCTGAGGCGGGCGGCCACACGGGTGAGATCGGCACGATGGTGCTGATCCCCGAAATCGTTGATGCCGTTGGCAACACCCCCGTGCTCGGTGCGGGTGGCATTGGGCGCGGCCGGCAGATGGCTGCATCCATGGCACTCGGCGCTGCCGGTGTCTGGTGCGGTTCGGTGTGGCTCACCACCGAAGAAGCCGAGACCCACCCGGTTGTGAAGCAGAAGTTCCTCGGCGCCACCTCCTCGGACACCATTCGCTCTCGCAGTCGAACGGGCAAACATGCACGCCAGCTCAAGACGGCGTGGACCGAGGAATGGGAGAACCCTGAGACCCCGATGCCGCTCGGCATGCCGCTGCAGCCGGTGCTGATTGATGAGGCAATCCGCCGCATCGATCGGGCAGCGCACACCGAGGGGTCCGGCGCAGAGAAGCTGGCCAACTACTTCGTAGGTCAGATCGTCGGCAACATGAACGAGTCGATTCCCGCCGCCCAGGTCGTGTTCAATATGGTGGACGAGTTCATCGACGCCGTGCAATCGCTCAACGGCCAAATGGCCGGCTAGGCCCGTGACCTCGCAACGAGAGCGATGACCATTCTCATTAGTTCTCAATGGTCGCCCGGCTGATCTACGGTGATGTTCGTGGCGAGCGATCATCAGAAGAAGAACAAGAGTGTCCCAACCGGCCGGCTCGTCGCTGCGGCCGGGCTCAACACGAGCTTCGCCGTCATCCAGGTGCTGGTCGGGCTCGCCATCGGGTCCGTCGTGGTTCTGGCCGATGCTGCCCACCAGATCGTCGACGCGCTCGGGCTACTCACCGCCCTCGGCGCCGCCCTCCTCGCCGCCCGTCCCCCATCCGAGGAGATGTCCTACGGATGGGGCAAGGCTGACGCACTCGGCGGGTTCGTCTCCGGACTCATGCTGCTCGGCTCGATCGTCTGGATCACCTACGAGTCAGTGCAGCGACTCTTCGATCCCGTAGCCGTCGAGGGCGGGAGCGTCATTCTGATTGGGTTGATCGCTGTTGCGGTCAACGGTCTGAGCGTCCTTGCCCTTTCCCAAGCGGGCCTCAGCCATCAGCACGCCGGCCACTCGCACGACCATGATCACCAGCACGGCCACAAGTACGCCGAGGGCCAGGAGAACCTCGCCATCCGGGCGGCCCGCCTCCACCTGCTGATCGACCTCGCCGGCTCCTTTCTCGTCGTGCTTGCCGGCTTGCTCCTGCGAGGCACGTCATGGACATGGGTGGATCCGGCGGCTTCCCTCGTTCTCTCAGTCCTTGTCCTCCGGTCAACGTGGCAACTCATGCGCGCGGCGACCCATGAACTGCTCGATCGCGCCCCTGCCTCGATCACCATCGAAAACGTCGCCGCCACGCTGAAGGCTCAGGAGGGCGTGGAGCGTGTGCATCACGTGCACGTTCGGCCGCTCGGACAGCAGCGAACAAGTGTGACCGCCCACGTTGTGGTCGACGGCGAGCAGAGCCTTCACGATGCGCAAGATCACGTGGGCGCACTCACGGCGGTGTTGGAACGAGATCTCGGTGTTGTCCACACCACGATTCAGCTCGAATGCCATCCCTGCCAGGACGACGACTGCTGAGCAGTCCCACTACCTCACCGGGCCACCCTGCTGGCAGGCTGCCGATCCCCACGAGAGCCAGCGTGGGCTGACTTTCCCTCTTCACGTCGTCACGGCTAAACAAGGGACATGTCGACCGCTCCGCTCTCCAAGCAATACAAGACCGTCAACGGCAAGCAGATGGCGTATCACGACGTGGGCGAAGGCCCAACCGTGGTCTTCCTCCACGGCAACCCCACCTCCTCCTACCTCTGGCGAGACATCGTGCCCCACGTCTCCGGGATGGCTCGTTGTGTCGTTCCTGATCTCATCGGCCAAGGAGACTCCGAGAAACTCGACGACACCGGCCCCGGCTCCTACCGATTCGTCGAACACCGCGAGTATCTCGACGGCCTCCTCGATCAACTCGACCTCGGCGACGAGATCACCTTTGTCATTCACGACTGGGGCTCCGCTCTTGGCTTCGACTGGGCGAACCGCAACCAGGACCGGGTGGCGGGCATCGCCTACATGGAAGCCATCGTCCGGCCCGTCACCTGGGATGAATGGCCGGACGGCGCCCGGGCCATCTTCGAAGCCATGCGCAGCGAGGCCGGCGAGGAAATGATCCTGACCAAGAACCTCTTCGTTGAGGCGATCCTTCCGGCGTCGATCATCCGCAAGCTCAGCGACGAAGAGATGAACGAGTACCGCCGGGCGTTCACCGAAGCAGGCGAAGACCGCCGGCCCACGCTCACGTGGCCCCGCGAAATCCCCCTCGCAGGAGAACCCGCCGACGTCGTCGAGATCGTCCAGTCCTATGCTGACTGGCTCGCCAGCTCCGAGGTCTCCAAGCTCTTCGTGAACGCCGAACCAGGCACGATCCTCACCGGCGCCCAGCGCGAATTCTGTCGAACCTGGCCCAACCAAACCGAAGTCACGGTGCCCGGCATCCACTTCATCCAAGAAGACAGCGCCGACGAGATCGGCAAGGCCATCGCTGGCTGGCTCCCTACCGCTCACTGAGAACCCCACCCACGCCTCGCGTAGCTGCCACACTTCAGCGGTGCGTGTTGACGATCTCTACCAACATGGCTTTGCCGTCTATGAGGGTCGGGTTCTTGGCGATGCTGAAGCGCCGGCTTCCGACGCTGAGCTCGCCGCCATCCGAGCACGAAGCGCCGCGCCTATTCCCGACGCCCTCCTCGCCCTCTGGCGCCTCACCCACGGCGGCACACTCGACTACGAGCTCAGCGCTGACTTCGGCCGCGGCGAACAGCACGCCCTTTCATGCAAGGAGCTGTTCGGCCGGTCGGCGCACCCAGGACAGCGAACGGTCCTTGAATGGATAGACATCGAGCTCCAAGCCGCCAGTCAACTGCCTGGACACGAAGGTCAAGACGGCCAGCTGACCTTCCTGCCGTTCGCCGGATTCGGTGAATACGAACGGTTCTTCGTCCGGGCCGACGGCGGACCCGACCACGGATCCGTGTGGGTGTGGTCGCACGCCCTGAGCCCGAAGGTCACCGGCTCGACCGAACCGAGCGGGGTCGCCCGCATCGCCGACGACATCCCCGCACTCTTCAACTCCCTGTACCTTCCTGCACGGCTCGAAGAGTCACCGCAAAAGCGCCCCACCGGCCGCACCCTCCGCCGCTCACTCGACCAACTCGGCGCCCGCGGCGTTGCTGAACAAGCGCTCGCCGATCAACTCTGGGCGCTCCATCAAGGCGCTGCCCTCAACTGGAGATCGGCTCTGGAGACCGGCCGGCTCACGGAGGACCCCCGGCTCCTCGCCCCCGCCATCATCGGCACAACCAATACCGACGACGTTGCCAGCCTCGAGATGCTGCTCGGCTCGGGTCTCGACGCATCGAAACCTCACGTCAAAGCCGGCAACCTGCTCGACCACGCTGCGGCTCGGAATGCGGCCGCGTGCGTCGACCGCCTCCTCGCTGCCGGGGTCGACCCAGCGCGGACCGTCGCTTGGGGTGCCGCCGCCCTCGACAGCACACGCCTCCAGAACTGCCTCGCAGCGGGCGCCGCCCTTGACCGCCCAGCCGTCCTCACCGCCATCCGCAACCCAGACCCCACCGCACTCGCGACGCTTGCCGAAGCACTCATTCGGTCCCAGCCCGACGAACGCTGGCCCCTCATCGACCGGTTGCGGGAGCGGGCACGGAGCGATGCGTCATTCGCTGACGAACTCGAACAAGGCACCGCCACCTCGCCCAGCGGCAACGCCACATCCTTCCGCGCCTTAGCAGAACGACTCACCGCTCTGGCAAACCAGCTCGAGACCGACCGGTGAACCTGCACTTCGAACGGCTGCGAACGCTCTGGCTCGTGTCCGCTCACGGCACCCTCGCCGCTGCAGCCGAGGTTCTCGACGTGACCCCCTCCGCCGTCTCCCAACAACTCCGCTTGCTTGAAGCCGAGGTGGGCGCTCCTCTCTTCGAACCAGCTGGACGCTCGGTCGCCCTCACCGAGATCGGCCAACATCTCGCCGACCGAGCCGGAACGCTCATCGATGATCTCGAGCGGACCGCAAGTGAGCTCGAAGAGCTCCTTGCCGAAGTGAGCGGCACCGTCGACATCGCCGCGATCCCCAGTGCCATCGCCGCCTTCGCCCCGCACGCCATCGCCCACGCTCGTACCGACCTCCCCGGCGTTGACCTCATCTTTCATGACACATCGCCCGACCGTGCGATCGATCTTGTGGCGCGCCGATCGGTCGACATCGCCATCATCGATCGTTATACATCCGAGCCCCGCTCGATCCCGAGGAGCATGGACCGCACCTCGCTCGGCAAGGACCCCCTGCGCCTCATCGTCGGAGGCACTGACTGGTCAACCGAACCCGTCGACCTCGCCACGATGAGGAATGCTGACTGGGTTCTCGCCCCGAACTACCCGTCCGGCCAGATCGCCATTACCGCCTGTCGAGATGCCGGCTTCGAGCCCCGCATCCGCCTCGTCACCGATGATCTGCGACTTGGTCGAGAGTTCGTGTCGGGCGGCCTCGGGATCAGCATCCAGCCGCTCATGGCCTTCTCCCCGCCGCCGCCCGACACCACCGCCCTCCCCATTCAGGGCCTCGAGGTGAAACGGGAGATCATGCTGCTCACTCGCTCCTCCGCAAAGGAACGACCAGCAGTCCGAGCAGTCGCCAACGCGCTACAGACCGCAGCAGCGTCGATCCTCGATCCCCACTGACCTTTAGCGCCGAGACTTGCCCTTGCGCCGTGTCCAGACAAGTGCGAAGAAACCAATGAGGCCCACCGCGCCAAGGCCGAAGATCAGAAACAGGCCAGCCAGCTCCGCCGTGATCGGCGGCGTCTCGTTCGCCCGACGAACACCCGAAGCATGCGCCGCGCTCAGCAGAGCGACGGGGTTCTCACCCGAGGTCGTCTGCACGGCGTAGTGCAGCAAGAACGACGGCGCTCCAGGCTCGTCTCCCACCGACATCACCGCCACCGTCGCGAACAGCGCCGTTTGGAGTTCGCAACGAGCGTCGCCTCCAGCGTCGGAACCCGCAGCCAGCCCAGCCACGAGCTGAGCCGCGAGATCTCCACTCGTTGCTTCAAACGTGGCGAGGGCATCCTCGATGACTGCCTCGCTCACCAAAATGTTCCCTTGCGCACTCACGCCAGTTGCCTGCCGATCAAGGGCAACATCCAGGGTGCTGGCCCCGGTAAAGGCGGAGGCTTCACCGCCACCAACTCGCACGACGGCGTGCTGACGATCCGCGGCCCGGTCATCGAAGGTCGCGTCGGTCACCGCCGTGATGATTTGGAGCGCCGAGTCGCCCTCGCCGAGATGCCGTGCCATCACGCCCGGTACCGCATCGTTCAAATCCGCCTGCGAAACCCCCGCGCCGACCCCTGGAACGAGTGCCATGAGTTCGAGCGGATCACCCAGCACATACGACGGAACGCACGAGGCGATGGCGACGCCCACATCACCTGTCTGTTCATCCACCCCAACGATCGACCAGGTCGCCGCTGCCGGAGCAGCAGCAACGGCAACGATCAGGATCGCAAGCGCAGCGATACGTCGGGCGAATCGAAGGGCGGCATTCACATCAGGAAACGTAGCCCTGCGCTTTGTCGTTGGCACGAGCGGCATCGTCTCGCTCGCTCGGTTCACCGAATCCGCCGCCACCGGGGAGGTCGAGCACGAGACGGGCGCCCTCTGCCACGGGCTGCTTGCCCTTGGCGTTAAACGGGGTTCCATCTTCGAGGTACACCTTGCCAGGGGCTCCGTCGCCTCCGCCGCTGCGGCCTCGGGCCGGGTTGAAGACCCGGTCGAACATGGCGCTGAACTGGAATTCGTAGCCCTCTGTGGCCGAGAGCTCGATGCGCTGGCCAAGGCCGCCTCGCTGCTTGCCGTCACCACCGGAGTCTGGGAGCAGTTCTTTGCGCCAGATCACGATGGGACCCACCTGCTCGGTGGCCTCCACCGACATGGTGCGAACGCCGGACGGGAACGCCGTGGCGCTCAGCCCGTCGAGCGCCGGGCGGGCACCGGTGCCGCCGGAGTTGAACATGAGAATCTCAGCGGGTGGGAGCGAACTATCGGTGTGATCAACCGCTCGAGCACTGACGTGAAAGTTCCACAGTGCACCCGAACCCTCGGCCGGGACGATGTCGGGGAGCACCGGAGCGACGGCGCCGAGGCACAAATCCGTGACGAAGTGGCCGATAACGTGCCGGAGCGCAACGGCGTCGGGTGCCTTCGCATTGAGGATGCATCCCTCCGGTGCGCTCACCGTGAACGGTTCGAGTGAGGCAAAGTTGTTGGGCAGGCCCGGGGCGAGCGACGCCAGCAGGCCGTACGTCATATACGCCTGGGCGTAGATGATTGGCACGTTGATTCCCATGTTGCTGATCGGCGAGGTGCCGGTGAAGTCGGCGTTGATGCCGTCATCGGTCACGCTGAGCGTGACGGCCAGATCGATGGTCGAATTGTAGCCATCGACCTTCATCGCGTTCGTGTACTCGCCCTTGGGGAGCGCCGCGATGCGTTCGAGGGTGGCGCTGCGTGTTCGGTCGAAGATGAACGTGGCGAGGTCTTCGAGGTCGTCGATGGCGAACTCGTCCATCATCGCGATCAGGCGACGGCGGCCGGTCTCGTTGCAGGCAGCAAGGGAGTGGCAATCACCGACGGTTTGGTTCGGCACTCGCACGTTGTGGCGAATGATGTTGACCAGGTCTTCGTTGAGCCGGCCCTTCTCGGCCCACTTCATGATCGGGATGTAGAGACCCTCTTCGTAGATCTCGTTCGCGTCCGGGCCAAAGCCTCGGCCACCGATATCGACGACGTGAGCGGTGCAAGCGAAGTAGCCAATGCACACACTCTCGCCACCCGCTGCGGGGGCACGGAAGACCGGAGTGCAGACAGTGATGTCGTGCAGGTGCCCGGTGCCCTTCCACGGGTCGTTCGTGAGGTAAACGTCGCCTTCGTAGATCCGGTGTGGGCCGATGTCCTCGATGAAGTTGCCCACAGCGGCGGCCATGGTGTTGACGTGTCCGGGCGTGCCGGTCACAGCTTGGGCGATCATCCGGCCTTGGCGATCGAAGATGCCTGCGGAGAGATCGCCCGCCTCGCGCACGCTTGTGCTGAAGGCCGTGCGAATCAGCGTGAGCGCTTGCTCCTCAACAACCGAGATGAGGCGATTCCACATGACCTGGTTTCGCAGGTCAGCTGCAGCATTGTTCGTGCTCATCGTGCGCCTCCATCGGCGTTCGGCGTGTGATTCAGTCCGGAGGTGGTCACGAGCAGACACCCGTCGGATTGCATGACGGCGTCTTGGGTGGAGCCGAGGACCGTCGTGGTTTGTGGCTCAACGATGACGGCGGGGCCGGCGACTCGCTGACCGGGGGCGAGCGAGGACCGTTCGACGATCGCCCCTGCCACCACGGCGTTCAGCGTGATGTCGAACAGCGGACGGGTCTGGTCGACCACCGCATCAGCGGACGCTGCTGCAATCTCGATCTGGGTGACCGGAGGGGTCGGCGAAGCAACACGAACCGCCCAACTCACCGCTTCCACCGCAAGGCCCTCAATGGCCCGGCCGAAGAACTCTTCGTACGCCTTCTCGAAGCGCACCGAAAGTTGTTCGTGTCCCTGTGCATCGAAGCGACCTTCGATCACGTCAACCGGGATCTCCCAGCCCTGTCCGGCGTAACGCATGTACACGAGGCGTTCGACCTCGGGCTCGGCGCCGCCGCCGGAACGCTCGAGCGCTCCTGCCACGAACGAGTGCGCTTCTTGGGTGAGCTCGTCGAGCAGCACATTGACGGCTTCGTAGTCGAAAGTGTCGAGTGCTTCGTAGTGGGAGCGCACCGCCTCGTAGGCAAACGGCGCACGCAGAAAGCCGATCGCCGAGCCCACCCCGGCGCCTGGCGGAATCAGGAGCTTGCTGATGCCGAGCTTGGTGCAAAGGCGGCCAGCATGGATCGGCGCCGCGCCACCGAAGGCGATCATCGTGAATCCGTCGAGATCCTTGCCGTTTTCCACTGCGTGGACGCGGGCAGCATTGGCCATGTTCTCATCGACCACTTCGGAGATGCCAACGGCGCCGGATTGGGCGTCGAGACCGAGCTGGCCGCCTACCGAGTGCACCACGGCGGTGGCCGCAGCGTCAGCTGAGAGGTCGATGGTCTTTGCTCCGAACGTCTCGGCCGAAAGGCGACCGAGGACAAGGTCAGCATCGGTCACGGTGGCGTCGGTGCCTCCAAGTTGGTAGGCCGCCGGTCCGGGCTCGCTGCCGGCGGAGTGGGGGCCAATGCGAATCTGGCCGAGCAGGTCCACCGAAGCGGTCGAACCACCGCCAGCCCCGATCTCGATCATCTCGATCACCGGGATCGAGATGGGCATGCCGCTGCCCTTGGTGAAGCGATGAGTGCGGGCGACTTCGAAGGTTTTTGCTGTGCGCGGTGCGGAGCCCTCGACCAGGCAAATCTTGGCGGTGGTGCCACCCATGTCGTAGCTCAAAACTTTGTCGAGGCCGTAGCGGGCGGCGATGTCAGCGGCGAAGATGGCGCCGCCGGCGGGGCCGCTCTCCACGAGACGCACCGGGAAGCGGGCGGCGTCGTTGAGGCTCATGAGGCCGCCGCCGGAGTGAATCAGATAGACGGGGCAGGTGCCTCCACGGGTGTGGAACTCACTCTCGAGGCGATGGAGATAGCTGGCCATCAGCGGCTGGACGTACGCGTTCGCACAGACGGTGTTGAAGCGTTCGAACTCGCGCATCTGAGGCGAGACCTCAGATGAAATCGAGATCGCCATATGTGGCAAACGCTCCTGCAGCAGCGTGCGGAAGCGTCGCTCGTGCACGCCATCCACGTAGCTGTGCATGAAGCCAATGGCGATCGCTTCGTAGTCGCCCTCGGCAAGCGTCTCCACCAGCGCCGCAGCACCAGCCTCGTCGAACGGCAGAAGAACCTGACCCTTCGCTCCCAGGCGTTCCGAGATCGTGAAGCGGTCGCTGCGAAGGATGAGCGGAGCGGGCAGGGTGAGATTGAGGTCGTACTGCTCAAAGCGGCTCTCGGTACGGGTCTCGATGACGTCGCGGAAGCCCTTCGTTGTCACGAACGCAGTCTTGGCACCCCGGCGTTCGATGAGCGAGTTGGTAGCGAGCGTCGTGCCGTGAATGAGGATCTCGACGTCGGAGAGAGAGGCGCCCGCCTCTTCCATGACGGCATCGATGCCGACGAGCACACCCGTCTCGGGTCCCTCCTCGTACGTGGTGAGCACCTTGGTGCTAGCAAACGAGCCGTCGGGTCGCTCGAGGACCACATCAGTGAACGTGCCACCAACGTCGACACCGATGCGCAGACCCTGGCCGGGTTCGGGAGCAGCGGATGCGTTGGACATTAGAGGTCCTCGACCTTGGGGAAGTCGGACGGGGGCTTGATGTCGACGGTGGCGGAACGTTGCTGAGCGGTCATGCCTCCGTCGACCTTGATGATGTCGCCGGTGATGTAGCTGGCGTCATCGGAGGCGAGGAACACCGCTGCGCCGGTCATCTCGAACGGGTCGCCAATACGTTCGAGCGGCACATTGACGCCGCGGTATGCCCGCTCTTCGGTGCTGAACCCGGTGGTATCGATTGAGCCGGGCATGAGGGCGTTTACTCGGATGCCATAGGGGCCGAGGTCGAGAGCCATCGCTCGGGTCATCGCGTCGATGCCGCCCTTGGTGGCGTCGTACGCGACAAAGGCTCGGTGGGCCTGGGTTGCGCCGCCAGAGCTCATGTTGATGATGACGCCCTTGCCCTTCTTGGCCATGATGCGGGCGGCACGATGGCTGCAGAGGAAGTGGCCCGTGAGGTTCACGTCGACGATGCGACGCCACCACGCCTCGTCAGCGTCGAAGAAGTGCAGCATCGGGCTGATGATTCCGGCGTTGTTGAGCAGAATGTCGACCGTGCCATAGGCCTCGATGACGGCATCGAACATTGCGCCGACCTGGGCGCTATCGGACACATCAGCGATGGCCGCCATGGCCTCGCCACCGTCGGCAACGATCTTGGCGGCGGCCGCGTCGGCGCTGGCTTGATCGACGTCGTTGACAACGACCTTGCAGCCCTCGGCTCCGAACCGCTCAGCGAGCGCTTGTCCAATGCCTTTGCCTGCGCCGGTGACTACGGCCACTCGGCCGGCGATGGAACGGATGTCTGCCTTTGCGTCACTCATGCGCAGGACGCTAGACCCCTCGCCGCATCTTGAACAGAGCTACACAGCGGAATCTCCACTCACAAGTTGCACTAATCATTTACACCATCGGTGGCACCCTGGTGACTATCGGGTGTCTGGCACCAGAATTGCCACAGATGAGTCAGGGTCGTTCCGCTCAAGCGCCGCACTTCAACAATGATCAGGCCCACAGACTCATCGGTAAACCCCCGATTCGTTGAACTCAAATCCGCACGCAGCCGGCGGACATCGGAACCGAGCTCAACCGAAACTGCTCAACCCCGACGCGCTGCAACCCGAGCCCTTCGACGTTGGGGACTCGGCCGATCGCCCGTGGGTCGAAATTTGTGCCATATGGCCCACGAACCCCGCCACTGAGAGAGACCTTCCCTCAGTAGCATTCCGTGGCCAGTCTTCACTCAGCGTGTCGGCTGACCGGCTTGCATGCGGGTGCAGCCACAACCGCTTCGAAACCTCGGCGCAGAGGAACCCATATGACTCTCAAGACCGGCCACCGAGCCGATATCGACGCACTTCGGGCCTTTGCCGTCGTCGCAGTGGTTGCTTTTCACATCGGCATACCGATGTCGGACGGCGGCTTCTTTGGCGTGGACATCTTCTTTGTCCTCTCCGGCTTCCTCATCACGAGAATTCTCGCCGCCGACGCCGACGAACACGGCCGAGTCCGCTTCGGTCGCTTTTACGCCCGCCGGGCCCGGCGCCTGGCCCCCGCATCCACGCTGGCGGTCCTCGGCACGTTGGCTGCGAGCTTCTTTCTCGTCTCCGCCCTGACGTGGCAACGGACCGCCGAGACCGCAGTTGCTGCATCGCTTTACGCCACGAACTTGTTCTTCGGCGCCGAGGCCGACAACTACTTTGCCGGCGACGCCCAATCGAATCCGCTCCTGCACTTCTGGTCGCTCGCTGTCGAAGAACAGTTTTATTTCGTCTGGCCAGTCATCGTCATGCTCGCATCGCGACGCGGCGCGAGGGTGCGCATTGGCATTCTCGGCGCAATCACCGTTGCCTCGTTCGTGCATTCAGTCATGCTCACCCAAAGCGGCTCTGCGTGGGCGTACTACTCGCCCTTGTCCAGGGCGTGGGAATTCGGAGCTGGAGCGCTGGTCGGCTTGCTTCTCCCGCTTGGACTCCGCAACCTCTCGGCCATTCAACGCCAACTCGTTGCGCTCGCCGGTCTTGGGATCATCGTTCTCACGATGCTGAGCATTGACGATCGAACCGCCTTCCCTGGCCTCGCAGCGCTTCCCGGCGTACTCGCCACCTGCCTCTTCATCGTGGCTGCGGTGCCGAACGATGCGCCGCTCGGTCGGGCGCTCAACCTTTGGCCCGTACAAGAACTCGGCAGGCTCAGCTACGGCTGGTACCTATGGCACTGGCCAGCACTCGTTCTCGGGCAGCTTTGGCTCGGCGATGAGCGCCCCGTCACTCGAATCATGCTCGGCCTTGGATCGCTCCTCCTCGCTGCCGCTTCGTACTACCTCGTCGAACAGCCGATCCGCTTCGCCCCGCCGCTCACACGGGCTCACGCGCCAAACGCCTTTCTTGCCTTCGGGCTCGTTGCGCTCGGGCTCCTCGGCGCATGGACCCTCAACGCACGAGCGGAGACAGAGCTCGCATCGCCCGGCCTCGTGGATCTCGTCGAAGCCCGTGACGACGTTGCCCAGCTGACCGGCAAGAACTGCGACCGCAGGGATCTCGAGCATCTACTCGGCCCCTGCACAATCGGAGCAGACGACGCTGCCCATCGAGTGCTCGTTCTTGGCGACTCACATGCAGAGATGTGGACTCCCGCACTGGTTGCGTTGACCGATGAGATGGACTTTGCTGTGACCCTGCACAGCCTCGGTGGCTGCACAGTCGTCGGTGCGACCGCTTCCATCAGCCCCGGCGAATGCCGCCGAGTCCAAGCGCAGAACTTGGATGTCGTCGATGCGCTGGAACCAGATGTCGTGTTCGTCAGCCACTTCGCTCGGAGCTTGGACGATTCCACCAATGCGCAGTGGGTCGAGGGTCTCGAGTTGTTTCTCGACGAGATTGCGGCCAGAGACATCCCAGTTCTTTGGGTGCACGACGCTCCATCGTCGACTCGGGATCCCGTCGAGTGTGTTGCCGCCGCCGACGAAGCCAGCTGCACGCCCGACCGGTCAAGCGCCACCGAGCTCGCCGACAGGCTTCGAGAAGTCGAGACCCAGGCGCTTGTCGAAGCCGGAGCGCTCACGTTCGACCCGGTCACGCTGATGTGTGCTGACGATGTGTGTCCACTTCGGGGTGACCATGGCATCTTCCGGTTCCGGGATCGCCATCACGTCAGCGCCTCCTACGCAGCATCTCTCGCCCCGGACTTCCGCCCCGTTCTGGCCGAAGCGCTCCGCTAACCGGCGCTAGCGTGCGGCCGTGCCTGCACGAACTGCGCCCTCCACTGAGCACCGAAGCCCGCGCCCGGACGACGAGCGGGCGCTGCTGTCGGTGGGCGTGCAGTTCTTCGTGAACGGCGTGGTCTTCGCCTCGTTCATCCCACGGTTGCCCGAGATCAGGGACCGCATCGGGGCTGATGTCGGCACCGTCGGGGTCATTCTGACGCTGGCTGTCGTCGGTGGCCTCACGGCAAGCTCGCTATGCAGCACGGTCATCTCCCGGTTCGGCACCCGCCGGGTGCTCATCATCGGCGCCTGCTGCCTCATCCTCGTGCTTCCCTTCATTGGTGCCGCCAGCGAACCTTGGATGCTGTGGATCGGGCTCGCGCTCCTCCAGTTCTTCGATGTGTTCGTCGATGTCGCAATGAACATGCAGGGTTCATGGATCAGCGCCCGCCGCCGGGTCCCCGTCATGAATCGCTTACACGGCCTTTGGAGTCTTGGAACGGTGATCGGCGGAGGGCTCGCTGCGCTCCTGGCCGGCTCGACGCTCTCACTTCAGTCACACCTGATTGGCGTCGCAATCGTCCTGCTGCTCACGCTCACGTTCGTTGCCCGAGGTCTTCTCGTCGAAGACGAAGAGCACGAGAGCCGTGACGCTCCCGGACAATCTGTGAGACATGAGTTGGATGGCGACGCTCGTCACACGAATACGTCCTCAGCCCACGTTCGGCGGGTCCTCCTCTTCCTCGGCGTGATGGGTGCGGCAGCGATGGCGATCGAGATGGTGTCGGGCGATTGGGCCGCCATCCGAATGACTGATGACCTGGGCGCCACGGCGTCGCTCGCCGGATTCGGGTTCGTGGCGTTTACTTCGGGCATGGTGATCGGACGGTTCGCCGGTGATTCGGCCGAGGCCAGAGTCGGCTCGTTCCGGCTGTTTCAGGCAGCTGCGGTGGTGTCGGCCTCAGGCGTCGCCTTGGCGACGTTGCTGGATACGACGGCGAGCACACTCATCGGCTTCGTTCTTGCCGGAGTCGGCACATCGGTGCTGTTCCCGTTCCTCTATGACCAGGCAGCGAAGGCTCCAGGCAAGCCGGGCGCCGGACTTGGCGTCATGACCGCAGGATCAAGGCTTGGGTTGCTCGCGGCCCCCGTACTCGTTGGCACGATTGCGAACACCGACGCCTTCTCCGTGGGCCAAGCAATGGCCCTCGTGATCCTCCCCATGGCTGCGGCCACTATCGTGCTCAACCGCTCCGCGTTCAGCCGCCCAACCTGACCCACCTCATCGGGTTGCAGGGGGCACAGCCCAACGGAAGGACAACTAGAGAGCGGATGCCCGGTGCGAGGCTCGCTTCTGGAGCCAGTCACCGACGGAGTTCAAACTGAGCACGGTGAGCACGAGTGCGGCTGATGGCCACAGCACCTGAGCCAGGTTCACTTTGATGTTGCCGCGGCCCTGATTGATCATGTTGCCCCATGTGGCGGTGGGGAGCTGCACGCTGAGTCCGAGGAAACTCAGCGATCCCTCAACGACGATCACGAACGCCGCAGCGACCATGGCGTAGCTGACCACGACGGGAAGCACGTTCGGGATCACTTCGCGGAACAGGATCTTGCCTGGCTTGGTGCCGATAGCCCGGGCGGCAAGCACGAACTCTCGGTTCGAAATAGCGAGGGAGGTGGCTCGTGAGACTCGGGTGTAGGTGGGGATCGAGAGAAAGCCGATGACCAGGGCGATGATCGTGAGACTTCGCACCTCGAAGATGGAAACCATGGCCAGCAAGAGCACGAGTGCGGGGAACGCCAGGATCACGTCCATGACGGCCATGATGATGTTCTCGGTGCGGCCCCGGACGAACCCGACGAGCGACCCGAAGAAGCCGCCGACGACCACGCCGAAGATGGCCGACACCATGGCGATAATGAGACTCACCCACGCACCGTGGACGAGACGAGCGAAGGTGTCACGGGCGATGGTGTCGGTGCCCATCCAGTGTGAGCCCGACCAGGATTCGTTTGGTTCTCCGTCTCCGAAGACGCCGGTGGCAGGGTCAAAGTTGTTCGTCTGCAGGTTTGGGTCCTGCAAAGGCAGGGCGCCATTGAACACGACGGTGTCGAGCTTGGCGTAGATCGCTCCGGCGAAGACGAGCACGAGCCAGATCGCCGAGAACTTGATGAGGAACGGCATCTCGCTGAACACTTCGCGCACGGTGGCGCGGCGAGGAGGTTCTCCCACGGCGACTGGGGCCTTGCCGGCCTTGGATGAGCGGCTGGCGGTCTGGGTTGGGAGTTCGTCGATGTCGGTGCCGGCGGCGTCTGTCGCAGTCATCTGGATCAGCCCTTTCGGATGCGGGGATCGAGGATGGAGTAGAAGAGGTCAACCAGAGTGTTGATCACCACGTACGCCGTTGCGATGAAGACGGTGATGCCCTGGATGACCAGAATGTCACGTTGGAAGATGGCGTTGATGAGCCGGAAACCCAGGCCGGGGATTGCGAACAGAGTTTCGATGATCACGGTGCCGCCGAGGAGCGCACCGAAGTTGATACCAACGATCGTGGCCAGGCTCAACGAACTGGGTCGGAGCGCATGACGGAAAAGAATGAAGCGGTTCGTGAGGCCCTTGGCTCGGGCGCTGAGCACGAAGTTCTCTTGCAGCGTGGCGATCATGTCGGACCGGACCAGGCGGGAGAAGATGGCGATTTGGGTTCCTGCCAAAGCAAGGGCTGGCAGGATCGCGGTTTGCATGTTGGCGCTGAAGCCTTTGTCGCTGAATCGATTCCAGTTGGAGGCCGGTAACCAATCTAACTTCACGGCAAAGAGCCAAATTAAGAAGATGCCGGTCACGAAGTTCGGAATCGACAGCAGCACTTGCATCACAGCGCTGCTGCCCTTGTCTTGCCACTTGCCTTGCCGGTAAGCGCCCCAGACTCCAACAGGCACGGCGACGACGACGGCAAAGAAGATGGCCATAAAGGCCAACTGGGCGGTCACGGGCAAGCGTTGCTTGATCGTGGTGGAGACCGCCTGTCCACGGTTGATGTAGGACTCGCCAAGATCGCCGGTGACGGCGTTACCCAACCATTTCGCGTAGCGAACGGGAAGCGGATCGTTGAGTCCGAGCTCTTCGCGAACCTTCGCGATGAGTTCTGGGTCCTGAACGTTCTCGGTACCCAGGATGGCAGTCACCGAGTCCCCGGGAAGGAGCGAGGTCATCATGAACGATATGAATGTGACCGCAAACAGTGTCGCCAACAGGCGACCCAGTCTTTGTACGAGCACTTTCCCCATGATGTTCGTCCCTTCCCGGAGTTCTCAGCTAATGAATGAATAGAGGTGGAGTGGTCTCAGCCTCAGCCGAGCCACACCTCGGTCCAGCGGCCTTCAGCGGCGGGGAAGCCCACGCCAACTTCACCGTCGGGAAGAACCCAGCCATTGAGACCCTGAACATCGGCACGGGTACCGATCATCGTGGCGGTGTGGCCGGAGTACCAGATCGGGACTTCGTCAGCAATCGTCAGCATGATCTGCTCGTAGATCGCATAGCGAGCGTCGAAGTCATCGGTCTGAACGGCGGCAACTGCGGAGCCGAAGGCCTCGCCGTTGAACCAGTTCGGGAAGTTGCTCGGGCTGACAACTTCGGGGATGCCAGCTGCTGCGGCAACTTCGGCTGTCGGAGGCGCAAGGAACGGGTTGATGCCCAGCGACGGATCGTCATCTGAGCTCCAACGCCAGCAGTGTGCACCGTGCTCACCAAGGAAACCGTTTTCAAGACCCAGCGCATAGTTGATGTGGGTCTGCTGGTCGTAGTTCGTGAGGTTCACGTTGACGTTGCCGGTGGCGGCCCAGGTCTGTTCGAGCACCTGCATGGCGGCGATCAGCGTGGGGTCCGGCGGGCAGGAAAGCTCGACGTCAATCGGTTCACCGGCGGCTTTGCCGTCGGAACGGGCCGGGTCATCGATGTACTCCTGAAGCGTGGCAGAGCCAGCTTCGAAGTCGAACTTCGGCCATGCGGCCGCAACCTTCTCGGAGTACCACGGTGAATCCGGGCTGAACCACTGGGTTCCGGGGAGCGAAATACCGGTGCCGCCGAGGGCATCGATCACGTTCTCCTGCGAGTTCATCTGCGTGAGGCCTCGACGGACGCGAACGTCGTCGTACGGGGGAACGGCGACGTTGAACATGCCGCCACCAACGTTGTTGCCCTGGAACTCGAGCAGGTTCAGGTCTTCGCCGCCATCACGTGCTGCACGGGCGTCACGGATCGTGCCCTGACGAAGGGTCTGCATGGCCTGGACGGTGTCCGAGAGGAGTGCGTCGAGACGAGTGTTCTCATCCGGGATCAGCCGGAAGCTGATGGAGTCGAGGTACGGCAGCTGGGTGCCCTCAGCGTCGGTGCGCCAGTAGTTCGGGTTCCGAACCATGACGGTCTCGTTGTCGAGGTCACGGCTTTCAACCATGAACGGACCGGTGCCGATGGGAGCCTGTGAGTAGCCATCGAAGTCCGCTGTGGCAGCGGCAGGATCGAATGCCATACCCACCGGAGCCCGTGACAACGTCGCCGGGAAGGCGGAGTTGGCTTGGCTCATCGTGTAGGTGACCTCAAGCTCGCCCGTGGCTTCAACAGCTGCGAGGTTCGCCGCACCAATAGCGCCAGCAGAGGCGGCGCCTTCTTGCTGAAGCGGGAACATGTCCGCAATGGTCTGAGCATTGAGCTCAGCGCCGTTGTGGAAGACCACGCCGGGACGGAGCGTGCCGACCCAAGCAGTGAAGTCATCGTTCGGAACGAGGCTCTCGAAGAGGTTGCCTGCGTAGGTGCCTTCAACGGTCTGCTCCATGAGCTTGTCGTAGACGGCGACCATCATGTTGTAGCAAGGGGAGGAGCAAGTGTCTTCCCATGGCCGAAGGCCAACGGCCTCGGACTCAAGTCCAACAGCGATGCTGCCGCCCTGCTGGCGGCCAGTCGCTTCGCTCTCTTCGACGACCGTGTCAACTTCTTCTTCAGCGGTATCGCCTGCGGAGACGGCCGTTGTTGCGGGAGCCTCTTCGGCCTCCGTTGTTTCGCTTTCGGTTTCGGTTGTTGCATCGTCGCCGCCGCCGCATGCAGCGGCGATCATGGCGAACGAAAACAGCAATGCGAGTAGTTTTGTCAACCCTCGTTTGCTCATCAATTTCTCCCCTTATTTGTCGGTTGAGAACCGAACGCCTTCGCGTCCTGAGTTCTCGATGGTGTAGTCCAGATGTGACCCTCGACACAAAACTCTGTCGAGAAACAACACCGATCTGTTGTGTTATGACAATCGCTACCTGAAGCGTCAAAGACGCATCCGTTACCGATTGTCGTGGCGCCGGCAGACGCCGCTCCCCCTCATCCGAGGGAGCATTGGTGATTGTGGTTGGTCAGAAGACCTCAGCCAAAGGAGACGGCGACTTCCTCGGCCGGCACCAAAGGGTGGTGACAGGCGACGTAGTGGTCATCGTTGATCTTTCGCATCTGCGGCTCGACACGTTCGCAGATTTCATCGGCGAGCGGACAGCGAGTGCGGAAACGGCAACCCGAAGGCGGGCTGATGGGTGAGGGTAGTTCGCCTTCGGCCTCGGGCACGTCGTGAATGTTCACGAGCGGGTCCGGCACCGGTGTGGAACCCAAAAGCAACGAGGTGTAGGGGTGCGCCGGGTTCTCGTACAACTCGTCGGACTCGGACAGCTCACACATCTTTCCGAGGTACATCACCGCAACCCGGTCGCTGATGTTTTTCACCACAGCGAGGTCATGGGCGATGAACACGAGCGTGAGGCCGTATTGCGCCTTGAGGTCCTCGAGCATGTTCAAGATCTGAGCCTGGACCGACACATCGAGGGCCGAGACGGGCTCGTCACAGATGAT
Source organism: Caprella mutica (assembly GCA_947561585.1). Classification (NCBI taxonomy): domain Eukaryota; kingdom Metazoa; phylum Arthropoda; class Malacostraca; order Amphipoda; family Caprellidae; genus Caprella; species Caprella mutica. The sequence continues at coordinate 3,018,698 of CANNZV010000001.1, read as the reverse complement.
GAGTTCAGGCTCCATAACCAGCGCCCGGGCGATCGAGATGCGCTGACACTGACCGCCAGAGAACTCGTGCGCCCGCTTGTAGCGGGCCGTGTCAGGATCGATGCCGACATTGTCGAGCATGTTCGACACGATCTTCCACTGCTCGTCGGCGTCGTGGGGTCCCCACACCTCGAGCGGTTCGGCGACGACTTCGCCGACCATGCGGCGAGGGTTAAGCGAGGAGATCGGGTCCTGGAAGATCATTTGGAGATCGGTGCGCTTCTGGCGCATCGCCTCTCCGTCCATTGCCATGAGATCGTCACTGCCCAGCTTCACTGAGCCCCGGGTGGGGCGGGGAAGCTGGAGGATGGCTCGACCTGTCGTGGACTTGCCGCAGCCCGATTCCCCGACGAGGCCGAGGGTCTCGCCCTTGGCGATGTCGAAACTGATACCGCTGACGGCATAGACAGTTCGGCCGCCACCGACGGGAAATTCCACGTGGAGATCCTCAACTCGCAGGATCGTTTCAGATTCAGGACGCAGATGCGCTTTGCCTGTACCGGCCATTAGACGGCACCTCCGGTGACGAGATCTTCGGTTGCGGCGAGCTTGCCGGCCGCAGCAAGCGTTTGAGGCTTGCCGGCAGCCAGGTTCGCTTCGAATGCGGCTTCACCCTCGGGGCTGCCAACCGGATAGTGGCAGGCAAACTCGTGACCCGGCGTGGTGCTGATGGTCAGCGTGGGCTCGACTTCGTAACACTTGTCTTGTGCATACGGGCAACGAGGCGAGAACTTGCAACCCGACGGTGGGTTGATGAGGTCTGGCGGACGACCCGAAATCGCAGACAGCCTCGTGTGCTTCGGGTTGCTGGCACGAGGGATCGATTGCAGCAGCGCCTGGGTGTAGGGGTGCTTCATCTCTGCGAAGAGCGTGCGGGTTGGCGCCTTCTCAACGATCTTGCCGGCGTACATCACGGCGATGTCATCGGTGCGGCCAGCGACCACGCCAAGATCGTGAGTGACCATGATCATGGTCATAAACCGGTCCTGCTGCGCCTGCTGCAACAGATTGAGGATCTGGTGCTGCACGGTCACGTCGAGAGCGGTCGTCGGCTCATCGGCGAAGAGCATTTTCGGACCACACGCCAAGGCGCTGGCGATGCACACACGCTGGCGCATGCCGCCCGACATCTCATGCGGATAGGCATCGAACCGGCTCTCCGGCTCGGGAATCTTCACGCTTCGAAGCAGCTCGATTGCGGTGAGGCGAGCATCCTTCTTGCTGGTCTTGAGATGATAACGAACGTGCTCGGTCAGTTGCCGACCGACCCTGACGACCGGGTTCAGCGAGGTCATCGGATCCTGGAAGACCATCGCCATCTCGACGCCCCAGTAGTCCCGCATCTCCTTGTTGGACTTGCCGAGGAGCTCTACACCTTCGTACTTCACCGAACCGGCGGTCTCGACGTTGTCCGCGATGTTCAAACGCATTACCGAACGAGACAGCACGGTCTTGCCCGAACCGGACTCACCCACGATCCCGAGCGTCTTGCCACGATCAAGCTTGAAGCTCACCCCATCAACGGCGCGAACGACGCCCGCCTCAATGTGGAAATGCGTCTTCAGATTCTCAACGACAAGGAGCGGATCATCTCCGGGACGTTTGGTGATTCTCTGTGACGACGGTGCGTCTGACATCGGTGCTCCCACGGCGCTGGGTTGAGTGTCTTGAACAGTTGCGGCTAACTCTTCGCTCGCAGGAACCTGCGGGCGGGCCTTGAAGGTAGGCCATTGTGACTGTGGTCACCAGTCGTGTCGAATTGTGGTTCCCTGATCGTCAACCGGCGCAAGAGAATCCCCAGCACCTACAGCCCAGTGGCGAGTCTAGAGTTCTGGCTCGTGGAGTGGTGGGAAGCCCTATTGCTGATTGGTGGCGGTCTCGCTGCGGGCATCGTGAACGCGGTCGCGGGCGGCGGCTCCATGCTGACGGTGCCCCTCCTCGTGCTTGCCGGGGTCCCCGGAAACGCTGCAAACGGTTCGAACCGGTTGGGCATCCTCACGGGAAATCTCGCCGCCGCAGCCGAATTTCGCCGCCTCGGCGTGCAGGGTTTGGCACACGCCGGCGTCGTCGTTGGTCCCGCGATTGCGGGAAGCCTCGTTGGGTCGCTCGCTGTGAATCGGCTCACCGACGACGCCTTCGAAACGGCGTTCGGGCTCCTCATGATCCCGCTCGTGCTTCTCACGATCAACAAGCCGACGCCACGTACCGACGGGGCGTCGTGGAGCCGCAACGTCACCATGCTGGTGTTCTTCGGCGTCGGTATCTACGGCGGCGCAGTGCAAGCCGGTGTGGGCCTCGTCATGCTGGCCGCGCTCAGCCGTGCGGGGTTCGACCTCGTCACCGCCAACAGCATCAAGGTGTTGGTGAACCTCGCCGTCACCTGCGTGGCGCTGCCGATCTTCATCCTTTCCGGCGAGATCCGCTGGCTTCCCGCCATCCTTCTCGCCGCCGGACTCACCGCAGGCGGTTGGGCTGGCGCCCGCCTCGGCGTGAAGAAAGGCGAACACTGGATTCGGCGGGTGATGATCGTGGCCGCGCTCGCGCTCGCTCTCAAGCTTCTCGGCGTCTTCGGCTAACTCCAGCGCCTTCGGAGCCCGAGCGGAGTTCAGACCGGGTGAACGCCGTCGACGTAGAACCACTTCATGCCAATGCGGGTGAAGCGGCTGATCTCATGCAGCACTCCCGGCTCGCCGTCGCGCACGAAGCTGGCCCGAAATTCCACAATGCCGTCGGCATCGAGAGCACCGCCCCGCTCGGTGCGAACAATCTCCAGTCCGACCCACTCCACAAAGGGATCAGGGGCGAGATCGTCCGGCACCGAGTCCGGGTGCCATGACGCTTGCAAGTAGTCGGTATCGCCCGAAACATGTGCGTCGTACCTCGAGCACATCAACTCGAGGGCAGTGGTGGCATCCACAATCAGTGAGCCCGCTACGAGCGGAGCTCAGACATAATCGGGTCCCAAACCTCTTGATCCATGACTGACATGGTGTTGAAACTCAAGCGATCAACCGTGTCGCCGTAACGCGAACGCAGTCCCGCGGCCACACCGGAGGGCTCAGAAACCACGGCGAAGGTGTTGAGGACGTCATCGTCGATAAGCCCAGCCATGGTCTTCCACTCGCCTCGCTTGGACAGCGTGTTGAGCTCTGTTTGAAGGTCTCCCCAGCCGTGGTGTTCGAGCACGGGCCGATACGACGGTGTCGACCCGTAGAAGGAGATCTGGCCCCGGATCCCGTCGGCGACCTTCTTCATCTCTTCCTCGTTCTTGCCGGTGACCACAAAGGCAGGCAAGGCCAACTCAATCTGATCACGGGTGCGGCCGCCAACCGCTTGGCCCTCGGCGATCGCGGGGAGCGTGACTTCACGCATGAACTCGGCGGTGGTGAAGGGGTGGGCGAAGAAGCCATCGGCGACCTCGCCTGCGACCTTGGTCATGAGCGGACCCACGCCGGCAAGGAAGATCTTTGCCTTGCCGTGCGGGTTCGGCCCCGGGTTGAAGAACGGCGTCATGATCGTGTGGGTGTAGAAGTCACCCCGGAACTCGAGCTTGTCGCCGTTTTCCCAACAGTCCCAGATCGCATGAATGGCCTGGATCATTTCGCGCATGCGAGCGGCCGGTTTGCTCCACTCCATGCTGAAGCGCTTCGTGATGTGCGGCTTGATCTGGCTGCCGAGGCCCAGCACGAACCGGCCTCCGGACAACGACTGGAGGTCATAGCCAATGTTGGCCAACAGCATTGGGTTGCGAGCGAACGCCACGGCGATAGACGTTCCCAACTCGATGGTTTCGGTCGCTGGCGCGGCTAAGGCCAAGGGGAAGAAGGGGTCGTGACTCGTTTCGGCAGTCCACACGGCGTCGTAGCCATCGGCCTCTGCTTGGGTTGCCGCTGCGGGCGCCTTGGTGAGGTCTGCGCCAAGTCCGGTGTCGATCTTCATACGTGCTCGCTCTCCTGAGTGCTGTGTGTTCCTGGACTGTGGTATCTACAAGATCACTTCGGGGGCATACGGATGCCACCATCCACACGGATGGTCTCGCCGTTCATGTACGGGTTGGTGATCAAGTCGATCACCATGAACGCGAGCTCTTCACCCGAACCGAGACGCTTCGGGAACAGAACGGACTGTCCGAGGTGCGCCTTGAACTGGTCGCTCTGCTCACCCTCGCCGTAGATCGGCGTGTCGATGAGGCCGGGAGCGATGGTGTTCACCCGGATGCCGACAGCGGAGAGATCACGGGCGATCGGCAGCGTCATGCCGACAATTCCGCCCTTGGACGCGGAGTACGCAGCCTGGCCGATCTGGCCGTCAAACGCTGCAGCCGAAGCCATGTTCACGATGGCGCCACGCTGGCCATCGGCATCGAGCGGATCGGTCTTTGCCATCGCTGCGGCGGAGAGCCGGAGCATGTTGAACGAGCCGAGCAGGTTGACCTTGATCACGAAGTCGAAGGTCTTCTGCGGCATTGGCTCGTTGTTGCGATCAACGGTGCGAGCCGCCATGCCAAGACCGGCGGAGTTCACGAGGGCACGAAGCGGACCCATTTCGGATGCGGCGAGCACCGCTGCGGCGCCGTCCTCTTCGCTCGACACGTCGCACTTGACGAACATGCCGCCCAACTCGCTGGCGACTGCCTGACCCTTCTCTTCATTCAAGTCCGCAATCACAACCTTGGATCCCTGCGCTGCCAGCTGGCGAGCGGAGGCCTCGCCGATACCAGAGGCACCTCCGGTGACGATGGAGGACGATCCTTCGAGATTCACACGTGGCATTCGTTCAGTTCCTTGATCGAGTTATGAAAGAGGTGACACTGTCGCACAACCGATCCCGTGGCGAGAAATGCCACGACGTGCCTCCCGAGCCCGGCTCGTGCGAAGATCCTCCGATGCCTGCCTCTGACACGCTCCTGGTCGACGTTGCCGGTGGGGTCGCGGTGGTCACGATGCACCGGCCCGAGGTACGCAATGCCCTCAACGCCGACCTGCGTCGCAACGTCCCTGCCACCCTCGCCGAGCTCGATCGCTCACCTGAGGTGAAGGCGATGATCCTCACGGGGAGCGATCCCGCCTTCTGCGCTGGGCTCGATTTGAAGGCGCTCGCGACCACGGGTCTCGCAGACCCAACCGTTCGCGAGGCGGTCATCCCCCAGGATTCGCCGTTGCCGTTCGCTCATCTCTCCAAGCCGCTCATCGGAGCGATCAACGGCGTGGCGGTCACGGGCGGGCTCGAGTACGCGTTGAACTGCGACTTTCTGATCGCTAGTGACCGAGCCGGTTTCGCAGACACCCACGCCCGCGTTGGTGTTATGCCGGGATGGGGCCTTTCGGTGCTGCTGCCGCAGGCGATCGGGCGCCGGCGGGCGCATCAGATGAGCTTCACCGGCAACTACGTCGGGCCCGACACTGCGCTGGAGTGGGGGCTCGTCAATGAGGTCGTTCCCCACGAAGAGCTGCTGCTGCGAGCCCGTGCGCTGGCGCTCGACATGGCAACGGTGCCCGTGGAGCACCTCGTCGCCGTCAAGAAGGCGTACCGGGTTGCCAACGCGCCGGTCGACGATCCCGCCATCGCCGCCGAACAGCAGTACTCGAACAACTGGGCGAAAGGTTTTGACCCGACAACGTTCGGGGAACGTCGCGCCGCAATCGAGGACCGCGGCCGCTCCCAGCAATAGGCGTCGCTGCGCTTTCAGCTGCTGCAAACGCCGTCGAGACACCAGATCTGGGCGACGAAGTGTGTGCCGGCAACAACAGGTTCCACGGCCGCGCCCTCCGGGGTCGTTGCGCCAAGCACGTCCTGAACACTTGGGTGTGACGCCACGCCCCAGGTCATCCACGAGTTCCACAGGTTCCAGACGTTCGCGCCGAACGAGCGATTGATGGCCTCGGCCGCCCTCCTCCTCGTTTCGAGGTCCCCAACAACGCGTTGCAAGACCAGGTTCTCGTCGATCGTGGGATCTTGGAAGCGTCCGAAGTTCAGGCCCAGGTTCCCGACTGGGGAGGCCGTCCCGGAGAACCACCACACGAACTCGCTATCGGGATCGACGCCCGAGTGGGCTTGCCAGGCTTGGGCTTGGAATGCGCCCGTCAGCGCCCGTCCGATGTATTGGCCTTGCTCGACGAGGTCGATTGTCACTTGGATTTGTTGCCCAAAGGCCTCTCGCCACATCTCGGTGATGAGTTCGCTCGAAGCGACACTCCGCTCATCATCTGAGGTCTTCAACGTGAGCCGCACCACCTCAACGCCGCCTTCGGCGCCGCCCACGTCGGACTGACATTCGCCAAAGAGGGACTGCGCTGCTTCGAGGTCGAACCGCGGGTAGCCGGTGTCTTCGAGGTAGCCGATCGACCCTGGTGGAAATGGGCCGTTGGCGGCTGCGCTCGCGCCGAACCCCTGGGCGAGAGCGAGGCGCTCGTTGTCTGTGGCATGAGCAAGCGCCCGGCGACAGCTGAGGTGGATCATCGCGTTCGTTGCGTTGGCGCCGTCCGGGTCCATTGGCACAGGGCTATCGATTTGGCGCAGGGCGGCGAGCGTCGGGTTCTCGCCGCTCGCAACGTTGAGCAAGATGTGGTTGGTGGCGGCGAACGCGGCGGACACCTCAACGGTGAAATCGTCCGAGGCGGCCAGGGACGAAATCTCTGCACCGGCCGAAGTGTGGATGGTCGACAACAGTCCGGTCTGAAGCGCGGCCGAACGAGACGCAGCATCGGCGGCCACCACAAACTCGACTCGGTCGAGGTACGGAAGGGCTTCGCCGGTCACGCCATTCGGCCCTCTCCAGTAGCTGTCGTTGCGGCTGGCGAGGAAACTGTTGCCGTTGCCGGGCGTGTACGCCTCAAACACAAAAGCGCCCGTTCCCACCGGCGCTGCGGGGTCACCAGTGGCCGGGGTGGCGGCGACCTCGGCGGAGAAGAACGGCGCGCCCGCGGAACGGAACGGGACGTCGGCCAGTGACGCCAGCCATGAGGGCGAGAACATGTAGGAGCACGCAGACTCAGCGAACGTTGCGTTCAGGGGCGCCCACGAGCTCGAGGTGGTGATCGTGACGGTCTGGCCATCAGCAGCAACGTCCGAGATGCCGCTCAACGCTGGGCCCGTGAGCGGGCTGAAGCGGCACGCATCGAGGTTGAAGGCGACAGCCGCGGCGTCCAAGGGCGAACCGTCGTGGAACGAAACACCGGGTCGAACATTCCACCGGTGCTCGGTGAAGTCGGCGTTGGTCTCCCAACTCTCCACGAGGTTCGGGCCAATCGCACCCGGCTCCTCGAGCGGCAGGAAGAGGGGATCGGTGACCGAACGAAGAATCATGTGGCACGACGTCGAACAGCTCACCCGATAGTGCGCCCACGGATTGAGCGAGTCCGCCTCGATCCCATACACGAGGGTGCCGCCGCTCTGGCGAGCGTCTTCGGGCTCGACGGGTGGCTCGCTCGTCTCCACGCTCGACGGGGACGAGGTGGTTGCTGCCGCCCGTTCAGTGGTCTCTGAGGCGGCTGTTTGCTCGGTTGCATCGGTGGACTCACCGAGTTCTGACCCCGCTGACCCGTCGGGGACGCTGGTGCACGCAGCAGTCACCAACGCCAGGGCGCACAGCACCAGCAGAAGTTTCGTCATAATGAATGCCATTAGGTCGCCTCCGTTCCCGTGCAAAGCTATGCGGGCCGAGGGGCAGTGCGACGTCGTTCGCTCAGCCCGCCACAAAGGGCGTATCCCCCACCGCTGCTTGCACACGCATCAACTCGGCCTCAAGCTCAGCCCGGATCGGTGCTGTGGACGGATCCTCAATAATGTTGTGCACCTCAAGAGGATCAGCAACCAGATCGAACAGCTCCCACTCCACCGGATCCGCTGGACCATTCGCCCCCAGCTGATCGAGCGGTGCGTTGTAATAACAAATCAGCTTGTGCGTGCGGGTGCGCACGCCATAGTGCGCCGGGCACAGATGGTCGCCATCGCGATGCATCCAGTACCGGTAGTACATGGACTCGGGCCAGTCAGCAGGCGTGTCGCCCTCCAGAAGACCAGCAAAGGAACGGCCCTGCATTTGTGGTGAGCCCTCAATGCCAGCGAGCTCACAGAATGTCGGAGCGAAATCAACGTTGGTGACAATGTCGTCATTCGTCGATCCCGCTTCGATACGGGCGGGATAGCGGATGAGGAACGGCATGTTCAGCGACTGCTCATACATCAGGCGCTTATCGAACCAGCCATGATCACCGAGGAAGAAGCCCTGATCCGAGGTGTACACAACGATGGTGTCCTTCGCGATTCCCTCCTCGTCAAGGCGGTCGAGGAGGCGACCCACGTTGTCATCGATCGACGCAACCACCCGCAAGTAGTCCTTGATGTAGCGCTGATAGCGCCAGCTGATCTCCTCGTCCTCAGAGAGCCCCGACGGAACCTGCGCCTTGAGATCGACCGTGGGGTCGAGGTCCATCATGCGCATCTTCACCGCTTGGATAACTTCGGAGCGACCCACAAGATCGTCTCGGAACGTGTCGGGCTCGGGGATGTCGACGTCGTCGTACATCGTGGCGTGCTCACGACTGGGCTCCCACGACCGGTGCGGAGCCTTGTGATGGCAGAAGACGGCGAACGGCCGATCCGGGTCTCGCCGGTCAAGAAACTCGACGCAGTCGTCGGTGATCAGATCCGTGACATAGCCGCCTCGTTCCAGCACCTGATTCGAACCGTCGGCGTCGCCAGCCTGAAGCATGACGGGATTGTGGTAGTGCCCCTGTCCGGGAAGCACCCGCCAGAAATCGAAGCCCGAAGGGTCGTGCTTCGGGCCGTGACCCAAATGCCACTTGCCGATCATGGCCGTCTGGTAGCCGCCAGCTTGGAGCGCTTGCGGGAACGTCCACAGCGAGTTGTCCATGTGCGTTGCCAGCGTCGTCACGCCGTTCACATGGTTGTAGGTGCCGGCGAGAATCGCAGCGCGACTCGGCGTGCAGATCGAGTTCGTGCAAAACACCGAGTCCATCCGCATGCCCCCATCGGCAATGCGGTCCAGATGCGGCGTCTGATTGATCCGGCTGCCGTAGGCAGAAATCGCGTGCGACGCATGATCGTCGCTCATGATGAACAGCAGATTCGGTTGGCGGGTCATGCCCGCCATTGTGGTGGAGGTCGGGCGCTAGGCGGTACGACCGACGGCGGCCAAGTAGCGGGTGAGTAGCGGAGCGTCGGCTTCGACCTCCGGCGCGACCTTCGTTCGACCGCTCTTCACCAGCATCTCCTGGCGCGAAACGACGCTGTCGAGTGTGTCGGCCACGAGCTGATCCGACAGGCCGTGGTCGATCCCCGCTGCGGTCGCAAGATCCCACGAGTGGGTGACCGGGTCCCACTGAACCATGCCGCACACCCCATCGATATCGGCAGCCTGGAACCAGAACGGGCCTTCCTGAGCAAGCGTGTTCGGCTGGTCGAGCGATGTCAGAAGGTTGTCACGACACGTGTTCCAAGTGCCCACAACGTCGTCGCTCTCCGGGGACGGAGTAGGTGCTGCCATCTGGCCACTCTGAGCCATGGCTGCCACACCGTTCAGAACGGCGACTTGATGCTCCACCAACTGCTTCGCGTTCCAATCCTCGCATGGTGTAGCGGCCCCCCATTTGTCTGCGGGGACGCGCTGGACAACAGCGTCGAAGGCGTACACAGCCTGGGTGAAGGTACGAAGGTTCTTACTCATGGGGCTCTCCAAGAAAGGTACGGGCGGCCGGAAGCGGCACGGACAAACGTAGAGCCACGGCGATGCGTGATCGAGTCGAACGAGACATTCGCCGATGCCGCGTGCAAAACGACGAACGCCGGACCCGTGCGGGTCCGGCCTTCATTCAATCAATGCCACGATGGTGGGCCGAGTGCTCAGCCTGCGGTTTCGCCCCAGATCGCCAGGGTTTGGGCTGCCTGCAACCCGCCGGAGGACCGGCTGATAACCCGGTTGTCACCGTCGAGGTACACCACGAACGGGAAGGCGCTGCCGCCGTAGGCCCGAAGCGCAGAGCTGTCATCGTCGTCTCGCAGCGTCACGCCCGTCCAACCCTCAACGTTCAGCCATGTTTCGGGCGGGAAGTTGCCCTGGGCTGCCGAGGTGGACGTCGCAACCGAATAGATATCCATGCCGTCAGGGACGAGGCCGTCATCGACCAGGCCCTGCACGAGGGGAACCTCCGCCTGGCAGTGGTTGCACCAGTGGGCAAGGAAATACACGGCCTTGCTTCGTCCATCGGGGCCGATCTCAACAACGGAGTCATCGAAGCTCGTGCCTGTCAGCGTCGGAGCGACCGTGCCGACGACCGGGTCGTTCTCCGAGCTCGAGATCGAGACGCCCTGCGGCATCGGAGCGAGGAAGTCACCGGTGATTTCGACCGGCGCTGTCTGCGGAGCGTCGGAGATATCACTCTCGCGGCTGCTCGCAAGGAACGCCACACCAGCGATGCCGATGACAAAGATGCCGAGGATCGCCAGGATGAAGCCCCGGTTCCCCCCATTCGGGTTGTCGATTTGCGCAACCTTCTTGTTGACGTTCGTCCCAGTCATGAAGTGCCTTTCGGCCGCCAAAGCGGATCCGGTGAGAGTTTCGGAGAGATCGAGATCTGATTGTCAGAGCCCAATGCGCGGCTGCTCACTCAGCCGACCGGCTCAGTGAACCAGTGCGAAGCGAAAGTGCAGCGAAAAAGATGATGCCAGCGAAGCCGATGCCTGCCATCGTCGGGATCGTCATGAAACCAAACTCCTTGATCCAGATGCCCGAACATGGATTCGAAGGATCACAAAGAGCCTCGCCGAAGCCGCCAACGGCCTGCTCCACGCGGTGGAAGATCGAGACGGGCAGACCGAACACGGACAAAGCCACAGCGACCAGCGCGAACACACGCCGCTTCGTCGCCACCGCCAAAACGAGCAGCAAAGCCGCGGGATACATGAAGAAACGTTGCACCCAACACAGCCGGCAAGGGGCGTACCCCACGCTCTCGGAAAGGTACAGCGAGCCGAGTGTGCAGGTGACCGCAATCGCCGCCGCGATTTCCAAAGCGACGCTCTGCACTTGGGTGAGCACTCCCATCGTGGCCGAGCGCGCGAAAATCAGCCCAACCGTTGCCAGAACAACGAACGCTGCGAGACAGAGGGCGAGAAGCGCAAGAAAGAGCTCCATAGTTTGAACAGGCATGAGGTGTGCGATGGTAGTCCCATGACAGACACGGACGGGGCAGCGCCCACCACGTCGGACACCGACGCAACCACCATTGGAACCGAGCTGGCGGGCCAAGTCGCCCTCGTCACCGGATCCTCAAGCGGCATTGGCGAGGAGACAGCCCGGCGGCTGTCTGCCTTGGGCGCAAAGGTTGTGGTGAATTCTTCGAGCTCGGTCGAGGCAGGCGAGGCTGTCGCCGCGGCACTTCCTGGAGAAGCGCACTACATCCGAGCCGACATCTCCAATCCCGAAGAATCTGACCACCTGCTCGCCGAGACCATCGAGCGGTTCGGCAAGCTCGACATTCTGATCAACAACGCCGGGTGGACCACCGTGGTGCCGCACCACGATCTCGACGGTCTGACCGACGAGATCTTCGATAAGACCATGCAGATCAACGTGTACGGAACGTGGCGCCTCACCAAAGCCGCCATCCCCCACCTGCGCCGGTCATCCAACCCGAACGTCGTGACCATCACCTCCATCGCCGGCGTCCGACCCGTCGGCAGCTCGATGGCCTATTCGATGGCAAAGGCGGCACTCAACCAAATGACGGCGTTGCTCGCCAAGTCGCACGGCCCCGTCCGGTTCAACGCCGTGGCACCCGGACTCGTGGCCACGCCATGGACGGCGGATTGGGATGCGCAACACGAAGCGGTGGCGAAGATGGCCCCCATCCCCCGGTCGGCTACCCCAGCAGACTGTGCCGAGGCTGTATTGGCGTTCGTTCGCAACGGCTATATCTCCGGCCAGGTGCTTGTTGTCGACGGCGCCCTGACCCAGGTCACCTGAACCGCGCCAGCCCCCTCCTCCGTGGCACCGTTAAACGTCGCCCTGGCGACACTCTTCGGTGCCACCGTCGAGGGTGAGGCGGGGTTCGCTTTGCGCCTGACGCGCCGAAGCTGCTAGCCACAGTTGATGAGCGATACAACACCGCGCCGGCTTCCGGTGCCCACGCCAGAGACACAAGATTTCTGGGACGGAACCCAACGCGGCGAACTCCTGCTCCAACGCTGCGCCGAGTGCAGCGAGATCCATTTCCCGCCCCGGCCGTTCTGTCCCTCGTGTGGGCACCGCGAGGTTGAGTCTTTCGCTGCCAGCGGTCGAGGCACGCTGCACAGCTACGTGATCAATCACACGCCCAACCCTGCGTTCGACGGACCGTATGCCATTGCGGTGGTCAAGCTCGAGGAGGGACCGAAGATGATGACCAACATCGTGGAGTGCGAGCAGACGCCCGAAGCGTTGGAGCTCGACATGGCCGTGGAGGTCTCGTTCCTCGAAGCAAGCGACACGATCACTCTGGCGCTCTTCCGCCCAGCAGACGAGCCGATCAGGACCGCATCATGAGGTCGGACCAAGTGATCGTTGTTGGTGCCGCCGAGACCACCGAGATGGGCAAGACGCCACACATCAGCCAACTTGGCATGCACGCCGATGCGGCACTGAACGCGCTCGCTGATGCGGGCCTCACCATTCACGACATCGACGGCGTGGCCACCGCTGGCGAGCGGCCCACCGACATCGCGCACTACTTGGGCATCGTTCCCCGCTGGGTCGACGGCACCTCGGTGGGAGGCTGCTCGTTCATGCTGCATGTGCGCCACGCCGCAGCCGCGATCGCCGCCGGCCTCTGCACCACTGTGCTCATCACGCACGCCGAAAGCGGCCGCTCCCGAGTTGGCACCAGCAGAGGCGGGGGCGGCAACACCTCGAGCCTCGCCGCGCAATTCGAAGCGCCCTTCGGATCGATGGGCCCGCCCACGATGTTCACGCTTCCCGTTCTTCGCTACATGAAGGACCACGGGCTCACCCACGAACAGCTCGCCAATGTTGCGGTGGTACAGCGGGAATGGGCGGGAATGAACCCCCGCGCCACGTTCCAGAATCCGATCACCGTGGATGACGTGCTGGATTCACGCATGATCGCCTACCCGTTCCACCTGCTTGAATGTTGCCTCGTTACCGACGGCGGCGGCGCCTTGATCCTGACCTCGGCGGACCGGGCGGACAACTTCCCACAGAAGCCCGTCTACGTCCTTGGGCATGGCGAAAGTGTGGAGACTCCGATGGTGTCCCAGATGGAGGACTTCTCGTCCTCCCGAGCGTTCAAAGTGGCAGGCACCGGCGCGTTCGCGAGCGCCGAAATCACCCACGCCGACGTCGATCACCTGATGGTGTACGACGCCTTCGCCCACCTCCCGCTGTACGGCCTCGAAGACCTCGGCTTCTGCGGCCAAGGCGAAGCCGGTGACTTCGTGTGGGAGGGCAACACTCGACCAGGCGGAGCGTTACCCATGAACACCAACGGAGGAGGGCTCTCCTACATGCACTCTGGCATGTACGGGATGTACGCCTTGCAGGAGAGTGTGCGCCAAATGCGTGGCACCGCCGCAGCTCAGGTACCTGGCGCTGAGGTCTCCGTCGCTCTCGGCGTGGGTGGCATGTTTGCCGCGAGCGGCTGCGTCGTGTTCAGCAACCAGCGTCCTGGCTGACCCGCTAACGCTTGCTCAGGGCGAGGAGGGCAGCCATCGCGTCCTCGGCCCGATCGGCTGGCACGAACAGGTGGTCGTGGAAGTAGCCAGCAACCATGTTGCAGCTCAATCCTTGGTCCGCCATCGCATTCGACACCGCCGCGGTCAACCCGACCGCCTCGAGCGCCGAATGGACTCTGAGCGTGATCATCGCCGCGACATACTCATACCCGAGGCCGTGAGCATCGGCCGCCGAGCGTTCGAGCACCATCGTGACACCCTCGGTCTCGACAACCTGCACCACGGGGGTGAGGTCGTTCCGGGCCTCGGGAAGGGTCACGAACACGAACTCGCCCGGACGCTGCTCTGCCCGCAGCCCAGACAAGAGCTTCGAAAGATCGGTTTCACCAGCCATGGCCGAGAAGTTAGCGCCAACTACGGTCGGGGCATGCCGACTGAGACCATCCCCGCCGATTGGCTGGCCCAGGCCCGCGACATCTGCCTCACCCTTCCCGAAGCCACCGAGAAGGAGACGTGGGACCACCCCACGTTCCGGGTCAAGAACAAGATCTTCGCCGGCATCGGCAGCGGCGAGGGCTCGACGGAGTTTCGCCCTGAAGATGGTGACGGCAACGCCGTCGTCACCATGACGATGAAGTCGACACTGGAAGTCCAGGAGATGCTGCTCTCCCACGGGCACCCGTTCTTCAAACCCAAGTACGTGGGGCCCAGCGGTTGGATCGGCGTCGTCATCGACGATGAGACGGACTGGGACGAAGTCGAAGAATTCGTGATCGACAGCTATTGCGCTGTTGCACCGAAGAAGCTCGCCAAAGAACTCATGGACTCGTTCCCCGAAGCCGAACCCGTGCCCGATGCCACCTAGCCCAGCAGAGCGAGTCCGTTCATCGACTCAGAGCGCACCGGCCTGACGAAGCCGTTCAATGGCGTCGGCATCGAGACCCAACACTTCAGCCAGGACTTCGTCGGTGTGCTCACCGAGGCCGGGCGGTGCGTTGCGGTACTGGATGGGCGATTCGGAGAACTTGAGAGGATTGGCAACGCCTGGCGCGATGACACCGTCGGCCCGTTCGAGTTCGATTCGGCCGCCACGGTGTTGAATCTGGGGCTCCGCGAATGTGTCGGCCACCGAGTTGACGCTGGCTGCGGGCACACCCGCGGCCGGAAGCAAGCCAAGCCAGTGCGCCGTTGTGTTCGTTCGGGTGGCAGCGTTGATCTCCTCCACAAGCTCGAGCCGGTGCATAACCCGTTCACTGTTCTCGATGAAGCGGGAATCGCCCGGAAGATCTGACCGCCCGATGATCTGACACAGCTCGGCGAACTGACCGTTGTTTCCGACGGCGATGATGAACGGCCCGTCTGAGGCTTCGAACACTTGGTACGGCGCGAGGCTCGGGTGTGACCCGCCGGTCCGCTTCGGGGCGACGCCACCGACGAGGAAACTGGTTGCCTGATTGGCGAGCATTGCCGTCATGGTGTCCAGCAAAGCGACATCGATGTACTGCCCCTCACCCGTTACACCCCGCCGGAGCAGCGCTGCCAGTACGCCAACGGCGGTGTACATGCCGGTGCTGAGATCGGCAACGGCCACTCCGGCGCGGGTCGGGCCCGCTCCAGGCTCGCCATCGGCCGGACCCGTCACCGACATCAGCCCGCTCAGTGCTTGAGCGAGGTAGTCATACCCGGGCTCCTTCGCTCGAGGCCCGGTTTGGCCGAAACCGGTGATGGAGGCGTAGACAAGCCGCGGGTTGATGGCGGAGAGATCCTCGTATCCGAGTCCCTTCGCGGCGAGGCCGCCGACCTTGAAGTTTTCCACCACGACGTCGGCGGTCTTTGCCAGTTCATAGATGAGGGCCTTGCCTTCGGGGTGACCCATGTCGATCGTGACTGACCGCTTCCCGCGGTTCGCCGCCAAGTAGTACGACGACTCTTTCGTGCGGTTGCCGTCCGCATCGTTGAGCCAGAACGGGCCCCATTGGCGGGTGTCGTCACCGACGCCCGGTCGTTCGACTTTGATGACGTCGGCGCCGAGATCAGCAAGCAGCTGCGTGCACCATGGTCCGGCCAGGATTCGGCTCAGGTCTAAGACCCGGATGCCGTCGAGTGCGCCTGTCATTGGGGTTCTCCTTGTACAGCGGCGGTGGGTGCGTTGCTCATCGCTCTGCCTTTGTCGTGTTCACCGATGCGCGGGCAACGAGGCACCCGTTTCGGCTGGTATCGATCATGTCGACCTCGAACGATGCGCTCGTGGGCGAGGCGCGAACGAGGCGGGCCGCGATCTCTGCCGGCCCATCGCCGACTTGAGCGAGGTAGCGCAGATGCAGATCAACCCCAGCGTGTCGCTGGCCATCCTGTCGTTCGCCCGCTAAATGTTCGGCCGCTGCAACCATGGCAATCGCAGTCGCTCCGCCGTTGATCGTGCCGAAACTGTTGTTCACGTAGTCGTTCTTGGCGAGGCGGAGCACAGGGCCACCATCAACGGGCTCGAGACCGATCGCTTGGCGCAGCGGCATGTCGAGGCTTGGCGCCGAGGTCCCGAAGGCCGTGCGCCCTCCGACCGTCCGCTTGCGAAGGACAGTGGAGCCGGCAGCGGCGGCGGGGATCCGGGTGAACGTCGTGGTGGCCCGACCGATGGGCGTTCGCTCTGACGACACCGCGCGTCCGTCCCCGACGCGATCGTGGATCGCTGATTCGACCGTGACCATTCGGCTGCCGACTCGCACGGCTCGGCTCACCGCAAGGAACCCCGTGGTGTTCAAACGTTCCATCTGGATCGATAGATCCAGCGTTGCGGCCCAATCACCTTGGGCGGAGGCCATCGTGACCGTTGCGGCAGCGATGTCGATCAATCCCGCGATCGCCCCAAGGTCTAGGCCTCCGTTGGGGCCGCAAAGATGGGCCGCCACGGAGGCGTGCGTGTGGAGCGTTGTCTCATCGATCCATTCACTCTCGGCGCCAAGATCGTTGAGAATGTGATGCGCCGGCGGGTAGTCAGCCATTCAGCCGGGCTGTCCGTGAACGACGGGTCGACCGAGCGCGGCGCCATGGAATCTCAGATCTACGCAGGCGTCTCTGAGCGGAGCGAAAGGGGGTTCGGCCGTCACGGCCGAAAGACTACGCGGCGTTGACGGGCGAGGCGGAACTGACGAGGGGCTGATCTGTAGCGGCGGCCGTTCCAGACGGGGCGGCTGCGGCTCGAGCGCCCGATGTGAGCTTGTCGTTCAGCTCACAGATCTTGACGCTGGCGGTCTTCGTGCAGAGCGATGGGACGACCGCATGCACTGCGGCTGCCGCGGCAGCACCTGCCAAACATCGGGCGAATCCCATGGCGACTTTGAAGTGTTCGCCGTAGGTCTCGCCGACTGATGCGGGGTGTTCGGTGAAGGGCTTGGTGAGTGCTGACGCCATCTCTTGATTGTAGAGATGTGACCAAACGCACTCATTGCGTTGTTTGTGCAACTCCTCGCTGAATGAGCACAAAACTTGTTGACATTCTACAGTTGGTGCACGAACGTTCTATTGTGGATGAAGTTGATCGGGAAATTGTGCGTTTGCTCCAGGCCGACGCATCGCTCAGCGCCCGTGAATTGGGCGACCTTGTTGGCCTCACCGCCACGCCGTGTTGGCGGAGGATCAAAGCGCTGGAAGACCAAGGGGTACTCACCGCACGAGTCGCGCTCGTCAGCCCCACCGCCATCGGCCTGGACGTCACCGCCCTCGTGCACATTCGCACCAATGACCACTCAAGTGATTGGCTCGACCGCTTTCAAGAAGCCGTTCAACAGTTCCCCGAGATCATCGAGGCATACCGAGCCAGCGGCGAGATCGACTACATGCTCAAAGTGATCGTGCCGAGCATCAGCACGTACGACGAGTTCTACAAGCGATTCATCCAAGCAATCGACCTCTACGACGTGCGCACCATCTTCGTGATGGAAGAGATGAAGCACACGACGGCTCTCCCCCTCCACTACCTGGCTTAGACGGGGAGGTTGCCGGTGGCAGCCTTGGTGGTGCCGTGGTCCTTATACGCAGCGATGGTGCGCTGAGCGATGCGCATCTGATGCACCTCATCGGCGCCATCGGCGAAACGGGCCCAACGAGCGTGCTGAGACATGTGGGCCAACGGCGTATCGGTGGAGTAGCCAAGGGCGCCATGCACCTGGATCGCCCGATCGATGATCCGGCCCAGCGAGTTGGCCACAAAGTGTTTCGCCATGGAGACCTCGCTCTTGAAGTCCTCGCCGGCATCGATCTTCGAGGCGGCGTGCAGCACCATCAACTTCGATTGGTACAGCTCCATCGTGGAGTCGGCGATCATCCACTGAATACCCTGCTTTTCGGCCAGGATCGATCCGTGGCTGTACCGATCGAGCGATCGGGCAACCATCATGTCGAGTGCGGTCTCGGCCTGAGCGATCCACCGCATGCAGTGGGCGAGGCGTGCCGGTCCGAGCCGGTACTGACCGAGCAGGTGGCCCTGTCCTCGGCCGCCAAGCATCTGCGATTCATGGACGCGAAGGTCCTCAATCAGGATCTCAGAGTGGCCGGTCGACCCGTGCATGGTCTCGATCTGGCGGACCTCGTTCCAACCCTCTTGGGGCAGGTCGATGATGAAGGCCGTGTTCGCCGCCTGAGGCAGATCAGGATCGTCCTCGGTGCGGGCGATGAGGATGGCGAACTGGGCTCGATTGGCATTCGAGATGAACCACTTGTGGCCATTGAGAACCCACTCTTCTCCGTCCTGGTAGCCGTTGGTTCGGATGAGGGTGGGGTCAGAACCGGCGACTTCGGGCTCGGTCATGGCAAAGCACGACCATGCTCGTCCCTCGCATAACGGCTTCAGGTACTTCTCGCTCTGCTCGGGCGTGGCCCAATGCAACAGCGTGTGCATGTTGCCCTCGTCGGGCGCCTGACAATTGAAGACCCACGGGCCGAGCCGGGTCTTCGCCGCCTCCGCCTGCACCATGGCGAGCGCCACGTGGCCGAGACCCATGCCGCCCCACTCTTCGGGCATGTGCGGCATCCAGAGCCCCTCAGCATGGGCCTTTTTCCGAAGGCCCTTCAGCGCCTCGACGTAGGCCGCTCGATCCGTCCCGTCGAGCTTCTCCGCGGCGATGCGTTCGGACTCTGGGATGATGATTTCTTCCACGAAGGTGCGGACCCGCATGCGGATCTCCTCGTGTTCCGGTGAGAGCGTGAAGTCGATGGCCATGCTGTGAATCCCCTACGGTCCGACGGTCGGCGGCACTCGCTGCCGGCACGATCCAACCACACTCGCAGGACCCGCAGCATGCCGACCAATCCCCTCTCGCCCCTCGAAGCCTTCGACCTCACCGGGAAGGTCGCGGTCATCACCGGCGGCAGCCGTGGTCTCGGAAGAGCAATGGCCGAGGCCTATTCAGCACAAGGCGCCACTGTGGTGATCGCCAGCCGCAAAGCCGAAGCGTGCGAAATGGCTGCTGTCGGCATCAGCGAAAAGACGGGCAACACCGTGGTCGGCCTCGGTTGCCACGTTGGAGACTGGGGCCAGTGCACCGCTCTGGTCAACAACATCATCAAACGGCTCGGTCGCATCGATGTCTTCGTGAACAACGCCGGCATGTCTCCCCTGTACGAATCGCTCGGCGGTGTGAGTGAGGCACTCTTCGACAAGGTGATCGACGTGAACCTCAAGGGCCCGTTCCGTCTCTCGGCGCTCGTCGCTGAGCACATGGTCGAGAGCCGGACAGACGAGGAGCCGAGCGGCTCGATCATCAGCGTCAGCAGCGTTGCGTCGACCCAGCCTTCGGGCGGCGAGATCCCCTACGGCGCAGCCAAGGCAGGACTCAACACGATGATGATGGGCCTCGCTCACATGTTTGGCCCGAAGGTTCGAGCGAACGTGATCATGCCCGGCCCCTTCCTCACCGATATCTCCAAAGCGTGGGATATGGATGCGTTCAACGAAAACGCCAAGCGAACGATTCCGTTACGCCGAGGAGGCGAGGCTGATGAGATCGTGGGTGCCGCCCTCTACCTGGCGAGTGACGCCTCGAGCTACACAACGGGCAGTGTCATCAAGGTCGACGGCGCCATGACCTGGGCGGCAGGCTGACATGCCGAACTCCGAGGTGTCTAGGCCGAGGCCGACGGGTGTAACTCGACCGGATAGCCGGCCTTGATGACCTCGACGGTCGCCGCCGGAGTCAGCACCTCAACGCGGCGCTGCGGAGTCTCGACCACCGGCCCGTAGCCAGCGAAACTCCATTCCCGGATGCCGTCGTCAACGACAAGGTACGCCTCGCCGTCGAAGCGGATCATTGCACCGGTCGGAAGCTCGTTGACCTTCGCGGAACGGCGCACCGTGCCCGCCTCACGAAGATTGCGGTCGATCTGAGCAGTCATGTCATCGGCCTGAACAGCACCGTTCCACGTTTCGCGGAAGCTCTCGAGCGCTTTGCGGCGACAGCGATTGCAGGGGCGGAAGCCAGCAGCGAGCGCCGTCGCTTCGTCCAGGAAGAAGAGCCGCTCGTAGCGGCCGTCGTCCTTCTTCCACTTCTCATCCATATCGCAGATGATCCAGGACTCGCCGTAGTCACGGTTGCCCGTCCACGTCGCTGCCCGATGTCGGAGAATCTGGTGTCCCTCTCCGTAGGGATCGATCTGGTTGCTGCGGCGCATCCAAACAGTCTGCCTCAGTTTGTGCGTTGAACTTCGCTGATTTCACCGGATCGCAGCTTTCGTCGCGTTGCAGCCGACGCACAAGGGCGTTGGGCTCGTTGCCGAAGGAAAAGTTGCAGGTCTCCCAATCGTCGTGCCACGACAGCGATCGGGCCTCTGTCACGCGGCACACACAACCAACCGAAATTGCAGCGGCTACAGCACGGTGATGGTGCCAGCGGTGCCGTCCACCTCAACCTCCATGCCCGTCACCAGCTTCTCCGTGGCCCCCTCCACCGCCACCACACACGGGATACCAAGCTCTCGAGCGACGATCACAGCGTGAGACATCAACGCGCCCACGTTCACCACCACCGCCGCAGCGGGCAGGAACAGCGGCGTCCATGACGGATCGGTGAGCGGCGCTACGAGTACTTCATCGGGCTCGAAGTCGTGGGCGTCCGCCGGATCAAGAATCACGCGAACCTTGCCACGAGCAACGCCGCTACAACCAGCGCTGCCATTCAACACCTCGCCCTTGCTGGCCACAACCGCAGCAGCAACATGCTGAGCTTCCAGACCCTCGATCGTGAGCACCTCAGACTGGTTCGCAATGAAGAATGGTGGTTCCACCGCCGTGAAGCGGGCGTGGAGCGCCGAGCGCTCAGCAATCGTGGCCGCCATCGACGACGGGTCCTTCAGGTACTGAGGGAGTTCAGTCTTTGGAGAGAGAAGCGCGACGGCCACCGGGTCGGCAGTGCCGCCCCGCTCGGCGCCGCGACGGACCAACTCCCGAAACACCTGCTTGACGGGGAGCATGACACGCACGGCTCGATCTCTCGTGGCCTCGCGGGCCTGTGACCAGAACGGCACGGCCTTCACGGCCTTGTCAAAGTTCGCCTTGTCCATGAAGTTCAGGTGCGGGCGGACCTTCTCGATCGCTGCCTCACGGTTTGAATCGTTGTTTCCCAGCCTTGTGGAGGGAGACAGATCGTGATCGGCCATGCGCATCGTGTCGATGGCCAGCAAGGCCAACTCGGGAGTGTTGTCCCAGGTACGACTGGAAATCTCCCAGTCGTTCGGGCCCCGTTGCCCATGATCGGCAATGAAGGACGCGAACGACGCTTGGAAGCCCTCCGCAGAAGGCAGTTCAGCGATGCGGGCCAGTAACCCCTCAACCCCAGCGTCGAATGCGGCGCCTAACTCGGGCGAATCCCGGACGTGCTTCGCGATCGTGTAGAGATCCTGTGAATACTGCGCAGACCGGACCCCTCCGGCGGCACCCACCAAGTGCGTGACCAGGCCCGGTTCGCCAGCCGCTGCACTGGCGTCGGCGAGAATGCCCGACACGATGGCGGCGATTGCGGTGGTCTTCATGTGATTCGCGAACACGGGTTCAAAGGCCGCTGGGAACGAATACATGAAGCTCAGCAACTCCTCATCCGAAGCGTCAAGCGAGGGACGTTGGGCCTCGAAGGCCGCCGTGCGAGTGAAACTGTCCGCAACAATCGGAGGGAGCTCTTTCGTACCAAGCGCACCAAGCACCGTCTTCAGGATGCGGAGCGACGACCCGATCGATTTGTCTCCCTTACGAGGCGCGTACGGCGGCGGATCACCCTCGCCGAAGAACGAAACATCGATCGCCTCCGCTGAAGAACCCGGAGCGCGCACTCCCATCATCCGCAGGTAGGACAGGTTCAAGTAGGCGTAGCCGCCGTACAGGCCGATGATGACTGGGTCCGTGGTCGTGAAGTCATCCTTGGACTTGATGCCCAATTCCTCGTAGGCAACGCGCCACGCTCGCTCAGCGGGGATGATGCCGAGCTCGTAGCCGAGGGCCGTGAGCACTTCCGGGAACACCTCGCCGATGTTGCCCCGCGTGTTGATCGGCCAACGATCGTCGATCCTGCCCTCGATGATCCAGGGGGTTCCCATTGTGCATGCTCCTTGTGCTCGCGTGATCTGCCACCTGGCTCTCCCTGAGGCGGCCGAGCCACTCTTACACAGGCCGCCCACGAGCACCGGGGTGTGCGTCCGAGAAACGGTCGACAGACCGCAGCGCGGGGAAGAACACCCAGAAACCGGCAACGACCGCCAAGGTGCCAACGCCACCAAACATCACTGCCCCCACCAGGCCAAACATCGCCGCTGTAACCCCACTCTCGAAAGCACCAAGTTCGTTGCTCGCCCCGATGAACACACTCTCCATCGCCAACACCCGGCCCCGCATGTTCTCTGGCGTCGCAAGAGGGACAAGCGTTGAGCGGATGAACACGCTGACGCTGTCTGACCCGCCAAGCACCAGCAACGCCACGAACGCCACCCCGAAGTTTCGGGTCAGGCCCAACGCGATCGTCGCGAGCCCAAAGATGCCCACCGCCACCATCAAAACCGGCCCAACACGCCGGGTGAGCGGGCGAACAGCAAGGGTGAGTGAAACGCCGAGCGCTCCGATTCCGGTTGCGGCCTTCAGCCACCCGAACCCGATCGCTCCCACACCCAGGCGCTTCTCCGCGATGGCGGGCAACAGCGCCACCGCCCCGCCCAAAAGCACGGCGAACAGATCCAGAAGGATCGCACCGCCCACGATCGGCGTCGTGCGGACAAACCGCAACCCCTCCGCGGCGTCTCTCATCGCCTGCCGGGGGCCCGCCCCATTCGAGACGAGCCGCTCCACTCCAGAGGGAGGCAAGGTGAGCAGCATCGCGACCGACAACGCGAAGAACCCCGCCAACACCAGAAAGGGAGCGGGCAACGACCAGGCGTAGAGGAAGCTGAACAAGATCGGGCCGCCGATCGCCCCTGCCTGCCACGCCCCAGAACTGAGGGCCACCACGCGTTCGCGCACGTCTCGGGGCGCCATGTCGATCGGAAGCGCCCGAGAAGCGGGCGACTGAAAGGCTCTCACCACGCCGTAGCCGAACATGATGAGATAAATCGGCCACATCTGCGTTGAGCCAGTTCGCACAAACAGCCAGAGCGTGAACGACACCGCGACGAACCCGACCGAACCAATCGCCGTGAGACGGCGCCGGTCAAAGCGGTCGGCGATCGTGCCCGAGAACGGAGCGAGGATGAAGGTCGGAAAGAACTCGGCCAGACCGATCAGCCCGAGGCTCAGCTCATCCTGAGTCACCGCCCAGACATGCAAACCAACAACGGCGATAAGACCGCCGTTCGCTGATCGTTCGATGAGCCGGCTCGCGAGGAGCGCCCAGATTCTTGCTGGCAGCGGCGCTTGAGCGGTCACCCGTTCTCAATCAGAGGGCGCGCTGATCAGGGTGTTGCGCATCGTGCCGATGCCCTCGATCGTGCTCTCCAGAACTTGGCCAGGAGCGAGGAATCGCCGCGGGTCCCTCGCCACGCCCACGCCCGACGGGGTCCCCGTAAAGATCACGTCGCCAGGCTGCAACGTGAGCACCGAGGACAGATGGGCGACCAGGTTTGGGATGTCAAAGACAAGGTCGTTCGTGCGGCTGCCCTGCACCGTTTCGCCATCAAGCACACAGCTGATCGCGAGATCTGCCGGATCGGCGAACTCGTCGAGCGTCACGAGCAGCGGCCCCATCGGCCCGTAGCCACGCCGGGACTTGCCCAGCGAGAATTGGGCGCCCCCGGAACGTTGCAGCACGCGGTCAGAAATGTCCTGACCAATCGTGAATCCCGCGATGTGATCCCACGCATCGGCCTCAGACACATGATCGGCCTGCGCACCGATCACCACGACAAGCTCAACCTCCCAATCGGCGGTCTCCACGTCGATCACGATGTTGTCGAACGGCCCCGTCAGGCTCGACGGGTACTTCGTGAAGGTTGCGGGAGTGGTGGGCAGCGTCGAGCCAGTCTCGGCGGCATGCGCCTTGTAGTTCAGGCCGATGGCGAAGACCTGGCGGGGAAGGCCGACCGGGTTCTCGAACAGCGATGCGTCGAGGGGGCCCGCTTGGGCGAAATCCGCTTCGCTCGCCCAAGCTCGAAAGGCCGCCCAATCGGCAAGAACAGCTTGCGGATCCGGACCGAAGCGCCCGTCTGATGCCTCGGCGACGTCGATGCCCAGTCGTTCCGGCGCGTCAGAATCACCACCGCTGACCACGATCGTTGCCCGGCCATCAACATTCGCAAGCTTCATGCCGCTTGTGTACTAGAGGACGAGCTCGCCGTACATCTCCCCGAGCGAATCGGAGATCAGTTCCAAGCGTTCGATATCCGGCCCCGGAAATTCATCGACGATCCGCCCTCGAGCAAGAGCTCCACGCCCTCAGTGATGAGCGGCTCCTGCAACGACGGGAAATTCAACTAGGACAACAGCTCGCGGACGCGGTCCTTCGGACGACCGACAACGGCCTTGTCTTTGGTCATCACGACCGGTCGCTGCAGCAGCTGCTTGTGTTTCACGAGGATGGCAACAACCTGATCAACGGTCTGCACATCTTCCTCGGCCAATGCAAGCTTCTTGAACTTCGCGTCGCGGCGGACAAGGGCCGTCGGCTCATCTTCAAGCTTGGCGATCAGCTCCCGCAACGCCGCCTCGTCGGGCGGGTCCTGGATGTAGTTCACCGTGTCGAACTCGACACCAAGTTCTTCTGCAATGCGCACGGCATTGACCGAAGAGTTTCAATGTTTGTTGTGAAAGATCGTGACATCAGCCATCGGGCAACTGTAGCTGATGAGCGCTCCCCGCTCGGTCCGATGTTCCCTGCTGACCAACAATTCCTTCCACATCGGGAAAGATGGACGGCGTGCCTGGACAGAAACCTCATATGGGAATCGCAACAGCGTCCATTGCACCGTCGGAGGTGACGAACGAACCGTCAAACGGCGGCTCCACCACCGTCGCTTTCGAAGCAATGTTCGACGCCACCTACACCTCACTCGTTGCCTACGCTCGTCGCCGAACCTCGGACCCCGCCTCCGCCGACGACATCGTGGCCGAAACCTACGCCGTTGCCTGGCGACGGTTCGACGACCTGGCCGACCGGGGCAACGCACTCCCCTGGCTCTACACCGTGGCAGGCAACGTGCTTCGCAACAGCTCACGGTCCTCAGCTCGCCGGCTCCAGTTGGTCGACAAGATCGAATCGCAACCGGCTGCCAGAGGCCCAGTCGACCCGGCTGCGGTCGCAGCCAGCGAACTGCGAGCAGCACTCAACAGGCTCAGCGACGACGACGCCGAAGTCCTCCGCCTCGTCGCTTGGGAAGGCCTCACTCACGCCGAAGCCGCCAAGACGCTCGACTGCACGGTCAACGCCGTCGCCCTCCGAATCCGCCGAGCACGCCAGCGTCTCGAAACCGAACTCACTACCGCACAGACCTCGCCAGGAGACAGAAGATGACCACAAACGATCACGACGCTGCCCAGGACACGCGCTTCCTCGAGGCACTCGCCGCAGCCAACCCCGTCCATGCGGACTCATCAATTGCAGATCTGCCCCAATCGAATGAACCACAAGCCCGAAACGTCCTCGCCGCGGCGATGCGTTCCTCACTGGCCTCAACCGACGCCACCACCACTCTGGAGAACACCATGAACAGCCCCCAGCCCACCTCGCCGTTCGCTGCGCCCCCCGCAGCCGCAGAACCCGGAACTCGTGCCAGGCTCACCGCACAAAACGCAGCGCCGAAGAAACGCCGGTGGCCGCTACTCGTTGGTGTCGCCGCAGCAAGCGCCGCGCTCCTCGGCGGAGCGCTCGTCCTCCTGCCAGAAAACACTCAGCCCGCCATCGCCCTTGTCCACGAGGCTGCGAGCCGCACTTCCGACGCCAACACCGGCCGCATCGTCGCCACGTTCAGCGCACAGGGTTCGGCCGAAGGCGAGGAAGGGTCGTTGGTCGGCCAGGTCACCTCCGTGTTCGACGGCGAGGACTTCTCCCTCACGCTCGACATCGACGAATCCTCTGGAGAAGCGGCCGGAATCGGCGACGAAATCCCGTTCAGCGAAGCCCGCCTCGTTGACGAGGTCATCTACATCAACCAGGGCGAAGGCGACTGGGTCGGCATCGAAGCACCCGCCTTCTTGGGCACCGAAGTGGCCGACATGGTTGATCCCCGCATCGTGCTCAGCACCGTGCAGGAACTCGTGGAGACCGAAGAGGTCGGATCCGTCACCATTGACGGCGTCGAAACCACCCACTATCGCAGCATCACCGACATCGGTGACCAGTCCCTCGCCGACTCCGGGTGGGCTGCAGGACTCGCCTCGCAGGGCGGCATCGATGCCGACGGACTCGTCACCGTTGACCTGTTCGTCGACGACGAGGGTCGGATGCGCCAGCTGAACATCGTGGGTGACCTCAGCGAAGAGGGCGAAGGCGAAGCGAGCTTCATCCTCGAAACCCAGTTCCTTGACCTTGGCGCCGACCTCGACGTTTCCGCTCCTGAAGGCGCAGAAGTCACCTCGCTGTTCGACGGCCTCGCCGAGATTCAGGCCGAGATCGAAGGCGAGCTCGACAACTAGCACCTCAGCAAGAAAGCAGTAGCGCTACATCGCTGAATTCAGGATCTCGGCTGCAGCCTTGAGATCTGCGGCGGTGAGCGTGCACACCTCGTCTCGGCTCAGGAAGCGGGCTCGCCCGCTTCCTGAGAGCCGGAGCGCCTGACGATTGATGGCCTGCTCGAACAACGAGCGGGCCGATCGTGCGTTCGCGAAGCTCTCATCCCGCGTGATGGTTTCGAGGATCAGCGTGAGCCGAAGGCGGGCTTCGTCCTCCAGCCGGTAATCGGCCTCGCCCGCCATCCGGTCGAAGATCTCGACGAGCTCGTTGACCGAGTAGTCCGGGAACCGAATCTCTCGGGCGAAGCGGCTGCGGAGGCCGGGATTCGATCGCAGGAACGCCTCCATTTGCTTCGGATAGCCGGCCACGATCACTACGAGCTCGTCCCGGTGATCTTCCATCCGCTTCAGCAGCGTTTCGATCGCTTCGGCCCCGAAGTCGTGGCCGCCGGTCTTGCCCATTCCCGGAGGTGAGAGTGCGTAGGCCTCATCGATGAATAGGACGCCGCCAAGCGCCTGTTTGACCGCCTTGTTCGTCTTCACTGCGGTGTGGCCGACGTACTGGCCAACCAATCCCGAACGGTCGACCTCGACGAGGTGGCCCTTCTGGAGCAGGCCGATCGACTGGTACATCTCGGCGAGGAGCCGGGCGACAGTCGTCTTGCCGGTGCCGGGGTCGCCCATAAAGACGAGGTGCTGGCTGGTTGGCACTGCGGCGAGCCCGTGGTCCTTGCGTCGAGCCTGGATACTGAGGAAGGCGACTTGGGTTTCGACTTGTTCCTTCACCGAGTCAAGGCCCACGAGTTTGTCAAGATCTGCTTGGACTTCGGACAGGGGGCGGGCGGCCTTGTCGGGAATCAGCCGGTCGCCCAACGCTTGGGTCATCGGGCTCTCGGACGCCGCGCGTCGGGCGGTGTCGCCCGCTTCCTTGAGTTTCTTCGATAGCCGCTCGCGTGGGGTACTCACCGCAGAGACGGTAGTGCCCCCGCAGCGCCGAACACGGCACCGCCCACCAGCGGTAACTGGAGCCTGCCGGGTGTCTGGCACCAGTCTTGCCACAGATGTGGGGCACCGAAGAGGCCGGTGTCCAGCCACACCCCATCCATCCCACTGTGGCAACTCTGGTGCCAGACACCCGATAGTCAACAGATTGGCCGGCTCGCTCGGCGTTGGCTTTACGTTCTGTGTGCATGAGGCGGGACTGGGGCCCGCGGATTGTGCACAGAAGGAACGGGCGTGAGCGATGATTCCCTATTAGAACGTCGGCATGGACTTCACGCCGAACCCGGATCATGAAGCAATAGCGGAAGGCGTCGATCGGGTGTGCGCCGATTTCGACGACACCTACTGGTCCGAACGAGACGAAAACCACGAATTTCCCTGGGCCTTCTACAACAAAATGGCCGAAGGCGGCTGGGTCGGCATCGCGATCCCCGAACAGTACGGCGGCGGCGGACAAGGCATCAGCGAAGGCGCCATCGTCCTCAACCGGGTCGCCGCTTCAGGCGCAGCCATGAACGGTTCCACCGCCCTGCACCTCACGATGTTCGGCCTCGAACCCGTCGTGAAGTTCGGCAACGAACAGCTCAAAGACACGTTCCTGCCCAGAGCCGCTGCGGGAGAGCTGCATGTTGCGTTCGGGGTGACCGAACCCGATGCAGGCACGGACACGCGCGGCATCTCGACTCGGGCCGTCGAGGACGGCATGGGCGGCTGGGTCATCAACGGCCGCAAAATTTGGACGTCGAAAGCTCTCGAATCCGAGGTGTGTTTGCTGCTCACGAGGACCGACGGCGAACCAGGCGACGGACTCAACGGCCTCACGCTCTTCCTCGTCGACCTCGATCCCGAACACGTCGACATCGCTGCGATTCCGAAGGCGGGACGCAACGCTGTCGCGTCGTGCGAGGTGGCCTACGACGACCTTCCCGTTCCCGCATGGCGGATGGTTGGCGAGCGAGGGAGGGGCTTCCACCACATCCTTCACGGCTTGAACGCCGAGCGGATCCTGTTGGCCTCGATGGCGTGTGGCATCGGTGAAGCCGCCCTCCGTCGGGCGGTCGGCTATGCAAACGAGCGCGAAGTGTTCGGCCGCCTCATCGGAGCGAACCAGGCGATTGCCCACCCTCTCGCGAAGGCGCATATGGACCTGACCGCCGCGATGTCACTCGCCCGCGAGGCCGCGTGGCGCTTCGATCACGGCATGGAGTGCGGCGAGCTGGCAAACACCGCCAAGTACCTCGCCGCCGAGGCGAGCTACTTCGCTGCGGACCAGGCCATGCAAACCCACGGCGGCTTGGGGTACGCCACCGAGTACCACGTTGAGCGGTACTGGCGAGAGGCCCGCATCCAACGGCTCGCTCCCGTCAGCCAAGAAATGACGCTGAACTTCATCGCCCAGAACGTGTTGGGGCTCCCCCGCTCCTACTGAGCGGCGCCACTCCTCCTGGACCACGTGGGTGGCGATCTTCAGCGCTTCGCCACCGTCACCCGATAGTGGTAGCGCTTGCTGATGCTCCCGCCGTAGGACTCATCGATCAGCGCCCCGATACAACCAAGCAACCCCTCTCGATACTGAGGTTCGAGCGCCAGATGACCGGAATAGGTCTGAAGGACATCGAGATACTCAGCCGTCGTTGTCGTGACGAGTTGATCGAAGCGCTCCACTGCGACTGCGGAGAAGCCAGCGGCGGTGAGCTCACCCGTCTCATCGATGAGATCCTCGGCGCGGGCGAGCGAGCCTGCTTGGTGCGCTGCCCGGTCCCACCGTTGATAGCACTGCTGCACGTCGGCGAAGAAGCCGCAAGAGCCTCCCTCAACGTGCTTGGTATCAACCACGATGAGGGCGCCGCCCGGCCGGAGCAGGCCTCGCATTCGCTCGGCCCGGGTTTCGGGGTCGAGCCAGTGGAACGCTGTGAAGGCAACAATGGCGTCGAAACGCTCCGAGCCAAGGTCGATCTGCTCGATGTCTCCCGCCTCGACAGCAACGTTGGGGTAGGAGGCGAGCTCTCTTCGTGCCACGGCGGCCAACGTTGCACCCAATTCGATGGCTCGCACCGCCGCGACCATGGGTGCGAAGGAGCGGGTTGCCTGGCCCGTACCGCAGCCGATCTCGAGAACGCTCGATGCGTCCGTCAGCCAGCCGGCTTCGCCCAAGAAGGCGAACAGCGCCTTCGGGTACGTCGGTCGCGCCCGCGCGTATCGCTCAGCCTCAGCGTCGAACGTCTCGCGAAGCGAGCGCCGGGCCTCGTCTGAGGAGGGGTCAGTCATGCCCACATCGTCGCACACGACTAGCGTCGCCCCGTATGACGGCACAACTGGCCAAGAACGCAATCGACCTCGGCATCGTGGTGGCAGACAGCGACACCGCTCTCGCCTTCTACCGGGACCTCATCGGCATGGAACACGTCGGCGACATTCCGATGCCCATCGGCGGCGGGGGCACGATGCACCGTCTCATGTGCGGCGATTCCCTCATCAAACTCGTGAAACTGAACGAGGTGCCTCCCCGCCACGACAGGGGCGGCATCGACAACGGCCAGGGCTTCCGCTACCTGACGCTGATCGTCAGCAACCTCACCGACATCATGGCCGCCTGCGAAGCGCAAGCTGTCGAGATCAAGGTGCCGATCACCGAAGTTCGCGAGGGTGTCACCATCGGCATCGTCGCGGACCCCGACGGAAACTGGGTTGAGTTCGTCCAGAACGGATAGCAGTGCGGACCTAGGCCACCGTCTTTTGGAACTTTGATATCAGCCACGGGCCAGCAAGGACGGGTTCATATTTTGGCTGTTCGCCGGGTTCAAGGCACGTGGGCAGGCACTCGACGTTCGCGTCCCAGTTCGCCATGTGGAAGAACGCCATCGACTGACGGGGCGCAGAATCCGCCATCGTCACGCGGTGGACAGTGGACCTCCAGCGATCATTTGTCCACTGGGCGATGGAGTCACCCAGGTTCACAACGAAGGTGCCCGGCTCATCGTCGATCGCCATCCAGCTTCCATCGGCCTTCTGCACTTCGAGCCCCGGGACGCCGTCGGTACGCAGAATCGTGAGCGTGCCGTAGTCGGTGTGCGCCCCGGCCCGCAACGCTCCCGGCGGAGGCTCATGCCCAAGCTGTGGGTAGTTCAGCGCCCGCATCGCACTGGTGGCCCGATCGATCATGGGTGCGAAGTGGTCTGATGGAAGCTCCAACGCCGTGGCCATGATCGACAGCAGCGACCCGGACACAACAGAGAGCGCCTGGAAGTAGGCGGACCAGCTTGAGCGGAGCGTTGCGGGTTCCTCGGGCCAAAGCGAGGGCGACCGCAGCCACGCCTCCTCTGGAGACGACGACGTTGGTATCGAACCAAGCGCATCAGGACCGACCGAAAACGACTCTTTCTGATCTGGCGCTCCCGCGTCGTCGTGCGAGGCAGCGAGGGTCTCATAGGCAAACGGTGAAAAGCCGTACGGGTAACCAGGTTCGGGGAACGACACCCGAGCCTTTTGTTCATCTGACAACGAAAAGAACGCGGCGGCGTCAACCCATGCCGCCTCGCGAACGTGGTCGTCGATACAACTGAACGGAATTCGGAAGAAGCCAAGTGTCCGGCAAATGCGATCCATCGCCTCCGCCTGACTTTCGAGCGGGGCGCTTGGGTCAATCAGTTCGAGCGAGGCAGCCACCCGGACACGCTAGAGCCCCGTAGTAAACTGGTCGAGTGTTCCTGACCTCTGACCCACATTTCGGGCACGCGAATATCATCCGCTACTGCGAGCGCCCCTACGCCAACGTGGACGAGATGAACGAAGCGTTAGCTGCCAACTGGAACCAGGTCGTGGCTCCCACGGACGAGGTCCTCATTCTCGGCGACCTCACCATGAGCTGGAGCGTGCAGCGGCTCGCTGCGTTCCTCGCCGGGCTCAACGGGTCCATCACCGTCGTTCCCGGCAACCACGATGCCTTTTGGCCAGGCCGCATCAAGGCGGGCGGCGCCAACGCGTCCCGCGTGCATGACGCCACACAAATCCTGGCCGATGCGGGCATTCACGTCGACGCTGACCCGGCGCCGCTCCAGATCGGTTCGCTCAGCGCGGCCCTTCACCACTTCCCCTACCGGGGCGATTCCGGTGATCACGATGACCGTTACGTGGATCATCGCCCCATCGACGACGGAGGCTGGCTGATCCACGGGCACGTGCACGAGCAGTGGCGTCAGCGCGGGCGAATGATCAACGTGGGTGTGGACGCGTGGGCCCAGACACCGGTGCATATCGACACGATCGCCAAGCTCATGCAGACCGGTCCGCGTGAACTGGAACCGCTGCCTCAGGCTTGAGCGTCAGCCCGGCGAAGGCCCGAGCAGGTCCCATGGGTTTCCGGCGATGTCTTCAAAGACGACCATCCGCCCCCACGCCTCGTCTCGCACCCCGCCTCTGAATGTCACGCCAGCGTCGATCAACCGTTGGTGGTGCTGTGCGAAGTCGTCAACTCTGAGGAAGAACCCGATCCGGCCCGCCATCTGGGTGCCGACCGCTGCCTGTTGCACCTTGCCGTCGGCCCGGGCGAGCAAGAGCCCCGTCTCCTTGCCTGGGGGCCGAACCACCACCCACCGTTTTGGCCGTCCATCGTTGGTGAGCGCCGGCGTGTCCTCGCTCAGTTCAAACCCCAGGACGTCAACGAAGAAGCCAATGGCGGTGTCGTAGTCGTCCACGATGAGGGTGACGAGGTCGATCATTTCGGAGGCGAAGCGGTTTGGCTTAATACGTCTGAGCGGTCACGACGGGGAACGGCGCTTCACCGGCTTCGATGCGGGCGATGTTCGCCCGGATCAGCTCGGCGGCGGAGAACGGGTTCGTTTCCCCCGAAATGTGGGGCGTGACGACAGTCTTCGGATGTGACCACAGCGGTGATTCGGGAGGAAGCGGCTCGACGGGCAGGACATCGAGGACTGCTGCGCGAAGGCCGTTGTCGAGGGCGACAAGCAGCGCTTCGTGGTCGACAGTTCCGCCGCGGCCTACGTTGATGAACACGGCATCGCCCATGGCGTCGAACGCGTCGGTGTCCACGAGGCCCGCCGTTGCCTCGCTCATTGGGAGAATGTTCACGATCGTGTCCGCCTCCTCGCAGAATTCATGGAACTCGTCGGCCCCCTGATAGTGGCGGCCGAACGGTGTGTCCTTCGCCGAACGGCTCCACGAGATCACCGGATAGTCCAGGGCCTGCAAGCATTCAGCGACGGTCGAGCCGATCTCGCCGTAGCCAAGAATGCCGACCGTGCGTGCCTTCTTGCGGCGCAACGGAGCCCAGGCCGCCTCCTTCTGTTTCACCAGGTACCGGTCGATCCGGCGGGCGTAGTGGATCACCCAGTGGCACACGTATTCGGCGATATCGAGCGACATGCGTGGGTCGACGAGTCTGACAACGGGTACACCCTCGGGGATGTGGGAGAAGTCGACGTGGTCGATCCCTGCGCTGACGAGCAAGACGCCGCGCAGCGATGAATAGTCGCCAAGGGTGCTCCAGTCATGTTTCCACGGCACGAGGTACTCGATGTCGGAGGGGTTCCCGACATCGGGCCAACCTCGAATCTCGAGGTCGGGCAGCGTTTGGCGAAAGGCCTCCAACCAGAAGTCCTGGTTGCGATCGACGTGGAGCAGAATCGTCACGGGGCGAACCGTACCGCTGCGTCGACCGGTGAGCCGAGGTTTGCTAGAACGTGGCCGTGACTACCGGAGCTGCCAGTCCAAACAATGACGCCTCGGCCCAGGAGCCGTTCGGGCTCGATGAGGCGTATGCCGTCGAGACGGTGGAGGACAATCGCCGCCTGTACGCCCGTTGGGCCGACACCTACGACGAGAGCTTCCTCGTCACGCACGGCTACATCTACCAGGAGGGTGTGGTCGATGTGCTCGAACGGCGCCTGGCGCCCGGCGACCGTGAGCTCCCCGTTCTCGACGTGGGTTGTGGCACGGGAATCGTCGGCGTCGAGCTAAGACGCCGGGGCCACGGCCGTGTGGAAGGTCTCGATCTCTCGCCGGAGATGCTCGACGTCGCCTCGCACAAGGTCGATCCTGACGGCACGCCGATCTATCAGGCACTCCATGTCGCGGATGTGACCGAGCCGATCGCTCTTCCCGAGCGGGGAGCGGCGGGGTTGGTGAGTGCCGGCACCTTTACTCACGGCCACCTTGGCCCTGGGCCAATCGGGCGGCTGGCCGATCTGGTGCGTGTTGGCGGGCATGGAGCGATCGGTGTGAACCAGGGCCACTTCGTCTCGCATGGCTTCGACGCCGAGGTGCGCTCGCTGCAAGCCGCGGGGCGCATCGCGGATGTCGAACTCGTCGAAGTTCCCGTGTACGACCCCGAGCGCTACGTCGCTGAGGAGGGCGATCCGCACACGGTGTCGACCGTGATCCTCTTCACCATTCCCGGCGAGTAGCTGGATGCAGCGCCTCGGCCCCGCTAACCACTGAGGATGCAGAGGCGGGTTGCGATGGGTTGCGCTGTCTCGGCCGCATCGGCCCGAGACGGCAGGGCGAGCGCGGCGGCCAACCCGGCGACAAGTACGACCGCAGCGAGGCCACCTGCGGGGGCGAGGCCGAGGCGGGGCATTGCTGGTTCCTCTGCCACAGGTCCGTCGTCGATGGCGAGGTGAAGCAGCATGGCGACCACGCCGAGCAGGATCGCGATCCACCACACAAGTTCGTAGGAGCCGGTTTGGTCAGACACGAGCCCGCCCGTCCATGCCCCCGAGAAGGCGCCCAGTTGATGGGAGAGAAACACGATGCCGAAGAGCGTTCCCGAGTTCGCCGTGCCGAATTGTTGGGTGACGATCCCCGAAGTGAGCGGCACGGTCGAAAGCCACAGCAGCCCCATGACGGCACCGAAGATGACCGTGCTTGTCCCACTGGGCGTGATGACAAGGAACGCCATGATCGTGATGGCTCGCAGGCCGTAAATCCCGGCGAGCAGTTTGGTCTTGGAAAGCCGCCCTCCGAAGTAGCCGGCGAGGAGAGAGCCGAACACGTTGAACAGGCCGATCATCATGAGCGCCGTATCGCCCGATCGTTCTGCGAGGCCGAGGTCGCCGACGTACGCGGGGAGGTGTGTGGAGATGAACGTGACGTGGAAGCCGCACACGAAGAAGGCTGCGTTCAACAGCAGATAGTGGGTGGACCGCCCGGCGCGGCGGAGATCATCTCCGAGGCTGCGAGCCTCACCCTCCGCTGCTCGGTCCTCGTCAGAAACCTGGTCGATCGATCGGCCCCGGAGCACCGGGGCGAAGAACAACAACGCGAGTCCGATGACTCCGAGCACGAGGGCTGCGGTCTGCCAGTCGGCCCGATCGAGAATCACGCGGACCATGGGGATCAACACGAATTGGCCGATCGAGCCCGCAGCGCTGACCAGGCCGAGGGCCATCGACCGTTTCTCGGGCGGCGCCATCCGGCCCACTGCGGAGAGCACGACGGTGAAGCTGGCGGTTGCCACTGCCAGGCCGGTGAGGAACCCTGCCGAGAGAATGAGCACCGCTTCAGACGTTGCGGTCGACATGAGCACCATGGCGGCGCCGAAGAAGACGGCGCCAGCGGCGAGGACTCTCGCTGTGCCGTAGCGATCAGCGATCGCTCCCGCGATCGGCTGGCACAGGCCCCACACGATCTGCTGGATGGCGATGGCGAGGGCGAAGGTGCCGCGGTTCGAGCCGATCGTGTCGACCACCGGTTGGAGGAACAATCCGAACGTGGATCGGGTGCCGAGGGCGACCGAGGTCACCACGCCACCCGCCGCTATCGCCTGCCAAAGAGGGACTCGCCGCCGTTGGCTGGGCGACGGTGCCTTCGCTGTCGTTGCGCTCATCTAGCGAGTCTGGCGCCTCTTGGCGTGCGCCGCCAGAGCGGAGGCGAACGCCCCTGCTGCATCT
The DNA here is from genome assembly GCA_947561585.1 of Caprella mutica. Classification (NCBI taxonomy): domain Eukaryota; kingdom Metazoa; phylum Arthropoda; class Malacostraca; order Amphipoda; family Caprellidae; genus Caprella; species Caprella mutica. The sequence goes on along the minus strand of CANNZV010000001.1, from coordinate 2,982,932 downwards.
TGTGACTGAAGAGCGGCGCGCATGAGGTCGGCCTGGGACGGCGGCACCATTCCGCCGACGGGCGGATCACGATCCAAATTTGTGGGGAAGGGGTAGCCCTCCGCGGTTGCGGCGATCAGCGATTCGAGCGCCGCATTGGGGGCACCCGCTTCCTGCATCGCCAGAAGTTCGGGATAGATGGCCTCACACATCGCCGCTCGATCAACGTTCTCCAGCAGGCGGCCGAAGCCTGAACTGATCTGGAGCAGGTTCGCCATGCGCTTCACATCGGTGGTCTGGTTCGTGCCTGCGGCGTGGAAAAGAGCCGGGTTGAAGAAGACGGCATCGCCGCTCTTGAGTGCGGGCTGCACGTGATGCTCGGCGAAGTACGCCTTGAAGTCTTCCCGGCGCCAGGCGAGGTAGCCCGCCTCGAACCGCTGCGAATTCGGGAGATACGTGGTGGGCCCGGTTTCGGTGGGCATATCGCAGTGCGCCACCGCTCCCTGAAGCGTGAGGACGGGCGACAGACGATGCACGTGACGGGGGAACCGTTCCGCCTGCTCGTTTGACAAGAAACCAAGGTGGTAGTCCCGGTGCGGCTGTTGCGCCTCGCCTCCCGGGTTCACGACATTGACCTGGGAAGAGACCTGATACCACGGGCCCAACCATGCTTCAGAGGCCAGCGAGATCATGTCGCTCTGGTAGTACTTTGCGAAGGCGGTGGGATTGCGGAGCGCCAACTTCTCGAGTGCGTTCCACACGCGGTCGTTCGCCCCAGCCTTGGCAAAGTGATCGGCAGCAGCGGCGCCGGCAGCCCGCTGTTCTTCGATGATCTCGAAGAACTTGCTGCTGACCGTGGCGACGGCCTCGGGATCAACGGCGTTGCGAATCATGATCACGCCCGGGCCCGAATCCAGCACGGCGGAGATTTCGGCGAGCACCGCTGTGCGGTCCTCCGCTGCGGCGGCCCGGAGCGAGTCCGCCTCGTATACAACCGTGCGGTTCTCCACCGCTGCGGCGAACCGAAAACTCTCCAGCGCGATCGGCTCGTTGCAGAGGTCCGCGAATGCTGCGAGATCGGCCCCCTCAGACGTGAGCCAATGCGATGCCCGTGTTTCCATCAGACAAGAATAGAGCGCTCCAATTTTGTGCGCAACTGGAGTTGTTGTCTCGCCGCAGTCTCGGCAGTCGGCCGCTAGGCCAGAACGGGCAACAGTACGAGGTAGCCATCGATCTCGGTCAAGAGATCCGACGTGGGGCGCTCTGGCAGCGCATGCCCCAGATCCCGACTCCGGACTTCACCAATCCACTGGGAGTGCTGATATTCGTGATTGGTGACTGCGACGATCAAGGTTCGGGCGATGACATCGAGCTGTGCCGGAGCTCCAACGTCGCCACTCGCGATATTGCCAATGTGGAAGCGCAGCCGTTCAGCCACCGCATCCCGGTAGGCCCCCAGCCGTGCGAGATCAGGCAGGTCACTGCGATCCACCTCGGGTGTGGCGCCGTCCATCAGGCCGTCAAGCTCGGGGTCAGGGCTCGGCTCGGCGGCAGTGAGATTGCGCACCATGAAGTGGGCGACGGCCGCCTGGTGTCCTAGGTGCCAACCGATGGGGCTGAAGGCCGCCTCAGGCCGCCAATGCACTTCATCTTCAGAGAGGTCGCTCCACAGCGAGTCGGTGTGGCCAATGGCCCGCTCGAACTCCTTCATCAGATCCGGAATGGCGGGAATCGTTGCCGTCATTGGGTGCGCTCCTGTTGTGAATGGTGAGGGCCGGTGCCGCTGGCGAGCTGGTGCCGAGCGATTGCTTCGACCGTTCGCTCCGCTGCGGCCAGCGCTCCTTCGATATGTCCGGGACTCACCGCGGAGGTCTCAGTGGAGGACCAGTGCAGCCCTCGTGGTGCCTGCGTGAAACCGGGGTGGCCGTAGGTTCGGTAGTTGCTGAGCTGTTCGGCGCCAGGCGGCGAGGTGAACGGCTCGGCGAGCCAATCAGCGATGTGGACCTCGACCGGGTTCGCGGCTTCGGAGCCGAAGAGTCGAACGAGTTGTGCGGTGACACTCGCCTTGTCCACCGGTCCTCCACCCGATTGGCTCGGGGCAAAGCCGAACAGGGCCGCGGGCGCACCCTCGGGACCGCTGAGGTCATGGATCTCGCGCAGCGGGCCAATGTGGCTCATCGCGGATCCCGCCAGACCGTGGCGGCGCCAGAACGGTTCGTTGTAGACGGCGACCACTTTCTGCATCGCTCCCATCCAGACCGGCGTTGCCGACGCCAACTCGTAAAGGGGCGCTTCCAGAGGCGGCTCAAACGTGATGCTTGCCACGGCGAGCGCTGGCGGCAGCGCGACGACGACGTGAGGGGCGGCAAAGACTCGGCCGTCTACCAACCCAACGTATCGAACGGCTGCCCCGTGCTCAGCGCTGATTTCGCTGATTCGATGAACGACAGCGTTGAGCACAACAACGTCGTCCGCCAGGCCTGCCGCAACTCCTTCGGGCAACGAACGGGCTCCATCGCTGAACCGGTACGACACCGAGTCAATCGGGTTGCCATCGAGGCGCACCGGGCTCGCACCCTCGTCGTAGACGGCATCGCCCGCGATCGCCTGGGGATGCGTACGCGCATCGAGCTGTTCGGCGAGTGCAGCCACCCGCCGTTCACCAGGCCAGAACCACGAAGCCCCAAGATCAAACGGCCCGACGGACGACGCCGCTGTCCGCAGCCGGCCACCGATCGAATCTCTCGCCTCCAACACGCGGACGCTCATCCCACGATCGACGAGCGCCGAAGCCACGGCCAGCCCCGACATCCCTGCACCGACAACCACGGCGTCCACCACCGCGGCGTCCACCACCGCTGCGTCCACCACCGCGGCGTCGCGCTGAGAACTCAACTGGTGAGCTCGAAGGAGACGATCACGTCACCCTCCGCACCATCGCCGCGAACTTCCAACCGGGCGGGAAGCTGTTCCGGCGCTGGCACCAACCAGCCCTCTTGAGGACTGCCGCTGAGGCCCGTCGATGATCGCAGCTCGCCAGTCGCGGGATCGAACACTGTGACCTGAAAGCTGAACTCAACCGGGAAAAGCAGACGGATCGGCCCTTCGCCCGGAAGCCCCGGTGACGGATCAGGTGCGAAGCCATCGGCACAAATGCCCTCGTCGCCCGCCGGCGGCGTCCAGCACCAGGTAAACGGCTCGAGGTCCAGACCGAGATCGCCACGCACGAAGGTAAGCGGTGGCGGCGTTTCACTCGCCGGATCGAATGCTGGGGTCCCAGGGGCCAGTCCGCTCGGCTCGCCATCAGATCCTTCCCCAGAGGCCGAGTCAGCCGGGCCTTGATCGGAGCTGGAATCGTCGCCCTCTAATTGCTCCTCCACGAACGAGCAGGCGCTCAACGCGAGGATGGGTGCGAGCAGGAGTGCGAAGGCAGCCCGAACGGGCAACGAAGTGCGGTGGCAATGACGCATGCCTGGGATCGTAGGCTCTGCAAGTGGCAACAGAGCTTCGCCGCCAGGCGATCCCCGCAACGATGAGCGAAGCGTCCGCCCTTCTGAGCGCGCCCGACAGCGAACTCCTGGCCCGTTTCGGTGCGGTACGGGCCTGGTGGATCGCTCACGATGAAGCGAGGGGCCCCTCGTTGGTTTCGCTGCTCGCCGAGGGCCACGACGGCGGATGGGCGGTGCACCAGCTGCGTCTTGTGTCCGCCGCATCGAGCACACGTCAGGAGGGCGAAATCACTGACGCTGAGGCGCTTGCCCGCAGCGGCCCCTTCGTTCTTGTCTTCGGGAGTGGCTTCCTCAATGGCAAGGGAAAGCTGGACGAGCGGCGCTCGTTTGTTTCGCGCTTTCGTGAAGACACGATCTTCGGCTTGCGCTCCGAAAGCGACACCACCGAAGGCGACACCACCGCAGGCGATGCCACCGCGGGCGATGCCACCGAGCAGTTCACAGCGGGGGCCGAGCACATTGATCTTGGCGACGCACTCCGGGTGGCGTTTTGCGAAGCCGTCGAGCGCCAGGGTCTCGGCCTTCTCGCCACGACATCGCAGGTACATGTAGCGATGGAGAAGGCATCAGAGGCAGCGAATCTCCCGCTCGACGTCGAGGGCGCTGCCTGTATTGGCGACGACTTGGTGCTCGGACTTCGCTGGCCCGTGCATGAATCGGGCGACCCGCTTGTGCTCGAAATCGCTGGGGGTGCTGCTCGCCTCGGCTCTCCTGAAGCACCAACGTTGGGCCTGACCGGGCTGGCAATGACGGTGGCGGTGGTGCCTGCAGGTGCAACTCGGCGTCGGCCAAACGGCATTCGGGGCATGACCCTCGGCGGCGCTGGCGACGTGCACGTCATTGTTGGATCGACCGAGCGAGACCTCGTGGTGACCAAGACGAAGCGGGCCGCTTTCGTCCACCTCCAATGGATTCGGTCCGGCGACGGTTCGGACCCTTCGGGCGCTGCCTCAGAGACCGTTCTGGTTCAATCGTTCGAGGGCTACCGCCGCGTCGAAGCCCTATCGGAGCGGGGTGAGGGATGGATCTATGCCCTCGACGACGAAGACGCCGTTGTCATCCTCACCTCCGGCTGAGCGTCCAACGCAAGGGACGATTCGGGCCGCTTCGAACCGCGGCGCGGCGTGGGCCGCCTCACCCAAACAGCTACAGGACCCCCACCTGAGGTGCCGAAGACACTCAAATGATGAAGAAAGCTTCCGGAGCCGCACTCGCCACAATTCTCGCCGCATCAGCTTTGCTGACCACGCCCGCCCTCGCCCAGGACTCGGTGACCGATACCGGAAGCGGCGATGCCGTTGTACGGCCCCTCACCACCGTCCTTCCCGAAATCGCTGAAGGCGACACGCAGTGGATCGCTATCAACTGGACCGCCCAGGTCGCTGACGCTCGTGAGCTTCGGGTCACGGCTGTGGGCTCGGAGGGCGTCACCGTCGACTACCCGACCTTCCCCGTCGACGGCTACTCGAGCGGCTACTACGACGACACGTTGTCCGTCAACGAAACCGACTACACCTCCCTCAAGGTCCAAATTGCCGAGGGCGCACCGGCTAACCGGTTCCTCCGCCTCTCCGTGAGCTACGTCTCCGACACTGGCTCGCACGAAATGACCGTCGACATGCCCTTCGAGGGCTCCGGCGACGAAACGGGCGGCGAGACCGAAGAGCCCGCCCTCATCCCTGACATCATCCGCTTCGTGCTTGTCGACACCCAGAACGACGTCGAAGTGCGTGAACTTGTCGACGGCGACACCATCGACCTTGACGAAGTCGGGTCGGATCGTCGTTTCACCATCCGGGCAATTGCTGTCCGCAGCGAGAGCGTCGAGCTCAAGCTGAACACCGGCTACACCAAGCTTGAGAACGACGACCCGTACGCCTTGTTCGGCAACTCCGGCGCCAACTATGCAGGGGCTCGCTTCCGAACCGGCTCGTACTCCATCACCGCTACCCCGTTCTCCGAGGATCACAAGGGCGGCGTCCAGGGTGAAACCGAAGGCATCTCCTTCACGGTCAAGCGCTAGGCACGGTCAAGCGCTAGGCACGGTCAAGCGTGAGCGGCCTCAGCGGGTAGCTGCTTCGGTCGCTGACGGGCGCAAGGCCGTCTTGCCGGCTTCGGACCAATCGGTCACGAAGCGGTAGCGGTCACCACGAATGATCGTGGTGCGCCACTCCACTGGCACTCCATCTTTCATACCCAACCGTTCGAGAAAGAACGCTGCGTCGCCTTTACGGAGGCCCAGCATCTTTCGGTCAGCGGGAGTCGGGACGAGCGGCGAAAGCCGCTCGTTTCCCTCGTTTGGGACCGGGGCGCCCATGCCTGCGAGCTCGTCGTAGAGAGCGGTGTGTGACCAGTCGACGTCCAGCAGGCCGACGGCGAGCTCGTGAGGCAGCCAGGCCCGGTCAAGCGCCAGGGGTTCTCCGCCGGCGAGGCGCAGCCGGGCAAGAAGCACCAGATCGGCGTCTTCTGCCACACCCAGATTCGCTGCCGCAGCAGAGTCTTGCACCACCTCGAGCTCCAGGACCTCGCTGGTCTGTTCAACGCCGTTGGATTCCACGCTTTGAAAGAGGCTGTAGAGGGTGCCGAGCGATTGTTCGAACTCGGACCTGTTCACAACGGTGCCCCGCCCCCGTTCTCGCTTGAGCAGCCCGGTCTTGTTGAGGTGGCGAACGGCTTCGCGGGCCGTGTGCCTGCTCACTTGGTAGTCGTCCGTGAGCGTCTTGTCGGTGGGGAAACCTTCGTCGAACTCGCCCGCTTCGAGGCGACGACGCAGGTCCGTTTCGAGCTGTGCCCACAGCGGCATGGGGCTTGTGCGATCCAGGGCGTTCGGACCTGGGGCTTCAGACATGTGGTCTCCTTGGCTCGACAGCGTCCACGCCCCGACCCTATGGATGTATTTGCCTCATTGTATGGTTGAGCGGACTGATCGTTGGACTGCTCTACAGTGCCTGCATGAACCGGAGCGCGATTGGGTGGGCGTTCGTTGCGGCCCAGGCGGTGCTCCTCGGAGCCCTCATCTTGCTTCCCGGCAGGGCCGATTGGTCCGGCACCCCATCCGGTCGGCATCGTTCCTGAGCCTGGCCGTTGGCGTGGCCACGGTGCTGTTCTTCAACCGCAAGGCGAAGTGGGAAGAGGCCCAGCTCTCAGCGCGCTATCCGGACTACCGCGCGTATGCCGCACGTACGCCACGCTTTGTGCCGCTCCCGCCGTTCTGGAGCTGATTAGCTCGCCGCCGCTTGAAGTGGTTCGCCGGCCACGGTGATGCGGTGCATGAGGCGACGATGGCCGTGATAGTCGTTCAACGCCCAGTGCCAGGTGCTTCGGTTGTCCCACATGGCGAGCGAGCCGGCTTCCCAGGAGAACTGGTAGTCGAAGCCGCCCTCGGCAGTGTGCTGCAAGAGGAAGTCGAGCAGCGGGCGTGACTCGTCTTCGGTCCAGGCCCGTCCGTCAGCGGAGATGAAGTGCGTCGTGAACGCAAGGTTGACGTACAGCAGCTTCTCTCCCGTGACCGGGTGCTGAATCACGACGGGATGTTGGGCGCTCCCAACGTTTTCGGGGTTCTGCAGTCGTTTGCCGGACGCTTTCGCATTCTTGGTGCCCGCGCCGAAGACATGTACGTTCGTGTGGTGAGCGGACAGCGTTTCGAGCGTCGATTTCATTCCGTCTGACAGTGCTTCGTACGCCGCTGCCACGCTCAGAAAACGAGTGTCGCCGCCCTCGGGTGGCACGTCTCGGGCGAGGAGGATCGAACCGCTGGCGGGGATCTGATCGTAGGAATGATCGGTGTGCCAGCCGCCGCCAATGTTGGTGATCTGGTCCGCCTCCTTCAGCACCTGAGCGATGTTCGGATGAGTTTCAACAGGGAGGAAGAACTTGTTTACATCGATCGCCGCAAACCGCTCGGCGAAGGCGATGTGGTCATCCGGCGTCAGCTCCTGATCACGAAAGAACAGTACGCCGTAGAGCGCCCACGCCTCTGCGAGCTCGGCAGTCTCCTGATCGGAAAGGTGACGGAGATCAACCTCGGTCACCTCACCCCCAACATGTGCTGAAATTGGCGAGATCTTCACGAGCAAGAACGTACCGCAGCGTCATGCGCTCACGAAATACGGGGCTCAGCCCTCTTGAGGGATGGGAACGAGCCAGTCGTTCGGACCGCCGCCGTCTGGGTCACCGCAGCGTGTGCCCACCGGCGGCAGCGTTTGGTTCACCAGGTAGTCCGTCACGTACGCATCGATACATGCGTCGGAGGTGAAGATGGTGTGCCCCGGCCCGTCAAAGCTGAGGAGCACACTGTCGGCCAGCAGTTCATCGAGTCTCACGGCGCTGCGGTACGGCGTGGCGTTGTCGCCCGTGCTGCCGATGACGAGGATCGGGTCGGCGCCGGAAGTGTCCAGCGCCGGCAAGCCATCAATTTCGCCGGGGAACCGGTCGCAGTAGATCGCTCCGGGTAGGCGACCGAACGTGGGCGATGCCTCGTACACGTCACCGAAGAGCTTGGCGATCGCCGCGTCATCCACCGAGCCGCCTCCGTCAGCGCAGATCACTGAGAAGAACAGCCCCTCATCGAAGCCGCCGCTGAACAGGTCGTCGTAGCCGAGAATGGGCTGCACATCGCCGTTCGCCAGCGCCGCAATCGCCTGCGCGAAGAACGCTCCGACAAGTTCGGGATTCACGTAAGTGGTTTGCACAGTCGAATTGAGCAGGTCGACGGGGCCAAAGGTCTCGCCGTTGTCCAGCTCGATCGGGTTCGCTTCGAGCTCGTCCACCAGTTCGTTGATCGTGTTGAGCAGGCCGGGGCCACCAAGCACGCAGTTCGTTGCCTCCGCGCAGCCCTGATCCAGGCGTTGAGCCGCTGCTTCCACCGCTGTCAGCTGCGTCACCGCACCCTGATCGGTCCAGCCATCGGGCGTCACGGCGCCATCGAGGACGAGTGCCCGAGTGTTCTGCGGAAAGAGCGAGGCGTACACCCAACCCAGCTGTGTGCCGTAGCTGAATCCGACGAGGTTGAGATGCTCGTCGCCCACGGCGTGTCGCATGAGGTCAAGATCTTTGGCGGTAGCGACCGTTCCCAAGTCGTCGATGATTGGGCTTTGAGCGATGCAATCCATGATCCGCTCCCAGCGAGCGACCCCGTCGGCCACGTCGTCCTCGAAGCCGTCGGAAGGGTCAACAAGGACGGTCGGGTCATCGCCGAGTTCGTCGTCGCAGCCGAGCCCGGAGGAGTCCTCAACCCCACGTGGGTCGAAGGACACGATGTCGAAACGGCGCCGGATCTCAGTGGGAAACACTGGGGCGAAGTTCAGGATCTGCTCGGTGCCTTCGCCGCCCGGCCCGCCGAAGTTCACGAAAACGGAGCCGATGCGTTCGTCTGCACTTCCCGTTGCGGGCACGCGAGTCATCGCGATATCGATTGTGGGGCCCGTCGGGTCGTCGTGATCAATGGGCACACGAAGCGATCCGCATTCGCCTCCACCCCCGCACGCTTCCCATTCCACGGCCTCGGGTTTGAAGCTGTTTTCAGGAACGGGAGCAGGCGCCTGTCCATCTCCCGACTCCGTGGAGCCGCCGGCCTCAGCGGCTTCTGGGCCGGCGTCTTCTGAGCCCGTGCCGTCAGTATCGGCCGCCGCGCCTTCGACGACGGCGATTGACGTTGCCTCTTTCGTCTCGGTTGTTGTCAGGCTCGAACAGGCGGAGGCCGCGAATGCCAGCGCCACGACGCAGGCCGGGGCCCATCGCGCCCGCCCGAAACGGGAGCGGTATTCAAAATCGTGCAACATGGCGACTTCATCTTTCGAACGGGCGGACGACCAACGTAGGGCCCCTTTCCCATCGGCAGGGATCGCCTTCGGTGGAGGCCGCCTTCGGGTTGCCAACACAACCGGGCGGAGCCGTGCCACCCTTTCTGCCATGGCTGATCGCGACATCGAAAAGAACGTGCCCACCACCCAATTCGTCGAGACGCTCCGACGCCTCGCTGATGCGCTCGAAGCAGGCGAGTCGTTCCGTGTGCAGGTGCAGAACCAGCGCTTCACGATTCCTGCCGACGCCACCATCGTGATCGAGCACGAGGTGGAGGACGGCAAGGAGGAGTTCGCCATGGAACTTCAATGGGCCGCCGACTGATACACACATCGCCATGAACAATGGCGAGGCCTGCCCGATCTGCACCATGACCGACATCCTCGAAGCGGTGGACGGTTTCGAGTGCAGTGTTTGCGGGCACGAGTGGGCCAACGATGCCGACGGCATGCCCGAGGTGACTGACGCCAACGGAAACGTCCTTCAGGCAGGCGACGACATCACGCTCGTGAAGGACCTCAAGATCACTGGCAAGGGCGGCAAGCTCAAAGTCGGCACCAAGATTCGGGGAATCCGCCTCGTCCAGGGCGACCATCCCATCGAAGGCAAGGTTGAGGGTCGGGCGATGTTGATCCGGGCCGAGTTCGTGAAGAAGGCTTGAGCGTTGCGGCGCTGGGCAATCGACGGCGACTGGGAGCGCGACGGAGCGGTCTGTGTCCGAGGCGCGTTCTCACCGGCAGAGATTGAGCTGGCGACCGAAGCCGTCGAAGCCAATCTTGCTGACCTCTCGCCCCTCGCCAAGCGGGCCAGCGCGGAGGACGACGGGGCCTTCGTCGAGGACTTCTGCAGCTGGCAACGGATCCCCGCGATGGAGGAGTTCATCCGGTTCTCGCCAGGCGCCGCGATTGCGGCTCAGCTCACCGGCTCGACGCAGGTTCGCCTCTATCACGATCACCTGTTGGTGAAGGAGCCGGGGACGACCCAACGCACCCCGTTTCATCAGGATCAGCCGTACTACAACGTGGCCGGCCGCCAGAACGCCAGCATGTGGTTGCCTGTGGATCCTGTGGACCGGGCCACCACGCTCGAGTTCGTGGCGGGCACGCATCGCGGGCCGTGGTTTATGCCCCGCACCTTCCTCGACGAGGAAGCCCGATGGTTCCCTCCCGGCTCCCTTGCCGAAATGCCCGACTTTCGGGCCGATCCCGAACGCTGGCGCATCATCGGATGGGCGCTCGAGCCCGGAGATGCGGTGTTTTTCGACATGCTCACCGCGCATGGATCGGCGGGCGTTGCCGGGCCGGATCGACGGCGAGTGCTCTCGATCCGGTTCCTTGGCGACGACATGGTGCACGCGCCGCGACGTTGGACAACGTCGCCCCCGTTCCCGGGGCTCGAAGACGAGCTCGCCGCCGGGGAGCCGATGGATCACCCGCTGTTCCCGATCGTCTACGACGCCTGACCCAGGAGTGAATCCCGGACCGGCGGGATGGTGAGGTGCTTGACGCCGTGAATGAACGATGAGGCCAGTGGATCTGGCTCGCTCGTGGTGTGGAGGTCGGGCAACCGGTCGAAAAGCTCGGCGAACATGACCCGGATTTCGCGGCGAGCGAGGTGCGCCGCATGTAGCTGACCGGCGAGGCCAGCCTCACGATTTCTTCTACGGCGGAGGATCGTCGGCCACCGAGATGCCTTGGGCCGAGGAATAGAGCCGCGGATTCTCCGACATCTCAAGAATGTCGGCGTCGCGGGTCACCATCCATGAGCCAGCCCCTTGAGGAATCACGTCCGGCACATTCGACGCCTCTTGCGGCATGAACTGGAGCATCGGCAGTATGACGATCGGCGACACCTTCCTCTACTCGGTAGGCGCATTGCTGGGTGAAGCAGCGGCAGGCAGATGACGAACACTTTGCCCGTCGACCCAACCGGTGATCAGATGTGACGATGATCGATCTCCACGCCGACACACCCATGGGCGCCGTGCACGGAAATGTGCATGAGGACTTCCAGACCGTCGCGGAAGCGTTCGTACAGAACTTCACCGAGCGGGGCGAGGTGGGGGCATCGCTTTCGCTGAACGTGGAGGGAGAAACAGTGTTGGACCTGTGGGGCGGCGCCCAGGACCACGCAGGCACAACACCGTGGGAACGCGACACCGTGTCGATCGTGTTCTCGGTCACCAAGGCGGCCACCGCGATGTGCGCCCACCTCCTCGTCGAACGCGGCGAGCTTGACCTGCATGCGAAGGTCACCGACTACTGGCCCGAGTTCGGCCAGAACGGAAAGCATGACATCACGGTTCGCATGATGCTGAACCACTCTGCTGGCCTCCCGGCGTTCCGCGATCCCGTCCCGCAGGGCGCCTTCTACGACTGGGATCACATGATCGGCCTGCTCGAGAAGATGGAGCCGTTCTGGGAGCCCGGCACTCGCAACGGCTACCACATGGTGAGTTTCGGCTGGACCGTGGGCGAGCTGGTTCGCCGGGCATCGGGGCGCTCACTTGGAACCTATTTCGCCGACGAACTGGCGGGGCCGCTCGGTGCGGACTTCTGGATTGGCCTGCCGGAAAGCGTCGAGCCGAGAGTGGCCCGGATCTACGCCCACAATCCTGGGACCGACATCACGATGACAGACTTCACGAAGGCGATCATCGATGATCGGAAGTCGATCTCTGCGCTCTCGCTGCTCAATACCGGCGGCGCAAACCTGGGGAATCCGAAGACTCGGGATGAGTTCGCAGCCGAGATCGGCGGCGCTGGCGGCATCTCGAACGGTCGGGCAATGGCTGCCCTGATTGCACCGCTCGCGAACGGCGGAGGCGGCCTCTACTCGCCGGAAACGGTCAGCCGCATGAGCCGGGTCTCTGTGGCTACCGAGCGGGACGCAACACTCCAGATTCCGAGCCGGTTCGCTCTCGGGTTCATGACATCGATGGACAACCGCCACCGCCCCTTCGGCGACATCGAGACCTGCATCCTCGGCGAGCAAGCGTTCGGCCACGTCGGTGCAGGCGGTTCCATCATGTTTGCGGACCCCGAATGCCATCTCGGATTCGGCTACAGCATGAACCAGATGGGTGCGGGCCTGCTGCTGAATGACCGGGGCCAGTCCGTCGTCGATGCCGCGTATCGAGCGCTCGGCTATCAGTCCAATGCGTCTGGAGCGTGGACTCGCTGAGGTGAAGACCCGCGTCGCGCTTTGTGCCGGATGCCCCTTCACCAGATTCGGGAATTGTTGACCCGATGGGTAGGGTTTATGACGTAGCCGGACCCGACGGATGATCGAACAAGGCAGCGGAGCACTTCATGAAGCCTGGCAACACCCCACTCGTTGAGCTCACCTCCATGGCGCCTTCAGGCACCCGGCTGTTCGCCAAGCTTGAGTGGTACAACCCCACGGGGTCCATCAAGGACCGGGCTGCCTGGTTCATGTTCAACAACGCCAAGCGAGACGGCCACATCCCCGCAGGCACCCCGCTGATCGAATCGACATCGGGCAACACTGGCATTGGCCTGGCTCGGATCGCCCAGATCAATGGCCACCCGATGACGATCTGCCTACCGAAGCGTTCGACTGAGGAACGCAAGCAGCTGCTTCGGGCGTACGGCGCGGACCTCGTCGAAGTCGACGGCGGGCCGAATGAGTCCATCGAAGTAGCGAAGGGACTTGTCGCCGACGGCGAAGGGCACATGTGCTACCAGTACGGCAACCCCGGCAACCCTGAATCGCACGAGTTCGGCACCTCGCTCGAGATCATTCGGGACTGGGAACTGGACGCCCCGCCCAGCGGCATCTTCTGCGCGTACGGCACCGGCGGCACCATCACAGGCGTGAGCCGGGGGCTCCGCAAGGAATGGGCGGACATCGACGTGCATTCGGTCGAGGAGTTCGTCGATGACCCCATCAGCGGCATGCGCAGCCAGGACGATCCGTTCCAGCCGCCCGTCGCCGACCTCAGCCTCGTTACCCATCGCCACGAGGTGACCAGCGCCGAGGCGATCGCCGCGGTGAGCGCAACAATCAAGACTGAGGGGCACTTCATTGGGACGTCGGCCGGCACCCTGATTCACGCCGCCCAACAGCACCTGGAAGCGCACGGAGGCACGGCCGTCACCGTCCTCCCCGACGCTGGCTGGAAGTACCTTTCGGGCGCCCCCTGGAAGGCAACCTGAGTTGACTTCGGTGAGCTCGACCCGAGGCCACTAGCCTGCGTTCCATGGCTGACTACACCTCTCCGGAACACCACCCGGCGTTCGAGGAGTATTGCGAGACCATCTTCGAACTCAATGAAGACGGCCAGCGGGTTATCCAGGCCCGCATCGCTGAGCGACTCGAAGTCTCCCGCCCTGCGGTCTCAGAAATGGTGCGCCGCATGAGCGACGAAGGTTTGGTGTCAGTCGACGGCGGCGAGATCGCCCTGACCGAGGCCGGCCGGGATCTGGCAACCACGATGGTTCGGCGCCATCGCCTTGCGGAACGATTCCTGACCGACATGCTCGGACTCTCGTGGGCTGAAGCGCATCACGAGGCCGGCAAGTGGGAGCACGTGATCAGCCCGGCGGTCGAAAAGGCCATCATCGAACAGCTTCACGACCCGACGACGTGCCCACACGGCAACCCCATCCCTGGGTCCGGCTACATCGAGCCGAAACTCGAAGCGCTGTCGACCATCGCCACTGGCTCCTCCGCGACAGTCACCCGCATCCCAGAGGAACTCGAGTTCACGCCCGGCCTCCTTGAATTCCTCGAATCGAACGAGATCAAGCCTGGCGTCGACGCAAAGGTGATCGCTTCGTCTCCCGACGGCACCACCACCGTGGATGTCGGCGGCACGATCGTGGGGCTCAGCGCATTCACGGCCGAGCGCATACTCGTCACCGTCTCATAGGCGCCCGCCCAGTTCGCCCAGCACCGAGTTAGCCCAGCACCGAGTTAGACGTGCTGCTCTTTTCGCGCAGGCGGGAGAAGGCGCCGAGGTTGATCGGCTCTCCTGTGAGATCGCCGATGACCTGCACTGGTTCCGCGTCATGATCCTGGCCGCTAGCGGCTGCATCAACGAGCGCCGCCAGGAACGTGCCAACCATCGGCGCGTTCTTGAATTGGTTGCCGCTGGTACCGCAGGCCATGAAGAAGCCGTTCAGGCTGGTTTTGTCATACAGAGGCGCCCAGTCATCGCTCGCGTCGTACAGCGCGGCCAGACCCACGGGAGCGAGCGGAATCCGAAGCTCGGGGAGGCGGCGGGCCGTCCGCAACACTTGCGCCTCGAACAGCTCGGGTGTGGGGAGCGGATTGAAATCGGTGTGGTCTTCCACCCAATGCAGCTCGTCGCACTCCGGCTCCGTGCTACCGATGAGAACGGTGCCACCCAAACCAGGCCGGTGATACACGCCAACGCCAGGATCGGCCAGCAACGCGCCGGACTCCGGTGTCCAATTCTCTGGGGCGGTCACCACATGCACTTCCTGGCGGAGCGGACGGCTCCTAATTCTCATCTCGTCGGCAACGCCCGCCATCGCATTGATGTGAGCAGCGGCCGGGCCGCCCACGTTGATCACGACCGGCGCATCGATCGTCTCGCCCGATGCCAACGTCACGCCTTCCACCGCACCATTCGAGCGGCGAATTTCGGTCACCATGGAGCGCAGTTTCACCTGCACACCGTGCGCCTGAGCGGCGAACATGAAGTTCTGGGCCGCACGCATGGGGTCGTCGATGAAGCCGCCCTCGGGCGTGTAGTAACCAGCCGCGTCCTTGACGGGATCATCGGCGAAATGCGGATCGTCGACCTTGCGAGGCGGGTAGAAATCGCCTTTGTCGAGGGCCGGCATCTTCGCCTGCATTTCATCGCCGGTGAGGTTTTCGAACGGGATGTTGAACTGCTCGAACATCTCGGTCACGAGCGCCCGGTTGTCGTTCGGCGAGTCCAGCACGAGGCAGCCCGTCTCGACATAGCGAACCGTCCCGCCTGGGTCCTCCATGCCGAGATGGCCCGTGAAGTTCTTCCAACGATGGCCTGACTCCCATGCTGTGAGGATGGAGTCACGTGTTGAGTAGTTGTAGCGGATGACCGCAGAGGACGAGCTCGTCGAGCCGGCACCAACCGCCTCTCCGCCATCGACACAGAGAACGGAGCGGCCGCCGCGAGCGAGCTCAAGACAGATGGACGATCCCATCACCCCGGCCCCGATCACAATCGCGTCGAAGGCACCCGAATCAGCAGACGAAGACATGCGGAGAAGTTAGCCCCTCCCGCTGCCCTGGGGCACCAGTTGTTTCATGCCTTTTCCGGTGCGGAATTGTGAGATGAAGTGTTGCCTCCGGAGAAGGAACCGTTTCGGCAGCGCTCGACAAAGAGCAATTCCTTCCGATCGTCACAAGACAAGCCCGTTACGCCGGCGGATCTCACCAGACCGACGCACAACCTCCGCTCAGAATCACGATCTCAACGATCGTGCGACCGCTCCACTTCGGCCCAAGTCGTTGCCCGCATGATCCACCGGCATATCGACCCAAGTCGCACGTCGCGTAATCCCAGATTCCATGGGTATTCCTTGGTGTGAAGCGAGCAAAGGAAACATCAAGGTAAGTTGATGGCCGTGGATCCAGTCATTCTCGACAGCGCACGCAAACACGGCGTCACCGACGAAGACATACTCCACGCGTATCGAAACCCAAGTCGTATCTTCGAACCCAATGACCTCGCCATGATCATCGGAGCCGCCACAAACGGTGCCTTGCTCGAGATCGGTGTCGCCACTGCCGAGGGCATCGACTTCATCGTCCACGCCATGAGCGCACGACCGAAAGACTTAGGTGACTGACATGCCACGATCAATCCAAGAAATCCTCGACCACGCTGACGAACTCTCGAAGAGGTTCGAGGACTACGAACCAGAAGCGTCCGACGAGCGACCCGTTGAGGAGTATGTGCTCGAGCGCGCTGCTCTAGCTCGAGCCCGCAGTGAGCGCCAAGTCGCCGATGCTGTCATCGCTGCTAGGGCTGCTGGCGCTTCTTGGCAGAAGATCGGTTCGCTTCTGGGAACGTCAGCACAAGGCGCTCAGCAACGCTATTCATCAGTGGTCGAGGCGAGCTGACCTCTCACCCGACACCCTGGGCAGCTCAGCAAATCGTCCTGGTTCTACTGGAGCCAGGTGCCCTAAGCCACGCACAACGACTGCGCAGAATCACGCAGCATGGCGCCCGCAACCACCAGCATGAATGCCAACAGAACAAGCGGATAGATCACCGACATATCTACCCCTATGCGGTGTCGCAATTTCACGGCAAGCTCCAGCCCAGCTCCTCCCGGTCAGCTTCGCTGGGGTCTGTCGCAGCCGATGCTGCCGAGACGCTCGGAACACCACTCCCAGTCGATCAGCCCGAACCGATCTGTCGTAATCCGAATATTGTTCGGGTTGGTGGGATTCCCGTGAACAACACATGTTGGGCGCCCGGCAAGTCGGGCCCAGGCTTTCACCGCGCCCCGATGACCCTCAGAAATTGGGTCTTGACACAAAGAGGCTTCGTTATCGAGTGGGTGTTCGTTCTCTCGGGCGGGCACGTTATGGGTTGGCTGGGGATGCTCCGACCGTGGGCGTCGCTACTGGCGGGCGCCTGAAGGGTCGGTCTCTTCAGAGCTGCTCGACGACGAGATCGAGCTTCATTGCCTTGGCCGGCGGCCACCTTCGGTCCGTTGTGATGAGGTGGTGTGCGCCGGAGGTTGATGCTGTTGCAATCACGAGAGCATCGGGGAGCTTCAGCGTCCGATGGCGTGCTCTCAAGATTGCTGCTTGGGTCGCGATCTCCTCGTTGAGGTCCACCACGGCTACGGGCAGGCGATGAATGGCGGTGCGGACGAGTTCGACTGCCTTGACGCTGCGTCGAGCAGGGCCGACAAGACATTCTGCAAGCGCTGACGCGGCGATGAAGAGCTGGTCGCCATGCTTGAGCGCGGTGGAGAGCGCTGCCCGTGAGGTCTCGTGGTGGGAGTCGTCGCGGTCAAGGAAGCCGATGATCACTCCGGCGTCGAGGTGGGTCAGTCCCATTCGGAGCGGAGGTCGTCGAGTTCGTGGGTGTTGTAGGTGCCGGTTAATGCTCCGGCGAATTCCGCGATCACGTCGTGTTCGCGTTCGAGAATGACTCGTCCCGCACCGTCTGCGTGGGCGACGACGCGTTCGCCGGCTTCGAGGCCGGCGTTGCGGAGGGCTTCTGCTGGAATGGTGATCTGATTCTTGGAGCTGATGGTGGTGGCGCCTCGACGTCGTTTCTTTACTTCTGGCATGAATGTAAGGGTAAAGGAGGATGTTGCCTGAGGCAAGGAGCACTCGATATTGAGGGTTGCCTGGCCGAGCGCATCCCGCTCGACATCCGGCACATTGGGCGGCCGCCGCAGCGGCAGTGACTTGGGCCGGTCAGCACCGTCCCTGCTGTCGAGAACCAGAGATTCGTTTCTCCGTTCAAGATCGGGCGCATGACATGGATCAAGCCATCGTTCACCTGGATGGCATATCGCTCGGGCTGGGCCGCCAAACCCGGCCAAGAACGGATCCTCGCAGTCGATATCACCGCCGAAGGTTTCGCCTGGGCACTGCAACACGCATCCCTCTCCCACTTCGAGACAGGGGTTCACGAGCGCGAAGAAGCCTGGAAACACAACCTCGAAACCTCTCCTGTCAGGGTGCAGTGGGACCCCGAGCGAGACATCCAGCTTCAAGCACTCGGCCACCGAGCGATACAGGTCGGCCTCTCAGGCGAAGCCGTCGAACGCTACGTCAACGAATGGACGCATACGATCACCGACGTGTTCAGAACAGCACACCAACTCATCGAGTCCGGAGGGACAGACAGAGCGGAAGCTCTCGCACCGAACGAAAGCATCTACATGCCTGAAAACGGCATCGCTGAGCGGCTCGGCATGAACGATCAGTCCTGATCTCAGCCCCCTGGCTGAGCCACCTCACCAACCGCACCCGATAACGCCCGCACGTAATCCCGACCCAAGGCCGCCAAGGACCATTCGGTATCGGCCCCACTGCGGCGTCACATAGTCCCAGCAAGATCGACCGGCGCAGGCTGTTGCGGGAGACCGTCAGATGGACACGATCTCCACCAGGTCTTCCAGCGCCGCGAAGTCGCTTGGATTCCGGGTGTACAGCGGTAGATCAACCGAGCACGCAATCGCCGCGATCATCAAGTCGACAGCTCGTGCCCCTCGAGCCTTTCGGCCAGCCGAGACGACTGCCGAGTAGACCCGTCCGTACGCCCTTGCTGCTTCGGAATCGAAAGGCAGCGGATCGAATGCTGCCTCTATTCGCTGCAGTCGGTCTTGTCGGCGAGCCCGTTCGTTGGCGTCTGTTGCCGCGTGCGGTCCTGCTGCGAGTTCGGCCATCGTGAGCGCAGTCACGGCGACCTCAATTGGCAGCACACTCGCCTCGATCTCGTCGAGGTCGATCACGACCGAGGTGTCGAGAATGCCGCGTGGCGCCCGTTTGTCAGCCACGAGGGGTGATCTCTTGGCTGGCGATCTCATCCAGGTCCTGGCGGAACTGCTGGACGTCCACGGCTGGAGCGGTGCGGAAGATCTCGGTGACGGATTCGGCAGCGACGAATCGGAGGCGACGCAGCGGGGTGAGTTCTCCGACAGGGACTCCGTTTCGGGTGACGACGAAGGACTCGCCTTCGTCAAGGCGACGCATGATCTCGCCGCTGCCATTTCTGAGTTCTCGTTGTGTGATGGTTTGCCCCATTCCACGAGCGTAGCACGTTGTGCTACGCCACCCCCGGCGCCGCCTTGGAACCGGCACCAGCTCGTGGAGTCACGCGACAATGCGCACGCATACTCACGGGATCGGGCTGAGCGAGACAGCGCTACTTCGGCCCATCCGTGACGCTGCATAATCCCGTCGCCCTGAGACCGGCATCGCCTGCCCTTCAGGCTTGTGACAGTCGCACTCGACGCCGACTTCTCAAGCCAAACAGCGCTCCTGTCGACCTGCATTCTCAGGGTCGAAGATCCAAAGCTCCGATTGGAACACTGTCATTGAACGGTTCCTGTCGAAGTCGGACTCGACCCCGACGGTCCTCTGCCCAATGGCCGAGCGGGAAGTCCATGATCCAGGAGTGGTCGGTTTCGATACAGACGTACAACTCGTACGGGTTCCTGCCACGTTCGACCAACGCCAAGTGTTCATTTGCGCATCGCTGAGCGTCCGCCCCGTCGAGCCGTCTGCTCCGCTCGCATTAACACTCCATTGACCAAGCATTCCATCACGGACGCTGGAGCATGTGGACGGATAGTTGCCCTAGCTCGGCAGACACCACTCGGTATCGGACACACAGAATCACGTTGGCCGCGCAGGCAGAACCGCCCGGTATCGGCCCTTACTCCGTGCTCGACATTCACGCTGAGGTCTCGACGACGTCAACTATCGAGAGAGCACCCACCACCTCGGAATCGGATCGCGGACCGCGCTCGATCTCACGACGATCTAAACCTCAAGAACACGAACGGGGCACTTCCGTTCCCGAACAGCGCCGGGAAACCCAGCAACCACGGAGATTTCGAGATCTCCAGTTGACCGCCCGTGGAACCTGAAGCCTCTGGCCCTTGTCGGTCAGACGAGTGGCCTTCATGGGGCTTGGCCCGATGCCGCTCGGCGTGCTCCATGGGCAACATTCTCGCCAACGCACAGGAGTTCTGTAGCGCTTCTCTTCGCCGCTACTGGAACGTGAAACCCTGGCCCTTGAGGAACTCTCGCATGTGCGGACGGCTTTCCTTGCCGAGGAGCGCCGACATGTCTTCGCTCCACACACGATCCAGCTTCCCGCCGGTTCGCTCGGAGTAATAGGCCCGCATCTCTTCGTCATAGGCGCGGATGCCGTCTTGATCGTTGGCCTCGTCGTAGGTCTCTTCTTTGAGGGTGACCGAAAGCGGGAGGCGAGGCTTGAGGGCCGGGTCCTGGTCGGGCCAGCCGAGGCAGAGGCCAAACAGGGGCATGACCTGGTCGGGAAGTTGGAGGAGTTCGGTCATCTGAGCCGGATCATTGCGGATGCCGCCGATATAGCAGATGCCGAGGCCCTGGGACTCTGCAGCAACAACGGCGTTCTGGGCAGCGATGGCCGTGTCGGTCGCGGCGATGACGAAGTGCTCGGTCATGCCCGCACTGAACTCGCCGCCGGCCATCTCGCATGCCACGGCGGAGCGATGAAGATCAGCGCACCACACGAAGAATGCTCCGGCGGTCTCGACGTAGGTCTGGCCGCCGGCGAGGGTGGCGATCGCAGCGCGGGTCTTCGGGTTGCGGACACGGATGACGGTGGCGCCCTGCAAGTTCGAGGACGTGGCTGCAGACAGACCGGCCGAGATAATCGCCTCCACCATCTCGTCCGTCACCGGCTCGTCGGTGAACTTTCGAATCGATCGGTGGCTCTTCAGCAGCGGGATGGCATCCATCTGCCGAGCGTACGCTCTCGCGCGCCTGACCTCCTATGGCAAGTGCGGCGGCCACTCTCGCCGTCCCGTAGTTGTGGTCTTCGGGGACGTTGTCCTTGGTGAGGGTGGCTGCTGGTGTTGCCCAGCCGAGAGCGCCGTGTGATCGATGGTGATTGTAGAAGTGCGTGAACCCCTCGTAGCCAACAGCTCGTTGCTCGTCTGAAACCCAAGGCCGGATGTAAGCCCATTCCTCGAGCAACGTCCGGTGGTAACGCTCCACTTTGCCGTTGGTTTGAGGCCGTCTCGGCCGGGTCTTCTTCACCGTGGTGTTCGTCGCTCGGCAAGCCAGATGCCAAAGCCCCGATCGGTAGCAGGAACCGTTGTCGGTGATCACCCGCTCGCATGCGATGCCGTGTGCGTCGAACCATGCCGCAGCCCGGTCCCAGAACCCGGCTGCGGTCACAGCCTTTCATCGTCGAGGATCTCGGAGTGAATCAGACGGGTGCGGTCATCGAGCGCTGTGTGAATGAACCGGTAGCCAGCTGGCCGTTTCTTGAACTGGCCTTCATGACCACGGCTATGAATCTTCCAGCCGCCACCATCGGGGATCCCCGCGATCTTCTTCACGTCAACGTGGATCAACTCGCCAGGCCGGTCGCGTTCATAGCGAACTGGTTTCGCGGTTGCCCGATCACCAGAGTCCAGGCGTCCCACGCCAGCCGAATTCAGGACCCGTTGAACTGTTGAAGCGGCGATGCCGACCTCGTGGGAGATGTGATCTGCTCCCCACCGGTGCTCGCGACGTAGTTCGAGGATCCGGTCACAGGTGTCGGGCGGTGTCTGGTCTGGGGATGTCTTTGGCCGTGAGCTGCGGTCAAGCAGGCCAGCGTCGCCTTCGGCTTTGAAACGTTCACGCCATTTGGTCACGGTCTTGGCGTCGACTTGGAACCGGTCAGCGGTTGCTTCGATTGTCCATTCGAGATCGATGACGCAGGCGACCATTCGTCGTCTGCCTTCGGGTGTGAGGGGCGCGTTGGGGTGTTGGCGTTTAACGTGGGACATCGAGTCCTCCGGGTGACTGTGAGTGGTAGAAGACACACAGCCTTGCTCGGAGGACTCAACTCATTGGTGGACCACCCACACCAAACCGCCAGGGACAACGTCCCCGGTCACCACAACTAGTCGGTGGAAGTCGAGAAACAACCAATCAATCCGGAGCTGTGCGAAACGCTGCGTCCAAGTAACCGATCGAGCCAGGCAGAAAGATCGTGAGTTCGCATGAACCTGGAGCCATGCCCCTGAACCCCAGCTCGCCTTCGAGTTCGAACTCGTCGGCCCTGCTCGCCTCCAAGCTCGCGTTGATCAACAACTCTGCGAACAGCGCTGACTGAGCTGGGGGACCGAACCCGGTTGCTGCGTGAGGCAACGCTTGCGCCAGGTTTCTGGGGTTGGGATGAAACGCACGTTGGAGATACAGACCGGGAAGCTCTCGCGGGCTGGCACTCGTCCAAGGGTGCTTTGGCTCCTCAGACGTGCAATAGTTCAGCTGCTCCGAAGTGGCATAGAAGCCTGGATGCCCAGGACTGTCTTCGGTATCCACGGTGATCGAGGTGAGTTCGGTCCGGGGGTGCTTGAGCTCGAGAGTGATCGGCGGTGCTTGCCGATGAAAGCAGCTGGAGAGAATGAGCAGCCCGAGTGCTCGGCATGAGGGCTTGTCGATCTCCATCACGACCGCTTCAACCGGACTGTCGTTGTAGAAGTGGTGCCTGAAGGTCATGCAGATGTCAACGGAACTGAGACGAGTAGCCGGCACCGGCAGGTTTCGACGATCGAAGACGACGTGTCCATCTCCGAGAGGCTCTCCCTCGGGCACCAACCCGAACAGGGGGCGGTACTTGGCAACAAGATCTTGAGGCACGAGGTTCTATCGGCGACATCAGCCGAAGTCATGAACTTCCGTCGCAGCGACGCAAGGGTGAGCGAAATGCGCTGGGCAACGAGTCGAACCTCGGAGAAGGGACCTCTTGTGTTTTGGATCAGGCTCGCTAGTTCAGTTCGATGAGACGGCGAGCATTCGGTCCAGGCTCGATACGAGAACTAGCTTCGACGCCATGTCTGATGTCCCCTCCGCAGCCATCAATGTCTCCCTTGGCGACGACCACGTCGCCACTGTCGAGATCTGCCGCCCTCCGAACAACTTTTTCTCGATGGAGGTCATCGGCGGCATCGCCGACGCGCTCCACGAGCTTGATGCGAATCCGCAAGCTCGCAGCGCGATCCTCGTCGCCCAGGGCAAACACTTCTGTGCTGGTGCCGACTTCGGCGGTAGCGCTGGCGGTCGTCGTTACACAACCGAAGAGCTTTACGCCGCCGCAGTTCGGATCTTCCGGGCAGAGACGCCCTTCGTTGCCGCCATCCACGGAGCGGCGATTGGAGGCGGGCTCGGTCTCGCCCTGGCAGCAGACTTCCGGGTGGTCTCGCCAGACGCCCGGATGAGCGCCAACTTCGCCCGTCTCGGATTCCACCAGGGATTTGGCCTCAGCGTCACACTCCCCCGCCTTGTCGGCGAACAGAAGGCGGCCGAGCTGCTCTACACGGGGCGTCGGATCAAGGGCGAAGAAGCCGCACAGATCGGGTTGGCGGACCGAATCGTGGATACCGAGGTACTCCGATCCTCGGCGCATGACCTCGCCGTGGAGATCGCTCGCTCGGCCCCGCTCGCTGTTCGCTCGATTCGCCAAACCCTCCGAGGCGACTTGGCCGACAAGGTCGAGGCCGCCACCGCTCATGAGCTGATCGAACAGACCCGCCTCCAGCGCACCGCCGACTTCGCCGAGGGAACCAGCGCCATGGGCGAGCGACGTCTCCCCGACTTCACCGGAACCTGAGGAACACACATGGCCATCACCGAGGCTGAGATTGGACATGCGACCCTGGAGTGGTTCCGCCAAGCGTGGGACCCGGACCTGTCGTTGATCGAATGGCGGGAACGCCTTGTCTCCTCCGGCTGGGCCGTGCCCTCGTGGAGCACCGAGTGGTTCGGTCAGGGACTGCCAGCGTGGACTGATCGCGTGGCACACACCGCAATCCGCCAGGCCGGCGGCGTGGCACTTCCTCTCGGCGGAGGTGTCGGCCTCGCCGCTCCCACGATGTATGACCACGCGGGCGACGATCTCAAGAAGAAGTACCTCCGGGCCACACTCACGGGCGAGCTCACGTGGTGCCAACTCTTCAGCGAGCCCGGAGCTGGCTCGGACCTCGCAGGCCTACAGGCCACTGCCGTTCGTGATGGCGACGAGTGGATCGTGAACGGCCAGAAGGTCTGGAACACCTCGGCTGATCACGCCGACATGGCGATTCTGGTTGCCCGCTCGGACTGGGACGCGCCGAAGCACAAAGGCCTTTCGTACTTCCTACTCGACATGCGCCAGCCCGGTGTCGAGGCCCGCCCGATCCGTCAGATGAACGACTACGCCTCGTTCAACGAGGTCTTCCTCACCGACGCTCGCATCCCGCACGAGAACGTGGTGGGAGAGGTCGGCGCTGGCTGGGCGGTGGCCCGAGGAACACTGGCTCACGAGCGCTCCTACGCCAGCAATCGCTCCGTCTCGTTTCCTCGCACCGCCACCGGCCGAGTGGTGGAGGAGGCCCGCGTCGAAGCTGCGGAGTACAACAAGACCTACGAGTGGTATCCCCAGCGCGCTGGGCGCCTCGACCTGCTCATGGAGCGGGCACGTATGGCGGGCAAGGCGGGTGACCCGGTGATCCGCCAAGAGATGATGAAGGTCATTGCTCTTCATCGAACGGCTGAGTGGACAGCGGGGCGGGCTAAGGCCGCTCGTGATCTTGGCCGTCCGCCAGGTTCGGAAGGGTCGATCGGCAAGCTGGCGCTGTCCGAGGTGGCTCGCCGCTGCAACCACGTGCACTCGATGATCTCCGGGGCGAACGGGATGCTGAAAGCCACGGATGACCCGCTCGATGCGGTGATTGCTGAGGTTCTTGTCTCCACACCCGGTCAGTCCATCGCTGGCGGCACCGATGAGATTCAGCACAACATCATCGGCGAGAGCGTCCTTGGCCTTCCTCGCGAACCAGCGCCAGACCGAGGCCTGCCGTTCCGCGAGGTCGGCCGCGGCCCGAGCAGTTAGGCACGCGCTCCTCTCACCCACGCCCTGGAGCGCTTAGCCTGCGGCAATGACTCCTGACATCTCCGTCTCTCGCGACATCGCCGCCTCCCCCGCTGCTGTGTTCGCTGCGCTCACTGACATCTCCCGCATGGGCGAGTGGTCACCTGAGAACTACCTCTGCGAATGGAACGATGGCTCGGACGGGGCCGTTGTGGGAGCGATGTACACCGGGCACAACCGCAACGGTGACAAGGAGTGGAAGACCGAGTCCCGCATCACCGAATTGGTCGAGAACGAGCGCTTCTACTTCGACTGCATCGTGCGAGATTTCGTGTTCTCCAAGTGGGGGTACGACATCGAGGCGACCGAGACGGGTTGCCGTGTGACCGAGCACAGCCAGGACCTCCGACCCGAGGCCGCCCTCGAGCGGAGTGCACAGATCTCCGGGGTGGCCGATCGACAGAGCCACAACCGGGCAGGCATGGAAGCCACCCTCGAGCGCCTCGCCAACGCGCTGGAGTAACGACGGCGCTCGCCGAGCGAACGTCGCTAGGCCATTTTGGTGGCGGCGGCGTCGTGGAGGCCAAGGTCGGCGATGGACTTCTCTCGCATCTCGACCTTGCGTACCTTGCCGGTCACCGTCATAGGGAACTCAGAAACGAACGAGACGTAGCGCGGCACCTTGAAGTGTGCGATCTTGCCGCGGCAGTACTCCTTGAGTTCATCTTCGGTGAGCTGTTCGCCGGGAGCGACTTGGACCCAGGCCATGATCTGCTCGCCGTACTTCAGATCGGGCACACCGATGACTTGGGCGTCAGCGATCTTGGGGTGTGTGTAGAGGAACTCTTCGATCTCACGGGGATAGATGTTCTCGCCGCCCCGAATGATGAGGTCCTTGATGCGGCCGACGATGTTGACGTAGCCGTCCTCGTCCATCGTGGCGAGATCGCCGGAGTGCATCCAGCCGTCGGCATCGATGGCCTCGGCGGTCTTCTCGTCGTCGTTCCAATAGCCGAGCATGACGTGGAAGCCGCGAGTGCAGTATTCGCCGCCCACGCCTCGCTCCACGGTCTCCCCCGTTTCGGGGTCCACGATCTTGGCTTCGACGTGCGGCAGCACTCGGCCCACGGTGGTCACCCGGTGCTCGACCGAATCGGTGGCGCTGGTCTGGGTGGAGACGGGTGACGTCTCAGTCATGCCGTATGCAATCGTGACTTGGGACATATTCATCTTGTCGATCACGCTGCGCATCACCTCGATGGGGCACGGTGAGCCGGCCATGATTCCGGTGCGCAGGCTCGAGAGATCAAATGAGTCCAAGTCTTCGTGGCCGAGCTCGGCGACGAACATGGTGGGCACGCCGTACAGCGAGGTGCAGCGCTCGTCCTGCACGGTCTGGAGCACAGCGTGAGGATCGAAGGACGCGCAGGGAATCACCATTGTGGCGCCGTAGACCGAGCACGCGAGGTTGCCCATGACCATGCCGAAGCAGTGATAGAAGGGCACGGGGATGCAGACTCGGTCGTTCTCGTCGTAGGCGCAGGCCTGGCCTACGAGCAGTGCATCGTTGAGAATGCTGTGGTGGCTGAGCGTGGCGCCCTTGGGGAACCCGGTGGTGCCCGAGGTGTACTGAATGTTGATGGGATCGTTGGCGTCGAGCGTGGCCGCTCGCTCGGCCAACTCGGCGTCGGTGACCGACTCGCCATCGGCCAGAAGCCGTGGCCAGTCGTCGGTGTCGAAGTAGATGACGTCGGTGAGTTCGGGCGTGTTGTGGCGCACCGACTCGACCATGTCTTGGTACATCGACGTGAGGTACTCGCTGCGGGTCACGAGCATGCGGGCGCCAGATTTTTGAAGCGCATACTCCAGCTCGCTCGTTCGGTACGCCGGGTTGACGTTGACCTGTATGGCGCCGATGCGCGCTGTTGCGTACTGGATGTAGGCCCACTCAGCGAAGTTCGGGCTCCACATGCCGATGCGGTCGCCCTTCTGAACGCCTCGGGCCATCAAGCCTTTAGCGACCTGGTCGACTGTGGCCACAAACTCAGCCCACGTCTGCCGAATGCCCTGGTGGGCAACCACGAAGGCTTCCCGATCGGGGAACCTGGCGGCCGTGGCGAGCAAGTTGTCGCCGATGGTTTGTTCCAGCAGCGCAGTGTCGGTGGAACCTTGGTCGATTGCAGCGGTCATGCGTCCTCCCGGAAGCGTCAGTCTGTCTGCTGGTGTAGCACGAGCGGCCCGGGAGGACGAAGGCGTCAGGCCGGCGGGTACGCCTCATCGAGTGCCTGGCGGATCTCCGCCACGAGGGCTGCGGCTTCTTCGACCGAGCTGCCATCGAGGATGCGGCGCATCAGAGCGGAGGCGACGATCACGCCGTCGGACTCCTTGGCTGCGGTCACGGCGGTCTCGCCATTGGAGATACCGAAGCCCACGATGGCCGGCTTGTTCGTCGCCGCCTTCACTCGTCGGGAAAGCACCGAGGCCGCATCGTCCACCCCATCTCGGGCACCGGTGGTACCCATGGTGGACACGACGTAGACGAAGCCCTTCGTGTGCTCCGCTACCTTGGCGAGACGTTCGTCGTTCGTGACTGGGGCGGCGAGAAGCACGTTCTCGACTCCGGCGGCGTCGGCGGCGGCAAGCCACTCGTGGGCGTGCTCCATCGGCAGGTCGGGCAGGATCGTGCCCAAGCCACCGGCGGCGATGAGATCGGCGGCGAAGCGCTCGTGGCCGTAGCGATACACGAGGTTGTAGTGCGTCATGGCAATCAGCGGAACGCCGAACTGGCGCTGGGCCAGCTCGCTCAAGGCACGGGCGGGAGTCATACCCGCTTCGAGGGCCACGACGGTGGCTTCCTGAATCGTGCTGCCGTCGATGGCCGGATCGGAGAAAGGAATGCCGATCTCGAGGGCGTCGGCGCCGGCGTCGATCACCGCATCGATCAATTCGAGCCAATCAGGGCATACGCCGGCGGTGATGTAGGGCATGAGGAGGCGGCCACCGGTGGCTCGCTTCTCGCTCAGGTAGCGCTCGAGCGAATTGGCTTCGGCGGTGGTGAGGGAGCTCATTGTCCGAGACCTCCCGCTTCGAGACCGCCCCGTTCAAGGATTTCTTGCACCTGCTGAACGTCTTTGTCGCCCCGGCCCGACAGGTTGACGAGCACGGTCTGGCCTTGGAGTTCGTCCTTCGCCTTCGCGACCCACGCGATGGCGTGGGCAGATTCGAGGGCGGGAATGATGCCCTCGCTGCGGCTCAAGAGCTGGAAGGAATCGAGTACTTCGTCGTCGGTGACGGCGTGGTACTCGGCCCGCTTGGTGAGAGCGAGGTGAGAATGCTCCGGGCCGAGCCCCGGGTAGTCGAGCCCAGCCGAGATGGACTCGGCTTCGAGAATCTGGCCCACTTCGTCCTGCATGAAGTAGGACTTCATGCCGTGCACGATGGCGGGCACGCCGCGACCGGCAGCAGCGCCACCAGCGGGCTCGGCGCCCACAAGACGCACGCTCTCATCGTCGGCGAAACCAGCGAACAGGCCAGCAGCGTTGGAGCCACCGCCAACGCAAGCCACGGCTACGTCGGGCAGACCGCCAGTGAGGTCCTGCACTTGCTGCCTGGCTTCGGTGCCGATGATCTCGTGGAAGGTGCGAACCATCCACGGGTAGGGGTGTGGGCCCATGACCGAGCCGAGGCAGTAGTGCGTGTCACCCACCTCTGAGACCCAGGCCCGCATGGCTTCATTCACTGCATCTTTGAGAGTGCGGCTACCGGACATGGCCGGAATCACTTCGGCACCAAGGAGGCGCATGCGGAAGACATTGAGCTCCTGGCGCTTCATGTCCACCTCGCCCATGTAGACGGCGCAGCTCATGCCCAGCAGGGCGGCGGCAGTGGCGGTGGCGACCCCGTGCTGGCCAGCGCCGGTCTCCGCGATCATGCGGGTCTTGCCCATGCGCTGGGCGAGGAGGGCCTGGCCGAGCACGTTGTTGATCTTGTGGCTGCCCGTGTGGTTCAGGTCTTCTCGCTTCAGCAGTAGACGAAGGCCCAGCTGCTTGGAGAGGTTGCCGCACTCGGTGGTGGGCGACGGGCGGCCGCCGTACGTATTCAGGATGTGGAGGTATTCCTGGCGAAACTCCGGGTCGGCCCACGCATCAAGGAACCCTGCTTCCAGTTCCTGGCAAGCGCCCATGAGCGGCTCACCCACGAAACGGCCACCGAACTCTCCGAAGAACCCGAGCTCGTCGGGCGAACCCATCTGATTCGGTGACGCCACCGGTGCTGTCGTCATGAAATGCCTCCATCGTCGAACGGTGAGACTCGCTGATCTGCAAGTCTTCTAGAAATCTAGAATACTCGCGTTTCGTTCGAGCACCAACCACTTCCGGCGAGTCGAGCCAAGACCAGTCCCTCGGCTTCCAGCGCCGTGGCCAACCGCATCACCGTTGCCAACCGCATCACCAGAGAGCGCCACCAAAACAACGAACAGCACAATCGAAACAAACAAGGTGCTCGTCATCGACGCCACGGCGCCAGGCGCGGCAAACGGGCCAGACCGTGTGGTCTGGCCCGTTTGCCGGTCAACTTGTGTGCTTAGTACACCGTTGTGTCGAGACGGCGTCGGCGACCCATCAAGGTCAGGCCACCGCCAACTGCGAACAGCATCAGTGCGATGAGCAGCATGTTCGCTGTGTTCGAACCAGTCACCGGCAGGGGTGAGGTGATCGGAACCGTTCCAGGAATGGGCAGGATCCCGGCATCAACATTCACTCGATCCTCACCAGGCGCCAATGACACCACGATCGTGCCATCGGTTGCCACGTCACTATCAGTGGCATCATCACCAACGTTCGGTGTGCTGAAGGGCTGATCAAGCTGAGGACTGATCCTCACCGTGTACTCACCCGACACCACATCAGTAAACGTGTACCCACCAGTCGTGGTCACCAACGAAGAAACAACATTCCCGTCAGCGTCGACAAGTTCAACCGTCACACCCGCAACAGTGGACTCGCCAGTATCACGCTGATTGTCCTTGTCGCCATCTTCCCAAACCACACCACTAATAGTTCCCAATGGTGTGACCGCAAGGTTCGTTCCAACCAACGCAGAGCCGTCACGGTTACGAACCGCTTCAACATTGAACGGATCAGACCGCAACGAACCATCCGACTGCAAAGCATCGTTGTCTTGGGCAACCGACGGAGCATGCCCATCCAACGGGCCACCGTCATCGAAGTTCGTTCCATCAATCGACACGATGTAGGTACCGGGAGCGACATCGTCAAACAAGTGATAGCCGACCGCATCAGTAACTGCAGACAACGGCACGCCATCCGGACCAAGGACCGGATCACCATCCTCGTTGAGGAGGAAGACCAACACACCAGGCGCAGCCACCTCGTCCGGATCAAACACGCCATCGTTATCAGTATCAATCCAGATCGTCGCCGCGATCTCCGCGGTTGCCAATCCAATAAACCCGAAGTCCAGGCTCTCATCACGATCACCGTCGCTGACCAGATCCCCAGAAATAGCGATGGCAGTGGAGGAACCCGTGACCGGATCAACCTCAGCCAACGTCGTGAGATACCCCTCAGGCTCAGCGACTGTCACCGTGTAGGACTCACCAGCCGCCAACACAGGCAGATTGATGAACTCATAGAAACCAGCAGCATCCGTTTGAGTGGGTGCAACCAGATTCCCGGCAATATCAGTCACCGCAGCGCCGTCAGGACCCGTCAGCGTCAGCGTGACACCCTCGAGTGGAACATCAAGGTCCGGGTCTTGCAGACCGTCCTTGTCAACGTCCTCCCACACGTAATCACCAACGGACACAGCCGGACGAACAAACCCGAAGTCCAAGGTCTCGTCCCGATCACCATCAGTGGTCAGATCACCAGACTCAGCCAAGTCGGTCGAGGAATCCGTTGCTGTGGTGCCTTCACCAACCAGGGTCGGAATGAACCCGGCCGGAGCAGTCACCGTCACGGTGTAAGACTCACCAGCCGGCAGAACCGGCAATTCAGTGAACTCATAGAAACCAGCCGCATCAGTAACCGCCGGAACAACCGGGTTGCCGGCAATATCAGTCACCGCCAACCCATCAGGACCCGTCAACGTCACCGTCACACCCTCGATCGGCGCATCGGTGGCGTCTTGGATGCCATCACGATTCACATCCTCAAACACGTAATCACCAACCGACACACGAGGACGCATGAAACCGAAGTCCAAGGTCTCGTCCCGATCACCATCAGTGGTCAGATCACCAGACTCAGCCAAGTCGGTAGACGAACCCGTTACCGGATCAACTTCATCCAACGTCGGAATGAACCCGGCCGGAGCAGTCACCGTCACCGTGTAAGACTCACCAGCCGGCAGAACCGGCAATTCAGTGAACTCATAGAAACCAGCCGCATCAGTAACCGCCGGAACAACCGGGTTGCCGGCAATATCAGTGACAGCGAGACCATCAGGACCCGTCAACATCACCGTCACACCCTCGATCGGAACATCGCCAGCATCTTGGAGACCATCACGGTTGATGTCTTCGAACACAAAGTCACCAACAGACACACGAGGACGCACGAAACCGAAGTCCAACGTGTCATCGTCGTCTTCGTTGTTCACCACATCACCAGACGCAGCAGACCCAGTCGAAGAATCCGTCGCCCCAGTGCCTTCACCAACCAGCGTCGGGATGAACCCACCAGGATCGGTGACTGTCACGGTGTAGGACTCACCGACAGCAAGCGCCGGCAGGTTCACAAACTCATAGAAACCAGTCGAATCAGTCAACGCCGCAGCGACTGGGGTCCCAAAGATGTCGGTCACTGGCAACCCATCAGGCCCGGTGAGAGTGAGCACAACGTTCTCGATCCCCAGATCGCCGGCATCTTGGATGCCATCACGGTTGATGTCTTCGAACACGAAATCACCAACAGACACACGAGGACGAATGAACCCGAAATCAAGCGTCGGGTCGTTCTCACCATCAAGAGTGAGATCACCAGAAGCCGCCGAGCCAGTGGAAGAGTCAGTGGCTGTGGTGCCTTCACCAGTCAAGGTCGGAATGAACCCGGCCGGAGCAGTGACCGTCACCGTGTAGGACTCACCCGCAGCAAGTGCCGGCAATTCAGTGAACTCATAGAAACCAGCAGCATCCGTCGTCGCAGTACCAACGACGTCACCATTGATATCGGTCACCGCCAACCCATCAGGACCCGTCAACGTCAGCGTCACACCCTCGATCGGCGCATCGGTGGCGTCTTGGATGCCATCACGATTCACATCCTCAAACACGTAATCACCAACCGACACACGAGGACGCATGAACCCGAAGTCCAACGTGTCATCACTGTCACCATCAGTGGTCAGATCACCAGACTCAGCCGAGTCGGTAGACGAACCCGTTACCGGATCAACTTCATCCAGGGTCGGAATGAACCCGGCCGGAGCAGTCACCGTCACGGTGTAAGACTCACCAGCCGGCAGAACCGGCAATTCAGTGAACTCATAGAAACCAGCCGCATCAGTAACCGCCGGAACAACCGGGTTGCCGGCAATATCAGTCACCGCCAACCCATCAGGACCCGTCAACGTCACCGTCACACCCTCGATCGGCGCATCGGTGGCGTCTTGGATGCCATCACGATTCACATCCTCAAACACGTAATCACCAACCGATACACGAGGACGCATGAAACCGAAGTCCAAGGTCTCGTCCCGATCACCATCAGTGGTCAGATCACCAGACTCAGCCGAGTCGGTAGACGAACCCGTTACCGGATCAACTTCATCCAACGTCGGAATGAACCCGGCCGGAGCAGTCACCGTCACCGTGTAAGACTCACCAGCCGGCAGAACCGGCAATTCAGTGAACTCATAGAAACCAGCCGCATCAGTAACCGCCGGAACAACCGGGTTGCCGGCAATATCAGTCACCGCCAACCCATCAGGACCCGTCAACGTCACCGTCACACCCTCGATCGGCGCATCGCCAGCATCTTGGAGACCATCACGGTTGATGTCTTCGAACACAAAGTCACCAACAGACACACGAGGACGCACGAAACCGAAGTCCAACGTGTCATCGTCGTCTTCGTTGTTCACCACATCACCAGACGCAGCAGACCCAGTCGAAGAATCCGTCGCCCCAGTGCCTTCACCAACCAGCGTCGGGATGAACCCACCAGGATCGGTGACTGTCACGGTGTAGGACTCACCGACAGCAAGCGCCGGCAGGTTCACAAACTCATAGAAACCAGTCGAATCAGTCAACGCCGCAGCGACTGGGGTCCCAAAGATGTCGGTCACTGGCAACCCATCAGGCCCGGTGAGAGTGAGCACAACGTTCTCGATCCCCAGATCGCCGGCATCTTGGATGCCATCACGGTTGATGTCTTCGAACACGAAATCACCAACAGACACACGAGGACGAATGAACCCGAAATCAAGCGTCGGGTCGTTCTCACCATCAAGAGTGAGATCACCAGAAGCCGCCGAGCCAGTGGAAGAGTCAGTGGCTGTGGTGCCTTCACCAGTCAAGGTCGGAATGAACCCGGCCGGAGCAGTGACCGTCACCGTGTAGGACTCACCCGCAGCAAGTGCCGGCAATTCAGTGAACTCATAGAAACCAGCAGCATCCGTCGTCGCAGTACCAACGACGTCACCATTGATATCGGTCACCGCCAACCCATCAGGACCCGTCAACGTCAGCGTCACACCCTCGATCGGCGCATCGGTGGCGTCTTGGATGCCATCACGATTCACATCCTCAAACACGTAATCACCAACCGACACACGAGGACGCATGAACCCGAAGTCCAACGTGTCATCACTGTCACCATCAGTGGTCAGATCACCAGACTCAGCCGAGTCGGTCGAGGAATCCGTTGCTGTGGTGCCTTCACCAACCAGGGTCGGAATGAACCCGGCCGGAGCAGTCACCGTCACCGTGTAAGACTCACCAGCCGGCAGAACCGGCAATTCAGTGAACTCATAGAAACCAGCCGCATCAGTAACCGCCGGAACAACCGGGTTGCCGGCAATATCAGTCACCGCCAACCCATCAGGACCCGTCAACGTCACCGTCACACCCTCGATCGGCGCATCGCTAGCATCTTGGAGACCATCACGATTCACATCCTCAAACACGTAATCACCAACCGACACACGAGGACGCATGAAACCGAAGTCCAAGGTCTCGTCCCGATCACCATCAGTGGTCAGATCACCAGACTCAGCCAAGTCGGTAGACGAACCCGTTACCGGATCAACTTCATCCAACGTCGGAATGAACCCGGCCGGAGCAGTAACCGTCACCGTGTAAGACTCACCAGCCGGCAGAACCGGCAATTCAGTGAACTCATAGAAACCAGCCGCATCAGTAACCGCCGGAACAACCGGGTTGCCGGCAATATCAGTCACCGCCAACCCATCAGGACCCGTCAACGTCACCGTCACACCCTCGATCGGCGCATCGCCAGCATCTTGGAGACCATCACGGTTGATGTCTTCGAACACAAAGTCACCAACAGACACACGAGGACGCACGAAACCGAAGTCCAGGGTCTCGTCCCGATCTTCGTTCGTGGTGAGATCAGCCGAATCAGCCGACGTAGTAGAGGAACCAGTGGCGGGGTCTTGTTCAGCGAGCGTCGGGATGAACCCGGCCGGATCCGTCACCGTCACCGTGTAGGACTCACCAGCCGCCAACACGGGCAGGTCGATGAAGTTGTAAGCGCCAGCAGCATCGGTCTGCACCGGGCCGACCAGATTGCCATTGGTATCGGTGACAGCAAGGCCATCAGGACCCGTCAGCGTCAACGTCACACCCTCGATGGGTGCGTCACCGCCGTCTTGGAGACCATCACGGTTGATGTCTTCGAACACGAAATCACCAACAGAAACGTTCGGACGAATAAACCCGAAATCGAGCGTCGAGTCACCGTCGCCGTCAGTCGTCACGTCACCAGAGGCAGCGCTCGTCGTGGAGGAACCAGTGGCCCCATCAACCTCAGCCGTCGTGGCAATAAACCCGGACGGATCGGTCACCGTGACCGTGTAGGACTGACCCGCAGCAAGAACCGGCAGATCAACGAACTCATAGAAACCAGCAGCATCCGTCGTCGCAGTACCAACGACGTCACCATTGATATCGGTCACCGCAGCGCCGCCAGGGCCCGTCAACGTCAGCGTCACACCCTCGATCGGCGCATCGGTGGTGTCTTGGAGACCATCACGATTGACGTCCTCCCACACGTAATCACCAACCGACACACGAGGACGAACAAACCCGAAGTCCAACGTGTCATCACTGTCACCATCAGTGGTCAGATCACCAGACTCAGCCGACCCCGCAGAAGAATCCGTCGCCCCAGTGCCTGCGCCAGTGATGGTCGGGATCAACCCGGCCGGAGCAGCAACCGTCACGGTGTAAGACTCACCAGCCGGCAGAACCGGCAGATCAACGAACTCATAGAAACCAGCAGCATCGGTCGTCGCAGTACCAACCACATCACCATTGATGTCAGTAACCGCCAAACCATCAGGGCCAGTCAGCGTCAACACAACGTTCTCGATCGGAACATCGCCGGCATCTTGGATGCCATCACGATTCACATCCTCAAACACGTAATCACCAACCGACACACGAGGACGCATGAAACCGAAGTCCAAGGTCTCGTCCCGATCACCATCAGTGGTCAGATCACCAGACTCAGCCAAGTCGGTAGACGAACCCGTTACCGGATCAACTTCATCCAACGTCGGAATGAACCCGG
Organism: Caprella mutica; assembly: GCA_947561585.1. NCBI lineage: Eukaryota > Metazoa > Arthropoda > Malacostraca > Amphipoda > Caprellidae > Caprella > Caprella mutica. The sequence goes on along the minus strand of CANNZV010000001.1, from coordinate 2,947,299 downwards.
CCGGAGCAGTAACCGTCACCGTGTAAGACTCACCAGCCGGCAGAACCGGCAATTCAGTGAACTCATAGAAACCAGCCGCATCAGTAACCGCCGGAACAACCGGGTTGCCGGCAATATCAGTCACCGCCAACCCATCAGGACCCGTCAACGTCACCGTCACACCCTCGATCGGCGCATCGCCAGCATCTTGGAGACCATCACGGTTGATGTCTTCGAACACAAAGTCACCAACAGACACACGAGGACGCACGAAACCGAAGTCCAGGGTCTCGTCCCGATCTTCGTTCGTGGTGAGATCAGCCGAATCAGCCGACGTAGTAGAGGAACCAGTGGCGGGGTCTTGTTCAGCGAGCGTCGGGATGAACCCGGCCGGATCCGTCACCGTCACCGTGTAGGACTCACCAGCCGCCAACACGGGCAGGTCGATGAAGTTGTAAGCGCCAGCAGCATCGGTCTGCACCGGGCCGACCAGATTGCCATTGGTATCGGTGACAGCAAGGCCATCAGGACCCGTCAGCGTCAACGTCACACCCTCGATGGGTGCGTCACCGCCGTCTTGCAGACCATCACGGTTGATGTCTTCGAACACGAAATCACCAACAGAAACGTTCGGACGAATAAACCCGAAATCGAGCGTCGAGTCACCGTCGCCGTCAGTCGTCACGTCACCAGAGGCAGCGCTCGTCGTGGAGGAACCAGTGGCCCCATCAACCTCAGCCGTCGTGGCAATAAACCCGGACGGATCGGTCACCGTGACCGTGTAGGACTCACCCGCAGCAAGAACCGGCAGATCAACGAACTCATAGAAACCAGCAGCATCCGTCGTCGCAGTACCAACGACGTCACCATTGATATCGGTCACCGCAGCGCCGCCAGGGCCCGTCAACGTCAGCGTCACACCCTCGATCGGAACATCGGTGGTGTCTTGGAGACCATCACGATTGACGTCCTCCCACACGTAATCACCAACCGACACACGAGGACGAACAAACCCGAAGTCCAACGTGTCATCACTGTCACCATCAGTGGTCAGATCACCAGACTCAGCCGACCCCGCAGAAGAATCCGTCGCCCCAGTGCCTGCGCCAGTGATGGTCGGGATCAACCCGGCCGGAGCAGCAACCGTCACGGTGTAAGACTCACCAGCCGGCAGAACCGGCAGATCAACGAACTCATAGAAACCAGCAGCATCGGTCGTCGCAGTACCAACCACATCACCATTGATGTCAGTAACCGCCAAACCATCAGGGCCAGTCAGCGTCAACACAACGTTCTCGATCGGAACATCGCCGGCATCTTGGATGCCATCACGATTCACATCCTCAAACACGTAATCACCAACCGACACACTCGGCGGGGTCACGCCGATGTAGCCAGATGCGTCCGAATCGGTGGCCTCGATTGCCCCACCACCAACTGCCGCCACGGCATCGAAGGTGCCGCCGGTCATCAGAATGAAACTAGCGGCGTCGCCAGACACCGTCGCAGTGTTCTCATGCAGTCCGGTCCCAGCGGTACCGGTCGCTTCGCAATCAACGGTTTCGCCGACGCTCAAGTTGTCCGCTGCTGTCGCAGCGTCAGAGCTGTTGCCCCAATCACACGTGATCGTCGCGGCGCCAGGTTCGTCATTCGCTGTGGTGGTCGCATCTGTGATCGCCACGTTCGTCAGCGGCACCAGGCCGTTGTTCTCGATCTGGAAGGTCCAGGTAACGGTCGAGCTCGGCACGATCGTGTTCGATGCGCCATCACTCGTCGAAGCTGCTGCTTCGGTGCCGTTGTTTAGTGCGTCCGAGTCAGCCTCGACAGCATTGGTCTGCTTCTCCACCGTGATCGAAGGCACCACACCCGTGTAATGCGAAGGATCAGTGGCCGGATCAAGGGGATCGCCGCCAAAGTCACCCGTCAGTGTTGCTGTGTTCGCATACTGACCCGCCGTCGCCGTGCCAGTCGCTTGGCACTCGAAGCTGGCGGGTGCTGTGATCGTGCCGACGTTGTTGCCGCTGTTGAACGCTCCGTCACCATTGACATCGCAAGAAATATCCCCAGCAGCAACCTGGTTGTCAGTCACGGTCACATCAGTGACATCACCCGCACCAGTGATGCCGACCGTGTAGGTCCACACCACTTCCTGGCCAACAACCAACGTAGCGCCGGGCGCCACATCAGAATCCTCGCCATTCGTCGCCTTCTCAACAACAAGAACCGGGGGTGGGGTGGGCGAGACCCGGACCAAACCGTTGCCGCCACCACCCGGGCCGCAACCATGAGCAGGGTTCTTCGGATTGTTCCCAATGTTGTCTGCGGCAGGGAATGCCTCAGCGATCTCTTCCATGGTGTGGCCGGACAACGCGATAAGTGCGTCGACAAACGCTGGATCGGTTGCAGGAGCAGTGGAGATTGAGGTATCCCAGCTGTCCAACGCAGCGTCGTAGATGGCGTTCCATTGGGCCGCGGTGTAGGTGACGCCACCCACGATCACCGGCGTGGTCGTGCGCGCTCCGCCCGACCTGCCTTCCACCGACCAGGCCACATTCGTCAGACCCGCGGGCGCCAACGTCGACAACGCCGAGATCTGACCATCATTCGGCCCAGTGTTCGTCGCATCCGATCCAGCACCATCGAACCAGATGCCACCACCACCACCACCGGCGCCACTCGAACCGACGTGATTCAGGCCCGGGATGTTCTTCGCTCCGATACCGCCGTCGGCGGAGAACTCAGCCGCAGCGACCGTCGAGGCCCGAATCAGCATCTGACCACCAGCACCGCCACCACCACCGGAGCGAAACTCGAGAAGAGGGCTGGGAGCATCGCTGCCGTCAGCCACCACTTGATTGCTGCCACCGGAGATCGAAGCGAACGACAGCACAACAATGCCGCCACCAGCACCACCACCGGTCCCGCCCGCGTGATTGCCACCAGCACCACCCATGAACAACCGAGCATCCGTCTCGTTCAGGTAGTGACCACTCTCAAGCGGGATCGCCGCACCAAGATTGTCCGCACCCGGAAGACCATCCGGATTTTCAACGGCGTTGCCGACATACCCTTCCGTATTGGTGCCACCGATACCACCAGCGCCGCCACCAGTCCAAGAGGCACCACCACCAGAACCAGCCGAGTACGCAGACGCGTAGTAGGTCGCGCAGGAACCGCCGCCACCACCATAGGAACCGCCACCACCGCCACCAGCGTTCACAACATTCTCCGTGGTCTCCTGGACGAACGCGTTTCCGCCGTTGCCCGGAGCACCAGGACTTCCACCGTCGGCACCGGCGGTCGAACCGCCGGCGCCACCGAAGGTCAAACCGCCACCTTGTGCCGCGGTCGAGTTGTTGGAGTTGAAGTCGGGGTCGTTGCGTCCCGAACCACCACCACCGCCACCCAGGATGCCGCCACCACCACCAGAGCCGCCAACAGCGATCCCGTCCAGAGCGCTGCTACCCGTGGCGCCATCGTTTGGGCCGCCAGAACCGTTGGCCGGGGTGTAACCAGCTCCGGTCACATCAATGTCATCAGCCATCGTGAGCGCGGTGCCACCAAGAAACACCACACCACCGGTCGAGCCGTTCCACGGTTGGGCTTGCACACCGCCCGCATCCACAGTCTGCGCCGAAGCGCAGCCTCCAGGCAGCACGACGAACTGCACAACCTCGGAGCCCGAGTACGTGCGAGTGGGCGTCGAGTTCGCAGGATCCAAGATCTCATACACACCCAGACCGTTTGCGATCGTTCCGGTCATCTGAATGACCAAGGCACAATCGCCAGCACCCAGAACGCTGCTGTCTGGCACACCGCCAGTCACGTTGGCCACCTGATAGGTGTTCACCACACCAGACACCGCCGAAGCAGGCGCACTTGAAAGAACAATCGTCGCCGCAAACACAGCGAACGAAGCCAACACCGCCAACGCTCTTGACAATCCACTTCGTGCTAAAGAAATAAACATAACGCCCTATCTTGGAAACGTTCCAGCTACCGCATGCGGCCTTGCGCTGCACACCTGAAAACTCGGATAAGCCTCCATCGGCCCGCCAGCTTTGGGACTTGAGTCATTCTCCTCACTTCGTCATCTCCTCGAGAGCCTGCTCCGTTAGCTCTGCTGGAGAGGCGCACAAGAACCGAAGGGCGCGAACCCAAGCGGTCAGCCGAGAAGCCGGTGCACTCTCAGAACGAACCCGTTGGGTCATCTTATTGAGAGACCAGAGACATCTCATTTAGATAGGTGCGACTGAGCATTAGAACGATTGCCGTCGACGCCCGACCGCAACAGGTCCGGGAATAAGAGAGCCCGCAGATGTCTTATAGATGACCCATAGACAGCTCTCCGATACCTCACGCAGAGAGACCCGGCAGACCGAGATCGTCGAGAGGAACGAGACAGCACAGCCGCCGGGAGTACTCGCCAAGCAAGCCAGCAGCCAGAAACGCCTGAACCAGGCACGACTGCCAGACCGACTTCGATGAGAGAGGCGGCTACCCCTTCGCCACTGCCGGGATCGAGAACGCGAAGGTTCCGGTGTTGTTCGTCTCGTCGCTCTCCGCGAGAAGGTTGTCAGGATCGACGACGATCTCGATGAGATAGTCGCCCGGGGCAACGCCGGTGATATCAATCCACTGATCGACAAGCCCGGCACCGTAGTAGTCGGCCCAGCCCGTGTTCAGGACTTGCTGGGCACCAGCTTGCTGACAAGCCACGCGAGGAAAGACCCCGAAAAGGGATCGTTCGGTTCGGGTAGAAACCTTGAGCGAATCGATAAGGCAGAACGACACCTTCTCACCTACAGCCACCTCGACCCGCTCGAGCGTGAGGAGCCGGTACTGTTCAAACGCTTCGAGATGGAAATGATCGTGCCCTTCATGGAATACGAACTCCCCCGTTTTGTCATCCAGATACCGATCTTGATCAGTCCACACGCGCTGCCATGTCGACAACCGACCGGCTGCAGGCGCAGTCGACGGGATCATGTGAAGCGGTCCGTCCCCCAAGTTCGCCGTTGCTGACCCGAACCGCAGCAGGACTCGGCCGGGCTCGGTCGTGTCATCGACAACCGCTGAGCCCGCAGCGATTGGAGTGGTCGGCGGTTGTCCGAAGTCTTCAAGTAGCGGGACGAGATCAGGGAGCAGCACCCTGCCGCAATGCGCTGGCTCATCGAGGGCTTCGGCGAGTGTCTGATCGCATCGAGTTGGGCGAGGTATCGGAATCTCGATTGCTTGATCGCCAGGAGACACCACATGGCGTGCGTGCATTTCGACCGTTCCCCCTTCTGGGCCCTCAACAGGGACGAGGACCTGCACAAAGAAATCTCCTGTAGCAACATCCTCGAGTACCTCATCAGGAACGTCGATCGTGAACTGACCCCCGTCATTGGTAGCGAGAGGGGCTTCGGTCTCGATCTGCAAAATCTGAGTTCCCAGGCCCAGTTGAAGACCGAGTTGACGCCCGGGTTGATCCTCAGAATCCAGGGCTCCGTCACCGTCGTCAACATAGACGACCCCAGCCAAAGCCGACGGCGGAAGATCGGCGGCGTTCGGCAGTGTCGGACCGCTCGAACTGCAGCCAGCGAGCGACAGCATCCCTCCCGCGACACCGAGCATCCAACGAGAAGAACGCCTCTGCGGAATTGGTGTAACCACTGTGCTCACCGCTCACCCCCGGCTCTTCACTAGTTGGCGACAAGCTTAGCGTGAAAGTCCCGCAACAGTCGTGACAATCCCGCTCGACACTGAACAGGTCAGAACACAACCGAGCGGTCAGCAAACGCTGATTGGCGGCCGCTATTTCAGCGGTTCTTCGTTGATGCCGTATGAAAGAGAAAGCCTGTCCGCCCGGCGATCGGCCGCGATGGTGCAGCGGCCGCCGACAAGGAGTGCCTCGTCAAAGAGGAACGGCTGCCCGAACTGGTTGATGGACGTCCGAATCGACAACAACGCGGGGTGACCGGGCTCAGCATCAAGATGCGCCGCATCCTCGGCGGCGAGGCTCACGGCAGTGATCGACTCGCGTGCCTCGGCCACCTCCCACCCAGTGCGACCAGCAATAGCCTCATAGAGCGATTCGCTCTCGAAATAACCACCCGGCTCAAGGTCAAGTAGACCCTCAGCGAGATAGCTCCGTTGGAGCCCGATCGGCAGGCCATCGATCGCTCGTCTCCGGGTGATGCATAAGAGGTCAACGCCTGCAGAACCGAGCGCTGCAGCTGCAGCCACGTGCTCATGGGCCGCAATGACGGAAGCGTCGAGCACGTCAGTCTTGAGCAGTACACCCGCGGAGCGCATCTCCTCGGCGAAACTCGAAAGGTTGCCCACGCTGATATCGATCGGACGATCGGTCACGAACGTGCCCTTGCCCCGCTCAGCGCGGACGAGGCCGTCGGCCTCGAGAGCACCAAGCGCCTGGCGGAGCGTCATCAGCGTGACACTGAACTGGTCGGCCATCTCCTGCTGAGAAGGCAAGCGCTCGCCCGGGGCCAGCTCGCCGTCGAGAATGCGCTGTCGAAGCACGGACTGAATGGCCCGATACTTCGGACCCTGTTGCTTCGGTGCTCGAGCTCCGGCCATCGCCGGACAACCTAGTGGCCAGCCGAGCCTGGGAACCGCCTCACGAGTCCGCAGTCGCAACCCCGTTGAGTTCGTCGACCACCTCGATCAGCCGCCCCGTCTCCACGAAGTCGGTGGCGAGGATGGTGGGCTTGCGGCCGCGTTCGGCCTCACAGTCTGCAACTCGTTCAAGCAGGGTGTCTCGACTGTTGATGCCGATAGCGGCTTGGCGTACGGGGATTCCCGTGGTGAGCCAGTGGTTGATGAGGAACAGCGGATTTTCCGCGGTGCCTCGGTTGGGCTCGCAGGAGAAATCGCTCTGCACGGCAAACGTATACGGCGTCTCGGTGAACGTCTGGGCGAAGCCGTTCTGGAACCATTCGCCCGGCGTCCCCTGGTTCTCGCCGTAGACCAGCACTCGCTCCTCAAGATCGACGAGCTCACCCAGGGTGGGAAACGGCGTGCCCGGTTGATGGGCATGCACATGGCCACGCAGGCCGCTCGCCTCAAACGCTGCTTCGAGATCGGTGAGGGTCACTTCGTCCTGCACGATGATGATCAGCACTTCTCGAGGGTTCTCATCCAGCCACACGCTGATGTCGGCGAGCCCGCTGGTGAGGTTCGTTGCCCCGAGGGCGCAGAATCCGTGGCAGAGCCAGGTGCCGGGCTTGGGGGAATCGTCACCCAAGGCGGCCTCGATGAGCGAGGCGTTGCCCACATCCACTCCCCCGTCGAGCTGCCCCTCGTCGCCCCAATAGAGCGCATCGATGAGAAGGGCCCGCACGCCGTGATCGAGCTGAGCGACCATGCCGCCGGTCTGCAACGCCAGATCCCACCCAAGGTCGGTGGACGACATCGCATTGTGCGATCCGGCAAACACCACCTCGTCGACCCGCCGATCACACAGCTCATCGTGCCCGTTACACCCGGTTGCTGCCTCCCGCTCCTCGGCGGCGTCGAGGGTGGAGAGCAAGCCCACCACGAGAGCGATGGCCATGGCGGCACCGGCAAGGAGCCAGCGCTTTCGGGCTGGCGCGGAGCGGACGATCGGCTCCTCGACGTAGTCGTCGAGCTTCGCGAGGTGGCGAGCCTGCGGAAGATCAACGAGGCCCTGGATCACCGCCCCAGTCAGCAAGAACGCTTCGACAAGCGGCTGGCTCCAAGCTGGCCAGAACAGGAACACAACCACGGCGAGCAGCCCCAGGTTGACTCGCAACCTCGACGTGCGGCCCATCGCGGCGGTGCCCCAAGGAGCCGCGCCAACGTCGGCGAATCCCTTCGAGGGCGCACGGATGCCGAGCTGACCACGCACCCACGCCGCACGATCGGAGGAGGCAGCCACGGCCCACACGAAACACTGGAAGGCCACCACCGCAAGCACCACGGAAATCACGGCTCGCCACGTGGGATTGCCCCACGTCACCAGCACGAACACGCCCGTGAACCACCCAGCTGCACGAACGAACGGCGGGTTCTCTCGCACGGCCACGGCGAACTGCTCCGCCAGGCCGGGTCGACGATTCCAAATATCGCCCGGGAGTGCTCGAAGGGCGACCGCTGACGGGCGGTTGCTCAGGAACAATCCGATCCCGGCCAGCACCATGCCGTTGAGAACCACACCGCGCTGATGCTGAGCGAAGTCGGTGGCCACAACGTCGGCCACGGCCATGCCGATCGCCGCACCGTTGCCAACCGCATCACCGGAGAGCGCCGCCAAAGCAACGAACAGCACAATCGAAACGAACAAGGTGCTCGTCATCGCTGCCCCCGCGACGACGAACCCACCCCTTACCATCGCTCGGCGCCGATCAACCGCCGTCAAGATCGCTGCGAACAGCGAGAGCAGCGCCAGAACGCCCAAGATCACTCCAACCCCAGGAATGGCCCGGATCGCGATGACGAGGGCCATCGCCGGCGAGTCAGGGTCAGAAAGCGTGTACCGGCCAGCATCGCTCTCGGCCAGCAGAGTGGCCACCCCGGCCCCTACCGCCGGGCCGCCGATCTCGCGGCCCGTTCGCACAAGCACCGCCTGCAGATCGAGGGTGACCTCATCGGTATCAGCGGTGACCTGGCGGTGCACCTGACGAAGCGCCGCATCGCGAGCATCGACGGCGATCCCCGTATCGAGCAGCCGGAACGCTCCTTCAGTCAGCTGCGCGGTAGCCAACTGCGTGATGGGTACGGCCAGTGTGCGCAGGTTGCCTGGCAGCGCATCCGTGAGCTGCTCATCGTTCGAGATGACCTCGATCGTGGCGGTAGCGGCGATCTCAGCTACCGCCTGACGAATCTCCGGATGGACGATGACGTCTTCAGCGACAGCGACGAACGCATCCTCGTCCTCAACCACCGTCGTGATGTAGAGCGCCGGACCAGCGAGAGTGATGAGCACAAATGTCAGGGCCATCAAGACGCCAGAGACGCGCCCACGCCATGCACCGGCCACGCCAGAATCGGTCTCCCCAGACATCATGTGCTCCCTTTATCGGCTAGCCAGCGGCCAAGACCCGACATGGCGACCGCGCCACCACATCATGATCCAAGCACAGACCGGCCGGCTCAGCGCACCTGGCGAGGTTGTGCCTTGTCTGACTTAGGCGGCGACCACCGCCGCGGCCCAAGCGCCGTAGCCACCGAGGAGGTCACGCACGTCACCGAAACCAGAGGCTCGCAGGATGCTGGCCCCGACCGACGAGCGATAGCCGCCAGCGCAGTAGACGACCGTGGGGCGAGATGGGTCGAGCTCACCGAGGCGAGCGGGAAGCTGCCCGACCGGGATCACGATCGCACCATCAACAGAGCCCTGTTCGACCTCACCGGGATTGCGGCTGTCGAGCACTTGGAGGTTCTCGATCTCGCCACGGGCAGCCTCGAACTCGGCGACGGTGAGACGCCCACCGACCTGCACCCGATCCGGATTGGCGGCCATCGCGGCCGTCGGCTCAGCGAGACACCCAAACACCCGGTCGAAGCCAATACGGGCGAGCCGATTACGAGCCTCAATCTCGGCTCCCTCGTCTACGACGAGCACCAGATCAGCGTCGGAGGGAACAACCGAACCCGCGAACTCAGAGAAACGACCTGCCATGCCCACGTTGATCGAGCCTGCGAGATGGCCTTCAGCAAACACCTCTGGGCTCCGACCGTCGATGATCGTTGCCCCGCTAGCCACCGCGGCATCAAACGCGTCAAGGCTCAGTGCGGTGGGTGGCATGACCTCGTCTAGCAGCCCTCGGTTCTTACGGTTGAGTGCCGCATCGAAGCTGAAGTAGGCGGGCGGTGAACTCTGACCGGCCGTGACGACCTCGGTGAACTCGGCCTTGGTCATAGGAGCCAGCGCGTAGTTCGCCTCACGCTGGGCTCCGATCGTGGACCACGTATCGGAGGAGAGGTTCTTGCCACAGGACGAACCGGCTCCGTGAGCGGGGTACACGCGAGTCTCGTCGGGCAGCGTCAACAGCTGTTCATGGAGCGAGTCGTAAAGCATCCCAGCCAGCTCGTCGGCGGTGACGCCCTTTGAGGAGAGCAGGTCGGGCCGGCCCACATCACCGATGAACATCGTGTCGCCCGTGAGTACTGCGTACGGCGTCTCGTCACCAGAGCGCTCCCGCACCACGATCGACATGGACTCCGGCGTGTGACCAGGCGTGTGCCGAATCTCCAGCTCCACCTCGCCGAGGCTGATTCGCTCGCCGTGAGCCAGCTTGCGAGACGGGAACTCCGTCTCTGCCACGGACGAGTAGGCGATCTCGGCGCCAGTGGCCGCCTGCATCTCGAGGTGACCAGAGAGGAAGTCTGCGTGGAAGTGCGTCTCTAGAACGAGCTCAATCGTGAGCCCCGCGGCAGCCGCATCACGCACGTACTCGTCCGAGTCGCGTCTGGGATCTACCACCACCGCACGACCCGTGGCCTCATCTCCAATCAGGTACGAGGCCTGAGAAAGACAATCGAGGTAGTACTGCGTGAACAACATAGTGAGCTCCGATTCGTTCTCGCGAATTGTACGTACATTCGGAGAACTGTCAATGCCGTTCCTCAGCGCTCGGGCGCTGCGTCACTCACGGAGTTGCTCCCACAACTTGCCATAGGGGGTCTCGTACCGATCACCACGCCCACGCCATGCACATCCAACAGATCCAGACGCCACCCGGCAATCTCGAGCTTCTGTTTGGTGGTCCCAGCGTCGTTGGACCGGGCCGCCAACGCGGGCGGGGCTGCAGGAATCTGATTTCGCACCAGATTTCGTTTCTCGGACGACCGGGACGCTCGAACTCGGCCGCGATTCCACCGATCCGGCAGCGCTCGGTCAGGACTCGGGAGGAGCAGCGAGTTCGACTTCGAAGGAGAGGGAGGCGTTGAGGCTTCCTGCGACGGAGCAGTACTTGTTCATGGCCAGATCGACGAAACGCTCAGCCATTTCCTGCTTGAGCCCGGGAGCGTCAATGAAGTGTCGAGCACGAATGTCGGTGAAGAACGCTGGCGTACCGTCCGCCCGATCACCCTCGAGTTCGATCCGGTAGTTCACGAGATCGAGGCGGCGCTTGCGGATCATCTCAACCACATCAAACGCGGCGCACGCCCCAACGGCGTTGAGCAAGATCTCCATCGGATTCATGCCGGTCTTGGCATGCTCCTCGCCGTCGATCATGACTTGCATGCCATCGGGCGTCTGCCCCATGAACCGCTTGCCTACGAGATGGTGGACCGTGGTCGTCTTCGTGTTCGGCATTCCGCCGACTCTAGAACGCCGAAACAGCAGACGGACTAGCGGCCGGCGAGACGGTCGATCGCACCGCGGAAGGGGCGCGCCTCGACTCGGCCGGTAACGGGCTGATCGGGATCGAAGTACGGGGTGTCGCCGATCACGGTGACCCGTTCAACGGCACGGGAGTGCGGGTAGTAGTCGCTCACGGCGTAGTGCTGGCACGCACGGTTGTCCCAGAACGCAATGCTGTTTGGCTTCCACTGGAAGCGGCACTGATACTCCGGGAAGGAGGCCTGCCGGTACAGCATCTCCAGCAGCTCCGTGCTGCGTTCGGGTGTGACGCCGAGGATCTCCTTGGCGAACGCGGCGCTCACGTAGATGCCCCGACGGCCGGTCTCGGGATGCGTGCGAACCACCGGATGCTCGGGGTTCGGGTACTCGAGATTGAACGCCTCGATCTCTTCGGCGCTTGCACCCCGGCGGACCAAGCCACGACGGAAGCCGTCGAAGTCGTGCCGGGCGACCTTGCCGTCGATCTCTTCCTTGATCTCGTCGGGAAGCCCGTCATAAGCGGCGTACATGTCGGCAAAGAGTGTGTCGCCACCTACGGGCGGCGCTTCGGTCATCCGTAAGATCGAGCCGAGCGAGGGCTGGAGACGCCATGTCACGTCCGAGTGCCAGATGTTCTCGTAGCCATAGCTCTTCTCATCATGCGTGATCTTCAAGATCTCGGGATGCTCAACGTTTTGGGGCCCGAACGGGTGCACCTCGAGCTCGCCGAAACGTCGACCAAAGTCGAGGTGCTGCTCGGCCGTGATGTCCTGATCCCGGAAGAAGATGACCTTCCAATCGAGCAGTGCCGTTCGCAGATCAGTCAGCTGTTGATCACTGAGTGGCTGCGTAAGATCAACGCCGCCGATCTCCGCGCCGATCGTTGGCGACAGCGGCGTCACCGTGATTATTGTGGTCGGTGTTTCGAGAATCGTCATGGAGGTCCCCAGCTCTGCAAGCAGGCGACCATCTTGACTCACCGGCCGCCCAAGGCGAAACCGGCAATCATCAGTCGCCTCAGCGATCGACGCCGCCATACGCGATGCCTGCCAGGTGGGAGAGCTCCCGGTCGAAGGTCGTGAGGTCGGTCACTCGGAGGTCGCCAAGGCGCGAATGACCGGTCGCCCGAGCGAGCACCTCCATCAGCTCAACCGTGGCGCCGAACCAGCGAGCGAGCCGTTGCGCTGCCTCATCCACCACAAGCCGAGCACGCAGATCTTCCTTCTGCGTGGCGATGCCGACGGGGCAGTTGTCGGAGCTGCAGGCTCGCATGCCGATGCAGCCAATGGCCTGCATTGGAGCATTCGACAGCGCAATGGCATCGGCACCAAGCGCCATGGCCTTCACGAAATCGGTGTGGGTGCGCAGGCCGCCGGTGGCGACGAGCGTGACGTTGGCTCCGGAGGCATCCAGGTGGCGTCGAGCCCGAGCGAGGGCAGGAATCGTCGGCACGGAGATGTGGTCTCGGAAGATGGTGGGCGCCGCTCCGGTGCCACCGCCACGGCCATCGAGGATCACGTAGTCGACCCCGATCTCGATCGCGGCGTCGAGGTCCGCGGTGGGCGATCCATAGTGAGCATCATGCAGCATCAGCGGGCTCGCCCCGCCTCATCCCCCACTCCAGGCGCGGTTCTCTCACTGTGGCAGCGGCCGAGAACGCCCAGCACCCAAGCACTCTGAAAGTACAACGACGTTCCTAGGCTTCGTTCAGACGCACTCAGCCCATCGGAGAATTGATGACCATCAGGTACGTGAAGCAAGCAGACCGGCCCATCAATGAAGCAGACCCTGCGGTGCGCGAACGGGTCGCAGACCTGCTCGGTCAGCTGGAATCTGAGGGCGAGACCGCTGCGGAACGCATGGCGGCAGAGTTCGACAATTGGACCGGCCCGATCATCGCTGATCAAGAGGCCATGGACGCCGCTGCTGCGAAGCTTGATGCCCAAACGCTCAAGGACATCGACCACGCCCACGACCACATCCGCCGCTTCGCTGAAGCGCAACTCGCCTCGCTCACTGAGTTCGAGATCGAGATCGAGCCCGGGCTGATCGCCGGGCAGCGAAACGTTCCGGTCGATGTGGCTGGCTGCTACATCCCTGCGGGGCGCTTCGCCCACATCGCCTCGTCACTGATGAGCGTCGCAACCGCCTCCGCAGCAGGCGTGCCGAACATCATCGTTGCCTCACCCGCACGCGAAGACCGCGGCGGTGTGCACCCCGCCATCCTCCACGCAGCCAAGGTCGCCGGCGCCCACCAAGTGCTTGGCTTGGGTGGCGTGCAGGGCGTGGGAGCGTTAGCCATGGGCCTGTTCACCGGCCTCGAAGCCACCATGATTGTTGGCCCCGGCAATAGCTTCGTGGCCGAAGCGAAGCGTCAGCTTTTCGGCCGCGTTGGCATTGATGTCGTCGCCGGCCCGACCGAATCAATGATCGCCGCAGACGGCACCGCCGATCCACTCACCGTCGCCACCGACCTGATCGGGCAGGCAGAACACGGCCCGGACTCCCCCGTCTGGCTCGTGACCACCTCAGCCCAACTGGCCAACGCTGTCGATGCCATCGCCGTTCGGCTCGCCGATGAACTGCCGGACGCCGCCCGAGCCTCCGCCGCAGCCGCGTGGCGTGACTATGGCGAGATCATCCTCGTCGATACGCCCGAGGAAGCAGCCGCCGTCTGCGACGACTACGCACCCGAGCACCTCCAGATCATGGCCGACGACCTCGACTGGTGGAAGGCTCGCCTTCGGAACTATGGCTCCCTGTTCCTCGGCGAGCACACCAACGTGACCTTCGGCGACAAGTCATCCGGGCCGAACCACATCCTCCCCACCGGCAAGGCCGCGCGCTACAGCGGTGGCCTCAATGCACTCAAGTTCGTGAAGCAGCTCACCTGGCAGACCATGACCGATGAGGCCAGCAAGGCCGAGGCTCCCATCGCCGCTCGCATCTCACGCCTTGAAGGCATGGAAGGCCACGCCCGCACGGCCGATCTTCGAGCGGTCTGATCAGCTTCGATGGCAATCCCCCACCTCCCCTCTCTCGAACTCGACTTCACCGAGCAACCGCCCATCCCCGAAGCCGGCATCAAGCGGGCGAACGAGTTAATGGCCTCGGGGCGGCTGTTCCGCTACGGCGAGATGGGTGCGGATGAACTGGACGTGGCCGCCCTCGAGCGCGAGTTCGCCGACATGCTCGGAACCCGTTTCTGCGTGGCGATGAACAGCTGCGGAGCGAGCCTGGCCGTCGCACTGCGGGCCGCCGGGGTCGAGCCTGGTGACGCCGTGCTGATGAATGCGTTCACGCTGGCGCCCGTTCCCGGCGCCGTCGCGCACGTCGGCGCCCGAACCGTCGTGGTCGGCATCACGCCCGAACTCACCATTGACCTGGGCGACCTCGAACGGGCTGCGCAACAAAGCGGTGCTCGCTGGCTCATGCTGAGCCACATGCGGGGCCATATCGTCGACCTCTCCGCCCTCACTGACGTGACCGACCGCCTCGGTATCACCGTGATCGAAGACTGTGCCCACACCATGGGCGCCTCCTGGGACGGTCAGCTGACCGGCACGTTCGGCACCGTCGGCTGCTTCTCTAGTCAAACCTTCAAACACATCAATTCTGGGGAGGGCGGCTTTCTCGTCACCAACGACGAAGACATCGCCGCGCGGGCCGTGCTCCTTTCCGGCGCCTACATGCTGTACGCCCAGCACGGCGCAGCGCCGAGCGAAGAGGTCTTCCGCCGGCACCGGCTGCACGAGCCGAACTTCTCTATGCGGATGTCCGCGCTCGCGGCGGCCGTTGCCCGCCCCCAACTCGCCTTGCTGAACGAGCGGGCCGCCGTTTGGAACGATCGCTACCGATATCTCGCTGGGCTGCTCGCGAAGGACAGCCGCTTTGCTCTGCCCAAGCGCGACAAGCGTGAGAAGTACGTGGCCTCGTCCATCCAGTTCTCGCTGCCCTCGCTCAGCGAAGAGGCCCTCACACAGTGGGTTGGCCTCGTCGGCGAACACGGCGTCGCCATCAAGTGGTTCGGCCGTCCCGAACCCGTCGGCTTCACCGCCACCTTCGATCACTGGGCCTACAGCGAGACCGGCCGGGCGGACCTCGCGGCGCTCGCTCCCACCCAAGCGCTGCTGTCAACCTTGTGCGACATGCGCATTCCGCTCGGCATGACTCGGCCCGACTGCGAAACGATTGCCGAGATCCTCATCGGGGCGCTCGACGCTCCAGCAACGAGCGAGTTAGGGCGCCGGGCTGTCAGTCGTTCCCATGCCGGCCGTGTTACCGATCGACGCCGAATTCGTAACACAAGATTGAAATAGAAGCGCTTGAAGGTCGCACGATTCTGTCGCCCAGGCCGAGTGTGTCGTGGCTGTGACGAAGCGCCCACGGACACCCCGACGTGGGGTAAATTTGCCTATGGGCAACTTTCGCGGCGGACACAAGAAACTCATCTCGGCACTCGGATTGGGGGCGGCGATCGCGCTTTCGATCGCGGCACCGGCATCGGCGCAGTGCGGCTACCCGGACAACTGCGAGCCGGGAGTGAAATCCGTGTTGAGTCAGGCGCTCCCACCCGCAGCCCCAGCGACTCCAGCCACCCCAGCAACTCAGGCAGCCAGCCCCAGCAGCGCCTCGGTCGATACGGTTTCGGCCAAGCAGCTCCCCGTGACAGGCGTGCCGGTCTCCGGAATTGCGCTCCTCGGCGGCGTCACCCTCACTGCTGGACTCGCCGCAGTCTCCTTGACCAAACGGTCATCCGAGGCCACCTGACCCTCGAGCTCTCAGACTCGGGCCAGAGACGCAACTCCGCGGCGCTGATCCATCACACGGCGGCTCAACTTCGGCGGGCAGCAATCTCCCTGAGTTGTTCGAACGAGAGTTCACCCATGAACAGCGAATGCAAGGCCCGGCCGAACGGTTGCCGAGGCCAACGTTCGTCGTCCACGAGGTGGCAATCGCTCGTGACAGAGCCATCATCCGCGAATTCGAACGTGCGGTAGCCGGGCGGCAGCCACGTCTTCGGGTCCATCGAGAAATTGTTCTTCAGAGACGGCGAGACAAAAACGGGGCGCCCTGCAAACTCGTACTCGTCCGGCACGTGGGTGTGCCCTCCCGCCAGGCCCCTCACCCGCGGCAAGTCCGCGAGGAGCGCCTCCCATTCGGCGCCATACGCCTCGTCATAGCAAAGAGGAAGCGGCGGTGCCGGCGGATGATGCAGCCAGATGAAGATGTGTTCAGCAGCTGTCTGCTCACACGCCTGGCGAATCCACTGCGCTTCCCTCGCCCCAAGCACACCGTTGTTGTGCAACCGCTGCTCCCCCGGAGGGTCCACGTGCAACCCGGACTCATCGGCGGCCATCACGCCAGCGCTCGAATCGACAAAAACAAACGCCCACGAGCCGATCTCCATCATGCGAGACGTGCTCACGCCCGTGCGGCCGACGTTCGCTGTGAACGGCGTGACGAAATCGTGGTTGCCGGGGCAGACGTTGACGGGGACCTCGAAGCGCTCAAACGCTGCGGCCGCCTTGCGGTACTGGCCCGCCCGCCCGTGATCCGCCACATCGCCCGTCACAACGACCGCCTCGAACACTCTGTTTACCGCCATGTCAGCGAACACCGCATCGAAGGCCGCGTCGGTGTCGTAGGCGAAGCCGCCCTCGGGCGTCTCCCCATCTTCGACAAAGTGCGTGTCGGACAGTTGCGCGATCCGGATCGGTGCCATGGCCTGAGCTTGGCACAAGTGCTGGCGGCGAGCGGAAGCCTGTGTGAGGATCCACCGCCATGACCGCCCCCGTCCCAACCGCCACCGCTCCCGACGGCGATCTCAACACGTTTGAGCGCACACCGTTCCGTTCGAAAGGCGCGGAGGGTTCCGGAGCTGTTGAGCACGATGTGTACCGGAAAGGCTCAGGTCCGTGCGTCGTGGTGATCACTGAAATGCCTGGACTGTCGCCGAAGGTCCTCGGCTTCGCTGATGTGGTGGTTGCGGCCGGTTGTTCGGTGGCGCTGCCCGATCTCTACGGCACCGCAGGGCGGGATCCAATGGCCGGCTCGACGGCATCCGCAGCGCTCTATGGGCTGCGTTCGATCGCGAGCGGCTGCCTCAGTAAGGACTTCTCGACGTACGCACTCGACCGGACCTCGCCCATCAACACCTGGCTCCGAGCGCTCGCCCGCCACGAACATGAGCGCTGCGGTGGACCCGGGGTTGGCGTCGTTGGCATGTGTTTCAGCGGCGGCTTCGCCCTCGGCATGGCCACCGATCCCTCCGTTGTGGCCCCGGTGATGAGCCAGCCGTCGCTCCCCTTCCCCATCGGCGGGAAACGCAAGGCAGCAATGGATGTCTCCGACGCCGACCTCCACACCGTGGTTGAACGCTGTTCAGCCGAAGGCATACGGGTGCTGGGGCTCCGGTTCGACGGCGATCCACTCGTGCCCGCCGAACGCTTCGCCTTTCTGAAGGAACGCCTCGGTGATGCGTTCGTCGCTGTGGAGCTCGATCAGGCAGACGGGAACCCGGTAGCGCTGGAAAGCCCGCTCCTCAGCAGGCATCACAGCGTTCTCACCCACGGACTCATCAACGAGCCCGGCCAACCCACCCGCCACGCCCTCGAACAGGTGCTCGAATTTCTCTCCAATCGCCTCGTGAACATGTAGGCACTAACTTCGCCCTCATGGCTACGAGCGAAACAAGCATTGACTACGAAGCGAGCACCGAGGCCGTCGTATCGATGACAAGCTCACGCCCCATCGGCCATGGGGCTGTCCGGGCCTACGACTGGTTGGACTACCACCAGCGCCAACGAGCAGACAAGGAAGCGGTCCGAGACGTTGACCGCTGCATCACCTACAGCTACGGCGATCTCAGCCGCCGGGCCGACGCCCTGGCCTCCCACCTCGCTTCCCTGGACATTGGGCGCGGCGACCGGGTGGCACTCCTCGCTCAGAACGGCGTGGAGTACTTCGATCTGCAGTTCGCGTGCGCCCGCCTCGGCGCCATCTGCGTGCTCCTTAATTGGCGTCTCACCGTGCCAGAGCTGGAGTACATCATCAACGACAGCGCTCCCAAGCTGATGATTCACGACGCGTCCTTCACCGAATCTGGCGAAGAACTCCAGCGGCGCTGCGGAATCGGGCACCTGCTTTCGATCGACGGAGGCAAAGCCGACAGCGCGTACGAGCGGGCCCTCGCCGCCCACGACGGCGAAGATGCCGGCCGCGCCGGAGTGACCCACGACGACGTGATCACGATCATGTACACCTCGGGGACGACCGGTCTTCCGAAGGGAGCGATGATCACCCACGGCATGAACTTCTGGAACTGTGTGAACCTCGGCATTCCCGGCGGCATCACGGTGGACACCGTGCATCTGAACGTACTGCCCCTTTTCCACACCGGCGGTCTCAACTGCTACAGCAACCCCGTGCTCCATGCCGGTGGAACCGTTGTGGTGACCACCGGGTTCGAGCCCGGCCAGGCGCTCAAGTTGCTCGGAGACCCCACCCACGGCATCACCCACTTCTTTGGCGTGCCCGCCCCGTATCAGTTCATGATGCAGCACCCCGACTTCGAGGACACCGACCTCTCACGACTCGTCACCGCCGGAGTTGGTGGTGCGCCCTGCGCCCTCACGATCATGGAAACGTGGTCCGAGCGAGGCGTGCAGCTTCTTCAAGGTTTCGGCATGACCGAGACAAGCCCCGCGTGCATCTTCCTCGACCCGGCCGACGCCCTGCGCAAGATCGGCTCCACCGGCAAGGTCCTGCTGCACACCGAAGCTCGCATCGTCAACGACGACGGCGGCGACTGCGCAGCCGAAGAGATCGGCGAGCTGTGGGTCTCCGGACCGAACATCACACCCGGCTACTGGAACAAGCCCGAAGCAACCAAGAGCTCATTCGACGGACGCTGGCTGAAGACCGGCGACGCCGCCCGCATGGACGACGAGGGGTTCATCTACATCGTTGACCGCTGGAAGGACATGTACATCTCCGGCGGCGAAAACGTCTATCCGGCCGAAGTGGAGAACGTTCTGTACCAGCTGCCCGAGGTTGCCGAGGCTGCCATCATCGGCGTGCCGAACGACAAATGGGGCGAAGTTGGTCTGGCCGTGCTCGTCCTCAAGCCTGACACCAAGATCGATCGCAAGACCGTGGTGGAGCACTGCGTAGAGAACCTGGCACGGTTCAAGGTGCCGAACGACATCGCCATCATCTCCGAGCTGCCTCGCAACGCAACGGGCAAGGTTCTCAAGCGTGAGCTGCGTGAGCAGTTCGTCGATGCCGACGCCCCCAAAATCAGCTAACGAAGCCCAGCGAGGTTCTTCCCGAGCTTCTTCATGCCCTGAGCAAAACCGGCCGCACTGAGCTTGTTCACGATCGGGGCGAGGAAGCCGGGAAGGAACTTCACGGTCACGTCTTCGAACCACTCGAGCTTCGCCCCGGCATCGTTCGGCACAACGGTGAACCCTGCTTGGCCATGCAGCACGGGGCCGAGCTTTGCCACGACACAGCGGCCGGTGGCTGAGGGGGCATCCCATGCAAGTTCGGTGATCTCCATCCGGTCCACCAGCGTCAGCGGCCCATAGCCGGTGTACGCAGTGAAGCGCCCACCGACAGTCTGTGGATCGCCCTCGTCGATCTCAACGCGCGTTGCGGGAATCCACTCGCCGTGGCTGGGCCAATCGATCATTGACTGCCACACGGTTTCCGGCGGCTGATCGAACGTATGAACAACGGTGAACTCGACGGCTGACATCCGCGAAGCTTCGCAGATCGGCAGATCCAATGGCTGACCCAGACGGGGGATTCGGCGCCGATCGTGACTCTTGCCTTCGAGCAATGCGCTTTCGTGCACGTCTGTCGAGTCTCGGAGGCTCACGCCTTCACGGATGTGTCCCATTCGGGAAAGATGGTCGGGCTGCGCACGCCTTCTCTAGATTGGCTCCAACAAGCCGGATCGAAGGACTACTGAACATGACGACCACACTCGGGTACGCGATCTTCTACGTCACCGACGTCGAAGCCACCCTCACCTTCTACACCGCTGCGTTCGGGATCGAGCGCCGTTTCGTCACGCCGGAAAACGACTACGGCGAGCTGGAAACAGGGGCCACCACGCTGGCGTTCGTGTCGAACGAGCTCGCCACCGACAACTTGGCAGCGGGCGGAGGTTTCACCGCTCTCGACCGCGATGCGCCGCCGGTTGGTGCGACCATCACGCTCACCACAGCCGACGTTGAAGCAGGCGTCGAGTCTGCCCTCCAGCACGGAGCAACCCGCTACACCGAAACATCGGCGAAGCCGTGGGGCCAAACCGTTGCCTATCTGCGGGATCCGAACGGGATCCTCGTCGAGCTCGCCACTCCCATTCAGAAGTAGCGACTTGCGCTAGATCAGCGGACCCCACACTTCGAGGTGGCCAGTGCGCTCGACGCGGCGAATCGTGCGCAGATCGAGGAAGCCCTCGATGCCAGCTTGAGCGAAAACGGCCCGAGTCTGCGTCTGCGAATCGGCGCTGCCCGCTTCGAGGTCATCGTGCAGCCGCTGCATCAACCAGAAGCGGTAGGGCATGACGGCGGTGGTGATGGGGGTGCCCCGCCAGTCGAACGTGGCCACACCGCTGGCCTCAACGCCTCCGCCGGTGCCGAGCCCGCGGTCGCCCGGCCTATCGAGCCCGTTCGTCCCGGCTTCAAGATCGGGGCGGGCAGTGAGCCATTCGTTTGCGTACTCGACGTGCGCGGTGAGTTCGGGCAGATACTCCTCGCCGACGAAACGCATCATGGCCAGCAATGTCTCTGGCAGAGCATCGTCTGCGAACAGATCCTCCGAACCCTCGAACTCGTGCTCGTACGGCTCACGGGTGGACATGCGCTCGACCCAGCGGCCTACGCGAGGAGCCCGTCCTTTGATGAGCGATTGAGGAGCTGGGTCTCGGAAGAGATGGCCCCACATCGCAGCCATCAGGCCGAAGTCTCCGAGGGTGGGGCGGCCACCGAGGAGGTACGGATGGTGCGTGAGGTGGGCTTCGAAGAGGTCGAGCCATTCGTGGAACGACGACTCGATCAGCTCGGCCGTGTCGTCCGTCGCTCCGAACATCATTCCGGCCCGACGCATCCGGCCGCTATTCTTCAGGAACATCTTCTCCTGTTCCTCCGGGGTGCCGACACCGAGGGCTGGCGTGAGGATCGAGAACTCGGATTGGAGGAAGCGCAGGTTCTGCTCGTCGAAATTCCACCGGTAGTGCATCGCCGGGCGGAGGAGCCCCTCTCCGCCGAAGATCTCGAAGAGGTGGCTGATGGCGAGCAGGAGGGGTGACTCTGGATAGGAGTCGTACCGACGAAGATCCTGGCCGTCGCCCTTTTCGAAGTGATCGATGATGTCGGCGCCGTCTTGGATGATCGTGCCATCCGGTGTTTCGAGGCACGGGATGATCCAACGACCCACGGTCGGCACAATGTGATTCAGGTAGCGATCGCTGCCAGGAGACTTCTCGACGAAGTCGATCCCCTGCTTGCGCAGATACGCCCGAGCCTTGCCCGTGTAGAGCGAGACGGGGCCACCGTAGAGCGTGTAAGTCATGAGCGAACTCCTGGACGAGAGGGACGAAGGGCGACTGTAGTGCCGGTTGAACTGGCGATTAAACCGTCAGCTCCCTCCTCGTATGCCGACCGACGAGACTCTGCCAAAGCCAAGTCACAAACGAGGAATCACATGGAGATCAACGGGCTACGAGCCATCATCATCGGCGGAGCCTCGGGCTTCGAGGGCATCGAGATCGTGATCAACGAGGCGGTCGAGGCGATGGGCGGCCTCGACATGGCCCTCAACACTGCGGGCGGCGGCAAGGCCGGCCGGACCGTGGGCCGCGATGCACCGTTCTCGCTCGATGATTTCCGAGCAGTG
The DNA here is from genome assembly GCA_947561585.1 of Caprella mutica. Classification (NCBI taxonomy): domain Eukaryota; kingdom Metazoa; phylum Arthropoda; class Malacostraca; order Amphipoda; family Caprellidae; genus Caprella; species Caprella mutica. The sequence continues at coordinate 2,925,098 of CANNZV010000001.1, read as the reverse complement.
ATCGATCTGAATCTTGTCGGTGGCCATCGTCGAGAACCCCATGCTCAACGGCGACACCATTCGCCTCGACGGAGGCCAACGCTTCGCTCCGAAGTGATCGCGATCGGGTGAACGACTCGCTCGTCGCCAAGCGGCCAACACTGGGTGCACTTTCGTGCGGTTTTCGGGGGTTTTGTGCACCCAATAGCCGCTCAAGCGAGGTTGGGTCAGCGGCCGCCACGGGTGAGGCGTTCTCGCATGTCTTCGGGAACACCGTGCGGCATCACCCGCTCGTGAAGGAGTGCCTCATCGCGAGTCCGCTCGCCAACGTCGCTGATGAGTTGCTTCACGATTCGGTTCGTGCCCCGAGAGTTGGCCAAGATCTCAGCGGTGAGCGCCGACATCGCGGCATCGAGCTCGTCATCGGCAACGCAACGGTCCACGAGGCCGATCTCTGCTGCTTGCAATCCTGCGAGACGGCGGCTGGTGAACATGAGTTCCTTGGCCGTGGAGCGGCCCACTCGTTCGGGCAGACGGACTGACATGCCCCAGATCGGGACGAGACCCCACTGGCCGTGGGTGTCGCCGAGCTTCGCGGATTCGCTAGCGATGAGGAGATCACAACCGAGCGCCAGCTCGAGCCCGCCCGTGTAGCAATGGCCGTGGATACGAGCGATGGTCGGCTGCGGCAACTGCTCCAGGGCATCGACGGTCTCGGATTCGAAGTGCGGCGTTGGCGTTTTCTCGTGTGATGAGATCGAGTCGAGGTCGTGGCCGGCGCAGAAAGCGCGGCCAGCGCCGGTGAGCACGACGCAACCAACCGAGGTGTCGGCGGCAATCGCGTCGAGGTGCTTGCGCAGCTCGATGAACACTGCGGGCGACAGAGCGTTGAGCTTGTCGGGCCGGTTCAGCGTCAGGGTCGTGAGCCCGTCCACGTCGGTACGGAGAACAGTGCTCGCTGCGTCGTCGGTCATTGGCAAATATTGCTTCCCCGATCGTGCGGCAGCAAGATCTGCGAGGTGAACAAGCAACCGAATGTCGTCCTCATCAACTGCGACGATCTGGGTTACGGCGATCTCGGCTGCTACGGCTCCAAGCGAAACAAGACCCCCGCGCTCGATCAGCTCGCTGCCGACGGCGTTCGCTTCGACTCGTTCTACACCGCCTCACCCGTCTGCTCGCCGGCCCGGGGTGCGCTCCTCACCGGCTGCTACCCGCCTCGCATCGGGTTCGGCTCCTTCGGCGGCTATCCGGTGCTGTTTCCCGGGCACGGCGTTGGCCTCCCACCAGAAGAGGTCAGCATTGCGAGGGTGCTGTCGGATGCTGGATACGCCACGCAAATGATCGGCAAGTGGCACTGCGGTGACCAGCCACACTTCCAGCCGACCAACCACGGCTTCGACCACTACTTCGGCATCCCCTACAGCAATGACATGGGTCGCCAGACCAACACGCCCTCCTTCTATCCGGAGATGCCGCCGCTCCCGTTGATCGTTGACGGGGAGGTGGTGGAGCAGCAGCCCGATCAGGCATCGCTGACCGAGCGCTATGTGGCCGAGGCACTGAAGTTCATGCGTGCGTCGGAGGATCAGCCGTTCTTCCTCTACCTCGCACACATGTACGTGCATCTTCCGATCTACGTGCAGGAGCGGTTCGCCGAGCAATCCACCAACGGCGACTACGGGGCCGCGGTCGAGTCGATCGACTGGGCGACATCGGTCATCTTGCGAGAGTTGAAGAGCCTCGGCTTGGAAGAGGACACGATCGTCATCTTCACGAGCGACAACGGATCGCTCGGCGACAATCCTCCGCCCTACGGATCGAGCGAACCGCTCGGTGGGAGCAATGAACCGCTGCGCGGCACAAAGGGCACGACGTGGGAAGGCGGGCAGCGCGTGCCCGGGATTGTTCGGTGGCCCGGCAAGATCGCTGCTGGGCGAGTGAGCAGCGAGATCGTCACGGCGATGGACCTCTTCCCCACGCTCGCCGCGCTGTGCGGAGGAGCCCTTCCTATTGATCGCACGATCGATGGCCGGGACATTCAGGAGCTCTGGTTCGACGAAGCCGCCGCATCACCGCACGAAGCCTTCTTCTACTACTGGATGAACGACCTTGAGGCCGTGCGAAGCGGTCGCTGGAAGCTGCATTTTTCCAAGCGGGGCGAGGCGACGAGCGGCCTGTTCGATCTCGAGGCCGACATCGGTGAGACGACGGATGTGAGCGACGCCCATCCGGAGATTGTCGTCCAGCTGAACGCGTTGGCGGAACAGGCTCGGGTGTCGCTTGGCGATGCGCGAAACGAGCGAGTGGGCAACGACGTTCGGCCGATCGGCCGGGTGGACAAGCCTCGCAAGCTGACTCGTTTCGATCCAGACCATCCCTACTTCATGGCCGAGTACGACCTTCCTGATCGGGGCTAGACCGCTCTCGCCGCCTCGCCACTGCAGAGGCTCGCCGCAATCTTGCTCAGCCCTTTGGCGAAGACCGCCGTCTCCTCTTCGGTGAGGTGGTCGAAAAAGATCAGCTGCACGTTTTCGACGTGTGTGGGCGTGACCGAATCGAGCCGCCGCTGGCCCTCATCAGTGAGCGTTGCCATCTTGGCCCGCCCATCGGTTTGGTCGGCGGTGACGACGACGTCGCCTCGTTCAACGAGCCCGCGCATCCGGTGCGTGAGCCGGCTCTGAGAGACATTGGCGATCTCGGCGAGGTCCGAAAGACGCAGCGTTCGATCGGGCGCTCCCGAGAGGGCCACCAGAATCGAGAAGTGCACAACCAGCATGTCGCGCTCCTTGAGCGAGCGTTCCAGCTCAGGCAGGCCGCGATTGATAAACGCCAGCATCCCCTGCCACGCCTGTTGCTGGGTGTCGTCGAGCCACCGGGCGTCTGTCATATCGGTCACACGGACAGTCTAGTGGTTGACGCTTCAAGTTCTTCTCGATAACTTGACGCTTCAAGCTTTTAGTTGACGCTTCAATGAGCGTCGAAGGGAACCATCACATGAAGATCCTGGCCTTTGCCGCATCCAACAGTTCGCAATCGATCAACGGTCAGCTGATCGCCTACGCCGCCCGCCTCATCGGCGAGGGCCTCATCGAAGATGCGGAAGTCGAGACGCTCGACCTGAACAACTTCGAAATGCCGATCTACAGCCCGGACCGCGAAGTGGCGAGCGGCATTCCCCAGCTGGCGCACGACTTCTTCAACGCCATCACGGCGGCGGACGCTGTGCTGATCTCCTTCGCCGAGTACAACGGCTCCTACACCGCTGCCTACAAGAACTTGTTCGACTGGGCATCTCGCATCGACATGCGCATCTTCCAGGACAAGCCCACCGTCATGCTCGCCGCGTCCCCCGGTGGCCGAGGCGGCGCCAACGTGCTGCAGACCGCCGTAGGAGGCGCACCACACTTCGGCAACGACCTCAAAGCCAGCCTGTCGATCCCAGGCTTCGGCCAGAATTTCGACGCGGCGAGCGGATCCATCAGCGACCCGGATCTCGACGCCAGCTTCCGCGCCGCCATCACAGCGCTCGCACCAACCCCGTCAGCATCGCCCGACGGAGCAGCCGCATGAACGCCTCAGCCACCCTCCCCCAAGGCACCTGGGAGCTCGACATCGCCGCCACCACCATCACCGCAACGGCCAAGATGTTCGGCCGCTTCGCCGTTCCTGCCACCCTCGATGTGCTCTCTGGCACGATCGAGATCAACAGCGAGGGCCGGGTGACCAGCGTCGAGATCGTGGCAGATGCGGCGAGCTACTCGAACAAGAATGCCAAGCGAACCGAGCACGTTCGGACCGCTGACTTCCTTGATGTGGACACCCATCCAACGATGACGTTGAGGTCCTCGGAAATCACGCCCGCAGCAGGCGGGTTCAAGGCCAACGGCACCGTTGTTGTGAAGGGCAAGAGCTCCCCGATCGCCATCGATGTGAGCGAGGTTCGCTTCGATGCAGACTCCGGATCCTTCACCGCGACGGCAACGGTGGACCGCAAGGCCACCGGAGTCGACAAGATGCCAGCGTTCGTTGTCGCCAGCGATGTGGACATCAACGTCCGAGCTAGGGCCAACCGCATCGCCTAGATCGATCCGACACCCCGATATTCGTTGGAGTGTTCAGCGGGATTCGCGATTTAGCTCAGCAGGGCAAGCAGCGTGGAGCGGAGCACGGCGCTGGCCTTGGCATCCGACAGGCCTCGGTGACGGCGCAAGAAGTCGATCGAGTCGAACTGCGTGACCATGTCGCCGGCGGCGAGCACTGTCTCGCGTTCCGCCTTCTTCAGCGCCTTCAACTCCGGCGCAAACTGAAGTGAGAACTGCTCGCGAAAGCCATCCCGGAGGTCTGTCAGTTCCTCTCGGATCCGAGGGAGTCGGGCGGCGTTAGCGACAGTGGCCCGGTACACCGGTCCTGCGGCGGTGTGCAGCCGAAGTCGCATCGCTACGAAGTCATCAATCCGGTCAATGAGCAGGCCCTGCCCGATCGAGTGGAGCACAGCGTGTTCGGCATCTCGTTCTCTGCTGCGCTTGATCGTCGCCTCGAGCAACTCGTCGGGGTCGGCGAAATAGCGATAGAGCGAGCGGAGCGAGAGGCCAGAGCGCGTGGCAGCCTGCTCGATGGTGGGGAACAGGGACTCCTCGCCGAAGAGATCGAGCACGACATCGAGGACGGCGTTGATGTTTCGTTCACGCCGCGCCATTCGACCGTCGACGGACACCAAAGGGTCGATCTCTCCACTCGGCAGCTCGCTGGCGTCGGTCTCGGTCATCAGAGGGCCAAGTTAGCAAGACGATGAGCACCCAAGATCACTCCGACCCTTCCGCTCGAACCGCACCTAGTGCGTCTCATACTGGCACTAGAATCGGTGAGCGAGTTACTGTCCCCTTCATGTTGGAACCGACGCCGTCATGACCACCCACCCCATCGTGCTGGCGGGCCAATACGGGTCCCCATACTCGCTCAAGATGCGCGGCGTCCTTCGTTACCGGCACATTCCGTTCCGCTGGGTGCTCCGCAACTCGAAGTGGGACGACATTCCGGATCCGCCCGTCGCTCTCATTCCCGTGATCGTCTACCCCAACGAGGATGGAACCCACGGTCAGGCCACCGTCGATTCGTCGCCGCAAATCATGCGGCTCGAGGGCGAGGTGTCTGGACGGAGTCTCGTGCCGAACGATCCGGCGCTGGCCTTCATCGACGCGTTGATCGAGGACTACGGCGACGAGTGGGTCACCAAGGTGATGTATCACTACCGGTGGGCATACGAGGCGGACATCCAGAAGGCGGGCCATCTACTCCCGCTCTCAAGCGATCTTCAAATGAACAGCGATCAAGCGCAACAGGCGTACGACTACATCACCACCCGCCAGATCGGGCGCCGAGAGTTCGTGGGCTCGACCGACATCAACCAGCCGATCATTGAACAGTCCTACGAGCGGCTGCTCGGCATCATGACCGAGCTGTTCGCAACGCAGGATTTCTTCTGCGGTGATCGACCGGGCCGGGGCGACTTCGGCATCTATGGCCAGCTCACCCAACTTGTGAAGTGGGACCCGACTTCTGTGGCCATCGCCTCTGAGCGAGCACCCAAGGTGGTGAACTGGGTGGACCGTATGGACGACCTCTCTTGGTTGCCCGTCACCCATGACGAGGGATGGAACACCGCAGAGGAGCTGCCGGGTGGCACCCGATCACTCCTCGCCGAAATCGGGCGCACGTACACACCGTTCATGATCGCCAACGCCAAAGCCTTGATGACCGGGGCAGACGAGGTCGTGTGCGAGATCGATGGGCAGACCTATCGCCAGGGCCCGTTCCCGTACCAGGGCAAGTGCCTGCAGTGGATACGAGAGGCGTACCTCGCGCTCTCCGATTCGGACCGCGAGCGGGTCGACACCGCCCTCGCCGGCACCGGCTGCGAACCCCTCTTCGCCTAGATAGCGCCGTTCCTTGGGGCTCCCGCCGAGCGAGGCGTGTGGCGCTTGCGGAACTGGGCGGGAGTCTCGTTGGTGAGGCGAGCGAAGCGACGGGTGAAGTCCGCCTGGTCATAGAAGCCGACAGCGGTGGCGATGTTCGCGAGTGGCGTATCGGTCGTGGTGAGCAGCCCGGTGGCCCGATCAACACGGGAGCGGAGCACGAACTGTGTTGCGCTGAGCCCGAATACCTTCTTCATACGTCGTTCGAGTGAGCTGGTGGAACAGTTCGCCGCTTCGGCAAGGTCCGCCACGCGCAGAGGCTCGCCAAGCCGGTCCTGCACCAGCCCGACCACTCGGTGAAGTGACTCCATCGTGATGTCTTCACCGCTCGGCGTTGCCAGGTCACGGCTGATACTGACGATGCCCGGCGAGGCGGCCTGCCCGGCGGGAGGCGCGACCGGCAGCTTCGTCGTGAGATACCAGCCGGGGGTGCCGTCTTCTCGTCGAATCAGCTCAAGCTGATCTCGCAACGGCTTACCGCTGGCAAGAACCTCCGCGTCTTGTTCCTCGTACCGCTCGGCGAACTGCGGGATGAAGAGATCCGTCGCCCTCTTGCCCACCACGTCTCGCTTCGAGGAGCGGCCGGTGCGGCGGACGAAGGCCCGGTTCACCGCGAGGTAGATGCCACTGGTGTCCTTCATGCAGAAGATCACGTCGACCAGCAGGTCGATCAGCTCCAAGAGTTCGTCTTGGCACTCGAACATGTCGAGCGATGCGGACAGATCGCCCTTGTTGGTCGATTCGTTCACCATGACCGGGCGGATCGTACAAGACCGACCGCCACTCCTGTCCAAGACTGGTGCGCATGTCTGCCGCCTCGACTGCTGCCCCCACTGCTCCTTCAGAGCCTACTCCATCCAGTGCCGACGCTCTTGCCGGCCCGGCAATCGAACTCGTCGAGTCCTGGCTGTCTCGTGCCGGTGACGCCACCACGTCGAGCGAGCAACGAACGGCTCGACAGCTGGAGGGCGTGATCGAGGACGATGCGGGCGTGGCCTTCGCCATGAAGTTCGTCGATCGTGTGATCCGACCCGAAGGACACTCGGTTGCAGCTCATCAACTCCGCCAGCTCGTCGCCGGCGATCCGCTTCCCGGCTTCCTCTCCCCCATCGACCGCACACTCCTTCGCGTGGGCGCCAAGCTCTCGGCCGTTCTGCCCGGCGTGGTGATGCCGCTGGCCGTGCGACGTATGCGCCAGCTCGTTGGCCATCTCGTGGTGGACGCAGAGCCCAAGCCAATGAGGGAGCACCTCGGTGCTCGCCGCAGCGAGGGCTTCCGGCTGAACGTGAACCTGCTCGGCGAGGCTGTTCTGGGTGACGCCGAGGCAGACCTCCGCCTTGAAGCTGCCACCGATCTCCTGCATCAGCCGGATGTGGACTACGTCTCGGTGAAGGTCTCTGCGGTGGTTTCGCAGCTGAACCCCTGGGCGTTCGAGGATTCGCTCGAGCGGGTGATCGCGAGGCTTCGTCCGCTGTTCACCGCAGCGAGCACCAGCTCGCCTCCCACGTTCATCAACCTGGACATGGAGGAGTATCACGACCTCGAACTGACGATGTCGGCCTTCATGACACTCCTCGACGAGCCCGAACTGCACGGCATCGATGCTGGCATCGTGCTGCAGGCGTACCTGCCCGACTCTTTCCCCGCATTGCAGGAGCTCGTGGCGTGGGCGAATCGGCGGCACGAGCGAGTCATCGATGGGCACCGCGGCGGTGAGGTGAAGATCCGCCTGGTCAAAGGAGCGAACCTGGCGATGGAGCGGGTGGACGCTGCGATGCACGGCTGGGAGCTCGCTCCTTATCGGTCGAAGGCGGAGACCGACGCCAACTACAAGCGCTGCCTTGATTGGGTGATGACGGCCGAGCGGCTCTCCGGCGTTCGCATCGGCGTGGCCAGCCACAACTTGTTCGACGTGGCCTGGGCCCACCTTCTTGCCGGCCAGCGTGGCGTGAGCAGCCGAACTGAGTTCGAAATGCTGGAAGGAATGGCGCCAGGAGTTGCCCGATCCGTGCGAGACGATGCCGATGGCCTCTTGCTCTACACCCCAGTTGTCGCCCCCGCCGACTTCGACGTGGCCATCAGCTACCTGTTCCGACGCTTGGAAGAAAACGCATCGGACGAGAACTTCATCAGGCACCTCTTCTCCCTCACACCGGGGAGTGCCGCTTTCGAGAACGAGGCGGCGAAGTTCCAGGCGGCGCTGGCCGAGCGACACGAGGTGGGCACCGGTCCGCAGCGGGTCCAAGACCGTTCGGCCGATGCGGGACCATCAGCCTCATCAGCCGTCGGCACGATCGAACCGTTCGAGAATGAGGCGGACACCGATCCCTCGCTGCCATCGAACCGGGCATGGGCGAAGCGAGCCATCGACATGCCCTTCGGCGGCCCGATCGCTCCGATCACCACCGACGTTGCAACGATTGATGCGGAGATGGCTCTCGTGCGAGCGGCACAGCCTGCCTGGGCTCAGCGTTCAGGAAGCGATCGGCGGCAGGTGCTGCACACCGTGGCTGATGAGCTCGGGCGCCGACGAGCGGACCTCGTAAACGCCATGGTCCATGAGGCGAACAAGACCATCGCCCAGGCCGACGTCGAGATCGCCGAGGCCATCGACTTCGCTCGCTGGTACGGAGACCGTGCACTCGACCTTGAGTCGTTCGAGAACCTCGACACTGAGCCACTCCAGTTCGAGCCGCTGCACTTCGAACCACTGCGCTTCGAAGCACTGGGTGTCATCGCAGTGATCCCGCCGTGGAACTTCCCGGTGGCGATCTCCGCTGGTGGTGTGCTTTCCTCACTCGCAGCTGGCAATGGGGTTGTCTTCAAGCCCGCACCCGAGGTGCCTCGATGTGCCGAGATCGTGGCCGAGTGTTGCTGGGCCGCTGGTGTTCCTGCCGATGTGTTGCGGTTCGTGCGGACGCCCGACGATGAGGTTGGCCAACACCTCGTGACCCATCCCTGCGTTGATGCGGTCATCCTCACCGGCGCCTATGAAACGGCGGAGTTGTTCCGCTCGTGGCGTCCGGACCTCCGCATCTTCGCTGAGACCTCCGGCAAGAACGCCCTGATCATCACGCCCAACGCAGACCTCGATGAGGCCGTTGCTGATCTGGTTGCCTCGGCGTTCGGGCACACGGGCCAGAAGTGCTCGGCGGCGAGCCTCGCTATCTGCGTGGGCGATGTGTATGAGTCGGACCGGTTCCGGCGCCAGCTCATTGATGCCGTCTCCAGTCTCGTGGTCGGGCCCGCCACCGAGGTGGAAACGAGCATGGGGCCGATGATCGCTCCGCCCGAAGGCAAGCTCGAGCGGGCGCTGACCACGTTGGATCGTGGCGAGTCGTGGCTCGTCGAGCCCCGGAAGCTCACCGACAACACATGGAAGCCCGGTGTCCGCATTGGCGTGACCACTGGTTCTTGGTTCCATCAGACCGAGTGCTTCGGCCCCGTACTTGGCGTGATGTTCGCTGCCGATCTCGACGAAGCACTCGCCATCCAGAACTCGACCGAGTTCGGCCTCACGGGAGGCATCCACAGCCTCGATCCTTCCGAGGTTGCCCACTGGCGTGACCGGGTGGAGATCGGCAATGCGTACGTGAACCGAGTGATCACTGGCGCCATCGTGCAACGGCAGCCCTTCGGCGGCTGGAAGAAGTCGTCGATCGGACCGGGAGCGAAAGCTGGCGGGCCGAACTACGTGTCGCAGCTCGGCCGCTGGGTTCCGCGCTCCGATATTGCTCACGACGAGGCCTGGCTCGCGGAAGCTCGAGCAAGTGATCGGCGGGAGTGGACCAGCGAGTTCTCGATCGAGCACGATCCTGCCGCACTGTTCTGCGAGGCCAACGTCTTCCGCTATCGCCCCCTGCCAGCCATCGCTGTGCGAGTGGAGGCTGATGCGAATCCGATCGACCTTCAGCGGGTCGAGTCGGCGGCAGCGACCTGTGGGGTTCGAACCATCGTCTCGCACGCCAGCCAAGAGACAGCCGAGGCCTTCGCTGCTCGGTTGGCAACGCTCGATGTCGAGCGGGTCCGGCTGCTCGGCACCCTCGACCCCGTCATTCGGGATGCCGCTGCCGACGCCGGCGTCCACATTGCCGATCAGGCGTTGACCGCCGAGGGTCGGATCGAGTTGCAGCACTACCTGCGCGAGCAAGCCATCAGCACCACACTTCACCGCCACGGCAACGTCCTCCGCTGATTCCGGACGATCGCAGCCACCCTCAACTCGCCTCAGGTGGGCTGGTGGCGGAATCCGGACGCGACCGAAACATTCAAGTGAATTGACTTCGCATTCGTGTGAATCTATTATTCGCCGGGTGACGGACCGCGGAGACGAGCTGAACACGGCCGACTTCCTAAGCGGCTACCTGCCGTATCTCCTGCGGCGGGCCGACCAGACACTCTCCGCCCCGTTCTATGCCGTGCTCACTCATTACGAGGTGGCTCGCTCGGAGTGGCGGGTGCTGGCGGTGCTGGAACAGCTGGGCGAGCTCTCGGTTCTTGACCTGGCCGCTGCAGCACTCAGCCCCCAGCCCACGGTGACCCACGCCCTTCGCCGGCTGGAGAAGCGCGGCCTCGTCTCACGCACGACCGGCACGATCGACAAACGCCAGCGCTTCATCTCGATGACGCCGGCTGGCTCGCAGCTCACCACCACGCTCATGGCCGAAGCCAAGCGACTCGAAGCCGAGGCGTTGGAAGAGGCTGACGATCTCACCGACTTGGTGGCGCAACTTGGCGAGTTGACCGCCCGGCTCGAAGCCCACGCCGCTGCAACAATCACCGAAGCAACGATTATCGAAGCAACGATCACCGGCGAGGCGGCCAGCTGATGGCCCAAACGAACGAGACGCTCAAGGATCCGAGGAGCACGAGATGACTGACCAGACGGCCGAGTCCCACGCAACGGAATCTCAGAAAACCGAGTACGACCCGAGCCCGGCTGACAAGCGACGCCCGTTCAATCTTCAGGCTTGGATCGACGAGCATCGCGACGAGCTGCGCCCACCAGTGGCGAACAAGCAGATCTGGCGCGAGGCCGACATGATCGTGATGATCGTGGGCGGCGGCAACGAGCGGAACGACTTCCACGACGACCCTCGGGAAGAATTCTTCTACCAGGTGAAGGGCGACATGGATCTGTGGATCTGGCCCGAGCACGGCACCGAGCCGTACCCCATGCCGATCCAGGAGGGCGAGATCTATCTCCTCCCTCCCAAGCTGCGCCATTCACCGCAGCGGCCCGATCCCGAGTCGATCGGTCTCGTTGTTGAGTACCAGCGCAACATCGGCGAGCTCGACGGTTTCGAGTGGGCGTGCCCGAACTGCGCCCACCTCGTGCATCGAGTGGAGTTGCAGGTCCAGGCAATCGACAAGGATCTGCCACCGCTCTTCGCTGCGTTCAACGACGACATGGACGCCCGCACCTGCCCCAACTGCGCCACCGTCCACCCCGGCAAAGAAGGCCGCCTGTGAGTCTCGACGCATCAACCGCAACAGCAGCAGAACTTGATGCCGCTGATCCGTTGGCCGAGTTCCGTAACGACTTCGAGTTGCCCGAAGGCGTCTACTTCGTTGGCAACTCACTCGGCGCGCTCCCTCGGGCCGCCCGCGATTTCGTGACCACGGAGTTCGATCGTTGGAGCACGCTCGGCGTCGAGGGGCACATGACGGGTGACCTTGCGTGGGTCAGCTATCACGACCTTGTCACTGATCAGTTGGCTCGCATCGTTGGCGGTCACGCCGACGAAGTTGTGGCCATGAACGGCCTCACCGTCAACCTCCACCTGTTGATGGTGAGCTTCTATCGACCAACGGCGGAGCGACACAAGATCCTGATTGAAGGCCACGCGTTCCCATCCGATCACTTCGCGGTTGAATCACAGATCCGCCAGCGCGGCTTCGATCCCGAGCAGTCGCTCGTGCTCATCGAGCCTCGCGAAGGCGAAGACGCTTTGCGGACCGAGGACATTCTCGCCACGATCGCCGAGCACGGTGATGAGCTCGCTCTCGTGATGCTGCCTGGCGTGCAGTACTACACGGGCCAGGTGCTGCCCATGGCCGAGATCGCCGCTGCGGGCCATGCCGTTGGCGCAATGGTGGGCCTCGATCTCGCTCACGCCGTGGGCAACGTGGAACTCGAGCTCCACGAGTGGGGCGTCGACTTCGCTGCCTGGTGCTCCTACAAGTACTTGAACAGCGGACCGGGTGGTGTGGCCGGAGCGTTCGCGCACCGCCGCCACGTGAACGATCAGACGCTTCCGAAGTTCCTCGGCTGGTGGGGCACGAATGCCTCCACCCGTTTCGAGATGGCCACCGAGTTCGACGCCATTCCCACCGTGGAATCCTGGCAGCTGACCAACGCACCGATCCTGTCGATGGCCGCTCTCCGAGCGTCGCTCGACATCATCGATCGGGCGGGTGGCGTGGCCGCTCTGCGTGCGAAGTCCGAGCTGCAGATCGCCTACTTCGATCGGCGACTGGCCGAAACGATGGCCGGCCGCATTCGCAACCTCACCCCGTCGGCCATGGCTGAGCGGGGTTGCCAGTACGCACTGCAGGTCGTGAGTGGCTCCTCGCAGCACACCAGCAAGGCCGTGTTCGATCAGCTGATCGAGGCGCACATGCATTGCGACTGGCGCGAGCCGGACGTGATCCGCGTGGCACCCGTACCGCTCTACAACTCCTTCGCCGACATCGATCGCTTCGTCGACACGCTCGATCGGATCATGTCATGAACGCTGTCTCAACGAAGCTCGACGAGAACGGACCCGTTGTCGTTGTTGGCGCCGGCCAAGCCGGAGCGTTGCTCTCGATCTATCTGGCCCGCCAAGGTCACGACGTCATGGTGTATGAGAGCCGGCCCGACCTTCGCCGCGTGGACATCGACGCTGGCCGCTCGATCAACTTGGCGCTGGCGACAAGAGGCATCGTGCCGCTGGTGGACGTCGGCGTGATCGATCGCGTTGATGCGATCACCATCCCCAAGCGGGGCCGGATGATCCACGCCGCCGATGGGTCCACACCCGCACTCCAGGCGTACGGCAGCAAGGAACACGAGGTCATCCATTCGGTGTCTCGCACCGATCTGAACGCGATTCTTCTTGATGCCGCCGAGGCCACGGGCCGGGTCACCATTGAGTTCGACGTCGCCCTCGAGTCCGCCGACTTCGACGCATCCCTCCTGCATTTCACCGGTGGGCGAAGCGAGCCCTTCGGTGTGGTGTTCGGCGCTGATGGCGCTGGCTCACGAGTGCGCAAGTCGATCGCCGAGGCGGGTTCGGGCGAGTACGAAACCGAGTGGTTGGATCACGACTACAAGGAGCTGACGTTGGCGGCCAACGCCGACGGCTCTCACCAGATCGACCCCCACGCCCTCCACATCTGGCCTCGGGGCGAGTTCATGGTGATCGCGCTGGCGAACCCGGAGGGCGACTTCACCGTCACCCTTTTCGCCCCCAAGGAAACCTTCACCACGCTCACAACAGACGAGTCCATCCTCGGGTTCTTCGAGGAACACTTCCCGGATTTCACTCGCATGGTTCCGGACCTTGTCGAGCAATTCAACGAGAACCCCACTGGCCCTCTTGGCACCATGAACGCCACGGGCTGGAGCCACGAGGACCGGGCGGTGATCGTTGGCGATTCCGCCCACGCCATCGTCCCCTTCCATGGCCAGGGCATGAACGCTGCGCTGGAGTCAGTACGTGCCCTCGATCACCATCTGCGGGAATCACCCAACGATCTGGCCCGGGCGTTCCGCAACTACGAGGCAGACCGCAAGCCCAATAGCGACGCCATTGCAGCCATGGCGTTGGGCAACTACATCGAGATGCGTTCCGGCGTGATCGACGAGGACTACGTCGCCCGTCGAGCCCTGGCACTCGAGCTCGAGCAGCGTCATCCCCAGCATCTGAGCCCTCGCTACAACATGGTCATGTTCTCGACCATGCCCTATGCCGAGGCGCAGAGCCGGGCCGCAACGCAGGCCGAACTCATTGGCCAATCGCTCGCCGATCCAGCGCTCGACATCGATGCCCTGGTGAGGGAACTCCCTGCACTTCCCGAGCTCGATGCGCTCGCCGATCCGAAAGCACTGTCTGTCTCGTGAGGTCTGTCCAATGAGGTCCGTCAGATGAGCATGCCCCTCGAAAACGGTGACGATTTCACCTACGGCAACTACCTCCGGGTGCCCGAACTGCTCCGGCTGCAACGGCGAGTGTCTGTCGATGAACACACCGGTGAGCCAGAGCATGACGAGATGCTCTTCATCATCATCCACCAGGTCTACGAGCTGTGGTTCAAGCAGATGCTGCACGAGCTCGACCTCGTGGTCGCTCACCTCAACGATCACAAGCCGGCCTCAGCAGCACACCATCTCAAACGGACGCTGAAGATCCTCAAGACCCTCGTGGGCCAGATCGACATTCTGGAAACGATGACGCCGGCAGAGTTCGCCAGCTTCCGATCGTTCCTGGCCAACGCCAGCGGCTTCCAATCGGCCCAGTTCCGTGAATTGGAGTTCCTCCTCGGCATTAAGGATCGCATCGCGATTGAGTGGTTCAAGGGCGAGGAGGGCGAGCGACTCGTCACCCGCCATGCCGCACCCACCCTGTGGGACGCGTTCGTGCGCATGCTCGCTCGTGATGGTTTCGATGTTCCGCAAGACCTCCTGGATCGAGACGTGACCGAGCCCATCGTCGAGAGCCCTGGCTTCCAGGCAACGATCGTGAACCGCTACAAGGAGGACAGCTTCGCCAACTTGTGCGAGACGCTGACCGATCTCGACGAGGGCCTCCAGGAGTGGCGCTATCGCCACGTGATGATGGTTCGCCGCACGATCGGCACCAAGGCGGGTACCGGCGGATCCGACGGCGCTTCCTATCTCGCCACCACCCTTTTCCAGCCCGCCTTCCCCGACCTCTGGGCGATCCGCACCGCCTTCTGATGACGCCCTTACGAAGGCGAACGCCGACCAATGCAGTCATGCAGTCCCTCGCCGAAGGCGAGTCAAAGCGGGCGTTCGACCTCTCCGCGCAACCCTCAACTGGAGCCTTCAATGACTGACTACCCCGAGCTCAAGCTCTACATCAACGGCGAGTGGCGCACGACTGCCGACAGCCTTCCCGTCGTGAACCCTGCCACCGAGGAAGAGATTGGCCGCGTGCCCATGGCCAGCGCTCAAGACCTCGACGATGCGCTGGCCGCAGCCGCTGCCGGTTTCGAGATCTGGAGCCAGACCTCGCCCCGCGATCGCGCCGATCTGGTGCGTGCCGCGTCCGCCCTCATGCGGGAGCGGCAGGACGAGATCGCTCACTCCATCACGCTCGAACACGGCAAGCCGTTCCGGCAGGCCCAGCTCGAAGTGATTCGGGGTTGCGAGTTCTTCGAGTGGGATGCAGGCGAGGCAGTGCGCACGTATGGCCGGGTCATCCCCAGCGGACCTGGCGTGAAGTACATCGTGCATCACCAGCCGATCGGCCCGGTTGCTTCGTTCTCGCCGTGGAACTTCCCGATGAGCCAGCCCGCCCGCAAAGTGGCCGGCGCCGTCGCTTCGGGTTGCTCGATCATCCTCAAGGCGGCGGAGGAAACACCTGCGGGTGCGATGCACGTGGCCCGAGCGTTCCACGACGTTGGCCTCCCGCCCGGCGTGCTGAACCTCGTGTCTGGCGTTCCGGCCGACATCTCCGAGCACCTGATCTCGAGCGACGTCATCAAGCTCGTGGCCTTCACCGGTTCCACCCCCGTGGGTCGCCATTTGACTGGGCTGGCATCTGACCACATGACTCCGGTGCTCATGGAGCTCGGCGGCCACGCCCCGGTGATCGTGTGCGAGGACACCGACGTGGAGGCAGCGGCCCTCACCTCGGCCGTGCGCAAGATGCGCAACGCCGGCCAGGTCTGCACCTCCCCCACTCGCTTCTTCATTCACGAGAAGGTGTTCGAGCAGTTCCTCGACGTGTTCACCAAGCGGTGCGAGGCAACCATCGTTGGCAACGGCATGGACGCTGGTGTCGAGATGGGTCCGCTCGCCAATGCTCGCCGCGTGCCCGCCCTTGCTGGCCTCGTGGATGACGCCGTCGCCGTTGGCGCTGATCTCATGACCGGCGGCAAGCGGATCGGCACCACCGGCTACTTCTTCGAACCGACCGTGCTGGCCAACGTGCCCGATCACGCCAAGGCCATGCAGGTCGAACCCTTCGGCCCCCTCGCCATGGTGAACTCGGTCGGCTCGCTCGACGAGGCCATCGCTGCTGCCAACTCGGTGCCCTACGGCCTTGCCGCCTACGGGTTCACCAACCGGGCGGACTACGTCGATCGCATGGTCGATCGAGTCGAGGCCGGCAACCTCTCGATCAACACGCTCGAAGCATCGAAGCCGGAGACACCCTTCGGCGGCGTGAAGTCCAGCGGCTATGGCCGCGAAGGCGGCGCCGAGGGTCTCCACCACTACACGGTCGTCAAGAACGTGTCCCACAGCATCGCCATTGTCTGAGAAAGAGGACCCCTGATGAACTACTCACGCAGCAACGCGAAGTCCCACGCAATGGAACACATGAAGGGCATCTGGGCGGCCGCTCTTCTTCCCTTCACCCAAGATCACCGGATCGACGAGGACGGCTTCCGAGCCAACGTCGAGCACTGGACGCAAGAGCTCGGGATCGAAGGGCTCTTCATCTCCGGCAAGCAGGGCGAGTTTTTCTCGATGAGCCTCGAAGAGCGCAAGCGCTCGTTCGAACTGGCTGTTGAGGCCACGGGCGATCACGGGCAGACGATCATGTCCTGCTCCGATCAGAACTTTGATGTGGTGATCGATCTCGCTCGCCACGCCGAGAAGGTGGGGGCCGACTACATCGTCGTCCACGCTCCCGCCCTCCACTTCTTCACCGAGCAGGACGAAACGCTGCTTCGCTACTACTCCAAGATTTCCGAGAGCGTGGATATCGGCATCGCGCTGTGGAGCCATCCATCCAGCGGCTACCTCATGTCGCCCGAGCTGTGCAACCGGCTCGCAGATCTCGAGAACGTCGTGGCTATTAAGTACAGCGTCGATCGCTCCATGTACTCCGAGCTCACCGAACTCGCCTCGGATCGTATTCAGGTCAGCACGGCTTCAGAGCCCGAGTGGCTCGACAACATTCTCGACCTGAACTGGAAGCTCTACCTCTGCTCCTCTCCCCCGTTCCTGCTCCAGAGCGCGAAGGACCGCCGGATGCATGACTACACCCAGGCCGCACTGGCAGGGAACGCCGCCGAGGCCAAGGCCATCAGCGCCAGCCTCGATCCCGTGCGTGAAGCACTGTGGGGTACCCGTCCCGCGGAGAAGCCGCACTCGCATCAGAAGTACTGGCAGGAATTGCTGGGCCAGGTCGGCGGCGCCGTCCGCTTCCCGTTGCTGGAGCTGACCGATGAAGAGAAGGCCATCACTCGTGAAGCCTTCGAAGCCTGCGGGCTCCAGGTCTGATGCCAAAGCCGCTGCGCCTTGCGCTCATTGGGTGGGGTGCGATCGGGCAAACGGTCGGCCGCATGCTCACCGATCCGAGCGTCGTTGCTCCCGGCACCGTTGAGATCGTGGCCGTTGCGGTGCGCCAGTCCGGCACCGAGCGAAGGGACGTGCCAGCGTCGGCCGCTTTGATCGACGACCCCGCCGAACTCGCAGCGTTCACGCCTGATCTTGTTGCTGAAGCCGCCGGCCGCGCAAGCGTCGAGCCGTGGGGACGAGCTGCCTTGGCAGCAGGCGCGGACTTCGTTGTCTCGTCAGTCTCTGCCTTCGCTGATGCGGACCTTCTGGAATCCATGCGATCGCTCGCCGCAGCCAACGACACCTCGATCCACATTCAGCCCGGTGCCCTCGGCGGCGTTGATGCGCTGGCTGCCGCACGTCTCATGGGGATCGACGAGGTGGAGCATCGAATCGTGAAGCCTTCGTTGGCGTGGGCTGGAACTCCAGCCGAGGATCTCTGTGACCTCGGCTCGCTCACCGAGCCCGAGGCCTTCTTCCAGGCAACTGCGACCGAGACCGCCAATGCGTTCCCCAAGAACGCCAACGTCGCCATGACCACGGCGCTGGCGGGCATCGGCCCTGAGCGAACCAGGATCAGCTTGGTCGCCGATCCTCACGCCACCACAAATCGCCACGAGATCAAGGCGCACGGAGCATTCGGCACCCTCGACGTCTCGATCGCGAACAACCCGTTGCCGGGGAATCCCAAGACCTCGGCGATGGCCGCCCTCAACCTCGTTCGAGCCATTCAGAACCGAGTCAACACGATCATCATTTGATGGCTCCGCCCGGCTGGCCTGGATCCAGAGGTGTCGGCTGATGTCCGCTCGCGATGCCTCGTTCGGGGCTCGTCGAGGAACAAACCGCGAAGTCCGTTCTTGGTCGGCCACTCTTGGCAAAGATTGCCATCGTGAATAGGCTGGAGAAATGACGACGATGAACGTGTCTCTGCCCGACGAGCTGAAAGAGTTTGTCGATAGACGCGTTGGTCAGAGTGGATACGGATCGACGAGCGAGTACGTGCGAGACCTGATCCGTCGCGATCGCGAGCGGCAGCACCTACGACGCCTCATCGTCGAGGGGCTCCAGTCTGAGGTATCCGGACCAGGCGATGAGGCCTACTTCGCCGGTCTCCGACAGAAGATCTCGGCCGGCAGCTGAAGTGCTGCCAGCCCAATTTCGCAGCCGGGCCGCAAACGATGTCGACGATGCAGTCAGCTACTACGTCGCCAAAGCCGAAGCGGATGTCGCAACGCGATTCGTTGATGAGCTGGAACGAACGATTCGCCAGTTGGAACTGCACCCTGAGCTCGGGTCGCTTCGCTTCGCTTTTGAGTTGGATCTGCCAGGCGTGCGGTCGTTTCGCGTCGATGGGTTTCCGCACCTGGTCTTCTATCTCGTTCGCAAGGATCGTCTTGACGTCTTGCGTGTTCTCCACTCCAGCCGCGATGTGCCTGCCACACTTCAGGAACAGTGAGCAGGGACCGTCCAGATGGGGACGGGGTGACTTCAAACATCGCGATCTATGTCCCCCGGTGCAGAATCGAACTACCACACACGGTTTAGGAATGGGCCCTTCACGGTGATGCCTCGTTCAGAGGCTCGACGTGGGACAAAGCGTGGGACACTTTTCGCTGTTGTGGTCAAAGGGCTATGAATCTGTTGCCGCACTCAACACACAAGGGTATGCTGGCATACATGCATCGGACAACGGTCAAACTGCCAGATGACGTCGACGCCAAGCTCCGTCACGAAGCCCAACGCCGCGGTATCACTATTTCCGAATTGACCCGAGAAGCAATCGAAACTCACCTCGGCCGGCCGCGGCGCCTCGGGGCGGCAGCCGCTGGCCGAAGCGGAAGAGACGACATCTCCGAACGCATCGAAGAGATCCTCGCTAGCGAGGTGACGTCATAGCAATCATCGTCGACGCTGGCCCGCTGTACGCCTATGTCGACGCGGATGACCGCCACCATACGGCCTCACTTGATGTGCTGCGGACTCACCCGGGTCCGCTCGTCGTGCCGACCTTGGTGATCACCGAAGTCGCCTATCTCATTTCGAGTCGGTTGGGTACGGAGCCAGAAGTTCGTTTTCTTGGCGACCTCGCTGGCGGCGATTTCGTGATCGAACCTGTCGCTGCCGCTGACTGGGTCCGCATCGCCGAACTCGTGCACCAGTACCGAGATATGCCGCTCGGTACTGTTGATGCTTCGGTGATCGCCGCGGCAGAACGTCTAAACATCACATCAGTTGGGACCATCGACCGCAGGCACTTCTCTGTGGTCCGACCCCGCCATTGCGAGACGTTCGACCTCCTGCCCTGAGCTCAGACTGGGCGAGGTTCGCCAGATCCGGCGGGCTGGACGCCTGGTTCGCTTGCGGGACTGACCGAAGGCTTGCGACCGGTCGCGTACGTGTGTCCGCAGCAATCAGTGGTGGGACAAAACGTGAGCTGCGAGCCGTGGTAGAGCCGAGCGGGCGTGGCGACACATGGGCTACCCGACGATGAGAGCTCTGCACCTCATTGTTGAAGGGCCCGAGTCTGAGGTGTCCAGACCAGGCGATGCGGCTTACTTCGGCGGTCTCCGACAGAAGATCTCGGCCGGCGGCTGAAGTGCTGCCAGCAGTGATTGGGAGCAACGGGCAGAAAATGACCGTGTGGCAATCTGCTACATGTACCAACCCAGCAGTGTGGTAATCTGCTACATTGTCGAGATGGGATCCAGTACCTCCACACGAATCGACGATGACGTAGCAGTTTCGGCGAGCCTGCTCGGTGGCACCATGGGCCGGAGCGGACCACAACAGATCGCCCACTGGGCACGCATCGGCCGAGCACTGGAAATGTCCCCGGCGGTCTCCCAGGTCGCCATCGCTGCGCTCCTCGCCGGGGAAACCGAACGCCACTACGACTCGCTCACTGAAGAAGAACAAGCCGTTGTCCGAGCCGAATGGGAACAGACAATGAACGCCCGCCGCGAAGCCCTCAACTTCGAGGACGAGTTCACAGCCGCGGGACGCTCGTACTCCGAGCTTGACGCCGACGGCAACGTTGTCATCCGCGCTGCCAAGTAGCCATGGCCGCAGTCCTCCACCTGATCGTTGGCCCGAACGGTGCAGGCAAGTCCACGCTGTACGACCGTGTCATCGCTGCGGTCCCGCTGGAGTTCGTGAATGCTGATGCCATCGCTGCCGAACGCTGGCCCGGCGACGAAGAAGCACACGGGTACGACGCCGCGAAACTCGCAGCGGAAGCACGTGACGCCAAGCTCGCCGACGGCGAATCCTTCGCAGCGGAAACCGTGTTCTCCCACCCGTCCAAGCTCGACATGATCCGCACTGCCATCGACGCCGGATACATCGTCACCCTCCACGTCGTTGTCATCCCAGAAGACCTGGCCGTGGCCCGTGTCGCTGACCGAGTCCGCAACGGCGGACACACAGTCCCCGAACACAAGATCCGCGGCAGGTACCAACGGCTGTGGGCACACGTCAGCAGCGCGATCGGCATGGCCGCGGTGTGCCACGTGTACGACAACAGTTCCGCCGCCGAACCGTTGCGCCGCACAGCAACGTTCCGCAATGGGCGTCTAATGAACACCGACAACGTCCCAGCCTGGCTACCAGCAGAACTTGGCGCTCTGCTGCCCTGACGCTCTGCGCTAAGCCAGCACCGCGCCGTAGACCCAGCTTCCCCTCCATTGTTGCGAGCTGCTCAGCAGGCCCTTCCTTCCGGCTCCAAGAGGCGGCCAACCTGCCGAAGGTGAGGAATGGAGCAATCCATCGCCGACTTCGTCGTCGCAGCCCGACGCTTTGTCGCCGAGCTCCAATCTGATTCCGGTGGACTTCTGCCACTGCTGAACGCACTCACGATGCTCATCGCAACGGCTCAGCTTCTCCCGAGCGTTGAGCCGTCGGACGATGATCCATCTACCAAGCATGCTGGCGCCGGATCCGAGCTTCAGCGCCGCCTCGCCGATCGGCTCGGTCCACGCGCTGACTACTACCGGCTCGTCTTCCATCCGTCCCTCGACGGCGTGCACGATGAAGACCCGCCAGTCATGGGAATCGCCTCAAGCGATCTTGTGGAGGTCTTCGACGACATCCAGCGGGGACTCGCCCTCTTCGACGAAGGCCATGCTGATGACGCTGTCTTCGAGTGGCGTCTGTCGTTTCACTCTCATTGGGGCTCGCATGCAACAGACGTGTTGCGGGTCCTCCACCAGCTCGCCTTCATGTGACGAGCGCACTTCGCCAGTCGTGGCACCGATAAGTGACGCTGGGGCGACAAGTAACGGTGCCACCAGTTGGGCGTTTGCGCGAGAATTTCGCTCTACCGGAGTAGCTCCACTACGGCGCGGACCGCGCTGTTCCGCGTCGGTCAGCCGCGGCCGACGAAGGGCATGCCGTTGGCCATGACCGTCATCTCCAACACGTTGGCGTCTGCCGGTAGCGAGGCCATGTGCACAACGGCGTTGGCAGCGTGGGCCACGTCGATCGTGGGCTCGGGGCGCACCGTGCCATCGGGCTGGAGCACCCCAGTTGCCATCCGCTCGACCATGTCCGAGCTCACGTTGCCCAGATTGATTTGGCCGCATGTGATGCCAAGCGTCCGGCCATCGAGTGCCAGCGACTTCGTGAGGCCCGTGACTGCGTGCTTCGTCGCGGTGTAGGGAGCGGAGAACGGGCGGGGCGTTGTGGCCGAGATGGAACCGTTGTTGATGATCCGCCCGCCGCTCGGGTCCTGCTTCCGCATTTGAGCGAAGGCGGCCCGTGCGCACAGGAACGATCCGGTGAGGTTGATGGCCACGACGTCCATCCACGTCTCAACATCGAGTTCGTCTACGGCAACGGCTGGAGCACCGATGCCCGCATTGTTGAACAGCAGATCGACCCGGCCGAAGCGTTGCACGGTCGCGGCGAAGAGTGCGTCCACCGAACCCGGATCGGACACATCCGTCACGACCGCCAAGCCCGGGCCGTCAAGCGCAGCGGCGCTCTCGTCGAGAGAGCTCTGTGTCCGCCCGGCCACCACAACAGACCATCCGGCGGCCGAGAGGGCTTCGGCGGATGCGCTGCCGATTCCCCGCCCGCCTCCGGTCACGATCGCAACCTTGGCCTTATTCATCGATCCGTCCCCTCAGCTCGTTCCGGCGTCCATTGCCGCATCCATTCGAGGCTCGCTTCAACAGCGCCTTTCGGGTGATATTCAGCGCCGACCCAGCCCGCATATCCAACCTCATCGAGTAGCGCGAAGACATCAGCGATCTCGAGATCGCCATGATCGGGCTCGGTGCGGTCAGGGACCGATGCGATCTGCACATGACCGAGGTGCGCAGCGTGGCGACGCAGCCGACCGATGACATCACCCTGGCTCACTCCGGTATGGAAGCAGTCGAGCATGAGCTTCATGTTGGGACGGCCCACCGCTTCGATGGTCTCGATCGCTTGTTCAACCGTGGAGAGGTACGCACCGGGCGCTGCCCCTTCGCTCAACGGCTCGATCACAACGTTGATGCCGTGGGCTGCCGCCTGATCGCAGGTGTAGGAGAGGTTGGCTCGAAAGACAGGCTCGGCTTCGGGGTCGGTGATGTTCTTGCCGGAGGTGACACTCACGTAGTCCACGTGGAGCGCTGTGCCGTAGGCCATGGCCTGGTCAATCAATTGCCGGGCCTCATCAACGCGATCGGAGCGGGCCGCCACACCGAAGTCGTCCACTCCGCCAGAACCGAGCCCTACGTTCAGCCCAACCATATGCAGCCCGGCCTCCTCGAGCACTTCGGCGATCGACAGGGCCGTGTGCTCGTAAGGAAAGTGGCACTCCACGGCCGCAAAGCCAGCGTCCGCAGCAGCCCGCATTCGATCGAGCAACGGCCGGTCAGTCCAGAGGAATCCGAGGTTCGCCGAGATCTTGACCATCAGGATGGAGCGACGTCGAAGCCCGCTTCATCGATCGCGGCCACAACGGCTGCGTGCTCGCCACCGACGACGGAGACGATCTTGGCTGCAAGGTCGATGTCGATGGACGAGACGCCATCGACCGAGGTGACCTCTTTGGTAATCGCGTTGATGCAGTGATCGCAGCTCATGTCGGGCACGGAGTACTGAACGGGGACGGACATCAGGTCTTCTTTCAAGAGGTGTGGCGGTAGCCGGCGAACCGGCGGAGACGGAGGCTGTTGCTCACGACGAAGAGCGAGGAAACACCCATTGCTCCGGCCGCAATCATCGGATTGAGGATGCCGAGTGCGGCGAGTGGAATGGCGGCCGCGTTGTAGGCGAAGGCCCAAAACAGGTTGCCCTTGATGGTCGAGAGCGTGCGGCGCGAGAGGGCGATGGCATCGGCCACGGCTCGCAGGTCGCCGGAGACGATCGTGAGGTCTGAGGCCTCGATGGCCACGTCGGTGCCGGTACCAACGGCGATGCCGAGGTCGGCCTGGGCAAGGGCCGGCGCATCGTTGATGCCGTCACCAACCATCGCCACTCGTTTGCCCTCGGATTGCAACCGGCTGATGACCGCAGCCTTCTCGCTCGGGTAAACCTCGGCAATCACACCGTCACCCGGTCGGGTGCCGATGCCCACCTCTGCGGCCACCGCCTGGGCCGTGCGCTCGTTGTCGCCGGTGAGCAGCGTAACGGTGAGGCCCTGATCGTGGAACGCAGCAATAGCTGCCGCCGACGTGGACTTGATGCGATCAGCAACCACGAACACCATCTCGGCCGTGCCGTCTCGCCCAGCGAACACAGCGGTCGAGCCTTGGGCTTCGGCTCCTGCAGCCAGAGCTTCGATGGCATCAGGAACAAGATCGAACAGGCTCCGGCGGCCCACTCGCACTTCGACCCCCTCAATGGTGGCGCTCACTCCGGAGCCCGGCGCGTTCACGAATTGATCGACCGGAAGGTGCTCATCGGTTGCCGCAGCAATGGCCCGAGCAATCGGATGCTCAGAGAGTGCTTCGGCCGAGGCGGCGAGCAGCAGCAAGCGGTCGTGATCTTTGGAGGGAAGACCGGCATCGAGGACCTCGGTCAGCGACATGGCGCCTTCGGTGATCGTGCCGGTCTTGTCGACAACGATTGCGTCGATCGAGCGAGTGTCTTCGAGAATCTCGCCACCCTTGATGATCACGCCGAGCTGGGCACCCCGGCCGGTGCCGACCATGATCCCGAGAGGTGTGGCAAGCCCAAGCGCACAGGGGCAGGCAATGATCAGCACGGCCACCGCTGCAGTGAACGCCGAGCTGGCCGGATTGCCGAGCGCAAGCCAGGTCACGAGGGTGGCCAGCGCGGTGAGGATCGCCAGCGGCACGAACACGCTCGAGACTCGGTCGGCAAGCCGCTGCACTTCGGCCCGGCTGCCCTGGGCTTGGTCGACCAGCTTGATGATCTGGGCAAGTGCGGTATCGGCCCCAACCTTGGTGGCCTCGACCACGAGCGAGCCATTGGCGTTGATGGTGGCACCAATGAGCTCATCGCCAGGCCCAACCTCAACAGGAACGGGTTCGCCGGTCACCATGGAGGCGTCGACTGCCGAGTTGCCTTCCACGATCACGCCGTCGGTTGCGATCTTCTCCCCCGGCCGCACAACGAACTGCATGCCAACGGCGAGATCACCCAGAGCCACTTCCGTGCCATCGGTGAGGCGAGCGGTTCGGGCCCCGAGATCGGCTAGCGCCCGAATGGCATCGCCCGAACGCCGCTTGGCCCGAAGCTCAAACCACTTGCCCAGAAGGATGAGCGTGACGATGACGGCGCCCGTCTCGAAGTAGATATGGCCGTCGCCGATCTCCCCAAAGATCGAGCCGCCAACGAGCACAACGGCTGACCAGCCGAGGGCGGACAGCGAGCCCATGGACACCAACGTGTCCATCGTGGTGGAGCGTTGGCGGAGGTTCATCCAGGCCGCCCGATGGAACGGCCAGCCAGACCACAGGATCACCGGCGTGGCCATCGCAGCCACGAGCCACTCCCAGCCATTGAACCGCAGGGCCGGAATCATCCCGATGAGCATCGCGGGCAGAGCGAGAGCGATGCCGATCGTCAGGCGTCGCAGCAGATCCGCCTCGCGCCGGTCCTCGGCGCCGTCGGTCTCGTCCTCTGCGATCACGGCGTAGCCGAGAGCCTCGACCTCGACGGTGAGAGCAGCCTCGTCGACCGAACCGTCGTGGATCACCGTGGCCCGCCCGGTGGCGAAGTTCACCTGCGCCTCAGACACCGCCGCAAGCTTGCCGAGGCGGCGCTGGATCCGATTGGCACAAGCCGCACACGTCATCCCGTCGATCGCGAGATCGGATCGAGGTGCGGTGTCCAGGGTCATCCCGCCAGTGTAAAGCTTCCACCCGAGTGGAAGGTCAAGTGCGCCGCAGTGACTTCAGACCGAGCGCGCCTCGCTGATGACCTGACACCGGTTGGCATCGGTGCACGAGGACGGATCCAACGATCGAGCCCGTTCGGCCATCGCTTGGAGCTCGGTACGAGCAGCGGCGAGCTGGGCCATTTGCTCGTCGATGGCCGCGAGGTGTGATTCGAGCAACGACATCGTGTGGGCACACGAACGTTCGCCCGAGTGCTTCAGCTCGAGCACTGACGCAATTTCGGCCAGGGTCAGGCCAGTGACCTGAGCATCCCGCACGAACCGGAGCCGCTCGACCGCGCTGTGGCCGTAGTCCCGGTAGCCACTGGCGGTCCGTTCCGGCTCGTCCAGCAATCCGATCGATTCGTAGTACCGAATCGTCTTCGCCGTGACCCCGCACTGTTCACCGAGCTCTCCGATCTTCATGCACCGAACAGTACCGCCTCGCCCGAAAACGAAGAGTGCCAGGCTCCCGCAGTTGGGTTGAGAACGGATCAGTCGTTGTAGAACTCGCAGTGCAGATCAAGAAGTCGGGTGGTCAGTGCGGCAGCGCCGAGGCTGACCGGACCGGCGATGTTGATGACACGAACCCGACCATCAGCAGCAACGGTGACCGTCCAGATGCCGTCACGAGTTGTGGTCACACACTCGGTGCCGAGGATGAGAGCGGCCTCAACCCGATCAGCAAGAGCAGCGTCTGACCAGTCAAGACGAGCGACAAGCGAGGCAGCCTCAGACGAGTACATCCGGCCCTGACGGTTCGACTCAGCATTGTTCAAGACGATGTCTGCGAAAGCGTCATCAAGGTCGATGTCGAGGGTGTTGAGCAGGTCGTTGTTGGTGCTTGTCGAGGTCATGAAGACATGATGCTCGCCGCTGTGCGACGAGAGAATGGGTAGTTCTCCACCCTGGGGGGAGCACCCTTACCCAAGCCCTCGCTTGGCGACTTTACAAAGTAAAGATCGGGTGTCACGATGGAGACATGGACCTTCCTCTTTCCCTCCGACTCAATGCGCTCTTGTCCTTCGCTACCGGCTTCGTCCTCACCTTTGCCCCGTCAGCGATCGGTGATCTTCTCGGCGTGTCGATCGCTGGGTGGCTCCGCCTGCTGGGCGTCGCGCTCGTCGGGCATGGAGCGATCCTCCTGTGGGCCGCTGCCCAACCAGCGGTCGACTCCTGGGCACGGCTCAATCTGGCCGTGATCGCTCCGTATCCGTTCATGCTTGTCGCCGTTGTCGTCACGGGCTTGGTGAGTCGAGGCGTTGGCCAGGGGGCACTCCTCGTTGATGCCACGCTCGTCGGGCTCCTGGCCTTCGCCCAGTGGTCCGCTCTTCGCACGAAGAATCAGACTGCCCGTATTGTTCACGTGTGACCGAAACGACGCAGCGCCTCCTCGACGCGGTCGACAAGGTCATCGGCGAACACGGACCATCCGGGGTCACGCTCCGCCGGGTGGGTGACCAGGCCGGCCTTTCCCACACGGCGGCAGCGCACTACTACAAGGACAAACCGGGGCTCTTCACCGCCTACATCACTCGGGCGTGGAACCAAGTGGCGGATGGTGTTGTCGCCGCGGCCGCCATCGCCGACGATCGCGAAGCCCTGCTCGCAGCCGCCACTTCCTATGCATCCTTCGCTGTCGAAAACCCGGCGGCATTCAGCGTCATGAGCCGGCTGGAGCTCGTGAACGTGGACACTCCTGATTTGTGGGAAGCACGAGAGCGAGGCTTCCTGACCCTGGCGGTGATCGTCGACCGAGCTCGCTCAAACGGCTGGGCGCGAGAACATGAGACCCTCGATCTCATCGCCATCACCTGGGGCATGGTGCATGGGATCGTCGATCTCTGGACGAGAGGCCCGCTCGCCGCTCCCTTCGACGGCCATGAGCTCGCTCCCACCCTCGAGCGCCTTCTCAACCACGTCCTGGACCGCCTCGACACCAAGTAGCAGGCCGGGGGCCGAGCAACTCGACCGAAGCTGTCAGCTCTGACCGGGGATCCAACCGGTGCCAGCCAACGGCACTTTGGCCATCGCCGCTGCTTCGACGGTGAGCGCCGCAAGATCCTCGGGCTCGAGATTGCTGACGTGGGACTTGCCACAGGCCCGAGCGAGTGTCTGCGTCTCGAGCGTCAACACCTGGAGATAGTTCGCGAGCCGGCGCCCAGCCATGACGGGATCGAGCCGCGAGGCCAGTTCTGGGTTCTGAGTCGTGATGCCAGCCGGGTCGTTGCCCGCCTGGAAATCCTCATAAAACCCGGCACCGGAACCAAGCGCCTGATACTCCTCTTCGTACGCCGGATCGTTGTCACCCAACGCGATGAGGGCAGCAGTGCCGATCGACACGGCGTCGGCCCCGAGGGCAAGCGCCTTCGCAACATCGGCGCCGGAACGGATTCCGCCGGCGGCAATCAGTTTGACCTCTCGATGCACACCCAGTTCCTTCAGCGCTCGGACGGCTTCGGGAATGGCGGCAATCGTCGGGATGCCAACGTGTTCAATGAACACATCTTGGGTTGCCGCCGTGCCGCCCTGCATGCCGTCAACAACAACGGCGTCAGCTCCGGCCTTCACTGCGAGCGCAGTGTCATAGTACGGACGGGCGGCGCCGACCTTGATGTACACCGGCACCTGCCAGTCGACGATCTCGCGCAGCTCGATGATCTTGATGGCCAAGTCATCGGGGCCCGTCCAGTCGGGATGACGGCACGCTGATCGCTGGTCGATCCCGACAGGCAGGTTGCGCATCTCGCCAACTCGCTCAGTGATTTTCTGACCCATGAGCATCCCGCCACCGCCCGGCTTTGCTCCTTGCCCAACGACAACCTCGATGGCATCGGCCTTGCGCAAGTCATCGGGATTCATTCCGTAGCGAGACGGCAGGTACTGGTAGACGAGCGTCTTGGAATGCCCCCGCTCTTCCTGCGTCATGCCTCCGTCGCCCGTCGTCGTTGACGTGCCGGCAGCGTTCGCTCCACGACCGAGCGCTTCTTTGGCTTGCGCCGAGAGCGAGCCGAAACTCATGCCAGCAATCGTGATGGGAATGTCGAGTTTGACAGGGCGCTCGGCAGTCTTCGCTCCGATCACGACATCGGTGCCGCATGCCTCGCGATAGCCCTCGAGCGGGTAGCGAGACATCGAAGCGCCGAGCAGCACGAGGTCATCGAAGGTCGGCAGTTCGCGTTTCGCTCCCCAGCCTCGAATCCGGTAGATCCCGGTGTTGGCCGCCCTGCGTATCTCAGCGATCGTGTTGCGGTCGTAGGTGTAGCTCTCTCGCTGATGCCAGTTGGTCATGACGCTGCTCCGCTCTGCTGGGCGGCTTCCGCGTCCAGGTCATCGATGTGGAAGTTGTAGAGCTGCCGGGCGGAGCCGTACCGCTTGAACTCTTGAGGCGATGCAGTGAGACCCGATTCGGCGAGGAGCCGTTCCAAGATCTTGATGTGTTCGGGTCGCATCTCTTTCTCGATGCAGTCCGCTCCGAGCGATTCAACGTCGCCGCGCACGAACAGGCGTGCTTCATAGATGGAATCGCCAAGATCAGCCGCGGCATCTCCCAGCACCACGAGGTTGCCGCTTTGGGCCATGAAGGCAGACATGTGTCCGACGTTGCCGCCAACGACAATGTTGACGCCCTTCATCGAGATGCCGCATCGCGCACCGGAGTCACCCTCGATCACGAGCAGGCCGCCGTGCGCCGTCGCCCCGGCCGACATCGTGGCGCTGCCGGTGATTTGCACCCGGCCAGACATCATGTTTTCGGCCAGTCCTGTACCGGCGTTTCCATTCACGCGAACGGTTGCGAGCTGGTTCATGCCTGCGGCGTAGTAGCCGAGCGAACCTTCGACAGAAACCGAGATGTCGGTCGTCAAACCGGCCGCAACAGCGTGAGCTCCGCGAGGGTTGAGCACCGCAAATCCACCTTCGATTGCCGCGTGCAGTTGCGAGTTCACGTCTCGCAGCGACGCTGTCGCCATATCAATCGTGGTCGTTTCGGTCGCGCTCATGGCGGTCATGCGGCGAGGCTCCAGGAGTAGATGCGGGCGGGTTCAGGCTCGAACACGGAGGCGTGTTCCACGTCGGGAAGTTGGGCGATGGCTCGATATTCCGAGGACATGGCAACCCAGTCGTCGGTTTCAGCAACAACAGCTGGCTTGCACGCAATTGGATCTCGCAGAATGGCGAATCCGTTCTCCACACCGATGGCAAAGGTGTAGAAGCCATCCAGGTCGGTCAGCGCACCAGTGAGTGCTTGCTCGATCGAGTCGCCCTCGCGTTGGCGCCAGCTGAGATAGCCGGCCGCAACTTCGGAGTCATTCTCTGTTTGGAACGATTCGCCGCGCTGCTCGAGCCGTTGCCGGAGTTGGTTGTGGTTCGACAATGATCCGTTGTGGACGAGGCAGGTGTCGGCGCCGGTGACAAATGGGTGTGAGCCATTCGTGGTGATGGCGGACTCGGTGGCCATTCGTGTGTGGGCGATGGCGTGTGTTCCCGAACGAGACGCAAGGTCATAGTTGATGGCCACGAGGTCTGGGTCACCGACTGACTTGTACAGCTCGATCTGTTTGCCATGGCTCAAAACGTCCACTCCAGGGACGTTGTCAATCATCCACTGCCGGGCGAGGCGGCCGTCGCCGGAGGTCTCGAACACGGCGTGATCACGAATCGCTCGAACGGCCACCTCGGCACCCAACACTGTTTCGAGTCCGGCACGGATCGGCGCCCAGTCGGGCTCGTTGCCTTCGGCCAGAACCGTGATGCGCGTTCGGCCCTCCACGCCTTGGTCATACACAGCGAAGCCTGCGCTATCGGGGCCCCGGTCTCGCATCTCGTGCAGCATCACCGCTGTGAGTCGCCCGAGCTCTGGCCGATACCGCTCAGTCTTGAGGAAGAGTCCAACGATTCCACACATAAGAGCGACGATAACTCACTTCTTTGACCTCGGTGAAGTCTCTTCACCTAAGGTGAAGAAGCATGGGAGCTTTTGAAGACATTCGAGACCGAGTCGAGGCCGACGGAGTCGAGTTCATTTACGCCATGTTCGTTGAGATGCACGGCAAACCGTGCGCCAAACTCGTACCGGTCTCCGCCCTTGAAGGGCTCATGAGCGACGGCGCAGGATTCGCCGGATTCGCTGCGGGCCCCATGGGGCAGGATCCATCGAGTCCCGACATCCTCGCCATCCCGGATCCTTCCTCTTACACACAGCTCCCCTGGCAGCCGAATGTGGCCGCCATGCAATGCGACCCCACCGTTGACGGCGAGCTCTGGCCCTACGCACCTCGAGTCATCCTCCGCCGCGCCCTCAACAAGCTCGCGGAACGCGGACTCGTGATGAAAACGGGTGTCGAGGCGGAGTACTCACTCGTCACCAAGGACGAAAACGGTGCCCTTGTTGTCGCCGATGAACGCGACGTCGACCAGCTCCCCTGCTACGACGCACGACTACTGACCACCATGTTGCCCCACCTCACAGCGGTGTCGAAGAATCTCGACGCCATGGGTTGGGGTAACTACGCCAACGATCACGAAGACGCCAACGGCCAGTTCGAGCAGAACTGGCAATACGCCGACGCCATGACGACGGCTGACCGGCTCATCTTGTTCCGGTTGATGATCCACACGATGGCCCAAGGCGACGGCAGGTACGCCACGTTCATGCCCAAGCCATTCGCTGACAAGACCGGCAACGGCTTGCACGCTCACGTGAGCCTTTGGTCAGCCAACGATGACACACCTTTGTTCAGTGGTGCGCCTGGGGCGCCAGACTCGAAAGGTCTGGGTCTCAGCGAGATGGCCTACCAGTTCGCCGGCGGCCTCATCGCTCACGCTCCGGCACTCGTCGCTGTTGCCTGCCCGATCGTGAACTCCTACAAGCGAATGGGCGTGGGTGCTCCGTCGTCTGGCGCCACGTGGGCCCCTGCCTACGCAGCATTCGGCGGCAACAACCGCACCCAGATGATTCGCGTCCCCGAGCCCGACCGCCTCGAAGTGCGGCTCCCTGACGGTGCAGCAAATCCGTACCTCACCTTCGCTGCCCTCCTTGCCTGCGGCATGGACGGTGTCGACAACGAACTCGACCCGGGCGAGGTCAATACAGCGAACCTCTTCAGCCTCCCGCCCGAAGAAGTGGCCGCCCGGGGCATCGTGACGCTCCCGCCAACGCTGCTCCACGCAGCGGACAATCTGGCTTGCAACGACGTTCTCGCCGAAGGCCTCGGGGCGACAGCAGATGGCCCCTACCGGGACTACTTCGTTGAGGTGAAACGGGCCGAGTTCCTCGCCCACCACGCCGAAGTCACCCAATCCGAGGTCAACAAGTACCTCGGCATGTTCTAGGCGACCTCTCGAACTCCATGACTCGATCCCCTGACTCCAGCGATCCCCCGCGCCTCACCACCGATGAGGTCACTCACGTCGTTGGCGACCGCGTCCGCGAGCTTCGCCTCGGCATGGGCCTCACGATGGAACGCTTCGCCGAAGACGCTGGCATTTCCATCGGGATGCTGAGCAAGATCGAGAACGGCCAAACCTCGCCAAGTCTCGGCACGCTCACGAACCTCGCCAACGCCGGGGGCGTGCCCTTCACCGCCTTCTTTCGTGGGCTCGATGAGGAACACGACGCCATCATTGTCCCCGCCGGCCAGGGCCTCAACATCGAGCATGAGGGAGGGAGCAGCGGCAGGCGTTACCAGGACCTCGGGGCGCTTCGCGGTCCGGTCCGACACATCGAACCGGTGCTCATCACCATCACAGAGCCCAACGAGGTTTTCCCGCTCTTTCAGCACGCCGGGGTCGAGTTCATCTACATGATCACCGGGACGGTGGAATACGGGTACGGCTCGAAGCGGTACGTGTTGAAGGCCGGCGACACGATGCAGCTCCACGGCGAGGTCGCCCACGGACCCATCCAGCTGATCGATCTCCCGATCCAGTTCCTGTCGCTGAAAGTTCAAGGATCCGCTCCCGGTGAAGGCCGAGCTGTTCGCTGAGCGACCGAACCACACAATCTTGCAGGCAGTGCGGCAAGATTGCGCCATGGCAGTTGGCAGCATTCCGAGCATCTTCAACGACGTGATCGGCCCGGTGATGCGTGGCCCGTCCAGTTCTCATTCGGCCGCCTCGGTCCGCCTCGGCCTGCTCCTTCATGATTTGTGCGGCGGCCGCCCCGACCGGGTCGACATTCAGTACGACGTGATGGGCTCGCTTGCCACAACCCACACGAGCCAGGGAACCGACATGGGCTTGTACGGCGGCCTGCTCGGCCTCTCCCCCAGCGATGCCGCTCTTCCGGATGCGGTGCGTCTCATTGCCGAGGCCGGAACGGTCATTGAGATCACCAAGCCCACGCTGCACGACGAGCATCCGAATACGTATCGCATGCAGGTCGAGCGGGATGGCGCGAGTCATTCCATGGTCGCCCTGTCCACGGGAGGCGGGATGATCCACGTCGTCGAGCTCGACGGCTGGAGCGTTGACCTGTTCGGTGATTACGAACTCACCCTTGTCGAGGTGGCGGACCGCCCAGACGAGATCGCCGATCACCTCCGCTCGCTCGACGTCGATGCTGTGCAAGTGGCCACGCGTGACGATGGCCGTTCGCTCATCACCGTCTTTGCGCAAGCGCCGCTGGCTGAGGACGTGATCGCTGAGCTGCCCGGCGTGCTTGCACAGCACCGTCTGAGGTCGGTCCTCCCGGTTCGTTCCAGCCGAGATCTCGCCGTGCCGTTCGAGCACGCCGGCGAGCTTCCCGAAGCCCTCGTTGGGCAGCGTTCGCTGTCTGATTTCGCCATCGAATACGAGATGGCTCGGGGCGGCATCTCCGAGGCCGAGGTTCGAGCCAAAGCGTGGGAGTTGCTGACGATCATGCGTAAAGGTGTGGAGACCGGGCTCGCCGGGACCCACTATGAGGATCGGGTGCTTGGCTGGCAAAGCGGCCGCTTCGTCGAGATGCAGAAGGCAAAGACGCTGCTCGACGGCGGCCTTCTGAACGACATGATCGCCAACGTCACCGCGCTCATGGAAGCCAAGAGCGCAATGGAAGTGATCGTCGCGGCGCCAACTGCGGGGGCGTGCGCCACGTTCCCCGGCGCGCTGATCGCCACGATCGATTCGGTTGGCGCCAGCCAGGAGGCAGCGGAACGGGCATTGCTCGCCGGCGGTCTCATCGGCGTGTTCGTGACGAACCGATCGAGTTTCGCCGCCGAGGTTGGCGGCTGCCAGGCCGAGACGGGGGCCGGCTCGGCCATGGCCGCGGCCGCGCTCGTGGAGCTCGGCGGCGGCGCCGCTGATCGGGCGCTGTCGGCCGCGAGTCAGTCGATTCAGAACGTACTGGGGCTCATCTGCGATCCGGTTGCCAACCGGGTGGAGGCGCCGTGCCTGGGCCGGAATGTGAGCGGAGCGGCGAATGCACTGAGTTGCGCCAACATGGCCCTGGCTGGCTATGACCACGTCATTCCCTTCGATGAGGTGCTCGACGCTCACGCCAGCGTGTCCGCACTGATGGCCCGAGAGCTTCGATGCACCGGGCTCGGCGGTCTCGCTGTCACCCCCACCGCACAACGCATCGAGCTTTCGCTCAAGCCCTCATGACCGCCGTTCGATTGTTCGCTGCCACCATCGCTGCCCTTCTGTTCACGGTGAGCTGCGCCGGCTCTGCTGATGCTCCCATTGCGGCGGAGGCGCCTCGCCTCGTGTCGGCCACCGACGGCGCCGCCATCCAGGAAAACCCTCCGGACGGGCTTGTTATTCTTGATGTGCGCACGCCTGAG
Organism: Caprella mutica; assembly: GCA_947561585.1. Taxonomy (NCBI): domain Eukaryota; kingdom Metazoa; phylum Arthropoda; class Malacostraca; order Amphipoda; family Caprellidae; genus Caprella; species Caprella mutica. Next base: position 2,890,526 of record CANNZV010000001.1, on the reverse strand, counting down.
GAGTTCTCCGAAGGCCACCTCGACGGCGCGGTCATGATCGATTTCTACGAGGCAGATTTCGCTGACCAGCTCGCCAGCCTCGACCCGGACGTTCCGTACCTGGTCTATTGCCGGTCGGGGAATCGCAGCGGTCAGGCGGCGGCGCTCATGCAGCAACTGGGATTCACTGATGTCGCCGACGTTGACGGCGGGATTCTCTCCTGGACCGAAGCGGGCCTTCCGGTCAATCGTTGAGGATCGCCCGATCCGGCGTTCTGGGGAGCTGGAGCGCGGCTGCTGTGCCGGTGAGAGCGAAAGCAGACGACAACACGAAAACCAGGGTGAACGATCCGGTGAGATCCGCGATCAGTCCGCCGATCTGAGGCGACAGCATCTGCGCCACCCCGAACGCGAGGGTCGCTGCGGCGAAGCTGGGTCCGAAGTCGTCGAGCGAGGTGTTCTCCACGACATACAGGGTGATGAGCCCGGGGATCCCACTGAAGAGCAGGCCGAGTGAGATCGAGGCGGCGAGCGTGGTGCCCAACCAGCCGGGGAGGATGGCCACGGCCATGAAGCTCCACAGCGTGAATGCCAAGGCCAGCGCGGTCCTGGCACTGGTTCGCTTGGCAACAGCGATGAGTCCGGGCCCGCCGAAGATCACGGCGATGCCGAGCACGGTGAAGACAAAGGAAGCACGTGCGCCTGTCCAGCCGCTGTCGTCCTCCAGGCGGGTGGTGAGGAACGCGATGACCAGCAGGTACATGAGGCCGAAGGAGGCGTAGGCCAGCGTGAGGGCCTTCCAGCCGGGCATGCGGCGCAGCACGTGGAAGCCGCCGATTCCGGAACGTTGACCGGAGGGCTTGCCTTGGCTCTGGCCGAGGAACAGAAAGGTCAGGACAAGCACTACCACAGCAACCGCAGCCTGAACGACGTAGACGGTGCGCCACGATTCATCGCCGAAACTGGACCGCACGTAGCCGCTCAGTTGGCTTGTGAACACAATGCCCAGGCCGATTCCTGATCCCATCAGCCCGACAGCGAGCGGCCGGCGTTCAGGTGCGAGGGCGTCGGCGGCGATGGCCGGTGCCGGGATCCAAATAAGCGCCCCGCCCAGTCCGCTGGCCAGCATTGGCGATGCCAAGGATCCAGGGATTGGGGGCAAACGCCGCCAGGATCAGACCAGCAGTGGAGAACAAGAAGCCGATGCGCATCACGGTGAGCAGTCGGTAACTGCCAGTGATAGCGGCCACCACGATGGTTCCCAGCAAGTACGCCCCAACATTGATCGTGCCGATCGAGCCGGCCAGCGTGTTGGAGATGCCCATGTCGTCCCGAATGGCGGGCAACAGAACGCCGTAGGTGAAGCGGCCAAATGCCTGAGCGACCGCTGCGCCTACGGCAACGAGGGCAACTGCGGGGAGCCCTATCACCCGTCTTCGTGGTTCCATCAGCGGACAGCAGCCAAACGATTCTCGAACCATGCATGCACGATCAGGGCTGCGGCGGCGGCCATCCCCATCAGCGAAAGGATGTGATAGCCAGCGCCGCTCACAACGAAGCCGGCAGTCAACGCACCGATGCCACTGGCGAGGTTGAGCGCGAGGTCTGCTGCGCCCTGCACCGCCACACGGTCAGCTTCGGCGACTGATTCGGTGAGCAGCGCGCTGCCGGCCACCACGCCGAAGCTCCATCCGAGCCCCAAAAGGAAGAGGCCGGGGAACAGCAGGATGCGGGGCGCCTCTCCGGCAAGCGAGGTGAACACGGTGGCGCCGACGAGCAGGCCGCCAGCCAACACGATGGTCTGCACGCGGCCCAACTGATCAGAGATCCGTCCGGCCAGCGGAGCGAACGCGAACATGCCTGCGGTGTGCGCCGAGATGACGGCGCCGATCCAGCCCTTGCTGTGACCGTGATCGTCCATGTGTAACGGCGTCATGGCCATCACCATGACCATGACGGCCTGGGAAACAACGAGTGCAACGAAGGCGAGCCGGGAAAGCGGGTTGGCCCACGCGATGACCAGCGCCTCTCGGAAGGGAACGGCGCGCTTCTTCACCGCAGCGTTCGGGTCCACGCCGCCCTTCACGACGAGGGGGTCTGGACGCATGAAGAACCAGATGACAGCTGATGACAGGCCGAAGAGGACAATGGCGAGGAGGAAGCCGCCTGCATTCGCATCAAGCCCGAGCGATTCGGCGATCGTGCCGAGCCCACCGATCAGGCTCGGTGCGAGCACCGCTCCGAAGGTGGCGAAGAACACGACGGAGCCGATGTCGCGGCTGCGGGTTGCGTCGGATGCCAGGTCTGCCGCGGCGTAGCGAGACATGTTGGATGTACCGCTGCCCACACCCACCAGGATCATGCCGAACAGGAACAGCCACAGCGACCCGGTTTCGATTCCCAGGACGCAGACGAGCGCTCCGAGCACGGCGACGGCAAGGCCGAGTGCCAGCCCTGGGGTCCGGCCTCGGCGCTGCATGAACGTAGCCAGCCAACCGGCGGCGAGGGCCGAACCGGCAGTGCTCGCACCGGTCGACAGGCCCGCCCACGTCTCCGAACCCAGCAGATCCTTGATGGCAAGGACGGCGACGGGGAACGACGCTGAGACGGCGCCTCGACTGAGCGTCGAACTCAGCCGCAGGACCCACAAGCTGCGCTCGTGGGCAGCCAACGTGTCGACGCCTTCGATCTCGATCGCCTGTGTTTGATAACCGAACATACGCGTCATGTGCGTCCTCGTCCTTTGACCCGTGTGCATGAGCGTTTGAACAAGCGCTGTTCGGCATCGAACGGGTGCACTCCGCCTCGACGAACCGAAGCATGCCACACTCGGTCGAGTTCACAGGTGTTGAATCGCCGACAACCGCGGTGTTTGACCCCAGCTGGATCAGGTGGGCGGAACTGGTGGCTGCGTTTCACTCATGTTCTCCCACACCACCTGATCGGGAACTGAAGAGACTCTTTCGTAGAAGCTCGGGGCATCGTTGTTGAAGCGCTCTCCACCGGCACGTGCGGCTGGTTGGGCAACAGCCTCTTCGGGCCGAGCGAACGCTGGGGGCTGTTTGAGTGAGGCAAGTTCGTCGTCGGAGATCCCGCAGAGCGCGGTGACTGCGGGGTCGACCCACGCTCGCTCGTCGATCGATTCGCCACAGGCGATTTCGAGATTCAAGCCCTCGGGGCCCTCGAAGTAGATCGACTGGCAGAACCCGTGGTCAATCGGCCCAATCACCTGCACGCCTCGGGAACGAATGCGATCTCGCATCTCGAGCACTGCTTCAAGCGTGTCGACGTGGAACGCCGCATGCTGCATGGTTCCGCCTCGGGAATTGCCCCCGGGGCCGGCGGCGTGGCTGGTCCCAAATTCGACCTGGTCGACGTTGTCCGGGTGCTGCACAAAGGCGACGTAGCTGTCTGGCGCTAACTCGACGAAGCCGTGGAAGGCGCCCTCCACGCCGTGCATCCAGTAGAGCGCCTTGAGCGGGAAGCCGAGCACGTCGTACCAAAAGGTGAGTTGCCGCTTCATGTCGGCCGTGGACAGAGCCAGGTGGTTTACGCCGCGGGGACGAAGCGTTGTCATGCGCAGGACACTAGGCCGCTCGGCGTGTTGGGGGCGAAGGCAAACGCGCGTCTCCCTCCGTTCGCTTGATTCGTCAAAATGGAAGCAGGAGCTTCGGTCTGGATCGAGTGGGCACCGGTCGGACGTGGTGCGCGACATGCTCTGCCTGGGTGTTGCCACCCGAAAGAGCTAGCTACCCGCCACCTCGGCGTTGACGTCATTCATGAGGTCCATGAGGTGGCCGAGGCCCTCCACCTGCTCATCGAGCGTGTCGCCCATAGGACCGATGCGGAGCGAGTTGATGCCGCAATCCCGGTATTGGCGAAGGCGACGCTTGATTTCTTCTGGGGGACCGATCAGGTTTTGGCCGAGCCCAATCTCAGCCGGAACCCGAGCTGCTGCGCCCTCTCGATCTCCCGCGAGCCACAGGCTCTGCACAGCGGAGACGTCGTCGGCCCAACCCTGCTTGGCGAAGGCGTTGTTATAGAAGTTCGAGTCTTTCGATCCCATGGCCCCGAAGGTGAAAGCGAAGCCGCCAGCGTGGCGTCGGGCCGCCTCCTCAACATCGTCGGTGAATTCCACCCCGACCGAAACGGTGAGGTCGATGTCGGCGAAGCTGCGCCCAGCCGCCTGGGCGCCGGCGCGGATCTCGTCGAAGAACACATCGGCGGTCTCGCAGAAGAACGAGTTGCCGATCCAGCCGTCGGCAGCGGCACCGGTGAGCCGGAGATTCGCCGGACCGAGCGAGGCGAGGTAGATCGGGATGTGGCCGGGTTCGCCTCGAGGGCGAATCGCTTTCCCCTCGCCACCGGGAAGTGGGAGCTGGTAGATCTCGCCGTCGTACTCGAGGCGGTCGCCGCGGCTCGCCAGGCGCACGATGTCGATCGTCTCCCGAGTGCGAGCGATCGGTCGGCCGAACTCGACGCCATGGAAGCCCTCCATGATCTGAGGCCCGCTGGTGCCCAATCCGAGCACGAAACGGCCCTCAGACATCTTTTGCAGCGTCATCGCCGTCATGGCGAGCATCGCTGGGGTGCGAGTGCCGACTTGGGCGATGGCGCTGCCCAGGCGGATCTTGTCGGTCACTGCGGCCAGCGCTCCCAACTGGGTCATGGCCTCGTACGCCCACGCCTCGGGCACCCAGGCAACGTCAACGCCGAGACGCTCGGCCTCCACGATGTAGTCGCGGCCCGCTTGGTCAACAGGCATAGCCCACACACCCAGCTTCAACGTCATGGGGCGAAGCTACTTCGTGCCCCGATGCTCGTCCACAGCGGCGTTCGTGGGGCGAGCGGGCGGCGAGGAATCCTCTCTTGGGGATGAGCCGCCATCCACGCTTCGGGCGAGTACGACAGGACAACATCGTTTTACTTTTGTAGCGTTGCTTCACCGCTGGCAGAACCAACTCATGACTCTCTCCGTTACTTCAAGGCCCCGAAACGAACAACGCAGCTCTCGTCGTCGCCTCGATGCGGCGACCCAGATCGCCGTGCTCGTTGCGCTCTGGGTGGCGTACGCCGCCGTCCGGCATAGAAGCGGCCAGGTTCCTCACGTCGCCCTCGACAATGCGACCAGGCTCCTTCAACTGCAATCCGCGGTGGGAGTCGACATCGAGGCGATTGCGCAATCTGCCATCACTTGGCCATCGCTCTTCGTTGCCGCGAACACGTACTACCTCGCTCACTTCCCGCTCACGCTCGCCGTCATGGCTCTCGCCTTTTGGCGGAAGCGAACGACGGTGTATTCGATGCTGCGGAATTCGCTCATTGGTTCCACGGTCTTCGCGTTGCTGGTGCACCTTGTGGTTCCGATGGCTCCGCCACGGATGCTGCCGGGCTTCATCGATGCTGGCGTTGCGTACGGCCCTGACCCGTACGCGATCGCCGGGAGCGAAAGCGCTAATCAATTCGCCGCCATGCCCTCACTGCACGCCACCTGGTCGGTGCTTGCGTGCTACGCGCTCTGGCACATATCTGAGCGACGGCTCGTTCGTTTCTTCGCCGTGCTGCACCCGGTGGTCACCACGGTTGTGGTCATCGTCACCGGACACCACTTCATCACCGATGTCGCTATCGGCGCGGCGATCGCTCTCGCCTTTGTCCGCATTGCTTCGGGGGCTCAAACGGCGTTCGCATGGCGGCAAGCGGCTCCAACGCCGCCTCAAACGAACACTCCCTAGCTCGCCCCCCGGAGCATCAGAACCTAAGGTCATTGGATCCCCGAGAGGACTAAGCGATGAGCCCCAACCAGCTGACCCCGGAATATGTGCACGTTCCTCGCTTCGCGGCGGGTTCGCAGGAAAGCCTCGACCACCTCGAGTCTGAGGGGTTCGCCATCATCGCCAATGCCCTGTCGGCGAGCGAGGCAGACCACGCGCTCGATCTCACATGGGAGTATCTGGAGAACTTGGGCACCGGCGTGGACCGGGGCAATGTCGACACGTGGGGCGACGATCAGTGGCCCATTAACGTGCACGGCGGCATCATCCCGAGTCAGGGCGTCGGGCAGAGTGCGGCGCAGTGGTTCATACGGTCTGCTCCCGCCGTGAAGAAGGCCTTCGCCGCCGTATGGGATGACGAGGATCTCCTCGTCAGCTTCGATGGCATGGCCCTGTGGCGCCCGACCGACGTCGACCCCTCGTGGGCAACCGATCGCGGTGGCGCTTGGCTCCACATCGATCAGCACCCCATTGGCCGTCCAGGGCTGCAATGCGTGCAGGGCGCCGTAACGCTCACACCCACCTCTCCCGAAGTTGGTGGCAACATCGTTGTGCCCGGCTCGCATAAATGGTTCGCCGACATTCCGGTCCGGTACGCCGATCGGTTGGCCCGAATCCCCGAGATGCAGGATCATTTCCGGTTCCCCGCCGATGATCCCCAGCTCCAAGACACTCCGCCGCTCATGTGCCACATGGAAGCCGGCGACATGATGCTGTGGGACTCCCGCACCGTGCACTGCTCCAGTCCCGGCCCTGGCCCCGTTCCAGCGACTGACCTCTCGGCGCCGGAGTTGCTGCGGGTCGCCAGCCTCGTCTGCATGATGCCGAGGTCTCGCTCCAATGAAGAGGTCATTGCGCGCCGCCGAGCAGCCGTTGAGTCCTTGACCTCCACCACCAACTGGAGCGACCGTTGGATCAACGCCGACAAGTTCCCCATGGTGCTCAGCGAGGGTGACCCAACCAAGTACCGCTTGCCTCCGGTCCCCCAGCTTGATGAGCGCCAGCGCGCTCTCGTCGGCTGAGGTCAGAGCGATGAGCGAGCTCTCCCCCACCTACGTGCACGTTCCTCGCTTCCCCGCTGGATCGCAGGAAAGCCTCGACCACCTCGAGTCCGAGGGCTTCGTTGTTATTGCCAAGGCCCTGTCGGCGAATGAGGCCGACCACGCGCTTGATCTCACCTGGGACTACCTCGAACAACTCGGGACCGGTATCGACCGCACCGACATGAGCACATGGGGCGACGACCGCTGGCCGATCATCACCTCCGGCGGCATCATCCCCAGCCTCGGCATCGGGCACAGCGCTGCCCAGTGGTTCACCCGTTCGATTCCTGCCATCAAGACCGCGTTCGCCTCTGTGTGGGACGACGAGGATCTCCTCGTGAGCTTCGACGGCATGGCCCTGTGGCGGCCGACCGGCGTTGATCCCGAGTGGGAGACGACGCGGGGAGGCTCGTGGATGCACGTTGATCAACACCCGATCACCCGCCCCGGCTTTCACTGCGTGCAGGGAGCGGTCTCGCTCATGCCTAGCTCGCCTGCGACGGGTGGCAACATCCTCATTCCCGGGTCGCACAAGTGGTTTGCTGACATCCCCGACCGATACGCAACCCGCTTGGGGAGGCTGCCGGAATGGCTCGACCATTTCCGCTTCCCCGCCGATGATCCCCGGTTGCTCGAGACCCCGCCTGTCATGTGCCACATGGAAGCCGGCGACATGATGCTGTGGGACTCCCGCACCGTCCACTGCTCCAGCCCCGGCCTGGACGCGCCACCCGCAAGCGACCCAGCGGCACCCTCGCTTATTCGAGCCGCCAGCCTCGTCTGCATGATGCCAAAGTCGCTCACCAGCGACGAAGTCATTGCCCAGCGTCGTGCTGCGATTCCAACTCGGACCTCCACCACCAACTGGACCGACCGCTTCCTGAGTACGGATACGTACACCGAGATGCAGGATGTTGACGAGCTCGGCAAGTACCAACTCCCGCCAGCGCCGGAGTTGACCGAGCAGCAGCTCGATCTCGTCGGCTAGCCGATGCGCTCTCGCTTGATGGTGATCCCAGCGGCTTCTCGGTCCCAGGTATCTGGAGTGACCGCCGCAGTCTTGAGGAGGTGCTTCTGCACTTTCTGGGTTGGGGTCTTTGGCAGTTCGTCGACGATGCGGATGTAGCGAGGCAGCATGAAGTGCGCCATGCGGGGCTCGAGGAACCGAAGGAGTGCTTCGGGGTCCACCGTCGAACCTGCTACTTGAGCGATCACGATCATCACTTCGTCCTCGCCCAATTCGCTGGGCACCGCGACCGCCGCGGCTTCGGCAACATCAGGGTGAGCGGTCACTTCGTTCTCCACTTCAAAGGAGGAGATGTTCTCACCTCGGCGCCGGATGGCGTCCTTGATCCTGTCGACGAAGTAGAAGTAGCCGTCTTCGTCGTAACGGAAGCCATCGCCGGTGTGGAACCAGCCGTTGCGCCACGCTCGGGCCGTGGCCTCGGGATTCTTGTAGTACCCGTGGTTCATGGCCCAGGGTCGATCGGTGCGCAGAATCAATTCGCCGACGTCGCCGGGTGCCACTTCGCAATCGTTCTCATCAACCACGCGGGCCTCGACACCGGGCCGAGCCCTGCCGCAGTTGCCCGGCGGGCCCGGATCAAGTTCGGAGACGAGGGGCGAGGACACCTCGGTCATGTTGAAGGTGGTCCACACATCGAAGCCGTAGCGCTTGGCGACTGCGGCACCGTCCTCGTTCCAAGGCACCATCACCGCCCGGCGCAACGGGTGGTCCCGCTCGCCTTCAAACTCAGGCAATTTCAGCAGGAACGGAATCATGGCTGCGAGTAGGCACGTGGAGGTGATGTTGTGTTCTCGCACGGTTGGCCAGAACTCGTCGGTGCGGAAGTGCGTGTCGAGATAGCAGGACCCGCCGTTGCCCAACGTGATCAGGAAGAACAGCGTGCCTCCCACGTGGAAGAGCGGCAGGTTGATGAGGATGCGGTCGGTCTCGTCGAGGAGCGGATGGGCGTCGGACCCCATGGAGTAGCCCTGGGCGTACGACGACAGCACGGCTTTCGAGGGACCCGTCGTTCCCGAAGTGAAGATGATGTACTGCGTGTCCCATGGCTGCACTTCGCTGGGCATTGCGTCAAGCCCAGCAGCGGGGCGGAGGACCGCAGCGGCATGAGCCCTCAGGCCGGGAATGTCGGTCAGACCAGACGAACCAGTTCCGATCCCAGCGGCTTCCCCCGTAACGACGATGTCCGTGAGCGCCGCTGTGCTGATGTCCGCCAGTCGAGGGGCCAAGTCGGTGTGGCAAACGATGAGGGTCGCGTCGGACAGCGCCACCAGGTGCTCCAGAACGCCGCCCTTGTAGGCCGTGTTCAGCGGCACGTAGACCGCACCCAAGTAGTTCAGGCCGAACCACGTCAGTACAGCGTCGGCGCCGTTTGGTTGCCACGAGAGCACGTGATCGCCTTTGGCGACACCGAGCTCCTGCAGGGCCTTGGCCGTTTGGCGCGTGCGTTGGAGCGTCTCGCTCCATGTCCATTCCTCACCGTCGTGGAAGACAATGGCAACCTCATCTGGCTTCACCGCCGCCCAACGTTCGAGCTGGTACGGCAGCACGCATTCGCGTGGGCTGGGGATTCGAGGATCAAAAACCATGTGGGGTCCTGACGTCAACGCTTCCTTCGGGATCGACACGAAGCGACTTTGGTTTTCTACTACGACGACCGTCGATCTGGTAAAGACTTCGGCATCAAGGAACGAGAAGCCATGAACACTTCGTTCTCCGACTCCGTCGTTGGACCGAACGCGAAAGCCCTCTGGGAAAAGCCGATCGCGTCCTACCAGCCGGTGCCATGTACCTCACCCGGGCGAGACAAGATCAGTCTCTCGCCGGACATGGCGTGCGCGATCAACGCAGCCGCAGAGGCCACCGGAGCGAAGTTGATTCTCGACGACGTTCGCCACGGCCTGCGGCTTCATCCAATGGGGTCCGGCAGCTCGACACGCTTGCCTGCACGCAGTAGACACTGCGACATGTCAGACACTGCAGTTGGGCACGCTTCTCGGCTCGACTTCGCCGACATCAACTCGCTACAAGAGCACTTCCATGCGAGCGGTTGGAGCGATGGTCTTCCGATGGTGCCGCCCACGGCTCAGGCGGTGGCCGCGTGTTTGCAAGCAGCACTCCTCTCTCCTGACCACCTTGTGGGCGTCGAGCCCGTCCGCGAGCGGGCAATCACCGCGGAGAAGGTCGCAATCAACTCGGTGATGGCGGGCTGCCTTCCCGAGCACTTTCCCGTTGTGGTCACAGCGTTGACCGCGATGTTGAGCGAGCCGTTCCTTTTGCATGGTCCAACCGCCAGCACCGGCGGTTGCGGGATCCTGCTCATCGTCAACGGCCCCGTCCGCAACGAGCTTGGGATGAGCGGCTCGTTTAATGCGCTCGCCGGTAGCGATCGGGCGACGACATGCATCGGTCGAGCGGTCCGCCTTGTGCTGGGCAACCTTCTTGACGTGCGGCCGGGCGACATCGACCGTTCCACGCTCGGCCATCCAGGCAAGATCAGCTTCTGTCTTGCCGAGGACGAAGAGAACTCACCCTGGGAATCGTTGGCTGCGGAGCGGCTTGGCGATCCATATGTTTCTGCCGTCACCGCCGTGGCTGCAATGGCCCCTCGCCAGATCATGAACGAGTGGACAACCGAGCCCGCCGAGATTCTCGACACGTTCGTCGCCGACATCAAGGCAAACATGGCGAACTATTCGATCTGGGCTGGTAACTACACGATCGTTATTGCCCCACAACTGCGAGGGCACTTCGCCAAGGCCGGTTGGTCCAAGGCTGACATCCAGAACTACGTCTTCGAGCACGCCCGAATCAAACGCTCCGCTTGGGCCAATTGCGGCAAGGGCAACATCGTGGGCGATCAGCCAGACCGCGAGTATCAAGCCCTGGAGAGTCCCGATCAGCTTCTTATCGTCGCTGCTGGTGGGCCCGCTGGCGGCTTCGGCGCAGTCATTCCCCCCTGGCTGGGCACCCGCTCCCACGCCGTCACCGTTCCCATCGGCGCATGCGTCGACTGCTGAGGCCCGCATGACGATCGAGATTCTCATTCCCACCTACGACGACAACGTGGAGCCGCTCGCTATCACTGGCCGTCTCGTTTCGCTGGCCGGCAAGACCGTCGGCCTTGTCTCCAACGGCAAGCTCGGAACCGTTCCGTTCTTCGATGAGGTGGAGCGATCGTTGCGACAGGACCATGGCGTGGCCGAGGTCGTTCGCGCCACGAAGGGCAACTACAGCGCTCCGGCTGATGCGCAGATCGTGGGCGCCGCAGCAACCTGGCACGCGCTCATCGCCGGAATAGGTGATTGAGGCAGTTGCTCGTCGTGCAGTCTGCACGACAGCGTCGCTGGCGAACGCGTCGGCACCCCATCGGTCTCGGTGATCACCAGTGAGTTCGTGTCGGCGGCCGAGACGATGGCCACCGTTCTCGGGGCCCCAGGCCTCCCGTTCGTGACGGTGCCCCATCCCATCAGCAGTGCATCGCCGGATGAGCTGGCCAGGATCGCCCGCTCTGCGACGGCCGAGTGCGTTCGCATTCTCGAGCGCTCCTGAACCCGGTCCGTGCAACGATCTCCCCATGTCGATGCGCGCACACCAACTGCCTGTCACCTCCGACGTCGTACACAATCTCATCCACCAACAGTTCCCCGAGTTCCGGGATCTCCCGGTCCGCCAGGTGCGGGCAGAGGGAACAGTGAATGCGATCTTCCGCATCGGCACGGACCTCGCCGCCCGATTCCCACTTGTGGCTGCTTTCATCTCCGAGATCCGTTCCATCGATGTGCGTGGCAGAACCTTCTCGGGCACGAACCGTGGCGGGGATCTGGCGAACCATGACGAGTGGATGGAGGAGTGCTTCCTCAGAAGCGAGTCACTCCTCGACGTTGGCGGTTTCGGTGCGGCCGACCCTGCGCTGGATTTGGTCGCTGCATGGTGCTTGCTCGAGGCCGGGCCGCGAGCGGTGCTGAGAGCCGAACTGCAGTGCAGCGACCTGGAGCTTCGCCGCGTCAGCCACCCGTCTGTGGCTTCAGGCGGTACAGGAGCCCTGTCCCCACGAGGCCGGAAGCCAGCGCGGTCCACTGTGCCGCTGTGTGGCCTGACGAATCAATGATCTGGCCCATCAGAGGCGGGCCGATGAGGCCGCCGAGGCCGTTGGCGGTGTAGAGCGCACCGAGCACTCCGCCCATTCCCAAGATCCCGAAGAGCTCGGCCGTCACGGCCGGCGAGAGGGCGATGATTCCGCCATACGCAGCTCCAAGCACAATCGAGAACAGGATCAAAAGCGCATAGCTGGTGTCGGCAATGATCCAAATGAGGAAGCTCAGCCCGAGCCCAAGACATGAAAGGCGGTAAAGCCCGAGGGTCTCCACTTTTGCCGCCAGAGCGCCCAGACCCAGGCGACCAACGATCGATGCCATGCCGATGATGCCCAGCAGCACTGCGGCTGATCCCGATCCGCCCGTGGTGTCGATGTAGTCCGCCATGAACACGAACGGTGTGAAGAGCGCAGCTGCCATGAACAGCGATGAGGCGTACAGGAACCAGAAGTCGCGGCGGCCCTTGATCACTTCCAGCACAGGGCGCGGCGAGGCGCTTGAGCCGGGAGGCCGGTGGGCGCCCACCGCGGCAATCGCCAGCAGAATGGCTGAGATCAGGGCGAGGATTCGGTACGCATCTCGCCAGCCGTTGGAGGCAATGACCTGCTCCATGATCGGGACCAGTACCAGTGTTCCCGTTCCGATTCCGGCGACCGCCAAGCCCAGCGCGAGGGTGCGTTTCTCCACGAACCAGCCGCCAACCGTGGCCACCATCGGCACGAACACGCAACCGACGCCAAAGCCGACACCGAGCCCGTAGGTGAGGTAGCCGAGTTGAAGCGAGGAGACCTCGGCGGTCAGCAACAGCCCGGCCACCATCGCCACCGCGCCGAAGATCATGACGGGACGGGGCCCGATGCGGTCAGCGATGCGGCCGCTGAAGGCGCCGATGATGAAGTAGGCGAACGTGGTGATCGAGAAGAAAAAGGCGGTCGCCGATCGGCTCGACCCGAACTCGTCAGCCATTGGGCCGAAGAATTCGCCGAAGCTATAGGCGACGCCGAACACGGTGAACAGCGCAAGGAACGCGGAGACAACAACGACCCAGGAGCGGGCCGAGTCGACCGAGTGCGACGGAGACGTCGACAGGTCGGGCGTGGATGGAGAAGTCATTGAGGTTCCAGTCTCGGCGGGCGGATGCGAACCATACCGACCAGTCAGTATGGTGACCAAATGGTGGTGCGAGGAGAGAACAAGATCCGGCTCATCGACGCCATGCAGACGTTGGCGCTTGCGAAGGGGTTTCCCGCCACCACCGTCGATGAGGTCTGCGCCGAGGCGGGTGTCAGCAAGGGAAGCTTCTACCACCACTTCGACACCAAGGAAGCCCTCGGCCACGCCGCGCTCGACCGCTTTTTCGACACCCTCGTCGGGGCGTTCACACAAGGGGCGTTCACCAATCTGGATGACCCACAGGAACGAATGCATGCCTTCGTCGCCCACGCCAGCGCTGTCTGCGCGGGACCCACCATCCGTGCCGGCTGCTTGCTCGGCAGCTTCTCTCTCGACCTCGCCGAGTCAGATCCCGGCATGCGGGAGAACTTGGCCCAGAAGTTCCAGGCCATCGAGGACTTCGTGAGCACTCTCATTGCGGAGGCGGCGGAGGCCGCCGGTCTCGACGTTCCCTCAGTTCAGCTGGCTCGACAGTTCCTTGCCGTGGTTGAAGGTTCGATCGTGCTGGCAAAGGCCTACGCAGATCCAGCGATGCCTGCGGCGGGCGTCGACTTGTTCGCCAACCACCTCGATCTCCTGTTCGACCGCCGCTAGGCCGACGCTGCGATGACCGCCACGTTGTCTTGGCCGCCAGGATTCCCGCCAACACCAGCAAGGGCCAGGCGGGTAACGCTCTCGACGATCCGAAGCGGATCATGGGCGGCCTCAGCGGCGATGGCGCGTAGGTGCGACGGCCGAACCGAGGTCATCGGACGGTTGTAATGGCAACCGTCGACACCATCGGTGTGCAGCAACAGCAACTCTCCAGGCACGGCCGAGAAGCTGAAGGCTGCGCCTCTCAACATCGACTTCGGTTTCGACGTGGCGACATAGCGTCGATCATGCCGATTGAGCGGTTCGCCGTCTCGGGCCGCGCCAAGAATCGTGAAGCTTGAATCGCCGAACGAGATCCCGAAGCCGCGGCCGGTCGTGCGCTGGTAGACGACAACCAGCAGCGTTGTCTCGGAGTCGCTTCCCTCGGGTTCGCCATGTCGAAGGTCGGCAATCATTTGGCCGAGCTCGGCCGTATCAACGGGTAGCCCGCTCGCCCACATGCGATGGAGCCGAGACAGAATTACATGGCTCGACCCAGGCCCGTAGTGAGCGTCAGCCACTGCGTAGCCGGACCAGTCCTTGCCATCGAGCACGCAGAGGGCGTCTTCGTTCTTGACCCACGGGTCCGCCTTGAACCGATGGCTCGGTGAGGCGGGATCTGAGCCAACCGAGATCGCTGCTGCGGCATGGGACCCAACCGCGACCGAACACACCTCTCCGTACTCGCCGTAGTCCTCGCCAAGAAGCAGCAACGCCGCGTCGCTTGTATCGGTCACCGTCACCAATCTTTCCCAGCGTGGATGCCAAGCTTATGGCGGACCGCCGCCCCGAGACGCGCAGCGCCCCGCCGGAACGAATCCGACGGGGCGCTGCTCCTTCTTTGCTGTGTCGGCCAGCCGCAAGCGGCGGTGGCCGAAAGCTTTAGGCCAGATCGAAGCGATCGTTGTCCATCACCTTGGCGAACGCAGCGGCGAAGTCGTTGGCGAACTTCGCTTCGGCATCGTCGGCGGCGTAGACATCGACCACAGCACGAAGGATCGAGTTCGAGCCGAACACGAGATCGTTGCGGGTACCGGTCCACTTGACGTCGCCGCCGTTGGCGCGGTCGGTTGCTTCGAAGACGTCCTCGGAACCGCTCGCAGCAGACCAGGCAATGGTCTGATCCATGAGGTTCACGAAGAAGTCGTTGCTCAGCGTGCCGACTCGGTCGGTGAGAACACCGTGGCCGTCGTTGCTCACGCCGAGGACACGAAGGCCACCAACGAGTGCGGTCATCTCGGGAGCGCCGAGATCGAGCAGGTGCGCCCGGTCGACGAGCACGTGCTCGGCAACATGGCTGCTGCCCTTGCCCACGACGTTGCGGAAACCGTCGTTCTTGGGCTCGAGCCATGCGAAGGACTCTTCGTCGGTCTGCTCCTGGGTGGCATCGCCACGTCCGGTGCTGACGTTGACGCTGACATCGTGGCCGCCGGCCTTGGCTGCGGCTTCCACAGCGGCAGCGCCACCGAGAACGATGAGGTCGGCCATGGAGACCGCGACACCGGCGCTGGACTGCACACCCTCGAGTGCGCTGAGCACACGAGCGAGCTGGGCCGGCTTGTTGGCTTCCCAGGAGTTCTGCGGGGAGAGACGAATGCGGCCACCGTTGGCGCCGCCACGCATGTCGGTCTTGCGGAAGGTGGAGGCCGAGGCCCATGCCGTCTCAACAAGCTCGGTGATCGTGAGATCGGTCGCCATGATGGCGGCCTTCACGGTTGCCACATCGGCATCGCTGAGCGCGGTGCCGGCGGGGACCGGGTCCTGCCAGAGCTGCTCGGGAGCAACCTCGGGGCCAACAAGACGAGCCACCGGGCCCATGTCACGGTGGGTCAGCTTGTACCAAGCCTTCGCGAAGGCCTCGTCGAGCTGCTCGGGGTTGTCGCGGAAGCGCTGGGAGATCTCGTTGTAGATCGGATCCATCTTCATAGCCATGTCGGCCGTGGTCATCATCGGCGCGTGCTTCACGTCGTCGCGCTGAGCATCGGGCACGGTGCCGGCGAGAGCCGGTGCGGTCCACTGCTTGTGACCGGCCGGGCTCTCGGTGAGCTCCCAGTCGTTGTCCATGAGCGTCTCGAGGTAGTTGTTGTCCCACACGGTGGGCGTGGAGTTCCACGCGCCCTCGAAGCCAGACGTGGTGGCGTGGATGCCCACACCGCTCTCAAAGTCGTTCTTCCAGCCGAGGAGCTGCTGCTCCATCGGTGCACCCTCGGGCTCAGCGTTGACGTCGCCCTCGGGGCCAGCGCCGTGCATCTTGCCGAAGGCGTGACCGCCAACAACAAGGGCGACGGTCTCTTCGTCGTTCATGGCCATGCGGCCGAAGGTCTCACGGATGTCGGCGCCAGAGGCGACCGGGTCCGGGTTTCCGTTGGGGCCCTCAGGGTTCACGTAGATGAGACCCATCTGCACGGCGCCGAGCGGCTCCTGCAGCTGGCGATCGCCGCTGTAGCGCTCGTCCTCGAGCCACACGTTTTCGGGACCCCAGTAGACGTCCTCTTCCGGAGCCCACACGTCTTCACGACCGCCGGCGAAACCAAAGGTGGTGAAGCCCATGGATTCGAGGGCGACGTTGCCGGTGAGGAGCATGAGGTCGGCCCAGGAGATCTTGCGGCCGTACTTCTTCTTGATGGGCTCGAGCAGGGCGCGGGCCTTGTCGAGGTTGCCGTTGTCCGGCCAAGAGTTGAGTGGAGCGAAGCGCTGCTGGCCGGAGCCGCCGCCGCCCCGGCCGTCGTGGGTGCGGTAGGTGCCGGCGGAGTGCCAGGCCATACGGATGAAGAACGGTCCGTAGTGGCCGTAGTCAGCTGGCCACCAGTCCTGCGAGTCGGTCATGAGGGCGGTGAGATCAGACTTGATCGCTGCCATGTCGAGCGTTGCGTGCTCGGCGGCGTAGTCGAAGTCATCATCCATCGGGTTCGACTTCGCCGAGCCCTGATGAAGGATGTTCAGGTTCAGCTGGTTCGGCCACCAGTGCTGGTTGGCCTGGCTTCCCCGGGCTGAATGGTCGCTTTGCAGCACGGGGCACTTTGCTTCGTCAGTCATATTTCCTTTTGGCTCCTGCGGGTTGTGTTCATTGATGTGGAGAATGGTGGGATGGAGAACTCTGGGATTGAGAGAGTATTCGGCAGCGGGCCGTCTCAGCTGAGGCAGTCGGGGCAGCGACCCCAATACACGACTTCAGCTTCATCGATTTCGAAGCCGTGGTCGTCTTGGGCATGCAGACACGGCGTGGCGCCAACGGCACAATCGATGTCGAAGATCAGGTCGCAATCCCGACAAATCAGGTGATGGTGGTTGTCGCCAACGCGGTCCTCGAACCGTGCCGGCGAACCGGTCGGTTGGATACGCCGAATCAACCGCCTGTCCGCCAACGCCCCGAGCGTGTCGTAGACCGTTTGGCGCGAGATCGAACCGATTGAGCCCCGGACGAACTCCGTTAGCTCTTCGGCCGTCGCGTGCGGCGCCGCCGTGACGGCTTCCATCATCGCAAGACGCTGGGCCGTCACTTGAAGGCCCGAGCTTCTGAGCTGCTGCTCAAAGCTCTGCCCTTCGGAGATCTGCCCCTCGATGGGAGCGGAAAGCTCTTGTTCCACGGCGTCAGTCAAGGCCTGCCAGTTAAACACCGATTCTGGACAGAGTCAAGAGTTTGGGCTCAGATGCACAACCCGTCCGCCGTCGCTGCCCATGCCAGCAGCGCGGCAGCAACGATCGTCGCCAGCCGTCCGTGAATGCTCGTTCTCGGTGTCGTTCGGTCGCTCATTGGCCCCTCACTTCGTCGTTTGATCAAAGCAATGGGAGATGAGTGATCAACCGGCGATGGTGCACGAGGGCATATCTCAGGGGGTTCCTACACCCGGGACATCAGGACATCGCTTCGAGCACTGCAATCACGTCAGCCGGACTCGTGTCGGGATTGATGATGCAGAGCCGAAAGACCGTCTCGCCCACGTATCGAGTCGGAACGCACAACATCGTTCCGCTGACGCGATGCCGCTCGGACCACTCAATCATCTCGTCAGCAGACCACCCGACTCGACGGAAAAGCACCACCGAGAGTTCGGGCTCGATCAGCAGCTCAAGGTGTGCAGACTCGGTGACGTACTGGGCCACATCGCTCGCCGCCTGCAGGCCTCGCTCAATCGCTTCGCCGTATTTCTTCGTGCCGTAGGTCGCCAGCGAGAACCAGAAGGGCAGCCCTCGAGCACGCCGCGTGAGTTGGATCGCATAGTCCGCCGGGTTCCACTCGGTGCGATCGAGATGATCCAGGTAGCTGGCGTGCTGAGCGTGAGCAAGCGCTCCCCAGGCAGGATCTCGATACACCAGCGCGCAGCAGTCATACGGAGCGAAAAGCCACTTGTGCGGATCGACGATGAAGCTGTTCGCTCTCTCGATCCCCGCGTAGCGAGACCGGATCGATGGCGCCGCGAGCCCGGCCAGTCCGTAGGCACCGTCGACGTGAAGCCAAAGGCCTCTCCGCTCGCAAACATCGGCGATGCCGGCCAGGTCATCAATGATGCCGGCATTGGTGGTGCCGGCCGTGGCCACCACGGCGAAGAGGCCCTCGTGTCCGCTCTCATTGAAGGCCTTCTCCAGAGCCTCGCCGGTGAGGCGACCCTGCTCGTCGCCGGGGACACTGATGAGATCGCAATCGAGCGTGCGCGCGGCAGCAGACACAGATGAGTGAGCCGAATCAGTGGCGGCGATCGCCCACCGCATAGCCCTTGAGCCCTCGTGCTTCGCTTTCGCTCGGGCCGCGACCAACGCGCTGAGGTTGCCGACGGTTCCACCCTGAGTGAAGGTGCCGCCGGCACCTTCCGGGAATCCTGCGAGTTCGGCAAGCCATGCCAAGGCCTGGTTCTCGGCATGAATGGCACCAGCCCCTGCCTCCCATGTGCCGGCGAAGATGTCGGAAGTGCCGACGGCAAGGTCACAAATCAATGAGGCCGGCGTCGGGGCGCCGGGGACGTAGGCGAGGTTCATGCGCTCGCCCTGTGCTCTCGTGGCCGTCACGATCGTCTCAGTGAAGCGCCGCAGTGCTTCGGTGCCGCCGATGCCGTCCACGCACACCGAGTTGGCCAGGTCCCTCTCCAACACGGGCGCAGGCGCCGCACCTGTTGCCGGGTCATCGCCATCGACGATGCGGCGCCGAGACCAGTCGAACGCCGCCTCGAGCACATCGTGATCCACCGCAAAGAAACGCTCGGCTGGAGGCTCAGCAGATTCGGCAAGTCCGGCGCGTTCGTTCACTCGATCACCGTAGTTCTGGCAGCGACCTCAAACCTTCTTCGCGGACGCTGTAACGCATCGAAGTGCTCTTCGTCTGTCCCCTGTCGTCGAAGTGGCGCCGAGGGCACATCGCCTTCACACGCGAAGACCAAGGACTCACAATGGAGAACACTCATAAGCGACGCGCCGCACTCGTCGCCGTCGGCGGAACCCTCAGTCTCCTCGTCATCGCCTTTGCCGCATGATTCGCGCTCCTTCGGGCGACGGGCCCGACGCCGCAACCACTGAATCAGCGGTGCCTGCCGCCCAAGAAGAGTTGGCCGCCCAGCAGCCAGTCGAATCCGCCCACGACTCGGCCGCCACTCTGGCCACAGACGGGACCTGACGGGTTAGCGCCAACATACAACCAATACTGTCGACGCTGCGGCGAACTGACGCTGCGCTAGAGGGAGAAGCCGGAGTATCGAACGCCGCTGAGTTGCGCCATCTTGTCGTCCCAGGTGGCCAGGTCATCCTTGGTGAACTTGGAGAGATGGTCATGCCCGCAGGCTCGGGCCATGACCGACATCAGCTCCACCGAGGCTTTGAAGAACGTTTCGAGCTGACGAGCCGACGTCTCGACATCGAGCCGCGCTCGCAGCTCAGGCTTTTGGGTGGCGATACCGGCCGGACAATTATTCGAATTGCACATCCGGGCGCCCACGCAACCAATGGCCTGCATGGCTGAGTTCGAGAGCGCGACGCCATCGGCCCCGAGGGCGAGCGCCTTCACGAAGTCGATCGGTACGCGCAGGCCGCCGGTGATGATGAGCGTGACGCGGCCGCTGGCGCCCGCCTCGTCGAGGAAACGGCGAGCCCGAGCAAGTGCGGGGATCGTGGGCACGCTGATGTGGTCCCGGAACATCGCAGGAGCAGCACCGGTGCCGCCGCCTCTGCCGTCGAGGATGATGTAGTCAACGCCAGAGTCGAGAGCGAACGACATGTCCGCCTCGATGTGGTTGGCGCTGAGTTTCATGCCAATAGGGATGCCGCCGGACAGCTCACGGATCCGGTCGCTGAAGCGGCGGAAATCGTCGGCCGTGTGCAGGTTCGTAAAGGTCGAGGGCGAAATGGCCGGCTCGCCTTCGGGAATGCCTCGAACCTCGGAGATCTTGCCGACGTTCTTCGAGCCCGGCAGATGGCCGCCGGTGCCGGTCTTGGCGCCCTGGCCGCCCTTGAAGTGGAAGGCTTGCACGTCGGCCATGAGTTCTTCGCGGTAGCCGAACTGGGCGCTGGCGAGTTCGTACAGGTAGCGACTGTTGGCTTGCTGCTCCTCCGGGAGCATGCCGCCTTCGCCCGAGCAGATTCCGGTCCCAGCGAGTTCAGCGCCTTTGGCCATGGCGACCTTCGCTTCTTCGGAGAGCGCGCCGAAGCTCATGTCGGAGACGAAGAGCGGGATGTCGAGATGGAGGGGCTTGGCCGCCTCGGGGCCGATGACCAGCCCGGTGCCGACAGGAACCTCGTCGAGCAGGGGCTTGTTTGCCATCTGGGCGGCCATGATCTGCAGGTCGTCCCAGTGAGGGAGGTCTTTGCGAGGAACACCCATCGAGGTCATGGGGCCGTGGTGGCCGAACTTGGCGAGTCCGTCACGGGCGAGCTCGTGGATGAACGCGACCGTCGGCTCTTCTGGTGTAGCTCGGGCCTTGGGGGCAGCGTTGGCCGATGACGCATCGCCCAGCACCACCGGTGTTTCTGAGGCTGCGCCCGAGCCATCCGTGCCGACCAGTTCGTCGCCGAGTTGAGCGTGCGTGCCATCGCAATAGGGCGGGTTGCCGGAGCGCTTGCATGCGCAGAGGTGTGCCTCGCCGTCGGCCTCAGGGGCAAAGGCGAGTGGAGTGAAGTCGGTGCCGGCGTGCGAGCCATCGCAGAACGGCTGGTTCTGGGACTGGCCGCAGGCGCACCAGAATTGCTCCTCTCCGGCGGTCAGGTTGACGGGTGTTGGCTTGTTGTCGGCGATGATCGGATCAGACATGGGTGCTCCTGGAGCGTGTTGCTGCGAAGGGTGATGATTGACAACGTTGGATTAGGCGCGGCGGCGAACGAGCGCCATGGCGCGGCGGCGGTTCATCGCCACGTGAACAGCCATCAGAATGAGCGAGAGGAACCCGGTGATGGTGTGCACGAGCGGCCACGCTTCGCTCGACGACCACTCAAGCCACACGGGAAAGCCCGTCAAGATGCAGACGGCGGTCAGCAACGAGAACGCCGTGTTGACCTTGACTAACGTCCACTCCGGGTGGGCAGAGCCTCGAGCGGCGGCGCTACGCACCCACTTCAGGTTCGTGCTCAGGTGGAAGGCAATGATGGGGACGAGGACGATGCCGATCCACGAATGGGCGCCGTAGTCCGGCCCCTCTCGCGTCACGAACTCGGCGAGGAAACCCACCAGCAGCAGGCTGTCGATGGCGATCTTGATTAGTCGTTTGGACATGTGAGCTCCGTGCGGTCGGACGCGTATGTTTGCATGATCAATGGCAACTGTCGCGTCAGACGAGGCCGATAGCGTGGTTCGAGAGCACCATCAACGTGTTGCCCTCCGGGTCCGCAGCCACGAACCGGTCGTGCGGGTTGCCGCGTCGGATCGGGCCGGGATTGGCTCCCACCGCGCTCAGTAGTTCGTGCGTTCCGTCGATGTCATCGACGATGAGGTCGAGCGCACCCCTTCCGGGATCACCAGGGCTCAGAACGATGTGTGTGCCACCCCGAAGTTCGAGGATGGCCATACGCCCCATGTTCACCACGAGCCGCATCCCAATGCTGTTGTAGAACGTGGCCAACCGATCGATGTCGGCGGCAGCCAGAGAAACGTGGCCGATACCAAAGCGCGGGCGGCCATCCGTTTGGTCAGAAGAGTTCAGTCGTTCGGCTTGCTTGGTTTTGAGCATGTGCGGATCTCTCTGTCTGGATGGTGCGTGAAGGATGATGATGATCTTGCGGGTTGGATTGGTCAGCCGTTGAAGCTGGTGATGGCCGCCGTGATGATCTCGGTGCTGACCTCATCCTCTGAGGGGATCGTGGCCATGACTGTCTTGTTCTCGAGGTCGACGATCTGTGCGAGCAGCCCCATTTCTCCGTCGACCCAAGAGATGAGAAACAGCTCTGGGCGCAGCTCGCGAATCTGGACGGGTTCACGCAGCACGCCTCGCCGAGGGGTGTCGGTCACGCGAGTGTGGCCTTCGAAGACGTTGGTAAAGGACCAGCCGTTGTCGTACGTGTAGCTGATGGTCTTTCCATCGAAGCGATGAATTGGATCGGGCTGCGTCATGGAGTGCCTCACTTCGTTCGACTCGGTATTGCAGCTTAAGCTACAGACTGTAGCGCGACTTTCACCGAGTTCAGCCCGCATACATTTGCCGCTCCGCCTTGAACCTGTGAGCCTGCACTGCATGATCACTGACACTCTCGACATCTCGGCGGAGGACTTCGCTGCCGGCACAGGCTGGGACATCAAGCCGGAAGGGGCCTGCAAAGGCGAAGTGTGCGTTCCACTTCCCGATGGCTTCTCAGCCGCCCACGCCGCCGACCGCCTGGGCATGGCCGTGGTTCACAACGATGTCGCTGGCCTCACGGCGTTCGGGCCTGAGTCGATGAGCGGGCGGGCCCTCGTCACCGCCCAAGCCCCCGATCTCACACTCCCCGACCTCGATGGCAACGAGTTCCACCTCTCCTCGCTCCGAGGCAAGAAGGTCGTTGTTGTGGCCTGGGCGCCCTATTGAGGCTGCCGCTATGACCTGTCAGGTTGGCAGGCACTCAGCGAAGAACTCTCTCCTCTCGGCGTCGAGATCGTCACGGTCTCGCTCGAGCTCAGCGACCCAGAAGTCTCTCGCCCGTTCATCGAGGCGGCGAACCCCACACACCCCTCGCTGCTCGATTCGAAGCATCAGCTCGATGCCCTCTTTGGTGTGGTCAATATTCCGAACGTGTTCTGGATCGACGAGGCAGGCATGATCGTGCGACCACCCGAGCCAGGTTGGCCGCCGGGAGACGGGTATCCCGATTGGCTTCGCGGGTTCGTCAATGACCGCAACCTCGCTGTCGAGAAGAAGGCCGCGGCGATAGAGGCGGATGATCCCGAGCTTGCGGCACGCTTGCGCGGCGGCCAGGACCAGACCGCTTACCCCGACGCCATTCGAGACTGGGCACACAAGGGTGCGGACAGCGAGTTTGCGATGACGCCGGATCAGGTCATCGAGGCCTCGACCGAGCGCGGGATCGACAAGAGCGAAGGTGCCGCCCACTTCGATCTGGCCAATCATCTATGGACCGCTGGTGATCGAGACGGCGCCATCGTACATTTCAACGAGGCCCACCGCTTGCAACCGGACAACTGGACGTACAAGCGCCAAGCCTGGTCGCTCGTTGGCAACGAAAACGCCGGCGGCGGAGAGCTCGGCCGCTTCAATCAGGGCCCAACTCCAGGCGCCGAGGAAGAGTGGCCGTTCGCTGGCGACTTCCCTTCCGAGACCGCCAAGACACCTCCCGCCGATTACTACCCGAACACGATGTAGTCCCTTCCAACCGTTGACCGTGATCTACTGCGGGCGGACGCTGGGCGTCTGCCCTGTCTGATCAACATCGGTGGCGAGCTCGACGATTGCGGTGGCGACGTCGAGGCCAGAGAGTTTCGGTGCGCCGTCGATCCAGGCTTTGAGATCGTCCCTGCCTTCCACACTGCGGCTCAGCATCTCGGTGTCGACGAGGCCGGGGCACACCGCATTGATGCGAACACCTCCCTCGGCAAAGTTTGGTGCGGCCGACTTCGTCAGCATCACCACCGCAGCCTTGGTCGCTGCATACAGCGCATCGCTTGGCAGCGGGACCTTCCCCGCTCCAGATGCCGTCGAGACGATCGAACCCCCTCCATTCTGCGACATGTGATCGAACCCAAGCTGGGCGCCCAACACCACACCGCGCACGTTGACGTCGATGACCTGCTCAACCGCATCAAGTGGGGCGAGGGGGAAAGCGGGCTGCCATGTCTGGGTCGCCGCGTTGTTACATACGTAGTGCAGGCCGCCGAACGCTGCGACCGTGTTGGCGAATGCGGCTTGCATCTGCGCTCGGTCACTGACGTCGACGACGTGAGTGAGCACCTCGACATCGCTGCCCGCAAGCGACTCTGCCGTCCGAGCCAGCGCATCTGCCGAGACATCAAGCAGGGACACCGCCTTCGCTCCCCGTTCGGCAAACACCTGCGCAATCGCTCGGCCGATTCCGCCGCCCGCTCCCGTGATCAGCGCAACCCTGCCCTGCGGTTCCATCGCACTCACGTTTGTTGCTTCCTTTGACGACATCGTCACTCCGCTCACCGGCTACGCATGGGAATCTTCAACGTGGCCAGCGTTCAAGAAGCTCCACTCGGACTCAGAGTTCAACAACCATCTTGCCGGTGTTCGCTCCGGCCAACAGGCCAATGAACGCATCACCCGCGCTCTCGATGCCTTGCATCACCGTTTCTTCGGCTTTGATCGTGCCGTCAGCGAGCCAGCCGCCAACCTCGCGAACGAAGTCCTCACGCATGTGGGCGTGGTCGCTCACGATGAAACCGCGCATGTTGATGCGCTTGCCAATTGCCAAGCTGAGGTTGTTCGGTCCTGGCGCGGGCTCGGTGTTGTTGTACATGGAGATGGCGCCGCAGAGCGCCACCCTGCCATGCACGTTCAGAGCGTGAAGTGCTGCTTGCAGGTGCTCGCCACCCACGTTGTCGAAGTAGACGTCGATGCCATTCGGCGCGGCGGCGAAGAGTTGCTTCGCGACGGGGCCGGACTTGTAGTTGAACGACGCGTCGTAGCCGAGTTCCTCGGTGAGCCAAGCGACCTTGTCGTCTGATCCAGCGGAACCGACGACGAGTGATGCCCCCTTCAGCTTCGCCAGTTGCCCGACGAGCGATCCGACGGCGCCCGCAGCGCCGGAAACGAACACCGCGTCGCCTTCTTTGAACGAGGCAACCTCAAGCAGTCCGGCGTAAGCGGTCATGCCGGGCATTCCGAGCACGCCGAGGTTCGCGGAAAGCGCGACGCCGTCGACGTTCGCTGCCGGCTGGGTGTGTGATGCGGGCATGACGGCGATCTCACGCCAGCCGAGACCGTGGACGACATGATCGCCAACGGCGATGTCGGGCGAGTTCGACTCGATCACTTCACCGACTGCACCACCTTCAAGCGGCTGGCCGATTTGGAACGGCGGCACGTAGGACTTCACGTCGTTCATCCGGCCCCGCATGTATGGGTCGACCGACATGAAACGGTTGGCTACAACGATCTCGCCGTCGGCCGCGACAGGCACGTCAACCTCGACAACCTCGAAGTTCTCGGGGACCGGAGCCCCGTTCGGCCGGGAAGCAAGGTTGACGTGGCGTGCGCTGCGGGTCATTCGCCAGACCTTAGCCAGGCGCTTGTGAACGAGCCCCACCTAGTCAATGAGGGTCACCATTGCCTCTTTCGACTTGCGCACCTTGGCCATTGGCAGAAGCCAGTCTCCGGATGTGTCGCGGTAGCCCAACGGCAAGAGAACGACTGAGCGCAGGCCCCGAGCTTCCAGGCCCAAGATGCGGTCAACTTCGGACGGGTCAAAGCCCTCCATGGGGGTGCTGTCCACTTCGAGTTCAGCCGCGGCGAACATGGCGAAGCCCAAGGCGATGTAGGCCTGGCGCGCTGCGTGCGCGTAGTTCACCTCGGCCTCCCGAGGCAGATAGTTCGCCTTCAAGTTGCCGAAGTAGCCAGCGATGGCGGGAAGCTCACCCCGGGCCTCGGTCATCAGGTCGACAACTTCGTCGATGCGCTCTTCGGTGTAGTTGTCCCATGCGGCGAACACGAGGAGGTGCGAGCCCTCGGTGATCGGGGTTTGACCTGATGCCGCTGCTTGGAGTTCGCTGCGAACTTCCGGGTTGGTGACCACGATGAGTTCGAAGGGTTGGGTGCCGCTTGAGGTTGGCGCCATGCGGATCGCCTCGACGATTGCGTCGACCTTGTCCTGGGGCACGGACTGGGCCGGGTCCATCTTCTTTGTTGCGTAACGCCAGTTCAGGCGCTCAGTCATTGTCTTGTCAGTCATCTTCATGCTCCTTGTTGGGGGCCGGGCGCGCGGTTGCGTTCTGACCCGAGTTCTCTTGCGGGTGCTACCAGCGGTTCGCTGCTGCGTGGTCGAGCAGGGTTGTGGCGGCGAGTTCGCCGAGGGCATTCGCTGCTTGCGGGCTCGCTCCGGAGATGAGCTTGCGATCGAGACACACGGTCTTGTCGGCCTTCTTGTTGATGACGGTGGCACCCGCATTTTCCAGGGCCCCACTCACTTGCGAGGGCATGTGGCCGGGCAGGTAGCCGATGCGCGGCGTTTGTTTGTCGACCGAGTCGGGGAACACAGCCATCTTGTAGCCGTCGTAGAGGAACTTCTCGCCGTCAAGCGTGGTGGCGAGAAGTGCTGCGGGGCCATGGCAGATGCTGATGGTGAACAGCTCGTTTTCATGGGCCCACCGTAGGACGGCTGCGACGTTCGGGTCTTCGGGAAGACCCAGCATGGCGCCGTGCCCACCGGGCACATACACAGCGGCGTACTCCCCGGGCCCCTGTAGCGAGTTCGCCACGACATCAGCGAGGCTGCGGGGGTTTTCGAGCTGGGCGCTGAACTCGTCGAAGATCCCTTTGACGTGCTCGTCTTCGGAGGGAAATGCCCACATCTCAAGAACAGCAGGGGCGCCCGTGGGCGTCGCTATCTCGAAGTCGAATCCTGCGTTCTGAAGATGCAGCATGGGAACCAGCATTTCGACGGGGTGGTTGCCGGTCGAGAATTCTTTGCCGTTTGCCATCTGCATGTTCTTGCGCTCGGTGGCGATAACGAGGATCTTTGACCGAGTGCCTTCGTACTTCTTGTACGACCGGCTGCTGAAGTCGGTGGTGTCCGATGTGCCCACGCGGAGGGCGAATTTGGAGGGCTTGAAGGAGCCGTCGGACTCGAGTTGAGGCGCCAGGCCGAGGAGGGATTTCATGCGATTACCTACTTCCGAAACACGGCTCGTTATCAACTAACCGTTTGGTTAGTTGAGCATGGTATTGCGGGATCATCTCGCAGCCAACCAACTCGTTGGTTAGTCTTGTTGCATGTCACCCCGAGACGCCGAAGCGACCAAAGCGCGGATCCTCTCCGCCGCCGTCGCCGAGTTCGCCGAACACGGCTACTCAGGGGCGCGAGTCGATCGGGTGGCCGCAACAGCCAAGGCCAACAAGAGCTTGATCTATTCGTACTTCGGCAACAAAGATCAGCTCTTTGATGCCGTCATCGACGCCGCGATCGGCGACCTGCATGAGTCAGTGCCGTTCTCGGCCGACGATCTGCCTGGCTTTGGCGCCCGGTTGTTCGACTTCCTCGTCGCCCATCCGGTGGAGATACGTATCGACGCGTGGCGCCGCCTAGAGCGGCCTTGCAATACCGCGCTCGAGCAGCAGATGTTCGCCGACAAAATCGCCGCGCTCGACGCCCTGAAGACCTCATCGGAGGAGCCAACGAACTCAGCCGATCTGCTCGTTGCCGTGCTCGCGATCGCCTGGTCGTGGGTGACCGCACCAACTGCGCTGGAAGCCCTCGCTTCTGCCGAGGTTGAGCGCCGCCGAAATCTGGTCATCCAGTCCATCGAGATTCTGTGCGGCTCACCCCGACGCTAACGAGGCCGGATCCTCACGAAGCGATTGTGCAGATGCTGCCCGGCCTGAGATCGAGGTAACGGCTTCGCGAAAGGCGGACGGCGAAGCACCGGTTCGCGTGCGGTAGTACTTCGTGAAGTTCGATGCCTCGGAGAATCGCAGTGCACGAGCAATCGTTGCGATGTCGTCGCTGGACCATGCCAACCGTCGTCGAGCTTCGAGGATGACTCGTGCGTCGATGATGTCCTTGGGCCGTTGGCCGAAGGCTTCGCCAGTTGCCCTGGCGACGGACCGAGCCGACGCCCCGATTTGGCTGGCGTGCCAGGCGACGGATCGCTCCTCAACATTGCGTTCGACACTTTCGGCGAACGCTGCCGCCAACAGACCCGCTGGCGTGTCGCTTTGCGTTCCGCTCTCCGCACGGCGGGCGAAGAGACGCAAGATCACTCCGACGACCGCAGCCGCCATGGCGTGATCCTGGTGTGATGCGAGATCGTCTGACATCCAACGCAATTGCTGCTCGACATGTCGCGCGTCATCGCCGAGTTGGGTCACCGCGGTCGCTCCGAGGAGCCGATCGAACAGTGGCAGGTCAGGAATGCTGGATGATTCGAAAACGGCGACATCAGCCTCAAATCTGCCAGCCTCCACGCCCGCGTCGGCCCAGCGTTGCACCTGGCCGGGCCGGATCCAGATGGCGGTTCCCCGCGACATCTTGTGATCTTCGAAGTCCACCATGTGTTCGCCTGTCCCAGCGGTGCAGTAGATAAACACGTGAAACTGCACGAGCTCAACTGGAGGGCCAGCGAGACCTTCGCGTTCGACCAGCTTGCTGAGCGATTCGCGGATGAACGCCGTGTTCGTCACGTTCACCGCCTTGGTGAGGTTCATCTCAATCGGATCATTCATCGCCCTAGAAGTCTGGGGGCTTGGCATCCCCCACACACCAATGTGTCCGTTTTTGATAAGCGTCAGTCGGCTGCACACCTTCCGCTGAGCGGCCGAATCGGGCTTACTCAATGCACCCGACCGTCGGGCTGCAACAAGGAGAAAAGCATGTCGCTCAAAGCAATCGGAGTACCCAAGTGGGTGACCGGACTCGGTCTCTTCATCGGTGTGTTCAGCACTCTTGCTGGGATTGCCATCATGATCGATCCCTCGATCATGAACATCGACGACACCGTCGTTGGACGTCAATGGGGCGGCCGCAACATCGGCCTCGGTGTCGCACTGCTCGTTGCCGTCGCGCTGCGCGAGGCTCGGGCGTACGTTGCTGGGTTTGCCGCTGGCCTGTTCCGCGACATCGGCGACCTTGTCGGGTCGATTGATGATGGTGCCTCGCCCGTCGTCCCGATCGTGGTGCTCGTTCTCGGGCTCGCCGCCATCGGCGGCATCTTGCGTGCGGGCGGGCTCCAGGCACCGTCGAACCAACGTTGAGCATCCTGCGCGAGAGGGCAGTACGGATCGTTCTCGACGTCGGCCTGCTCATTGGATTCCTTGCGGAGTTCGTGACGAGACTCTCTCCCATCTCTGGCGCAACCGCCGCAGGTTCACGGGCCTGATCCGAAGGTCACCCGCGGGCGCAAGAATCTGAGCCCTACGGTCTCGCTCAGGAACACGAGTCTGGCGACGTTGGCGTCTTCGGGCCAGTCATGAGTCGGCTGCTCGATAGCGACGAAGCACTGGTCGTTTGGGATGCTGTTGGAACACTTGCACGAACTCCCGGCTTCTGGGAGCTCAAGCGCACTCGAACGGTCGAGCAGACTTCGGCGTCTAGCGAAAAGAGAATCTCATGCCATTCAGCCAAATCTCGCTGAAGAAGGGCACCACGCCCGAGTTCCGCACCACGTTGATGGAAGAGATCTATCTCGCAATGCGCGAGGCCATCGCCCGACGGCTGCACGAGGCACTCGCTATTCGCCCGGAAGACGTAGTGATCAATCTCATCGAAGTAGCGAAGGAAGATTGGTCTCTCGGCAACGGCGTTGCCCAATACGCGTAGAGATCCACTCCGCGCTCAGATGTGCGGCTCGGTCAGAACTGTGGGTGAATAGCGGGCGAACCCGACAACTGGAGCCGAGCATGCACGCGATCCGCACGCCCGAGGAACGATTCGACAACCTCGCGGACTGGCCATACGAATCGGAGTACGCCGACGTCACCGCTTCTGATGTCGATGAGGCCCTGCGGCTCGCGTACGTCGACCTTGGACCGCGAGAGGGCCGGTCGGTGTTCCTACTCCATGGCGAGCCGACCTGGGGTTATCTGTACCGCAAGATGATTCCCGGCCTCATCGAAGCGGGTTGCCGTGTCATTGTTCCCGACTTGATCGGCTTCGGACGCTCAGACAAACCGACGCAAAAGTCCGACTACACCTACGCCCGACACATCGACTGGATCTCGTCGCTGGTCGACCAGCTCGATCTTCAGGACGCAGTGCTGTTCGGCCAGGACTGGGGGAGCCTCATCGGCCTGGCGGTCGTCGCCCGTCACCCGGACCGCTTTGCCGCCGTGATGATCGCGAATGGTGGGCTGCCAGATCCCGAACACCGGGAGGAGATGATGGCGGCGCAGAAGACGTCACCCGATCGCGGCGCATTCTTGAGATGGCAACAGCACGCCGCCCAACTCGAGTCGTTGAACGTCTCGGAAACGCTCCGCCGCGGGCTCGCCGGGATCGCCGGAGCGGCAATCCAAATGACCGATGCCGAAGCCGCCGCGTATGACGCACCGTTTCCTGACCACACATACCAAGCGGGCCCGCTCGTGTTCCCCGCGCTGGCCTCGCCGCACGGCAACGAAGGAGAACCGTTCACTCAGTTTGCTGAGGCGTGGCGGGTGCTGGAGACGTGGGACAAGCCGTTCTTGTGCCGCTTCGGAGCGCTCGACCCAATCCTGGGGTACTTCGACCAACACCTCATCGCCCGTATCCCAGGCAGCGCCGGTCAGCCCCACCAACGCTTCGACACCGGTGGCCATTTCATACAAGAACACGAACCCGATGCCCTCGTCGACGGAATCGTCCACCTCATCAACGAGGCCACACAAGGCTGAGCCGAAAAAGCGGCCTCAGCGGGCCGGCGCGTTCCCCAGAATCCGGTCTGGAGTGACAAGCACAGCGAGCCGACCCTCTTCGGCCATGGCGCGGTCGTACTCGTCGTAGTCCTCGTGTGTGCCGCCGGCTGCCTGGAATACCGCCCGAAGCAACAGCCTGAGGGCTTCCGCGTCCAAGCTGCCCGGCATGTCGCCCGGACCGATGAGATCAGCGGGCCCAGTGACGGACACCCACTGCCAACCTCGCCGTACGGCGAGCGTCACTTCCGAACCCCGGCGGACATGGCCGACGCGTGCGGCGGTACCCAACGAGACCAGTGCAACGCACGGCGCCCCAGTGATCGGGTGATCCAACACGCCGCAGTTCACCACGCTCGAAAGCACGCGTCCGTCGGCCTGGGTGGTGCTGACAACAGCAAGACCGCTCTCCTCAGCCAGAAATGACGCAACGTCTTGCAGGTCTGGCATGTTCGTTTCCTCGTTCAAGGTCGTGGGGGGTGCTCATCAAACGCCCAAGGGAGCGAACTTTAGGCCGGCAGACGACGACGTGCCTCGTGCCCAACTCGATGCGGGCATCAGCGGTGCGCTGCTCGGCCGAGACCTCAAACTCCGAGAACAGCTCGAAGTCCTTCGTCAAGGTCATCGATCAGGATGTCCGGCAATCGACCAGCTTGTTCGCCGAGAAGCGAACGATCGATCAGTTCAAGACCAAGCGGCACTGCAACCGAGTCCTTGGGCAATCCACTCGCGGTCGCCGGCAAGAACACGTTCGCGGCAATGCCCGCCCGAGCGATGTTTGAGGTCACCGGCACAACGTGGGTCTGCCAGACGTTCACGCTGAGGACATCCTCAGAAGACACAACAACACATGGACGCCGCTTGTCGAGCTCAATCCAGTGCACAGCGCCTCGCGCTACCACGGCGCTGAGCGCTCCATCCGGTCCAATGCTGCCGACGATTCCTCGGCAGTCGGAGGGCGAGCGCCCGCGAGTTCGGCGTCAACCAACAGCTGCTGAGAGAGTCCCAAGTCGGAGTGAGTGGCGGCGTAGTGTCGGAGCTGATCAGCAACCCATGCCGAGAACGGCACATCGAGGCTTTCGATGATCGGGACAACGTCATCCGGAACACTTATCGTCTTGTTCGGCATGTACGTATCCTACATACGTAATCAAGGCACGCCCGTCGTTCTCCCAATCCGAAGCGAAGACTCGTCCGACGGCGACACTGATGCCAAGGATCCAGCGCCACCCTCAACCCAACTGGACTTGACGCCTTCGCCGCCGCGCAGTCGTCCACGTCAACGCCGTCCGGACCAACTTCCTCGCAGACCTTTTGCGACAAGCCTCACGGCCAGAGAGTCGAACACATCGATGGCTTGGTCGTGCTCGACCCATGAACGGTGTGGCGGCTAGGACAACCGCTACCCGTCGTGGCCTGAGCCTTCAGCGGCGCCATCATGCTCGGCGTCGTCACCGTCGTGACCAGATCCTTCACCCTCATGACCGCTATCGCCATCTTCACCCTCGTCGTGAGTCTCACCCGAATCGGCGTCACCGACGTGAGGCTCGTCCGCATCGTTTGACTGGGCCGCGACGGCGGCGATTCCGCCCAGGAGGGTGAGTAGGAAGACAAGACCGACAATGGGTCCGCGCCAGCTTCGACTCTTGGGGGCTGTTGATTCAGGTGTTGACATGGCTGACTCCGATGACTAGTTGCTCGCGGATTGCATTCGGATGATGCAGGAGTCTTGGTTAAAGGACGGTTAGAGGTCTTGAGACGCCAAGATCTCCCCGAGGTCGAATCATCTGATTCGGGTCCTCGGGGAGTTCCATGCGCCTGCGCGTCGTTAGTCGTTGTCGGGGCCGCCGTTCTGGGTTGCTCCAGCATCGTCGTCGACATCAACATCAGTGCCTTCGCCTTCGACATGACCGGCACCATCAACATCGGTGCCCTCCTCGCCCTCGCCAGCATCGTTGTCGACGATGACGGTTGGGGTTTCGGTCGGGGTGTCGTCGGCTGCGGCTGCGACGCCGACGCCTCCGCCAAGGATCGCTACGGCTACTGCGGCTGCGATGAAACGCTTGCGGGTCTTTGTCGCAGGGTTGGTGTTGTTGGGGGTCGTCATTGGGGGTTCCTTTGCTGTCGAGCTCATCGGGGTTGACGAGCTGTCATGAACCACGATGACGAGCTGCCGGTTAAGAGACGGTTGGAGATTGACCCGGCTTCTCACCCTGCTTTAAGGAAGGCTCAGCAATGATGAAGCGATGCGTGTTCTCTTGGTCGAAGACGAAGTCGAATTGGCCGAAGTGATCGTCGATGGCCTCGGCGAGCAAGGCGTGACCGCCGATGTCGAACACGACGGCAAAAACGGATTGTGGCGGGCCCGGAACCTGTCAAGGGTTGATTGCCGGGGTTGGTTACTTGTTTGTTTGAACGGCTGGTTTGTTAATCCAGGCCTCGGTGGGTGGTCGGCTGGCTCGGGGCGGCTTGTTGCGGAACCGGTCGGGGTTGTCGGCGTAGGCGTCGTCGAGGACCTGTTGACGGGCCTGAATGATCGGGTCGGTCACCCCGGCGTGCAGATCAGCGGGATGTAGATACGCGATGCCGGAGTGATAGTGCTCATGGTTGTACCAGGCCACAAAACGCCGCATCCACGTGCGTGTCTGGGCGAGTGTGTCGAACCGGTCGGGGTAGTCGGGTCGATACTTCGCGGTCTTGAAGTTCGCTTCGGAGTACGGGTTGTCATTCGACACCCGAGGCCGGGACAAACTCCGTG
Organism: Caprella mutica; assembly: GCA_947561585.1. NCBI lineage: Eukaryota > Metazoa > Arthropoda > Malacostraca > Amphipoda > Caprellidae > Caprella > Caprella mutica. Next base: position 2,857,081 of record CANNZV010000001.1, on the reverse strand, counting down.
TCACAGCAAGCTCTTCAAGCAACTCCGCCATCGTGGTACTGGTCATCTGAGCGCCACGGTCTGAATGCAACGTCAGCGTGTCAGGGTTGATGCCTTCACGCCCGCAGGCTTGTTCGATGAGTGTCTTGGCGACTCTGTCAGATTCGGTGAGGTCAACGGTCCACGCCACGATCTTGCGGGAGAAAATGTCGAGGACGACATACAGGTAGAACCACACCCGCACGGTCGGGCCTCGTAACCGAGAGATGTCCCATGACCACGCCTGATTCGGGCTGGTGGCGTGCACTCGCGGTTGTTTGTGACCGTGCCGGCGATGACCACGGCGTCGTTCACGCACAAGGTCGCGTTCAGCCAGGATCCGGTACATGCTGCGCTCAGAACACAGGTACACGCCTTCATCGAGCAGCGTTGCGTAGACCTGGGCTGGGGCCAGGTCCCCGAAACGTTCCGAGCACAACACCGTGTTGATGACATCGCGTTCCGCATCAGGAATCTTCCATGGGATCGACTTGTGGTCACTGACTGGCTTCGCCCTCGAGGGCCTCGGCGGGGTCCGTCCTTCAGCAACAGCTTTGCGGTGGCGGTGTGTGCGTTGCGCGACACCGAATGCTTCGCATGCCCGGCCGGCCCCGATACGGGGCGTCCATTCTTCGATACACGCGGTCACTGTTTGTTGGTGTTCGGGTCGGCGCTCTGGCGGGACATTTCCTGCAAGAGCGCCGAGACTTTTCCCTGCGCCGCGATCAATTCTTGAGCGGTAGCGAGTTCAGTCCGGAGCTTGTCGTTCTCCGCTCGGACCCGGGCGAGTTCGGCTTTGGTCGGGTCTTTGCGGGGGCGGCCTTTCTTCGCGTCGGCGAGGCCTCGGAGGGCGCCTTCGTCGCGTTGTTGACGCCAGTGGGTGATGAGTGAGGAATACAGGCCCTCGCGCCGGCAGATCTCCGCCACAGTGATGTCGCCTGTCTTCTTCGCCTCCTCGATCTCAGTCAGGATGTCAAGTTTGTATTGCGCTGGCCACGAGCGTTTCGCTCGCCTCATCTCGGTGTTGTCTGCGCTCATCAATGTCATGATCTCACCTCTCTCCACCCTCATACTTACCGGTCATCTCACCCGGCAACCAACACCATGACAGATAGGGGGCCCGCGAGGGGAGCTACGACGTCATTGTGTTGGACATCATGTTGCCGGGCATGAACGGCTACCAGATCTGCAAAGAACTCCGGGCCGAGAACGACTGGACCCCAATCCTCATGCTTACTGCCAAGGATGGCGAGTGGGATGAGGCCGAAGCATTGGACACCGGCGCCGATGACTTCTTGACCAAGCCGTTCTCTTTCGTGGTGCTGCTCGCTCGACTCCGGGCGTTGGCCCGTCGTCCAAGTCTTGCCAGGCCAGCATTGTTGTCGGCTGGGACGTTGACGTTCGACGTTGCCGACGCCGCCGTTGCTCGCGGCGGCCAGTCGATCGACCTGAGCCGCAGAGAACTCGATGTGCTCGAGGTGCTGCTGCGAAGCAACGGTTCGCCGGTCTCGAAGCAAGAGATCTTTGACCGGGTCTGGGGTTTCGACGCCGACGTTGACGCAAAGATTGTTGAGGTCTACATCCGCTATCTGCGACGCAAGATCGACGACCCGTTCGGGGTGCAATCGATCCTCAACCAACGAGGCGTCGGCTATCGCATCGAAGCGATCACATCATGAGACACCTCTTGCCCCGATCGGTTCGGGCCCGCACAACCCTTGCTGCGGTCTTGGTCACTTCGGTCGTGTTGGCGCTCGCCTCGCTGTTGATCGTGCAGCTCGTCGAACGCGACCTCGAAGACAACGCAAGAGACGCCATAGCCGACCAGTTAGAAAGCGCATCGCATTCCGCTGGAGGTGGAGCCTCCGAACGCGATGGGGGTTCCGAAAACGGGAACGAAGGCCGCGAAGCTGGCGAAGGAACTGAGAGCAGCGGTGGGTCGGGCAACGATGCTCAGCAGCAGGCGATCGCCGATGCATCGGTGGCCGAAGTCCAAGCCGGGGTCGACGCGGCATCACAGGCCCTGCTCCTGATCGTGCCCGCAGTCGTCGCGGCGCTGGCCGTTGCGATCTGGTTCACCGTCGGCCGAGCCTTGCAACCAGTGCAATCGATCTCGACGCGGGTTGCCGAGATCTCCGGGTCGACTCTTGACGGCCGAGTCCCTGAACCCGAGAGCGGCGACGAAATCGAGGAGCTCGCACGCTTAGTGAACCAGATGCTCGACCGACTCGAAGACGCTTCGGATCGTCAGCGGGCCTTCGTCGCTGACGCGAGCCATGAGCTTCGTTCACCCCTGTCGACCATCGTCGCGGCCGCCGAAGTTGCGAGCATCAGCTCTGACCCGATGAAACTCAAGAAGCTGTCCGGAACCGTGACCGGTCAAGCTGAACGGATGCAGGCCCTCATCACCGATCTGTTAGATCTGGCCCGCCTCGACGAGAACCGCGAACCGTTGACCGCCGAGAGTGTTGATCTGGCGCAGGTCTGTGAACACGCCATCGGTCGAGTCGACCGGCAAGGGATCGACGTATCGATGAACGCCGGCGGGCCGCTTCGAGTGAAGGGCGCGGGGCTGCAACTTGAGCGGGCCGTCTTCAATCTCGTCGAGAACGCCGTCGCCCACGCCAACCAGAACGTCCACATCTCGGTCGCTGCCACCCGCGCCGAGGCAACAATCATCGTCGAGGACGACGGGCCGGGAATCCCCCAAGACGATCTACAGAGGATCTTTGACCGGTTCGTACGTCTCGACGAATCCCGAGGACGGAACACCGGCGGCAGCGGCATCGGCCTCGCCCTGGTCAAATCCATCGCCGAACGTCACGGCGGAACCGTCAACGTCGACCGATCACCAAGCCTCGGGGGCGCCAGGTTCACCCTGCACATCGTGAGCGACCACCATCCCCAACGGCGAAACTGAGCCGAACTCTGAGGCTTCCTCGGCTTCTTTGACGGACTCCTAACCGACCAATCGGGTCGATCGAGCACCCCGAGATCCTCTCGTACTTGTCCAGACTCTCTGGCGAAGGGAAGGGGGCGGGGACCGTTCGGAACATCCGAGCCGTTCTGCGTCTGGTCCTCGCGCCCGCGGTCCGTGGCGTCGGTGCTGGAGAGCCCTCAAACCCAGCAGCCCCGGCCAATCCCGGCCAATCCAGGGCGCCATCCGCCCCGAAAACCAAGAAACCCGCCACAAGGGCGGGAGACAGGGTTTCGATGTTTGAAACGTCCGATCGGAAACCGGATTTGGTGGCGGGGGCAGGATTTGAACCTGCGACCTTCGGGTTATGAGCCCGACGAGCTACCTGACTGCTCCACCCCGCGACGAGTGGACTGCTGATACTAACGCTCGAGCCCGGGTCTAGCAACCAGCAGTGACTTGTGCGACACCGCAGTTCTGTGATCACGAATCCGGACAAAAGTTCTGACAAAGCCCTTGACAGTCGTCATGCATTCGTCATATTGTTACGAACAAATGACACGGCAGTACATCGTCGAGTCACACAGAACGAGGTTCATGACCGCTGTTTCGGCAACGCCAGCCGGAGCAGACAAGGAATGAACCTCTCGTCAGCACCCCAACGCCGAGGTGCTGACACTCGGAAAGGTTCCTCCTTCCGAACGGCCACAGACCGCTGAATCGCGCTTTCCTCCGCCCGATTCAGCGGTCAAGGCCACCGTTCCGAAGCAGGCAAGGATTCGGTACTTAGCTGTAGGAAACCTGGCAGAAGCCGTGGTTGCAGTAGCCGCCCGGGTTCTTCGCCAAGTACTGCTGGTGATACGCCTCGGCGTAATAGAACGGGCCGACGGGGGCGATCTCGGTCGTGATCTCGCCGAAACCGGTCTCGCTCAAACGGGCCTGGTAGGCATTACGGCTGGCGAGCGCCGCAGCAAGTTGCTCGTCCGAATTCGTGTAGATCGCGGTCCGATACTGGCTTCCTCGGTCGTTGCCCTGGCCCATGTACTGGGTGGGGTCATGGTTCTCCCAGAAGACCTTAAAGAGGTCATCCAAGCTGACCTGGGCCGGATCGAACACGACGAGCACAGCCTCGGTGTGGCCGGACATGCTCGTACACGTCTCTTCATACGTCGGGTTCGGTGTTGTACCGCCGGCGTAACCCGCGGCGGTTGTGTACACGCCGGGCATCTGCCAGAAGAAGCGCTCCGCTCCCCAGAAACAACCCATACCAACGACCAAGGAGTCAAGGTGATCGGGGAACGGACCGACAAGCGGATTTCCGTTCACGTAGTGCGCATCCGGCACCGGAACAGGTGTTTCTCGACCCGGCAGGCAATCCTCGGGTGCGGGGACACCGGCGGGGGTTCGATTCAATCCAAACATCTCAGACCTCCAAGGTCAGCGATCAGTTGTGATGCATTCAACCCATCAAAGCAGATGGCTGTTCCCGGCTGGCGTCGGCGCGAGCTCAGGCGCCAGCAGGTTCGGGGTCAGCGGCAGCGTCTTGCACGCCGAGCACGTTCTGAAGCTGCTCGAGCGCTGCCAGCGCGTCGGCGCGAAGTTCGGCGGCGAGTTCGGGTTCGGTGTCCTGCACCCGATTCGCATCATCGAGCAGCGCTTCAACGCGCTGCACGAGTTCTGCCACCGACAATGTGGCGAGATCGCCACTTGGCGCCGCAACCACAGGCTCGTCATCGTTCTCCGCGGGAGCGGGCGGTGAGAGCGCCCCGTCGCTGTCCACGGTAATCGAGGCCAGCGCTTCATCGAGCGTGTCGGCCATCGCAATCCGGTTGCCGCTCACCGCAATCACCCGAGTGAGTTCGGGCACCGCGATGTCGGTATCAGCCTTGATGTAGAGCGGCCGCACGTACACCACGGTGTTGCCAAGCATGACGAGCTGCATCTCGCCGAAGAGCACCGACGCCTCACGGTTGCGGAGCGAGATGAAATCGGTGATGCCGTCGTTCTTGCGGATCTCCGAATCGGCGAGCCCCGGAGCGTTGAGCTCACCGGAAGGCAGCCGGTACTGCACGAGTTGCCCGGCGTTCTCCCCATCGGATCGGCCCACCATCACGGCGGTCACTTCGGGTCGGCCCGAATCGGTCGAGCCGGGCACGAAGGAGCGCTGCAAGATGAACTCCGGCTCGGTTTCGCCGGGGAGTCGAGTCACTCGGAACTGGGGGTTCATGAGCCCGGCTGCTGCTGCGGCCGGATCGTCGGAGTCGGCCGAATCGCCAGGCTGGGAACTCACACGCCACGCCCTGGCACCTTCGAGGAAACGAATCGAGTCATCGACCTGGTAGGTGTCCCACGTCTCGGTCTGCACCTTGAACAAGTCAACGGGGTATCGGAAATGATCCCGAACACTTTCGGGAACGTCAGACGCGGGGCTGAACAAGTCAGGGAACGCCTCTGAGTAGGCCTGGATGATGGGGTCTTCGTCATCCATCACGTAGAAAGCAATGTCGCCGTTGTAGGCGTCGACCACAGCCTTCACGGAGTTACGCACGTAGTTGTACCCGCCGCTCAGGTCGGCGGAAGACGGCACGGAGCTCACCTGCACCTGCTGCGCGTACGGGTACCGATTCGTTGTTGTGTACGCATCGATGATGAACAGCAGTTCGCCGTCGGCAATGACCGGATACGGGTCGCTGTCGAACTCCAGGAACGGGGCGAGTTCCCGCACCCGCAGTTCAATGTCACGGTTGTAGATGACACGACTGCCATCCTGGACGAAGGGCGAAATCAGCGGGTTGAGCTGGGAGAAACGGAGCGAGAACGCAGCCCGGCGCACCAAGCCACTCATCTCCACACCACCCGTGCCGTCGTAGCGGAAGGCTTCGGAGATCTCGTCGGAGAACGTCGTCTCTTCGTCTCGGGTAGCCCCAACGATCGCGTAGCCATCAAAGCCCACGTCGTAGTAAACGTGCGGCCGCTCAAGCTCACCATCAAGGCCTTCGGCCACTCGTGTGGTGGGCCCAATCCCGCTGATCTGATAATCCGGCAGTCCGCCAGCCGAGGAATCAGCGCTTGCGAGCGCCGCCCCGTAACCGTGGGTCTGCACGATGTGGTTGACTTCCCAGTCGTTCTCGTTGCGTTGGCGAAGGCTGCGCACGGCAAGAGCGACCGGTTCGAGGTCGCCGCCGATGTCGTATCGGTCAACATCGAGCGTCTCAGCGAATTGGTACAGCTGAATTTCGGCCTGGCTGCGAGTGAACGCATCAGCGGCGAGCGCCGGATCCAACAAGGCAACGTCGTCGACGATGTCGCGGTTCGCCTCGAGCACTTCGGTCGTCAAACCCTCTTGATACGGGAACACCTCGAGGGTGAGCCGGTCATCACCAAGGCCGTAGGCAAAGCGGGTCGCGTCGATGTTGTTGCCGATGTAGACCTCTTCGCGGTCGGACTGCTGCGGCTCGACACGCAAGCGCTGGAACAGGGCAGGAAAGACCGAGCCGACCACAATGTGGCTGACCGCCCAGATTCCCATCGCCACCATCGGCAAGGCCCAGCCCTGGCGCCGAATGTTCACGATGAACAGCACCGCGCCGACGAGGGAGATCAGCGCCAACAGGTTCAACGCCGGCAACTGCACTTCCACGTCGGTGGTGAGCGCTCCGTCATACAAGCCGCGGGTTGAGGTGACCAGCTCGTACCGGTCAAGCCAGTACGCGCCAGCCCGCAAGAGCGCGAGCGCAGCCAACAAGCCGGACAGGTGCAGCTTCACTCCCCCACTCACCCGGTTCGTCGCGACCGACGCTCGTATCCCACCGTTCAGATAGTGGGCAATCAGCGCCACGATCAGGGCGAAGACGAGCGCCGAGAAGAACCAATCGATCAGGAACGTCCAGAACGGCAGACGGAAAACGTAGAAGCCGGCGTCACGCTCAAACAGCGGATCGACCTGACCGAAATCCCCGCCGTTGCGGAACAGAATCCACGTCCGCCACTGCCCTGCGGTATTGCCGCCAGCCACAAGCGCAAACAAGCCAGCGACGCCCAAACGGAGCTTCGCTGAGTGCTCACCAACAACCTGGTGATACCGCTCGATCAGGTCCTCTTCTGGGCTCTGTGGCCGCTCTTCGGGCGCCAACCGATCCGCAAGCAGCAGATTGGACCACAACACAAGGAAGAAGATGACGAAGAAAATCGCCGCCAACGCCAACTTCGTACCCAAAACGGTGGTCCACACCGAGGAGCGGTCGAGCGCGTCGAACCACAGGTAGTCGGTGTACAACTCCGCCGTTCCGCTTGCCGAGACAAAGAAGAAGAACAGGAGCCCGAACGCCAAAGCGAGAGGCGTGCGAAGACGAGATGAGCGGGGACCGTCGCGACGTGTGGCCATGAAGTCACGAAGGCTACCGGCCATGGCTCCCTTGATGGGATCGGATGGTGAACCCGACCGGCAGCGCTAGTCGGCCTGAAGCACCAGACAGCGGCAGCCCGGCTCGTTTCCGGGGTGATGACGGCCCGTGGGGAAGGCGTCGGGCTTAGCGACGTCGGTGGCCAGCGTGTTGTCGAAACAGTCCGCTCCCGGCTCAAATCGGGGATCTGCGAGCCAGACCAGCGTGCTGCCATCGGGGATGGCGCTGAACGCTCCGAGCGCAAACGCCTCGGCCAGCACGTCGTCCGCCATCTGCGGCAGGTCAGCCGAACGGGCCTCGCGGTAGTGGGCACGAACGGGTTCGAGCACTTCCTCCGCGTCGCCCGTGGCCTCCACACTCTGTTCGAGCCGGTGACGGAGCGGATCGGTCAACCCGCCGATCACCCGAGCGATCAGCTCATCAACTTCCTTCGGAGCCACAGAGCCGCCGGCGTACTTCGCTCCGGCTTCGGCGGTTGCTCGGACCGGGTCGGTGATCGCTGCGATGTAAAGCTCACGCTGTTCATCCGCCGATTGCAGATCCGACACCGACATTTTCTTGGCCCGACGGAGGCGATCGAGCACATCGCTCTGATCATCAGCCATCGTCCGCTTGAGTTTGCGGCGGAGTTCAGACCCGTACCGGGTCATCGCGACGTCACGCTGAACGAACGAGTCCGGCACGTCAACGTCGGGCTCGGCGGCACGCTCAGGGTCGGCGGCACGCTCAGGGTCGGCGCCTTCTGCTTCGCCAGCGGTCGCTGCGTCGGTGTCGTCGTCATCACGAATCCGAGCGAAAAGGTCATCGACCTTGCGCTTCTTCTTCGGCGCCGAGGTGGTCGATGCTGCTTGAGGAACATCGGCCTCATCAGCGTCAGCCCCCTCAACAGCGGGCTCTTCGGCAACGACCTGATCGGAGGCGGACTCTTCGGTCACGTCTTCCTCGACAGCCTCTTCTTCGACGGTCTCTTCTTCGTTGGCGTCTTCTTCGACAGGGTCGGCGAGCTCAGCGGCGTCCTGAGCGTCAGCTTCTTGTTCGTTCTGTTCCAGGTCGAGTGCTGCGGAACCGGAGGAGACAGCGAGTGGCGCCGGGCTGTCGCCATCGCCATCGCCGTCCACGAACGACGTGCCGGTGAGCCGGGCGTTGTCCAGCTCTACGGCAAGGTCGCGAATGGCCTGAGCGTCGGCGAAATCTGAATCGGCCTGAGCGACGGCTTCCATCGCTGCTCGCGCTTCGGGCACCGCATTGTTGAGTTCGGCGATCGACGCGTCGACCTCTTTGCGGACCGTCGTGAGAGAGCGGGCGAGCCGGTCCCTCGCCGCCTTGGCCTGATCGAGTTGCTGGCGTCCCAAACGTCGGCGGACGACAAGATCGGCCAGGACCTTCTCTCGAACGGCCTGGGCTTCGGTGACCATCGAGCGCGTTGTTTCCTTCGCTGTTTCCTGGGAAGCAAGCTGGTCTGCCTCGGCCTCCGCCCGGACTCGGGCGGCCACCGTTTCGGCTGTGGCAACGATCTCCTCTGCTTTGGCCGTGGCGGCGATTTCTGCTGCCTCGGCGTCTGCGGCCTGCTTTGCGTCGGCATCTCGGCGCATCTGGGCGGCAGATTCGGCCGCTTCACCGGTCGCTGCCAGGCTTGCTTCTGCCTCGGCCTTGGCGGAGGCCAGCATCTCTGCTGCCTCAGCCTCAGCGTTCGCGATGAGGTCGGCAATCTCTTGTTGCGCCTTCGCCCGCTGCTCGGCAATCTCACGGTTCGCCTGGCTCTGGACCTTGTCGATCTCTTCGGTGCGTCGCCGGGCTTCCGCCTCCGCCTTGGCGGACATCTCCGCTGCAGCCGTTCGAGCTGCGGCGAGGACACGAGCTGTTTCCTCGCCCAAGAACCGGGTGACGGTCTCTTCGTCGAGTTCGACAGGTTCAGCGGCGACAGACACGGTTTCGATCGTTGGGGGCGCTGATTCCAGACGATCGACCTCGGCTTCGAGGCCAGCGACTTTCTCTTCGAGTCGACGCACTTCTTCTTGCTCCGCGTCGAGCTCGGATTGGGCTTCGTTCAGCCGCTGCTCCGCGTCGGCGAGGGAGCCATCTTGCTGCTTGGTTTCGCTCTCTCTAGCGCGCAATGCCTCGGCGAGCGCGGACAAATGTTCGCGAACCTCAACGGGGTCATATCCACGGAACGACGTGTTGAACGATCGTGCCGCCAGAGTCGAGGGGTCTAACGTTGAATCTCCCGGCAAGGCCATGCGGCAGACTCTAGAACGCTTAGAGGTTCCCAGCGGCGAACTCATCGATTGCGCCGGTATCACCGCCGAGTGATTCGAGCGCTGCGAGTGCCTCTTCGAGGTCTGCCACGGCCACAATTTGCAGCTCGTCGCCTGCTCGCTCCATCACTTCGGCCAGCAGTTCATCACCGAGTGCGGCAGGCACGATGAATACATCGACACCCTCGTCTCTCACCGCGGCTGTCTTCTGCGGGACACCACCCACACGACCCACCGAGCCGTTGGGGTTGATGGTGCCGGTCACAGCGACTCGCTGGCCGCCGGTTAGTTCACCTTCGGTGAGCTGGTCCAAGATGGCGAGCGTGAAGGCCAAACCGGCGGACGGGCCGCCGACCACACCGCTGTCGATGTCGACGTCGAAGGGGAGGTCTTCGTTCACGTCAATGAGTGTTTGCGGCCCGACGCCGAGAAACGCTCGGGCGTCGTCGTCGGGGTTCTCGCCGAGAACGACGGTGACCTCCGACGTCTCCTCAACATGGTTGGCCCGATCGAAACCTGTGGTGTTGGCAATGTCGGTTCGCACGACCGTGAACGTGACCTCGTCACCGGGCTGGTTCTCCTTCAGAAGCTCAACGAGATCGAAGGCGGAGAAGATGGCGGTCCCGTCAACCTCGGTGATGATGTCGCCGGCGTCGAGAACGCCGTCGGCGGCGGTATCGGCGATGATCTCGCGGAGGAACACTCCGCTCTCCGCAATCGTTTCGTATCCCAGCTGTTCCAACGCCACCGCGACCGCGACTTCTTTCGACGAGGCCATCATTTCCAGATTCGCTTCGCGGTTTTCGTCGGGCGTCCGGTCACCCAGAATCTGCTCTTCCGGTACAAGTTCAGCATCGCCATCGAAAGACGTCCACACGTATTCAAAGAGGTTCGGGCGTTGCCGCAGGCGCACGGTCGTGTAGAGGACCTCGCCGTCGCTCGGGAACTCGTCGATGCCTTCGATTTCGACGAGCGGTTCGGTGTCGCGTGCCGAACCGGGCACGAGGGCCACATACGGGGTGCGGTACAGAACGCCGAAGACGATGAGCGAAGCGAGCATGAGCCCGGCGGTTGCTCCCACCACGGTCCACGCTCGTCGGCGAAGCTGGGCAACAAGATCCTCGCCAGTCTCGTCCGGCTGTCCAGACAGAGCGACGTCGGCAGCTAGACTCTGGGGAGCTTCAGGATCTGGTCCTGAGGCACTCTCCGGCTGCGGTTCGTTCACGGCGGTCATTTCCTCATCGATTCTTCAAGCTTGGCGTGCGACCGACACCATGACCACCTTCACCGCAAACACTCGTAAAGAGATTCGCCGAATGGCCTATCCATGGTGGCGGCGCGTGACCGCGGTGCTGAGTCTCGGATCTGTTGTGGTTATTGTCGGCATCACTGTCGCCGCCTCAATCGCGGCGTTCGCTCTCCTGAGCCTCTACATCGTGGAACAGACCATCGGCTAGAAGCCTGGCGTTCGCCGCGGGCAGCGCTCGTCTCTCCAAAACAGCGAACACCGCCGGCCGAAGCCAGCGGTGTTCGCGACAGAACGCTTCGAGCGACCCGTCAAAAGATCAGCGTCCGAAGAGGCCTCGACGAGCGCCAACGCCGTTCTCGGCTTCGCCAGCAGCAGCGGACGCTACGGCGGCGGGAGCTTCAGCGGCTACTGATGCAGCTCCTGCAGCGGTATCAGCAACGGCATCGGTGGCCGACGACGCTGCGTCTTTGGCAGCGCTCGACGCGGCGCCCGTTGCAGCATCAGCGGCGCCGGAAGCAGCCGACGTTGCCGCAGTGGCTGTGGCGGCAGCGGCAGTGGCGGCTGCAGCCGGGGCGGCAGTCGCAGCAGCTGCGGCCGGGGCGGCCGGAGCTTCCGGGGCAGCCGCAGAAGCCGTTGCGGCGGCCACTGCGGGTGCAGCCGGCGCGGCGCCGATCGCTGCGCCACCGGCACGAAGCTCAACCCGGAAGTACGGGCGGTACTCGAAGTTCATTTCTTCCAGGCGGAAGATACGGGCGTGCTCGACGCCCTCGTCATTCCGCAACTTCTCCACGAAGTTGACCGCGTCGTGTACGTCGTCAGTCTGGTGGTAACCCGGACTTCCGTCGGACCCTCGATAGATCACCATGTGCGACATTGTTGGCTCCTTCACCTTTGTTGACCGTCCATCTACAAAGAGCAGATGGACTTTGGTGTAAGCCAAACACGGCTCACACCCGTGTTGCCCAGCATCATAGTTCTAGATTCATGGCCAGGACAACAAAACTGACATCTAAGTTGTCAGGACCTTCGGACCGAAAGCTCGTTCTCAGTGCCGCACAACAACCCAAATTTGCCGCTAAACGACGAACTTTCCCGAGCCCACGTCAGCACTGCGGGCCACCGGGGCGACAGCGCTGTCATCGCCCAGGCCCTCGCCAGTGCGGACCCAGCGCTGCGAACGCTCGGACTCTCCGCTGCGCTTCGAGCCGGTGAGCTCGACGCGGAACGGCTGACCGTGTTCCTTTCCGACGACGTACCCGCCGTCCGTCATCGAGCCACGGAACTGGCGGCGAGGATTGATGACGCGCCCGATCTCGAGACCACCTTGCGTGCCGGACTCGCCGATGAAGACACCGTCGCGGAAGTCGCGGCGTTCGTTCTCGGCGAGATTGGTTCTCGCCCGGGTGTCGCCCTCGAAGGCGCCACGATTCAGGCCATCGCGACCCAGGCCCTGGAACACGAAGATGCCCTCTGCCGCGAGTCTGCGGTGGCGGCACTCGGCGCCCTTCACACCGGACAAGACACGATCCTGCTCGCGTGCCAAGACAAAGCAACGGTGCGACGCCGCGCAATCATTGCTCTCGCTCCATTCGAAGGACCAGAGATCGACGCTGCGTTGCGCGTTGCCCTCACCGACCGGGACTGGCAGGTCCGTCAAGCGGCGGAAGACTTACTCGGCCCCGAGGCGGTCGCCGAAGCTGGCGAGGCGGCTGCTAGCGCCGAGCCCGACCCGTCATAAACATGTCTCGCACCTCGTCGAACGACTCGATGCACTGACCAGCGCCAAGCACGACAGATTCGAGCGGCTGCTCGACAAGCCGAACTTCGACCTTGGCCTCGTTCGCGACTCGGGCGTCCATGCCCCGCAGCATTCCGCCGCCACCCACCAGGTTGATGCCCCGCAGGATCAGATCGTGCGCCAATTCGGGCGGTGCCGAGCCGAGGCAGGACACGACCGAATCGACCATTGCAGACACCGGCTCTTCGATGGCTTCGCGCACCTCGGTACTCGTGAGGGTGACGGTGCGGGGAAGTCCGCTGGTGAGATCACGGCCTCGCACCTCGGCGCCCCACTCTTCGACCCCGGGCCACGCCGAGCCGATCGCAACCTTGATTTGCTCTGCGGTCTGTTCACCCACGGCGATGCCGTGGGTCCGACGCACGTAGTTCTGGATCGAAGCATCCAAGTCGAAGCTGCCGATTCGGACCGCTTCCAACGCCACCACTCCGCCAAGTGAGATCAATGCGGTCTCGGTCGTGCCGCCGCCGATATCGACAACCATGTTTCCGATGGGTTGGTCAATGGGCAGACCCGCACCGATCGCTGCCGCCATGGGCTGCTCCAGAAGGTGGGCCTCCGCCGCTCCCGCCCGGCGCGCTGCTTCTCGGACCGCGCGCTGCTCAACGGCGGTGATCGCTGAAGGCACACAAATGACCACGCGAGGACGATTGAACCGGCTCACGCCCGCACGATGCAGCACCAGGCGAATCATCCGCTCGGTCACTTCGAAATCGGTGATCGCTCCTTGACGGAGTGGACGAACGGCAACGATGTGGCTCGGCGTACGGCCAATCATTTTCCAGGCGTCACGACCGATGGCAAGTACTTCGCCCGACTTGGTGTTGAGCGCGATCACCGTCGGCTCGTTCAGCACAATGCCTTCGCCGCGGGCGTACACAAGCGTGTTCGCCGTGCCGAGGTCAATCGCTAGGTCGCGACTCAAGTTGGGGCGATCTCCTCGATGTGTTGCGGTTCGAGTCCCCACGACTCGCCGCCATCCCAGCGTTCCTTCTTCCAGATCGGCACCGTGGACTTGAGGGTGTCGATACCGAAACGCGCAGCCTCGAAGGCCGAACCGCGGTGAGGGGATGACACGGCAACGATCACCGCCGATTCGGTCACGGGTACGTGCCCCACACGATGAATCAGCACCATCCTGCCGATGTCTGGCCACTTGGTCCGTGCGGCCGCCACGAGTGCGTCGAGACGAGGAACGACATGCTCTTCATATGCTTCGAACTCCAACTTGTCGACGTGGTTGCGGCCAGTGGAGTGATCACGAGCGGTGCCGTTGAAGACAACGACCGCTCCACAATCTGGCCGGACCACCCAGGACGCGGCGGTTTCAACAGGGAGCGGACCGTCACAAAGACCAGTCCAGGAGTCGCCTTCGGCAGGAGCCATCACGGCTGCCATGGTAGGCAGAAGTAAGCAGTCCGAGGTGGGCGCGGAACGCCGAAACCCACCGAAGGCTACTGTCGCGGTCCGTGACGTTCGAAGACGATGATCTCTTCGGCGGTCCGCCACCCGACCCCTCCAAGCGGGAATGGCGCCATCCGTCAGAAGTAGCCGCTGCTGCTGCGGCCACCGCTCGCCTTGACGCGCTCGATCTACCACGGGCCCGGCGACGCCGCTGGGCGCCCATGCACCGGCCCTCAACTTCCACTCTTGTGATCGGCGGCAGCGCAAGCCTCGCGGCGTGTCTCGTCGCCGTCACGTTGGCCCGCCCGCTCCTTCCCGACGGCTCCGATTTCACTGCGGCGCCTCTTCCGCTCGCTTCGGTTTCGACCTTCCTTCCCTCCGGGGAATCCGAGACCGAATCGCCTGACGCACAAACTGACTCCGTCTCTTCGTCCGCTCCGGCAACGAGTGCGCAACCTGGCGATGCACAGGCGGACACGGCGATGGGGGCGCACCCGTTCCTTTCTCCCGACGCTCCGCTCGTCGCCCGCATCGATTTGGTGCAGCGCCACATCGTCACCATCGTGAAGGCAGGAGCAGGTGCGGGCACCGGCAGCGGGGCTGGAACCGAAGCCGCGATATCCAACGGCCTCCGGTGGGGCGACCACATCGTCACCAGTGCGGCAGCACTCGGCACCCAGAACCAGTTCGATGTGCTCATCAACGGGCGATGGGAAGCAGCCTCCCTGCTCGGCGTCGACCGTTTCACCGATCTCGCCGTGCTTGTCCGGCCAAGCCAGAACACCGCCCCTCTGGACACCGCTCCCCACGACACCGCACCTCAGGACGCTGTTCCTGACAACGTGTGGGCCGAGCCGGCACGCAGCGAGGACGCTCCGGACAACAACGTTGCTCCCGCCCTGTTCAACACCACGAACACAACCAGCGTTGCGAACGCTGTTGAGAAGATCGCGAAGGGCGAAACGCCCCTCGCGGTCGACGAACCGATCGCCATCGTCACACCGGACACGGCTGGATTGCGTGTCGGCAAGCTGGTTGGCGGCCTGCACGACGTCGTCACCGTCGACGGACACACCGTCATCGGTGCCCGACTCACGAACATCCGCATGGACGCCTCGATCATCGGCACACCAGCCATGAACGGCGATGGCGACATCGTCGGGATGACCATCGCCTCAAGCGGATCGCTCGCCGCCATCGTTCCGCTGAGCGATCTCGACGCCGTTGCCTCCTCGCTCCTGCAACGAGGTTGGGCTCGTTCGCTTTGGGTCGGGATTCAGGGCATCGATCTGCATCCGGGCATCCAACTGAATGAAGTTGCGCCATCCAGCCCTGCCTTCGCTGCGGACCTCCGCCCCGGAGATGTCGTGCACCGCATCGGCGATACCCCCACGCCAGACATGGCTGCGCTGATCCAGCATCTGCGCACGATGGTGCCGGGCGACCGAGCGGTGGTCATTTTCGAACGAAACGGTCAGGCGATGGCAACGGCGATCCTGCTTGCTGAGTACGCCAAGCTTGTCGCCCCACACGAAACCGCTGACCCCGAGGACCTCGCAGTCCTTAGCGAACCAGTTTCCGGGTAACACCAGCGAAGGCCGCCATCGCTCCTGCGGTGGCGACACCGGCTACGGCGAGTGCGACTTCTTGGCGACGTTGCGCGCTGACGGCCCAGGGCGGCGCTGGTGTTCCAAGCACGAAGGCTTCCTCGTTCGAGAACGCAGGCGTCCAGCCGTGGCTGCGGAGGCGGTCATTTGCTACCACCCACGGGTAGCGGACGTAGTCCTCGATTCCGGCGGGAAGCACGCGAGCCTGAGCGAGGCGGCGAACATCAGTGATCCGTTCACTGACCTTCTGCGGCAAACGCACTTGCGGCCCTCCAACGAGGTCCCCGAACGTTTCGGCGCCGATCCAACCATCCGGGGCGACATTGAACGTGCCAGCCAGGTGCCGGCGAGAAACCACGCAGACGGCGGAAGCGAGGTCGTCGTGATGGAGGAATTGGACGGGCGGATCGACCTGATCCGGCCGCACGAGTGTGGCGGCGCGCAGCGTCTTGGCCACCCAGCTCGCTCCCTGCTCAGAAAGTGTGGTCGTGGGACGCAGCACGGCGAGGGAGCCGCCGCTTTCCTTCGCCCAGCCTCGTGCATCAGCCTCAAGCAACTTCTTCGCACGCGTATAGGCGAGGGCTTCGCTCGAACGAAGCTCGTGTGATTCGGTGATCGGCACAGGGTTGTCGGCGTTCGCGCCGTACACCATGGCCGAGCTAAGAACGACGAGATGGCGGCACTGCGCGGCATCGAGCCCATCCAGCACTCGATGCAGCATGCGTTCGGCGAGATCCGCGTCGTCACGCCGACCGCTGTCTTCTGCCAGGTGCACGACCGAATCGGCGCCAACAAAGAGCGGGCCGAGATCGTCGGTGAAGAGGTCGACGCGGTGGGTCTCCACCTCGAGGTTGTCGTGGGTGGTCCCAACGAGGCTGCTTGTCCGGATCGGTTGGCGATCAATCAGAACAAGACGCTCCACATTGGGGTGCGCGCCAAGCTGGCGAACCGTACGACGTCCCACCGCTCCGGCTGCCCCGGTCACCACAATCGAAACCACTGACCTACGATGCCTTGGTGAGCTCGAACGAACCACCCGAAGGCCAGAATCCCTTCGGAGACTTAGCCAAGCTCCTCCAGAGCCTCGGCCTTGGCGGCGCTGGCATGAATCTTGGCGCCGGCATGCCTGGTCTCCCCGGAATGGGAGGCGCGGCGGGCTCGCCGTGGGATCAGGCCAAGCAGATCGCCACGAGCGTCGCTTCGGGGGGCCATGAGGCCAACGTCGATCCGCTCGCTCGGATGGCGCTGGAAGATCTCGTTCGCGTTGCCGAACTTCATGTCCGGCAGGCGCCAGGCGTGCGTCTCGATCCTGCCACCAACGTTCGCCCGGTGAGCCGGACCGAGTGGGCCAAGGAAAGCGTCGACGCCTACCGGCCGTTCTTTGAACGCTTCGGTGAAGCCATGGGCAGCGCCGTGAGCGCTGAGCAGCAGGCTCTCACCCAGGACGGCATGGGCGATGACCCGATGGCGGCGATGCTGGGCCAGATGTTCGCATCGCTCGGGCCCACCATGGTTGCCGCCAGCGCCGGTTCCATGCTCGGGCATCTCGGCCTGCGGGCGCTCGGCCAGTACGACCTCCCCATTCCTCGCCCGGGCAACGACGTGCTCCTGATTCCCGGCGCGATCGACGACGCCGCAGCAGAGTGGGACGTTTCGCTCGAAGAGATGCGTCTGGCCCTTCTCGTTCACGAACTCTGCACGCACGCTGTCCTGAACACGCCCCACGTGCGAAGCCAGCTCGAAACGCTCCTCATCGACTTCGCGGCGGGCTTCCGGCCCAACGCTGAACTCATCGAGCAGGAGTTCGGCGGCCTGCTCGACGGCGGCATGGGCGACCTCTCCAAGATTGGCGAGCTCGCCGGAAAGATGAACGATCCTGAGGTGATGCTGGGTTTGATGCGCTCGGGAGCGCAGGACCTTCTGGTACCTCAGATGAGTGCGCTCGTGGCCGCCATTCTCGGCTACGTCGACGTCATCGTGGAACGTATCTGCTCGCCCCTCATTCCGAGCTATGACCGGATTCGCACGGGCATGCGGGATCGCATCACCAGCGTGACCGCAGCGGACCGGTTTATGGAACGCCTCCTTGGTCTCGAAGTCACGATCGACACTGTCGACCGTGGCCGCAGCTTCATTGTCGGCATCGTGGAACGGGCTGGCGACGAAGGACTCGAGCGGCTGTGGGCCGACGAACTCGACCTGCCAACATCGGCCGAGGTGAACGCTCCCGGGCTCTGGCTCGCCCGTATCGGGCTCGACGCCGACGTCGACGTTCCCACGTTCGAGATTCCCGACGACCTCAGCGGCCTCGGGGATCTGTAGCCGGTTCGAGGTCTTCCACTGGATCCGGACGTTGCGGCGGGGCGGGGCTGCTGCGGCGCTTGCGTCTAACTCTCTGGCCTGCCTCCCGCACCCGTTTCGTGTGGAGCTGATGGGTGGGCGATGGGTCCCGACCGAGCCAGTAGCTCACGGCCGCGAACGCTGACGCCGCAGCGATCAGCACATAGCCGAGCCTGGCAGGCAACGGCACAAGAACAGGAATGATCGCTCCGATCACCCACACCAGCTGGAAGCGGCTTTCGAACTTCGAGAACGACCGGGCGAGATTCGCTTCGGGAGCGTCGCGCTGCACGATGGCGTCAAACGCCTGCTTGCCCGTCGTGGCTGCCATGCCCACCGCAAGGGCCATCAACGCAGCACCAATCACCCCGCCGAAGAGCAGCGCGAGGACGGCAACACCGCTGACAAGCGCCAGCACGCCAGCGAGAATGCGTTGCTCGGCGAGGACCTGACGCAGCCGCGGCGAGACCATCGCACCCACCAGCCCACCGACCCCGGACCCGGCGAGCACAACGCCGAAGTGCCAGGTTGGGGCTCCGCCGGAAGCGAGGTCGATCGCTACTCCCCCGATGGCTTCGCGCACACGATGGCCAAGTTCCACCCCGGCCGCCGTCGGGCCAGGATCGATCCCGCCGCGCAGCTCGAACGCCAACAACATGGTGAGGAAACCCACGACCATGCGGACGTACCCCATTGCGCTGGCGGCCAAGATGATGCCGGCGCCTCGCAGTTCCGCTTTCTCTTCCTTGCCTGCAGGGGCTGCCGCCACACGGATGGGTTCCATCTTCAGGCCCACAAGGACGCCGGCGGCGAAAACCAACGAGGTGAACGCCAAGATCCAGGACGCCCCACCCAGCTTCAGGAGGATGACGCCGGGGACACCCAGCGTCGCTGCGGCGGCAGCCGAGATGATCGAGAGCCGGGAATTCGCCCGTACGAGGCCCTCCTCGCCCTCGACCGTGTTGGGGACGAGAGCGCTCTTGGCGACGTGGTGGGTCTTGCCCATGACCAGCATCGAGAACGCCAACGGGAACAGCCACAACGACTGGACGTTGAACACCATGACTGCGGCCAGCGCCGCTCGAACCCCAGCAGCCGCAATCATCATGTAGCGGTGACCGCCACGCAGCCGGTCCATAGCCGGGCCGAGGAACGGGGCGACAACAGCGAACGGCGCCATCGTCAACAGCAGGTAGAGCGCCACTTGCCAGCGAGCGTCGTTCGGATCGATGGAGAAGAACAGCGAATCTGCCAGGGCGATCGCGACAAGGGCGTCGCCGCCAGCGCTTACGGCGTGGGTGCGACCCAACCTGGCGAACGGCGAGATCGTGAACGCCTCGGCGCCTCGGCCCCCGTTCGGACCTTGCCCGCGGCGCGCGCCGCGCTGTCGTTTCGGCCTTTCGTTCGGCGTGTCAGCCGGCGCGGCAGCATCGGAAGAGGGGGTGGTCGGCACCGTCGTCAAACCTAGTGCCGCGAAAGGGCCCTGTGGGCCAGCTCCAGGCGTTCTCCTGGAGTGGGGTGGGTCGCCCAGAGCCGACCAACCCCGCGCGACGGGCCGAGATCGGACCGATCGGTCACGAATGCCTGCCGCACGTCGTCGACCTCACGGCGATCTGCCTCCGCGCTGGCCAGCGTGGTGAGCGCATCGAGGTCCGCACGGCGTTCATGTGCCCGGCTCAACCAGGCGACCGGCAGAAACGCGACGGCCGCGGCGAGTAAGAAACCGAGGACCAAGAGCGACAGCTCGGAAAGCGCACGGGTGGTTTGACCCAACGCTGTGCCGATCCGGGGCGCCACGGCGAGCGACAGAGCGAACGCAAGGACCCAGGCTGCCACCGACGACGTCACGTCTTTGCGACAGATGTGGGCAAGTTCGTGCGCCACGACATGATCGCGCACTGCCGGAGCAGCCTCGGCGAGCGATCGAGTGAGGACCACGCGGTGGCCCGAACCATCTCCGGCAACGAAAGCATTGTGACCCACCATGGCACCACCTGGTGTCTGGCCGCTCTCGACAATGCCGAACGAGCTGACCGTCACTCCCGCCTTGCGAGCGACCGCTGCCAATTCGCGCGCCAGTTCCCCTTCCACCTCGTCGATGTGGTGGGCAACACCGGCCAACGTCGCTCCCGAACGACGATTCCACAACCCGACCGCCGCAGCGAAGACAAACGTGACGCCCGGCCACCACGCCGTCAGTCGCATGACTCCCACCCACGCGCCGATCCCCGTCGAGATCACCAACGCAGCGAACAACAGCGTGCCGACCGATGCCACGGCAAATTGCCCTCGAGTAATGGGCGCAGCCGCTGGGCCACCTGGAGCGGGGGCGAATTTGGGTTCGTGTACAAACTCGAACCAGGCATCGGCCGCCGCCGCAGGCGCCCAAAACGCCAATGCGAACGCAACACCGTGAAGGACGACCTCTGGAACGGACGTGCCGTCAGGCAGCACGAGCGCCAACGCGAAGAACAAGGCCGCTCGAAGGGCGTCTCGTATGCGGGCGGAGCGCCGAATCGGATCGTTGTACGCGGCGGCGGCCCGCCGCTCCGCGTCGGAGAACCAGCGAGAGGGACGCACCGGTGTCGGCCACCAAACAGACGGCGCAGACACTCCGGGATCAGTCCGAGGTGAGCGCCGGGCCGATGATGGCCAGCGCGGGGGCGATCAACTCGGTGTCCCTGCGGTAGCTGAGCAGCTCCGGCGCGGTTTCTGGGGAGACCCAACGCACCTCGTCCACCTCGTCGTTGGCGACGAAGACAAAGTCAGACATGGAATCTGCGGCGACCAACCAGTAGCGAACAAGCTTGGCCCGACTCTTGTGATCGACGTAGCGGGTCGAGGGAAGTTCCTCACCAAGCGCACCCACGAAACCCGTTTCCTCCGCGAGTTCTCGCAGTGCACATTCCTCGTCAGTTTCGCCGGGGTCGAGCTTGCCCTTCGGCCAAGACCAGTCGTTGTAGCGGGGCCGGTGTGCCACCATCAGCTCGGCCTGGCCGTTGACGATGCGCCACACGACGCAACCGTTTGCACGCACGCGATCTCGGGACATCTCAATCCGCCCAGGGGCTGGGTGCCAACTGCACATCGCCGATGCCGGGGGCGGACGATGGGGCCACCCCGGAACTGGCCGGCAGTTCTGCCTCTCGTTCCCTGGCGTCCTTTACACGCTGCTTCGCCTGGGCCTCGAACAGGTCGTGAGTGTTAGATTCCGAGGTCGCTACCTTCTCATAGCTGCCGTCTGAGCCCAGCTCCCATGTGAGAGCGTCGTCGGCCAGGTTCGTTTCCAGGATGTCGTCGAGCCGTCGGCCCGAGGCGACACCTTGCACACGCATCAGTACTTCGACCCGGCGATCCAGGTTGCGGGGCATGAGGTCGGCCGAACCGAGGTAGTGCGCAGGCACCCCAGGTTCGGTGCCGTTCGCGAAGTAAAAGAGCCGCGAATGTTCCAGGTACCGGCCAACAAGGGACCGGACTCGAATGTTCTCCGACAGTCCAGCGATACCGGGCCGCAAACAGCAGATGCCGCGCACAATCAGATCGATGCGAACACCGGCACGGCTGGCCTCATACAGCCGGTCGATCAGCATGGCGTCGACAAGGCTGTTCATCTTCATGATGATGCGGCCCGTGCCTTCCGGCGCCGCCATTTCCTTCGCGATGAGCTCGGCCAGCCCGGCGCGAAGACGGCGAGGAGCAACCAGCAGGCGCTCGTATTCGACATTCCGGCCATAGCCGGTCAGGAAGTTGAACAGCTGGGTGAGGTCGTCGCCGATCTCGGGGTCGGCGGTAAGAACACCAACGTCTTCGTATAGCCGCGCGGTCTTCGGGTTGTAGTTGCCTGTTCCAACATGGCAATAGGTTCGCAACCCTGACGATTCCTTGCGGATCACCAGCGTCGTCTTGCAGTGGATCTTGAGTCCGACAAGGCCATACACAACGTGCACACCCGCCTTCTCAAGCCGCCGAGCCCACTCGATGTTCGCCCGCTCATCAAAGCGGGCCTTCAGTTCCACGAGCGCGGCCACCTGCTTGCCTGCCTCGGCGGCCCGAATCAGTGAACTGACAATCGGGCTATCGCCGGAGGTGCGGTACAGCGTGAGCTTGATCGCTAAGACGTCGGGGTCGCGTGAAGCCCGGCGCACGAACTCGGTAACGGAGCCGTTGAACGAATCGTACGGATGGTGCACGAGCACGTCCTGCTCGCGCAGCGTCTCGAAGAAGTCCGCGCTGGTCTCGACGTTACGGAACTCCGGTGGTGTCACCGGGTTGTAGGTGTCGAGCGACAGGCTCGGTTCGTTGATCCCAGCGATCTGCCAGTAGCCGGTCGTGTCGAGCAGGCCGCGGAACCGGAACACATCCTCATCGTCGAGATCGAGTTCGCGCAGCAACAACCGCAAGGTGTCAGCCGGCATGGTGTTGTCGATTTCAAGACGAATCGCCCGCCCGAAGCGGCGGCGACGCAGCTCAAGCTCGACTTGTTCGAGAAGGTCGTCGGCGTCTTCGTCGTCAAGGGTCAGGTCGGCGTTGCGAGTGACTCGGAACGGCCATGCCCCAACAACGGTCATGCCGGGGAACAGCAGGCCTGCCTGTGCCGCCATCACTTGTTCGATCGGCACGAACCGCCCCGACGGCAACAGCATGAAACGAGGCAGCGCTGGTGGCACCTTCAACCGGGCGAAACGTCGACGACCGGTCGAGGGGTCATTCACCACCACCGCAAGGTTGAGCGACAGGTTCGAGATGTACGGGAACGGGTGACCTGGATCCACCGCGAGAGGAGTGAGTACCGGGAAGATCTGGCGGACAAATTCGGACTCGGCCTGCTCCCGCTCTTCCTCGGTAAGGTCCCGCCAGTTACGGACCTGGACCCCGACGTCTCGAAGGCTCGGCAGGATCTGGTCGAGGTGAACGCGCTCCAACCGAAGCAGCTGCTCTTCGGTTCGCTGCGTGATGGCCTGGAGTTGCGCGAGAGGCGAGAGCCCGTCAGGCGGTGCCTTCGTCACACCTGCGGCGACAAGATCCTTCAAGCCGGCCACGCGAACCATGTAAAACTCGTCCAGGTTCGACGAATAAATGGCGCAGAACTTCAATCGCTCCAGCAACGGAAGCGTCTCGTCCTCTGCCTGAGCGAGGACTCTGGAGTTGAATTCCAGCCACGAAAGCTCCCGGTTGGTGAACCGGGTCGGGTCGGCGAGCTGCTCAGGGGTGAGTGCGGCGTCAGACATCGATGAGATCTGCGGCAAGAAGAGCTGCACCGAGGACACCGGCGTCGTCGAGATGTTGCGCCAGTTCGAGCGTGCACACTTGGGGGCCGAAACCGCCGAAGTCAGGCGAACCCATGATCTGTTCGAGGAACGGTCGTCCGAGCTTGTCGGCCACACCACCGCCGACCACCACCTTGGACAGGTCGACCAGAGTGGCCACGTTGCCGATGCCGATGGCAAGCGCCATCACTGCGTCGTCAACGAGTTGGTGGGCAACTTCGTCGCCCTCAGCAAGCGCCTGTTCGATGTGGCGTGACTTGATGGCGCTGTCGCCCGCCAAGTCCACCAACGCGCTTCGGCGCCCCGCTGCGTGCAAGCGGCGAGCCTCGCGCTCAATTCCCGCCCGGCCGGCGTAGGACTCAAGGTGGCCGCGCTCACCGCAACCACAGACTCGGCCGTCGGACACCACGGTGAGGTGGCCGATTTCTCCTGCCATGCCTCGCTCACCAACGACAAGCTGATTGTTGACGATGAGGCCGCCGCCCACACCCGTTCCCACAAAAACCGCAAGAAGGTCGTCGGCGCCACGGCCAGCGCCCAACCGATGCTCAGCAACAGCGCCGCAGTTCACGTCGTTTGACACGATCACCGGCAGTCCCAGCTCAGCTTCGAGCAGCCCCTTCACTGCGACAGGCTGGTCCCATCCCACAATGTTCGGGCAGCGTGAAACCGTGCCGTCAGCCTCGACGAGGCCAGGAACACCAACGCCGATCGCGCTCACAGCATCGGCGCGATCTTTCTCCGTACTGCCCTTCGCCGAACCGTCAACGACAGAAGCCATAACAGCGCGAACGAGTTCGGCGACCGCCGACATCACTGCATCCGTGCCGCCTTTCGGCGTCGGGACCTTTTTGCGGCCAACGGTTCGACCCGTTGCGGGGTCGACGACTCTGGCCAGGATCTTGGTCCCACCGAGGTCGACGCCTACAACGCTCACGCCCCGTCGGTGCCTTCGGCCGCAGCTGCTTCTTCCACTGGTGCTTCCTCAGCGACTGGTGCTTCCTCAGCGACGGGCGCTTCTGGCACGGGCGCTTCGTCCACCGCGGGAAGACCGGAACGATCAGGTGCCGCGTAGCGCGCCGCCTCTTCGTCACCAAGATCCCAAGAAAGCTGAATAAGTTCTCGCTCAGCGTCTCGGTTCACCCGCTCCTTGTTCCGACGGAACTGCGGATCGTGCTTCGGAAGCAGCAAAAGGCGAGCGTTTACACGCGAACGAAAGTCATCGATGATCTTCGACTCGCCATAGGTGCCCCGAATTTCCCAATGGGGGGCGACCGGACCGAGGTAGATGATGATGGCACCGGCGACCGGTGGCAGGTCTTCTGCGGGCTCGACATACGTCATTTCGGCACTCTATCGCCGTTGCGCCGAAGGATTTTCGGCGATCTTTCGCCCCAATCGGGAACCATTCACCCATGGCGAACGTCTCTGTACCTATGGACACCAAGTGGATGGCCCAGGGCAACTGCAACAATCACCCTCCGGAAACCTTCTTTCCGAGCGACGGAGTGGGCGTCGAGGTCGCAAAGGAGATCTGCGCGGACTGCCCCCAAAAGGAGCCGTGCCTCGAGTACGCGCTCGACTTCCGAGTTGATCATGGCGTGTGGGGCGGAGCCTCAGAGCGTCAGCGTCGCCGGATCCTCAAAGCCCGCCGGGCGACCGCCGTGGAGCTTTCCGCAGCCCTCTAGCTCGAAGCTAGGGCAGGTCCGGAAATCCCAGCTGGCTCGTGAACTCGTTCACGAGGCGTCCGAGTGAAGCAACGGCACCTTGGCCTGGGATCCGGGCGATCGCCCGCTCAACCTCTGCCGGCTCCAGCCCAATGATGGTCACGGCGTAGTCCGCTGTCTGGAGCACGACAACCGGATCACCGCTCTCCTCTCCAACGCTCTTCTCACCATCGCCGCCTTCTTGAAGACTGCCGCGTTTCGCAGCTTCCCACGCGGCGACGCCTTCAATCGAGAAGGTCCGGCCCGCAGGGAGCAGTGCGAAGTCCACTTCGCCGGGTTGGGCGAAAACCGAGACCCGGTCGCCACCAACCTCGTAGACAGCTTGACGAAGCTCATCTTCGCCCACGGTTCTCCACTGGAGATCAAGATCGGCAGAGACCTCGACGGGGTCGCCAATGGCATCGTCCGCTGTGGAAAGGAGGCCCTGGCCGTCGAATCCGCCCGAGCCGGATGCGGCGGCGGCATGTTGGGCCGAAAGAGCAGCGAGTTCGGGGACAACGCTGCGTTGCCCGAAACCTCCCAGGCCCAGCGTCAATCCGAAAGCAACGACGACGAGCGCCCCAAGCCCAGCTACCAGCCGGCCGGCGTGCAGGGGACGGTGGTCGAGAGCCCCGGCGATGAAGTCCTCAGGAGGCGAAACGCTCCCCATCCCGCCCAGCAGGGCGGCGATGTCGTGTTCCCACTCTTCTTCGGGGAGCATGTGCGAGGTATCGGTCATGCGGTGAGGGCCTCCTTGAGCCGACCGCGACCGCGGTGAATCCGGCTTCGTACGGTGCCAATGGGAACGTCGAGCTGTTGGGAGATCTCTTCGTAGGAGTATCCGAGGACATCCTTGAGGATCACCGGTACTCGGAATGCGGGCGCGAGATCGGCCAGCAGTGTTTGCAGGTGGTCTGGAAGGTCACTCGCTGCCATCTGGTCTTCGAGGCTGGCCACGCCTGGAATCACCCGATCCGGGTCGTCCGGAAGCGCCTGTGTGGGGCGTCGCTTTTGCTTGCGCACACGATCCAGGAACGTATTCGTCGTGATACGGCTCAGCCAGCCTTCGAGATTGCCAGGCTGGTAGTTCAGAAGGCCTCTTCGCACTCGCAACAGAACCTCTTGGACCAGATCCTGGGTGTCCTGATGGTTGCCAGTGAGCCGGTAGGCAAGGCTGTACAGGAAACGTCCGTGGGTGTGAGCTACCTCTTCCCACGTCGGGACCGAGGTCGGATCAAGCTCGCTCCGCTGGGGGTCAACCACCAAACTCACTCAATCGGAGTCTCAACGCCGCGGCCCGGGCAAGAAGTTCCCGATCAGGCAGAAGTTTCTTCGTCGGGCTCGTCCTTCGCTCCCTCGTCCAGACCCGTCTTGAACTCTTTCTGGGCGCGGCCGACGTTGCGGGCCAGCTGCGGAAGCTTGGAGCCGCCGAAAAGAACCAGAAGGATGACGAGAATGATGAGGAGCTCTTGCGGCTTGAGACCTGGCATACATCCAGGCTATCCCACATTCGTCGTCCGGGTTCAGCCACCCCCACAATCTGGGCGCTCTCGCGCAACCGCAGAGATCCAGCGGGTGTGTTTCAGGCAGAGTCGCTCTGGAGGGCGACTTCGGCCACCCCTTGACGCTCAAGCGTGCGCTGGCGCCGAATACGACGACGTTCACGCTCGCTCATTCCGCCCCAGATCCCGAACTTCTCGCCGTTCGCCAACGCGAACTCGAGACAGTCGTTCTGCACAACACAGCCTCGACAAACTTCCTTTGCCTCACGCGTGGATGCGCCACGCTCAGGAAAGAAGAGATCCGGATCGACGCCGAGGCAGTTGGAGTACTCCTGCCACGTTGTGTCCAATACGATTTGTTTTCGCCCAATACGCATGATTGTCCCCTGCCACCGGCCCGCCGGCCCGAACAGTTGTCCGGCCGTTGCCGTCGACTTGTCACGATGTCGTGTTTCAACATCGTGTTTCAACATCGCGGATTGCCACGACGTAATTACAACTGTGTGATACTGCCCGGTCAGCGCGCGATTGACAAGTGGATTGGCCAGAAAACCCCGATTTATCAGTGCTTCCGACAATTTGTGACCAATACGCGACCCATGCGGCTCCGCCGGCGTCAGCCCCTGAGGAGTTTTTTCTTTTGCTCCATGAAGTCCACGAGGACGTAGTCACCCAAGTTTTGCGGTGACGTAAAGAACGCACGTCCGCGGTTCAGTTCCGTTAACCGCTCGACGAACCCCCGAAGCCCTGCATCCGGGTCGAGCATGAAGGTGTTGATCGTGATGCCCGCCTTCGTGCAGCGCATGACCTCGGCCATGGTCCGCTCGACGGTTTCACGAGCCGGCGGGTAGCTGAAAAACGGGGCACCGTCAGGCAGCAGGTGTGCGGTCGGCTCGCCGTCGGTGATCATGATGATCTGCTTTGTGCCGGATTCTCGCGCCAGCATCTGCTGGGACAGCTTCAACGCGTGATGCATGTTGGTGCCGTAGACGAAGTCCCAGCTGACCTCAGGAAGGTCCGCAGGCTTCAGTTCCTTGGCCACCTCACTGAAACTCACGATGCCCAGGTAGTCGTTGGGGAACTGTGTGGTGATGAGCGAGTAGAGCGCCATCGCCACTTTTTTGGCCGGAAGGAAGTTGTCCCTCATCGGCATGGAAAGTGACAGGTCGAGCATGAGCACGGTGCTTGATCGGACCTGCTTTTCGGTCCGTTCGATCTCGAAGTCGTCCGGCGTGAGCTGGATGGGGGTGCCGCCACCGGTGCGCCGGATCGCGTTGCGGACCGTACGTTCAATGTGCAGGTTGAACGGGTCCCCAAATTCGTAGGGTTTGGTGTCGTAGTTCCGTTCGTGACCGGTGCCCGAATGTTGGGTGTCGTGGCGACCGATGGATTCATTCGCCAGCTTCTTGAAGAGGTCGCCAAGTGCTTGTTGGCCGAGGCGGCGCAGGCCGCGAGGTGTGAGTTCGAGACGGCCTTCCTTGTTTTGGATGAGGCCCTGCTCTTCCATCATCTTGGCCAGCTCGCTGACTCGCTCAAGGCTCTGGGCCGATTCCTCGCCCAGCAGATTGCGCACCTGGTCCATGTCGACTTCAGCCAGCGCTGCTGGTGAGGACGGGGACGTGAGGAACTGTTCGAGCTGATCGAGTTGACCCAGCTCCTGGAGCATCTGGGAGGCATCGGCCATCCCCAGTGGGTCGAAACCGTTGAAGTCGTAACTTTGCTGCCAGCCAGCGTCGGGGAACATGCCTTGCAAGTTCTGGCTGAGCCGGTTGGCCTCGAAGTTGAGGTCCATGTCTTCCATGAGCTGGCCGCTCAGGTCCATCAGCTGCTGGCGCTGCTCGGGCGACATCGAGTTCATCATTGCCTGCATGGCTGCCATTTGCTGGGCCATCTGTTCGAGGAGCTCGTCGAGCGTTTCGGGATTCTCCGGGAAGAAATCTCCGTAGTCCTCCATGAACTTTTCGAAGTCCGGCTCTTCGCCGTTGGCCTTCTGCTCAAGCATCTTGTTGAGCTCGGCCATCATGTCTTTCATGCGAGCCATGTCTTCTGGCGACATATCTTCCATCGCCCCGGCCATCTGACTGAACTGCTGGTTCACGAGCTCCTGGCGAAGTTGATCGACCAGTTCATCGAAGGCTTGCTGCGCTTCCGCGGACTCAAACTCGTACTTCTGAAGCGAGCGAACCTTGCCTGCGAGGTCGGCGGGCAGCATGCCCAACTCCATTTGCTTGGTGGCCGTGGTTTCTTTCGCCAGCTCTGCGGCGCGCTGGTCCACTTTTGCTGCGTCGGGGTCGCCCAACTGCATGTCGGCGAGGGATTCGCGATCGGTGAGGCCTTGCCGTTCTTGGTCAACGATCTCGTCGAGCGCTTCGGAGATCTCGTCGTAGACGCCGCCGAGGCTGTGATTGTCGAGCCGTTCCTGGCGTTCCTGACGAAGCTTGTCGAGGATGTCGCGAAGGCCCTCGATGTGTTCGCCGTTGCGGTCCTCGAAGCCTTCTTGCATGAGTCGACGCAGCGCTGCTATCGGGTCGCCGTGGTAGAGGAGGTCGTCGGTGAGCTCACCCATGACATCGAATGCGTCGAGTTCGAACCCCTTCTGAGTTCCGTCCCATTGCGAGTATCGAAAGCGCTGGCCGACCATCAACCGACACTAGCCCGGTGCTGCTCTCGCACTTCCATTGGGCTCAGGGATGTTGGAGCGCTGCTCGGAGGAACGACTCGATTCACTCGACTACGAACGCTTGAGCGGCTCCTTGATCGACAAGAACAGCGAGATTCCACCGGCAATGACCGAGCTCGGCGTGGGGATGCCCGACACACGCATTCACCCAATCGACCACACCGACGCCATCCACCACCGACGCAGAAACGATGCGTCGAGAGCCTCAGACCACAGCGCCGTATCGCCCCAGCGAGGCGGAGCCGCATCGACGGGAGCGCTCGTCTGGGCCCATCACCCCAGACACGACGGACATAACGAGCTCGGGCGGATGCATCCGCCGATCCTCGCACTGATCGCGCCCGTATCGTGCCGGGATGGCTGACGCGCAGATTGAGGTCGTACTGGTTGATTGGGCGGGGACCATCACCGTGCCCATGGGCGAGATGGTGCGCCTCGCCGCCGAACATCTCCAATTTTCCGATGAGGACTTGAACAAGGCCATGACCGGCCTACTCACCTACTTCACTGACGAAGACTCGTTGCTGCACAAAGCCGAGCGGGGCGAAGTCCCCGACTCAGACCTGTTGGAGTGGATGGAGGAACAGGCTCCCGGAGCCGGCCGTCTGTTCGCCACCGACGAGCCCTCGTTCATCAACGCCCCTGACCGGCCGGAAATGATCGACTTGCTGTGGTGGCTGCAAGACATCGACGTGACCGTGATGCTGGCCACCAACAACTTCGTGTCTGCTCAGGACATGCTCTCGGATCGGTACCTCACCTCTGGCCTCGTCCATGCCGTGGTGAACTCCGCCCTGATTGGCGCCCGCAAACCCGAGCCCGAGTTCTGGGACATCGTCCTCGACGCTGTGGAGGTCGAACCCTCCCAAGTCGTGCTGCTCGATGACAACACCACGAACCTGGAAAGCGCGGCCGCACTCGGCATGCACACCATCGCCGTGGGCGACAACGCCACATCTGCCATTGCCGAGCTGAAGGCGCTGTTGGCGTGACAGCCGTTCCAGCAGGAGAACGCGGGCCTCGTCTGGGCGCTTTGATCACCGCTTCGGAAGTGGAAGGTGTTGCCGACACCGCCGAGTGGAGCCGTTGGATCAACCGTGAGCGTGCGCCCCACTCCGCCGACGGCAACGGCTTTCGCACGAACTGGGCCGATGACCTTCGGCTGCTCGCGGCACAAGGGGTGACCGAGGTGGCCGTAACGCTGGAGTGGGCCCGCTTGTACCCAAACCAGGACGAGGTGGACCACAAGGAAGTCGAGTTTCGTCGAGATCTCTTGCGGCTTCTTGGAGAACTGGGGATCGACGCCTGGGCGGTGCTGGTCGACGGAACACTGCCGGGCTGGTTCGCCGAAGACGAGCGCGGGTTTGTTGACGACCGGTCCCGCCGCCTGTTGTGGCCTCGCCACGTGGACTGGGTTGGGGAGCACTTCGGTGATCTCGTGGCCGGCTGGATCCCGCAGCGCGAACCGGTCCAGTGGGCGCTGTGGGGCAACCTTCTCGGCGCCGCGCCTCCCGGCAAGCAGCGGCCCACCGATGCGTGGAAGGCAATCGACGCGGCGCTCGAGGCAGATCTGCACGCATGGCGCCTGCTTCGGGGCTCGGCTCCCGTTGCGGTTTCCCACACGGCCCGAGCCACCTTTGGCGAACCCGACAACGTGAAGGCCAGGCCCCATGCCGAGTGGCTCGACGAAGCGCTCGCCGCTCACTGGACTCATTGGCTCGCCAACGGCGATGCCCGAGAGGCCTTCGATCAGGTACTGGTGCAGATGCGTTCGGCGGTTCGGGTTGACGATGAGGGTTCGTGGTCGGCACACCTGCCCGTCGGCGAGACCGACAGCCGGGTCGGCGCGCTACATCGTGTGGTCGACGCCGCAGGTGACCGGCAGGTGATCGCCTGCGCTGACCTTGGAGGGGTGCCTGAGGACGGCAGCGCGCAACAGGACCACCTCGCTGCACTGCGCGAAGGCGCGGTGGAGACTGGGGCCTCCGGATGGTGGCAAGCCAGCCCCATTGATGGCTGGCACTGGCAGGGCGGCCACACCGCCAAGCCCGGCGTCTTCGATCAGGATCGCGAAGCGAAACCCGCTGCAAGCATCGCGTTCGGCTAGCCGCGGCCGCGGTAGCTGGCCCGGGTGCCCACGCTGTCCTTGTTCAATCGCTTCGACAAATGCAGCCCTTCGAGGATGAACTCGATCGCTGAGGCTTGCATCGCTGGGCTCGTGTCGTCGCCCAGCAGTGCGGCGACAGGGCCGGCAAGTTCGGGAACCTGCGTGAGAAGGCCGGCGTAGTCGGCGCTCGGCATGTCGTCGCCCGTGCTGGCCATGACGTCGCCCTCGAACGCGTCGACCACTTGGCGAACCCCTTCGCCTGCCACCGTGTTCTTGAACACGGCAAGAACCGCGGACCGCAGCAGGTGGTCAATGACTTGGCTGTCTCGGCCCTCGTCGAGCGTTTCCACTTCGATCTTGCCGGCAGTGGAGGAGATCAAGGCATCGAGATCGCACACACGGGGAACCACGTCGTCCTCACCCATGCGGAGCGAGCGACGCAACGCGGCAGCCGCGAGCGTCTCCAGGTTCGACACCGTGAGGCGCACCGACACACCCGAACGCTGGTTGATGTGAGAGCTGGCCCGGGCCAGGTGCGTGAAGGTGGCGATGAGTTCCTTCATGAAATCCGGGATACGGACGTTGCCGTCGGCGGGGATCTCGGCCTCTTGATCGGCGATCTCGATCTCGGTCGCGATTTCGAGCGGGTAGTGCGTCCGGATCTGAGCGCCGAAACGATCCTTCAGCGGCGTGATCATGCGGCCGCGGTTCGTGTAGTCCTCCGGGTTCGCCGACGCCACGAGCAGGACGTCGAGCGGGAGGCGCACCTTGTAGCCGCGGACCTGCACGTCGCGTTCTTCCAAAACGTTCAGCAGACCGACTTGAATGCGCTCGGCGAGGTCGGGCAGTTCGTTAATGGCGAACACGCCACGGTTCGTGCGGGGCACAAGCCCGTAGTGGAGCGTGAGTTCATCCGAGAGGTAGCGGCCCTCGGCCACCTTGATCGGATCGACCTCACCGATGAGATCGGCGATCGAGGTGTCTGGGGTCGCGAGCTTCTCACCGAAGCGATCGTCGCGGTGCACCCAATCAATCTTGGTGTCCTCGCCATGCTCAGCCACGAGATCTTTCGCGTACTG
This sequence comes from Caprella mutica, assembly GCA_947561585.1. Classification (NCBI taxonomy): domain Eukaryota; kingdom Metazoa; phylum Arthropoda; class Malacostraca; order Amphipoda; family Caprellidae; genus Caprella; species Caprella mutica. The sequence goes on along the minus strand of CANNZV010000001.1, from coordinate 2,824,749 downwards.
CGAGATCGGGGCGAGCGGATCATCGTTGATCTCCGAACCCGAGATGATCGGCATCCATTCGTCGAGCAGGCCAGTAAGTGAACGGATAATGCGGGTTTTGGCCTGGCCTCGCTCACCCAACAGCACCATGTCGTGGCCAGCGAGAACCGCGTGTTCGAGCTGAGGCACGACAGTGTCTTCATAACCCATCACGCCGGGGAAAAGCGGTTCGTTCGCCTTCATGCGGGCCATTGCGTTCTGGCGGAGCTCGTCCTTGATGGTCCGAGAGGTCCAACCTGTGGCCTTCAGGCCGCCGAGTGTGTCTGGTCGATCGGTCACATTTGGGACCCTAGTACCCGAGTGTGACGCGCTCACTAACGGGGCGTCGTCCGCGCTGAAACTTCGGTTCACACCGCCGACCGATCTTGTAGGGTCGACACATGCCGTCCGCCACTCCTCGATCCGCTGATCTCAGCGGCGCGTGGCGTGTCGCCGCCCTTTCTGGAGATCTGCACCGCTCGGGCGCCGACCCCGATTTGGACGACGGCGAGTGGGCCACCCTCAACGTTCCCGGGCACTGGGGCACCGACGAAACCTTCGGCGAGAGCAGCGGGCCGATCCTGCACCGGCGCTCGTTCGAACACGAAACACCTGAGCCGAATGAACGGGTGTGGCTCCAACTCGACGGAGTTCTCGCCCAATCCGACGTGTGGCTCGACGGTTCCTACGTGGGCGACACGATCGGCTACTTCGTGCGCCACCAGTTCGAAATCACCGAGGCTTGCCGGAAGCGAACAGATCACTCCCTCGCCATCGAGGTGTCCTGCCCAGACCTCGGAACGGCCGATGAAAGCCAACGAGACAAACGATCACTCACCGGCAGCCTCCAAACCGGCCCGCTCGCACCTCCGGGCTCACCCGGCGGCATCTGGCAGCCCGTGCGGGCCACCACAACCGGGCCTGTCGCCATTCGGCACAGCAGGCTCCTTTGCACCTCAGCCACCGAGGAACGAGCCGAACTCAGCGTGCGCCTCGTCCTCGACGCCCTCGAGGCCGGAGAGGTACGAATCGACACGAGCGTGACTGGCCCCGCCGGCGTGGCAAAGGGTGGCGGAACGCAGAGCCACACCGTTGCCCGGGGCGAGAACCGCATCGAATGGACCGTGGAGATCGAGGAGCCGAAGCTCTGGTGGCCCGCAACCATGGGAGACCAGCCCCAATACGAAGTTGCGGTGGCGGTCAGAACCGGCGACGGCGACGAACAGTCCATCAGCGACCGCCAGGACTGGCGAACCGGCCTGCGCACCATTGAGATGGACGACCTCATCTGGAGGGTGAACGGCGAGCGTCTCTTCGTGAAGGGCATCAGCCTCGGCCCGCAAAGCCGGTTCCTTGGCGAACTCAATGAAACACAGATCACCAGAGACATCCGCTCGGCTCGCGACGCCGGCCTCGACATGGTTCGTGTGCACGGCCACGTTGCACGGCCAGAGTTGTATGAAGAGGCCAATCGCATCGGCGTCTTGCTCTGGCAAGACCTTCCCCTCGTCGGCGGCTATGCCACCAGCACCCGCAAGGCCGCCCGGTTCATCGCCCGCGAAGCCGTCGACCTACTTGGCCACCACCCCGCCGTCGCGGTCTGGTGTGGGCACGACGAACCGAACGGCGCGCCGCTTCCCAAACCCGGCAGCGCAGCGGAACCGCTGCGAACGGTGGGCCGGGCGCTCAGCCGGCACATCCTGCCCAGTTGGAACCGCTCCATGCTCGACCCCTTACTGCGACGCGAGCTTCGTACCGGCGACAAGACCCGCCCCGTCATCACCCGCTCCGGCAGCCTCCCGTTCCTCACCGAGCAGTCCGGGTCAGACACCCACCTTTGGCTCGGGTGGCGAACCGGCGCCCACCAAGATCTGGCCGACGTCCTCCGCAGCTGGCCTCGGCTTGGAGCTTTCCTCGGCGGATTCGGCTCCCAATCCGTGCCGATCGCCGACTGCGAACGCGCGGAACCGTCCTGGACCACGGCGGAAACAGGCTCCTTCGAGCGGTACCTGCACCGCGAGGCATACCCCGACGGCCAAAGCTGGGCAGCCGCGACCCAGTCCTACCAGGCGGACCTCATCAGCTCCCAGATCGAAACGATGCGCCGTCTGAAGTACCGGCCGTCCGGCGGTTTCTGCCTCATGGCCCTGGCCGATGCCGAACCCGGCGGCGGCTTCGGTGTACTGGACTTCGAACGCCACCCGAAGGCGGCCTATGACTCGCTGGTCGACGCTTGCCGGCCCGTCATCGTCATGGCCGAAGCGCCACCGACCGTCACCACTCCCGGCGCAAAGATGACCCTCCCCGTTCACGCCATCAGCGACCTTCGAACCGCCGTCGACCGAGTGACCATTACCGCCCGCGCGAGCTGCACCGGTTGGCAACACGAGCAGAAGTGGGAGGGATCCCTCGCCGCGGATCGCTGCGACTTCATCGGCACAATCTCGTTCACCGTGCCCGACGTCAACGACGTGCTCATCATCGACGTGGAACTCAAAGACCACGACCGGAGCGGGCACGCCGCAACGAACCGCTACCAAACCGTGGTCATCCCCGCAGTCGAGGCAGGCACCTCGGCCGCATTCGTGTAACGCCATTCGTTTCGAGCAGAGTCGGCTTCGAGTGGGTTGACTCGGCCGGGCGCGGGTACTGTGCTTACTCCATTTCCGCGCGACTGCAAGCGCGGCCTGCTTGAGAGGTTCTGCAGTGGCAACGCCCACGATCAGCACACGTCCTTCCAGCCCAACACCCCGGTCAAAGAAGAAGGAACTTCCCTACCCGCTGAACATTTACCAAACATCGATCGGCAAGAAGTGGGCGATGGCCATCACCGGCATCGGCCTCCTCGGCTTCGTGTTCGCCCACATGCTCGGCAACCTCAAGATCTTCTTGGGCGAGGTCGAGCACGACGGCGAAATGGTGCAAGACGTTGATGTCTATGGCGAGTTCCTCCGCGAACTGGCCGTGCCCCTCGCCCCACACGGCGCCGTCTTGTGGCTCATGCGTTTGGGCCTCATCGCCATGTTCGGCCTGCACATCCACGCCGCCTTCACGCTCACTCGCCTGAACCAGGCAAGCACCGTGCGTTACCAGCAGAAGACCGACTGGCTGGCCTCGAACTTTGCCAACCGCACCATGCGCTACTCCGGCGTGATCGTGCTGTTCTACCTGATCTTCCACTTGGCCGATCTCACGTGGGGCATCATCCCCGGCTACGAATGGCACCACGGCAAGGTGTACGACAACCTTCAGGGCAGCCTGAGCAACCCCGCCGTTGCCATCATCTACATCGTGGCCAACATCGCGCTCGCCACCCACATCTTCCACGGTGCATGGAGCATGTTCCAGAGCCTCGGCATCAACAACCCTCGTTACAACGCCGCTCGTCGGTATTTCGCAGCCGGGTTCGCCGGGCTCATCCTCGTTGGAAACATAAGCGTCCCGCTCGCGATTCTCGCCGGCGCAGTCTGAGGAGACTGAGATGTCTGAAACAAGCACGAACCTGATCAGCAAAGTTCCCGAAGGCCCGATGGCCGACAAGTGGGACAACCACAAGTTCAAGATCAAGCTGGTGAACCCGGCGAACAAGCGCAAGTTCAAGATCCTCGTGGTCGGCACCGGCCTTGCCGGATCCTCCGCCGCGGCCACCCTCGCTGAGCTCGGCTACGAGGTGGAAGCGTTCACGTTCCACGACTCCCCGCGCCGAGCGCACTCGATCGCTGCCCAGGGCGGCATCAACGCAGCGAAGAACTACCAGAACGACGGCGACTCCGTTCACCGTCTCTTCTACGACACCGTGAAGGGCGGCGACTACCGCTCCCGCGAGGCCAACGTGCACCGTCTGGCCCAGGTGTCGGTCGACATCATCGACCAGATGGCCGCCCAGGGTGTGCCCTTCGCTCGTGAATACGGCGGCCTGCTCGACAACCGATCCTTCGGTGGCGCCCAAGTCTCCCGAACCTTCTACGCCCGCGGCCAAACCGGCCAGCAACTCCTCCTCGGCGCCTACCAGCAGATGATGCGCCAGGTTGGCCTCGGCAAAGTCAAGCTCCACACCCGCATGGACATGCAGGAGCTCGTGATGAAGGACGGCGAGGCGGTCGGCATCGTGTGCCGCAACCTCGTTACCGGCGAGATCACTTCCCACGCCGGCCACGCTGTTGTTCTCGCCACCGGCGGCTACGGCAACGTGTTCTACCTCAGCACGAATGCCATGTCCTGCAACGTAACCGCCGCCTGGCGGGCACACCGCAAGGGCGCCTACTTCGCCAACCCGTGCTACACCCAGATTCACCCCACCTGCATCCCAGCGTCGGACGAATTCCAGTCCAAGCTCACCCTGATGTCCGAGTCGCTCCGTAACGACGGCCGGATCTGGGTGCCTCGCGACCCCGACGAGCGCCGCATCGCCCGGGACATTCCTGAAGCGGATCGGTACTACTACCTCGAGGAAAAGTACCCGAGCTTCGGCAACCTCGTTCCCCGAGACGTCGCCAGCCGCAACGCCAAGACCGTTGTTGATCAGGGCATGGGTGTCGGACCGCTCAAGAACGGCGTCTACCTCGACTTCGCCGACGCCATCGGACGAGACAGCAAGGACGCCATCGAGGCCCGCTACGGCAACCTCTTCCAGATGTACGAGCGGATTACCGGTGAAGATCCGTACTCCACGCCAATGCGCATCTACCCGGCCACTCACTACACGATGGGCGGGCTCTGGGTCGACTACAACCTGATGACCACCATCCCCGGCCTCTACGCCGCGGGCGAGGCGAACTTCTCTGACCACGGAGCGAACCGCCTCGGCGCCTCCGCCCTCATGCAGGGCCTCGCCGACGGCTACTTCGTACTGCCCTACACCATCGGCGACAGCCTGGCCCCCAAGCTCGGCACCGCCCCGCTTGCCTTGGACGACGAGGCCTTCGTCGCCGCCGAAGCCGAGGTACGAGACCGCATCTCCCGCTTCCTCTCCATCAAGGGCACCAAGTCGCCCGACTACTTCCACCGCGAACTCGGAAAGCTCGTGTGGAACTACATCGGTATGGAGCGAGACCAGAACGGCCTGGAGAAAGCCATCTCCGAAATCCGGGCCCTCCAAGAGGAATTCTGGGCCGACCTGCGAGTCCTCGGCGGCACCGACACGATCAACTCCTCGCTGGAAAAGGCCGGCCGAGTGGCTGACTTCTTCGAACTCGGCGAACTCATGGCTCGAGACGCACTCAACCGTGCCGAATCATGCGGCGGGCACTTCCGTGCCGAATCCCAAACCGAAGAGGGTGAAGCATTGCGAGACGACGATGCCTTCAACCACGTGTCCGCTTGGCAGTGGATCGACGAGAACACGCCTCAAGTCGAGCACCGCGAAGTCCTCAACTTCGAAGAAGTTCCCCTCACCCAGCGTTCGTACAAGTAGGAGCATCCGATGAGCGCAAACACACTCAGCCTCACCCTTCAGATCTGGCGCCAAGACGGCCCCGACGCAACGGGTGCGTTCGAAACCCACAACGTGTCCGGCATCCCGGACGACGCCTCGTTCCTCGAAATGCTCGACGTCCTCAACGAGAACCTGATCGAAGCCGGCCACGTCCCCGTCGAATTCCCCCACGACTGCCGTGAAGGCATCTGCGGCACCTGCGGCGTCATGATCAACGGACGGGCCCACGGCCAAGAGCGCGGCACCGCCGTCTGCCAACTTCACATGCGCAAGTTCAACGACGGCGACACCATCGCCATCGAACCGTGGCGCGCCACCGCCTTCCCCGTCATCAAAGACCTCGTGGTGGATCGCTCCGCACTCGACCACATCGTCGCCTCCGGCGGCTTCGTCTCCGCCCCAACCGGCAGCGCAAACGACGCCAACGACACACCGATCCCCAAGGAAGTAGCCGACTCGGCCATGGACGCCGCCGCCTGCATCGGCTGCGGAGCCTGCGTCGCAGCGTGTCCAAACTCCGCCGGCCAGCTCTTCACCAGCGCCAAGCTGTGGCACCTCAACTCGCTGCCCCAAGGCCAGCCAGAGCGTTACCGCCGCACCGAAACCATGGTCGAAACCATGGAGAGCTTCTTCGGCTCCTGCACCAACATCGGCGAATGCTCCGAAGCGTGCCCCAAAGAAATCAGCCTCGACTTCATCGCCTACATGAACCGCGACTTCGTTAAGTCCAAGGTGTTCAACCGAAAGCTTGCTTCGCAGTAGGTCTCGTCCTCGGCGGCTGCGCGCCTGCGGCAAATTTCTGTATGTGGACCCCGCTCGCCACCAGCTCAAGACGCTGCAAGCCGGCGGCGTCTCACAACCAAAGGCGACCTCGCCCATCGATCAGGGCTGCTGCCTCACTAACCTCTGGCGGATGATCGGTGTGGCCTTCCAATTCGCTCGCGGCTTCCTCATGGGCATGGCCGACATCGTGCCCGGCGTGTCCGGCGGCACCGTCGCCCTCATCCTGTCGATCTACCGGGCGTTGATCGACAACGTTCGGACCGGCGCCCACGCCCTGAAGCAGTTCGTGACCGGCGACTTCGGCGGTGGTATCGAGACGTTGAAGAGCGTCGACTGGTTGTTCCTCATCCCGCTCGCCACCGGCGTTCTCACCGCGTTCGCGTTGCTCCGCCATCCCATGGAAGATCTGCTGATCGAGCGGCCCGAAGGCGTCGCCGCGGTCTTCACCGGGCTGGTGATGGCCTCCTGCGTCCTCGTGTGGCGTTCCCTGACAAACCGGGACCCGGTGCGACTCGGCGTGATCGGCGGCATGGCCGTAGCCGTGTTCGTCCTCCTCGGGTTCCAAGCGGGCACCATCCAAGACCCAGCGCTCCCGCTGTTCTTGATCACAGGTGCCGTCGCCATTTGCGCCATGATTCTCCCCGGCATTTCCGGCTCGTTCATCATGCTCATGTTCGGCATGTACGCCGCAGTCCTGGGCGGCTCGATCCCCGAGCTGCTGGTCTTCCTCGTCGGGGCCACCATCGGTCTGGCGTTGTTCTCCTCCGTTCTCAACTGGTTGCTGGAGCATCACGAACAAACGGTGATGGCAGCGCTCCTCGGTCTGATGATGGGCTCGATTCGTGTGCTGTGGCCCTGGCCGAACGGCGTGGGCGTCATTAGCGATGAGGCAGAGGAGGCCGTGAAGGGAACCGACCTCGCATGGCCCACGATGGGCCAATTCGGCGGTGGCGTGTTCCTCGCCGCTGTCGCCGCAGCCGCCACCCTCGCCATCGTTCGCCTCGCCGAAGCCAAGCCCGGCGCCGAAACAGCCTGAGTCAGTGCGGCTCATCGAGCCGGGCAAGAACCCCTGGGGAGAAATCGATCCGGATCCCGGTCGTGTGCCCCAGAAACCTCGGGATGCCAGCCACTGATCAATGAGCCACTCGAGCTGCGCGTCGAAGGACCGTCGCCGCAAGGAACCGCATCAGACCCACCGGGCCCGCATACCTCGACGACCAGCGTCGACTTCCCACGCTCCGCCATGTGCGGGGAGCACGCAACGCGAGTAAGCGGTCCGCTGACCGTCCGCGACGTTGACTTCGAGTGGACCGCGGACTCCCCACCAGTGAGATCGGGCCGCGGACCCTTCCACCTCACGTTCGCCATCAGCGGTGAGGATCAAGCCGTGAGCGACACCCCTCTGCACGTAGCCGTCGGCGCCCAACCCGACCGCAGGCACGTTCGCCTCAAATTCGAGTTCCCAGCCGAGCGGCACGCGGTCCCCAACGGCGGCGTGCATGAGTTCGTCGGCGTTATCGATCGCCAACGCGAACGCTTCGAGACCGTAGCTCCAATGTTCGAGGGGTGTTTCACAGATCGTGTCCGCCCACAGGCCGCTGGCCCGAACCTCCCACCGTTGTGCTGGAAGCGGGATGTCGAGGGCGGAGATCACGATCGGCAGTTCGCCCTCACGCAGGTAGGCCGCCAAGTAGGACGCCACGCCGCCCTCACGGTTCGGATGGAACGCCACTTGAAACGAAACGACCGAAGCAGGTGTGCCAGGCGAGGTGCGTGAGGCCTCCGTGCCGGGGATCAGGACGTCGAGGCGGTGCGCCTCTTCCCATTTCAGCTCGCCACTGGGATCGTGACGTTGCTCGTCGGCGGTGTCCACACTCACTGCCACGAACGTAGCGCGGCAGGTCGGCCTCTGGTTTGGTCACCCATCCACTACTCTCCCAACGGTGTCGGATCAGCGCATGCTTGTCTCTCGCCTCGTGGCCCTTCGTTCGGGTCTCGACGGGGTCGATTTCTCTCTCGGCTTGCCCGAGACGATTGACGCGGAGCAGGTCAGGGGCGAGCTCTCCGCCCAAATCGACGACTATCTGATTCCTCGTTTGAATCGGCTGGACGCGCCACTGCTCACCGTCCTTGGTGGCTCAACAGGTTCGGGCAAGTCGACGATTACGAACACGATCGCCGGCGCTGACGTTTCGCCATCGGGCGTACTTCGTCCGACGACTCGGGCACCGGTACTGATTTGTCACCCTGATGATCAGTCGTGGTTCACCAGCGACGGGATGCTGCCCGATCTGGTGCGACACACCGGTGCGGATCCGCACGCGTCGGACCCGGTGGCCAAGTCCAAGCCGGGCGAGGCAGCCCAGCCTTCACCTCACCGCTCGCTTCGCATCGTCCCGGTCCCCAGCCTCCTTCCTGGCCTCGCGCTGATCGACGCTCCCGACATCGATTCGGTGGAGGAAGCCAACCGGGATCTGGCCACGCAGCTGCTTGCCGCCGCTGACCTCTGGCTTTTCGTGACGACCGCTGTCCGCTACGCCGATGCGGTGCCATGGGAGTTTCTGGAACGGGCCCGAGACCGCGGCGCTTCGTTAGCCATCATCATCAATCGGGTGCCGCCGGGCGCTGGCGCCGAGATCGTGCCGCACCTCGAAGGCATGCTGCGCGACGCCGGGTTCGCCGAACTGCCCGTGTTCGATATCGAGCAGGGTGACCTGATCGAGGGGCGTCTCCCTCTTTCGGCCGTGGCCGACGTGCAGCACCTGCTTCACGGCTTGGCTTCAGATGCGGAGGGCCGTGCACTCGTCGTTCGCAAAACCCTCGATGGCGCTCTTGCCAGTATCGAACCGCGAGCTGAGGCTGTCGTTGCCGCAGCAAGGGCACAGGACGCAGCGGTCGAAGAACTTCGGCTCCAAGTTGAGCGGACAATGGCGGCCACCAAGGCCGAGATTGCCGACACGCTCAGCAACGGTTCGGTGCTGCGAGGCGAAGTCCTCGACCGGTGGCAAGAACTCATCGGCACAAACGAGATGATGCGGGCCATTCAGAGCCGCATCACCGCGATTCGTGACCGGGTCGGCGGCTTCATTCGGGGACGGAGCGCCGCGACGAACGAGGTGCAGGGTGAGATCACTTCCGCCCTGGAACGGTTGTTGTCTGATCACGCCGACCGGGCTTCGTTAGCGATCGTGACCTCGTGGCGCCAGCAACCAGGCGGCCGCACCCTGCTTGATGACCAGGGAAGCCTCATTCGCCGCGCCGAGCTCGCAAGCCTGGAACGGGCGTCTGCCACGTACCGGGATTCGCTCGCACCGGAGATTCGGGCGTGGCAGGACGACATCCTGGATCTCGTTCGCAGCAGGGGCGCAGGCAAGCGCAACGTGGCGCGAGTCATGGCGTTCGGCGTGAACGGCGTTGGTGTGGCGCTCATGATTGTGTTGTTCGCTCAGACGGGTGGCATCACAGGTGGCGAGGTCGCCGTTGCCTCGGGCACCGCGACGCTGTCGCAGGCGCTGCTGAATGCCCTGTTCGGTGAACAGGCCGTTCGTGAACTGGCAGACGAGGCGCGGGCGAAGTTGCTCGACCGCGTCGATCGTTTGCTTGACCAGGACGCGAACCGCTTCCGCAACGCAATCTGGTCTGCGGCGTCGCCTCCGAGGAATACCGAATCGCTCGAGGAAGCGCTCCACGTTCTGATGCAGGAGCGGGCGTGATCCGACGCAAAGGGCATGTCACGGACGATCCGGCCGAGATGTCGGCGCTCCCCCGCCAGCTCAAGGCGCTGGGCCGGGCGGTGGAATTGGGCGAGGGACGGCTCGACGAGTCAGCGCTCGCGTTCGGTCGCCATGTTGTCGCCAAGGCCGACGAGCGTCTCAAGCACGGGTCGATCCACACCGTGGCGGCAATGTTGGGCGCCACGGGTTCAGGGAAAAGCTCGATGACGAACGCTCTTGTTGGTTCCGCTGCGGCCACCACGGGTGTGCGCCGTCCCACCACGTCCAGCACGCTGGCGTGCAGTTGGGGTGACGAACCAGCGGACGGGCTGCTCGATTGGCTCGAGATCCGCAACCGTCACCATGTGGGCGACGAGGACGGTCTCGATGGCCTGGTGCTGCTCGACGTACCAGATCACGACTCCGTCGCCGTTGAACACCGTCTCGAAATGGAACGGGTAGCCGAGCAGGCCGACCTGCTTGTTTGGATCACCGATCCGGAGAAATACGCCGACGCCGCGCTGCACACCTACCTACGAATGCTCAGCTCGCATGGGGCAGCGATGCTCATCGTGCTCAATAAGTCTGACCTGCTCAGCCCCCACGACCTCTCGTTGTGCGTGGCCGACCTTGGCCGCCTTCTCGCCGCAGACGGCATCACCAACCCGGTGATCATCCCCGCTTCCGCCGCAACCGGGGCCGGTGTCGACGACATCAAGGGCGCGCTCAGCCAGGCGGTCGGTTCACGCAAAGCAATGCAGACGCGCCTCAGCGCCGATGTTCGAGCGGTGGCCGATGAACTGCTGGCCGCAACCGGGAGCGGCCGTGGTGAGAGCGGAGCCGCAAAGAAGCGGCGCAGCGGCAAGGACAAAGAGTTCGATCTTCTTGTTGCCGAGCTCGTGGAGAGCACCGGCATCGACGCAGTGACTGAAGCTGTCGCCGCGGGCCGCCGTCGCGACGCGAAGAAACACACCGGCTGGCCCTACACACGCTGGGTTGGTCGCCTGCGTCCGCATCCGCTTCGCCGCCTTCACCTCGGTGCCGACAGCAGCGGCCGAAGCTCTCTCCCCGCCCCGACTGGCACCCAGTTGCTTCGAGCCGAATCCGCGATCCGCACCTATGCGGACACGCTCTCGGCCCAGCTCCCCTCGCCGTGGCCGGACTCGATCCGAGCCGTCGCTCAACCCGAACCCGGCACGCTGCGCGACGATCTGGACCGTGCGGTGTCCAACTCCGTCCGTGAGCACACCGACGGCACGCCACGCTGGTGGCGGACCGTTGGCCTTGCGCAGTGGCTCTTCGCTCTTGTTGCTCTGGCCGGCGCCGTCTGGCTTGTGGTGCTTTTTGTCCTCGCCTGGCTCCAAATCCCGGACCCCCCGCTTCCCACACTCGGCCCCGTCCCGGGCCCCACGGTGATGTTCCTCGGCGGTCTGCTCGCCGGTGTCATCGTGGCGCTCCTCACCAGACCGCTCATCAAGGTCAGCGCCAACCGGGCAGCGAAGCGGGTGCGAGACGAAGCCGGTGACCGCGTGCGAGAGGTAGCCGACCAGCTTGTCGCCCAGCCGGTCGCTACCGAGTTGGCCAGCCGCAACGAACTGCTCGAACTCCTCGAATCGATAGCCTCCGAACGTGAATGAGCCCCAAGTTCGCTACCTGAGCCCGGAATGGATGGCGGCTGCCGACAGCGCCCTGTCCGACGTTTCCGCCCTCGATGACGACGTGCGGATCGGCTTCCACGTGAGCGAAGGGCCCGACGGCGACTGCGAGTATGTACTCCGCCTCGGCCCCGGCACCGTCGGGCTCGAGCCCGGCGCGGACGATGCGCCGGTCACCCTCCGCATGCCATGGACCGTGGCCGTCGCTGTCGCTCGGAACGAACAAAGCGCCCAGCGCGCCTTCCTGGACGGCGAGATCAGCCTGGGCGGCGATGCCCGCTTCCTCCTCGGCCACGCCGACGCCATGGGTGCCGCCGACGAACGGCTCGAGATCCTGCGGGACCGCACGACCTTCTGACCGTCCCGTCTCACCGCACCCTTCTCACCAGCCGGAGCGTTCCGCATGCCCGAGATGCCCGAGGTTCAAGCCCACGCCGAACGGATGACTGCTGCGTTGGCCGGCGCGACGCTGGAGAAGTTCCAGCTCATCAACTTCGCTGGGCTGAAGACGTTCGATCCCCCTGCCGACGCCGCTGTTGGCCGCAAGGTCATCGCCGTGGAACGGCGGGCCAAGTACCTGCTGCTTCGCTTCGAGGGCGATCTCACACACGTCGTGCATCTCATGCAGGGCGGCCGCTGGCGGCCTGACCCCAAGCAGTCAAAGAAGCCTCGCAACGGGATCGCCCGCTGGGTGTTCAGCGGTTTGCCCGAGGACGCTGACGGGGAGACGGCTGCCGAGGCGTGGCTTCTGACCGAGGCGGGCACCGAACGCAAGGCGGGGGTGTGGGCGGTGCAAGGCGACGTCTTGACCCAGGATCCTCTGCTTGGCCTCGCCCCCGAGGCCGACACGCTCAGCCGCGACGAGTTCGCCGCCATCCTCGGTGGGCAGTCTCGCCGCCTCCATGGGGTGCTTCGTTCCCAGCGAATTGTCTCCGGCCTCGGCCGCATGCTGGCCAATGAGGTCCTTTTCGAAGCGGGCATCTCACCCTTCGCGAACTGCTCCAAGCTCACCGACGAACAAATCACCGCGCTCCATGCGGTGATCCAGAGCACCGTGCTGGCCGCCACCGATCACGAGCGCACGCTCACCGACATCGGCAAGAGCGCCGACCGTCCCTCCAAGGTCCACAACCGTTCCGGGGAACCCTGCGTCGATGACGACTGCGACAGCACCGTCCACACCGTGGAGTACCGCAAATACACCGTCTACTACTGCCCGAACCGGCAAACGGGCGGCAAGGTCCTCGCCGATAACACCACCAGCAAGTTCCTCAAATAGCCCACGATTGTTCGGGTGCTAGGCGAGGCCGAGGGCTTCGTGGCGGGTTTTCCAGCGGTGACACGGCGGGCAGAGCGCTTCGCCATTCACCGGAAGTGTGGGCCCACCCCTCGAGTTCGGGATGATGTGATCCGCCTCACACCTGGCCGCGGGCACATCACAACCGGTGCCCTGGCAGTGTTCATCACGGATCATCACCCCCAACCGTTTCGAATCTTTGAACAAACGGGCTTTCGCACTCGCCTGAAAATCAAGATCCGGCAAATCGAGAGTGAAACGCCGGACCGAACCGGCAAGCACACCCATCAACGCCGTATCCGGGGTGATCATCAACCCGGACTCAGTCCGACAACGCATCAACGCCATGTCCACACGCCCGGCATGCGATTCCAACACGGCATCGGCCCGCAGACGACGACGCAACGCCGCCATCAACACATCAGCCTCCGCCAACACCGCCTCAGACGGCAACAAATACCCATACTCCGCATCCAAACCAGGCCCGTCGACCCCCGCAGCGACAGCGGCAGCGGTAGCGGGAACGGTCGGAATCGGGACCACTGCGGCCCGGTGGGTTTCGCGGGCGGCGCCCGCTTTGGAGGCCGCTCGTTGGGCTTCACGCCTGGCGATAGCGGCTTCGCGCTGGTCCACAGCGTTCTGCACCGAAGCCAAATCGGCGACAAGATTCACGACAATCTGTGTACCGGGGTCTTCAGCACCAACAGAGGCCCGCAACGCCATCACTAAACCATCCACGAACCGCTGACGATCACCACGCAACAAATCCGTGCTCGTGATCTCCGCATCGGCACCAAGCCGTGCTTGAGCCTCGGCCCAGTCTTCATGGAACAAACGATCCACGTGTGGCTGCACGGAAATCAGGATCTGTTCCCACATCAGTACGGGGATCATTGCTTCCACAAGTACGGATTCACCGATGTGGGATGACACGAGGTACCGGTCAGCGAAAGCCCGTTCGGCTTCATCGTGAGGGTCGATGGGGTCATTGGCGATACCCCACATCGCCATGTTCCGTTCGAACACTGGCCATTGTTCCTGCGCCCAATCCAGGAACAACGCCTGGTCACGGATGACGGCTTCGCGTAGACCACGGCGGAGGAGGTAGCGGCGGATGACGCGGGCGTGTTCAGTGGAGATCACTGCCATCCGCATGGCCCGGAACACCACAGGTAACTGCCCGATGAGGTCCTCGCCTGTTTTGAGGCGTGAGCCCATGGCTCGGCGTGATTGGCGGGTGGAGTCAGCCAACCAGTTCGCTTGGTTCCGTACTCGGGCTTTGGGGGCGAGTTTGCGGCGTTTGCTTTCCACCAGCAAACACATTTGGGCGGCGTCGAACTGGGTTTGCAGCTCTTCTAAGGCCACCAGCATTTTCGACAGGGCTGTGTCGTTGATTGCTGTTGGGTCTTGCTCAACGAAGGCGGTGAGTGTTTGTGAGAGTTCCGACGTCCCCATAGAGACACGATAGTCGAACAAGTGTTCGAGAGCAAGAGGAGTTCGGGCATATTTGCAGAAAAAGACGAGAGATAAGAGTCCTGCACACAACAAAGAGCCCGCCACCGAGGGCTTGCCAGCGGTTCGATGCAACCCAGCCTCCGGTCCACAGAAGACCGCCGGACCGCAGCCTGCTGCCAGCCGGCCCAAAGAAGAGCATTACGAAGGCAACAAGGAGGCCCAACGCAAACAGAAGCGGGAAAGCCTCGAACGACACGTCGAGCGATCGACTGAACAGGACGTCGGCAAGCGTGAGGGAGCAAACAGTGCTCCCACACCGCATCAAGAAGGTCAGCGCCGCCGGGCTCGAGCAGATCCAATCCGCCCGCTTCAGCATCGCTCGCGGCGGAATACCAACCCTCGCTTGCTGAGCCGCGTCAGCAGCGGATACACCGACCCTTCCGCCACGAGAGTGAGGCCACCAGCCCGCAGCGCGGTGACCAGGCCGTACCCGTAGGTCGGACCTGCCCTTAGAACAGACAGGACGCACAGGTCGAGCACGCCCTTCACCATCTGACTTCGTCGATCGACCTCCACTGCCATGCAGTGCACCTACCCCGCACTGCAAGAGAGCCCATCCTTTGCCAAAACGCGAGTGGACCCCGCCAACGGCGAGGTCCACTCAGCAAAGCGATCGTGATTGAGGTTTAGAGCAGGTCGGCGACTGCGGCGCGCTCTTCGGAGAGCTCAGCCCAGGTGGCTTCCATACGGGACTGGCTGAACTCGTTGATCTCGAGCCCTTCCACCATGGCGAAGTCGCCGTCGGCGCACGTGGTGGGGAACGAGGTCACGATGCCCTCGGGCGCCCCGTAGGCGCCATCGGAGAGGTACGACATGGACACCCAGTCGCCTTCGCCGGTGCCAAGCGCCCAGTCGTGCATGTGATCGATCGCAGCGTTGGCAGCCGAAGCGGCCGAGGATGCTCCGCGGGCGTCGATGATGGCCGCACCCCGCTTGGCAACGGTGGGGATGAAGTCGCTCTCGAGCCACGCCTGGTCGTTGACCATCTCGGCGGCGTTCTGACCGTTGACCTCGCAGTGGAAGATGTCCGGGTACTGCGTGGAGCTGTGGTTGCCCCAGATGGTCATCTTCTTGATGTCGTTGACGGTGGTGCCGGTCTTGGCAGCGAGCTGACTCATCGCACGGTTGTGGTCGAGACGAGTCATCGCCTGGATCTGGCGAGGGTCGATGTCGGGAGCGTTCGACAACGTGATGAGAGCGTTGGTGTTGGCCGGGTTACCAACGACCAGTGCCTTGATGTCCTTGCTGGCGCTGTTGTTGATGGCCTTGCCCTGCGGGCCGAAAATGCCACCGTTTGCCTGGAGCAGGTCGGCGCGTTCCATGCCTGCTTTGCGGGGCATCGCTCCAACGAGGAGGGCGTAGTCGGCGTCGCCGAAGGCAACGTCGGCGTCATCGGTCTTCACCATGCCGGCAAGCAGCGGGAACGCGCAGTCGTCGAGTTCCATCGCCACGCCCTCAAGCGCCCCGAGGGCCGGAGTGATCTCCAGCATCTGAAGGATGACGGGCTGGTCGGGGCCAAGCATTCCACCTGAGGCGATCCGGAACAGCAAGCTGTACCCAATCTGGCCTGCGGCTCCGGTGACAGTGACTCGAACGGGTGCCTTGCTCACGATTCGTGCTCCTTAGCAACGGGAAGATCAACCGCCGAGCGTACCTCGCTCCGCACGCGGCGAGAATTTGTTCCCCGTGAGGCAGTTCTTGTTACCACTGCGGCAACATGGAGAGGTGAAGACCTCCAACGTTGATCGCGCCGAAATCGCCCGCGCCGCGCTGCAGGTCATCGACGATTGGGGCATCGCTGCCCTCTCGGTCCCTTCGGTGGCGAGCGAGATCGGAACCTCGGTCGAATCAGTTGAGGCGCTCTGCCCGGACAAGACAAGTCTGCTGGATTTGGCGGTCGACCTCGTGTACGCCGGCATCGACCTGACCGACGGCGAGGAGCCGTGGACAGACCGGCTGCGCCGCTACGCCAACAGCTTCCGCGCCTCGCTGCTCCGACATCCGAACATCGTCGTTTCGATCACCACTCGCCCGATCGCGAGCGAATCATCTCTCGCTCTCGCCGAACACGCCCTCGCCTCGCTCGCTGCTGGCGGCATCGATGCGATTGAGGCCAACCAAGTGCTGCTTGTCATCGTGTCGTTCATCAGCGGCCACGTGCTCATCGAGCTCGGCACGACCAACAACATCGACGGACACATGGACCACAACCATAAGTCCCCAGCGGTCGCCGAGTTCCGCCAGGGAATCGACGACTCAACGCCCCTCGCCAAGATCGCGCTGAGCACCGAGAACGATCGCGATGTCGAGTTCGAGCTCGGCCTCGATCTGCTCATCGCCGGGCTCGAGCAACGGCTTCCTCACACAAGCTGAGCTGGCGTCGGGTTACCGGGAGCGTGTGTTGCCGATCCATGCCCGATGCAGAGCCGAGTAGGGACCGGTGCCGTTCACGAGCTCGTGGTGGGGGCCCACGTCGACAAGCTGGCCCGCGTCAAAGACAAGAATCAGGTCGGCGGCTTCTGCGGTGGCGAGGCGATGAGCGATGCTCACCAGCGTTCGGCCTTCAGCCAGCTTTCGTAGTGCCGTGGTGAGCGCCTGATCTGTTTCGGGATCTACCGCAGAGGTGGCCTCATCAAGAATGAGAAGGCCGGGATCGGCCAGAGCGGCGCGCACCAGCGCCACAAGCTGGCGTTCGCCGACCGACAGGGCGTCGCCCCGCTCTCCAACAGGGGCGTCGAGCCCGAGAGGCAGCTTCTCCAGCCACCAGGTGAGGTCAAGGAGCTCGAAGGCGGCATGAATGTCGTCGTCGGTCACGCCCGGGCGGCCGTACCGCAGATTCTCACCAACGGTCGTGTGGAACAAGAAGCCGTCCTGGGGCGCCATACGAACCGACGAGAGACGGCTCTGGCCAGATACCTCGGCAAGCGCCACGCCATTCAGTTCGATCACGCCCCCGGTGGGGTCCGCCAGACGGCACAACAGCTTGGCGAACGTCGTCTTCCCCGAGCCCGTCTCCCCCACAATGGCCACGTTGGCGCCCGCAGGGATGTCAACCGAAACGTCTCGAAGCACCGGCGGTCCCGTCCGGTAGGAAAAGTTGACGTTGGCTGCCCGAATCGCGATCGCACCGGCGGGGATCGCCAAACCCTCCGCTGGATCGAGCACGTCGATGGGCTGCTCGACCAGGTCGAGGATCTTACGCCAGCCCGATACCGCCGTTTGGGTCTGGTCGACCGTCTCGGTGAGTTCGGCAATCGGGAGCTGGAGGGCGTTGGCGAGGAACAGACATGCCACAAGCTCTCCCGCCTCGAGGCCCCACGCATCCCGCTGCCAGATGCCCGTAGCAAGCACAGCCGCCAAGGCCACGGCACCGAAGAGATCCCCGGCGACGAACACGATCGACGTGTACCAGCCAGCCCGAACGCGGGCCCGGTAGCGGCCCAGGATCGAGTGGCGGAGTCGATCCTCGGTTGTGCGTTCAATGCCGTAAGCACGCACAACTGCGGCGCCCATCACCGATTCGGAGAACGCATTGAACATCTCGCCGATCCGGGAACGGACGGCGTCGTAGGCCGCAAGCTGGCGCTTCTGAAGAAAGCGGAGCACCGGCACAACAGGCCCGTAGGCCACGATCACGACCAGGGCGAGCTGCCATGAATACCAGCACAGCACGGCGAACGTGCCGAGAATGATGGTGGGGTTGACCGTCCAGGACAGCAGCCCCCACTGCACGAAACGGCTGAGTGCCTCGGCGTCGCTCGTGACCCGGGCGACGAGCGTGCCGCGCTGGGTGTCGTTGTGATCGGCAATAGACAGGGCGTGCACCTGGTGGAACGCCCGATTACGCAGCGACGCAAGCGCCGACTGCGCCTTCTTGACAAGCCGACGCTGGGTGGCCAGCGAGATCGCGGAAGACAGAAGCACCACCACGAGCGCGATGAGGGCGTAGCGGGCCACGACGCCAGCATCAACGGTGTCGCCAAGCACGCCTTCATCGAGTGCCCGCTGAATCAGGATCGGGATGACGAGGCGGCCAGCCGCGATCGAAGCGCCCATGAAGAACGTGGCGATCAGGCCATCGCGCACCGCAGGCGTGACCCGCATGCCACGACGAAGAACTTCGATCGCTCCCTCTTCGTGTTCCTCTTCGACAGCGGCATCGGCGAAGGCCGTCGTCTCCGCCGCGGTCGCCGTCATGAGGCAGCCTGTTCGTAGGCCCGCACAAGAGATTCGTAGCCGTCGTGCGACATCAGCTCGTCGTGCGTTCCTTGGGCAACGACTCTGCCATCGGCCAGGTAAACAACGCTGTCCGCCACCTCAATCGTGGAGACGCGCTGAGCGACAATCACGACGGTCGCATTCACCGCCTCGCGCAACCCTCGCAGAATCTGCTGTTCCACCTCGGCATCAACCGCGCTGGTGGCATCGTCCAGAATCAAGAGCCGGGGCGAAGCAATGAGGGCCCGAGCGAGCGCCACTCGCTGGCGTTGCCCTCCCGAAAGCGTCACGCCTCGCTCACCCACCACCGTGGCGAGCCCATCGACCATCTCCCCCAGGAAACGGGTGACCTGGGCAATCTCTGCTGCCCGATCTACCGCTGCGTCGGTCTGGTCACCCCGAAGATCAATGTTCGCCCGCAACGACTCGGCGAAGAGGAACGACTCCTGAAACACCAGGCTCATCGCGTCGGCTCGCTCCACAACGCTGAGGGAAGCAACCGCAACACTGGCCTCGGGGCTACCCAACAGAACCGAACCGCTGTCTGGCGGCAGCAGACCAGCGAGCAACGAACACAGCGTGCTCTTTCCCGAACCAGTCGAGCCAACAACGGCAACGGTCTCCCCAGGCAACACCCGGAACGACACACCCTCCAGCACCGGCGTATCGGGGTGGGCAAAGTGCACGTCGGCTACGTCCAACCCCAACGGTCCGCTGGGCAATTCATGCCCGGAAGTAGCGGCGGGGGGCAGGCCCGTTTCGAAAACCGGCGTCAACCGTTCAATCGCAACCACAGCGGGCGGCAGGCTCGTCAGGAAGAAGCCGAACACTCGCATGGGGAACGAGAGCACGCTGAACAGGCTGGCCACCTGCACCAGCTCACCAGGGGTGACCGCTCCCGCCTCGATCCGGTAGGCACCAATCACGACAACGGCCACGATGCCCAGGTTCGGCAGCATGTCGATCACGGTGTCGAATGTCGCGGTGAGGTTTCCGACCCGCACCCGATCGGACCGGAGCTGCTCTACCTCCACACCGAAGCGTTCCTCCTCGGCCCCCGCCCGGCCCAGCGTCTTCACGATCAATGCTCCGTCGAAGCTCTCGTGGGCCACCGACGAGACCTGACCGATGTCTTCCTGCACTTGCGCCGCAGGCTCCTCAATGATCTTGCTGTAGATGCGGTTCAGGCCAGCCAAGGCAGGAAAAACCAGAAACGCGAGCACAGCCAACGGCACGTCAACCAGCAGAAGGCTGACGGCGGAGAAGATCGCAAGGAAGAAGACCCCCAAAGTGAACGGCAGCGGCATGATCACCTGAGCCGCGATCTCTGAATCGTTGTCGGCATGGGCGAGCAGCTGCCCGGTGGGGTGCTTCTGGAACCAC
The DNA here is from genome assembly GCA_947561585.1 of Caprella mutica. NCBI lineage: Eukaryota > Metazoa > Arthropoda > Malacostraca > Amphipoda > Caprellidae > Caprella > Caprella mutica. The sequence goes on along the minus strand of CANNZV010000001.1, from coordinate 2,804,733 downwards.
GAGAGTGGAAGCTTGGTGAACTTGGTCGCCAGTTCATGGCGGATGCTTTGCTGCACCCGTTCACCCGACACCATCCCGAAGAAGCGGCGGAAGACCACGCCAACCGACCGCAGCACCGTGATGCCAAGAATCGCTGCGACTCCGAACCACACATCGTTCGACGAAACGCTCGCCCCCGGCTCGAAAGCGGGAAGGACCACGGTGTCCGTCACTCGTCCGAGGACGATGGCACTCCCGACAGTGGCCAGCGAGAAGATGAACGCTCCAGCGGTCGCCAGCGACATCGGCCCGGGATGCATCCGCATCATCTGCCAGATCAACCAGAGCCCTCGGCGCAGAACCGAGCCTTCGCCCGCGGCGCGGAGTGGGAAGTCAGCAGAATCCAAGTTGGACAACCTAACCCGGAGTGAACTCAGCTCGGAGATGTTTGATGCCGTTCACGAAGTTCGAAGCCAAGTAATCCGGCTCACCAACGGCTCGAATGTCGGGGATTTGTTCGAACAACTCGCGGAACATGACCGTAATCTCGCGGCGAGCCAGGTTGGCGCCAAGGCAGAAGTGCGGCCCTGGACCGCCGAAACCTACGTGGTTGTTGTTCTGACGACGGATATCGAATTCCCCTGGCTCGTCGAACACAGCGGAATCCCGGTTGGCAGACGAGTACCAGAGCACGACCTTGTCGCCCTTGGTGAACTGGTGGCCGGAGAGCTCGTGGTCCTCCATCAACGTTCGGCGCATGTGAATCACGGGGCTGGCCCAGCGAACGATTTCCTCGACCGCGGTGTGAGCAAGACCGTCGAAGTCCTGCTGCCACGCGTCACGCTGATCCGGGTGGCGGGTGAGCATCACCAGGCCATGGCTGATCGCGTTGCGGGTGGTTTCGTTGCCGGCAACAAGCAGGAGGATAAAGAATGAGTTGAGATCGCTCTGGGAGAGCGTCTCACCATCCACCTCGCCGTGAACGAGGGCAGAGGTGAGATCGTCGCTGGGATTGGCCCGACGATCTTCGGCCATCTCTTCCATAAGCGCTGCCAGCTCACCCCCAGCCGTCAGCAGCGTGAGGATCATGTCTTCCTCGCCGATCTCGCCCACGTACTCGGGGTCACCCGCTCCAAGAATCACATTGCTGCGTTCGAACACGTACTGGAAGCGATCTTCGGGCACTCCCATCATCTGACAAATGATTTCAAGCGGGAGGCGAGCCGCCACGTCGGTCACGAAGTCGCATTCGCCCTTGGCCGCGATGTCGGCCACAACTGCTTTGGCCACCGTCTGCACCTGATCCTCAACCTGGCGGAGCATCTTGGGAGTGAACGCTGCGGACACGATCTTGCGCTGGCGGGCGTGCTTGGGATCATCCATGTTGATCATCCCGCCGAAGAAGTCGAGAAACTCTGGCGGCAGATCAGCAATGCTCGTCGCGCCGGCGCTGCTACCAAAAATCTTTGGGTTCTTCGACGCGTACAGCACGTCGTGCATCGTGGTCAGCGAATAGAAACCGGGGCCGGCCGGCAGCGGACCGAAGGCGCGCTCGGCGCTGAAATGGATCGGCTGTTGTTCGCGCAAAACAGCAAAGACCGCGTCTCGTTCATCGTGAGGAATCGACCAAAGCTCGGGTTCAGCAAGATCGATAGTCTCGGGAGTGGAGAGCGCAGTGACGTCCATACGCGCCATCTTGGCCCGAATCGAGGACATCCGCCAAGGCGGAAAGGTCAGCAACAGCGACACGAAACCAGTTGCCCGAAAGACCCACTTCCTGCTTGTTGAACGTTATGAAGGTCTACTATCGACCGGATCCATTCGGCCCACGAAATCTCAGGGTCCCTCACCTACGGTGGTTGTATGTTACGAAATTCCCGAGCCCGACTCGCCGTCTTTACGGCGCTCCTATCCCTTCTTGCGACGCTGACCATCGCCGCACCTTCATCGGCAGCAACCGTTGCACCTGCGGCATCCGAGCTCCGGGAAGGCACTACGGCAAACATGACGGGCGACCGCTCGCATCGAGCGCAGATTCGTCGCCTCTACCTCGCTGTCTACCTTCGCGAGCCCGACCAGGGCGGCTGGGACTTCTGGACCGGCGAACTCGACTCGGGCAATCGCAGCCTCGTCGGCATCGCCAACGCGTTCACCCAGGTCCCCGAATTCGTGTCGGCCTACGGAACGCGAACTGACCCCCAGTTCATCGACCTCTTCTACCGCAACGTTCTCGACCGGCCGGCCGACGCCGGAGGCGAGTCCTTCTGGCTCACCCGTCTCGCCAACGGCGCATCCCGTGGCGACATCGTGCTCGGTTTCTCTGAAGGCCCCGAACTGATCGAGTCGTCCAAGGATCTCTCCAACCTCGAGATCCCGGCGTTCGAACGCCTCTACTGCGCGTTCTTCCTCCGCCAGTCCGACGCCGGCGGCCGGGCGTTCTGGACCGACGCCTACCTGTTCCAGGACATGAAGCTTCCGGCCATCGCCGAGGCCTTCGCCGGTGCACCCGAGTTCGTTGCCACCTACGGCAGCCTCGACAACCGTTCATTCGTCGAGCTCATCTATCAGAACGTTCTCGGCCGCAAGCTGCCGTTGACTGAGGCATCCGGCCCGACCTTCTGGACCACCGAGCTCGCTCGGGGACGCACCCGTGGCGACGTCATGGTGAACTTCTCTGAAGGCACCGAGTACCGCGGCCGCTTCAACGGACCGCTCACTTCGAAGGGTTGCCCGCCAGCGGGCAGCGCCGATCCCACCGCCTTTGACGATTCCGCCACGGCGCTCCACAACACCGCTGTGACCATCGACTGGGCAGCGAACGACTTGCTCCTCGACGGAGCGACGCTCTCCAACTTCGATAGCTCATCGCTCCAAGGCGGAACCGTTGTCGAGAACGCCGACGGCACCCTGGCCTTCACCCCCCGTGGAGGCTTCAGCGGAACCGACTCGTTCAACTACACCATTGCTGACAACGACTCCCCACCGTCAACATCCACCGCGAAGGTGACCATCACGGTCCTCGGAGCGAACGACGACGGCGTGCCGATTGCCAACGACGACAACGTCGAGACCCGCGCCGGTGTGCAGGTGGAAGTCAACTGGGCCTCCAACGACGTCGTCGAGCCGGCCACAGGACCTCGTGAGGGATCCCTCGTCGATGTCCAGTCGATCACCCAGCCCGCCAACGGCTCGGTTGCCCAGGCTGCCGACAACGCATTCCGGTACACCCCGAATGCCGGCTACGTCGGCCCGGACTCCTTCACCTACACCCTCGTTGACCCCTTCGATGGCGACACGAGCACGGCGACCGTGTTCATTACGGTGAACCCCGGCGGAGCGACCAACGCTCGTGCCCTTGATGACACCGCAACGACCAAGGTCAACTCTGCGGTGACCATCAACGTCCTCGGCAACGATGACGCAACCGGCACCACGCTGACCCTCAGCGAGACGACCCAGCCGGCGCACGGCACCGTCGCGGTCAATGCAGACGGCACTCTCACCTACACGCCCGAAGCTGACTACGCCGCCGAAACGACCCAGCGTCGCTTCGTCGACGACACGTTCACCTACACGATCGTGGATAGCGCAAACGAGAGCTCCACCGCTGTCGTCAGCGTGGTGGTCACCAACGAGCCTCGTTGTGAGATCTTCATGAACTACCCGTACTTCCCCGAGGCTGGAGGCGTCGATCACACTCGTATCGAACTCTTCTTCTCGAACCGTGCGTGTTTCGAGCTTTACCCGCTGTCGCCGACCAAGTCGATCCGTTGGGACAACGTGCTGATCAACGGTACGGCCCCGGCCGCCATCACTGACGGCGACGTTGTGCTCCGGAAGTTCGTGACGCCAACAGCGGCACAGCTCGGAGCTGGCCAAATGGTCATCACCGGCACGGGCGTCCTCGTGCAGGGAACCGACGATGCGGTCAGCATCCCGTTCCGTGTGACCTGGAACGGCTCCGGCACGACCTGGAACCGTGACAACAGCAACTACCTCGGCAAGTCAGGCCCGGACAACATCCTCCTGAACCCGCTGAGCTAGTTCCGTAACGCTGGATCGGGCGGGAGTGGTGCCTACGGGCGCTGCTCCCGTCCGTTCTGCGTTTTGGGCGGGCTTAGCTTTCGCCGAGCACCCGCCGGCGGAACTCGTCAGGGCTGTACGCGGTGACAACAAGATCACTCGTGGCCCGGACCGAGGCTGAGCGGGGAAAGCCGAGCATCGAGCCGAGCTCACCGAAGTACTCACCCGTCGAACGACTGGCAAGGTGCTCCTCGCCTCCGTTGGAAAGTCGACGGAACACCTCAGCGGTGCCCGAGACAACGACGTACACCAGACCAGCAGCGTCGCCCTGCTCGAAGAGCATCTCGCCCCGCGAATACCGGACCTCCACAGGCGGGCCCTCGACGTCGAGCGTCTCCGCACCCATGTCGATCACCCGGTCAGCGACAGGCACAAGCCTCGCGTCGTGTGTCGACACAACAATCGTTCGCCCATCGTTTCGCAGGTTCCGGAGCAGGCCAATGACGGCCTCTGCCTGCACGTGGTCCAGGTTGGCTGTTGGCTCATCGGCAAGAAGGAGCGTTGGGTCCTGAGCGAGGCCGCGAGCGACCGCGACTCGTTGCTGCTGACCCCCGGAAAGCTGGGAGGGCCGGTGGTGCCCGCGGTCGCCCAGGCCCACCATCTCCAGCAATTCGTCTGCCCGCGCCAACGCCACCGCCCGTTTCGTGCCCGTCACCAGGAGCGGCACCGCGATGTTCTCGCGAGCAGAAAGCGAAGCGATCAGGTTGAACGCCTGGAAGACGAAGCCGACGAGCTCTCGCCGGTACGCATCCATTCCACCCCGATCCAGCGCCGACACCGTGGTCTCGCCCAGCTGGATCGTGCCCTCGGTTGGGGTGAGGATGCCTCCGAGGCAGGACAGCAGCGTGGTCTTGCCGGACCCGGACGGGCCGAGCAACACAACGAGTTCGCCCGTCTTCGCCTTGAACGACAGACCGTCGAGCGGGCGAATCGAATAGCCGTCCGTCGTGTATTCAACAACGAGGTCAGAAACCGTCAAGTCAGCTGCGTTGGTCATGCCGCACCTCCTGCAAATGCCTTCGCTGGGTCGGAGCCGGCGACCTTACGCATGCCGCCGGCTGCGCTGACCATCGAGGCGATCACCGCCACAACGGGAACCTGCCAGAACGCTCGAGCGGGGACCTGCACGCGCAGCGGGAACACCGGTTGAATGAGCGCTTGGAGGACAGCAGCGATCGCCACCGCAATCAGGGCGATCAGAGCAGCCTGCATGGCAAGACCGATCACAAGGTCACGGTTCGTCGCTCCCACCGCTTTGAGCACAGCGAAGTCTCGCGATCGCTCAAGGGCAGACAGGTACACCACCGCGCCGATGATCACCGCGGCCACGATCCACAGCAGGATGCGGATGAGGTTCACCGAGCCGATGGCGCCATCGAGAGGAGTGAGAGCGTCAGCGGCGATCGCCTGATCGGAGCGCACGGAGGTTCCTTCAACCGCTGGTGCGGTACGGCCATCGAGGAACAGCGTCGAAATGACCTGGTCCGAACCGAAGACCAGCTGCTGCGCCTGCCCCAATTCAACAAACGCCATGGGGATCCCGGCGAACAACGTGGACCGGTCAGACACACCCACCACCTCGAAGGACTCCCCACCAATGTCGACCGAGGAGCCCAACGCCACGTCAGCGGATTGGTCAAGAACGAGCTCGCCGGCGGCGGCCACCGCTCGGCCCTCCAGAAGCTGCGGTGCGACCCGCTCACCAACGGGTGCGCCGATCAGAATGACCTGCTGGCCGTCCGGGATGTTCGACGCAACGAGCGTTGCCCGACCCACCACTCCGGGCACCGGCGCACTGTCGCTGAACGAGTCGATCGTGGCTGCGGAAAGCGTGGAGGCGGCGGTGAACGGACTGTTCGCCCCTTCGGCGACCACCCAGCCGTCAGAGTGCATTGCCTCAACTGCCTCGAACGGCTCCTGATTGAACTGCTCAACGAGACCCGTCATCAAAAAGAGGAGCGTGAACACCACGCCAGCCAGGATCGACACAACCACGAACCGGAGGCGCCGGAACTGTAAGTCTCGAAGTGTCAGGAGAAACATGAGTTCGCTACCCATTCGTTGATGCGTTCGATCGATTGTTCATAGCCCGTTCGTTCGCCGGACTCAATCGTGTCAAAGTCCAGCAGGCCCGTGCCCCGCAAGTCCAGATCCAAGTACAGGTCAGCCATCCCCGCGTCGAGGAAGGCCGCTCGGTCCCGGCTCGACCCGATGAGCAGTGCACGCATGAGCACGGCGGAAAGTGCGGGGAAGTCCTTCCCGCCCCTCAGCTTCGTGGTGAGCGCCGTCCACCCGGACACGGACAGCCCGAAGTCCGCCTTCGCCCGCGGCCCGAGTGGTGGGGCGACGTCGACAGCGATCACGCTCTCGATTGAAGGGTCGGCGGCGAACACGTCGATCGGCAAGTTGTTCAGCACACCGCCATCAACGAGCAGGTCCTCCCCCATCGGCACGGGAGGGATGACCCCAGGAATAGCGAGGCTGGCGCGAATGATCGTCGGGAGGTCGCCCGCTCGATGGGTGACAACCGTGGCATGTGTGAGGTTCGTCGAGACGCAGAAGAACGGCACCCAGGTGTGCGCCGCGTCCCAGCCACCAAGGTTGGTTTCGAGCGCGGAACGGATGCGCTCGCCCTTGGTGAGCGCCACGATCGGCACGGTGTAGTCCAGTGGCTTGTCGAACGCGAGCTCGACCGTTCGGTAGAAATCAGGGTCAGCCAGGTCGATGGCGACTCCCGCTGCCATCACCGAACCAATGGAGGCGCCGCCCACCCGATCGATCGGCACGCCCGCTTCGCGCAGCGCACGAACTGCCCCAATGTGAGCAAACCCTTTTGCGCCACCGCCGCCCAGCACAAGACCAACGCCGTGGCCGCTCGCCAGCCGGGCCAACCGCGCAAGATCGTTCCGCACCCGATCCCGCGCATGATGCACCTCATGGATGAGCGAGGTGTCCAAATCGGCGTCGGGCTCTTCGGTCCACGACGACGGCCGTTCGGTGCCGCGGTCATGCAGGTGCGCAACCCAGGTGGTTGATCGCTCGGCGTGCCTGCTCATCTCGAGCAATTCACGAACACGAGCCCGCTCAGCCTCGTCTGGGTCAGACGACGTGACGATCAGCAGGCGGTCGGCCTGCTGGATGACCCGCTCGGTCCAACGGGCGAACGTCGGGTCGATCTCGTAGATCACGTGATCGTTCGAGACTTCGAACTCGTGCAACATGTCCTCGACTTGGCCGGCTCCCGGCCAGTCGAACGGCGCATCGGCGAGGCCCTTGACCCCGAGCTCCGCATCGACTCGTCCCGCGCTCACCAACTGCGTGCGGCCATGCCGCTCAATCTCGTTCAGAAGCTGCGTGTTCACATGCCGACGATCCGCAGGCGCCGTGACCGAGACGGCGATGGTGGACACTCCGCTGCGCCGGACCACCGGGCGCGAGGCTCTGGCGAGAATTACCCGAAAGAGCCGCAGCATCAGCGTTGGGTGACGCACCATGGCCTGCTGAAAGGCGGGCAGAGCGATCCGAGCGAGCACCGAACCACGGAGTGCATGGACGGTCCCGGCCCGTGGCGCCGCATCGATCAGGCCGATCTCGCCGAGCACCTCACCTCGGCCAACTTCACGGTCGAACGGGACACCAGCCAGGTCAACACCGGTCGCCAGCATCCGACCGGACAGCACGATGTAGGCAGCGTCGCTCTCGTCCCCCTCCTCGAACAACACCTCGCCAGCAGCCACGTCGAGAATCGACAATTCAGTCACCAGCTCTGGAATGACGTCGTGGTGGTCCTCGCCAACGATCGGCGCCAGCGTCCGCAGGAGGGCGGTTCGATCCAACCGGTCCCGGGCGGTGCGAGACACGACGTCGGCAATCGTTGGATGCGCCTCCAGATAGGAGCGGACGATGCTCGGCGCCAGTTCAGAAACAACGACGTCGTCCACGGCTCGCAGCGTGGCCAAGCGGCGCCCACCCGCAACCGCGCTCAGCTCACCAACAAGATCCCCAGCGAGGCGGAGCCCGAGGTGGGCCGGGGCGCCTCCCGGTCGATCGATCTCAACGGTGAGCGAGCCCGCCACCACAACGAACACCGCTTCACCCGGGTCCCCCTCAGCGACGAGAACCTCACCGGGCGCAAGGGTTCGTTCCGATCCGAGCGCGGCCAGCTCATCAAGTGTTCTCATCGCGATCGTCTCCCTCCGCTGCGAAACATAATCATGGCTCAGATTCGGTCGATGTGCCGAATGAGCCCTCAGTGCTTGAACTGGCGCTCACCGGTGAAGAGCATCGCAATACCGTGCCGGTCCGCAGCAGCGATCGTCTGCGGATCGTTCATCGAACCACCCGGCTGCACAATCACCGAAGCACCGCTGGCGGCTGCTGCATCGATGCCGTCAGGGAAGGGGTAGAAGGCGTCCGAAGCGCACGCACCACCGGCGGCCCGACCAGCAGCTTTCTCCGCTGCGATTTGTCCCGACTCCACCCGGTTCTGCTGTCCCGCACCGATGCCCCACGCCGTGCCGTCCTTGGCAAGCACGATTGCGTTAGAAGAAACGTGCCCGCACACCCGCCAAGCAAGGGCGGCGTCGGCCCGCTCGGTGTCGGTCGGCTGGCGCTCGGTGACGACTTGCCACGAATCGGGGGTCGAGGCGAAGTGATGCGCTTCCTGCACAAGGTAACTATCGGTCAGCTGGCGGACCTGGAGCCCCGGTGCCGGAGGCGTCGTTGCTTCCAAGAGGCGAGTGTTCTTCCGCTTGGCGATCAGCTGCTCGATCACACCTTCGTCATAGCCCGGAGCGATCACGACATCGGCTTGGGCTGCTTCGACCATGGCGAGGACCGTGGCGTTATCGACCGGTCGGTTCAACGCCACGATGCCGCCGAACGCGGAACGCGAATCGCAGGCAAACGCCTGGGTGTAGGCCGTGGCCAGATCGCCCGCCACCGAGACGCCACACGGATTCGCGTGCTTGATGATGGCGACAGCCGGCTCGTCGCCGAGATCGTGGACGAGCTTCCACGCTGCGTCGGCATCAAAGATGTTCAGGTAGCCAAGCTGCACGCCCGAGTGCTGAACAACCGAATCCCACCAACTCGATGCGCCGATCGCGTTATACCGGGCTCCGGTCTGGTGCGGATTCTCGCCGTACCGCAGATCCTGGGAGCGTTCGAGGGCCAAATGCAGGGTGGAAGGCAGCGGATCGGCATCCTCGGTCAGCGAGGTGGAAGGAAACTCATCAAACCACGTGACGATCGCCGCGTCATAGGCCGCCGTGTGCGCAAACGCGGTGCGGGCCAGCCTTCGGCGGGTGCGAGACGAGGTCGAGCCCGACTTGCGCAGTTCGGCAAGAACGGGTTCGTAATCCGCCGGATCTACAAGGACGGTGACATGCTCGTGGTTCTTCGCCGCCGCCCGCATCAACGTGGGCCCACCAATGTCGATGAGGTCTTCAGAGGACGCCTTCGACGCGGTGCCGTGATCGAAGGTGGCGGGGTCAGCACCGAACGGGTACAGATTGCCGACCACGATGTCGATCAGATCGATGTTGTGTTCCTCAAGATCGGTGAGATGCGATGGATCTCGCCGATCGGCGAGAATGCCGCCGTGCACCCTCGGGTGAAGAGTGACCACACGGTGCCCAAGCATCGGCGGCGAACCGGTAAACGCGGTCACATCCGTAACCGGGACACCCGCACCCGCAATCGCTCTCGCGGTGCCGCCAGAGGACACCAGTTCGATCCCGATTTCATGGAAGGCCTGAGCCAACTCCACAACGCCGGACTTGTCGTATACAGACAGCAGAGCTCGCACTTGCTGAAAGCTAGCGCCGCCGCTACCAAGCCCGTCGCTATTCGAGCGGCGGGTCCACGCACCCGCCGGAACCACCCGTTCCGCCACCCGGCGAGAAACGACGGGGCTCATCGACGAAGCCGCTACCAGGATCGGTCGAGTCCAAGAAACGTTCGATCCCATCCGCCAACGCTTCTCCCGCCACCTCAACATACGCACCAGTAGCGAAGAGCTCTGCTTCGGGCTGATTGGAAAGGTAGCCAAACTCGGCCAGCACGGCAGGCATCAACGGGCGACGAACCATCCCATACGAGTTCTCGCCCTCTGCGTTCAGCACCTCCAACGCCCCGGCGTCGGGCGCGGTCGTCCACTCCACGTCGAACGGCGAAAGCGCCGACACGATCTCTTCGTAGAGCAGGCCACCCAACCTCCGGCTTTCGTCGCTGCCGAGTTGCACGAAGACCTCAGTGCCAGGAATGGACGAAGGATTCGACGTGGGCGCGTTGTGGTGGACCGAGACCATGGCCTCGACCTCGAGTTCGTTCCCGATTTGGGCTCGCACGGCGAGGGGAACTCGGTAATCGGCCGTTCGGGTCAGCACCACGCTGATGCCTCGGTCTTCAAGAATCCGAGCAGCTCGTTTCGCCACATCCAAGTTGAGGTCCTTCTCGATGAGGCCATTCGGGCCAACCGCCCCCGTCTCAATGTCGCCGCCGTGACCGGGGTCGATCGCCACACGGGCGTGAAAGATGGGGGTGCCCCACAACATTCTGGCTTCGAGCCCGCACGGCGTAACGATCTCATAGCCGTCCTCGTCCTGGTCGAGGACAGGAACAACAACTCCGGTTGGGGTGATCAAGGCCTTCACGGGGCCTTGCTGGGCAAAGGCGACAGCGTCGCCTGCAAGAGCTTCACCATTCTCGTTTCCGCTGCTCTCACCAGACTCGCCGGCCGTCCCGCTGGCAGTCTCGGGCTGCTCTCCGGTATCGGTCGTGGCAGGCCCGGTGGTCGGCGCCAGTACGGGACGTTCACCCGTCGTGCAGCCCATGGCGAGCAAAGCAATCGCGAGTGTTCCTCTGGCGAACGACCGGCGAAGCATCCGCACAGTGAAGCCGATCACAGCGACGGCGCTGCGGACATGACACAAGACTTGGAAGAACATGACAGTTGCGTTACGGTGGAGACTTGCGTGGAGGGCGCCGCACCATCTACCGCCGTCGCTGGCGATCGACTCGATCGTTCCTCGCGGCGAGGAGAGCACCGCCGTTATGAGTCAGGTGAAAAGTCACCGCCGAAAGCACGTCCACCGTCGCAGCACCACTGCCTGTGTTGCCATTTCAGCCACCTTGTTGGCATCGGCCCTTTGCGCAAGCTGCGCCACACCGGTCGATCCCGACGATCCGTTTCTCAGCTCCACCACCTCGACGTCCCCGGAGTAGGGACGGACTCGGCCGAAGCGGGCAAAAAGCGAACTGCCACCGACCAGCGGCGCAGGAGCGCCGCGTGACGGTGGCAGTTGTTCGCGAACGGATGAACTACAGGTTGGCGACGATGTCGGCCATGAGTTCGCCAGCTTCAGTGGGGTTGAGTCCCACCTGCACGCCAGCGTCCTTCAGCGCATCCATCTTGGCCTGCGCCGTTCCTTGCCCACCGGAAACGATGGCGCCAGCGTGGCCCATCTTCTTTCCGGGAGGTGCGGTGACGCCAGCGACGTAGCTGGAGACTGGCTTGGTCATGTGGTTCTTGATGTATTCGGCCGCTTCTTCTTCTGCGGAGCCACCGATCTCGCCGATCATCATCACGGCCTTGGTGTCGGGGTCCGCTTCGAAGGCCTCGAGGCAATCGATGAAGCTGGTTCCGGGTACGGGATCGCCACCGATACCGACACAGGTGGTCACACCAATGTCCTTCTGCTGAAGCTCGTACAGCGCTTGATAGGTGAGTGTGCCGGAGCGGCTCACGATGCCAACAGGTCCGCCAGCCTTCGCGATGTGACCGGCGGTAATGCCAATGTTGGCCTTGCCGGGGCTGATCAGGCCAGGGCAGTTCGGGCCCAGCAGGCGGGTACCGGGGTATTCCGCCTTGAGCTTGTTGAAGAAGTACGCCTCGTCGTGGGCAGGAACGCCCTCGGTGATGCAGACCACGAGCTCCATGCCCGCCTCCGCAGCTTCCAGCACAGCGGCTTGCACACCCGGCGCTGGAATGAAGATGCAGGTGGCGGTGGCGCCGGTGGCTTCAGCAGCCTCGGCGACCGTGGCGAAGATCGGGACGCCGTCGACTTCGGTTCCGGCCTTCTTGGGGTGCGTTCCAGCGACCACTTGGGTGCCGTACGCCTTGTTGAGGCCGCCGTAGTAGCGACCGGTTGAGCCGGTCAGGCCCTGGTAGATGACCTTGGTGTTCTCGTCTACGAAAATGCTCATGTCAGTCTCCCCTAGGCCTGTGCCAATTCGACGGCCTTGGCCGCGGCGCTCAACATCGTGTCTTCCATCATCAACGCATCGCTGAGGTGGGGCAGGAGGATCGCTCGGCCCTCTTCGGCGTTCGTGCCATCGAGGCGAACCACGATCGGTGAGTCCAGCTTCACGCGGCCCATGGCCTCGATGATGCCGTTGGCCACCTCTTCACCTCGGGTGATGCCACCAAAGATGTTGATGAAGATCGCCTTGACCTTGGCGTCATCGTTGATGACCTCAAGCGCGCCCGCCATGACGTCGGCGTTCGCACCTCCACCAATGTCGAGGAAGTTCGCCGGCGAGCCGCCGACCTGGTTGATCACGTCGAGCGTGCTCATGGCCAGACCCGCGCCATTGGCGATCACGCCAACCGTGCCGTCGAGACCTACGTACTGCAGTCCCTTGTCGTTCGCCGCTTCTTCACGCTCATCACGAGGCTGAGTGAGGTCGTACTCGGCGTACTCGGGATGCTCATACACGGCGTTGCCATCGAGGCTGACCTTGGCGTCGAGTGCGTGCACTTCGCCGGTCGGCTTGAGGATGAGCGGGTTGATCTCGACGAGATCGGCGTCGCCCTCGACATAGGCGGTGTAGAGCTTCATGAGAATGTCGACCGCGCCCTCGGTGGCGGCAGGGTTCAGCTTCGCAGCCTCCACCCATGCCCGACACGCTTCTTCGCTCAGACCCTCCACCGGGTTGACGTGGATCTTGGCGATGGCGTCGGGGTTCTCCTCGGCCACCGTCTCGATCTCAACGCCACCTTCGGCGCTGAGCATGCCCAGGTACATCTTGGCGGAACGATCAAGCGTGAACGAGGCGTAGTACTCCTCTGCAATGTCGGATGCGATCTCGACCCAAATGACCTTGACGATGTGGCCCTTGATGTCGAGTCCGAGAATGTTCCCGGCGTGCTCACGCACCTCTTCAACATTGTTGGCGAGCTTCACGCCGCCGGCCTTGCCGCGGCCACCGGTGTGCACCTGGGCCTTGACAACAACGGGGTAGCCGACGCGCTCGGCCACGGCGACAGCCGCGTCCACGTCAGTGCAAGCTTCACCGTCGGAGACGGGAATCCCGTACGACGCAAAGAATTGCTTTCCTTGGAATTCGAGTAGGTCCACCTGAAAGCCTCCGGGGCATGTTGGTTACTGCGGTCCGTTCGACCGAGTTGCGTTCTGTGTGGCGTGAGCCGGACGTCACCACTCGGCGTCGATCTAGAAAGTTGCGCCGAGTCGGGACACAGCGATACTAGGTCGCCACGTCGCAAGGTCCGAACTGGCGACACCGTTCAATCTTCAAGAAGCGAGAGCCATGCCTGTCGGCAAGACCTCAGCCCCGCCCCGTCAACTCATCATGCTCCTCGTCGCCACCATCGTCGGCGTGGGCTCGATGGTGTTTCTCATTACCCGAACCACCGACCTCGCAAGGGACGGCCAAGTCCAATTGAACATCGGCGACGAGGTGTTCGCCCCCGGCCGAACCGACCGGCTCTCCGACGACATCGCCGCTCAGGGACCGCTCCTTCTCGCCGATCCCGCCGGGCGCGATCGAGACATCTACCTCCAACACATCGGCGACGACCCCGACACCGGCTGGTTCGCGTTCGCGGTCCGCCCCGCCGATGCCGGCCGCGAGTGCTTCGCACAATGGCAAGCCGACGAGGAGCTCTTCACGTTCGAACGGCTCATCGGCGACAGCCTCCAGGAGACCGAACCGTGCAATGATCAGACCTTCCCCGCCGATGGCGAAGGATTGAGGCCCTACACCGTGAAAATCGACGCTGAGGATCGCATCTCCATCGACCTCAACGCCGACGCCCGTGCCACAACAACCACCGTGACCGAAGGATGAGCAGTGTGAGGCCACCATGTTGATCGCTCAGCTCTCCGACACTCACGTCGTCGCCCCGGATGCCACCGAGGAACTCTTCGTCGACAACAACGCCCGCCTCGAGGCGGCGATTTCGTCGATCAACGCGGAGTCACCAGCCGTCGATGCCGTGTTGGTCACCGGAGACCTCACGAACAACGGCACCCGCGTTGAGTTCGAGCAGCTGACCGAGCGCCTCTCGGCTCTTGCCGCACCCACCCTCGTCCTGCCCGGCAATCACGACGATCGAGATCTCGTGCGCGAGTTCTTCCCCGACCAGCCCTGGGTTGATGCCGATCATGCGAGTTGGACGCTGGACCTGGCCCACGACCTTCGAGTGGTTGCGCTCGACACGACGATCCCGGGCGAACCGGGCGGGGAAGTCGACGAGGCTCGCCTCTCCTGGCTCGCCGACGCGGTCGACGGTGCCTCCGGCCTCTGTCTGCTGGCCATGCACCACCCACCCTTCTTGACCGGGGTGCAGTGGATGGACAACTCGGGCTTCATCGGGCTCGAGGCGTTCGTCTCGTTGCTCGCCGAACACCCCGTCGACCGCATTGCCTGCGGCCACTTCCACCGGCCTGTCACCACGACCGTCGCCGGCGTCACCGCCCAGGTAGGGCTCTCCACTGTGCAACACGTGGATCTTGATCTGGCTCCCGGTGCGCCCATCTCGCTCATCAACGATCCCGTGGGCTACCTGCTCCACGTCGTTTCCGAAGCCGGCTGGGTCTCCCACACCCGTTTCTTCGACACCGGAGCCGAGCGAGTTCACCCCGAATGGGCCGGCCCCTCCTAGCCCCTCGGCATCCCACCGTTCCGCGCCCTTTCAACGGGACTCAGTCCCGTTTTGGGCTCACAATTCGGGAGCGCGGAGCTGTCTGCCGTCGCGCTTTCGCGCTCGACCTGCCATCCAGAAGGTGGCGACCGCGGCGACCAGGCACACAGCCGTTGCGATGTCGGCAGCGCTGTCGTCACTGAAGAAGGACCAGATGAGGCTTGCGCCCAAAAGCGCGACGAGGACAGCACCGAGGACACTCAAGAACATCAGTGCCTTGTTGCGAGGGAAATCGGCTGAGCTTTCGTTCATTCCACTTCCTACCAGTAGCGACGGGCTACCAGTAGCGAAGTGCGCCCTGGAACAGTTCGGTGAGCTTGGCCTCGTCGATAGGGAGCGGTGCGTTGTCGAGCAGACGGCGCTGGGGAAGCGCACCGGCAACGAGATCCTCGATATCGGAAGCCTCATAGCCAACGCCGATGAGTCCGTTGGGCATATCGGTCGCCTTCATCAGCGTCACGATCTGGTTCGCGAGGGCGTCGCCCGCCTCTCCATCGGCCACATCGGTGATGTCGGCACCCAACCAGCCCGCAGCTTCACGATGACGTTCAGGATCCAGCTCTGAGGTCATCCGGAACACTGACGGTGCGTTGACAATCACGCTCATACCGTGCGGCACGATCGGCTCGCCGAGCGGCCAACCCGCAGGCTGGAATTCCTTCACCATGCCCGCCACGGAGTAGCTCATGCCATGCGGAGCGTGGCAGCCAGCGTTGCCGAAGGCGATACCGGCAAGTGTGGCGGCCCACATCACCTGATGGCGCGCCTCGACATCTTCCGCACTGTCGACCGCACGCACGAGATACGTCCCCAGCAGCTTGAGGGCCTCTCGACAGCCCAGATCGCTCCAGGGGTTCGCACCCTGGCTGCCCGGCCGTTGCGTGGGATCGGCGGGTGCCGGGCGCACATGAAAGTGACGCGCCGTGTAGGACTCCAACGCATGGCTCAGAACATCGAATGCGGACGCGGCCACCACGCTGGACGGCAGCGTCTCGGTGGCTGATGGATCGACCAGAGCGCGAGTCGGTCGGATGAGCCGTGACGCGATGCCGGTCTTGGCCTTCATGGCGAGAAGGTCGAACACCGCGATACCGGTGCATTCGCTGCCGGTTCCCGATGTGGTGGGGCACGCAATGTGGGGCTTGATCGGACCGGGAACGGCGACGCCTTCACCAATGGGCGCATTGACGTAGGTAAGGAATTCGGCGGGGTGTGTGGAGTAGAGGTTGGCCGCCTTCGTCGTGTCGATCACTGAACCGCCGCCGACGGAGATGAAGCCATCAACCTTGGCATCGATGGCGAACTTCGTGGCGGCCTGGAATGACTCATCGGTGGGCTCGACTCGGACGTCGTCGTATCGGGCCACCTCGATGTTCACCGCCTCAAGAGATGCCTGGACGACGGCGACGTGGGCTGAGCTCGCGAGCACCGGATCGGTCATGAGAGCGATCCGCTTGATCCCCAGGGACCGCGCTACAGCACCAGCTTCGGTCAGACAACCAGCACCAAAGGTGATGGCTGAGGAGTCGACGTTGAACGACGTGTCGCCCTGTTCAAGTTCGACTTCAGTGTGGCAACAGGCCATTGGGCGCTCCCGGTGTCTTCGTGCGTGGCGAAACCCTACCGATGGAGCGCGTCCCCTTTCCAAGACTGCGATTGGCCTGTGCCATGATTCGGGTGTGCCACCTCCCGACCAGCCTGCTCTGGCCGAGCTTCGAGATCGGCTGCAATCCGCGGGCTTCAAGGGCGCCATCGACGATGATGCGGCCACCCGCACCGTGTACGGGACCGACAACTCGATTTACCAACTGCGTCCCGTTGGAGCAGTCGTTCCAACCTCGGCCGCGGACCTCAGCACGCTGGCGCGGGTGAACAACGAGGTGGAGAGGCCGCTGGACCTCGTGGCGCGAGGGGGCGGCACCGGCACGAACGGACAGAGCCTCACGAACGGTGTTGTTGTCGACATGCGCCGAAGCCTCAACAAGATCGTTTCCATCGACGTCGACGCGCAGGAAGCCGTCGTCCAGCCCGGTGTCGTGCTCGGCCAGCTCAACGCCGAGATTGCGAAGCATGGCCTGTTCTTCGCCCCTCACGTTTCCACCGCCACACGAGCAACGATCGGCGGCATGACCTCGACCGATGCTGCGGGCAAAGGCAGCCTCGTTCACGGCCGCACGAACAAGCACGTTCTTGGCATCGAGGCAGTGCTTCCTGATGGGACACCGTGGTCCTTCGGAGCTCTGACGTTGACCGAGGCCACGGCGATGGCCGCCCGAACCGATCGGGTGGGCGACCTCCACCGGCTGGTTCTTGAAGCCACCGAAGGCATCACGCCCGATTCGTTCCCTGACGTGCCCCGAGGTTTCACCGGCTACAACCTCGCAGATGCTCGCAGCGCCGAAGGCCTGGACCTGAGCAAGCTGCTCTGCGGATCAGAAGGGACGCTCACGATGATGAGCGAGATTCGCATCCGGCTCACACCGCTCCCCCAGCGACCGTTCCTCGCTGTCGTCGCCTATCCGAATTTCGAAGATGCCATCCGGGACTCGAACCGGTTGAAGGTCACCAAGCCCAGCGCCATTGAGTGCTTGGACGAGCGGACCATCAGCCTCGCCACTGGCTCACCGGCTTGGCCCACGCTTCGCTCCATGCTGAATGCCGAGGGCGGCTCACTCCTGCTCATGGAGTTTGATGGCGCCGAAGGCATTGAGCAGTTGCGAGACATGCTCGGCGATGTTCCGGGCGCCATTGACATTGCGGTCACCGAGGAGCCAGCCAAGATCGCCGCCGTGTGGAAGGTTCGGGCTGATGCGGTTGGCCTTCTCGGCCAGGCCGTTGGCGGCCGCCGCTCCATTCCCTTCGTTGAGGACTGCGCTGTTCCGCCTCGCCATCTCTCCGAGTTCGTGGCTGGGTTTCGCGAGGTGCTCGATCGCCACGGCTTGAGCTACGGCATGTTCGGCCACGCCGATGTGGGCTGCCTCCACGTTCGACCCGCCCTCGACCTCTATCGGCCCGAACACGAGGCGATGATCCGGAGCGTCTCCGATCAAGTCGCCACTCTCGTTGCCAGTTTCGGTGGCGTGCTGTGGGGCGAGCACGGCCGGGGCTTCCGCGGCGAGTACATCGATCTGAGCGACGACGTCATTCAGCGGATGCGTCAGGTAAAGACCGCCTTCGATCCTCGCAACATCCTGAACCCGGGCAAGCTCTACTCGCCGCTTGAAGGGGCTCCGCCGATCAAGAAGATCGATGAGGTCCCCCTCCGCATTCACCGCGACCGCACGGTGGCCGAAGCGAGTCGGGAGCACTTCGACAGTGCGTTCAGCTGCAATGGCAATGGCATCTGCCATCACTGGGGCGGCACAGAAGTGATGTGCCCTTCCTTCAAGGCCACGCTCGATCCCCGCCTCTCTCCGAAGGGCCGGGCTGATTTGCTTCGAGGTTGGCTGGCCGATCCCGACGACGCGGAGCTCGCCGACGAAGTGGCCGACTCAATGCGGCAGTGCCTTTCGTGCGGCGCCTGCACCGGGCGTTGCCCCGTGCAGGTCGACATCCCGGAGATGAAGTCCCGCTTCTTCGAAAAGTACGAAGAGACCGACCGCAAGCGCAAGCTTCGAGACCTGATGATGAGTGGCTTCGAACCGTTGCTGCCGACCGTTTCGAAGATGGCCGGGCCAACCGCCTTCGCTCAACGGCTGGCGGCGCCGTTGCTCGAGAAGGCGCTCGGAGTGGTGGATCTTCCATCGGTCCCTCTCGGCTCGCTCGACAAGCGGCTGGCGCAGTTGATCGTCCCTCAGATCGGGCCGAGCGATGAGCTGCACGACGCCACCGTGATCATCGTCCCCGATGCCTTCACCGCCTACATCGATCCCGACGTTCTTGTTGCCACGCTCAAGGTGCTGAAGGCCATGGGTGAGAAACCTGCAGTGGCGGCGTTCGTTCCTTCCGGCAAGTACGACCACGTGAAGGGCAAGCGGAAGCGTTTCGCGAAGGCCGTGGCCAAGCAGCGGAAGATGATGGAAGACTTTTCGCGGCACGGCGTCGACCTCGTCGTCATCGAACCCGCCGTGTTACTGCTTCACCGGCACGAATATCCGGCGATCGACACGACGTATCCCAGCACGCTTGCCGTCTCACTCCCGGACTTCCTCGACGCTCGCATCGATGCCGCTCCCGTTGGAGCTGACAACGGGAGCATCCAGATGTTCAGTCACTGCACCGAGGTGAGCATCACTCCCGGGCACACAGCCGAGTACCAGCGCCTGCTTGAGCGGGCCGGATTCACGGTCGAGATCGAAGCCACCTCATGCTGCGGCATGGCTGGCATCTTCGGGCACGAGGCGGAGAACCAGGAGATGTCCACCAAGCTCTTCAACGAGCAGTGGCGACCGAAGCTGGATGCTCGCTCACACGAGAAGGGCAGCCAGCCCTGCGTCTCCGGCTACTCCTGCCGCTCACAGGCCAAGCGGCTCGACGCCCCGCCCCTTCGCCACCCAGCCGCCATCATCGCCGAAACCCTCGGACTTTGAAGCCCTCGCCTGCTCAGTGGGTATCGAGCTCAGTGGGTATCGAGCTCATCGGCGATGCGGGAGCGGACGGCGGCGGGGGCGAACGAGGCGCCAAGTGCGTCGAGTTGCATCGCTCGGTGATCCTCCAGCGTGAGGCCGAAGCGCTCCGAGCCAATGGCGAGTTCGGTCATCATGTCGGTGGCGAACCAGCCCGGGTCGTCGGTGTTGAGACACATACGAATACCCGCATCTCGTAGCGCTGGGAACGCGTGGTCGGCGAGGTCCTCCACCACGTGGAGAAGCAGGTTGCTCGTGGGGCAGACCTCAAGAAAGATCCCTCGGTCCACGATCAGCTCGACGAGATCGGGATCTTCGAGGCAGCGAACACCGTGACCGATGCGGGTGGCTCCGAGATCTTCGATGGCGGCGCGGACGCTGTGAGCTCCCTCTGTTTCTCCGGCATGAGGCACCGATCCCAGCCCGTGGGCGAGCGCCCGCTGGAACTGCTCGGCGTAGGGCGTGGCGGGGAAGCCCACTTCGTAGCCACCGAGCCCAAGGGCCACCAGACCGTCGGGCACTCGAGAGCCGGTGACGAAATCGATCGTGGTCTCCTGATCGGGAGTCTCGATGTCGCGAGGAATGTCAACCACCCAGCCGATCTCCACGCCTCGTGTCGCGGCGAGCCTGCGCCCTTCGTTCAGGCCTTCGCAGTACTCCTCGACCGAAAGCGCGGAGCGGGGCGTGCCGTCGCCAACCGACCGGTCGAGAAAGTGGGTGTAGGCGGTCGTGGTCAGTTCGGCGTAGCGAACATTCTGTTCAGCGAGCACCCGGGCAAGATCATCGGTAGCGGTGGCGAGATCGGCCGAGCTTCGGAACAGCGACAGTCCGAAGAAATACTGGACGGCGAAGTCTGGAAAGCCATTGAAAGCGAAGGCCTCCGGGAGACCTTCAGGCCAGACGATGCTGGAGTCTGGAGCGTTCGGGCCCGAACTGCTTCGTTCGGTCAGCGCACGGACCGTGTCGACCGACATCGAGCCTTCGAGATGACAGTGGAGTTCGAGCTTGGGAAGAGCGAGCAGTGCGTCGTGGTCAACAACCATGCCTCAGCATGCCCGCTGAGCGCTGCCACCGTCAGTCCCAGCTAGCGCTGATGAAGCTGCCTGCCAGCTGACCCGACTGGCCACCGCCGTACCAGCGCACAATATTGTCCTGCCCGGCAGTGATCAGATAGGTGCCGGAGGCGTCGTAGTCGACATCGGTGATCGTGTCCGGCAGATCGATCTCGGTCACGAGCAACCCAGTGGCGGGATCGACGATTTCGCCCCACACGTCGCCACCGCCCGCTAGGCCGGCCGGGTGTCCGTTCGGTCGACGCACCGCGACAAACAACATGCCGTCGGCGCGAACGGCGGCGTCGAGGTGGAACCGGTCTTGGGTGACTCTGGGTTGGCCGATGACAGCTGTTGAGGGAGGCTCTCCGACGAAGTGGATCTCGATGAGCTCTCTTGAACCGTCCGTGCTGTCCATTCGTCGGACGGCAACGTGATCATCGTCGACCCATGCGAGCGGCACCATCGTTGGACCACCAGCGACGACGTAGAGGAGTTCGTTAAGCGTCGCTCCCGCTTCGTCCAAGACGTACATTCCCGTCCCCAACTGCACAGCAATTCGGCTGCCGTCAGGCGACACGACTGGGTTCACCGCATTCGGCCACGATCCGTCGTCGCTCCAGGCGCCGGCCAGCGGGTCGAACGCAAGGGAACCGTCAAACCGGTACACGTTGCCGAAGGCGGGCTCGCAGCAGTCATCGACGTAGACAACCCCGCCAGGTGCCGCCTCAACTCGTTGCAGTGCTTGGCCGAGCTCACCTTCGCCAACGTTGTCGAGCGGGCCCCAACCACCAACAGTGTCGAGGACACCTCCGGTTCGAGGATCCACAAGAACGAGATCGAACGTCTGTGCCTGAACAGCCCAGAAGGAGTCTGGTGCATCAGTCGGGAGCTCGCCTTCAGCTTCAGGAACAGTCAGCACCTCAGAGGGTGTTCCGTCTGTTGTTTCCTTTTCTTGTGTTGAATCCGCGGTCGCCGGCATGGCGGTCGTGGGCGTGTTGGTTGTCGAGGTGACAGGGTCGACGGCTGCCGTGTTGGCTGTGGTGATGGGAGTCTCGGCGACGGACTCCGCCGGTCCGATCTGGAGATTCTCAGCATCGCCGTTGCCAGCCACCACCCACGCGGCGCCGACGACCAGAACGAGAGCCAGCGCTCCGAGGAAGGCAGGACGTCGCCAGGCAAGGCTGCCGCGTGCACCGCCTGCACCACCGCCAGCGGGCGCATCAGCTGGACGCTCCGCCCGACGCATCAGAATGTTGTTGACGTCGGGCGCCTGCGGGGCATCCGCTGTGTAGGAAGCAACCGTGTCGGCGAGTGCACCTTCGAGAGGCGTGTCGGGCTTCTGGGTGCTCATGAGAGGACCTTTGCGAGTTTGGCTCGGCCTCGGGCCAGCTGCTTACGGACGGACCCCTCGGAGATGTCGAGGTAGTCGGCAATGGCAGAGGGCGTGAGATCCGCCCAGTAAGTAAGAAAGATGACGGCTCGCTGCTGCTGGCTCAGTTCGCGGACCGCCGCTGCGACTTCGGGGCGGAGGAGCTCGGCCGCCAGTTGAGCTTCGGGTGGGGCAACCCGTTCTTCACGCACGCGCCGCCGGCCCGTGCTCCGGGCAGCTGAGGTCATGAGACCAGCAAGCATGCCAGGCTCATCATTCGAGTGGGTCTCATGTCCCTTCGACACCGCCAGGCCTTCGTTCGGGTGACAGCCGCTCAGAATTTCTCCCGCCTCGTCTTGCGGTGGTGGCAGGGTGCGCAGCGTTGCTCCAGCTCAGCGGTGACCGTGTGCCCAGTGACGACGTGCGGCGGCTGATGATCAAAGTTGACGAGTCGGCTGCTCCCGCAGTCCACACAACCACCATCGCGGGCAGACACAACACGTTTCTGCCGATCCGTGGGGTGCCTGCGGCGGTTTGTGGCATCGATCGGGGTTCGTTCATCATCGTGAATGAGCGCTCGTAGGAATGCTCCGTCCAGAAGCCGACCAACACCGGTTTCGGTGAGTGGCGTGCCATCGTCAAACGAACCGCCTTCAGCATCGACGTGGACTACAACCTCCACCTGCCGTTGGATCTTTGACTCGACAAGTTCGACGAATGCGTCGGCGTATTGCGCTGACAGTGACGGCCAGGTCCCGTTCTCTTCCCGGCGTGGCGTTGCGCGCATCACGGCGGCTTCCACACCAGCATGCAGGCTCCCACCGGTTTCGGGTGACAAAGCCAACGTCACCCGGTGCATGCCATCCGGGTCCACCCGCTTCGAATAGGCGCGTTGTCGCCGGTGGTGACGATCGAGAGCCTCAGGATCAGAGTTGTCCCGCATCCAAACAGCCAGCGCGCACGCCAGCTGGTTGGCTGGCCACTCAAACGCAACGAGCAGCAGCTCGGCTTCGTTGTCGGGTGTCGCGACCCGTGTGAGCGCCCGGACCTTCGCGTACGAAAGCTCACCGGACTGGTAGGCGGCTTTGGTGTGGGGTAGGCGGTGGATGGCGTGGGAGATGCGCAGCCATTCGCGTGCAGTGCAGGTTTCGACGTCGGCTGTCTGGGCGATTCATGACGCTGCGGTGGTGTGGCCCTCTGCAAGCCAGCAGCCGGAGTCGTCGATAGCGGCGGCGAGTATGACGAGTGCTTGTTGTGCTCGAGCCCAGGACCGTGCCGTTGAACGGAAGGTGTCTGCGGGATCGGTGGTGGTTGACGCGTCCGCGGACGCGTTCGGGGTCCAAGCAACAACACCCGGGGTTGATGACTCTGAACCTCGTGATCCACGAGCGGGCCGTGTCAGTGTGGTGGGGTTGTGCATGGGTGTTCCTCCAGAGCAGTTGCCAGACGGTGTCTGTCGGGCGGGTTGTGGTCTGGGGAAGACGTGCTGTGAAACCTGGTCGATGCGACGCCGCTCAAGAGAAGTGAACGCCTGCGGCGTCGCATCGACCAGCCTAGTAACGGCCTGTGACAGCCTGAAAGCAGCGGCCGTTACGCAGCGTGAACGACCGGCACGCACCGCTCGATTCCACGCCCGCGGACGCGTTCCAACCACGCACGGAGGGAAAGCTGGCGACCGACGCTCACTCCGTGCGACATCGGGCAGAATCGGACATGGCTGAACCGCTGAAGAATTCCTACGGTCCCGACATTCCGGCCGGACTTGCGGAGGACATCGCTTCTGTTCACCCCCGATTCGATCGAGATGGGTTCCTCGCTGCGTGTCTCGATGGGTGGGAAGAACTCGAGCTCACCCCACGGGCTCGCCACATCAGCGACCAGTTCGCGAAGTTCTTGCCAACAGACCGTGCTGAGGCAATGCAGATCCTGACTCGCTCGCTCGGAAGCGAGCTGGCGTCGGCCGAGTTGGAGGGAATGGCAGGCTTCCGGTTCCTTCCCCACGTCTACTTCGCGGCCGATCACGGCGTTGGACACTTCGAAGAGGCAATGACGCTTCAGTACGAAGTCACCAAGCGATTCACCGCCGAGTTCAGCCTTCGCACCTTCATCGAGTCCGACTACGAAGCCACGATGGCTCGCCTCCACGAATGGGTGACAGACGAGAACGTGCATGTTCGCCGACTCGTCTCGGAAGGAACTCGCTCCCGGTTGCCATGGGCTGCACGCATCAAGCGCTTCCAAGAAGATCCGACGCCGGTCATCGAGCTTCTCGAACGCTTGAAGGACGACACCGAGGAGTATGTGCGCCGATCGGTGGCCAACAACCTGAACGACATCGCCAAGGACAAGCCCGAACTCGTCGTGACGACGGCTCGAAGCTGGTGGCCAGCGAAAGTGACGACTGATACCGAGCACCACCGCCGCCGGCTCATCAAGCACGGTCTTCGCTCGCTCATCAAAGCGGGCGACCCTGGGGCGCTCGACGTGATCGGGTTCGGACCCAACTCCCCGGCAACGATCACCGCTGTCCACGTGCTCCCCGCAGCAGTGAGCATCGGCGAGAAAGTACGCATCGAGGTCGAGGTGGCCAACCCTTCGGGCGAAACGGTTGGCGCTCTTGTTGATCTGCGCGTGCACTTCGTGAAAGCGAACGGCTCAACCTCGCCGAAGGTCTTCAAGGGAGCGGAGCTGGAGATCGAGCCAAACGCCACTGCGACGTTCGGAAAGACCGTCTCGGTGAAGCAGCACTCAACTCGCACCCACTACCCCGGCCACCACGTTGTTGAGGTTGTCCTCAACGGGGCGACCCACGCGGGAGGGGCGTTCGACCTCCATTGATCGTGGCGAGCTCTTCTTGACGATCAGGTCTTCTTTACTGGGGCCCAGGAGAGCAGAAGCGTTTTCTGGCCAACGTCGGGGAAGTGGATGTCCGCCTCGGCCTTGTCGCCCGACCCGCGAATTTCGAGGATGACACCGGGGCCCCACTTCTTGTGGTCGATGTCGTCACCCACCTTCAACCCAAGCTCGTTCGCCCCCGAAGGCACCGGGCCCTTCGGGTTCAGGGCTGCTTCAACTCGACGGTCACGGCTCTCGGAGAACCCGCCGCCGCCACCAGAGAACTGTTTGCGGCCGCCAGACGAGCTACTGCCGCTGGAAGGACTGCCGCCCCCCGCATAGCGGTAGCTGCTGCCGCCACCGCTCGAGTAGCGCGAGCTGCCAGTGCCGCTACTTCCGAAGACGGACGACTTGCGGTTGCCTCGGCTGCCCTCGGCCTCTTCGATCAGCTCATCGGGGATCTCGTCGAGAAACCGACTGGCCGGGTTGTATTGCGTCTGGCCAAAGATCATCCGGCTCCACGCATTCGTGAGATAGAGCCGCTGTTCGGCTCGGGTGATGCCTACGTAGGCCAGCCGACGTTCCTCTTCCAGTTCGTCGGGATCGGTGAGCGCCCGCAAATGAGGGAACATGCCATCCTCCAGACCGAGGATGAAGACAACGGGAAACTCGAGGCCCTTCGCAGCATGCATCGTCATGAGGATGACGGCGGACTCTTCCTCGTCGATGGCGTCCGCATCGGAGACGAGGGAGACCTGCTCAAGGAAGGCGTCGACCGTCTCGAAGCTGCGCGCCACGCCGACGAGTTCCTGGAGATTTTCGATGCGACCCTCAGCCTCGACCGAACGTTGATCCTCGAGTTCGGCGATGTAGCCCGTGTCTCGCAGGATCGCTTCGATGATGTGCGCGGGGCCCTTCTCGATCTCTCGTTCCCAACTCTGATGAAGTTGGAGATAGGAAGCGATGCCTTTGAGCGCCTTGCCCGACACGCCCGCATCGTCGGCGCGTTGCAGCGCCTTGTGGAAGGTGTCGCCATGCATTGAGGCATAGGCATCGACCTTGCCGACTGAGGTGTCGCCGATACCGCGCTTGGGCGTGTTGAGAATCCGCTTGACCGAGACTTCATCAGCGGGGTTCGCCACCGCCTTCAAGTAGGCAACGGCGTCCTTAATCTCCTTACGATCGTAAAAGCGGGTGCCGCCCACGACCTTGTAGGGGATGCCAACACGAAGGAGGTACTCCTCCAACACACGGCTTTGCGCATTGGTGCGGTAAAAGACCGCCATGTCGCCCCAGCGATGATCTCCACGATCATGGAGCCGGGCGAGTTCATTGGCCACGAACTGGGCTTCATCCACTTCATCGTCGGCCTGGTACCGCATGATCCGATCGCCCGGACCGGCATCGGTCCACAAGTTCTTCGGCTTGCGCCCGTAGTTCTGCGAGATGACAGCGTTCGCCGCATCGAGGATGGTCTGAGAGCTCCGATAGTTCTGCTCGAGCAGCACAACCGTCGAGTCCGGGAAGGCCTCGTCAAACTGAACGATGTTCCGAATATCCGCCCCGCGAAATTTGTAAATTGACTGGTCGCTGTCGCCCACTGCGGTGACTTGGCGGTGCGTCTTGGTGAGCTGCACCACCATTTCGTTCTGCACGGTGTTGGTGTCTTGGTACTCATCAACCAGCACGTGCTTGAAGCGGCGCTGGTAGTACTGCAGCGCTTCGGGCTTCTGGCGGAAAAGCAGGACCACGTTCAACAGCAGGTCGTCGAAGTCCATGGCGCCGGCTTGCTTGAGGCGCCTCTGGTACTCGCCGTAGATCTCGGCCGCCTTCTTGTCCGGAGGAAGTTGCGCCTTCTCTACGTGATCGGCCGGGGTGAGGCCTTCGTTCTTCGCCGCACTGATCATGTGGTGCATGGCTCGGGGCTGGAACCGCTTGGCATCGATGTTCAGGTCACGAATCACGTAGCCAATAAGCCGTTGGGCGTCGGCCTGGTCATAAATGGTGAAGCCACTCGGGTAGCCGAGCATGTCCGCCTCACGGCGAAGAATGCGGACGCACGCAGAGTGGAAGGTGCTCACCCACATCTTCTGGGCGACGGGCCCGATAATCGCCTGCACACGGTTCTTCATTTCCGTGGCGGCCTTGTTCGTGAAGGTAATGGCGAGGATCTCAAAGGGCGAGACGCCCTCGTCGATCAGCCAGGCAACACGGCGCGTCAGCACGCGGGTCTTGCCCGATCCAGCACCTGCGACCACGAGCAATGGCCCTTCCGGATGCGTGACCGCATCGAGCTGGGATGGGTTGAGACCCTCAGTGAGGCGGTCGACTTCTGCCATTCACGCAGGCTAGTGGGCGGGTGCGACACCCTCTGCACCGACAAGGATGTAGGTCTTTTGGCCCCCCAGATGAGTCCTTCTGCCCGTTCACTCGTCTCTCAAACGCGTCGAAGACTTGAGTGTGACTATCGATGCGAACCTCACCGGAATCCACGCCGACACCGCACTTACGGGCAACACCACCATCGGTTCAGCGCCGGCGAACCGCCGACCCAGCATCATCGAGATCGACCCCATCGAGGTCGACGCCGCTCCCGGCGACGCACTCCTCTCCGAAGCCCAATCCCACATGGACCGTGGCGAGTGGAAGCAAGCCACGAGCCTGCTCGACGCCGCTCGCATCGTCCGCAACGAAGACGCCGACATCGACGCTCTCCTCGCCCTGACCGCCACCTACGCCGGAGAGCGTTCGATCGCCGAAGCCAGCGTGGCCCGCATCCGCCTGCTGGACGCACCGACCGCCGCCCATCTCGCCGCCCTCGCCCAGGTCGCCCTGGCTCGTGAGGACTTCATCTCGAGCGACATTCTCGCTCGCCGAGCCGTCGAACTCGACGAGAACAACGCCGACGCATGGGCCGCACTCAGTGCCAGCTACGCCGGCCTCGGCTGGTTCGACGACGCCACAGAGTGCCTTGAGCGGTCCGACGCTCTCGGACGTTCCGCTCACACCGAACTGGTAATCGGCCGGGCCGTGAACAAGTGGGCAATGACTCGCAGCTTCGCACTTGTCGTCTCCGCAATCCTGTTCGTCTTCATCGGTTTCCTCGCACTCGCCGTCGGCGTTACGGTCCCCTTCATTGCACGCGAACTGCGCATGACGCAGCTGCCCGATCGCTTCGCAGCAGCAGCTGACGTCGCCTGGAAAAAGCAGACCCGCCTCCGGGTCACGCACTTCGGCACGGTCGTCGCCATCATCGCCGCATGGTCGACCGTCATGGTGCTCGCCTAAAAAGTAGGCCGACAGCTCCAGAACACCGGCAAACACCTCAGCGAGCGCGGCTTTGCGCCGACAGGGAGGGGATGCGCTCAGATTTGCGAAGAGTTCCCATCCTTCGCTCGATCGTCGGCCGACGATCTCGACAGGTTCTGCTCGCAACGCTCGTGGCTGGGACAACGTTACTCGGCGTTCCTGTAGGCATCGGGGACCATTCGCTAGAAACCTCCGCCGCTGACGCCCAAACGCGCGGGTTCGAACAGGTCTTTAATGAGACCGTTCCCGGCGACATCACGTTCGCTGCGAACACGCTGCTGACGTGCCCGGCCTCGGCTACATGCACGGCGGCGCAAAACGGTGGCAACTCGTCGAACAACAACTTTGGCATGATTTGGGTTGACACCGACGGCGACACAAGCACGGACAATTCCTCATCGTCCACACTCAACATGCCGGCCAATTCGACAGTGCTCTTCGCCGGTTTGTACTGGGGTGCGGTGTCGACCGCTGCTGATCGTGGCGAGATCGAGTTCAAGGTTCCCGGTGGCGCATACGAGACGGTGGTCGCGGATGAAGTGAGCTCGTCATCCTCGAACTACCAGGGGTATGCCGATGTCACTGACCTTGTGGCCCCTGCCGGAAACGGGGTGTACACCGCCGCTGACATTCGGGCTCGCACGGGATCGGGCCGCCACGCTGGGTGGAGCCTCATCGTGGCGTACGAGAACGCCAACGAGCCGTTCCGCAACCTGGCCGTGTTCGATGGCTTCCAGCGGGTCAATCAGTCGAACCCCCAGGACATCACGATCTCGGGCTTCATCACTCCGCCAGCGGGCCCGATCGAAGCCAAAATCGGCTTCGTCACCTACGAGGGTGACCAAAGCTACACGGGCGACTTCGCCAGCTTCAACGGCACTCGCCTCTTCGATGCTGTCACGCCGGAAACGAACTTCTTCAACTCCCGCATTTCGATCGATGGCGCGGTGACCGGAGGGCGCGATCCGGGATACACGAACACACTGGGCTATGACGCGAAACTTCTCACGACGAATGGGCTCGTGCAGCCGGGAGATACAAGCGCCACCATCGGACTTCGCTCGGCTGGCGACTGGTACTACCCGGGCGTTGTCACCACAGCGATCGAGGTTTTCCTTCCCAACCTAATCCTCGACCTCGACAAGAGGGTGACTGACGTTGATGGTGGACCAACCCATCCTGGCGACACGCTGACCTACGAGATCAGCTTTTCGAACTTGGGTGAAGACGCTGCGCTCGACACGATTCTGACCGACGCCATTCCGGTCGGAACAACGTACGTGCCCGGCTCGGCGGAGATCCTCAGCGGCGACAACCCGGGCACCGCGAACGCTTCGTATGACGCTGCGGCTGATGCCGTCATGTTCCACCTCGGCGACGGGGCCACGCCAACGGCGGGCGGCCGGGTCGCTCCGTTCAACAACGTCGGGCAAACGGTCATTGGGACTGGCACGAACTACGCGGCGACCTTCGACGTGACCGTGGATGAAGATCAGGGCGGCAACGTCGTCAGCAACTCGGCGATGATCAACTACACCGCCGAGACGGTCGGTTCGGCCGAGGAGGCCTCCACTCCCACCGTTGTCACGCCCATCGTGGCGTTGGCCGATCTCGCTCTCGAAAAGACCGACACGGTCGATCCCGTTCTCGCCGGCGACACCGTTCAGTACAACTTGTCGGTCCAGAACGCCGGGCCCTCAGTGGCGGCGAACACCGTCATCACCGACACGCTCCCTGCCGGCTTCACGCTCGACGCTGCGAGCTCTGACCCACGTTGCACGCAACCGGGCGGAGCCCAGATCGTCACGTGTGCCGTCGGCGATATCGCAGCGGGCGGAAACGACGCAGTCCTACTCAACGTCGACGTCGACGCCAACGTGGCTGACGCGACGTACACGAACACTGCCGAAGCTGGAAGCAATGCCGACGACACGAACGGGACGAACGACACCGCCTCGGAGCAGACCACGATTGGATCCGCTGCCGACCTCTCCGTGATCAAGGTGGCCAAACCGGACCCGCTCCTCGCCGGCGGCAACGGCGTAGCCGGCGGCCAGATTTCCTACACCCTGATGGTCAGCAACGCTGGACCCAGCGATGCCACAGCGGTGGAACTCGTCGACACCCTCGGCCCCGGTCTTACCGTCGTGTCCGTTTCAGACCCGGCCTGCTCCACCACTGCCCCGATTTCTTGCCCCTTGGGAACGATCGCGGCGAATGATGCCGCCACCGTGACCATCGTTGCCGAAGTGCTCGACAGCGTGGCTGAGGGCGCCACCGTCACGAACGCAGCGAGCGTCACCTCCGGGACCGACGATCCAACGCCCGAGAACAACTCGACGTCGGCTCCCGCGGACATCACTCGCCAAGCCGACTTGAGCGTGACCAAGACCGGAACCGGTGCACTCGTCGCCGGCGAGGTCTACCTCTACAACATCAGCACGACGAACAATGGCGAGTCCGTCGCTTCCAACGTCAAGATCCTGGACACGCTGCCCGGCGGCACCGTCTTCGTTCCCGGCCAGTCCACCTCTGGTTGCGCGGTCGACGCTGCCGGTTCCGAAGTCACCTGTTCCGTCATCCAAATCAACGCTGGCGATTCCGCCGATTTCACTGTCGCAGTGGAGATCCCCTCTGATCTCTCCGAGGGCGCCGACATCACGAACACCGTTCTCACCACCGGCAACGAGACCGATCCCAACACCGATAACAACGCCGCTTCGCTCATCTCGACCGTCACCCGTTCCGCCGACGTGAGCATCGTGAAGAAGGCGAGCGACGACACGGTCGCTGCCGGATCCACGTTGACGTACACGCTCGAGGTCGCCAACGCTGGCCCGTCGGACGCCAGCGACATCGTCGTCACCGACGTCTTGCCTGCGGGTACCACCGTGGTCTCCGCCCCCGGGTGCACCGGCGCTGCGACCCTCACCTGCACGATCGCTTCGATCGCCGACGGCGCCACCTCGACGATCACCGTCGAGGTGCTGGCCGACGCAGGCCTCGACGACGGCACGGTCCTCACGAACACGTCCGCTGTCACCGCCGCAGAGCCCGATCCCGAAGCGAACAACAACACATCCGACGTCGACGTCACGGCCGATCGCACCACGCAACTCGAAATCACCAAGACCGAAACCACCGCTGACCCCGCGCCCGCAGGCACAGCAATCACCTGGGAGCTCGTCGTCCGCAATCTCGGGACGCCGAACGACACCGGTGTAGTGCTCACCGATGACCTCTCCGGGCTTCCCGTATCCAACGTCACGGCGACTGGCCCCGGCTGCACCGTGAGCGCAGCGAACCTCGTCACGTGCGACATCGGCGACCTCACCGGTTCAGGCGGCGCCGCGCCAACAGCGACGATCACCATCACCGCCGACCTCGACCCGGACATCGTCGACGGCACCACGGTGCAGAACATCGCCGCCGCCGTGTCGGACAACGCACCGGAGGTCACTGCCAGCGAAGACACCACCGTCCAACGCCGTGCCGATCTCGCCATCTCCAAGACCGGTCCGGCAACGATCGCCGCGGGCAGCACCGCTACCTGGTCCGTCTCGGTGACCAACGAGGGGCCCGGAACGGCGGACACGGTCAACATCGAAGACGTCCTTCCCGCCTCCGTCGCCTTCACGTCGGCCACCGCCACCGTGGGTGGGCCCGCCACCTGCGCCCCCACCGGCGGCGTCGTCAACTGCTCCGTGGCATCGCTCGCTCCCGGCGACACGCTCACCGTCGAGATTCAGGGCACCGTGGCCGCGACCGAAGTTGCCGGTGCTGACCTCGTCAACGTCGCCACTGTCACCTCAACCGCCATCGACCCGGATCCGTTTGACGACGGCGCCACCACCTCCACCGAGGTAGTGCGCAGCGCCGATCTCTCCGTGGCCAAAGCCGTCGTCCTCTCCCCCGTCGCCGCTGGCACGCCCACCGCTTTCGACGTGACCGTCACGAACGCCGGGCCTTCGGAAGCGACGAACGTCGCGATCACCGACCCGGTCCCCGGCGGCCTCACCTTCAACGCCGCCGACTCCACACCGGGATGCGCCCTCGATGGCAACGGCAATGTCGTTTGCGACATCGGGACCATGGACCCCGCCGATCCGGCCGTGACCGTTCGCCTCGCCTTCGACGTCGACCCCTCCGTCGCCCCCGGTGACATCACGAACACCGTGTCCGGCTCGGCCACCGAGGCGGACCCCGATACCGACAACAACAGCAGCGAGGCGGACGTCACGATCGAGGCTTCGGCCGATCTGTCCCTCGCCAAGCAGTCGCCCGCCACACCCGCCGTTGCCGGCGAGGCGTACATCTACACCCTCGCCATCACGAACACGGGCCCGTCTGACGCCACCGGCGTCACGGTGACCGACACCCTTCCCGCCGGCACCTCACTTGCCGCCGCGGGCAGCAGCGCCGGCTGTGCTGAGGCGCCGGCCGGAACCGTGACCTGCCCCGTGGCCGACATTACGTCGGGCAACACCATCACCATCAACGTCGCTGTTGCTGTACCGGCGGACGCCGCCGCCGACTTGGTGAACTCAGCCACCGTCGCCGCTGATACCGCCGACCCCGAAGCGACGAACAACACCGGCACCGACACCAGCGCCATTGATGAGGTCGCCGACACCTCGCTCACCAAGAGCGCCCCGGCAACGACGGACGCAGGCACGGCCCTCGTTTGGACCATCGACGTCGCTGCCGCTGGCCCCTCCGATGCGCGGAACACCACCGTCACCGACACGCTCCCTGCGACGGTGGACTTCGACCCCGACAACACTGACGCCCGCTGCAACTACGACGCAGACACCCGCATCGTCACCTGTTTGCTCGGCACCCTCGCCCCTGGCGACACCGACCAGGTGCTCATCGCGACGACCGTCAACCCAGCAGCCCTCGCCGGCTTCATCGTGCGCAACACCGCAACGGTGACGAGTGACGCAACCGATCCCGCGGGGGCGAACAACACCGGCGACAGCGAAACGAGCATCACCCGCATCGCCGATCTCACGATCACAAAGACGGCGACTCCACAGGTCGTCAACGCCGGCGACGACGTCACCTACGTCATCGAAATCACCAACGCCGGTCCGAGCGATGCAAGCAACGTGACCATCAACGATCCGCTCACACCGGACCTCAGCCTCGTCAGTGCGACCGCCGCTGCCGGCGTTGGCGCAAGTTGTGGGGCCCTTGCCGGTGTCGACTGTTTGATTCCCGTTCTCGGCGTTGGCGAAACGTTCACCGTCACGGTTGTCGCGACCCCCTCGAGCGGTCTGGCAACAGGGGCCACCGTCACCAACTCGGCGTCTGCCGCAGCGGATGAACCGGGCGACCACCCGATCGTAGAGGAAACGATCACCATCGCCCGCGCCGCCGACCTCGAAGTGCTCAAGCTCGGCCCAGCCGAGGCCACCGCGGGCGGGCTCATTACCTACACGATCAGCGTCACGAACAATGGACCGTCCGCCACCACGGGCGTCGTCATCAGTGACCCCGTACCGGACGGTCTCACGTTCGTGACCGCCGGGTCGACTCCCGATTGTGTCCTCAACGCGGCGGGCACCACCGTCGAATGCGCCGAAGTCGACCTGGCCGACGGAGGCGACCGCACCGTCACCCTCGTCTTCGAAGTGGCATCCGGCGGCGTCGCCGGATCAGTCATCACCAACATTGGTGAGGCCAACGGCGACAACAACGATCCAGACGCGGCGAACAACTCCTCCACCGTCGAAACCGATCTCGACCGCGCCGCAGACATCAGCCTCGCCAAGGACGGCCCCACCACAGCGACCGCCGGCGAGACCGCCACCTACACGCTCACAGCGACGAACAACGGCCCCTCTGACGCCACCGGGGTTGTCCTGACCGACGACATTCCCGCCGGCCTCACCTTCCAACCCACCGGCTCCACCGCTGGATGCGCCCTCAATGCCGCAGGCGACGCCGTGACTTGTCTTCCCGTTGACATCGCCAATAGTGAGACCGCCACCGCCACCCTCGTGTTCGACGTCGACAGCACGCTCGCCGATCCCACCACCATCACGAACACCGCCGGCGTCACTGCGACCGAGGCAGACCCGGTCCCCGACGACAACACCGCCTCCGCGGCCACGACGATCGGCCGCTCCGCTGACCTCACCGTCGTCAAGACCGCTCCCGCAATCATCACGGCCGGCGGAACAGCGACCTACACAATCGAGGCCACGAACAACGGCCCCTCGTTCGCCGCGAACGCCTCCATTTCCGACGACATTCCCGCCGGGCTCGCCTTCCAACCCGCCGGCTCCACCCCCGGTTGTGCGTTGAACGCTGCGGGCGACGCCATCGAGTGCCCACCCGTTGATCTCGCCAGCGGCGACACGGCTTCTGTCACGCTCGTCTTCGACATCGATCCCGATCTTGTCGAAGGCGACGAGGTGACGAACACCGCCAGCGCCGCCTCCGACGAGACCGACCCGACTCCGGACAACTCAGCCGAGGGCACCTCGACCGTCGACCGCAGCGCCGACCTCAGCATTCTCAAAGCCGGCCCCACTTCCGCGACTGCAGGCGAAACGGTCATCTACACCCTGACCGCCACCAACAGCGGTCCTTCCGACGCCACCAACGTGGTCCTTTCGGACAACATCCCCGCTGGTCTTACCTTCCTCCCCGCCGGCTCCACCCCCGGCTGTGTGTTGAATGCGGCCGGTGACGCCGTGGAGTGCGCTCCGGTCAACCTCGCTCTCGACGCCACCGCCGTCGTGGCCCTCGAATTCAGTGTGGACACCGACCTTGTGGAGGGAGCGAACGTGGCCAACACCGGTGCCGTCGCTGCTACCGAGGATG
Organism: Caprella mutica; assembly: GCA_947561585.1. Lineage (NCBI taxonomy): Eukaryota > Metazoa > Arthropoda > Malacostraca > Amphipoda > Caprellidae > Caprella > Caprella mutica. Next base: position 2,769,756 of record CANNZV010000001.1, on the reverse strand, counting down.
ACCCCGATGCCGACAACAACACCTCCACGGCCGACACCAGAGTTGAACGCTCCGCCGATCTTTCGATCGCAAAGACCGGTCCCGCAACGGTGACTGCTGGCGAGACCGTCACCTACACCCTCACCGCTCGCAACAACGGGCCCTCCGATGCCACCGATGTGGTCCTGTCGGACAAGATCCCCGCCGGCCTCACCTTCACCACCGTTGGGTCGACGGCGGGTTGCGCCCTCAACGTGGCAGGCGACGCCGTCGAGTGCGACGCCATCGACATCGCCAACGGCGACACCGCCTCCGTCACCCTCGTGTTCGACGTCGACGCGTCCCTCACGCTGGGTGCCACGGTGACGAACACCGGCTCCGTCGCCGCCGCCCAGCCAGACCCGGACACCGACAACAACGCCGACACCACCGACACGACCGTCGAACGCACCGCCGACCTCACGATCACCAAGTCCGGCCCCGGAACGGCGATCGCTGGCGAGACCGCGACCTTCACGCTTGAGGCCACCAACAACGGGCCCTCGGACACGACCGGCGTCGTTATCACCGACAACATCCCTGACGGCTACACCCTCATCGCTGCCGACAGCACGGCCAACTGCGTCACCACTCCTGCCCCCGGACCAGGAGCGCTCGCCACCATCACCTGCCCGCCGGTCGACATCGCCAACGGCGACACCGCCACCGTGACCCTCGCCTTCACCATCGACGCCTCCCTCGCTGACGGGGCCGACCTCACCAACACGGCCACCGTGACCGGCGACGACCCCGACCCGGCCGGCCCCAACACGGTCGAGGAAACCACAACGATGGGCCGCTCCGCTGATCTCGCTGTCGCGAAGACCGGACCCGCCACGATCACCGCAGGCGAAACCGCCACCTACACCATCGAAGCCACCAACAACGGCCCCTCCGACGCCACCAACGTCATCCTCACCGACACCATTCCCGCCGGCCTCACCTACACCAACAACGGGTCAACGGCGGGCTGCGCCCTCAACGCTGCGGGCACCGCAGTGGAGTGCTCCCCCTCAACAGTTCTCAACGGCGACACCATCACCGCCACCCTCGTCTTCGACGTCGCCTCCGACCTCGCCGACGGCGCCACCATCACCAACACCGCCAACGTCACCGCCGCTGAACCCGACCCCAACACCGACAACAACACCTCGACGGCCGACACCACCGTCGAACGCTCGGCCGACCTCGCGGTGGCCAAAACCGGACCCGCCACGATCACCGCAGGCGAAACCGCCACCTACACCATCGAAGCCACCAACAACGGTTCGTCTGACACGACTGGCGTCGTCCTCTCCGACACCATCCCGGTCGGCCTCACCTACACCACCAACGGATCAACAGCAGGCTGCGCCCTCAACGCGGCGGGCACCGCGGTCGAGTGTGCTCCGGTCGACATCGCTGCGAACAATTCCGCCGCCGCAACGCTGGTCTTCACGGTCGACAGCGACCTCACTGACGGAGCAACGGTCACCAACTCCGGTTCGGCGACAGGCGCCGATCCCGACCCCAACCCCGACAACAACACCTCCACGGCCGACACCACCGTCGAACGCTCCGCCGACCTCACGGTCGCCAAGACCGGACCCGCCACCATCACCGCAGGCGAAACCGCCACCTACACCATCGAAGCCACCAACAACGGCCCCTCCGACGCCACCGATGTGGTCCTCACCGACACCATCCCGGTCGGCCTCACCTACACCGCTGATGCCTCCACCCCAGGCTGCGCTTTGAACGCCGCGGGCACCGCAGTGGAATGCCCCGCAGGCACCCTCACCAACGGCGAAACCACCACCGCCACCCTCGTCTTCGACGTCGCCTCCGACCTCGCCGACGGCGCCACCATCACCAACACCGGCACCGTCACCGCCGCTGAACCCGACCCCAACACCGACAACAACACCAGCACGGCCGACACCACCGTCGAACGCACCGCCGACCTCACGGTCGCCAAGACCGGACCTGAAGACATCACCCCCGGCGAAACCGCCACCTACCTCCTCACCGCCACCAACAACGGACCAAGTGACGCCACCAACGTGGTGCTCACCGACACCATCCCCGTCGGCCTCACGTTCACCCCCGGCCCCGGCTCCACCCCCGGCTGCGATTCAAACGCGGCGGGCACCGCAGTGGAATGCCCCGCAGGCACCCTCACCAACGGCGAAACCACCACCGCCACCCTCGTCTTCGACGTCGCCTCCGACCTCGCCGACGGCGCCACCATCACCAACACCGCCACCGTCACCGCAACCGAACCCGACCCCAACACCGACAACAACACCAGCACCACCAACACCCCCACCACCCGCTCCACCAACCTCACCATCACCAAGGACGTGGACACCGACCCGGTGATCGCTGGTGAGCCGATCCAGTACACGGTCACGGTGACGAATCTCGGCTCGAGCGACGCCACGAACGTCACCGTCACCGACACATTGGGCGCCGGGCTCACCTTCAACGCAGAGCAGACGAACGCAGCCAACGGCGGTCCGGCGTGCCAACCCACCGTGCCCGCTGATGGCACGATCACCTGCGTGTCCACCGTGTTGGCCAACGCCGACCAGGTCGAGTTCTTCATCGTTGCCGACACCAGCACCGCACTCGCCGACGGCGGCGCCGTCACCAACGATGCGTCGGTCACCGCGGACGAGATCGACCCCGACACCAGCAATAACGCGACGAGCGTGAACGCGACCGTCGCCCGCTCCGCCGATCTGACCATCGTCAAGACACTGACGACAGACCCGATCATTGCCGGCCAACCCGTCGTTTGGGTCATCAACGTGACCAACAACGGCCCGTCCGAAGCCACCGGCGTCACCGTCACCGACACCCTCGGTGCCGGCCTGAGCTTCGATCCCGCGGCCACCAGCCTGGCAAGCGACCCGCTGCTCTGCGGCCTCGCCGACGCCGACATTTCCTGCGATTTCGACACGATTCCCGCTGGAGGGACCGAGTCGGTCACGATCGTGGCAGACCTTGCCACCTCCGCCGCTGCTGGTGCCGCCGTCGAAAACACTGCGACGGTGACCGGCAACGAGGACGACCCCGATACCGACGGCAACACCGCCGAGGCTGATGGTGTCGCCACCCGCAGCGCGGACCTCAGCGTTGCCAAGGTCGGGCCTCTCACGGTCACGCCGGGCGAGCCTGTCAGCTACACACTCACTGCCACGAACAACGGCCCCTCCGACGCCACCGATGTGGTCCTCACCGACAACATCCCCGCCGGCCTCACGTTCGTGCCGAACACCGCGGCGACGCCCGAGAGCACGCCTGGCTGTGTCCTGAATGCTGCGGGAAGCGCAGTGGAATGCCCTGCGGTCACCATCGTGAATGGCGCCGACGCTTCGGTGACTCTGCACTTCGAGGTCTCCCCCACCGTCGCGAACGCGGCGACGATCATCAACACCGCCACTGTCTCGGCGGCCGAAGACGATCCCGATACCGACAACAATGAGGCGTCTGCGCAGACCGAAGCGGAGCGCTCGGCCGACCTCGCGGTGGCCAAAACCGGACCCGCCACGATCACCGCAGGCGAAACCGCCACCTACACCATCGAAGCCACCAACAACGGTTCGTCTGACACGACTGGCGTCGTCCTCTCCGACACCATCCCGGTCGGCCTCACCTACACCACCAACGGATCAACAGCAGGCTGCGCCCTCAACGCGGCGGGCACCGCGGTCGAGTGTGCTCCGGTCGACATCGCTGCGAACAATTCCGCCGCCGCAACGCTGGTCTTCACGGTCGACAGCGACCTCACTGACGGAGCAACGGTCACCAACTCCGGTTCGGCGACAGGCGCCGATCCCGACCCCAACCCCGACAACAACACCTCCACGGCCGACACCACCGTCGAACGCTCCGCCGACCTCACGGTCGCCAAGACCGGACCCGCCACCATCACCGCAGGCGAAACCGCCACCTACACCATCGAAGCCACCAACAACGGCCCCTCCGACGCCACCGATGTGGTCCTCACCGACACCATCCCGGTCGGCCTCACCTACACCGCTGATGCCTCCACCCCAGGCTGCGCTTTGAACGCCGCGGGCACCGCAGTGGAATGCCCCGCAGGCACCCTCACCAACGGCGAAACCACCACCGCCACCCTCGTCTTCGACGTCGCCTCCGACCTCGCCGACGGCGCCACCATCACCAACACCGGCACCGTCACCGCCGCTGAACCCGACCCCAACACCGACAACAACACCAGCACGGCCGACACCACCGTCGAACGCACCGCCGACCTCACGGTCGCCAAGACCGGACCTGAAGACATCACCCCCGGCGAAACCGCCACCTACCTCCTCACCGCCACCAACAACGGACCAAGTGACGCCACCAACGTGGTGCTCACCGACACCATCCCCGTCGGCCTCACGTTCACCCCCGGCCCCGGCTCCACCCCCGGCTGCGATTCAAACGCGGCGGGCACCGCAGTGGAATGCCCCGCAGGCACCCTCACCAACGGCGAAACCACCACCGCCACCCTCGTCTTCGACGTCGCCTCCGACCTCGCCGACGGCGCCACCATCACCAACACCGCCACCGTCACCGCAACCGAACCCGACCCCAACACCGACAACAACACCAGCACCACCAACACCCCCACCACCCGCTCCACCAACCTCACCATCACCAAGGACGGGCCCGCAGCGGCGACGGCTGGCGAGACGGTCACGTATGTGATCACCGTGACGAACGAGGGTTCGAGCGATGCAAGCGGTGTGGAAATCAGCGATCTGGTTCCAGCCGGGTTGACGTTCCTGCCCGGAGCAGCGGCAGGGTCGACCGACGGGTGCGCGCTGAATGCGGCAGGCGACACCGTTGTCTGCAACGCCGTCGAGATCACCGCTCAAGCGGGCTCCAACACTGCCTCGGCCACGCTCGTCTTCCAGATCGATCCTTCGCTTGCCCCCGATGTCGTCATCGAGAATGTGGCCTCGGCGACGGGCAACGAGATCGACCCGGTCCCGGAGAACAACACAAGCCCGGCAACGCAGACCACGATCGAGCGGTCCGCCGATCTGTCGGTGGCGAAGGACGCTCCGGCCACCGTCGTTGCCGGTGAGCAAGTCATCTTCACGATCACGGCGACGAACAATGGCCCGTCCGATGCGGCGAACGTGACCGTGAGCGATGCGGTGCCCGCCGGGCTGACGTTCGTACCGAACACGGCTGCCACGCCCGGTTCCACACCGGGATGTGCGATGGATGGCGCTGGCGAGAACGTCGTGTGTGCGCCCGCAACGGTCGCCAACGGCGGGGATCTTGTCCTGACCCTCGCCTTCGATGTTGACCCCGCTCTTGCCGCAGGCGCCACCATTGCCAACGTCGCTTCGGTGACCAGTGACGAGCCGGACCCGTCGCCGGACAACAACGAGAACGCGCCGACGGAGACGATCGTTGAGCGGTCCGCTGATGTGAGTTTGGCCAAGACTGGTCCTGCCACGGCAATCGCTGGCGACACGGTGAGCTTCACCCTGACCGCGACCAACAATGGCCCGTCTGAAGCTTCCGGCGTCGTCATCTCCGATGACGTTCCCGCTGGTCTTACCTTCCTGCCTTCCGCCGGCTGTGTTCTGAACGGTGGCGTCGTCGAATGCGCTCCGGCCACGATCGCTGCGGGCGGGACGGCGAGCGTCGAACTGGTCTTCACGGTCAACAGTGATGTGGCGCAGGACGCAACAATCACGAATACCGGGTCGGTGAGCGCTCAGGAGGACGATCCGGACACCAACAACAACACGGCCAGTACCGACACACTGATCAACCGCTCCGCCGATCTTATGATCGTGAAGCAGCCGCCTCCCTCACCGTCGGTTCCCGGTGAACTGACGAGCTGGGTTATCGAAGTGACCAACAATGGTCTCAGCGATGCGAGCGACGTTTCGGTGCAAGACACGCTTCCCACGAATGTGGCCTTCGATTCTGCTGCGCCCGCCGATGCCTGTGTGCTCGCCCCCGGCTTGCCCGGCACGCCGGACACGGTGGACTGCCCGATTGGTGCCGTACCTGCGGGCACCACGGTGGAGGTCACCGTCTTCGCTCTCGTCGGCTCGGACCAGCTGGCGGACATCACAAACGTCGCCAGCGTGACGGCTGCGGAACCGGACGAGAACACGGCGAACAACTCAACCTTCGTGACCACGCCGGTCGTTCCCGAAGCGGACCTCGCCATTGTGAAGACGCTCACCAATGCGCCGTTGGTTCCTGGAGCGCCCGCGACCTACGAGGTTGTTGTCACCAACAATGGCCCGTCCGATGCGCTCGACGTCTCCTTCCTCGAATCGTTCCCCACTGCCCTGGTCTATGACGATGCGGCCACTGATGCCGCCATTGGAGCCAATGCCGATGCGGTGTGTGATCCGACGGCGCCCGCTGACGGCAGCGTGACGTGTGTTGTGGGAACGCTCGCCACTGGCGAGTCGGTGACTGCGACGCTCGTCTTTGTGCCCGACGGGGCCATCATCGATGGGGCAACCATCACCAACGGCGTCGCTGTGTCTTCCTCGACGACGGACTCGACACCGGGCAACAACGCTGCTGAGTCTGGCGAGGAGGCCCTTCGTTCTGCCGATGTTCAGGTGACCAAGACCGGCGATCTCGCTGCGGTTGCTGGCCAGCAGGCGAGCTATGAGATTGTGGTTTCGAACGCTGGCCCGTCCGACGCTGCCGACGTGAGTTTCACCGATTCGCTGCCTGCTGGCTTGACGTTGGCCTCGATCGACACTGCCACCACGACCGATGCCGGGCCGTTGGGTTGCGGTTCCACTCCGGTGGATGCACCCACGACGGTGACCTGTTCGCTCGCAAATCTCGCCGCTGGCGAGTCCGCCACACTCGTCATCACGGTCGATGTTGATCCGGGTGTTGCCGATGCCTCAGCGCTGGTGAATTCGGCCACGGCAAACTCGACGACGGCTGACCCGGACGCCGATTCGAATACGGCCGAGATCATCACCACGGTCAGCCGTTCAGCCGATCTCAGCTCGACCAAGCGTGTCGTCACCGACCCGGTCGTTGCCGGAGAGCCCGTGGCGTTCGAGATCATCATCACGAACAACGGGACGTCGGTCGCCACCGACACCTCGATCACCGACACGCTGCCTGCCGGCACCACGTTCGTGCCAGCGGCTTCACCAGGTTGCTCGGTGGATGCAGCGGGTGTTGTGGTGACGTGCGCGACAGGAGACCTTGCCGTGGGTGAATCCGCCGCTGTCACGATCACCATCGAGCTTCCCAGCTCGGTTGGTATTGGTGATGTTGTGGCGAACACCGCCACGGTTTCGGGCGCTGAGACGGATCCCGACACGGCCAACAACAGCAGCGAGGCGAGCGCTCTGCCGACTCGTTCGGCTGATCTTTCCATCGTGAAGGACGGGCCTGTCGACAATGTGACGGCGGGAACGCCATTCGAGTGGACGATCAACGTCACGAACAATGGCCCCTCCGATGCTCGCAACGTTGTGGTGACCGACACGTTGCCCGCAGGCGTCGTGCTCGACACCACCCTGAGCGACCAGCGCTGCACGCTCGCCGCCGATGGCGTCACCGTCACGTGTCTGCTCGGCGCGATGGTTGAACAAGCCACGGAGACGCTCATTCTTGTTGTCGGCGTCGACGCTTCCGTCGAGGAGGGCGCCGCCCTCACCAACAACGCATCAGTGCAGAGCGACGAGCCCGATCCGAACGCTACAAATAGCGTTTCTGCGAACACCGTCGAGGTGGACCGCACCTCTGGCCTCAACGTTTCCAAGTCCGATGTGGCTGACCCCGTCGTCGCTGGCAAGGGTATTGCGTGGGACATTCTTGTTGAGAACGCCGGGCCTTCGGTCGCCGACGACGTATCGACGCTCGACACACTCCCGGCCGGAGTCACCTTCGTGGCCGCTGATTCGGATGCCGATTGCGCCGAGGGTGCTGCCGGCATGATCACGTGCGACGCCGGATCGTTGCTTCCCGGCGAGAGCCGGACGTTCCGCATCACGGGTGTGGTGAGCAGCGACGTCGCCGACGGCGCCCAGCTCACCAACAGCGTGACGGCAACCGGCGATGATTCGCCCGAGGCCACCGCCGTCGAGGAAACCACGATCGAGCGGTCCGCTGACGTGTCGGTCACCAAGGAAGCGAGCGACACGCCGATCATTCCGGGAACGCCGCTCACCTACACCATTACGGTGGCGAACAGCGGTTCGTCGGATGCGTCAGAGGTGACGGTCACCGACACGCTTCCGCTTGGCGCCACCGCAACTGAGGCACGCATCGTCACTGGAGCGTCGCCACTTGCCGAGTGCGTGATCGCCGCGGATCAGCTCGTGACCTGCCCGCTCGATGTTGTTTCCGCTGGCGACTCCGTCACCATCGAGATCGATGTGCTTGCGGACAGCTCACTTCTCGACGGTGACCGGTTCGTGAACGCTGTCGCGGTGACCGCTGCGGAGCCCGATCCCGACGCGGGCAACAACACGGCCGTATCCGATGAGCCAATTGTTCGTTCGGTCGATGTGTCGCTTTCGAAGACACCAGTGGACGCCGACGTCGAGGCGGGCACTGCCACCACGTTCGTTCTCGCTGCCACGAACGCCGGCCCGTCCGAGGCTTCCGGCGTGGTCATCACCGACACGCTGCCCGAGGGAATGACCTTCGATCCCGCCACCTCGAGCGCCGCCTGCCTCGAAACAGCCCCGCTCTCCGGCATTATCGAATGCACGCCAGGCGAGGCCGCAAACGGCATTGTCCCCGCAGGCGAGACCGCCGAGGTCGTCATCGGGGTACTCATCGGTGCCGACGTGGCCAACAGTGAGCTGGTCAACACGGCGACGGTCACGACGCGGGAAGCGAACGCAGCGCCGGCGACCGATGCGACCGCCACCGTCACCGTTTCGGAGTTCGCTGATCTCGAACTGATCAAGACCGCTCCCGAGGTCGGCGTGGCGGGCGAGTCGATCACGTTCGCCCTCGCCGCCCAGAACTTGGGCCCGTCGATCGCTCGGGACGTCGTGATCACTGACGTGTTGCCCGATGCCCTTTCGATCACGGCCAACCTGCCTGATGGTTGCAGCCAGGTCGACCAGACGATCGAGTGCGCGATCGGTGATCTCGCGGTTGGCGGCACCGCCTCGATCGACATCACCGCCGACATCGATCCGGCGCAGCGACAGCGGATCGTGAACATCGCTTCGATCGATTCGGCTGCCGGAGATGGCGACACGACAAACAACGTTGGAGCGGCCGAATTCACCGTCGAAGCCTCCGTGGCCCTCGTGGTCAGCAAGACGCTCCTCACCGAACGGCCGTTGGCTGGTGGCCAGGCGGAATGGGAAATCGTCGTGACAAACGACGGGCCTTCAACCGCGACCGATGTGGTCGTGTTCGACATCCTCGCTCAGGAAGGCCTGACGGTCTCGGCGATCGATGAGCGCTGCGAGCCCGGCAACCGCCTTGAGCATGACTGTGAGATCGGCACGCTCGAGCCCGGCGGGTCGGCCACCGTCACCGTCACGACCGACATCGCACTCGACATGTTGGGACCGATCGAAAACCAGGCGCTTGCCCTGAGCAACGAAGTCGATCCTGATGGCGACCGACTGAGCGACAATGCCGTCGGCGAGGTCGAACGGTCTGCTGCGGACCTTGTTGTCGACAAGGCCGTGACATCGGCGAACTTCGCGGCGGGCGGAGAGATTTTGTGGACGATCACCGTGACCAACAACGGTCCGGATCCTGTTCTGTCGCCGATCACGCTGACCGATCCGATCCCTGGCCAGACCTCGTTCGTCGGGGCCAGCAGTGCGGACTTTGACTGCGAGCAGGACGGAGCGATGGTGTCATGCACCACCGACGGCCTAGCGGCCGGCGCCAGCGTCGAGCTCACGATCACCACATCGAACCTCGCCAAGGTGAGCTCGGTGGAGAACACCGTCTCGGTCTCCGCTTCCGGTTTGGCTGGGGGCGAGGGCGATGCTGGTGTCCGGGCCATGAGCGCTTCAGCCACCGCGACCGCCCCGCTCGAGCTGCCGTTCGAACTTCCCATTACTGGCACGAATCCGGCGCCGCTCGGGCTGCTCGCTGCAGGGCTTCTCGGCGCTGGCGCAACCATGACCTTGGCCTCTCGCCGCCGAGAGGGCGTGTCTGCCTAGCGGCGCTGGAGGCTGGCCTCGCTGGCACCACCGACGTGGCAGAGGTCCCATCCAAGAAGAGCGCCCAACCGCTCCGCGGGTCGGTGCACGCTGCGGTTTCGGATTGCGTCAAATCTCCGGCTCGTCAGTCCAGGCGGGTGAAGGTGAGCCCAGCGTGGGCGTTGAGCGCTGCGATGAGCTCGTCGCCCATCGCGGTTGCCGGAGTCCAAAGCCCGCCACCTGTGCGTGCCGCTGGGAGACCGAGCAGCGTGACCGCGGCCTCGCCCAGCATCTTTGCAGTGGAGCCGTAGCCCGGATCGCGATCCCCCGTCACGTTCGTGGTGATCGTTTGGCCATCAGCCGTCTCGCCGAAGAAACGGATGTCGTAGAAGCCGTTCTCCTGGTCCTCCCCGCTCGGTCCCTCGCCCGGCTTCGGCAGCACGTACTTGTTGAGCAAGCCGCGCACCGGCCCCACCGCAGCTGCGCCCATGAACCCGCCGAGGCCGGCCGTCAGCGCTCCCGCCTTTGCCATGCCGAGCGGGCCATCGCCCATCATCATGGCCTCGTCGTAAATGAACTCAGTGCCCCAGGGGTGACCGAGGAGGGCGTGGCTGCGGAACACCACTCGTGTGTTGACCGAAGCCATGACAAACGGAGCCACCCACCCGCCGGAGGCCTCATCGTTCTCGGGCATCGTGACGTTGGGCTGACGCACGCCGGTCCGATCCCCTTCTGGGGCAAGTGCATACGGGTTGACGAGCACCTTGCGAAGCGACGGATCGGCGGCCACTTCTTCCATCACGTTCATCATCGACGCGATCGTGCCGCCACTTGCACCGCCCCTCATGGCCTTGACGCGCATGGCGATCTTGGTGCAGTGGGTGCCGAACGATTCTTGCGCCTGTTGCTGGGTGAACCAGACGCCGAGGTCTGACGGAATCGAGTCGAAGCCGCACGTGTGCACGATGCGGGCGCCGCTGGCCTCGGCCGTAGCCTGATGCGCGTCGATCATCTTCTGCATCCACTGCGGCTCACCGGTGAGATCGCAGTAGTCCGTGCCGGCGGCCGCTGCCGCCGCGACGAGTTCGGATCCGTAGAGGGCGTAGGGACCGACGGTGCTGATGATCACGCGAGTGCGGCCCACCATCTCCGACATTGCGGCCATATCGGACGCGTCAGCCACGATCTGCTCCACGTTGGCACCGGTGCTCTCGGCGACGGCATTGAGCTTGGCTGCGCTCCGTCCAGCGATCGCCCACTTCAGCGGGCCGCCCGTGCCGTGACGGGCGACGAGGTGCCGGCAAAGGATCTCGCCAACGAAGCTGGTTGCTCCGAAGACGACGATGTCGAGCGGGCGGTCAGCGCGTGCGGTCATGCACGAAGCGTAGGAGGCCTGCGCGCCTTCGCGAAGCGCTCGCTCTGGGGGGCTTACCGTGCCCGGATCATCAGTTCGCTGGCGATGTCTTGGAGAAACTCCGACGCGACGGGGCTTGGTTCTCCGGGGGACGAGCGGGCGATCTTGCTTGAAATGGGCAGCGGTTGGAGTTGTTCGGCCCTCGCCCACGGCTCGAGGTCGCCGCTGATCCACGTTTCGGGGAGGATCGCAACGCCGAGGCCGGCCTCTACCGCGCCGATCACGCTCGAGCTGCTGGGTCCGGCGAATGCAACGGTGTGAGAGATGTTCGCCTTGCTCAAGGCAGATTCGGCGAGCGAGCGGTAGAAGCCGCCATCGCTAAAGGTGATGAGCGGGACGGCACCGGTCGCGAACGGCCGGTCGGGGGAGCTGACCCATACCAATGAGTCCTGCCAGAGGACGGCGTCCCTCCGTCGGATCTTGTCTGGGAGGGCTTGCAGCACGCCGACGTCAAGGCCACCGGTCTCGATCATTTCTTCGAGCCGGCTTGAGACCTCCACCAGTAGCTCCACCGTTGCCGCTGGATGACGCCGGTTGAAGCGGGCGATCGCCGCAGACATCTTGTCCATGCTGACTTCTTCTGTGGTTCCGAAGCGGACGGTTCCCGAAGTGTCAGAACCCTTGAGCCGCGAGACGGCCTCGTCGTGGGTTGCAATGATTGTGCGGGCGAAGACGAGGAGCTCTCGGCCGTCCAGCGATGGCCGGAAGCTGCGGCCTTCACGAATCAAGAGATCGCGCCCGACTTTTTCTTCGAGCCGCTTGATCTTCCAACTCACCGCCGACTGGGTGATGCCGAGCGACTCGGCGGCCCGAGTCATCCCTCCCAGATCAAGCACGGCAGCGAACGCTCGTAAGGACTCAGTGTCGAGCTGCATTCGACAAGCATGACGAATACTCATGAAAAGTACAAGTTGTACCCGGTTGAGTCATCTCCAGGCCGCGGTCATGATCGACACGCGCGGAACCGAACACCCAACGAGGGCACGAACACAATGACTGACGACATGATTCGCACGATCGAGTGGCACAACGGCGACAAGGTCTCCGGCCCGTTCTCTGACGCAGAGATGGATCGCCGGCAGACACTGCTGCGCAATCACATGAGCCTCCACGAGATCGACGCTTGCCTGTTCACCTCGATGCACAACGTCGGCTACTTCTCCGGCTTCATCTACTGCTCCTTCGGCCGTAAGTACGGCTTTGTCGTCGACCAGCATCGGGCGACGTCAATCAGCGCTGGGATTGACGGCGGTCAGCCCCACCGCATGACACACGGCGACAACATCACCTACACCGACTGGCGTCGAGACAACTTCTGGTTCGCTGTCCAAAACCTCACCAAGGGCACGAAGCGGCTCGGGGTCGAGTTCGACCACATGACGCTCGACATCCAGAAGCAGCTTCACGAAGCGCTCCCTGATGTTGAGCTGGTCGATGTTGGTGTGGACACCATGTGGATGCGGACCATCAAGTCCGAGGAAGAGATCTCGCTCATCACGATTGGGGCGAACGTTGCTGACGTTGGTGGCGCCGCTGCTGCTGAAGCTGTTGCCGCAGGCGTACCTGAACATGAGGTCGCCCTCGCGTCGACCCAAGCCATGGTTCGCGAGATCAGTTCCCGCTTCGACTTCGTCGAACTCATGGACACCTGGACCTGGTTCCAATCCGGCATCAACACTGACGGTGCGCACAATCCGGTGACCAACAAGCTGATCGAAGCCGGGGACATTCTCAGTCTCAATACGTTCCCGATGATCTTCGGTTACTACACCGCGCTGGAACGGACGATGTTCTGCGAGCACGCATCCGACGAACACCTCCGCCTCTGGCAGGTCAACGTTGACGTACACGAGGCCGGACTCAAGCTCATCAAGCCCGGTGCTCGATGCATGGACATCGCAGCCGAGCTGAACGACATCTATCGGCAGCACGACCTCCTCCAGTACCGATCCTTCGGATATGGGCACAGCTTCGGAGTGCTGAGTCACTACTACGGCCGAGAAGCCGGAGTAGAGCTGCGCGAAGACATCAAGACTGAGCTTCAACCGGGCATGGTCGTATCGATGGAACCCATGATCATGGTTCCCGAAGGCCAGCCCGGCGCTGGCGGCTACCGCGAACACGACATCCTGGTCATCCGCGAGGACAGCGTCACCAACATCACTGGTTACCCCTACGGCCCAGAACACAACATCATTCCGGCCTAGCCGAGCGTTGCTCACCTCCGCACGGTGAAGAAGTCACGAGATCAGATTCTGGCGGCGGCTACGACGGCCTCACCATGCTGGCGATTGCCAAGCGAGCCGAAGCCCCGAATCTGTCGCACTGAACCGAGCGGCAATGACCACGCCGGCGCTGGCCAAGATTCTTCTCGCCTCTGGCGGGCATCGAGTGGGCCCCATCGTGGAGGCGTACCTCGAGTTCTGTTGGGCGAAAAGCCGCCCTCAAAGAAGGCCCTTACCAGCCGGGCCTCCACCGCCGTCGACAACTTCTTCGTCCTGACGACACCGACACACGAAGCACTCGGCCCGGTCATCAAGCCTGAAGAAGCGGAGCGTTGTAGTCGGCGAACGCGCGGTCCCGCGTGGCGATCACGAGACCTTCAACGATCGCCTGTCCGATGAGCATGCGGTCGAACGGATCCCGATGGTGCATCGGCAGTTGACGCACCGACCGTGCGTGAGCGACGGAGATATCGAGCTCATCGAACTGCTGACACTCATCATCGAAACGGCTGGGGAGCCGCAACTTGCCGATCGACAGCTTGATGCTGATCTCCCACATGCTCGCTGCACTCACGAAGACTTCGTTCGTCCCGTCCGCGATTCGGCTGGCCGTCGAAGACTCCAGAGGCTCCCCGGCAAGCCACCAAAGCAGCACGTGCGTGTCGAGAAGGATCTTCACTGATCCTCGTCGTCACCCTCGAGCGCATCGAGCAGCCATTCGGGAGTCTCATCAAAGTCCGGCGAGACCCAGATCTCTCCCTGCAGACTGCCCGGCACTCTGTCGACCTGCTGAGCACCGATGGGCACAAGTTTGGCCATGGGCTTTCCGGCCTTGCCGAGGATAATTTCCTCGCCGCGGGCGACACGTTCAAGAAGCGCCGAGAGATTGGTCTTTGCTTCGTAGACGTTGACCACCATGCCAGAAATCGTAGCCACCCTTGACCAACTTGGTCAAGGGTCCTGCTTTCGCATCAGAACTGGAAATAGATGAACGGGCTGGTTCCGAGCGGCCGGAAGGCGAGAACGACCGCAGCGCTGACACCGAGAGCGGCGGCGTACTGGGGTTCGGGGAGCCGGGCCACGATCGGCGGAACAACCCGACGCCATGAGACGAAGTGCAGCGCCGCAGCGGCGAGCAGGTAGACGGCGATCCAGCGCGAGATTTGGCCGGGACCGTCTCCATCGAACAGTACGAAGTTGGCGAGGACGGTCCAGGCATCGGCGAACGAATCGGCCCGGAAGAAGATCCAGCACATGCACACGAACAGGAACGTGGCAGCCGTCGACGCGACCGCAGCGGCAGAGGAACGAGCGGGCGAGACGCGGGGCTTCGCTTTGGTTGGCTGGCCAGATCGCATCTCGCCCCACCAACGGGTTCCCGCTAACGCTGCGCCGTGCAGCGCTCCCCAGATCACGAAGTTCCAGCCGGCCCCATGCCAGAGCCCGCCCAGCAGCATCGTGATCATGAGATTTCGGTAGGTCATCAGCGAGCCCCGGCGGTTACCGCCGAGAGAGATGTACAGGTAGTCGCGCAGCCAGGACGAGAGGCTGATGTGCCAGCGCCGCCAGAATTCATCGATGGTGCGCGAGAGGTACGGATAGTCGAAGTTCTCGCCCAGCGAATAGCCGAGCATCATGGCGACGGCGATTGCCATGTCGGAGTAACCGGAGAAGTCGCCATAGATCTGCGCGGCGTAGCCGAACACGGCGAGCGTGGTACTGAACGCGTCGAACCCGGAAGGGTCGGAGAAGACCTTGTCGACTTCGGTACCGATCGTGTCCGAGATCACCGCCTTCTTGAAGAAACCGACGAGGAACAGCGTTGCGGCGGCCCGCCAGTTGACCATGCCGAGCGTTCGTCGAGTCTCGAGCTGGGGCAGGAATTGGCTGGCTCGAACGATGGGGCCCGCCACGAGCTGGGGGAAGAACGCAACGAACACGGCGACATCCAGCACGTCGTCGCGGGCGCGGAGCGAACCCCGGTACACGTCGATCGTGTAGCTGAGGGTTTGGAACGTGAAGAAGGAAATGCCGACGGGCAGTACGACGTTCAGCGTCGTACCGCTGAGTTCAGCACCGAGCGAATTCGCGAGATCTGCGGCGGAGTCAGCAAAGAAGTTGAAGTACTTGAAGAACCCGAGCATCCCGAGGTTCGAAGCGAGACTCAGCAGCATCCACCGGCGCCGCTCGTCCGGGTCGTCCGACGCCTGAATCTTGAGAGCGACCGTGTAGTCGATGGCGGTGGAAAGAAGGATGAGCGACAGGAAGCGCCAGTCCCACCAGCCGTAGAACAGGTAGCTGGCGCCGAGCAACATCCACTTACGTGACCGGTTCGAAGACAGCACCTCCCATTGCAGTATGAGAACAGCGGCCAGGAATATGAAGAAGACGGGCTGGGTGAACAACACGACTCATCACCCTCACTGCCGCATCGCGGCGCAGAGCTCGGTGCCCAACGCCCGGCTGACTCGCTCCGAACCCATCTGGCTGACGTGGAGCTCGTCGCTCCAGAAAGCAGGATCGGTGAAGTCGCCGACGAGCGATTTGTCCACAAGGTTGAGGAGTGGTTCGTCACGTCCCGATGCGTTCCACGCTTCGGCCACTTGAGCGGCGGAGCGACCATCCAGCTCGGAAGGGATCAGCGCATGCACGGCTGTGGCGCCTTCGGGCGCCGCTGCCACATTCGCTTCGATCGTTTTGATCCAGCGTCTCACCGCCTCGTCGGGTAACTCGTCTTCCTGCCAACGGCGTTCCCATGCACCTGAGGCAACTGCACGTTCCACTCGGCCAAAGAGATTCGCTACGGCTTCGGGCCCGCGATCTCCGTTGATCAGGGGCCACGTCTTGAAACCTTGCTGTTCCTCAACGATCGCCCGTTCATCTTGTTCTGGGGCCTGCTGGAAGATCTGTTGATGCACCGCTGCGACGGGAATCTGCTGGAGGGCGAAGGCCGCGCTGAGGTCCGCTGCCTTGATGTCGCTCTTGAGCCCGTCGTCGGTGGGCAGCGAACGGATGTAGTCCACGGCGCCCGGCCAGTTCTGCGGGGTCATGTGCACACGGTGACGGAGCGAGTTGTCTCGCAACAGCCCGATTTCGAACAGCGCACGGTCAAGGCTCACGACGTAGTCCGGAGTGCCGCCGGGGGTGACCTTCAGGGTCTCCATCATTCGGTCGAATTCGAACTTCGTTTGGGCAACCGAGCCGAGGTTGTAGGTGTTCATGTCCGGGCAGCCTGCTGCGGCGAGACCCTCCTCGACGAGAACGGGGTCGATCCCGAGGTACACCTTGCTGTTGCCGACAAACACCACGTCGTAGTGCTCTTCCGTTGCCTCCAGGTAGTCGATCTTCGCGCTGAAGGTGGCGTGCCAAACGAAGTCGGGGTTGGGCGGCACAAGCTGGCGCACCACAAGGCTGCTCGCCAGGAACACACCCAGGAACACGACGATCGAGCGCGCCGCGCTCGAAATCCCGCTCGATTGTTCTGTTTCAGCGGCCGAATTCGATCCGATCGAAACCCGCCTGCTGTTGATCTTGAGCCGTTGCCCCACGACACCCTCCGCTGTTGAACGCGTCGCTACTGATTGCGTAGCGTGTTCCTGCGCTGTCGTTTGCCCGCGACCGCACCTTCTCCGCATCGGTCAAACAACAATGAGGTTGAGGCAGTTCAGTGGGGGAAACCCCCGTTTCGGAGGGTGAGAGCTAATTAACGGAGGGGCGCCACGCCGGGTCGGGCGTGCCGGACTCGAACACCTCAGCATCGGTGTCGAACACGAGGAATCGGTCAAATGAGCGCAGGAACCAGCGATCGTGGCTCACCGCAACAACGGTCCCCTCGAATGTGGCCAGCGCTGCTTCGAGTGCCTCAGCGGAGGCCACATCCAAGTTGTCGGTCGGCTCATCAAGCAGCAGCAAGGTTGCGCCACTCAGTTCAAGGAGCAGGATCTGGAACCGGGCTTGCTGCCCGCCCGAGAGGGTCTCCCAGGTTTGATCGTGCTGAGCGTTCAATTCGTAGCGGCGCAGCAAGCCCATGGCCCGAGTGCGGGCCACGTTGTGTTTATCGAAGAGCACATCAAGAAGCTGCTTCCCCACCAGCTCGGGATGCTCATGCGTCTGTGAGAAAAACCCAGGGACCACCCGAGCGCCAAGCTTCCAGACTCCGTTGTGCCTGACCTCGCCGCCGTCAAGAAGGCGCAGGAAGTGGCTCTTGCCGGTTCCGTTCATGCCCACAACAGCCACGCGTTCACCGAACCAGATCTCGGTGCTGAACGGGAACGTGAGGTCCGTGAGTTCGAGATCCTCGGTCGTCACAACAATCTTGCCCGTGCGGCCACCACCGAGCTTCATGCTGATGTTCTGTTCCACAGCCCGTTCAGCGGGTGGGCCCGATTCGTCGAAGTGACGAAGTCTGGTCTCCGCGGCCCGGCCGCGGCTCGCGTTGGCATCACTCTGCGCGGCACGAACCTTCGCCGTCTTCATGAGCTCGAAGAGACGCTTACGTTCGTCGGCCCAGCGACGATGTTCATCATCGAGTCGCTCAATACGCGCCGTGCGAGCCTCAGACCACGTCGCAAACGACTCGCCATGCACCCAGGCGGCATGCGCTTCCAGCGTGACGACCTTCGTTGACGCCTGCGCCAGCAGTTGACGATCGTGAGAGATGAAGAAGATGGTCTTCTTCGACGCGTTAATCTGAGCCGTCAGCCACTCCTTGCCCGGCACGTCGAGAAAGTTGTCCGGTTCATCGAGGAGCAGGATGTCGAACTCTGAGCGAAAGAGAAGTTCGAGCGCCAAGCGCTTCTGCTCGCCCCCGGAGAACGTGGTTGTGGCCCGGTCGGCAAGTTCAGACCAGTCGATCCCGGTCGCCCGATCGGCGCACTCAGCCCAGAGGACTTCAAGGTCATAGCCACCAATGTCGCCCCAGCGACCGAGCGCATTGGCATAGGCAACGCCAGCGTCATCATCGGCTTGATCGGCCAGCCGGGCCTCAGCGCGGGCCAGCAGCGCTGCCGCCTCCTGAAACGGCTGCGGCGAGAGTTCGAGGTAGAGATCACGAACGTTCTGACCCTCGCGCATGCCAATCATCTGATTCATGAACACGAGGGACCCGTGGATGCCGATGGCACCGCCCTGGGGTTGCTCACCACTCGCGATTTGGCGGAACAGCGTCGTCTTGCCCACACCGTTCGCCCCGACCAGCGCGGCATGATCGCCATCGTTGACCTTGAAAGAACAGCCGTCGAGCAGCGTTTGGCCAGTTGGCAACTTGTGAACGACTGCGTTCACATCGATAGATCCCACATCGGACACGGTAGGCCGCTCTACGACTGGGCGGTCGGCAAATTCAGACGTGACGGCGGACACATTCAGACTCAGTTCGCCTCGTCAGGTTGCCCGGCTGACCATCACCCGCAACGAGCCCACGCACCCGTTCTGCGAACGCAGAACCGTTCATTTGATTACGCGAAGCGCATCGCAAGGTCGGGACGGTCAGAGATGAAACCGTCGACGCCCGTCTCGACCACCGCTTGCATCGCCTCGAGATCGTTCACCGTCCAAGGCAGAACCTGCAGGCCGTGGCGATGAGCATCAGCCACGTTCTCGGCCGTGCAGAGCAGGTAGTAGGGCGACCAGATGAACGAGCCGTCAGCGACCAAGGTCGCGAAGTCCGGAACGAACTCTGAGAGTGCTGAGAGCCTCAGCTCCGGCCGCACCTTGGAGATCGAGCGGAGTGAACGGAAATCGAAGCTCTGAATGGTGCAGCGTGAAGCCACACCGGCAGCGTCGATCGTTTCGAGCAGCACACGTTCGAAGGTGCCGATGTTCTCGCCGTCGAACCCGTCGCCGATGTACTCGGGATGCGCCTCCACTCGCTTGGTCTCGATGTTGAACTCGACGGACCGGGCAGCCGCCCGCTGCTCATCCGACTTCAGCGGAGAGGCCACGTACGCGTTGACGAAATCGAAGAGCTCAGTGAGCCTCACCACACGAAAAGCGTCACCGGCGAGGGGGGTCGCTTCGGTGGTTTGGGCGTCAAATCGCTCTGGTTCTGGGTTCTGGTCACAGATGACATCAGCGAAATCAGCCACCTTCAGCGAACGCATCGGCGCCGGGAACGAAAGGTGTGCCGGAGCGCCCTCAGCCAGCCGACACTTGGATTCCCACAATGCCTCGTCGTGCCAGATCACAACCTGGTCGTCTGCGGTCAAGTGCAGATCCAGTTCGAGCGTCGTGACCATGAGATCGAGCGCCACTTCGAACGCAGGGAGTGTGCTCTCCGGCCGCAGGCCGCGGGCGCCTCGGTGACCCTGAATGTTCCGCGTCGACATCCGAGAACACTAATACGGGCCGCCCACCTCCGGTCAGTCTCGCCCCAAGCCGGGTTAAGAAAGTTGGCAGGTGTGTCGATGAGGGAAGGGTGCGACCGGCGGAGACGATCCTCGCTGTTGCTGATTTCTCCCATGCAGCGATGCTCGGGCTGGCGGCAACGACGACTCTTGGGTTTCTCGCGCTCGCCGTCATCATCGTACCCGTCGCCGGGTTTGCGTATTGGGACTGGCAGCGCTCAGAGATCCCGTGTGAATGCGACGGCCAGCCGGGCGATCACCAGCCCGACGAGCTCGACAACGTCGCTGCCTAATATGGCGACTGAACCGGCTCTATCGGGTTGTTACTCCCACTCGATGGTTCCCGGTGGCTTCGAGGTGATGTCGTACGCCACTCGGTTCACGCCATCCACTTCGTTGATGATCCGGTTGCTCAACCGCTCCAAAAGGTCATACGGCAGGCGAGTCCAGTCGGCCGTCATCGCATCGTCGGAGTTCACCGCACGAATGATGATGGGGTGGGCATAGGTGCGCTCGTCGCCCATCACGCCAACGGTCCGAATGTCAGCGAGCACGGCAAAGCTCTGCCAGATCTCTCGTTCGAGACCGGCCGCCGCGATCTCTTCACGAACGATGGCGTCGGCGAACTGGAGGATGCTGACCTTCTCGGCCGTGACCTCACCGATGATGCGGACACCGAGACCGGGGCCGGGGAACGGCTGGCGCTGCACGATTTCGTCAGGCAGGCCAAGTTCGGAGCCGACCTTGCGAACTTCGTCCTTGAACAGGTTGCGGAGTGGTTCGACGAGGTCGAACTTCAGGTCGTCCGGCAGGCCGCCCACGTTGTGGTGGCTCTTGATCTTGGCGGCGTCTTTGGTGCCGCTCTCGATCACGTCCGGGTAGAGCGTGCCCTGCACGAGGAACTCGGCGTCGTCGAGATCGCGGGCGAAGTCCTCGAAGATCCGGATGAACAGCTCACCAATGATCTTGCGCTTGGTCTCGGGATCGGTCACCCCGGCCAGCTTCTCGAAGTACCGCTCGCCCGCGTCAACGTGAATGAGTTCGATGCCTTGATGCTTTTGGAAGGTCTCGACGACCTGATCGCTCTCGTTCAGCCGCATGAGGCCCGTATCGACGTAGATGCAGGTGAGCTGATCGCCGACGGCCTTGTGCACCATCGCTGCCGCCACTGCGGAGTCAACGCCACCGCTGAGGGCGCAGATCACCTTGTTCGTGCCGACTTGCTTGCGAATGGCCTCGACCGAGGCATCGATGACCGAACCCATGGTCCAATCCGAGGTGCAGCCAACTTCGCGCCACAGGAACTGCTCGAGCACAGCCATGCCGTGGGGTGAGTGCACGACCTCGGGGTGATGCTGCACGCCATACATCTTGCGTTCGACGTTTTCGTAGGCAGCAACGGGGGCGTCTGGGGTGGAGGCGGTCGCGGTGAAGCCTTCGGGAACGTCGGTGACGGCGTCGAAGTGGCTCATCCACACGACCTGCTCGTCCGGAATCCCGGCGTGAAGCAGGCAAGACTCGGCACCGGGAATGCGATTCATCACGGCCTTGCCGTATTCACCGCGCTCGTTGCGGCCCACCGTTCCGCCGAGCTGATGGGCGATGAGCTGGTGTCCGTAACAGATGCCGAGAATCGGGATGCCCAGCTCGTAGATCTTGGGGTCGAGGCGAGGGGCGCCATCAACATGCACGCTGGCCGGACCGCCGCTCAGGATGATGGCGGTGGGCTTGCGGGCCGCCATTTCTGCTGCGCTGATGTCGTGCGGAACGATCTCGGAGTAGACCCGGAGTTCGCGAACTCGCCGAGCAATCAGCTGGGCGTACTGGGCACCGAAGTCGACAACGAGTACGACCTGGTCCGGAGCCGCGACGGCCTTACCGCCGGCAACAGCCGAATCGCTCACGCCACCGGCACTCATCGGTTGAGGCCGCTTGTTGAAATCATGAGTTCTGCCTTCTGGAGTTCCTTGAGTCGTTCGTAGCCGAGCGTGGCCATGGACTGGCGGAGCGCACCCACGATGTTGCGGGTGCCGTCGGCGTTCACGGCGGGGCCGTTCAGAATCTCTTCCAATGTGCCGGTCTGGCCCACCGCCACGGCGGAGCCCTGCGGAAGGTCGGGATGGGCGACCGAACGGCCCCAGTGCCAACCGTTGCCTGGGCCGTCAGTGGCTCGGGCGAGGGCGGAACCGAGCACCACGGCATCGGCGCCAAGGGCGACGGCCTTGGCGATGTCGCCGCCGCTGCGAATGCCACCGTCGGCGATGACCTGCACGTACACGCCGGTCTCATCGAGGTGGCGCATGCGAGCGGCACGAACATCGGCAATGGCGGTGGCCATTCGAGATCCGATGCCGGTGACCGCACCCGTTGCACTGGTCTGGCCGCCGTCGGCGCCAACGAGCACGCCGGCAGCGCCGGTACGCATGAGGTGCAGGGCCGCGGGGTAGCTCACACAACCGCCAACGATCACGGGCGTTTCGAGCTGGCGCACGAACTCTTTCAAGTTCAGCGGGGCGGCGTCGGTGGAGACGTGCTCGGCGGAGATCACGGTGCCCCGGATGACGAGGAGATCGAGCTCGGCATGCTGCAACGTTTGGGCCATGGCAGCGGCACGGCGAGGAGAGACGGCGCCGGCTGCGTAGGCGCCCGCCGCGTGCAGGTCCTTGATTCGTTGGGTGACGAGGTCGTAGTCGACGGGTGCGGCATACAACTCGCGCAGCTTGTCAACAACGGCATCGGCGTCCATGCCCGCCAGGTCGGCCAGCATTGGAGCGGGGTCCTCGTGGCGTGTCCACACGCCTTCCAGGTCCAGCACACCAAGTCCACCGAGCGAATCAAGCGCGGCTGCGGTCGCCGGACTCGTCACGCTGTCCATCGCTGAACTCATGATCGGCATGCCGAACGAGTACGCGTCGATCTGCCACGACAGGTCGACCAGGTCAGCCTCGCGGGTGCGCCGGCTTGGAAGCAGAGAGATCTGATCCAATCCGTACGCCGGTCGGGCGTTCTTGCCGAGCCCGATCTCGATCTCTGCCACTGTGCTCTCCCCGGTTGTCCACAGAATGGAGCTTCCGAGGCTAGTACCAGTTCAGGCCTTCGCCCTCAGTCCTTCACCACGGCCTTCAAGAGGCCCCTGGCGATCGCCGTGTTCATCTGGAAAACCGCCTTGGATCCCTCGGCGGCCACCTTGCGTACAATCGAGCCGCCGGTCGCTGTTTCAGCGGCGTCCAAGGCATTGAGGGCAGCATCTCTGGTCTGGTCTGTGGCCTTGTACCCCATGGTGGTGAGCGCCTTCACCAGGTCAGATTCGCCGATGCCGCCGGGGGCGGATTGGGCAACGACCCGCAAGGCGTCCTTGGAGAGTTCTGCCGACTGGTTCAACACGTCGGCCACTCCCATGGAGCCGGCCATGTCTCCGTCGACCGATGCCAGCCAGCGGCGCACCTTCTGCACAATCTCGTCGTGAGTTTCGCCAGTGAAGGACAGTTCAGCCATAGCCGCCGAGCGTAGACCGGCTCCGAACGTGCTACGGGACGTCAACCCAATTGCCGACGCCATCGTTGCCTGTGGTTCCTGCTTCGGGAACGAGCTGGCCCCACGTCACATCCTTCCCTTCAGCAGAGCCGAAGTCCGCCGAGCCGAAGTCCGCCGAGCCGAAGTCCGCCGGGCTCCAACGCCGAGAGAATGTCCACGTACGTGCACACGATGGTCGGATTGCCGCAGCAACCGTGTGACTCAGCGAGACGCACCAGGAACCATCGTGCTCGATGGCCATCAGTTCGAGCGGGTCCTGTCGGAGCTGTCTGGTTCAGCGCTGCTCACCCGATGGCGGCCTTGAGCGCTGCGGACAGGTCGCCGCGAGGCCGGACGTCGACGGCGTCCAGACCGAGGAACGCCGCCATTTCGTGCAGGCTCAGAGCCATTGCCTGCGCCACGTGTTCGGCGTCCGTGCCGGGTTCAGCGAAGCTTCCTTGCACAAGAAGGCGGCTGGCCTTGCGGTCCGCCTTCAGGTCAACGCGGCCCACCAGCTCGTCACCGAGCAGGAACGGCAGCACGTAGTAGCCGTGGACCCTCTTGGCTTCGGGCACGTAGATCTCGATTCGATAGTGGAAGCCGAACAGCCGCTCCGCCCGGGGCCGGAACCAGACAACGGGGTCGAACGGGCTCAGGAAGGTCCTCGCCCCGATCGAGCGCGGCTTCTTTGCGTCGGGGTGCAGATACGCCCGGTCCTTCCAGCCCTCTACCTCCACTTCGAAGAGTTCGCCATCGGCGACCAGTTCGGCGAGGAGCGGTCGGGCTACCGGCATTTTCAGCCGGAAGTAGTCGGCGATGTCCGTGGCAGTACCCACGCCATGGCTGCGTGCTCCGAGCATCAACATCTGCCTGTTGGCATCGTCTGCGTGGAGCATCGGGGCGGTGCGGACGTCCTCGCGAAGCACCCGTTCGGTTGTGTCGTACACAGTCAGGAACGTCTTGGTCCGCTCATGAATCGACAGCCGGCCCGTCGTATACAGGACCTCAAGGCAGGTCTTGCCTTTGGAGTGTCCCCACCAGGGACCCGATCGATCCCCGCCGTCTTTGAGGTCCGAGACGGAGAGCGGCCCCCGTTCGGTGACTTCTTCGAGCACCGCTTGGATGTACTCGGGCTGCTCGTGCTCGAACTGCACGTAGCCCTTCCAGCGGCGGCGGCGGTGAACGAGGAGCGGCACAAGGTCCATCGAGGTGACGGAGGCTTCGTGGCTGAGGAATTCGACGTTCTCTCCCGAGCGCCAGATCCAGTGATCGAGTTTGTCGCGGTCATAAGGGCCGACGCGGGCCAGCATCGGAAGGAAGTGGCTTCGGCACAGGACATTGACCGAATCGAGTTGCAGGATGGTCATCCGTTCCAGGGCTCGGCGGAAGTGCCGTGCGTCGACGCGGCCGGTTGGGCGCCGGTCATTGAAGCCCTGCGCGGCGAGAGCGATTCGACGAGCGTGGGTGAGCGAAAGTGCGTCCATGGCACGTGTTAGTGAAGCCGATGGAGCGACTTCACGAGCGAAGCAGCGGCGATACTCATCAAAATCGCGCTGAGAGAACTCTGAGCGGTTCGTTGCACACCCGTAACGATGTGCCGGAATCCTTCCGTGGATTCTGTCCTCCTCCGAACTATCCGCAATGATGTCGATATGACGAGCGGCACGTCAATCAAAAGAACTGAACTTCTCCAGACAGGGATCCACCGAGACAACGTCTTGGCACACCTCCCTGAATCTGCGCGGCTGGCGGTAGCTGGCTACGAGACGCTGGCGATGATCCACATCACCCGGGGCGGTGAGCCGTTCACCATGTTCATCGATGGCGACTGGGTCCTGATGGCCCAAACAGCACAACGGGTTGACCCATCCCTCGTCGAGAACGTCGCAATGCCACGTTCTGCGCTGCTGGCTGTTGTGTCGAACTGGCCAGACCAGTGGAGTGACATGGACTGGGCGTTCCACACCACGCATCAGTCTGACGGCGTGCTCCGCCTCGAAGCTGCCTGACCCCAGGCGGGTGAGAGCGGGCTTCCTGCCAGCACCGCGAGCAGGCTCCGCAACATTCGTGCCGTCGCGCCCCAGAGCGTGTCGTCTTCGAGCTCAAAGAACGTAATCTCGAGATCGAGGCCGTCGCGGCTCCAAATCTCCTCCCGGTAGATCGCCGGATCGAGGAGCTGGGCGAGGGGCACATCGAGGATTTCGTCAACCTCATCTGGTGAGGCCACGAGCGCGGGACGCCGCGCAAGCAGTCCGACGTAAGGAACAATGAGGGAGGGCGACGACACGGTCGTCAGCCGCGGCAGCTCACCCACGATCTGCACCTCGGATGGGTCCAGCCCAATCTCTTCTCGGCATTCACGCAGTGCGGTCGCCCGAAGGTCTACGTCTTCGGGGTCCTTGCGGCCTCCAGGGAAGCTGATTTCGCCGGTGTGGCTCCGCATCGTCCACGACCGCCGAGTCAGAATCACCGTTGGGCCGTGAGGACCGTCATAGATCGGAGCCAGCACTGCGGATGGCGGGCGCCCGTCCACCGTGACCGCTGGCGGAACGCGATCGGGCACGCGCCGAACGATGTCGAGAATCTGTTGGATCGATGGTTGTCGCTCCGCTGCGCTCAGGTGCGACCACGGCGCCGCCGCACCCAACCGGGCTGAGGTCGGGCGCGGGATGTGCTGTGGGCCGCCCCGACCGGGCGGTGGAGCGAACAGATCCATCCCGGCGGAGGCTAACGGCGATGCCCACATCCGGGCGTGATGCCGTCGCCGCCTCGACCGGCCGGACGTGGATCAGCGAGGCGTGCCGGTTCGGCGGAGGTTCTCCACCGATTCGGAGAACGACACCAGCACTGAGCCTGGTGTTCGAACGGCCAACTGACCGGACCAATACTCGAGGCCTTCGGCGTCAGGGGCACGATCGAACACGTTGCGGTAGATCGAGCCGATGAGTTGTTCAGCGGTCGGATCTGCACCGAATCGGGCATCCCACTCCGGGAGTTGCGTGAATTCGTCGGCGATCGATTCGAGCGACCGGCCACCCTCCAGCACGCCGATCCAGTAGGCGAGGCCATCAACTTTGGGGTCACGCCCGAACGCCGCCCGATACAAACGGAGCACCTTCGCTGCATCGGAACTGATGGGCTGGCTGGTTCCGGTCACCTGGATGTTCTCGTTCGATTCACTCACGGCCAGCAGTACCTGCACCCGAGTGAGGCGGCCTGACGTCAGTGCGTCAAGCCAGAACTCCACTCCTCCGGGGTCGCCGGGGCGACCGAGGATGTTCTGGTAGATCGCATCGAGGAACTGAGTGTTGTCGAGTTCGCCGGGGTAGCGGGTGTCCCACTCGGGTGAGAGCACGAAGGCTCCGGCGATGTCGCCCAACGATTGGCCTTCGCTGTACTGGGTTGTCCAGTAGGCGAAGCCGCTGGCGTCGGGGGCACGGCCGAACACGGCACGGTAGAGACGCAGAATCTGGTCATCGGCAGGTCGAGCGCCGTCAGGAATGGGCGTGGGGCCCGGCGCCGGTGGTTCTTGTCCGGCATTGGAGAACCGGATCAGGCCGGTGACTTCACGACCCGTGGAGCGGACGTTCGTAAACTGCCCGCCCATCCAAAGGCGGCCGTTGGAGTCTTCGAGGATTGCCGTGGCGCCGGCTTGGCCGGCGAGGTCGAAGGTGAGTGGCACGAGCTGGTTCGTCGCACGGTCGACGCCGAACGCAGCGTTGACATTTTGCTGCCCGAACGGGTTTCTGGTGGCGAAGTCGTTCGTCCACCGGCGGTACTCGGATGCAACCATGACGCCGTCGGCGGCATTGATGTAGCTACCGACGGGGAAGCGGCCAACCGATCCCCAGCAATGACAGCCGGACCAGACGGTCGATTCGCCAACGTGAATGGCCTGGGTGTCGCCACCGCTGCCCTGTTGTCCGACACCCATGTTGGTGTAGAACGAGTTGAGTAGTCCGAGATCTGAAGCCCGCATGGTGAAGGTCTGGTGCCCGTTGCCGCCGACATAGACGCGATCGCCGGAGAACTGCACGTCTTCCATCCACATCGAAAAGTCGTCTCGGTGGCTCGGGATGCCCTTCGGCAATCCTTGGCGAAGGTTCGGCACGAGTTCGCCGTCGGCGGTGCGCAGTGTGGCGAAGTAGGCGGCGTCGTCGTTGCCGTTGATCCCACCGAACTTGCCAGCGAGATACACGCGGTCGCGGGCCTCATCAACGGAGATGGCGTAGACGAGCGAACCTCCTCGTGAAGGCGTCACGACGTCCAGATCTGCGGTCGGCAACCAGTCCAGGTCGAGCAAGCCCGTGGTGGCATCGACTCGTGCCAGGTTCGAAAGCGTCATGCCTTGGGCCCGGTTGAACGTTCCGCCGAGGTAGACGTCGTCGCCGACTGCTTCGATGTCGAAGACGGCGGGTGGGCCCCAGCTGTTCTCGATGTTGGAAGCGAACGTGTTGATCCGGGCGCCAGTTCGAGCATCGAACAGCGCGGCGCCGCCGGGCATTTCGCCGCCCACATAGAGGCGGCCGTCGTCGGTAATGGAGATCGCGTAGACAATGCCGTTCACGATCGGGCGGAACGATGAGTCCCACTCACCGGTGTCCACGTCGAAGCGGGCGAGGTAGGGCTGGCTGTCCGAGGACCCGTCGGGGCCGACGACGTCGAGGAACTTGCCGGCGACGTACACGTGGCCGTTGAACTCCTCGATGTCACGAACGACCGCACGAATTTGGGCGGTGTGGCGCGAGGTGTTGTCGGGGTTCCCCACGTCCCACATGAGATCGGGGACGGAGTTCAAAGTGGTGCCAGCCTGCGCCGAAGCGGGCAGTGCTGAGGTCACCGAGACCATGGCTGTCAGGGCGACAGCAGATGCGAGGAACGAACGAAATCTCATCGAAAGAACGTTAGGGCCCGGCGGCTGGCGGGTCGCTGGGCGGATCAGCCTCAGTACCTCGCTCGGCGTGTGGGCTTAACGGCGGGTGGTGCGAAGGATATTCACCCGTCCGACTGCAGCCACGAGCCCGGCGACGACTGCGGCGGCCCCCACGATCGAGGCGGCGCCATGACCCAACCGGCTCCAACCGTCAACGCGCATCGTCAACAGGACGAAGAGCGTGGTGGTCAGTGCCGTGAACGGAAGCTGGATCAGTGTGCTGACCCACCGGAACGTGTGGCGGCGGCGGTTGTGTGTGAACCAGCCAATCGTGGCGAAGAGCCAGGCGGGCGGCAACAGAACTCCGAGCCCTTCCCAGCCGCTGCTGTCCGCCCTGCCCAGTTCGGTGACGGCGAACAGCTCGGTCGCGATCAGCCCGCCGAGGGCGGCGATCGCTGCCCAACGGTGCGGGGATTCCAACGCCGAAGAGGTGGCGACGGCTATGCCCGCCAGGAGCCCCGCCGACACCAGATACATGGCCTGGCTCAGGCGAAACGTGCTTTCCGTTGTGATCGCGAGTGCGACGAAACAGAGGAGGAGCGCCACGAGCAGTGCAACGAACACGGGGTTGTTGCGTTGGGAGATGTGCGTCGGAGAGACCGGAGGCACTGAGACGGGGGTGCTCACTCGACCATTGTGGCCCCAGAAGCCGCTGGAAAGGCCGTTGTCGAAGGAACAGCACGCTGTTTTTACCGACATACGGACAGACGTGGCAACATGGGGATATGTCGCTTCAAGAATTCCTTGGACTGTTCGCGTCCACAGGCACCGCTGGCACCCGTTCAGCCAAGAGGGCCCCGTCGAGCCGCATCCACGGATTCCCCTCGTCTGCAAACCGTGCATCCTCCTTCCACCTGTTCTGGGACATGCCGTCAGCTCCTCTTACCGAGGTGGCGGTGACCGTCGAAATCACCGACCCTCCAACAGATCCCGAGCTCATGTTCTGGGCTCTGCAGGTGAGTTTCGTCAAGGGACCCGAGACGGTTGGCGCCGGCCACATCGGCCTCCAACATCACGTGAAGTACCGCAACGGAGGGGCCGTGAACTGGGGCGGCTATCTCGATCGCGGGATCGGAGGCGGCGAAATTCCCGGCTCGGTTTCGGCGCTCGGGTCAACGCTGGGAAGCGCGAACAGCTTCGATTTCGCGTGGGCTCCGAAGCGTCAATACCGCTACTGGATCCACCGCTCCCCCGTGCAAGGCTGGCGGGCCACCATCTTTGATCTTGAGGCGAAGCGGGAGGTGACCGTTCGGGACTTGCACATCGACGCGGAAGCCATTTCGCATCCCATGGTCTGGACTGAATCGTTCGCGAAGTGCGACGCCCCGTCAAGCTCGGTGCGATGGAGCGACTTCGCCGGCCGCAGCGTTGACGGCACCGTCATCCGACCCACCTCGGCGCGGGTGAACTATCAGAACGTGGACGATGGTGGCTGCACGAACAACAGCACGACCGTGGACGGTCGGGCACTCGTCCAGACCACCAACACCCGCCGTCAAACGCCCCAGGGCACGACGCTCCCCATTCTCCAATAGCGGAGCCGGTTTGGCCGAGCGTGGCCCTCGATCCAAGTGCAGGGCCGTGTCGGCAAAAAGCAGAAGGCCCCAGCCGAAGCCGGGGCCTTCATACAGAGAGACTCGGTCGGGCGGTGGAGGCGCCACGACCGAAGGGACTACATCATGCCGCCCATGCCACCCATGCCACCCATGTCGGGCATGCCGCCTCCGCCACCGGCGCCAGCAGGCTCCGGAGCGTCAGCGATGAGTGACTCGGTGGTGAGCACGAGGGCCGCGATGGAGGCTGCATTCTGCAGCGCAGCGCGGGTGACCTTTGCGGGGTCGGTGACGCCGGCAGCGACAAGATCAACGATCTCGCCGGTTGCAGCGTTGAGGCCCATGTTGCCGTCGGCCTCAAGCACACGGGTGACCCAGATGGCGCCTTCGAGACCGGCATTGTCGGCGATGAGCCGGGCCGGTGCTTCGAGTGCACGAGAAACTGAGCGAGCGCCGGTGGCCTCATCGCCGGTGAGCGATGCGATGGCGGCGTCGACTGCGGGACGGCTGCGGAGCAGAGCGGTTCCACCACCAGCGACAACACCCTCTTCGAGGGCAGCGCGGGTTGCGGAGAGCGCATCTTCGATGCGGTGCTTCTTTTCCTTGAGCTCGACCTCGGTGGCTGCGCCAACCTTGACGACGGCAACGCCGCCGGCCAGCTTCGCAAGACGCTCCTGGAGCTTCTCGCGATCCCAGTCGGAGTCGGTGTTCTCGATCTCGGCCTTGATCTGGTTGACACGACCTTCGACGTCGGACTTGTCGCCCGAGCCTTCGATGATGGTCGTGGCGTCCTTGGTGATCGTGACCTTGCGGGCGGTGCCCAGCATGTCGAGGGTGACGCCGTCGAGCTTGAGCCCGACCTCTTCAGCGATGACCTGGCCACCGGTGAGGATCGCCATGTCCTGAAGCATTGCCTTGCGACGCTCGCCGAAGCCGGGGGCCTTGACAGAAGCGGAAGCGAAGGTGCCACGGATCTTGTTCACCACGAGGGTTGCAAGGGCTTCGCCCTCGATGTCCTCGGCGATGATCACGAGGGGCTTGCCGCCCTGCATGACCTTTTCGAGCACGGGCAGCAGATCCTGCACGGCGGTGATCTTGCCTTGGACGAACAGGATGTACGGATCGTCGAGAACCGCTTCCTGGCGCTCGGGGTCGGTCACGAAGTAGGGGCTGATGTAGCCCTTGTCGAACTGCATGCCCTCGGTGAATTCGAGGTCGATGCCGAAGGTGTTCGACTCTTCGATGGTGACAACGCCGTCCTTGCCGACCTTGTCGATGGCGTCGGCGAGAACGTCGCCCACGCTGGTGTCGGCTGCGGAGATGGAAGCGACCTGAGCAATCTGCTCTTTGTCTTCGATCTCGATGGCCTGGGCAGCAATCGCCTCGACGCCTGCGGCGACGGCGGCTTCGATGCCACGCTTGAGGCTCATGGGGTTGGCGCCAGCAGCAACGTTGCGGAGGCCTTCCTTGATGAGGGCCTGAGCGAGGACGGTTGCGGTCGTGGTTCCGTCACCGGCGACGTCGTTCGTCTTGGTGGCGACTTCCTTGACGAGCTGGGCGCCCATGTTCTCGAAGGGGTCTTCGAGCTCAATTTCACGAGCGATGGAAACACCGTCGTTCGTGATGGTGGGTGCGCCGAACTTCTTGTCGAGGACGACGTTGCGTCCCTTCGGGCCAAGGGTGACCTTGACGGCGTTTGCCAACTGGTTGACGCCGGACTCGAGGGCGCGGCGCGCTTCTTCGTCGAACTTGATGATCTTTGCCATATGGGTCTCTCTTACTTCACGATCGCGAGCACGTCGCGAGCGTTGAGGATGAGGAGGTCTTCACCGTCGGAGGCAATTTCGGTGCCTCCGTACTTGGAGTAGACAACGATGTCGCCGACGGCGACATCCATGGGGATGAGATCGCCGTTGTCGCCGCGGCGACCAGCGCCGACAGCAAGGACTTCGCCCTGCTGGGGCTTCTCTTTGGCGGTCTCGGGGATGACGAGGCCGGAAGCCGTGGTGGCTTCGGCGTCTTTGGGTCGGATGACGATCCGATCCTCAAGGGGTTGCAGGTTCATGCAGATGCCTTCCGGGCGTTAGCACTCTCAATGGACGAGTGCTAAGACTAAGGGAGCGCGTGGCGGTCACCAACATCAAAACGCAACACATCGATGAACCGGCCTCCGGCTGGTCGCACGCCGGATCGGGGCCCGCCTCGAGCCGCTGTTAGCTCGTGATGCCGAGCTGGCGGGCCTTGCGCTCACTGAACACCACCGCGGCGATCAGGAACGCGATGATCACCGCGAGGCTGATGTAGGTGTTGAGGTGGAACCAGTGGCTGACCGCCATCTTCACGCCCACGAAGATGAGGATCGCCCCGAGCCCGTGGCTCAGGTAGTGGAAGCGCTCGCGGGCGTTGGCCAGCAGGAAATACATGGCCCGCAGCCCGAGGATGGCGAACGCGTTGGAAGCGAACACGATGAACGGTTCGTTCGATACAGCCAGCACCGCCGGGACGGAGTCGAGCGCAAAGATCACGTCAGTGAATTCGATGACGACCAGGGCGGCGAACAGCGGGGTGGCGGCCCGCTTGCCGTTTTGCAGAGTGAAGAAGTTGTGGCCATCAAGCTTGTCGGTCACCGGCATGACCCGCTTCAACAGGCCGAGGCCCGCCGTGCTGGTGTTCTCACCCTCGTCTTCGCGGTGACGAATGATCTTGAAGCCCGTGTAGACGAGAAACAGGCCGAACACGATCAGTAGCCAGAAGAAGCGGGCGATGAGGGCGCTGCCGACAAGGATGAAGATAAGGCGGAGGACGAGGGCGCCGAAGATTCCCCAGAACAGCACCCGGTGCTGGTATTTCAATGGGATCTTCATCGTCGAGAAGAGGATCGCCCAGACAAAAACGTTGTCGATACTGAGCGACTTCTCGATCAGGTAGCCCGAGATGTACTCGCCGAAGGCTGCGCCACCCTGGTCACCGAAACCAAAGAACATGACGACGGAGAACGCCAGTCCCAGACTGATCCAGGCCGCAGTCTCGATGCCCGCCTCGCGCGGCGTTGGCTCGTGATCGTCACGGTGCCGGTACAGGTCCACCGCGAGCATCAGCGAGATGGCGACACCGAGAAAGATCCACCAGCCAACCGAGACGTCCAGATCGACGAAGTTCGCTTCTCGGGATTCGGCGCCGAAGAGGACCGATGCAGGGAGGAAATGCATGGACGCCATTGTGCCCCGTTCGGCTACGTTCCGGAGACATGGCAGCCACTTCGAACGACTCCGACACTCCTCACTTCGACCCAAGCGAAGTGGAGGCGGCCGCGCTCGATATCGGTGGCGTGTTCCTTTACCCCCACTACGACACGCAGTTCGACCCGTACGACCACCACGACAGCTACAGCCACGCTCGGCTCCCAAACCTCGCCGCTCTTGCCACCGCGCTCGCCTGACCCGATGCGCGGCCCCACGGCAAAAAGTTGGCTTCAGCGGATCCTCGTACTCACGCTCTGGATCGCGGCGTTCATCGCGTTCCGGAGTTATCGCTCAGCGAATGACCTCTCGACGCTCGGCGCCGGGCAAGCGTTCATCGACGCCATCGAGACCGCCTGGTGGGGAGTCCTTGCCTTCGGCCTGGCGTACCTGATTCGCCCCATCGTGCTGTTCCCCGCCTCGATTCTCACCGTGATGGGCGGCCTACTGTTCGGCCCCACTTTGGGCGTGCTCGTCGTTGTTCTTTTCGCGAACTTGTCGGCCCTTGTGGCCTTCAGCATCGGCCGTGCCATCGGTGGGGCGCCCGGAGAGACCGACGAGGAGGGCGACCCAAGTGGGGAGGCGGCCTCGCTCGCAAGACGGTGGACCGAACGCCTCCGCACGAACAGCTTCGAATCCGTCTTCATCATGCGGCTGCTTTTTCTGCCCTATGACCTCGTGAATTACCTCTCCGGCGCCGTTGGCATCAAGCGGCTGCCGTTCATTGCTGCAACTGCCCTGGGGTCACTTCCGGGCACCATCTCCTTCGTTCTGCTCGGCGCATCGTTGGAGCGCATCGACGACGGCTTCGGCGGTATCAACCCGTGGTCGCTCGTTGCCAGCGTGGTCATCTTCGTTGTGAGCCTGGCTGTCGCGAGAGTCATCCGCCGCCGCCAGGACGCCGAGAGGCCCAGCGGCTCGGCTACACCAGCTTGAGGTTGGGCATCGCCCCGTCGTCGAGCGGCATTGGCCCATCGTTGGCCAGCCGCCAGTGAGCGGCGCTGGCGATCATCGCCGCATTGTCGGTGCAGAACGCCCGATCAGGAACCAAGCAGGTGAGGTCACGCTTCGCTGCTTCTTCTGCGAATCGTTCACGCAGGCGTGAGTTGGCGGCCACTCCCCCGCCCAGGCACACACCGTTCGCGCCTACCTGCTCGGCGGCTCGCATCGTCTTGGTGACAAGCACATCGACCACGGCCTCTTGGAAGCCGGCGCACAAGTCGGCGTTCTCGGCGTCTCGGTTCTTGCGCACGTAGTTAATGACGGCAGTTTTCATACCGCTAAAACTGAAATCGAGACCTTCGTTGATCAAGC
Organism: Caprella mutica; assembly: GCA_947561585.1. Lineage (NCBI taxonomy): Eukaryota > Metazoa > Arthropoda > Malacostraca > Amphipoda > Caprellidae > Caprella > Caprella mutica. Next base: position 2,735,067 of record CANNZV010000001.1, on the reverse strand, counting down.
CCCGGGGGAAGCGGATGGCATCCCGGTCTCCCTCACGGGCGAGCTTGTCCACCAGCGGGCCACCCGGATAGCCAAGGCCGAGGTAGCGGGCGACCTTGTCGAAGGCCTCGCCGGCGGCGTCGTCGATCGTCGAACCCAGGATCTTGTACTCACCGAAGGCCTTGAGGTGCACGATCATCGTGTGGCCGCCGCTGACGAGCAGCACCACGAGGGGCGGTTCGAGATCCGGGGCCTCAAGGAAGGGGGCGAAGAGGTGGCCCTCCATGTGATTCACGCCGATGTAGGGCACGCCCCACGCCAGTGAAAGGGCCTTGGCCGCGCTCACGCCGATCAGGAGTGCGCCGACAAGGCCGGGGCCGTGGGTGGCAGCAACGGCATCGACGTCGGCCGAGGCCACACCGGCGTCGGACAGTGCCTGGGCAAGGACGGGTTCGAGCATTTCGAGGTGGGCTCGGCTGGCGACCTCGGGCACCACGCCCCCGAACTCGGCATGCAGTTCGATCTGGCTGGAGACAACATTCGAGAGCACCTCGGTCGTTGCAGAACCCGGGTCGTTTCGGACGATGGCGATCGACGTTTCGTCGCAGCTGGTCTCGATGGCGAGCATCAGGGTCATGATTGGGTTCCCTCAAGGGCAGCGTGAATGGCGGGCAGGCGCGAGGCCCAGGTGGAGCCACCGGCTTCGAAACGCAGGAGGCGGTCGTCGTCTTGTCCGCCCTCGGCGCCGTCGCCATGAAGAATCCGAACCACCAGGTGATCGGCGGGAAGTGCGGCGTCGATCTGTTCGCCCCACTCGATCACCGTCACGCCGGACTCGAGCAGTTCGGGAAGGTCGAGATCGAGCGTCTCCCCGATGTCGTCCAGGCGGTACACGTCGAGGTGGTTGAGTTCGATCGTCGAGCCGTCGGCACGGGTGCCGTCGTACCGGTTCGCCAGCGTGAAGGTGGGGCTGGTGACGCGATCCTCGATCCGGAAACCACGGGCAAGGCCTTGAGTGAAGCAAGTCTTCCCTGCCCCCAAATCGCCGGCGAGGACAATGAGGTCTCCCACGGCCAGGTGGGAGGCCAACGCAGCAGAAAGCGCTTGGGTCGCCGAAGGGCTCTCGGTTGCGAGCTCGAAGGTTGCAGACGCAGGCATTACAGACACGAAGAGCAGGCTACGGGCAGACCCGAAGTGGCAGACCCACCGCGCTCCGTCGGCACCGGCCTGGAGGGCCACCGCGGCCCGGGCGGCTGGTCCGCATAGCCTCAACCGCCGTGACCGTGCTCGCCATCACTTCCTCGACTGCCGCTGTTGGAGTGGCGATCGCCACCTTCTCAACAAAGGGGGGCGAGATCCTTGCCGCCAAGCAGATTTCGACGGATCGGCGCCACGCCGAGGAGATCACGCCGATGGTTGCCGCGGTGCTGGCCGAGGCCGGTCTCGGCATGGGTGAACTGGATGGCTTCGCCGTAGACATCGGTCCGGGCCGTTTCACGGGTCTGCGCGTTGGGCTTGCCACTGTGCGCACTCTGGCGTTTGCCACCAATCGGCTGATCGTGCCGATGACCAGTTTGGAACTGCTTGCCGCCGATCACGTGGGGGCCGTTTGTGCGGTTGTGGATGCTCGTCGCAACGAGGTTTTCCAGCAGCGCTTTGACAATGGCGTGGCAGTCGGTGCCCCCGTCGTGGGGCTCGCCGCGGAGCTCGCAACTCAGGCCGAAGCCGGCGATGTGATCGTTGGCGACGGGGCTGACCGCTACGCCGAGTTCTACACGAACGGGTCGATCGTTGCTGGGCAAGAACCGCAAGCGGCGACGCTGGCGCTCCTCGCACTCGGCCGCGAAGCCGTTCCCGGCCCCCAGGTTGAGCCGCTGTATCTGCGGGATGCCGACGTGCAGATCAACATCAAGACCCGCCACAACACCTGATGCGCTCCGGTTTCGAAGCGCCCGAGCTTCCCGAAGGCGTTGTGCTTCGGCCGTTTGCTCCCGCCGACGTTTCGGCCGTCGCCGCCATCGAAGCGCTGGTCAGCCCCGAGCCGTGGGGCGAACGCCTCTTCGCCGACGAGTTCGGCGTCGACCCCGCTCGGCGCCACTGGCTCGTTGCGCAAGAGCTCAACAACGATGGCGAGCCGGTTGTCATCGGCTTTGGCGGGATGATGTTTGTCGCCGACGAGGGCCACCTGATGAATGTGGCCACCCACCCCGACCAGCGGCGCCGCGGGATCGCCGCAGCGCTTTGCGCGGCGCTGTTCACCGATGCAGCGGCGCGAGGAATGACTGGCCTCACGCTCGAGGTGAGGATCTCCAACATGGCGGCCAGGGAGCTCTACCGGCGCTTTGGGTTCGTGCCCGTCAGTTCACGCAAGGGCTACTACCGCAAAGCCGATGGCACTCGGGAAGACGCCCTGATCCTCTGGCTCCACGAACTCCGAGCGCCATCTCCGCGGAATAACTTGCCGTAGCGAGTCATTCGCCCGAGGCACTCGGATCGATTCGGCATCTCCGGAGACCTACCGGTTCTCGCGCCGGCGGAGGGGGCGTAGTCTCGGGGGCGATGACTGCAATCGAGATTCCGCTCCCCGACGACTGGCATGTTCACCTTCGAGACGACGAGATGCTGGATGCCGTCGTTGGCTACACCGCCCGCCGGTTCCGGTACGCGATGGTGATGCCGAACCTGGCGAGCCCCTTGGTGTCGGTGGCTGATGCCGAGGCCTACCTGTCTCGCATCGTGGCTGCGGCTCCGAGCGACGCCCCGGACTTCCGTCCGCTTCTCACGCTCTATTGCTCTCCACTGCTTGACCTGGCTGATCTGCGCCGAGGCTTGGAGAGCGGCGTGATCACTGCCGTGAAGTACTACCCGGCGGGGGCGACGACGAACTCGGCTGCCGGCGGCACGTCGATGGTGGCGTTCATGGATGTGTATGCCCTTCTCGCCGAGTTCGACGCCCGGTTGTTGGTGCACGCTGAAGCGACCGATCCAGCGATTGACATTTTCGCCCGAGAAGCCGCCTTCTTGGAGCGGGAACTCGCTCCGCTTTGCGCCCAGATGCCGGAGCTGAAGGTCACCGTTGAGCACGTTTCCACCAAGGCAGGAGTCGAGTTCGTCGCTGCCCACCCGCAAGCGGTCGCCACGATCACTCCTCACCATCTCTCGCGTGATCGCTCAGATCTGTTGGCGAATGGCATGAAGCCCGACCTGTACTGCAAGCCCGTGATCAACTCGCCTCACGACCAAGCCGCGCTCGTCGAGGCGGCCACGAGTGCAAATCCCGCCTTCTTTCTCGGCACCGATTCGGCGCCCCACCCCACCACGGCGAAGTATGGGCCGACGGCGAAGGCCGGGGTCTTTAATGCGGCGTACGGCCTCGAAGTGGTTGCCCAGGTGTTTGATGACGCGGGAGCGCTTGATCAGCTTTCAGCGTTCGCTTCTGCCAATGGCTGCGCCGCCTACGGCGTTGCGGCACCCGAGCATCGGATTCGCCTCACCAAGCAGGCCATCGACGCCGATCTCGCCACCCACCTCACCACGGGCGCAGGCGACGAAGTTGTGCTGTTCGGCGCCGAAGAGGCTTCGCACTGGAAGGTCGACGTGGTTGATTCCGCCGGCACCGCTGTTGAGCGGGCCGCCGTTGAGCCGGCATGACCGTTCCGGTCAGCGCTGCTGAGGTCACTGGCGCATCGCACGCGATTCGCCGCATCGTTCGGGCCACCCCTGTTCTTCAGCTTCTTGGCTCCGAGTTCGGGTTGAGTGACGAGATCACTGTTCACCTCAAGCTGGAACACCATCAGCACAGCGGCACGTTCAAAGCTCGGGGCGCCTCCCATTTCGTTGCCACCCAACCCATCGCCGAGTCAGGAGTGGTGGCCGCTTCGGGAGGCAATCATGGGGCCGCCGTTGCTTGGGCGGCTCAGCGATTCGGCCATGCGGCGAACATCTTCGTGCCGACGATCTCTGCCTCGGCCAAGGTTGACCGGCTCCGTTCTTACGGCGCAACGGTTCATCAGGTGGGCGACGTCTATGCCGAGTCTCTTGAGGCCAGCCTCGAGTGGCAGCGCGAGAGCGGCGCCACCTCGATTCACGCCTATGACGACCCTGTTGTGCTTGCCGGCGCTGGCACGTGCGCTCGTGAGTTCGACTTCCAGGTGCAAGACGCTTGGGACCGTGAGCTCGACGTGATGGTCCTCGCCTGCGGTGGAGGCGGGCTTGCGGCCGGCGCAGCCGCATGGGTCGAGGACCGCATCCGTGTTGTCACCGTCGAGACGGAAGGAACCCGAGCCCACGCAGCCGCGAAGGAAGCGGGCGAGCCGGTGGACGTGCAGATCTCGGGTCTCGCCGCCGACGCTCTTGGAGCGACCCGCATCGGGACGCTGCCATGGCGGGCGCTTTCCGCAGTTGCCGCCGAGGCCGTAGTAGTGACCGACGAGGACGTGGCGAGCGCCAAAGACCAGCTGTGGCAGAAGTTCCGGATTGTGGTCGAGCCGTCGGCCGCCACGCCGCTCGCCGCACTCTCCAGCGGCGCGTGGCAGCCCACCGAATCGACGCGCCATATCGGGCTGGTTATCTGCGGAGCAAACACCGCGATCGGCGACTGAGTCTGTCGCCCCCGCTGAGGCGGGAATGACGGTGATCGCGGGCATGAGCTTGGCCGAGCTTGATGGCAGTGCCGTCACGAACGCAACGAGCGCCTGGGTCAACTGAACCCAGCAAGCACTGACGCCGTCGGCGGCTCCGCGGGAAGAGACACGACGAAGCTGGACCCTTCACCAAGCGTGCTCTGCACCGCGATGGTTCCGTGATGGGCCTCGACCAGCTGCTTACAAATGGACAGGCCCAACCCGGCGCCGCCCGTGTGGCGATTGCGTGAGTCGTCGGCACGCCAGAAGCGGTCGAACACTCGAGCACAATCCTCAGGGCCAAGACCGGGGCCCGAATCGCTCACGTGAAGTTGCACACCAGCAGCGGCCGCAGCGGTCGCCGGGCGAAGAGCGACTCCGACCAAGACTCGGCCACCCTCGGGTGTGTACGTCACGGCGTTCGCCACGAGGTTCAAGATGACTTGGCGGATCCGAGTCGGGTCCGCCTCCATCGCCGCTGCGCTGCCCTCCAACGTCAGCGTGATTCCGGCCTCGGCAGCGACGGGCTGGTGGCTGGACACCACGTCCTCCGCCAGCTCAAACAAGTCGGTCAGCTCGGGTCGGATGGCGAGCGAGCCGGCGTCGGCCAGGGCCAGCTGCTGAAGATCCTCAACGAGTGCAGAAAGATGCATTGTTTCGCCATGGAGCATCGCGAGCATCTCGTCGTCGGCTGCGAACAGGCCGTCCTGCGCCGCTTCGAGATTGCCCTGCAGGACACCAATGGGATTGCGAAGCTCATGGGCCACGTCTCGCACCATGCGTTGGCGCGTCGCCTCCCCCTGCTCCAAGTCGGCGGCCATGGCATTAAACGCGCTCGCCAGCTCACCGATTTCCCCCGTCGAATCGGTATTGGCCCGTGCCGAGAGGTCTCCCGAGCCCAGCAAGCCGACGGCATCAGTCAGCGCACGCACTGGTGTGGAGATCCGGCGAGCGAGAAGGGCCGCCGCCACCGCAGCGGCAGCCGCCACCACCAAGCCGATAAACAGCAGCGCCACCACGCCGATGGAACCGAAATCCACGAGAGCCTCAGCGGGAAACCCCAAGTAGAGGAGCGCCGGGTCAGCAGCCACCGGTATCAAGATCGCCTCCGCGGCAACAAAGCACTCCTTTGCCTCCGGAGGGACGCTGTCGTCATCGAACTCCTCGAAGGCTTCGAAATCACCGCCGGCATCGCCATCGAAACTCTCGAAGACACCGTCCTCGTTCAGCAAGATCCCCGCCTCCCCCAACGCTTCGAGGCAATGCGTCACCTCTTCTTCGTACTGAAGGAACTGCTCGTCAACGGCGGAAAGACCACCGAAGAGGAAGTCCTCGTCGAGAACCAGCAGCTCGGAGAAGTTCGCTCCGCCAAACGCCTCATCACTCAACGGATCAATGAGCGCACTGCTTCGGAGAGGTAAGGCAACCTCGGGATCAGAATCGGCGAACACCTCGCCGTTCAGATCAGTCAAGGCGATTCGCTGGCCCGTGATCTCGGCCAACTCACCCACAAGCTCAGGCGCCGCATCCCAGTTGCCAACGAAGGAGGAAAGCACTTGCAACTCGTTCAGGATCAGCGCGTCGGTCTGCAGATTCTGCTGCGCTGCTTCCTCGGTCGCATCAGTCGTTGCGTCTCTGACGAGAACACCCGTGAGCACCGCGGCGAGCAACGCAACAAGGAGCGTGGAGAGCAGAATCCTGCGACCCAACGAGCCCATCAGCTCTCGGCCAACTTGTAGCCCCGGCCCTTCACCGTCAACACGTAGCGGGGCTCCTTCGGATCTGCCTCGATTTTCTTTCGCAGATTCAACAGGTGCATGTCGACCGTGCGCTCAAGCGCATAGTGATCAAAGCCCACGGCGTTGTCCAGCAGTTCACGGCGAGAGAACGCCCGCCCAGGATCAGCGGCCAGCGCCGCCAGGAGCCCGAACTCGCGGGGCGTGAGATCAATCGCCTCGCCACCAACCCGCACCTCGTGACGAACCGCATCGACAACCAGCTGACCGATCGTCACGGCGTCAGTGCTGTTGCCCGCCCCCGTCCGCCGCAGCACCGCCCGGATCCGAGTGGTGAGCTCACGGGGAGAATATGGCTTTGCGATGTAGTCGTCAGCGCCCAAATCCAGGCCGAGCAGCATGTCGTCCTCCGTCGAGCGGGCGGTGACCATGATGATCGGCAAGTCAGAATCGGCCCGTAACACCCGGCACACATCGAGACCGTCAACCCTCGGCATCATGACGTCCAGCACCACGAGGTCGGGTGTGAGGCGGCGGGCCTCGTCGAGCGCGGCGCGCCCATCACCAACGGTGACAACATGGTGGCCCTCGCGTTCCAGGTACGCCTGGAGCACTCGAGCCTGCCGTTCGTCGTCTTCTGCTACGAGGATGCGAGCCATAGGAAAGATCAGTCTGTCGTGGTGGAGTGGCCGGGCGGTGGAGTACACGAAGGTACGGGACGCGCCGGACACCGGGGAGTACCCGGCGCCCGACGCTCAATTCAGCGGGCCGTGCGGCCCTGCGCTACCAGGGAGACTCAGGCATCGACCCCTTCAAGCTCTTCGAGGTCAGCGCCTTCAAGATCTTCAAGATCGAGCTCGTCGAGATCCATGTCGTCGAAATCGATCTCTCCGTGCTCGTACTCGTCGAAGGGACCGAACACGTCTTCGAAGACACCATCAATTGTGTCCATCTGCTCTTCGGTCAGGTCTTCCTCGTCGAACTCGACGTAGCTGAAGCCATCTTCGGTCTCGATCGTGGCGTCAACGCCGGCAGCCTTCAGCGCTTCTGCAAGCTCGACCGATTCAGCGTTGAACTCTGCGATCTCCTCCTCCGACAGGTCTCCGATCTCGAAGTGCATCTCGAGACCCTCCATATCCTTGTCCATGTCCATCTCGAACACTTCGAAGTCGTCACCGAAGACTTCAGCGAACACCGCATCAACCTTGTCGAACTCAGCATCCGTCATCGACTCAGCGAACTCCGGATACACGAAGCCCTCCTCATCAACGACTCGCTCGAAGCTGATCCCCGCCTCGGTCAACGCCGCAAGCAACGTCTCCGTCTCAGCGTTGATCTCCGCCAACTCCTCAGCCGTCGGAACCCAATCATCGAAGTCATCTTCGAACATCTTGAAGTCGTCACCGAGGACTTCAGCGAACACCGCATCAACCTTGTCGAACTCAGCATCCGTCATCGACTCAGCGAACTCCGGATACACGAAGCCCTCCTCATCAACGACTCGCTCGAAGCTGATCCCCGCCTCGGTCAACGCCGCAAGCAACGTCTCCGTCTCAGCGTTGATCTCCGCCAACTCCTCAGCCGTCGGAACCCAATCATCGAAGTCCATCCCGTCGAAGTCATCGTCCTTGAGATCGCCGTATTCGAGATCGCCGTATTCGAGATCGCTGTATTCGAGATCGCTGTCACCGGCTTTACCGGTGTCAGCATCACTCTCTTCGGCGGCTTCATCCTCGACGGGGGTGGTGTCCGCTGGCGCTTCGACGGTGGACGTCACGGGCGCATCTTCCTGGGCGCTGACAACGCCGGGGACGAGGAGCGCACCTCCGCCAACGGTGAGAGCGAGAAGAAGAGCGGTGGCCTTGCGGTTGAAGATCATGTTGTGGTCCTTTCGAGGATCCAGTGAGCTGGCGTTCGGCGTTCGAACGGGCAACGACATGATGCGGCAGGGTCGATCAAGGCCTGATCAAGATCGTGTCAGAGGTCGATGTGTTCTGCGGTCGAGGCATCGAAGGGGACTCGTTCGACAATGGCATCGAGGTTCAAACGGCCGTAAATGTGGGGAAACAGCTCGGTTCCGCCGCTGGTGTTCTCCCAAACAAGTTCGGGGTGGAGGAGGTCCGGGTCGATCGTGAAAAGGTGCAGGTCTGAGCGCCCCTGGTAGTAGCGCTCGACCACTCCGGCGAGCTGCTCTGCGCTCGAACAGTGAATGAATCCGTCCGCCGCGTAGCCAGCGGGCACGTAGCCCTCGTCGGTGTTGAGGGCCCAGTCGGCATCGGTTGCGAGGTGGTGAATCACGACAGTCAGGCTATTCGCCACCTTCGCTGCGGAACTACGATCGTCCCGTGCTCGAACAGAATGATGAACTGCTGGACATCCTGACCGCCTCCGGCGTGTCCTTCGAGATCATCGAGTGCGATCCCGAGCTTGCCGACACGGCGCCGTTCTGCGAGGCGTATGGCTTCGCGATGGAGGACTCAGCGAACACCATCGTTGTGGCGGGCAAGGCCGATCCGCCTGTTTTCGCTGCCTGCTTGGTGCTGGCCCACACCCGCCTCGATGTGAACAAGACCGTGCGCAAGAAGTTGGGTACTCGCAAGGCGTCGTTCGCTAACGGAGAGGACACCGAGCGGATGACCGGGATGATCATCGGCGGCGTCACGCCATTCGGCCTACCGGAGGGTCTGGCGATCTGGGTCGATGCTCGGGTCATGGACCGAGAGCGCATCATCCTTGGCGGCGGCAGTCGGGACCGCAAGATCTTGGCCTCACCCGAGATACTCACCGCGATCGGCGCCGAGGTTGTCGAAAACCTCGCCAAGGAACCACCATCCGCCTGATCCATCCACCTCTGGGTGGTTCTAGGGGCGGGGTTGGCCGTCGACGTTCGCTTCGTAGTCGATCTGCCAGAGGTTCTTGCTGGTCTGGGCGAGCAGGATGACGAGTGCGACGCAGTTGAGTGCGAGCACCAGAGGAACGCCCCACGAAAAGACCGTTGTGCCGACGAAGGCCACGAACGTGTTCAGTGCGATGTAGCCGATGCGAATCTCGGTCGGCCCGACGCCGTAGTAGGCGATCTGGAATTGGTTCGTTGCAGCGAAGCTGAGGAACGACGTGGCCATCATCGCGAGGGTGACCAGCAGCAGGATGTTGAACGTCAGCCCGAGCCAGGGGCCCTCCTCAGCAACGAGTGAATACCCGATCACAACGGAACCAGCGAACATCAGATCGAGAATGTGGTCCATGAAGAAGCCCCACTTCACCAGACCCTGCTTGCGGTACTTGCCGAGCGAGCCGTCGAACGAATCGGTCAGCCACTGACCGAAAACCATCACCGACATGCCGTGCATCCAGGCCAGATTGTCAATCGCCAGATAGCCGAACACGATCATGCCGATCGACCAGCCCACCGTGAGGTAGGTCAGGTGGTGGCTCATGATCGGCTGGGGAATCTTGGGAATACCCCAGTCGATGAACTTGCGTTCCCAGGGCCCGAGTAGCGACTGGCCCTTCTTCTTGTCGCCGGCAAACGTCTCGTTCATACTGCGCTCTATCGGCTTACGCGCCGGACGACTGAGCGCTGTTGTTCGTCGCCCCGACGGACCGGATGGCCAGCGTGACTGCGTGTTGGGCGACGGCTCGGAGGCGTTCGATGTCGAGCACCTCAACCTCCCCAGTAGCGGCGGCAACGAGGGCATCACCGTCGGCAGCCGTGTGGGCTGGGTGGAGGGCTCGGGCCATGCCGTCGTGCCCCGATTGGGCGAGGAGTTGGCAGTGGACTTTGTCGACCGCAGCGTTGGTGACAATCACACCGATCGTGGTGTTGTCTCTGGCCGACTCCTGCTGCTCACCGTTGAACAGCTGCTCTCGAGGGCCGGGATCGGTCACCGTGGTGCCGTCGTCAATGAAGCCGTAGGCATTCACGGCGACGATGGCGCTCACGATGATCTCGTCGGTGTTGTTCTCCGGATCCGGGCTGTCGTTGCGGAAGCGAAGCGTGGACGTGCCGATACCACCGGGGGTCGAGGAGTTTCCCGCCCACTTGCCAACTCTCGCACCGGTGCCAGCCCCGATCAGTCCCGTCTCGAAGGGCCCATTTCTCGCCATCGCAGCAGCAGACCGGCCTTCGGTTTCGCCGGGACGGACCGATCCGTCGCCGGCGGCGAGGTCGTAGAGGCTCATGCCGATCACGATCGGCACGTTTCCACCCGGGGTGGCGAAGCCTCTCCCCTGCTCGGCCAGGAACTCCATCACGCCATGGCCCGCAGCGAGGCCGAACGCGGAACCTCCGCTCAGGCAGACGGCATCGATGTGCTGGACCATTCGAGTGGGGTCGAGAAGAGCGAACTCACGGGTGGCTGGCGCCCCGCCACGCACCTCGCCCGAAGCCACCGTTGAAGGAGGCAGGAGGATTGCGGTGCAGCCCGTTTTGGCCTCGGCATCGGTCCAGTGACCAACTCGAACTCCTGGCACGTCAGTAAGCACGCCCCGACGCTACTTCACGCTTCGAGAACGAGATCGAACGCCGAGGGAGGCATGACGCCATTGGATGCTGCCGATCCGAAGTAGTGCAGCTCGGCTTCGGTCCAGCGGGTGAACCAGTCGTCTCGGTATTCGTCGCCCTCCCGTTGCCCGATCCGCTGCTGGCGGAGTTCATCCGATGCCGCCAGCAGCACCCGTAGATCGACCAGGTCGTGCAGCTCTGGCCGGCAGCTGTAGACGCCCTCGAGAATCACGACATCTGCGGGCTCGCACACCGTCGCCTCGACGGAGAGACGTCCGTCGAACGCTTCCCAGTCATAGCCATGGAACGACGCAACCTCTCCCTGCCTCAGGCGTTCGAGCACCTGAGCCTGACGTCGCCAATCGATGACGTTCTCTGCCTTTTCCTCCGCTGATCGCCCGTCCCAATCTGCGTCGCTGCCCCCGGCATAGAACTGGTCACCTTCGACCACGGCGCAACCGAGTTCCGTGCTGCCTTCGCGGAGCGCTTCCCGCACGGCCGCCGCCAGCGTTGACTTGCCCGCGCCGCTCCGTCCATCGAGCCCAACGATGATCGTGCGGCGCTGCCGATCCTCTGATGCCGGCAGAGCTTGTCGGATCGCCGTGACCACGGCCTGAGCGAGCACCATCGGAGAGGGCTCGGCCGTTGGGGTTCGCCAGTCGTCCGCCAACAACTCCATGAGGAGGCCGTCTCGCCAGGAGCCGTCGGGCGCCTGTTCGTACTGGCGCATGGTGCCCACTGGCTGGAAGCCAGCGTTTCGGTAAACGTGGATGGCCGGTGCATTGTCGGCCGAAGGGTCGATCGTTAAGCGGTGATGGTTCAGGTCGTCGAACAGGTGGCGGACCAGGGTGCGGACCGCGTCGGTCCCGAGCCCTTCGCCGTGCCGTGCCGGGTCGACGAAAATGTCGATCCCCGCGTGCCGGTACTGCGGGTCGGTCTCCTCATGAAACTGGATCAAACCGACGACCGTGTCGCTCGCATCAAGGATCGCGAACATCTCCACTTCGTCGTCCGCCAGGCTTTCGGCCACATCGGCATCGAGGTCCTCGCCGCCCCAGCGGTTCCACACTTCCGGCGTGGCACGAATGCGGACGAGTTCGGGGGCGTCAGCCAGCGACGCTCGCCGCAAGGCCACCGACGCTCCCTGAAGCGGAGACGTTGACGGCGCCGAGTCGGGACTACTCACAGCCTCAATCTAGGCACGGTCACCCATCTAGCTCCACCGAAAACCTGTCGATACAAACAACAACAAGATGCAGCGGGAACAAGGCCAAGTCCCTCCCCTACTCGGCCCCCGCCGCATCAACACCCGAGCTGCCGCCGGACTTGACGGGCGCTTGCAAGGCCAGGACCTCCCCTCCCGCCCTCGCAAGCGCCCGTCGTCTTTTTCACACCAAGCCACATCACCGTTTGGGGGTGCCGGTCCTCACCGATCTAGGTTTGCCTCATGGCTCTTGATGCACTTCCCGCAGAATTCATCGGCACCCTCGCCGCCCGCACCAACGACGTGGCGCGGCCGATGGTGAAGGGTGGCCCGTTCGGAACCAAGGTCGTCGCGACCGTCACTGGTGGCACCTTCATCGGACCGAACATCAACGCATCAGCGGCCGAGGGCGTCGCCGCTGGTGACTGGCTCACGATTCTTGCCGATGGCAGCTTCTCGCTCGACGTTCGCTTCTCCCTCCGCACCGACGACGGCGCAGACATTTACGTGACCTACACCGGCTTCGGCACCCGGACCGAGGAGGGCGCCAGCATCCGCACCGCGCCCAGGTTCGAGACGGGCGACGAGCGGTACGCCTGGCTCAACAACCGCTTCTTCGTGGCGATGGGCAGCACCACACCCGACGGTGTTGCGTACGACATCTACGCAGTCTGACCGTTCGGGAAGCCCGCCAGAAATTTCTGAATTTGTTTCGCCCGGACCCCCGATTCGGGGCTGACTGTCACACCCCAAAACTATTGTTGACGGTATGGCTGCCGTTCGCTTCGCTCACTAACGGAGTTGCTCGCTAGCGCTCACAACTCCACCCCACGTCGAGGTGTGTTCGTTGATGGACGACGTCAGAGCTCAACAGCGAAAGCTCGACGGCATCGTCACCCGCCTCGGCGTCCGAGCCCAACAGCTATCGGACATGGGCTCGGGAAACCCAACTGAAGACACCATGAGAAACCGCGGAGACGTCTCGGCGAAGAGGGCAAAACAAGACGCCGATCGGGCAAAAACGGCAACCGAACTCCCCACGCTCGGCGAAGGAATGATGAACGGGTCGGTTCGGCCTGAAAACGCCGACGAAGTTGCCAGAGCCCGTCGGCGCCTCCGCGACACGAAAGACCGCGAAGCGCTCGACGCGATGGACAATGAGATCGCGAACCAGGCAGCGAAGCTCCCGCCCGAGACATTCAAGAACTGGCTGGGTGGAGCGGTCGACGGGATCACCGGCGATGATTCCCTGGACGAACTGGAACGGCAGCGAAAGGCCTCCTCGTGCCGAACATGGCGCAAACGAGACGGCTCTGTCGGGTTCGCAGGGGGTCTCGACATGGTTCGCGACGAAGGGTTCATCGCTTCGCTGGTGTCGGAGATGAACGCCCTTGCCAGCCGGCCTGGTCCCGATGGCAAATGTCCGGTGAAGGACGACAACCTGAGAGCCGAAGCCCTCTACCGGCTGACTCAACGAGGCAACACCCGCCCCGCTCCCCCAAGGAAGGGGCGCCGATCCTCAGGCGAAACTGACGCTGGCGCCCCCAATTCTGGCGATGCGACCACGGATGTGATCGACCTTCGGATTCCTCACTCGCACGCACCAACAGGTGGGCCGTTGGGGGCACCAAGAGTGTCGATCTCTGTCGTCGTCGACGCCAAGACTGCCGTCTTCGGGCCACATGACCAGAGCATCTGCGAATTCGAAACAGGCGGGCCGGTGCCGGCCGTCACGATGCAACGCTTCCTCTGCAACAGCGTTATCACGCCCCTCTTACGAGACGTGGACCGCCGCAGAGTCGACGCTGGCCGCAGGGTTCGCACCGCAACCCTGGAGCAAGAGAAGGCGCTCAGAGCCATGTACCGGTTCTGCTCAATCGACGGGGTCACGCCGTTCGATCAGTGCGAGATCCACCACGTGAACGTTCATTGGGAACACGGCGGCCCGTCAGATCAGAACAACATGACGCCGGTGTCCACGCGATGGCATCACCTCCTCCACGAAGGCGGCTACACGGCGTTCATGGCACCGGACCGTTCCATCACTCTTCATCGGCCCGACGGCTCGCTCTACCAAATCATCCCTGCACCGGAACCGATGACCCCCAGCCGAAGACCGGCCTAAGTCCGACCAGCGCCCGCTTCTCTTGGGGGTGACCGGGCAAGACCCCAGGCGCCAGCCTGGGCTCTTGCAGGTTTTGAGCGGCCCAATCACCTGTCACTGACCTTCCGCGGTGGGGCCCGCCAGGCCATAGTGGTGGAATGGCACCGTGGGTAGAAGTCGGGCGAGTCGTGCGACTCCAAATTCAGACCGAGCGGCTCAGCGTTGCTCGGACCGACGGCGGCACCGATCGGCGGTATGACCCCGCTCACCTTCTGACCGTTGATCAGCTCGGCCTGACACGCCATGGAGTCATCGGCAAGCGGGACCGAGGCGGATGGATCCTCGATGTGCACAGCGATCTCCACCCCGATGGTTCGGACTTCACGCCGGGCCGGGCACTCTCGATCGGCTTCACTTCACACTACGCAGCCATGGCCGATCGGTTCGGCACGGCACCGATGGGTGTGGCCGGTGAGAACATCATCGTGGACGCCACCGACATCATGACGATGGACGATCTCGGAGGCGGAGTCAGGCTGGAAACGGCCGCCTATCGCACCGTCGACACCGAACACGCCTGCGGCACCGTGACGCTCGATCAGCCGAAGCCAGCGGCGCCCTGCGTGCCGTTCTCCAGATTCATGCGCGACGCCCGGTCACGCACCGCTGGGCACAAAACCAGCCACGCCAACGACACGGCTGAAGACGTGGCCCCAGATCGGAACTTCCTCCGCAAAGGTATGCGAGGCTTCGTGATGCGGCTCGACGAGCTCGCCGCTGCCAATGCCAGCCCAGCAGAAGACGCCGACGGAACGACCCACATCATCGAAGTCGGCGCCACCCTCTGGGCCCGCTCCCGCTGAGCCAGCCCGAGCCGCAAAGACTGCAGGCCAAAACAACCTGTGAGGTATCTTGCGCCCGCAGTTATCAATGTCGACGCCCGTCGATTCCGCCTCACACCGTTCGGACGACTGCCGCCGCTTCAACCGCTGCATCAACCGCCGCGTCATAGCGTTTCGCCATAGCCGGCCACGCGAACGTGCGGGAGTGAGCGGCGACCTCACGGCTTTGGTGGCGCGCATGGTCGAGGCTCGTGAGCGCCCCTCGTAGCGCCGAGGCGAAGGCCCTGTCCCCATACAGCGCCCCTGCCGCCGTTGGGCCGACCAGTTCGGGATAGCTGAGCCGATTGGGGAGCACGGGCACGCAACCTGCACTGAGCGCTTCGGCAATGCCGATGCCGAAGAACTCGTGGCGGGCGCAGCTCACCACGATGTCGCTGCGTGCCACCCAGGTCCGGTAATCAGCCCGAGGCATCGGCCCGGTGGCGAGCACTCGCTGGGCATAGCGTTCACGGAGCGCCGCCCGATCGGGGTTGGGGCCGGGCCCATCCTCGCCGGCGAGCACGAGCCGGAATTCCAGGCCCTCGTCGTCGAGCTTTCCAAGCGCCCGGACGAACGCTGCTGGGTCCTTGTCGGGTTCCCACCGATGTGGCCACAACACAATCGGTGTTCCGCCATCATCGGCTTGTGAAGACCGTTGAATCGGGTCGATGCCGACCGGCCACACTTCCGTGCGGTCTGCGAGCTTGGAAACGCGGTCCGAGGCCAATGCGTCGGCCAGCTCGGAGTCAGCTGGCTGGCCGGGAAGGCCTCGCAGGAAACGTCGCAGGCTGACCAAGAGCGCGTTCCGGTGAAAGTGCGAGTTGAACACGACGGTGTCGGCGGCCAGGAAAGAATGCCAGTTGCGGAGCGCGGCATCGGGGTCGGGGTTGCCGGTCGGCGTGGGGTACAGCAGCTGCGATTCATGCATGTAGAGCACGACGGGAGTTGCCTGCGGGATTGACCGCCGGGCGAATCCGAGGAGCGACGAGAGGTCCACGAGCCCACTCACCAGAAGGAGGTCAGGCGGCCCGTGCACGCCGACATGTTCAGCGATCAGGGAGGCGAGCTGAGGAGCGCTGCCCCGCAATCGCCAACGCCAACCTTCGTCGCCCAATCCAACAATGCGCACATCGTGTTCGCTTGCTGCCGCGTACCCGTCTGCCCAGGATCGGTGTGAGCCGCCCATCCACGGTTCGACCAACAACACCGTTCGTCGGGGTCTGGGGCTCACAGAATCGGTGCGGTGAGCGGCGACGGTGTCATTCCGGGTCGAGCAGGGAGCGGGCGAGCAGGTCGGCGATCATCGCGTTGACGTCCTCGGGTCGTTCAAGCATGAGCTGGTGGCCTGCGTCGGGAACCACTTTGAGTTGGGAATTTGGGAGTGCCCGGTGAAGCGCCTTGCTTTCCCTGGGCGGCGTCAAGTTGTCATGCGAGCCCACGATGACGCTGGCGGGAAGAGGGAATTCTTGCAATGCGTCCAACACGTCGTGTTCGAGAAGCGACGGGATGATGGACAAGAAGTCGTCGATTTTCATCGCGTCGAACGCTTCGATGGTGCGACGCACGTCGTCGGGCCTTGGTGCATTGCCGAACGAGGCACGCACCAGCACTTCGCCCAGATCGTTGCCCGGCACGTCGCCCAGGCGTTCCACGAGGTTGGGGAAGCGCTTCCCCAGTTTGCGAAGCGTCGTGACGAGCGGGTGCACGGCTTTGCGAGGGACCTGCTTGGGTTGGCGCCCCGCAGAGGAAACAAATCCGACCCCGGCAATTCGCTGGCGCCAGACCGCGGCGTGGTCGGCGAGGAAGCGCCCGATCACCATGCCACCCATCGAGTGACCAACGAGAACGGCACGGCGCAGGTCCAACGCTTCAAGCAGGGCAACGAGATCGTCAGCGTTCTGCTTGATCCCCATGCCCGCCGATCCGGCAATGGACTGGCCATGTGAGCGAAGATCGATCGAGATAACTCGGACCACTTTGACGAGCTCGAATTGTTGGTGCCAGATGTCGGCGTTGAGGGTCACGCCATGCAGAAGCACGACGGCCGGGCGGTTGGGTGAGCGCCCTTCGGGTGCCGAGTCCAGGTAGTGCAGTCGGCCGCCATCGGCGAGATCGAGGAACTGGTCGGTCAGCCGCTCGTCCCTGGCCGGTTCGCTGTTCGCGGGGAGGCCACCAAGCCCGGCTCGAACTCGGGCGAAGCGCTCCGCGAGAACGCCGCCGGCCAGTCCGATCCCGAGGCCGAGCCAGTTCACGATTGGCCTGACCGGAAGGGTCGGCGTTCGGAGCGATCGGCGATGCCGCACACGATCTCGTAGTTGATCGTGTCGAGGCGTTCGGCGAGATCGTCGGCGGTGGTCACAAGCTCCCCCATCGGCCCCGTTTGGCTGCCAATGAGGACGACTTCGTCGCCGACGGCGACCGGATCGTCGCCACAGTCAACGACGAGCTGGTCCATCGTCACTACGCCGAGAAGCGGGCGGGCAACGCCGCCGACAAGGATTGCGGGGGCCTCGTTCCAAAGCTGGCGCCGATATCCGTCGGCGTAGCCAACGGGGATGGTGGCGGCGGTGAGGGGCCGATCGATCTGGTGCCGGTGGCCGTAGCTGACCCGATCACCCGGCTCGAGCCGCTTCACATAGCTCACCGATGACTTCCAGGAGAGCGCTGGCCGCAAGTCTGCCAGGCCCTCGCTTTGCGCTTGGGACATGTGCGGGCTTGGCGGGAGGCCGTACATCGCAATGCCGGTGCGCACGACGTCTCGGCGCGCCCGCGGGTGGTCGATCGCCCCCGCCGAGTTGGCGAGGTGGACCGCGGGCACTCGCACGCCCGCTTCTTCCAATTCAGCCAGTACCGAGTCGAACAGGTCGATCTGGGCATCGGCGGTGGGGTTGCCTGGTTCGTCTGCGGTGGCGAAGTGTGTCCACACCGATTCGAGATAGGCGCCACGGGACGCCTCGATCTTCTGGGCAAGGGCGACCGCGTCGCTCGGCCGGCAGCCTGCCCGGTTCATGCCGGTGTCAACCGTGAGGTGCACCCCGACGGGGCCTGATCCGGCGATACCCGCCGCATTTGCCGCAGCGATGGCTGGCACCGAATAGACCGAGGGGATGAGGGCGAGGGCCTCAACTGTCATGAATTCGTCCGGGGCGGGTTCGGAGAGGAGCCAGATGGGCGCTTCGATTCCGGCGTGGCGCAGCTGCACCCCTTCGTCCACTTGAGCGACCGCGAGGCACGCAGCACCGGCAGCCACAGCGGCGTGGGCAACGGGGATCACTCCGTGCCCATAGGCGTTCGCTTTCACCACGGCACAGATCGCCGCGCCATCAGCGAGGTTGCGCAGCACGGCGATGTTGTGTGCGATGGCATCCAGGTCGATGTCGACCCACGAGCGACTCATGCTTCAATTCTGACTCGTGCGGGCAGCGCTGTCGGCGATCGCGTCCAGAAAGGCGGGGCGCGACCCCACGTTCGCTGCGCATACTGCGGCATGGCGTCACACATCGACCTCAGCCACGTGATCACCGACGGCATGGTGACCTATCCCGGCCTCCCCACTCCCGAGATCGGCAGCCATCTCACCAGGGAGGCGGCCGAGAAGATCTACGGGCCTGGCATCACGTTCCAGATCGGCCTCATCACACTGTGCACGAACACCGGCACCTATCTCGACGTGCCGTTTCATCGCTACGCCGACGGCCACGACCTCACAGAGCTGGCGTTGGAGCGGGTCGCCGCGGTCCCAGCGGTGTGTCTCAATCGAGTGGGCGAGACCAGCATCGAGCTCACGGCGGAGGACCTGCAGGGTTTGGAAGGGCATGCGGTTCTCATTCGCACCGATCACTCCGAGCACTTCGCAACCGAGCGTTACCTTGCAGCGCACCCGCATCTCACCGCCGCCTCAGCGGATGCGCTCGTGGCAGCGAAGGTCGCCTGCGTGGGTATCGACACGTTGAACATCGATAACACCGAGGGCGGCGAACGTCCGGTTCACACCACTGTGCTTGGTGCGCAGATACCGATTATCGAGCATCTCACGAACCTTGACTCGCTGCCGGATTCAGGCTTCACGTTCACGGCGGTGCCGCCGAAGATCGAGGGTGCCGGCACGTTTACCGTGCGGGCCTTCGCCACGGTTGCCTGACCACACGGCTGTCTGATCACACCGCGTCCGCAGGCGGGCCGGTGTGCAACTGGCCTAGAGAAGCCGGTCGAGCACTCGGCTGAGGATCCCGTCATCGAGGTGTACACCGCCGACCATGGTGAGGCCAAGAAGCACGGGTTCGGTACGTGTCCAACCGTCCACTTGTGAGCGTTCGTCCTCTCGCCCCGCCCAGTGCCGGCTGGGGAAGCGGCGAAGGATGGCGTCGGCGAGGTGGGCCGCGGCTGGCCCGTCGAAGTCATCGATCCACGGTCCGAGGAAGCGGACGAGCGGTGTCCCCAAGTGTGAAAGCAGCGCAAGGACATCGTCGGCGCCGGGTTCGGGATTTCCCGCCGAGATCGTGTGGACCCACCAGGTGTCAGCGAAGCCCTCGAGGGCGGCTCTTTCCGCTGCTGGCCATCGGGTCCATTCCTCAGAGACGCACAGATCGAAAGTGGCCGCCGACGCCGAGCCGGCACCCGAGGCCGGATCGCTCATCAGTTCACAGAGCCGGGGCAGCATTGGTTTGAGTTCGCCTGCTGCCGCCCGTGCCAGGCACGCGTCGGTGGGAAGCGCTGTGACGAGGCTCTCGCGGTCGCCCATCACGTCCCACAGCCGGTCGATCGCTTCGTTGAGTGCGCCAGCCATCAGGCGACTCCTGCCACAACGGCGATGGCGACGGTGTCGCTGTGGGTCAGGGTGAGGAGGAATCGGTTGATGCCAAGGTCTGCTGCCCGGGTTGCAGCGCGGCCGGTAACGACAAGGATTGGTTCGCCGCTCTCGTGCTTCGTCACGCCGAAGTCCACGAAGTCAGCGCCACCGAGGCCGACACCCAGCGCTTTGAGGCCGGCCTCCTTCGCCGCGAATCGGGCGGCGAAGCGTTCGGCGGGGTTGGCCGCAGCCTGGCTGTAGGTGCGCTCGGCGTCGGTGAAAACCCGCTCTACGAAGCGGGGTTGGCGGCCCACGATCGTGGCCATGCGTTCGATATCGACGGCGTCAACCCCGATCGACACGACTCGCTCGCCAATGAGGTGATCGAGCGACGGCGTGTCCATGTCCGGATCGTAGAGCTTGGATGGGTGATCAGGTCGCCCAGCGGGCAGCAACGTCGGAGATCGGGAACGTCAGCAGCTCCACGGTGGGGACCCCACCCAGGAGGTCTTCTCGGAAGCTCGGCTCACGTTCAGTCACGACGTCGACAAGTTGGCGGTACCGGTTGCGGTAGCCCTGGAGCACTGAGCGGGCCAGTCCGGCATCGAGCTCGTCAACAAGACGCAGATGGCACAGAGTGAGGCCGGTCGTCTCGCCGTCTTTCACCTCGGGAACCATCAGCACAACTCGCCCGTCCGAACCCACGCTGACCAAAGCGGAACGTTCCACCGCAACGCGGTGCTTGTTTCCTCGCAGCGTCGGGTCCTTGTCGGTGCGGCTGGCGATGCCGGCGGCAATGCCGCCTCGGTCAACAATGAACACCTGCGCGGATTCGGCAGGGACACCCTCAATCCGGTAGCGGGTGTAGCCAATGACTTCTTCCACCGCTGGGCTCACGGCGGCAAGCGCACGGAGTGTCCGGTAGCTGAGGCGGTCTCGTGGGCAGCCGGTGGCGAGCACTTCCTGGATGAGGGGTGCTTGCAGAAGGCTTTCGTCGGCACGAGAAATACCGACCGTGACGGTCTTGGCCTGATGCTTGATGGCATCGACGGGCCGGGTGAGTTCTTCGATGCCGAGCGTGAGTGCGCCGGCGAGGTCTTCCACGATCACACCAGGCGTTCCCACCTTGCCGAATTCGATCTGGTAGCTCTCGAAACGCGTGTCGCCGGTCGCGAACCGCAGAAGCGATGCGAGCTTCGTCGATGTCGATGCTTCAAGCTGGCCGTTATAGGTGCCCATTCGCAGCGTCTCGAAGAAACGGGCGGCGAGGGGTGAAAGTTGGCGGCCGAAGCGGGCGAACCAGGCGTCGCCGGATTCTCCAACGTACTGCTCGATAAGTGCTCGGGCCTCACGCAGTGGACGGGCCGACGCGTCGATCGCCAGCGCCGCTTCGTAGCCGAACAGGTGACCGACGACGGTCGAAAGGACGAAGGCGAGACGTTCATGGGTTTCGGGGACAGCGATGACGTCAAGGGCTGCGTTGAAGCGGTTCTCGCCTTCGGTGGCGATCACGATCGGGGCGGCCTTGTGTGCCCGGAAAATCGCTACTTCCTTGGCGACGTCATCGGCGGTGGAGCCGGTCAGCCCAGCAGCGCAGATGAGGATCATCGGCTCGGAGGACAGATCGATGTGCTTCTTGTCTTCGGTGACATCGCACGCAATGGCCTTGTAGCAAAGCTCGGAGAGCTTGATGCGCAGTTCCTTGGCGGCGACGTGGTTGGGGCCGTTGCCGACCATCGCCCAATATCTGCGGCTCGGGGCGTGCCGTGCGGCTGCTGCGCCGATGGCGGGACGGCGGTCGATCGTGGTGCGCATGGCATCGGGAAGCGCCCGGAGCGCGTGGAGTACCGCTTGGCGTGCTTCGGGCACCGGGTCGACGCCCGGCAGCAAGGCGGCCATGCCTTCGGCGAGGAGGAACCCTGCGGCGATCTGGGCGTAGAAGGCCTTGGTGGACGCGACGCTCATCTCCACGTCACGGCCGTCGGAGGTGTAGAGGACGCCGTCGGCCTTATCGACCAGGTCGCTGCCGCGACGATTCACGATGGCCACGACGGTGGCGCCCCGGTCACGGAGGATGTCGACGGTGCGGTTCGTATCGGTCGTGGTGCCGGACTGGCTGATCGCGACCACGAAGGTGTCGGCCATTTCGTCCCGCATTTGGAAACCGCTGAGTTCGGTGGCGGTGATCGCCCGAATCGGGACATCGGAGCCAAGGAGCGACGCTTGGAGTGCGGCGGCGACCGCCTGTCCAGCGACGGCGGCAGTGCCCTGCCCGATCACTTCGATGCGGCGGAATTCTCCGTCCCGCATTCGTTCGATGACGCGTTCGCTGAGGGTTTCCGGCGGAAGTTTGACGCTGAGCACGCCGTCGTCTTCGACAAGCCGGCCACGCAGGGTCTTGGCGAACGAAACGGGTGATTCGCCGATTTCCTTCAGCAGATAGTGGGGCGCGTCGCCACGGTCGATGTCTCGAGTCGTGACCGCCGGGACCTTCCACTCATCCTCTTCAACCGGCAGCGGCGTGCCGTCGTAAGCGAAGCGGGTGATGCCACCCCGTTCACCTGCCTGGCCGCCGCTCACGCGGATGATCTGGCCTTGGCTCCCAGTGGGGTTCTCGGGGTTCGCCGCCGTTTCGCCGTCCATGCGGAGGTACCACTCGGCATCTTCCACCACTCCGTAGGGCTCGGAGGCAATAACGAAGGCGTCTTCGCTCTGGCCAACGAACACACCCTGGCCGCTGCCACGCAGTGCGAGATGGACGTCGCCGGGTGCTTCGGTCGAGCTCACGCCGATCGCAACGGAACCTTCGAACTGAGAAACAGCCCGTCGTACGGCTTCGTCAAGCTCGGCGCCGCCAGCGAGGCCGCGGCTCACCATGGTCGGGATGACTTTCGCGTCGGTGGTGATCTCGCCGGCGATCCGCAGGCGGTCAGCGGCGATCAGGTCGGCAAAGTTGTCGACGTCTCCGTTCAGCGTCGCCGTGACGTACGGTCCCTGACCTCCGGATGCGGCATCAACAGCGGCCGCCCCAGCTTCGACTTCGTCGCTGTTCACCGGGTGAGCGTTTGCTTCACTGATGATGCCGACCGAGGCCCAACGGGTGTGGCCAAGCACGGTGATTTCGGCAGCCTCGTTCTCGAGCGCCAGATGCAGCAGCGAGTCTTGCGAGATCGCGGCACGCATCGCCGCCGTGTTGTCTCCAAGTTCGCCGATCTCAGCGGCCGCCTTGTAGACGAAGCTCAACAGGCCGTTCGGTGTGCGCACCGATCGATCAGTGAACAGCGGGTCGTTCGAGCGGTCAGCGATCAGCTTGGCGACCGCATGCGAGCCAAGATCCAGCCCATGATTGCGGACCAGAAGGTGCAGCCCAGCGCTATCACGGCCTCGAACTTCGAGGCGGTCAAGCGAACTCAAGGCCTGCTGGACAGACAGGAAAGCAGCAACAGATGAACGAGACGGGTCGTGTCCGGCGAGGCCTGCCACAGCGGCCGCAGTGCGGAGCCGGTCCCGTTCAATCGCCCAGGCGGCATCTTTCGCGTCGATGAGCGCTGCGTTCACGGCCTCAAGATCAGCGACGTTGTCTCCCTCGCGATCGAGGTAGTCCTCGATGGAGACGAGGGCCGCGTTCACATCATGGAGATGCCCCTGCACGTCTCGAACAAGCGCCGGGTCCCCAAGCAGAGCGGAGAGTCCCGCTTCGCCCCGCAGTTCACGGTCGATGATCGAGAGGCCTTGGGCAACCGAGGAAAGCGACGCCGAGAGATCAGCGGTCGTTGGCTTGGGAAGCTCGGCGACCACGGCGGCGAGCGCCGCAGTGAGGTCGGCGCCTTGGGGCACCGGTCGTTCTGTCCGCTTCCTGACGATGGCAATGATTCCGCACATGGGTTCAGTTGACCTTTGTGTTCGATTCGGGTTGTGATGAGAGACGCATCACAACAACTTCTGGTTCCAGGCGGCCCGCCGACCACCGGTAACAATCTCAGATGCCGACGCGTTCTGCGGCAACCGCGACCAGTTCGTCGCACACTCGATGGGCCGTGTCGTGGTCGAGGTGTTCGACCATGATTCGGACCAGAGGCTCGGTGCCGGAGGGCCGGACAAGCACTCGGCCTTGCGAGCCGAGCTCGGCTTCAGCCAGGACGACAACGTCGGAGAGTCTCGCCGCAACATCGGGTTCCCGTCGGCGCAAACGGACATTCTTCAAGACCTGCGGGTAGGTCGTCATTGCATTGGCAGCAAGGTCGGCCAGCGAACGGCCGCTCCGTTGTACCAGATCGAGCAACTGGACTCCGGCGAGCACGCCGTCGCCTGTGCTCGCGATGTCATGACAGATCACGTGGCCCGATTGTTCGCCGCCGAGAGAGAAGGCGCCCGCTTGGAGCGCTTCGAGCACGTAGCGGTCACCCACTTTGGTTTCCACCACGGTGATCCCTGCGGCTTCCATCGCGAGTCGGAAACCCAAGTTGGACATGACGGTGACAACAATGGTGTCGTGAGCGAGCTTGCCTTGGTCTCGCCAGTCGGTCGCGAGCATCGCCAGGATGTGGTCGCCGTCGACGACGTTTCCGGCGTGATCAACAGCGATGAGGCGGTCGGCGTCGCCGTCAAAGGCCAGACCGATGTTTGCTCCGGTGTAGACAACCGCTGCCTGCAGCTTCGCTGGGTGCGTGGATCCCACATCAGCGTTGATGTTCACACCGTCGGGGTCGTTGCCGATCACGGTGACCGTGGCGCCGAGCTCTTCAAAGATGTGCGGGCCCAAGGCAGAAGCGGAGCCGTGTGCGCAATCGAGGACGACCGACAGGCCCTCGAAACGTCGTCCTTGGACCGAGGCGTTGACGGCGTCGACCCAGCCGAACGCTCCGCCGCCAGGCACGACCTGTCCCACGCCTTCAGCGGTCGGGCCGGCGGCTTGTTGTGAACCTGCGGTGCCCAGTAGTTCATGGAACCGCGTTTGGATCCGTGTTTCGACGTCGTCGGTGAGCTTGCGTCCCCCCGCAGCGAAGAGCTTGATGCCGTTGTCGGCAAAGGGGTTGTGCGACGCGGAGATCATGGCGCCGGGAATCTGCTGATCAGCGGCGGTCCACGCCACCGTTGGTGTCGGCACAACGCCGAGCAACTCGACATCCACACCGGCGGAGGTGCAGCCAGCGATCAGGCCAGCTTCAAGCATGTGACCGGATTGGCGTGTGTCTCGGCCGATCACGAGGCGTCGGGCGCCGCCGGTGGGGCCGCGGTCAACACCTTCGAGCAAAACCTCCGACGCCGCACGGCCAAGGGCCAGTGCGACGTCAGGAGTCAGTTCTGTATTGGCAAGCCCTCGAACACCATCGGTACCGAACCTCGGAAGATTGGTTGCCATGGGTGCGGCCGCCTTCGTACGACTAGCGCTTCGAGTACTGCGGAGCCTTACGGGCCTTCTTGAGGCCGTACTTCTTGGATTCCTTCTTGCGAGGATCTCGGGTGAGGAGACCTTCGGCCTTCACAGCGCCACGAGCCTCGGGATCGAGGTCGATCAGCGCACGGGCGATGCCGAGGCGGAAAGCGCCGGCCTGGCCAGAAAGGCCGCCACCGTTGAGGGTGACATCGATGTCGAAGGTCTCTTCCTGAGCGGTCACACGAAGCGGCTCGGTGATGAGCTGGCGGTGAACCGAGGAGGGGAAGTAGTCAGCGAACTCGCGGCCGTTGGCCGTGATTTTGCCAGTGCCGTCTTGAATCCGGACTCGGGCGATCGCCTGCTTGCGGCGGCCGGTGGTCTGTGTGACGGTCATGCTTTCACCTCACGGCGTGCGCCGGGAATCTCGAGTACGGACGGCATCTGTGCGCCGTGCGGATGGGTGGGACCTGCGTACACCTTGAGTTTGGTAGCCATCTGGGCACCAAGACGGTTCTTCGGGAGCATGCCGGTGATCGATTTACGAACAGTGTCAGCCGGACGGCGGTCCATTGACTCCTGGTACGTGCGGGTCGTGAGACCACCCGGGTAGCCGGAGTGGTGGTGGACCAGCTTGCGCTCTGCCTTGTCCGAGGTGAGGTTCACCTTGTCGGCGTTCACCACAATGATGTGGTCACCCATGTCCATGTGCGGAGCAAAGGTGGGCTTGTGCTTGCCGCGGAGGATGCGGGCAATCTCGGTGGACATCCGCCCGAGGGTGAGACCCTCGGCGTCGACCACGAACCACTCGCGCTCGATCTCGGACTTCTTGGGGCTGTAGGTCTTCACTGGAACCTGCTCTTGAGAGGACGGTTCGGCTCCAATGGCGAGGGGGTCCTCATGAGCCGACCCGTAAGGATACGCGCGCTCTACCAGCTTCCAACCCGCGATCGTGGGACCACGGCGCGCGATGTCGACAACTCCACTCCCCCACCAGGATTACTGGGGGTAGACGACGTCCCAGAGGGTGAGGCCGTGCGGAGGAGCGGGAGGCTCGGCGTTCTTGCGGTCACGCTCGGCGAGCAGGCCCGGCACTTCGTCGGGGCGGCGCTTGCCTCGACCCACCCCGATGTGAAAACCAACAATGCTGCGCACCATCTGATGGCAGAAGGCAGAGCCAGCGATCTCAAACACGAGTTGCCCATCCCCGTGATCGGTCCAGAAGGCCTCGTCGATCCTCCGCTCAAGAGAAACGGGCGCAAAGCCGGCGGCGATCTCGTCCTTGGTGAGCTTCGGCCGCTTACAAAAGGAGGAGAAGTCGTGCTGTCCGAGGAACGGCTCGCACGTGCGTTGCATTGCGTCGAAGTCGAGCACATCGGGCATCCACCAGGCAAAGCGGGCCGTGAACGGGTTCGGGGCCGAGGTGTTGTTCACCCGGTAGCGGTACCGGCGGCCGTTGGCATCGTGGCGAGCGTTGAAACCGCCCGGAGCAAACACCACCGAGGTGGCCACCACTTCGGGCCCGAGCCTCCGGTTAATCACTCGGGCGAGCCCATCGATGGTGACCCGATCCTTCGGGGCGTCAAAGCTGAGCACCTGAACACGGGCATGCACGCCGGCGTCCGTGCGCCCCGACATCACGATGTTCGGCTCCATACCAAGCACCGGCGTGAGGATCCGCATGAGTTCGCCGACCACCGTGCGAACGTCGAGGTTCGGGGCGAGCCCTCGGAAGTTCGTGCCGTCATAGGCAATGGTCAAACGAACGCGAACGAGCGGCCCTGCTCCGGAAGGAACAGACCCGCTCGATTCGACAAACAATGAACGCTCTTCAGTCACGAGAAGCGAGAAATGAAAATGGTTAAACCAGTTCGATCTTCGCCATGGGAGCGTTGTCCCCCTGACGGGGACCCATCTTCATGATGCGGGTGTAGCCACCCGGACGCTCGGCATAACGAGGGCCGACCTCGTCGAACAACTTGGTGGTCATCTCGACATCACCGAGATAGGCGAGGACCTGGCGGTAGTTGTGCAATCCGCCCTTCTTCGCCTTGGTGATTACCTTTTCGGCAATCGGGCGAACGGCCTTGGCCTTCGCTTCGGTGGTGACGATGCCCTCGGCCGCGACAAGCGAGGCGACGAGGTTGGCCATCATCAGTTTTTGGTGTTGGGCCGAACCGCCGAAGCGGGTGGCCTTTCTTGGACGTCCTTGCATGGGTGATCAGCTCCTGGAGCCGCGCAGCGACAGGCCACGCTCATCAAGCTTGACGATTACCTCATCGAGGGACTTCTGGCCGAAGTTCGTGATGGCCAGGAGATCGTCTTCGGTCTTTTGGAGAAGTTCGCCAACCGAGTTGACCTGTGCCCGCTTGAGGCAGTTACGAGGACGCTCAGAAAGGTCGAGGTCTTCGATGGGCAGGTCAAGATCGGGCGAACCAGAGGCAGCGGCGGGAGCTTCTCCGAGGGTCAGACCCTCGGGCTCGTCGCTCATTTCCTCCACAAGCTGGATGAGAGCCCGCAGCGTGGCGCCAGAAGACGCCAGGCAGTCGCGTGGCGCCATCGAGCCGTCTGTCTCGATTTCGAGAATGGCACGATCGAAATCGGTGCTCATTTCGACTCGAACGGGTTCCACCGTCACGCTCACCCGACGAACGGGAGAGAAGATGGCGTCGATCGGGATGACCCCGATGGTGCCACCAGCAACGGCGAGCTTTGAGTTCAACCAGCCGCGACCGCGCTCGACCGTGAGGTCAATGGCGAGTCGGCCCTTGGCATCGAGCGTGGCCAGATGCGTGTCTGGGGTGAGGATCTCGACCTCGGGTGGGCAAGAGATGTCACCGGCGGTGATTTCTCCGGCGCCCCGGGCGTCGAGACGAAGCGTGATGGGCTCATCGGATTCCGATGTGAGCACCACGTCCTTCAGGTTGAGGATGATGTCGGTGACGTCTTCGATGCAGCCAGCGATGGTGTCGAATTCGTGCAGTGCGTCATCGAAACGGACGGACGTGATGGCCGCGCCGGGTACGGATGAGAGCAGGGTGCGCCGAAGCGAGTTACCGATCGTGTGACCGAAACCAGGCTCGAGGGGTCCGATGGCGAATTGGCCCAGGGGACCTTCGCCGTCGTCGAGTTGCTCCACCGTGGGTCGTTGAATGACCAGCATGGGTGTTCCTTCCAACTTTGGTTTCGGTTACTTGCTGTACAGCTCGACGATGAGCTGCTCGCGCAGCGGTACGTCGATCTGTTCGCGAAGCGGTTCTGAATACACGGTGACGCCATTGCCGTCAGCCGCCTTGTCGAGCCATGCGGGGGGCGTGCGGTCAAGCACGTCCTTGTTCCACTGGACGATCGCGTTGTCACGCGTCTTTTCACGGATCTCGATGACGTCGCCTTTGCGGACTCGGTAGGACGGGATGTTGACCCGGCTGCCGTTGACGTTGACGTGGCCGTGACTCACGAACTGGCGAGCCTGCGGGCGGGTGGCGCCCATCCCGGCTCGGTACAGCACGTTGTCGAGACGAAGTTCAAGAAGGCGGAGCATGTTCTCGCCGGTGACGCCGGGGCGACGGGTCGCCTCGTCGTAGACCTTGCGGAACTGGCGCTCGTTCAGACCGTAGGAGAGGCGTGCTTTCTGCTTCTCCTGGAGCTGGAAGAGGTACTCGGTGTTGTTGTTGCCACGGCGGCGGGTGCGGCCGTGCATGCCGGGAGGATACGGGCGCTTCTCGAGTGCCTTTTCCTCACCGGTGGTACCGAAGATGTTGGTGCCGAGACGGCGTGAAACGCGGGCGCGGGGGCCTGTGTAACGAGACATGTGTCAGACCCTCCTCAGACCCGGCGCCGCTTGGGAGGGCGGCAGCCGTTGTGGGGGGCGGGGGTGACATCCTTGATTCCGGTCACTTCAATGCCGGCGTTCTGGATGGAGCGGATGGCGGTTTCGCGGCCCGAACCCGGACCCTTCACCTGCACGTCGACCTTGCGGACGCCGTGTTCCATGGCCCGACGGGCGCAGGCTTCAGCAGCCATTTGCGCCGCGAACGGGGTGCTCTTTCGTGAGCCCTTGAACCCGACGTTGCCAGCCGAAGCCCAGGAGAGCACGTGGCCCTCTTGGTCGGTGATGGCGACAATCGTGTTGTTGAAGCTCGACTTGATGTGCGCCACCCCGTAGGTGACGTTCTTGCGTTCCTTTTTGCGGGGTCGACGACCACCGGCTGCAGGCTTTGCCATTACTTCTTCACCTTCTTCTTGCCAGCCACGGTGCGCTTCGGACCCTTACGGGTGCGAGCGTTGGTCTGGGTGCGCTGACCACGGACGGGGAGACCCTTGCGGTGACGGATGCCCTGGTGGCAGCCAATCTCCATCTTGCGTTTGATGTCCTGAGACACCTCACGGCGAAGGTCACCCTCGGTCTTGACGTTCTCGTCAATCCAACCACGGATCTTCATGACCTCAGCTTCAGTGAGGTCCTTCACCCGGGTGGTGGGATCGATCTCGGTAGAGTCCAGCACCTTCTTGGCGGTGGTGTTACCCACGCCAAAGATGTAGGTCAACGAGATTTGGACTTGCTTCTCACGTGGAATGTCCACGCCAGCAATACGTGCCATATCAGCCTTGCCTCTGCTTGTGACGCGGGTTCGTGCAAATGACCATGACGCGTCCGCGTCGCTTGATCACTTTGCAGTTCTCGCAGATTTTCTTAACGCTGGGACGAACTTTCATACGCTCCCTTTGTGTGGTTGCGCACCTCGGAGGACCGAGGCATGCGGGGCGGTGCGCTTCAGGCAGCAAACTGCAACCGCCAACGATGTCTTTCGATCTTCGTTGGCGATGCTTGCGGTCTCAGGGACGCTTGGATTCAGAACAAGAAGAGTGGGTCTACTTGTAGCGGTAGGTGATGCGGCCTCGGGTGAGGTCGTACGGGGTGAGTTCAACCTGGACTTTGTCTCCAGGCAGAATACGGATGTAGTGGCGCCGCATCTTTCCCGAGATGTGACCCAGCACTGAGTGACCATTCTCAAGCTCTACCTTGAACATTGCGTTCGGTAGCGACTCGACAATGGTGCCTTCCAGCACGATTGCATCTTCCTTCGACTTTGCGATGACTAACTCTCTTTGTTCGTAGTTACTGCAGACTGGCGACGATCGAGGTTGACCGCGCGACAGACCAACGTTCAAGTCTAGACATCCGCCTCCGATTCTCCACCAGCTCTGGCGCCGTCGGCGAGCGTGCACCCTCTCCATCACGCTCCGAGCCGAGCCGTAGAGTCACCGGCATGGGAGACGAACTGTTCATCGTGGAGGGCGTCTCGGCCTCGAATGCGGTCCGCAACGTTGTCGATCGTTCGTTCCAGGAGGTTTTCGCGATGCAAGGCAAGCCCATCAACGTGGCTCGGGCCACTGCCGCTCAGATTCGCAAGAATGAACGGGCCGAGGCGCTCTTTCGGCGCATCACTCGCAACAAGAGCGACGCGTTCGATCCGTCGTACGTGCCGTTTGAGCGTGTGATTTTGCTGACCGACGGCGACCCGGACGGCGTGCACGCGAAGGCATTGCTCCTGCTGCTGATCAATCGTGAGGTGCCTGAACTCATCGAGCAGGAGCAGCTCTTCACCGTTCGAGCGCCGCAGTACGGCATTACCTGCGACCAGCGCCCCCGCCCCGTGTTTGCGTATTCGGTCGAGGGGCGCGACAGCGTCATCACTCAACTTGATCAGCGCCGGGCCACCAGTATTCACACGCATCACTACAAGGGGCTTGCTGGAATGGATCGGGATGACTTGTGGCGCCTCTGCATCAGCCCCGAGGATCGCCAACTCTCACCACTCACGCTCGAACACGTCCGCACCGCTCAACGAGCGCTGCGTTAGATGACGGCCCGCAGTCGGGAGCGGCGACTGCACAGAGTCTTCACATCCGCAGCGGGACACGCGCACAAGCGTTCCCTACTGTTGAGGTGTGGCCGGCGATACGACTCAGCACATCCTCGTTGTCGAGGATGAACCAATCATTGCCGACGCGGTGGCGGCCCGCTTGGTCAGTGAGGGCTTCTCGGTCACCAAGGCAGCCGACGGCCCAAGTGCTGTCGAGCGTTGCGCCGAGGTGCAGCCTGACCTCGTCGTTCTCGACCTGAACCTTCCCGGCTTCGACGGCCTCGAGGTCTGTCGCCGCATTCAGGCGGCCCGTCGAGTTCCCGTTGTGATGCTGACCGCCCGAGACGACGAGACCGACATGCTCGTTGGCCTTGGCGTCGGGGCCGACGACTACTTGACCAAGCCCTTCTCGCCTCGCGAGCTCGTCGCCCGAGTGAAAGCGGTACTCCGCCGAGCCGAGGCAACGCCGGGCCCCGTGATGGAAACCGAGGGCCTCCGGATCGACCCTGCCGCCCGCATCGTGACCATCAACAACGAAATCGTCCATCTCACCCCCACGGAGTTCGACCTGATCCGGGTGTTGGCAGAGGCGGGCCGCACCGTCTTGAGTCGAGACCAGTTGTTGTCGATGGTGTGGGGATATCGCGACGGATCCGGCGCCCGGACCGTCGACTCTCATGTTCGTTCCGTTCGCCGCAAGCTCGGCGACGACACGATCCGCACCGTGCATGGTGTGGGTTACGCCTTCGGAGCCACTTCGTGATGCACGTCGCCCTTCAACAGATGAGAGCCATCCGATGAGCAGGCCACGTCCTCTCGATCCGATCCAATCGATCAAGACCAAGTGGTCCATCGTGATTGTGGCCGCCGTTGCGGTCACCGCCCTGATGAGCCAAATCGGCCTGCATCTGGGCTGG
The DNA here is from genome assembly GCA_947561585.1 of Caprella mutica. Lineage (NCBI taxonomy): Eukaryota > Metazoa > Arthropoda > Malacostraca > Amphipoda > Caprellidae > Caprella > Caprella mutica. Next base: position 2,703,090 of record CANNZV010000001.1, on the reverse strand, counting down.
CCGGTGTGGATTCGGCCCGTGATCGCAGGGGCGCTTGCTTTGCTCGCCGTGCAGTTCCTTGCCCACGGCATGACCTATCCGCTGCGCCAGATGGCCACCGCCGCCAAAGCGATGTCTCGGGGTGACTACTCCCGCACCGTGGAGACCACAACCACGGATGAAGTCGGACAACTCGCCAACGCCTTCAACGGCATGGCGGCCGAACTTGCCGATTCGGATCGCCAACAGAAAGAGTTCATCGCCAACGCGTCACACGAGCTCCGCACCCCCGTTGCCGCTCTGCAGAGCACGCTGGAGAATTTGGTCGACGGGGTCGGCGCCCCAGACCACGCAACGCTGGGGCGAATGCTCGCCCAAAGCGAACATCTCGGTCGTCTCGTCAACCAGCTCCTCGACCTCAACCGGCTCGAAGCTGGTGCTGATCACCTCGGCATGCATGAACTGGACGTTGGTGACCTGCTCCACGACCTCGTCGGCGAACTCCGGCTTTCCCATCCGGTGGCCATGTTCGACGTGAAGGCCGCCATGGGTCTGAGAATCCACGGCGACAAGAACCAGCTAGACAGGGTGTTGACGAACGTGATCGGTAACGCCCTTCGCTTCTCCCCCATTGGCTGCCCGGTCACCGTTGTTGCCAGCCGGCGAAACAACACCGTCCGCATCTCGGTGAAGGACCAGGGGCCCGGCATCCCCGAAAGCGAGCGGGCCAAGGTGTTCGAGCGTTTCTGGCAAGCCGATGGCTCTGCTCCCACGGGTGGAGGCGGCGCCGGGCTCGGCCTCGCCATCAGCAAGCGCATCGTGGACCAGCACCGAGGCGAGATCACCATCGGCGACAACCAGCCCTCCGGGGCCTGCGTGGTCATCTCGCTGCCCGCATTGGCGGCGACGCCCGCTGAACCAAGCGCACCCGCACTCACCACTCAAGACTAATCAGAGGGACCTGACCGTGACTGACCAAGCCTTCCCTTCGCGCGCCCAAACGCCCGTCGCTGAACCACCGCCACCGCCACTGCCGCCACCACCGTCGAGTCACGACGCGGCGAGCGGGCACCTTCCCCCACCGCCGGTCCGGCCGCCTCGTGATCTTTGGCACGGTGCGTTCATCACACGAGGGCACCTCGTGGCCGCCGCCCTTGTCGCCCTTGCGCTGGACCTCACGATGCATCGATCGTTGGCCTCGTTGATCGGTTGGGTCTCGGTGATGGGTGGCGTCGCGCTGGTGCTCGCCAACCCCGATCGGCGTCGTTGGTCCGTGGCAGCTCCACTCGCGCTCATCGTGCTTCTCAGCTCAAACCTTTTGCTGCGGACCTCCGACGTCGTCACCGGGACGACGGCTGTCGGCATCGCTGCGCTCTTTGTCATCGCCGCGCAGGATCGGTTCTTCCACCTCGATCTGCGCTCCGTGCCCGAGGCGGCGATGGCTGGTGTCTTGCACGCCACGATCGGCCCCGTGTTCCTGTTCACCCCCGTTCAGCGTTGGGCGCAGCAGAGCGATTCGGATCGGGTGCCAATCCTGCGGGGCCTGCTCGTCGCGGGCTCGGTCATGACATTGTTGGTCCTCCTCCTCGCGAACGGCGACGCGGTGTTCGGCTCGCTTCTCGGAGGTCTGGGATCAGGAAGCCACTGGGGGCACCTGGCGCTCTTCCTGCTCGCGTTGGTTCCCGTGGGCGGCCTCACATTGGCATCCGCAAGCCGGCCGGGTCCCTTCGCCGACGAACCTGCATCGCCTCCTCGATGGGCCATCGAGTCGCTCATGGGGCTCGGCGCCATCGTGCTGGTGCTCGGCGGTTGGGCAATCAGCCAGGCTGCCGTCGCTCTTGGAGGCGCCGACCAAATCCTCGCCACCGAGAATCTCACTCGAGCGAGCTATGCCCGGTCGGGCTTCTTCGAACTGGTGTGGGTCGTGATCGTGGTCATCGGGTTGGTCAACCTCTTCAGCCATCTGGTCGGCAACGATCCGGCCTACCGCCGATGGTTCGTGGGGCTCGCTCTGGCGTCAACCGCTCTCTGCCTGGTGCTGATCGCTTCCACCTTCACTCGCCTCTGGCTCTATATCGATGCCTTCGGCCTCACGATGCTGCGGCTCCAAGTGGCGTGGTTTCTCGGTTGGCTCGCCGTGGTGCTGCTCATCGCTGGCGTCCGAGTCACCGGGGCCCCCAAGATCACTTCCCCGGTCCACCGGTCCTGGTCCCTCGCCGCTGCGGTCACCGCGGCAGCTCTGGTGACCGCAGCGTTCGGTTGGAGTAACCCCGAGGCAACAGTCGCCACCGTCAACCTCGAACGTGTTCAAAGCGGTGCCGAGTCGAGTTCGGGCGAGGGCGGCTCGAGCGTGGCAGGCTCAGGTGAGTTCGTCCCAACGATCGACTGGGGTTACCTGGGCAGCCTCGGCGATGATGCAGCGGGCGTGCTTCGGTGGGGTCCGACAACGTGTACCGGCCGGCGCAAGCGGGAAGCCACCGAACACGACTGGCTCAGTTGGAACCTTGCCAGAAGCGATGCCGATCAGCGCTGCATCAACCGGCGCTGAGCTTCACCAGCCGTGCTTGACCATCTCTTCGCTGAGCCGTCGGCGACTTTGTCGGCTGGTTTCCAGCGGCGAGGAGTCCGACAACAAGCGGAGTACTTGGAAGTCGTCGGCGATGCCGAGCGTGCGGGCGAGGTGGAGTGACAGCGTGATCGTTGCTGGGCTCTGGGCAAGGCCGACGCCGAGGAGCAGTTCCTTTGCCCGTTGCGTTTCGCCTCGCCGGTTGGCCAGCATTGCCATGAAGAGCAGTGCATCGTTGGACTCGCGCGGCAGCCGGCCCAGCATGCTCTTCGCCGCGAAGGCCTGAATCCGCACTTCGGCTTCGTCGGGTTCGCCGCCGAGTATGGCAAGGGCGAGCCGGAGCCCGGTCGCCTGATCGCTGAGGTCTCCCCTCTCCTCAAGGCCTTCGAGGACCTCCATCGCAAGATCGAAGTCATCAACCGCAGCGTGAGCAACACAGGAGATCGCCTCGCCGACCACGGCCCAAGATGAACGGCTAGCCGAGGTGGCGCCGCGATCTCGGCCCCGCTGTAGCGCATCGATCGCCCGGTCGAACTTGCCCGCATAGGCGAAGGCGAAGCCCTCGAAGCTATTGATCAAGCCCTCGGCTTGCGTGCGGTGCTCACCATCTCCGAACTGGGCGGCCAACGAGCGGGTTTCTCGCAGCATCTCAAGTCCGCCTTGCGGATCGACGTGGATCGCATTAAATCCCGTCCAAAGGCTGGCGAGCGGAGGTCCGAACGGATGGGCTGACGACGACAGCTCCTCGAGCACGAGGTTCGCCCGCTCGAAGTCGTTCAGCTCGGTAAGGATCTTGTAGATCGATAGGTGGCGAAGCGCGACTGCCGACAGCGGATTCGTCTCGTCGAGGTGGGGCAGAGCCACGGCGATCACGCCCAGAATCGAGTCGGGTCGACCCCGCCAGATCGTCCAGGCGCCCTGGAGAATGACGGCGATCGCATCCCAGTTCTCGACTTCCATTGCGTATTCGATCGCCGCGTTCAGATCCGCGCGATCCGGAGCGAGCACACTGGCCGCTTCGTTCCCCACGAAGGACCTGACGAACTCGCGACAACAGCCGACGTAGTGAGCGAGGTGCCGCTCTCTCGCCACTCCCGCTTCCTCGTGCGAGTCCAGCAGCCGCCGGGCATAGGCCCGCGTTGTTTCAAGGAGTCGGAAACGGCTGACCTCGCCAGACCGCTCGCCAACAACCAACGACTTGGCGATGAGCGACTCGAGCAGATCTGCTGCCTCGCGTCGCCCAAGTCCGGCCACCGACGCGGCGTCCTCCAGTCCGAAGCTGCCGGCGAAGATGCCGAGCATTCGCAGCAGCGTCTGTTCATCCTCGTCGAGGAGGTCGTAACTCCATGCGAGTGTGTCCTCCAGCGTGCGCCGGTTCCGACGCCGGCGACCACCCCGACGTCCGCCGCTCAGCATTTCGAACCGCTCGTCGATCCCTTCGAGCAGCTCGGCTGCACTCATGACGTTGCTGCGTGCGGCGGCAAGCTCGATGGCGAGGGGGGACCCGTCAAGCCGTCGACACAGCGCCGCGATTGCCGGTTGAGAAGCGCTGTCCATTCGGAACGACGGGTTGACTTCACCTGCCCGCTGGCCAAAGAGAACAACGGCTGCGTTGTCGTCGCCGTCGGTACTGAGGGGTTCGAGCCGCACCACCTGCTCTCCACCGACGTCAAGGAATTCGCGGCTGGTAGCCAGCAGGCGGGAGGATCCAGGCCGACTCAGGATGGCCTCGGCAAGGTCGGCGCATCCATCGATGAGATGTTCGCAATTGTCCAGGATGACGAGCATCTGCACGCCCGACAGGAACGAAGCCACCTGTTCTGTGGCGTCTCCGCTCATGATTCGGAGCTGCAGGGTCGACGCCACCGTCGAGGCGATCTGGCCCACATCGCTCACCGCACGCAGATCGATGAACCAGACCCCGTCGGGCCAATTCGGCATCTCTGCCTCGCCGACGGCCAGCGCCAGTCGAGTCTTTCCCGCTCCGCCCGCAGCGGTCACCGTCACCAGGCGGTGCTCGGCCAAAGCGTGTCGAGCCTGGCCGACCGCTACTTCGCGGCCAACCAGGCGCGTCGGCGTGGTCGGCACGTTGGTCCGATTCGGCTGGACGAGTCGAAGGGCGCCAAAATCTCGCTGACCCAGTTGGTAGACCTGCACGGGATCTGGGACATCACGAAGGGCGTGGACACCCAGATCGAGCGTGTCACCCACCGCGTCACCAGCTGCGGACCTCACCTGATCGCTCAGTAAGACCTGCCCGCCGTGCCCGGCTGACTCCAGGCGGGCCGTGAGATTCACGACCGGGCCGAAGTAGTCGCCATCCCGCTCAACCGTTTCGCCAAGGTGCAAACCCATCCGGACAGCGAGTGGCGGACCTGGCCACTTCGCTTCAGCGAGCGAGGTCTGGGCTTCCTGGGCTGCCAGCACTGCGTCGGTCGCTCGGGCGAACGCAACGGCGAACGAGTCGCCCGCCGTGGTGAAGACATACCCGCCCCTGGCTTCGCAGGCACCCCGCACGAGCTCATTGTGAACGGCGAGGCTGGCACCCATCGCTTCGCTGTCCGCCGCCCAAAGCTGAGTGCTTCCTTCGATATCGGTGAAAAGGAAGGTGACAAGGCCCGACGGAGCGACCGGTCTTGGTTCCCCCAACAAAGACATATTCCGAGCGTAGAGCCCGATCTCCGCGTTGGAACGGCCTCGTCACCGCTCGTTCCCGTTACTGGGCGCGAGCAGAAGGTGCGCTACCGCCAGTGATCTGAGTCGCGCCGACCGCTTCGCGTCGGCGAGACCTCTTCTTCTGATGGTTCAGCTCGTAGCGGCGAACCGGTCTCGGCGGAGTCGTCCGATGCGAGATCGATGATGTCGTCAGCGCGTCGTGCAGCGGTGGGTTCTTGGCGACGGAATGGAGACACCCAAAGATTGTCGGCAGGCGCCGAACCGCTCTGAAACATCTTTCATCATTGGCGCCGGGGCGCTGAGTTTCTAGCTGACGAGTGAACGGACAGTGTCGAGCAGGCGCTCGGTCACCACACCCTCTTCGGCCAGTCCGTCGACGGTGACGAGGAGGTCTCGGGCGGCGAACCAGTCCAGCACCGGCCGGGTTTCCTGTTCGTAGAGCTCAAGCCGACGTCGGATGCCCTCTTCGGTGTCGTCGTCGCGCCCACGAGCCTTCATACGCTCGGTCACTTCTTCGACCGGCACATCGAGGTCGATAGCGGCGTGGAGGCCATCTTCGCCCAGAACGATGGCCAGCGCCTCAGCCTGGGCTGTGGTGCGTGGGTAGCCGTCGAGAACCACGCCATTTTCGACAATGTCGTTCTCACCGAGTCGTTCGCGCACGATGCCGTTCATGATGTCGTCGCTGACGAGATCGCCTGCGTCCATGATGGCTTTGGCCTTGAGGCCCAGCTCCGTCTGAGCTGCGACGGCGCCGCGAAGCATGTCGCCGGTGGACACATGTATCACACCGAAGGTCTCGACGAGGCGCACGCACTGAGTGCCTTTGCCGGCGCCTTGGCGGCCGAAAATCACCAAACGGATGGGGTTCGACATCAATGACTCCTCGTCATGGACTCGGGCGGGAGCGAACACCGTGGCAGACGCACTGGATGGACGCAAGAGTGGGAACGAAACTGAGTCCAAAGACTCAGGTACAGGTGGGCTCGAAGGCCCGCTACTTCTTGAGGAAGCCTTCGTAGTTACGGCTCATCAGCTGGCTATCGATCTGCTTCATGACCTCGAGCGAGACGCCCACGCCAATCAAGATCGAAACGCCGGAGAATGCCGTGATGCTGGCTGAGCCGCCCACGCCGCCGCCGACGAAGCGAGCCAGCGCAGCCGAGGGAATCAAGGCGATTGCGGCGAGGAAGAGGGCGCCGGGGAAGGTGATCCGGTTCAGGATCTTGCCGAGGTGGCGTTCGGTCTGGGGTCCGGGACGGATGCCGGGGATGAATCCGCCGCTCTTGCGCAGTTCATCTGCCCGCTTGACCGGGTCGAAGGCGATGGAGTTGTAGAAGTAGGCGAAGCCGACGATCAGCAGGCCGAAGATGAGCACGTAGCCAAGATTGTCCGGCTGGAACAGGTTGCCGTTGATGAAGTTCCGGACCCGATCACCCCAGGCGTCGCCCGGGTCGCTTGGGCCAGTGGAGTTCGTGGGGAGCACACCGGTGAGCAACGTGGGAAGGGAAAGCAGGGAGGACGCGAAGATGACGGGGATCACGCCGGCCTGGTTGACCTTGAGCGGGATGTAGGTGTTATTGCCGCCGTACTGACGGCGCCCTACGACCCGCTTGGCGAAGTTGACGGGGATGCGGCGCTGGCCCTGCTCGACGAACACGATGCCGGCGGTGAGCATCACCAGCAGGATGAGGCCGATCACGATGCCGACCCAGCCGCGCAGCGCTTGGATCTGGATGCCGACGGAGGGGAGTGTGGACACGACGGAGGCGAAGATGAGGATCGACATGCCGTTGCCGATGCCCTTCTGGCTGATCATTTCGCCGAGCCACATGAGGACGGCGGTACCGGTAGTCATACACATGACGGCGAGGATGAGGTTGAAGCCGCCCTGGGGGAACAGGTCGACGGCTGTGCCGAAGAATCCTGCAGGGTTCCGGTTCACGAGGAACACGATGCCCGAGCTCTGCACGAGGGCCAGGATGATGGCGATGTAGCGGGTCCACTGCGTGATCTTGCGCTGGCCCGTCGCGCCCTCTGCCTGCCACTGCTCCAACTTCGGGATGGCGACGGTCAGGATCTGGATGATGATGGAGCTGGTGATGTAGGGAAGGATGCCGAGGGCGAAAAGGCTCATCGACTCAAACCCGCCACCGGAGAAGAGGTTGAGGTAGCCGAAGATGCCACCGCCGCCGCCTTCGGAGTCGAACTGGTTACGCAGTTGCTCCACGGCGTCGAGGCTGACGCCGGGCGCCGGGATCTGGACGCCGACGCGGTACAGCACGATGATCATCAGCGTGAACAGGATCTTGTTGCGGAGTTCCGGGGTGCGGAACACATTGCGAAGCGTAGACATGAGGCCTCAGGTGTCGAGTGCATTCGTGCGCCGGGGGCGCACAGAGATCGGGTAATGCTAGCCACGCAGGAACCATTCCCCATTGCACCCTGTGGCGTATCGGCCACTCGGCCCAGATTTTCCTCGGATCCGATCACCTCTGGTGCCTGGTTGGTGTCTGGCACCAGTTTTCAACCAGCCGTCCACTGGCAGTTCCGCTGGTGGCAGCGAGGTTCGAGAGGCGGCGGCCCCAGCAGCGGAGCAACGAGGGGACAACGTCCCCTCGTCCTGGGCGACTCGACAGGAACCCAAGCGGCCGAAGGCCACCCGGGTTCCCGGCGTGAAGACAGCAAAACGCAGAAGGCCCCGGCGAAGCCGGGGCCTTCTGACAGAGAACTCGCTTGAGGCGGCGAAGCCGCCGAGAGCGAAAGAGTTAACGGTTCATGTGCTGGTTGCCGGAGGACGGCGGGCGCACGGAGAACGGCAGGTCAATCTTTTCGATGCTTCCACCGGCGGCCGTGATGGCTGCTTCGGCGGATGCGGAGAAGGCGTGGGCCTTGACGGTGACGGCGGAGCCGATTTCGCCTCGGCCGAGAACCTTCACAAGGTTGCCCTTACCCACCAGGCTGACCTCATAGAGGGCTTCGGGGGTGACTTCGGTGGCACCGGTATCAGCGACGAAGTCAGCGATGACGTCGAGGTTGATGGCTTGGTATTCCACACGGAACGGGTTCTGGAAGCCACGGAGCTTGGGGAGACGCTTCTGGAGCGGCGACTGGCCGCCTTCGAAGCCGAGGCGCACGGTGTTGCGAGCGCGCTGGCCCTTGGAACCGCGGCCGGCGGTCTTGCCGCCCTTGCCGCCAATACCGCGGCCTTTGCGCTTGCCGGCCTTGCGGGAACCTTCAGCTGGCTTGAGATCGTGAACCTTCATCAGGCAACCTCGGAGCTTTCTACCGACTCAATCTCGATGAGGTGAGGTACTCGGGAGATCATGCCCCGGAGCACGGGGCCGTCTTCGAGAATGTTGGACTTGCCGATGCCACGGAGACCCATGGCTCGGAGCGTTCCACGCTGCTTCGGCTTGCAGCCGATGGTGGAGCGCACCTGTGTGATCTTGACCTGTGCCATTACTTCACCTCGACAGGGTCGGGAGCGGGTCCGCGCTTGGTCTCGTTGTACGCAGCGAGCAGGCCCTTGGGCGTGAACTCTGCGGCATCGAGGCCACGGAGGCGGGCGACTTCGTCGGGCCGCTTGAGGCTTGCCAGCGCATCAATGGTGGCGCGTGCCACGTTGATTTGGTTGGCGGAGCCGAGTGATTTACAGATGACGTCTCGGACGCCAGCTTCTTCGAGGATGGCGCGTGCTGCACCACCGGCGATGACGCCGGTACCACGAGCGGCGGGCTTGAGCAGCACCCGTCCAGCACCGTTGATTCCGATGATGGGGTGGGTGATGGTTCCGCCTGCCATGGCGACCTCGAACATGAGCTTGCGGGCTTCTTCGGTGCCCTTTTGGATGGCCAAGGGAACTTCCTTGGCCTTTCCGTAGCCCAGGCCGACCTTGCCGTTGCCGTCACCAAGCACGACGAGTGCAGTGAAGGCGAAGCGACGGCCGCCCTTGACGACCTTGGCAACGCGGTTGATGGTGATGACGCGTGATTCGCGTCCGTCATCTCGCTGGTTGCGGTCGTTGCGGTTGTTGTTGTTTCCGGCGTTCCGGGGGTTGTTATCAGCCATGTTGATCTCCTAGAACTCCAGGCCGGCTTCACGAGCAGCGTCGGCGAGGGCAGCGACCCGGCCGTGGTAGCGGTTGCCACCGCGGTCGAAGACCGCTTTGGTGACACCAGCAGCCTTGGCCCGTTCGGCCACCGCTGTTCCGACTGAGGTGGCACCAGGGATGCTGCCACTGTTCTCTCGGAAGTCCTTTTCGTAGGTCGACGCCGCTGCGAGCGTGGTGCCCGTTTCGTCGTTGATGACCTGGACGCTGATGTGCTTGTTTGAACGGAAGACCGCAAGACGGGGACGTTCGGCGGTGCCGATGACCTTTTTGCGGACTCGGAACTGACGGCGTGCGCGAGCAGCGTGTTGCTTGTTCGTTTTGGAAGCCATCACTTGCCTGCCTTTCCGGCCTTGCGAACAACACGCTCGCCGGCGTAGCGAACGCCCTTGCCCTTGTAAGGCTCGGGCTTGCGGAGGTCGCGGATCTCGGCGGCGACTTGGCCTACGGCCTGCTTGTCGATGCCGATGACTGAGATCTTGGTGGGCTCGGGCACCTCGAAGGTGACTCCGGCGGGGGCCGTGACCGACACGGGGTGGCTGAAGCCAAGAGCGAGATCGAGATGATCGTTGCCCTTGACGGCCGCCCGGTAACCAACGCCGACGATCTCGAGGTTCTTGATGAACCCCTGGCTGACGCCGGTCACCATGTTGTCGATGAGGCTGCGGTTGAGGCCGTGCAAGGCCTTGAGTGTGCGCTCTTCAGAGACGCGGTCGACGGTGATCACGCCATCCTCAATGGAGACCGTGATCCCTTCGTGCAACTCGTGGGTGAGCTCACCCTTCGTTCCCTTGACGGTGACAGTCTGACCAGAGATCGAGACGTCGACGCCCGCGGGCACGTTGATGGGGGATTTTCCGATTCGTGACATTCCGGCCTACCAGACGTAGCAGAGGATTTCGCCGCCGACCTTGCCCTTGCGGGCCTCACGGTCGGTAACGAGACCCTTGTTGGTGGACAGCACGGCTACGCCGAGACCGCCCAGCACTCGGGGGATCTGATCAGAACTCGTGTACACCCGAAGACCAGGCTTGGAGACACGCTTGATGCCGCTGATGACTCGCTCACGTTCGGGCGAGTACTTCATGGCGATGGTGAGAGTGCGGCCGACGCCGGACTCTGCCTCGACAGCGTCGAAGCTGGCGATGTAGCCCTCAGCAAGCAGGACGCCGGCAAGGGCTTCCTTCAACTTGGAGGACGGCATGATCACTTCATCGTGCATCGCGATGTTCGCGTTGCGGATGCGAGTGAGCATGTCGGCGATGGGATCTGTCATTGACATGTGATTCCTACCCCTACCAGCTCGCCTTGGTCACGCCTGGCAGTTCGCCAGCGTGTGCCATCTTCCGGAGACAAATTCGACAGAGACCAAACTTGCGGTACACGGCTTTCGGGCGGCCGCAAACCTTGCAGCGGCTGTATGCCCGCACCTTGTACTTCGGGGTCTTCTGCTGCTTTTCCTTCAGCGCTTTCTTTGCCATTACTGAGCCTGCCCATCGCGTCGGAAAGGGAATGCGAAGGCTTCGAGGAGTGCTCGGCCTTCGTCGTTGGTGGTCGCGGTCGTCACGATCGTGATGTCCATGCCGCGTGGCACGTCCACCGTGTCGTAGTCGATCTCGGGGAACATGAGCTGTTCGGTGAGACCGAAGGTGTAGTTGCCTCGTCCGTCGAAGGACTTCGGGTTGAGACCACGGAAGTCACGGATGCGAGGGATTGCGAGTGTCACGAGACGATCGAAGAACTCCCACATCATGTCGCCCCGGAGGGTGACCTTTGCTCCGATGGGGTTGCCCTCACGAAGCTTGAAGCTTGCGATGGAGTTCTTGGCCTTGGTGATTACTGGCTTCTGGCCGGTGATCGTCGCCATGTCGGCGGTGGCCTTTTCGAGTGACTTGGAGTTCTGCAGCGCTTCTCCGACGCCCATGTTCACCACGATCTTGGTGAAACGAGGCACCATCATGATGTTGGGGAGTTCCAGCTGCTCTTTGAGAGCGTCCCGGACTTCGTCGTTGTATTGCGCCTTGAAGCGAGGCATTTCTTTCACGTCGCTCATGCCTCGGCCTCCGGAATCTCAGCGCCAGTTCGCCGGCAAACCCGGATCTTGGAGCCGTCGTCGTTGATCTTGTAGCCGACCTTGGTGGGCTTGCCATCGGAGGGGCTGAGGATGGCGACGTTGCTGACGTCCATCTTCATTTCCTTGTCGATGATGCCACCGGGTTGCTCGGCTGATTGCGCCTTGGTGTGGCGCTTTGCGATGTTGTATCCCTCGACGATGACCTTGCCCTCAGTGGGGAAGGATGCCGAGATGGTGGACTCGCGTCCCTTGTCTTTGCCTGCGAGGATGCGAACGGTGTCGCCCTTGCGGATCTTCATCAGAGGACCTCCGGTGCCAGCGACACGATGCGCATGAACTTCTTGTCTCGAAGTTCTCGGCCTACGGGGCCGAAGATGCGGGTGCCACGAGGCTGCTTTGTGTCGTTGATGAGCACAGCAGCGTTTTCGTCGAAGCGGATGTAGCTGCCGTCTGGACGACGCTTTTCCTTCTTCACACGGACGACGACGCACTTGACGACGTCGCCCTTCTTGACCTGGGCGCCAGGGTTGGCGTCCTTGACGGTGGCGACGAAGATGTCGCCGATCGAGGCGTAGCGGCGCTTTGAGCCGCCGAGCACCTTGATGCAGAGCACTTCTCGGGCGCCGGAGTTGTCGGCGACGCGCAGCCGTGATTCCTGTTGGATCATCGAGCACGCTCCACGATCTCAAGAAGGCGCCAGCGCTTCTTCTTGGACAGCGGGCGGGTCTCAGCGATACGCACGAGGTCACCAATGTTGAGGGTGTTGTCCTCATCGTGGACGTAGTAGCGAGAAGACTTCTGAACGGTCTTGTCGTACTGCGGGTGACGTGAACGGCTGGTGACTTCGACGACTGCGGTCTTGTCCATCTTGGATGAACGAACCACGCCTTCACGCACCTTGCGTTCGTTGCGAATCACTTCAGTGGGGCTGTCTGCGGCTTCAGTCGCCATCAGGACTCCTGTCCGGCGAGCACGCGAGCCCGCAGTTCGGTGTTGATGCGAGCAACCTGCTTTTTGACCTGCCGGATACGGGCGGGGCTTTCCAGCTGGCCGGTAGCGAGCTGGAAACGCAGGTTGAACAGTTCGCGCTTGCCGTCGGCCAGGGCCTCGGCGAGTGCATCGTCGGATTGCTTGGAGAAATCTGTTTTCTCAGCCATCGAATCCGTCCTCTCGGGTGATGACACGTGCCTTCACGGGCAGCTTTTGGATGGCGCGGTTGAGTGCGGCGTGTGCGATGTCGGCGTCCGGGTAGGACAGTTCGAAGATCACACGGCCGGGCTTGACCACGGCGACCCAGCGTTCCGGGTTGCCCTTACCGGATCCCATGCGGGTTTCGGCGGGCTTTTCGGTGACGGGCTTGTCGGGGAACACGTTGATCCAGACCTTGCCACCGCGCTTGATGTGGCGGGTCATGGCGATACGTGCAGCCTCAATCTGGCGGGCGGTGATCCAACCCGGCTCGAGTACCTGGATGCCGTACTCGCCGAACGTCACCGCGGTGCCGCCCTTGGCTTGTCCAGTACGGCGACCGCGGTGCTGCTTGCGGTGCTTGACCTTGCGTGGCATCAACATCAGTCAGCGTCTCCGTCTCGGAACTTGTCGTCGCCAGCCTTGTCCTTGAGGGTTGCCTCGATGGCTTCCTCTTCGGCAAGAAGACGTTCGAACTCCGGATCGGCTTCCTTGACCAGCGGTGCCGGCTCAGCGGCTGCTTCGGGAGCAGCTTCAGCGACCGGCGCTGCCTTTGCGGGGCGACGGCTTGAAGACACAACAGGCATGGGCGGCTCTGCAGCTCCTGCTGCGTCGCCGGCGGCCAGGGCCGCTTCCTTGCTTGCCTTGTCGTTGGAGGCCTTATACGGGAGGATGTCTCCCTTGTAGAGGTGCACCTTGACGCCGATGATTCCAGCGGTGGTATGCGCCTCGCGCAAGCCATAGTCGATGTCTGCACGGAGGGTGTGCAGCGGCACACGACCTTCGCGGTACCACTCGGTACGGCTCATCTCGGCGCCACCGAGGCGGCCCGAGCTTTGAATACGGATGCCCTTGGCGCCCGCCTTCATTGCGTTCTGCACGGCCCGCTTCATCGCACGGCGGAACGCCATACGACCGACGAGCTGGTCGGCGACACCCTGCGCAATGAGGGCTGCGTCGAGCTCGGGCTGCTTGATCTCGATGATGTTGAGCTTGACCCGGGGGTTGCTCGTGATCTTGGTGAGACCTTGACGGAGACGGTCAGCCTCAGAGCCCTTGCGGCCAATAACGATGCCGGGGCGTGCGGTGTGCACGTCGATCTGAAGCTTGTCTCCGGTGCGTTCCACCTCGATGCGCGAGATCGCTGCGTTGGGCAGCTGCGTCATCAGGTAGTTGCGGATCGTGTGGTCTTCGAAGAGGAAGTCACGGTATTCCTGGCGGTCCGCAATCCAGCGGGACTTCCAGTCAGTGGTGACTCCCAAACGGAAACCGTACGGGTTGATCTTCTGGCCCATCAGGCATCGTCCTTCGTGTCAGAGCCTTCTTCAGCAGCAGCGGCCTCGGCAGCTGCTGCTTCCTTCTTCTGCTGTGACTCGGGCTTGGTGAACCCTGCGGCCTCTGCCGCAGCGTCGTCAGCGAACCACACCTCGGCCTTGGTCCGGCCGTAGAAGGAGCTGTCTTCGTTGTGGTACAGCTTGGATCCGTCGTTGCCCTTGACCGGGAAGCCCTCGGGCATCTGGTCGGGGTCTCCGTCGATGAGTGCGTGAGAGCCGGCGCCGTAAGGGCTGGCATCTTCGGCATTGGACTCGCCGTCGGCATCGGAGTCCTGCGTTGCGGAGTCGACCTCAGTCGTCTCCACTTCGGTGGTCTCTGCGACCTCGGCCTCGACAGCCTCGGCTGCTTCGGTCTCGGCTGGGTCAACCTCGGTCGTTTCGACCTCGGCCTCATCACCGCGGGACTTGGCAACACGGGCACGACGGTTGCTGCTGCCACCAGCGGCAGCGCCACGTCCAGCGGCCTTGTCACGAAGACGATCAAGAAGCTCGTCGTCCATGCGGCTGACGATCACGGTCACGTGACACGTCTGCTTGTGGATGCGACCAGCGCGGCCTCGAGCACGGGGGCGGAACCGCTTGAGCGTGGGGCCCTCGTCGGCGTAGCAAGCGGAGATGAACAGCTCGTCGGCCGGGACCTCGTCGTTGTGGCCAGCGTTGGCCACTGCGGAACGGAGCACCTTCTGAATCTCCTTGGCGGCGAGCCGCTCGGAGAAGTGAAGGATCTCAGCCGCTTCAGCGACGGACTTGTCACGAACCAAGTCGAGAACGACTCGGGCCTTGGAAGCCGACATGCGGAGGTAGCGAACCTGGGCGCGGGTGCCCGGACGCTCGTTGGTCTTGGTGCTCATCGGCGACCCGTCTTCTCTTGACCGGCGTGATACCGGAAGGTGCGAGGCGGGCTGAACTCACCGAGCTTGTGGCCAACCATTGACTCGGTGATGTACACCGGGACGTGCTTGCGACCGTCGTGAACGGCGATCGTGTGGCCGACCATGTCGGGGATGATGGTGGAACGGCGAGACCAGGTCTTGATGACCTTCTTCTCGTTTTTCTCGTTCAGTGCGTCGACCTTCTTCAACAGATGGTCGTCGACGAAAGGACCTTTTTTCAGGCTGCGCGGCATGCGTTACCTCCGTCCGCCACGTGTCCGCCTACGGCGGATGATCTGATCATCTGACTTCTTGCCCCTCTTACGGGTGCGGCCTTCCGGCTTGCCCCACGGTGAAACCGGGTGACGTCCACCCGAGGTCTTGCCCTCGCCACCACCATGTGGGTGATCGACGGGGTTCATAGCGACACCACGAGTCTGGGGGCGCTTGCCCTTCCAGCGAGCTCGACCGGCTTTACCGATCTTGATGAGCTCGTACTCGGAGTTGCCAACTTCGCCAATGGTGGCGATGCAGTCAATGGAGACTCGGCGCATCTCGGTGCTGGGAAGACGCAGCGTGGCTGAATCGCCTTCCTTGGCAACAAGCTGGACGCTGGTTCCGGCTGAGCGGGCCATACGAGCGCCGCCGCCTTCTTTGAGCTCCACGGCGTGGATCACGGTACCGACGGGGATGAACCTCATCGGCATCGCGTTGCCGGGACGAATGTCTGAGCCGCTGCCCGAGGACAACAGGTCCCCGACGTTCACGCCCTTCGGCGCCAGGATGTAACGCTTCTCACCATCGTGGTAGTGAAGGAGGGCGATACGACAGTTGCGGTTGGGGTCGTACTCGATCGATGCAACGGTGGCGGGCACGCCGTCCTTGTTGCGTCGGAAGTCGATGACGCGGTACCGCTGCTTGTGGCCTCCGCCACGGTGGCGAGCGGTCTTGCGACCGTAGTTGTTACGACCACCAGTGTTCGACTGCTTGGTCAGCAGGCTCTTCTCTGGTGAAGTCGTGGTGAGTTCAGAAAAGTCCGAGGAGGTCTGGAAACGACGTCCGGGGCTTGTGGGCTTGCGCTTGCGAATGGCCATGGTTCAGATGCCTCAGCTCGAGTAGAGCTCGATCGTGCCCTCGGAAAGGGTGACGATCGCTCGCTTGGTGTCGGTCCGCTTGCTAAAGGTGTTGTTCTTCCGGTTTCGCACCCTCTTGCCCTTGCGGTTGAGCGTGTTCACCTTGGAAACCTTGACGCCGTCGAAGATGTACTCGATGGCGTCTTTGATCTCGGGCTTGGAGGCACTCGGCGCCACGACGAATGTGTACGTGTTGCTGGCTTCGACTGCCTGGTAGGTCTTCTCAGACACCACCGGCCGGATCACGATGTCGTGCGGGTCCTTCATGACTCGCTCCCTTCGGCAGCAGCGCTCGAGGGGAGCGAGCTTTCGGTGAAGACGACGTAGTCGGACACGAGAACGTCGTAGGTGTTGAGCTGATCTGCAGCGAGCGTGTGTACCTGCGGCAGGTTCGCCAGGCTCTTCCAGGCCAGGGCGTCGTCGCGGTCGAGGACCGCAAGAACCTTTCCGGTGATCTCGAGCTCGGTGATCGCTGCGACGGCGGCCTTGGTGCTCGGAGCATCGAAGCCCCAGGTGGAAAGAACGATGACCTTGCCGTCTGCGGCACGGTCGCTGAGGGCGGAGCGCAGGGCGCCAACCTTCATCTTCTTGTTGGTGCGCTCGGAGTAGTCACGGGGCTTCGGTCCATGAGCCACACCGCCACCGATCCAGTGCGGTGCACGGGTGGAGCCTTGACGCGCACGACCCGTGCCCTTTTGCTTCCACGGCTTGGCGCCGCCACCGCGAACCTCAGAACGGGTCTTGGTGCTGTGAGTGCCGGCACGCTTGGCGGCCAACTGCGCAGTGACGACCTGGTGCATGAGGGCCACGTTGGGCTCCACACCGAAGATCGCTTCGTCGAGTTCGACGATGACTTTCTTGACCGACATCAGTTGCTCGCCTTCTCGGAGGCCTTCACGGCGTTGCGGATGATGACCGTGCCGCCCTTGGCTCCGGGGACGGCGCCCTTGATGAGAACGAACTGGTTCTCAGCGTCGGACTGCACGATCTTGAGGTTCTGAGTGGTCACTCGGTCATTACCCATGTGGCCAGCCATCTTGATGCCCTTGAAAACACGGGCGGGGGTGGCGCACTGGCCGATCGAGCCGGGCATACGGTGGACGAGGTGCGCACCGTGGGTGGCTCGCTGTCCAGCGAAATTGTGACGCTTCATTACGCCAGCAAAGCCCTTGCCCTTGCTGATACCGATCGCATCGATCGATTCGCCGGCCTCGAAGATGTCGGCGGCAATTTCTTGCCCGACCTCATACCCAGAGACGTCGGCGAGACGCAGCTCGACAAGTTGGTCTCCGGGGGCCACGCCATGCTTGGCAAAGTGGCCTGCTTCGGGGCGGTTCAGCTTGCTCGGGTCTCGATCGCCAACGGTGACCTGAATGGCTGCATAGCCATCGATCGCAACACTCTTGATCTGAACAACTCGGCAGGGGGTGACCTTGACGACAGTGACGGGGACGATCTTGTCGTCATCCCACACCTGTGTCATGCCGACCTTCTCGCCGACAATCGCCTTTTTCACAGCGGAACTGTGTGTCATGTCTCTACTTCCGTCAGCGGGCCACCAGATGGCGGCCGTTCACGCAAAAGCTCCGTGCTGTGAGTGAATCCTGATCCACATGTTCGTGGTACAGGTCAGCGACAGCCGGAGCAGATTCGGATTTGCCCAAGGGTTTCTGACTGGAGAGCCAGACCTTTTAGGACATCGATTCGCCATGTTCTTCACCGGGAGCCACGAGGCAAACGGATCTGTTTCTGGGACCTGATGAGCTTAACTGCAGCTGATGCTCATTCCTCCTGCGATTCACCGGATTACACGGTGGATGCACCCAGCCGTCAACACACATTCATCTGTCAGACAGAGGGTCGCTTCCTCACCGGCGCGGGGCCATTCTCGCTACCGTGACCGATCATCATCCTCGCGCCGGGCCCTCCGGCGCGTGGCGGCACGGTCATTGACCGTGTGAGAAATTCAAGGCAGCCGCGGCGGTTTGCTTTGAGTTTGGGTCATCCCGATCCCTCACGGGGTGGCCAGACGGCGGCTCGGCTTCGGTCGAGCCGCCGTTCTTCTTTTTGCGACTCCAAAAATGACGAACACCCCGAGCCGAAGCCCGGGGTGTTGTGCAAGTCCTGTTCAGCCAGAGGCTGATTAGACCATTTGGATCTTGATCTCGATGTCGACACCGGCCGGCAGCTCGAGGCGCTGGAGCGAGTCCACCGTCTTCGGGTTCGGTTCCATGATGTCGATCAGGCGCTTGTGGACACGCATCTCGAAGTGTTCACGAGAGTCCTTGTCCTTGTGCGGTGAACGAATCACACAGAAGCGGTGCTTCTCTGTGGGCAGCGGGATCGGTCCGCGGAACTCAGCGTTGGTACGAGCCACCGTCTCGACGATCTTCTTCGTCGACTGATCGATGACCTCGTGGTCATATGCCTTGAGGCGGATGCGGATCTTCTGCTTGGTTGCCATGTGGCCAGTCCCTACTTGTTGATCTTGGTGACTCGGCCAGCGCCGACAGTACGACCACCCTCACGGATGGCGAAACGAAGACCCTCTTCCATCGCAATCGGGTTAATCAACTCAACCGTCATCTCAGTGTTATCACCCGGCATACACATCTCCGTGCCCTCAGGAAGATTCACCGTGCCCGTGATATCAGTCGTCCGGAAATAGAACTGCGGACGATAATTCCCGAAGAACGGCTTATGACGACCGCCCTCCTCCTTCGTCAACACATACACCTGAGCCTCAAAATCAGTGTGAGGCGTAATACTCCCCGGCGCTGCGAGGACCTGACCACGCTGCACCTGATCCTTCTCAATACCACGAAGAAGCGCACCAATGTTCTCACCCGCACGCCCCTGATCCAGAAGCTTACGGAACATCTCCACACCCGTACACGTCGTCTTCTGCGTGTCCTTAATGCCAATGATCTCCAACGGATCACCCGTGTTCACAACACCCTGCTCAATCGCACCCGTCACCACAGTGCCACGACCAGTAATCGAGAAAACATCCTCAATCGGCATCAAGAACGGCTTATCCAAATCACGGTCAGGCTCAGGGATATACGCATCCACCTCAGCCATCAACTCCATGATCTTGTCCCCAGCAGCCTCATCACCCTCAAGAGCCTTCAACGCCGAAACATGCACCACCGGACAATCATCACCCGGGAAGTCATACTCACTCAGCAACTCACGAGCCTCGAGCTCCACAAGCTCCAAAAGCTCCTCATCATCAACCATGTCCGCCTTGTTCAACGCCACCACAATCGCAGGGACACCAACCTGACGAGCCAACAACACATGCTCACGAGTCTGAGGCATCGGACCATCAGCAGCCGACACCACAAGAATGGCGCCATCAACCTGGGCAGCACCAGTGATCATGTTCTTGATGTAATCAGCGTGACCCGGCATATCCACATGCGCGTAATGACGATTCTCCGTCTCATACTCAACATGGGAAACATTGATCGTGATACCACGCTCACGCTCTTCAGGCGCCTTATCAATATTCGCGAAATCGGTTGCCGTGTTGCCATCAACACGATCCGACAACACCTTCGTAATCGCAGCCGTCAACGTGGTCTTGCCATGGTCAATATGACCCATGGTTCCCACATTCACATGCGGCTTATTACGCTCGAACTTTTCCTTAGCCATATCAGTCTTCTTTCAGAGTTCCGGAACGAGTCGTTCTCGGGTTGGTTTTCACTCGCCCCGGAGGCGCTTGACGATTTCTTCTTGCACGTTCCCTGGCGTCTGCTGGTAGCTGTGGAACTGCATCGTGTAGGTAGCACGACCCTGAGTCTTTGACCGCAGGTCAGTGGAGTAGCCGAACATTTCCGAGAGCGGAACTTCGGCGGAAACGACCTTGTTCAGGCCACGAGCTTCCATCTGGCCAACGCGGCCTCGACGGGAGTTGAGGTCGCCGATGACATCGCCCATGTAGTCCTCGGGCGTCACCACTTCGACACCCATGACGGGCTCGAGAAGCACGGGCTTGGCCCGGGCGGCGATCTGCTTGAACGCCATGGTGCCGGCGATCTTGAAGGCCATTTCCGACGAGTCAACGTCGTGGTACTTGCCATCGAGGAGCGTCACACGCACATCGACAGTGGGGAATCCGGCGAGGATGCCCGTGGTCATGGCGTCTTTGATGCCTGCATCGACCGAAGGGATGTACTCCTTGGGAATACGTCCACCAGTGATCTTGTCGACGAACTCGTAACCGCCGCCGGGGCCGGATGGCTCCATCTTGACGGTGACTTCGGCGTACTGACCCGTACCACCGGTCTGCTTCTTGTGCGTGTAGGAGTCCTTCTCAATGGTCTGAGTGATGGTCTCGCGGTACGCAACCTGGGGCTTACCAACGGTGGCATCGACCTTGAACTCGCGAAGCATGCGGTCGACCAGCACCTCGAGGTGCAGCTCGCCCATACCAGCAATGATGGTCTGGCCGGTGTCCTCGTCGGTCCGCACCGTGAAGGTGGGGTCCTCTTCGGAGAGGGACATGAGGGCCTTGGCCATCTTGTCCTGGTCGGCCTTGGTCTTGGGCTCCACGGCCACGTCGATGACGGGGTCCGGGAAGTCGAGGGACTCAAGAACGATCGCCTGCTTGTCATCGGTGAGGGTGTCGCCGGTGCGAACGTTCTTGATGCCAATGGCGGCCATGATGTCGCCGGTCATGGCGGCATCGCGATCTTCCTGCTTGTTGGCGTGCATCTCGAGGAGACGGCCCAGACGTTCCTTGTTACCCGTGCGGGTGTTCAGAACCTGGTCGCCCTTCTCAAGCGAGCCGGAGTAGACACGGAAGTAGGTGAGCTTGCCGACGTTCGGGGCCGACATGATCTTGAAAGCCAGAGCGGAGAACGGTGCGTCGTCCTTGGCTTCACGGGTCTCTTCAGCGCCACCTTTGAGGGCGGTACCGGTGACCGGCGGGAGGTCGAGCGGTGACGGCAGGTACGCAATCACGGCGTCGAGCAGGGGCTGAACGCCCTTGTTCTTGAAGGCAGTTCCGCAAAGAACGGGGACCACTTCGTTGGCGATCGTCGCGGCACGGAGTGCAGCGACGAGCTCCTCTTCGGTGATCTCGACCTCTTCGATGTACTTCTCCATGAGGTCATCGTCGGTTGCGGCGACGGCCTCAACGAGGAGGGCCCGATACTCATCGGCCTTCTCCTGGTACTCGGCCGGAATGTCGACCTCTTCGTAGGTGGCGCCAAGGTCCTTCTCATCGGTCGTTGCCGACCAGACAAGGGCCTTCATCTTCACAAGATCAACAACGCCGAGGAAGTCAGCTTCGATGCCGATGGGCAGCTGGATGACCGCAACGTCTTCGCTGAGACGCTCCTTGATGGTGTCGAGGCAGAAGTAGAAGTCTGCGCCGGTGCGGTCAAGCTTGTTGACAAAGCACATCCGGGGCACGCCGTAACGGTCGGCTTGGCGCCACACCGTCTCGGACTGGGGCTCCACGCCGGCCACGCCGTCGAATACCGCAACTGCGCCGTCGAGCACGCGGAGCGAACGCTCCACCTCAACGGTGAAGTCGACGTGCCCGGGGGTGTCGATGATGTTGATGCGATGGTCATCCCAGAAACAGGTGGTAGCGGCGGAGGTGATCGTGATGCCACGCTCCTGCTCCTGCTCCATCCAGTCCATCGTTGCGCCGCCGTCGTGCACTTCACCGATTTTGTAGTTCTTACCGGTGTAGAAGAGGATGCGCTCAGTCGTGGTGGTCTTGCCAGCATCGATGTGAGCCATGATGCCGATGTTGCGGTAGTGATCGAGTGGTGTCGGCCGTGGTGCCATGTGTCAGTCCGTGTGTCTTGAAGGAATCAGCGGGTACAGGTTCGTCGACTACCAGCGGTAGTGAGCGAACGCCTTGTTGGACTCGGCCATCTTGTGGAGATCTTCACGCCGCTTGGCGGATGCTCCGATGCCGTTGGAGGCGTCGAGGATCTCATTGGCGAGACGCTCAGCCATGGTGCGCTCGCGGCGCTGACGTGAGTAACCCACCATCCAGCGAACGGCCAGCGTGGTTGCACGACGAGGACGAACCTCGACGGGCACCTGGTAGGTGGCGCCGCCAACACGACGGGAGCGGACCTCGAGCTGAGGCTTGATGTTGTCGATGCCGCGCTTGAGCGTGGCGACGGGATCGCCGCCAGTCTTTTCGGCGACGATGTCGAGCGCGCTATACACGATGCGCTCGGCGGTGGTCTTCTTGCCATCAAGAAGAACCTTGTTCACGATCTGGGTGACCAGAACGGAACCGTGGACGGGATCGGGCACGAGATCGCGGCGAGGCGCGGGACCTTTACGAGGCATTTCAGCTCTCCTTCTTCACGCCGTAGCGGCTACGGGCCTGCTTGCGGTCACGCACACCTGCGGTGTCGAGCGTGCCTCGGATGATCTTGTAGCGAACGCCGGGGAGATCCTTCACACGACCGCCGCGCACGAGCACGATGGAGTGCTCCTGGAGGTTGTGGCCTTCGCCGGGAATGTAGGCGGTGACCTCGATACCGGAGGTCAGACGCACACGAGCGACCTTACGAAGAGCCGAGTTCGGCTTCTTCGGCGTGGCGGTGTACACGCGGGTACAAACGCCTCGACGCTGGGGCGAACCGATGAGAGCAGGGGTCTTGCCCTTCTTCGGTTTTGACGTGCGGCCCTTGCGGACCAATTGCTGCATTGTGGGCACTGCGACCTCTGGTGCTTTCGTGGTTCGTTGTGTGACGACGCGTGGTGTCGAAACCAACGCCCGATCGTGCGGAGTGATCTTGTGTTTGCACTGAACTGGTCCCGGCTGGGCCTGCGATCGTTGCCCCGAGACTGAGGCGACCACAGGTGTTCTGTGCGGCGGTACGCGCTGGAGCGAATACCAGCCCGTAATGCTAGGGGCCTCTTCGCAGATTCCCACTCGCCGCTCTTCGGGCACTCGGCCACGTCAACTAACCTCGCCCGTTGTGCCTCAGCTTGAAAGCCATCCGATGACAACAGCGTGGACCGGCCCCTTCGGCGGCGTTCCTGCCTTCGATCAGGTCCACGTTGCCGACTTCGAGCCACTCATCCTCGCGGCGATGGAAGAACAGTGGGCGGAGATCGAGGCCATCGCCGACGCCTCCGAACCCGCACGTTTCGAAAACACCGTCGTCGCACTCGAACAGGCCGGACAAACGCTCGATCGGGTGTTGGCGCTCTTCTACGTATGGAGCGGCACGATGAGCGATGCCGGGTTCCAAGACGTGGAACGGTCCCTCGCTCCCCAACTCGCAACCTTCGACGGACGGGTGCGTCAACACCAAGGACTGTTCGCCCGAATTGAAACCGTCCGGCAAAACGCGAACGAAGCGGGCCTTTCACAGGCTCAAATCCGGCTGATCGAGGACCATCGCCACGGCTTTGTGCAGGCCGGTTGTCAACTCGATGCCCAGGACCGGGCACGCGTCGCCGACATCAACACTCGCCTCGCGACGCTGTTCACCGAGGTGGGACAAAACGTGCTGGCCGACGAGGGCTCCCAGGCCGTGCCGTTGCACACCGAGCAGGACACCGAAGGCCTCCCTTCCTCATTCCTGACCGCAGCGGCGGTCGACGGTGCTGGCGGCAGAGGCGGTTGGGAGGTTGCCAACACCCGATCCTCGGTCGACCCGTTCCTCACGTTCTCGACCCAACGCCACCTTCGTCAACGGGTGTTCGAAATGTTCATCTCCCGAGGCGAAACCGGGGTGACCGCGAACAACGACATCATCGTCGAGATCCTCGCGCTCCGAACCGAGCGGGCAGACCTCCTCGGATTCACGAACCACGCCAGCTACCGCATGACCAACACGATGGCCAAGACCCCAGCCACCGCACTCGAACTCATGGACGCGGTGTGGGCACCGGCTGTCCAACGGGCAAAAGAAGAGATCGCCCAGATGCAGGCCATGGTGGACGCGGAGTTCGCTCCCGGAACCGACGCGCACTTCATGATCGAACCCTGGGACCACCGCTTCTACGCAGAGAAGGTCCGCCAGGCCCGGTACGACCTCGACAAGAACGACATCGAGCCCTATCTCCAACTCGACAACATGCGGGAGGGGATGTTCTGGGTCGCCGGTGAACTCTTCGGCTTCAACTTCGAAGCAGCCGAAGGCGTGCCCACCTGCCACCCAGACGTCAAAGTTTGGGAGGTCACTCGCAAGAGCGACGGCGGCCATGTTGGCCTCTGGTACTTCGACCCGTTCGCTCGGCCAGGAAAGCGATCCGGCGCCTGGATGAACGCCTACCGCTCCCAACAACGAATCGACACCGAGATCACGCCCATCGTCTCCAACAACTCGAACTTCGTCCAAGGCGCCCCCGGCGAACCCGTGCTCATCTCCTGGGACGACGCCACGACGCTGTTCCATGAATTCGGACACGCCCTTCACGGCCTCAGCTCCGACGTGACCTACCCGTCACAATCCGGCACCAACGTGGCCAGAGACTACGTCGAGTTCCCCTCCCAGCTCCTTGAACACTGGCTTTCAACCGACGAAGTGCTCTCGCGTTTCGCCCTGCACGTTGAGACAGGCGAGCCGATGCCGAACTCCCTCCGAGCCAAGATTGCCGCCGCTGCCGGCTTCAACCAGGGGTTCGCGACCGTGGAGTACCTCTCCAACGCCCTGCTCGACATGCAGCTGCACACCACTGAAGACCCCGTCACCGACATCGTCGACTTCGAACAATCTGCGCTCGCCGCCATCGGCATGCCCGACGAGATCGTGCTCCGCCACCGACTCCCCCACTTCCTCCACATCTTCACCACCGATGCGTATTCGGCGGGCTACTACAGCTACCTCTGGTCCGACACCCTCACCGCCGACGCCTACGAAGCGTTCACCGAGGCGTCCGGGCCCTACGACGAAGAGGTCGGCAAACGGTTGCACCGTCATGTCTTCTCGGTAGGCGACACCGTCGACCCGGCGGCCGGGTACCGGGCTTTTCGCGGCCGCGATCCCGAAACTGGGGCACTCATGCGCAAGCGCGGATTTGCGGCTTGAGCCGCAGCGCCCGCCTCACTCAGCGTCAGCGACGAAGCGTTTCGCCTGTTCGACCCACTTGTCGTCGCAGATGCGCCGGCTAAATGACCCGATCGCGTCGCCAAGCTCACGAATGCCCTCATCGTCGAGCGCCGCAATCTGGGCGAACGTGGTGACGCCCAACCCGTTCAGCGTCTTCTGAAGCTTCGGGCCGATGCCACGCATCGCCGTGAGGTCATCGGGCGTCGGCTCGACCGCTGCGTCCTCTTCCTCGTCTTCATCCTCATCGTCGGCTTGCTCGTCGCCTTCGTCGGACTCGATGGCGTCATCCGGCCATGCATCAGCGTCGGTCTCGTCAGCATCGGGTCGATCGACGGTCTCCGCCGGGTCAACGAGCTCCCACTCGTCCTCGAACCCGAGGTGTTCGTCTTGGTCTGAGGCATCTTCGACAAGCTCGACGTCGGCAAGCTCATCGTCCTCAGAATCGACGTCTTCGTACTCGTCCTCATCGTCAAGGTCGTCCGCAACAAGCTCGGCGTCTTCGTACTCGCCTTCGTCGTCTGCTAGCTCATCCTCAGCAAGCTCGGCGTCTTCGTACTCGTCCTTATCGTCAACGTCGCCATCGTCAAGGTCGTCGGCAACAAGCTCGGCGTCTTCGTACTCGCCTTCGTCGTCTGCTAGCTCATCCTCCGCAAGCTCGGCGTCTTCGTACTCGCCCTCGTCGTCGAACTCGTCGTCCGCTGCCTCGTCTACATCCTCATCCAGCTCAAGGTCACCAAACGCGCCGAGATCTTCAACGGGCTGGTCATCATCAAGATCAGCAACCGGGAGCCGGAACAACGAGGACTCATCCGCGGCTTCGGTGTCGGCCCCGGTGTCCGACGAGCCAGGAGTCAACCCAAACAAGCTCAACCGAACAGGCTCGGGCGCGGCGTCAGACCGAAGATTGATCTGAAACAGACTCGAAGGACTGTCATTCTCGGCAGCATCCGCCTGAGCCGGGTGGACGGGCACCGCAGCAACCGGCGTCGCTGGATGGGTATCAGGGCTTCGGTCGGCGAAAATCTGATCGGACGCGACCTTCTCCGAAGATTGAGCGTTCGCAGCACTCTCGTTCTCCCGGCGTTCGACGAACGGGCGGGGCGCCGCGGGGACGCCGGCCGACTCCGCGTTCGGAGTGCCGGGCAAGGCGGCGTTCAAAAGCTCGAGATCGATCTCGAAGCCATCGGTGCCCTGAAAATCATCGAGCTCGCCCGGGTTGAGCTTCTCAAGGTCGATCGCGGAGAAGGCCGAGGCGCGCAGTTGTTCAACACCGTGATCGGGCACGTCGAGCGATGCCGGCGTCGGCGCCGCAGCTTCGTCCACGTCGTCGGCCCCGTCACCAGCATTGCCGGTACGAGCTTTGAGAACGATGTTCGCAGCGGCTGTATCAGAGAGCCTCAGTTGCGCTTGGCTGAGTTGCTTGCCAAGCCGACTTTTCTCACCGTCACTATCAGAAACACGGGACTCCAACGTCTCCACATCTGCTGCGGACATTCCAAGAAAGCTCCGCAGAGCAACTTGTTCTGCTTCGAGTTCGCGAGTCATCGCCTCAGCATGGCGAAGCTCCTCCGCCACCGAACGCAACTGCCATTCGGCGTTCTTGACGCGCAAATCTGCCGCCTGGCGCTCGCGTTCGACCGCGCCCTTGAGGCGTGCGAGCGGTTGCTGCCACTGCCACAGTGCGAATGCGAGCACAAGCACAGCTACGCCGAATCCAATCATCGGAACCACCTTGTTTTCGGAAGCAGAACGCCGCCCTGGCCTTGTCCCTCGCGGGCCAAGTCCGCTGCCGATGTGCAAAAGTTAGCACCAGAAAACAACTCTGCGTACTCGGCGACCACCGAGAGGCTACGTTTGGCGCCGGTGTTCGACAAACAAGCGTGGTCGAAAGAACCAAGCGTTAGAAGAGCGCCCAGCCTCTGGCCATCATGAGCGGCACGATCACCAAAACAATCGCCGTCATGGGCAAACCGAGCCGCATGTAGTCGGAGTAGCGATACCTGCCGGGGCCGTACACCATCGTGTTCGTCTGGTAGCCAACCGGGGTAAGGAACGAGGCCGATGCAGCCAACATCACACCGAGCGCAAAGAGCCGCGGGTTCGCATCAACGCCGGAACCAGTCTGCAGCGCAATGGGAACCATGAGCGACACTGCCCCGGCGTTGGTGATGAGTTCTGTCAGAGCGATGGTCGCCAACACCACACCGAGGGCCGCTCCCCATGTCCCGAACGATCCGAACGTCTGCAAGAGCAAATCGGCAAGGCGCGCTGCGAGGCCGGAGGTCTCCGCCGCTCGGCCAATTCCGATGGCGGCGCCAATGAGCACGACCACGTTGAAGTCCACGGCATCGCGAGCCTGCCGCGGAGCGAGAGCGCCACTGGCAACCGTGAGCCCGGCTCCGATGATCGACGCCTTCAACACGTCAACCACACCGGTCAGGGCGAGGATGCACACGATTCCAAGAATCAGGATGGACCGCTTGGCGTGAACGGCAGCGCTCGGTGGCGGCTCGGACCGCCGCTGAATGAGAAGGAAATCGGTGCGGTTGCGGTAACGGGCGGCGAAGTCGGAGTCCGCGACCAGCAAGAGCGAGTCACCCACTCGAACTCGGGTCTCGCCCAGCGTTGCTTCGAGCCCAGAACCGGATCGGTGCAGCGCAACCACAGCAGCCTGGTACTGGGATCGGAAACCCGCTTGTTTCAGCGTGTTTCCGACGAGGGGTGAGCCCGGACCGACGACGGCTTCGAACCAGGCGTGTTCGCCGTCATCCAACTTCAGTAGCTGTCGGCCCTCGACGAGGTCGAGGCCTGGGAGCTTCTGCAATTCGACGACGTGCCCCACCTGGCCGGCGAAGGTCAGGATGTCATCGCCGCGAATCTGGTGCTCAGGGGCGACGGGCGCCGTGACCTCGCCGCTCCGGTCCACCGCCACGAGGAATACGGCCCCGAGTTGGCGCAGGCCCGCTTCGGTGATGGTCGCTCCATCAAGGGGCCCCTCGGACACGACCCGCATGGACACGGTGAAGGATCGGTCAACCGGGCCGTTGTCGATCGTGGAGCGGTCGGGCAGAAACCTCGGCCCGACCAGGATGAGCACCATGAGGCAGAGCGCGGCGACGGGGAGCCCGATTCGTGCCGGTTCGAACAAGCCAACGGGCTCGAGGCCCGCTCCCGCGATGAGATCTGCCGCCACGAGGTTCGTGCTGGTGCCGATCAGGGTCACCATGCCACCGAGAATCGCGGCGAACGAGAGAGGCATCAGGAAGCGGCTGGGGGACAGTCCTTTGCGCACGGCCCACCGCGACACAGGCCCGATGAACATGGCAACGACGGGCGTATTTGCGACGAAGGCTGAGAGGCCAAAGGACGTCCCGGCGAGAGCGGCCAGCCCCGACCGCTCAGATCGTTCACCCAGAACGAGCCGCGTGAGCGGCTGCAGTGCTCCGGACCGTTCAACAGCACCGGCGACGATGTACAACGCGGCGACCGTGGCTGGGGCGGTGCTCGCGAAACCGGCGAGCGTCTGCGATGCGTCGATCACATCTGCGATGTACAAAGCGGCGAGAGCTCCAACCACACCAACAGTCGGAGAGACCCGCCGTGTGAGAAGGCCCGCCAGCATGGCAAGCAACGTGAAGGCAACGATCAGCTGGTCCATCGGCCGTTCTCTCTCATCGCTGCGCCCACCGAAGCCCTGTCGGCAACTCCCGGACAGATGTCAGGGACTGGGGCCATTAGTCAACCGGTGCGAGGCGCGACCCGGCGAAGTTCGGCGCTCGTTTTTCTTTGATTGCAGCCACGCCCTCGTGCACGTCGTTGCCAGCGAAGCCGAGCATTTCCATCGCGACAGACGCGTCGAACGCAGGTCCGGCCGAGCGCAGCCAGTTATTCAACGACAACTTGGTCCACTGAATGGCGGTGGTCGATCCAGCGGCGAGGGTGCGTGCCACTTCGAATGCCCGGTCGATCACCGCATCGTCATCGACGGCGAGAGAGACCAGGCCGATCCGTTCGGCTTCCTCTCCCGAAAGCGGCTCGCACGTCATCAGATAATACTTCGCCTTGGCCATGCCGCACAGCAGAGGCCAGATAATCGCCGCGTGATCTCCGGCCGCGACGCCGAGCTTGGTGTGCCCATCGATGAGTTTGGCGTTCTTGCCCACGATGCTGATGTCAGCCATCAAGGCGGACGCAAGCCCTGCGCCGACCGCCACGCGTTCAATCGCCGACACAATCGGCTTGGAGCAGTTGATCATGTTGTAAACCAGATCTCGGGCCTCGCGAAACGTGTCGGCCCGCGCGTCAGGGTCGGCGATGATGTCTTCGATCATGGACATATCGCCACCAGCGGAATACGCACCGCCCGCTCCGTGGATGACGACCGCACGCGTCTCCCGGTCACGATCAATGACCTTCCAAACGTCAGCCAGGTCGGCGTGCTTTTGTGCATCCACGGCATTCAACTTGCCTGGGGTGTCCAACACGATCCGTAGGATTCCATCCTCGGGTCGATCGATGAGAAGGCCTTCAAACGATGCGTAACGGTCCATTCGCCGACGCTAGCCCGACAGCGCACCGCACAGGAATCGACGGGGTCAGGGGGCGGCGGCGAAGGCGGCAATGACCCCGATGAGATTGAAGAGAAAGTGCATGACGATCGCCGGGCCAAGGCGATCGAGTTTCACCGTCAAGATCGCCAGGACCAAACCAACGCTGCCGATCACGGAGAACAACACGACCGTGCCCTGCCAACTGGCGCCCACGTAGTGCGGGAGAGTGAACAACAGCGTCGAGCCGATCACGGCGGCCACTGTTCCTGCGCGTTTCTCGATCGCTCGCAAGCAGAGCCCCCGAAAGAACAACTCTTCGGTGAGCGGGGCACCGATCAGGGTGCCGGCGACGATGAACCAGACAAGGGGCGAGTCAACGTTGTCGGTCAGGATCCCCGTATTCGACGACTCCTCGCTGCCCGCTTCGAGGCCAACCAGGGCGCTGACCAACTGCTCGACCAGCGTCGCCAAGGGGAGGAGGGCGAGCAATCCGAGCGCACCCCAGCCCAGGTCGGACCATTGGAATCGAAGCCCAAAGTCGCGGACGACCCCGCTCCCCTTCCAGCGGGCAACGATGACGGGCCAAACCCCCTGGCTCACCTGCAGCCCGATCAGCCCACCCACGATGACGAGCAGCGGCGTGGCGTCGATGCCACCGGTGCCGAGCGCTTCTCGCTCCGCCTCGCTGAGGAACGGGATGGGAGCGAAGTTCCCGATCGACGCGAAAATCAGAATCACCAGGGCGCCAAGGAGAATGTCGCCCATGCCCCACCACGGCCGCGCTCGCCCCTCGCTCGGCTGGGGGGGCCCAGGCTTCACGTGGGGAGGTGAGGACGGTGGCGGCTGCGAAAACAACGCGGCGTAGTCCTCCGAACTCATCGGCTGAGAGGGGAACGTGTCAGACATCGGCAATCAGTGTGTTTGGCGGGAGCCTCCGGCAAGGATTGCCGCGAGCTCCTCCAATGATCGGAACGAATTGCCAGGAACGAAGCGGTCAACGTGAGGAAGAGCAGCGGCCATACCTGCCGCCAGCGGCGCGTACCCCGGTGAGGCTTTCAGCGGATTCACCCAAATCAGTTCGTGGGTCACTCGATGCAGCCGCTCCATCTGTTCACCCAATTCTGTGGCGTCGCCGCGCTCCCATCCATCTGAAAGCAGAACAACGACGCTGCCCCGGGCCATGCCACGCACGCCCCACTGATCGTTGAACTCGCCCAGTACATCACCGAGGCGGGTGCCTCCGGCCCAGTCCTTCACTTCCGGGGTTGCTGCTCGCATGGCAGCGTCGGGGTCGCGGCTGCCGAGGTGACGAGTGATTCGAGTCAGCCTGGTTCCGAGCGTGAACGCCTCAACGCGGCCTCGAGAGACCGTCGCTGCATGAACGAACCGCAGCAGCGCCCGGGCGTATTGCTCCATGGATCCAGACACGTCAAGCAGTAACACCATTCGACGTGGGCGGACCGACGCCTCGGTGTAGGCCCGCCGGAACGGCTCCCCCTGATGACGCAACGCGAACTGGACCGTGCGTCGTAGATCCGGGCGGTCTCCTCGGCCTTTCGCCGCCACCTGACGACGGCTACGCCGAGCGTGGGTCGTGAAACGCAAGCGGGCCATCAGCCGTGTGAGCTCAGCGAGCTCGGCATCGGTGCATTCGGAGAAGTCCTTCTCCGTCAGCACCTCAACGCGGCTAAAGCGCAACGTCTGTACGTCGCCCGGATCGTCCCCGTCGTCGTTGTTGTCTTCGTCGTCGGATTCGGGCTCGTCGGTGTCGAGGGCAAGCGTCACTGGCGGCGGCTCGCCTTCCACGGTCATCATTTCCGGGTTGCGCTGTAGCCAGTACAGAGCAAAGGCCTTGTCGTAAATGCCAAGGTCCTCCGGTCGAGCGATCAGCGTCGAACGGCCAGCCCAATACACAGACTGGCGCCGCGCCATACCCACGTGCCCGAGTGCTTCAGCGAAGTGGATCGTGGCCTTCGCCGGGATCGACACACCGAGTCCGCGCAGCACGTTGGCAAAACCGACAGCGAGACGCTCCGCCGGACGTTCTGGCAACACCACTTCGGGCGGCATCGCCGGGTTGGACCATCGATCCCCAGCCAAGGTCAGCTGCCGCCGCGAAGGATGGCATTCTGCACCATCTCTTCCAGGCCCTGCTGCGTCACCCGTTGCTGGTCCTCTCGGTACTTCAACACCGTCCCGAGGGTTGCGTGCACCATCGCGGTATCGAGCTCGGTCCGGCCAAGAGCGGCGAGCGACATCGCCCAGTCGATGGTCTCAGCAACACCAGGGGGCTTGTAGAGACCGAACCCTCGGACCGACTCCACCAACGCGGCGACCTGGCGGGCGAGCGGTTCGCCCACATGGGGTGCCCGCAACTGCACAATCGACACTTCCCGCTCGAAGTCGGGGTGCTCAACCCAGTGGTAGAGGCAGCGGCGCTTGAGCGCATCGTGCACGTCACGGGTCCGGTTGGAAGTGAGGACAACGAGGGGCGGCACCTCCGCCTTGATCGTGCCGATTTCAGGAACCGTGATCGTGTAGTCCGACAAGGCTTCGAGCAGAAACGCTTCGAACTCGTCGTCGGCCCGATCGACTTCGTCGATGAGCAGCACCGGCGGTGGCCCATCGGTTGGGCTGAGGGCTTCGAGGAGGGGCCGGCGGATCAGGAACCGCTCGTCGTAGAGCTCACCCTCGAGTTCGCCGACCTCGGCGTCAGTCGCCCGACCCGTTGCTTCAGCGGTCCGGAGATGAAGGAGCTGGCGGGAGTAATCCCATTCGTACACCGCCTGGGCGGCGTCGATGCCCTCATAACACTGCATGCGGATGAACGGGCCCCCGATCCAACGGCTGAGTACTTTCGCAACCTCGGTCTTGCCGACCCCGGCCTCACCCTCGAGGAAGAGCGGGCGACGCAAGGTGATTGCCAGAAAGATCGACGTGGCCAAGCCCTCGTCTGCCAGATAGTCATGGTCGGCGAGCGCTGTACTGACCTCGTCGACCGAGGTCACACCGCTGAAGTTCGATTGCACCGATCCGAATCTAGCCGCCGGAAACGCACGAGGCCGAAAGCACCGGCGTCACCAGTTCCTGGCTCACGATCGAGCCGAAGCCTTCAACGAGGGACACGCGACACCGCCACCTCACTTCTGCGAGGTGGCGACGGGAGATGGCGGTGTCGGTGTGGCCGGCGTGCGTTCAGCTTTCGCTCATCGCTTCGCTCAACGCTCGACCCACAAGCACCCGAGCGAGATGGCTCCGGTACTCAGCATCGCCGTTGAGGTCCTCCGGGGGTGTCAAGCCTTCCGCCGCCACCGCAGCGGCATCAGCGCCTGAGGCACCGCCAGCAAGAGCGGCTTCAACCGCCGCTGCCCGCAATGGCGTGTGGCCCATGTTCACCATGGCCACGTTGGTGCTGCCGTTCACAACCGCGGCCACGCCAACAATCGCCCAGTCCTGAGCTCGCCGGTTGAACTTCTGGTAGCTCCAGCCTGCGTCGGGGACCTTCGGTACCCGAATCTCGGTGAGCATCTCGTCTGCGGCGAGGGCCGTCTGCAAGAAGCCAGTGAAGAAGTCGCTTGCAGCGATCTCGCGCTGGCCGTTCGGCCCCTTCGCCACAAGCGTGGCGCCAAGGGCAAGGATGGCCGCAGGGAGGTCCGAGGCGGGATCGCCATGAGCGAGTGAGCCGCCCAGCGTGCCTCGATGGCGCACCGACGGGTCTCCGACTTCGCCAGCCACGTGCGCCAGAATCGGCGCCTGCGTCTTCAGCAGATCGCTGGTCTCAACGGTCATGTGCCGGGTGAGGGCACCGATGGCGACGTGATCGCCACCGTCGTTGATGTAGCTGAGGTCGTTGATACGCCCGATGTCGATCACCACTTGCGGTGTCGACAGCCGGAACTTCATCAACGGAATCAGGCTGTGGCCGCCGGCCATGAGCTTGGCCTCATCGCCATGCTCGGTGAGTGCCGCGATTGCGGCATCGGCATTCTCTGCCTCGACGTAGTCGAACGATGCGGGAATCACTGCCCACCTCCATTGCTGTTGATCGCTCTCCACACCTTCATGGGTGTGGCGGGCATTGACATGTCGGTCACACCGTGTGGACGCAGCGCATCGCAGATGGCGTTCATGACGGCGGCGGCCGAACCAATCGTGCCTGCCTCGCCAGCGCCCTTCACGCCGAGCATGTTGCTGGTGCTCGGGGTGTAGGTGAAGCCGGTTTGGATGTTCGGCATCTCCGTGGGCGAAGGCACGAGGTAGTCCATGAATGAGGGGTTCTTGCAGTTGCCCTCGCTGTCGTACTCGGCTCCCTCGTAGAGCGCCTGGGCCACACCTTGCACAATGCCGCCGTGAATCTGGCCCTCGATAATCAGCGGGTTCACATGGTTGCCGCAGTCGTCGATGGCGATGTAGTCGATGAGCCGTGTCTCGCCCGTGTCCTCATCGATCTCGACCACGGCGACATGTGTGCCGAAGGGGAAGGCAAAGTTCGGCGGATCGAAGATCATCTGCTCGTTGAGGTTCGGTTCCATGCCGTCCGGCAAGTTGTGAGCCGTGAAGGCGCCGAAGGCGATTTCTTGGATCAGCAGGCCCTTGTCCGGAGATCCCTTCACGCCAAAGCGCCCGCTCTCGAACTCGAGATCGTCAGGGTTCGCTTCGAGTTGGTGCGCTGCGATGAGGCGAGCCTTGTCGATCACCTTGTCGCATGCCATCGCAATGGCGACACCACCAACGGCCAGCGAGCGCGAGCCGTAGGTATCGAGCCCGAGCGGGCTGATCGCGGTGTCTGAGTGCAGCACGGTGATGTCTTGTGGGTCAACGCCGAGCTTGTCGGCAACGATCTGACTCCACGCAGTTTCGTGTCCCTGACCGTGGGGCGTGGATCCGGAGACCACTTCGACCTTGCCGGTGGGGAGCAGGCGAACCGTGCCCGCCTCCCAGCCGCCAGCGCCGTAATTCAGCCCGGCAAGTGCCCGGCTTGGAGCGAGACCGCAGATCTCCACGTAGGTGCACAGGCCGATGCCGAGCTGCTTGCGCTCGCCTGCATCCCGACGACGTTGCTGCTCGGCTCGAAGATCGCCGAGCTTGGACATGTCGAGCGCCATGTCCAGATTCGGTGAGTAGTGGCCGGAGTCGAACACGAGCGTCGAGGCAACCTCGAGGTTCTCGAATTTCTCGCCACCAGCAAGGTAATTGCGGCGACGAATTTCCTCCGGGCTGATGCCGACTTCGTAGGAGAGCATGTCCATCGCTCGTTCGATCGCGTAACTGGCCTCGGGTCGGCCGGCGCCGCGATAGGCGTCAGTCGGGGTGAGGTTCGTGAAGTAGCCGTCGCACGTGAAGCCAAAGGCGGGCACGTCGTACACACCGGTGTAGAGGAAGCTTCCCAACAGCGGGACGCCCGGTGTGATGAGCATCATGTAGGCGCCCATGTCGGCATCGATGTGGGCGCGTACGCCGAGAATCTTGCCGTTCTCGTCGGCGGCGATCTCCATCGTCTGCTTCTGCCCACGTCCTTGGTGGGTCGAGAACGCAGCTTCGGAGCGGGTCTCGGTCCAGCGAATCGGACGGCTGAGCTTGTTCGCCAGCGTGACGGCGAGGGACTCGTCGGGATTCACGTTGAGCTTGGCGCCGAACCCACCGCCGACGGCGGGAGCGATGATGCGGAGCTTGGCCTCAGAGATTCCCGTGGTGGCAGCGAGCATCACCTTCAGAATGTGCGGCACCTGCGTGGAGGTGTACAGCGTGATGTCGCCGCCAGCGGGGCTGGGGATGGCAAGCACGCCGCGAGGTTCCATGGCTGCGGGGATGAGACGCTGCTGCGTGAACTCGCCCTTGACCGTGTGTGTGGCGTTGGCGAACGCCGCCTTGAGCGCGTCGGGATCAGGAATCAAAGGCCAGTGGAAGGCTTTGTTCGTTCCGAGTTCGTCGTGGGCAAGTTTCTCCCCAGCGATGGCGTCATCGATGCTGGCGACGGCCGGCAGCGGCTCGTAGTCCACCACAACAACTTCTGCCGCGTCGGCCGCCTGATAGCGAGAATCGGCAAGCACAACCGCCACGATGTCACCCACGTGGTGCGCAACCTCGGACGTGACCGGGAAGTGCGGCGGGTTGAGCATGTCTTCAGTGACAGGCCAGGCACAGGGAAGCGGAGCGGCCCATAGACCCATCTCTTGCAGCTGCGGTCCGGTGTAGACCGCGTGGACGCCGGGCATCCCGGCCGCCTCGGCCGTATCGATGCTGTTGATCTTGGCGTGGGCCATGGTGCTGCGCACCATTCCCATCCAGAGCTCGCCATGCACGTGGATGTCGTCGACGAACTTGCCTTCGCCGGTGAGAAGCTTCGGGTCTTCCTTGCGCTTCATCGGGGTTCCCATAACAGCAGTCATCAGGCACCTCCTGCTGCGGTCATTACGGACTTCACGATGTTGTGGTAGCCCGTGCAACGGCACAGGTTTCCTTCGAGACCTTCCCGCACCTCTTGCTCGGTGGGGTTCGGGTTCTCCTTCAACAGTGAGGTGGCAGCCATCACCATGCCAGGTGTGCAGTAGCCGCACTGGAGGCCGTGGCACTCCATGAAGGCTGCTTGCATCGGGTGAAGCTCACCGTCGTCGGAGGCCATGCCTTCGATCGTGGTGATCTCGGCGCCTCGGACTTGGGCGGCAAGCATCGTGCAAGACTTCACCGACTCGCCGTCGATGTGCACGGTGCACGCACCGCACGATGAGGTATCGCAGCCAACGTTGGTGCCGGTCAGGTCAAGCTCGTCACGTATGTAGTGCACGAGCAGCGTGCGGGGTTCAACGTCGGCGCTGCGCGCCTTGCCGTTGATCGTGGTCTCTACCTGCACAAGTCCCCCTTGTGTTTGGGTGTCAGTGGTGAATAGTGGCTCTCAAGGTGGCGTCGGTCACACGCCACAAATGAGCTTCCCACACTTCCCCTCTCCGCGCCCACCGCGCCACACCTCCCGCACAGCACCGGGATATCTCAGGGCCTATTCGGGGCGGCGAAGGGTGACGATGTAGGGCAAGACGGCCTCGAAGACATCGGGCCCGCCCACTGCCTGGGTATAGGTCAGCGTGACGAGCTGATCGTTCCACAGCCCGTAGTAGGTGATGAAGTCCAGCTGCTGGCCCTGCAAGTCGGCGCCCCACTGGAGGAAACCGGAATTCGGATCGGCGGCCTGCGCGATGCTGCCCGAGCTGTTGAGAACCGCCGCTGGAATCGACTCGGAGATCCCCGCCCACGACGCATCAATCAATCCCGCGATCTGATCGGTGCTCACACTTTCATACGGGCTCGTACGGATGTTCACGTTGTTGTTGAACGTGTCGGTGCCCTCGCCCGTCAGCCACACTTCCACACCGGGCTCACTCCCACTCGTGTCCCGACTCCAACCAGGGTCCACATCGACAACGTAGGCGCCGTCCGGGTCAACGAAGTTCACTGAATCCGCTGGGATGTCGTCGAGATTCAACTCTTCCCGGACGCTGCCCTCCGGGTCCTCCACCGGCGCCGGCGCCGCCAGCGTGGACTCGGTCGACTGTGCCGACTCGATCACTGATTGAGCGACCGACTCCTTTGCGTCTTCAACAACAGAACAAGCGCTCGCTGCCAAGGCAAGAGCAAAGAGGGCGGCAACGGTGGCGGCGAAAGAGCGAGGGAGAGCCATGCCGCTGATCATCGTCGAGCCCGAGGTGGTCTGTCCGTGATCACCATCACAGAAAACAACAAAGGCCCTGAGCCGGAGCTCAGGGCCTTCATCAGATTCTTCGCTAGATGTTCTCTACCACGGGAGTTGTGAGCGCAGCGAACAACTCCCGAAATCCCAAAGGCGGCTACGCCGACGGATTTCAGCCGATGGTGGGAGCGCTGCCGTCGCTGGCGCCATCAGCACCGATCGAGGCGAGCCACTGTGCGGGCTCCTGCTCTTCACCCTCGGAGGAGTAGAACGACATCGGCTGGTAGTCGGGGGCGCTGGTGCCCACGTCACGGTGGCGCATCAGACCGGTACCGGCCGGGATGAGCTTGCCAATGATGATGTTCTCCTTGAGACCGATCATCGAGTCAGACTTACCCTCGATGGCGGCTTCGGTGAGCACACGAGTGGTCTCCTGGAAGGAGGCGGCCGAGAGCCAGGAATCGGTGGCCAGCGAGGCCTTGGTGATTCCCATGATCTCGGGACGACCCTCGGCGGGTCGGCTGCCTTCTTGCACCAGACGCTTGTTGGCATCAGCGAACTGCCACTGATCAACACGCTCGCCCGGCAGGAAGTCGGACTCGCCTGGCTCGTGGATACCAACACGGCGAGTCATCTGACGAACGATGAGCTCGATGTGCTTGTCGTGAATCGACACGCCCTGATCTCGGTAGACGTTCTGGACTTCCTCGACCAAGTACTGCTGGGTCTCACGGATACCACGGATCTCGAGGAGTTCCTTGGGATCACGGGGACCGTCGACGATGGAATCACCAGCGGTGATGTCCTGGCCTTCGACGACCTCGAGGCGAGCCGCAAGCGGCACGGTGTAGACGTCTTCTTCGCCGTCGTCGGTGACGATGGTGATGACCTTGCCCTTGCCCTCGTCTTCGGCGATACGAATTACACCGGAGACACGAGCGAGCGTGGCCTTGCCCTTGGGGCTGCGAGCTTCGAAGAGCTCCACCACACGAGGCAGACCACCAGCGATGTCAGCGCCGCCAGCCACACCACCGGTGTGGAAAGTGCGCATCGTCAGCTGGGTGCCGGGTTCGCCGATCGACTGAGCGGCGATAACACCGACGGCTTCGCCGACTTCGATCATCTTGCCCGTGGCGAGCGAAGTGCCGTAGCTGGCCGCCGAGATGCCGATGGGCGAATCGTCGGTCAGAGGTGAAAGAACACGAACCCGCTCGATGCCTGGATCGTCGCGCAGGGCTTCCATGTCTTCCTCGGTGCACATGGTGCCCCGCGGAATCACGGTGCCGTCGACGAGGGTCTGGTCATCGGCCAAGACTCGGCTGTAAAGACGGGTCTCGAGGTAGGTCCGGACCATGCGGGCATCCGGGTCGCTTGCGTCGGAGGCCTCGCCGGTGTCCTTGTTGTAGTAGCCGTCGGGCTTGACGTCTTCGAGCATGAGGCCACGAACGGCCCGGCCCTCTTCGAACGGGTCGCGATCGTTGATGATCACTTCCTGTGCAACGTCGACGAGTCGGCGGGTCAGGTAGCCGGAGTCAGCGGTACGAAGCGCCGTATCAACCAGACCCTTACGGGCACCCGGAGTCGCAATGAAGTACTCGAGCATCGAAAGTCCTTCACGGAAGTTCGACTTAATCGGGCGGGGGATCATGTCGCCTCGAGGGTTCGCCACGAGGCCTCGCATGCCCGCAATCTGGCGGACCTGCATCATGTTTCCACGGGCACCGGAGCCCACCATCATGTCGATCGGGTTGAAGCGCTTCGACTTCAGGTTGATCTCCATGGCGTCACGGACTTCGTCGGTGGCGTGGGTCCAGATTTCCACTTCCTTCTGGCGTCGCTCACCGTCGGTGATGATGCCCTTCCGGAACTGCGCTTCGATCTTTTCTGCCTCGAGCTCGTGACTATCCAGGATGCCCTTCTTCTCGACAGGGGTCTGGACGTCGTCCACCGAAACGGTCAGCCCGGAGCGAGCCGCAAAGCGGAACGCCACGGTCTTGAGCTTGTCGAGGGTGGCCCCGACAACAGCCTTGGGGTAGCCCGTGGCGAGCTCGTCGACGATGACACCGATGTCACGCTTCTTGATGACGTGGTTCTGGAACGGGAACTCATCGGGGAGCGTCTCGTTGAAGAACACACGACCGGCGGTGGTCCGGGCGTACTCAGCGGCCTTGCCGTTGGCAGGGGTGATGAGCAGATCGGGGTGGCGCCAGTAAATGGGCTCGTGGAGCTTGAGCTCACCAGCTTCATAGGCCCGCTCGAGCACATCGATGCGGCGGAACGTCTGGAGCTTCGCATCGGGATCGTCATCGACGATTTCCGACAGGTAGAAGCACCCGATGACCATGTCCTGGGTCGGGGTGACCAGCGGACGACCGTGAGCGGGGCTGAGCACGTTGTTCGCGCTGAGCATGAGCACACGAGCTTCGGCCTGGGCCTCAGCAGAAAGCGGCAGATGGACAGCCATCTGGTCGCCGTCGAAGTCAGCGTTGAACGCGGTGCAGACCAGCGGGTGGATCTGAATGGCCTTGCCCTCGACCAGCACGGGCTCGAACGCCTGGATGCCAAGACGGTGGAGGGTGGGTGCACGGTTGAGCATGACCGGGTGTTCCTGGATGACCTCTTCGAGGACTTCCCACACCTGTGGACGACGGCGCTCGACCATGCGCTTGGCCGACTTGATGTTCTGAGCCAGTTCCTGATCAACCAGTCGCTTCATGACGAACGGCTTGAACAGTTCGAGGGCCATGATCTTCGGCAGGCCGCACTGGTGGAACTTGAGGGTCGGGCCGACCACGATGACCGAACGGCCGGAGTAGTCGACTCGCTTGCCGAGAAGGTTCTGACGGAAGCGACCCTGCTTGCCCTTGAGCATGTCGGACAGCGACTTGAGCGGACGGTTGCCCGGTCCGGTCACCGGACGGCCACGACGACCGTTGTCGAACAACGCGTCGACGGCTTCCTGAAGCATGCGCTTCTCGTTGTTCACGATGATCTCGGGCGCACCGAGATCGAGGAGCCGCTTGAGGCGGTTGTTGCGGTTAATCACACGACGGTAAAGGTCGTTGAGATCGGAGGTGGCGAAGCGACCACCGTCGAGCTGCACCATCGGACGAAGCTCCGGCGGAATCACCGGGACGACGTCGAGGATCATGGCCCGCGGGTCGTTCTGGCGACGGCCGTTCTCATCACGACGGTTGAACGCCGCGACGATCTTGAGCCGCTTGATGGCCTTCTGCTTGCGCTGGGCGCTGAGCGGCTTGACGCCCTCTTCGGGATCGATCGCGGCGCGAAGCTTGATCTCTTCCTCGTCGAAGTCGATGCGCTCGATGAGCTGAGCAATGGCGTCGGCACCCATGCCGCCGTCGAAGTACTCGCCCCAACGATCGTCCATTTCACGCCACAGCATCTCGTCTTCGAGAATCTTGCGGGCGAACAGGTCCTTGAACTCGTCGAAGGCACGGTCAAGAACGTCGAGTTCCATCTCGTACTGCTCGCGGGTGGCAGCGAAGTCCTTGTCGGCGCTCTTCTGCCGGGCGCGGAGCTCGTTGTCCTTGGCCTTGTTGGCCTCCATGTCGGCGAGTTCTTTTTCGAGACGCTCGTGGTCATCAGCGAGACGGAGTTCCATCTCCTTGATGATCGCTTCGCGCTCGGCCACAACTTCGGCCTCAATGTTCGGCAAGTCAGCGTCGCGCTTCTCTTCGTCGACGTGGGTGACGAGGGAAGCAGCGAAGTAGATGACCTTCTCGAGCTGCTTGGCCTTCAGTTCCTCGCGGGGCTGGGTGCCCATGAGGAGGTAAGCAAGCCAGGAACGGGTGCCGCGGAGGTACCAGATGTGCACGCAGGGAGCAGCGAGCTCGATGTGGCCCATGCGCTCACGACGCACCTTAGAGCGGGTGACTTCAACGCCACAACGCTCACAAATGATGCCCTTAAAGCGCACACGCTTGTACTTGCCGCAGGCGCACTCCCAGTCCTTCTGAGGGCCGAAGATCTTCTCGCAGAAGAGTCCGTCCTTCTCAGGCTTGAGGGTTCGGTAGTTGATGGTCTCCGGCTTCTTCACTTCGCCGTTGGACCACATACGGATCGAGTCGGCGGTAGCCAGACCGATCTTCAGCTGATCAAAATCGTTGACGTCAAGCATGATGTCCCAGTCCCCTATCGACGTCCGGCTGCGCGAGCCGCATCGTCTTCGTCAGTTCCACGCTCTGGACGGCTGAGGTCAATACCCAGCTCCTCGGCGGTACGGAAGAGCTCGTCGTCGAGCTCCCGCATCTCAATTTCCTGGCCGTCTTCAGCCAACACCTCGACGTTGAGGCACAGGGCCTGCATTTCCTTGATGAGCACCTTGAAGGACTCGGGAATGCCGGGCTCGGGGATGTTCTCGCCCTTGACAATGGCCTCATAGACCTTGACTCGGCCGAGGACATCGTCGGACTTGATGGTGAGCAGCTCCTGCAGGCAGTAAGCAGCGCCGTAGGCCTCGAGGGCCCACACTTCCATCTCGCCGAATCGCTGGCCACCGAACTGCGCCTTACCACCGAGCGGCTGCTGGGTGATCATGGAGTACGGGCCGGTGGAGCGGGCGTGGATCTTGTCGTCGACCATGTGGCTGAGCTTCAGCACGTACATGATGCCGACCATGACCGGGTTGTCGAAGGCTTCACCCGTGCGGCCGTCGTACAAGGTGGCCTTGCCGTCGTCGCCGATCTGGCGGGTGCCGTCCTTGGCCTCAGGGTTGAGGTTGCGGAAGATGTCCTGAATGGTCGGCTTGTCGCCGGACAGTTCCTTCTCGTCCCACTTCGCACCGTCGAACACCGGGGTGCTGACGAGGGTGGAGGGTGTGGTGAAGGGACGAGTCTTGTTCTCGGTGCCGCGCATCGGCGCGTGACCGGTTGCCTCGCCATCGATGTTCCAACCCCAACGAGCGGCGTAGCCGAGGTGCGACTCGAGCACCTGGCCGATGTTCATGCGTGACGGCACGCCGAGCGGGTTGAGGATGATGTCGACGGGGGTGCCGTCGGCCATGTGCGGAAGGTCTTCCACGGGCAGGATCCGGGAGATAACACCCTTGTTGCCGTGGCGGCCGGCGAGCTTGTCGCCCACCGAGATCTTGCGCTTCTGAGCCACGTAGACCCGAACAAGCTGGTTCACGCCCGGGGGCAGCTCGTGGCTGTCATCCCGGTTGAAAACCTTGACGTCGATGACCTTGCCGACCTCGCCGTGCGGAACCTTGAGGCTGGTGTCTCGGACTTCGCGAGCCTTCTCACCGAAGATGGCCCGCAGGAGGCGCTCTTCAGGGGTGAGCTCGGTCTCGCCCTTGGGTGTGACCTTGCCAACGAGCACATCGCCAGGACCGACGTCGGCGCCAACACGGATGATGCCGCGCTCGTCGAGGTCGGCGAGGATGTCCTCGCTCAGGTTCGGGATGTCCCGCGTGATTTCTTCCGGTCCGAGCTTGGTGTCACGAGCATCAATCTCGTGCTCCTTGATGTGGATCGACGTGAGCACGTCGTCCCGCACCAGGCGCTCGGAGAGGATGATCGCATCCTCGAAGTTGTAGCCCTCCCAGGGCATGAAGGCCACGACAAGGTTCTTGCCGAGGGCGAGCTCGCCCTGATCGGTGGACGGACCGTCGGCGAGGAGATCGCCAGCCTTGAAGGTCTGTCCAGCCGTGACTCGCGGCTTCTGGTTGATGCAGGTGTCCTGGTTCGAGCGCTCGAACTTGTGCAGCCGGTTGATCTTCTTGCCGGACTGCACGTACTCGACCGTGATCTGAGTGCCATCAACGTCCAGCACAACGCCGTCTTCGACAGCTACGAGGGTGTCAGCAGCGTCATGTCCAGCGCGGGCCTCAATACCGGTGCCGATGTAGGGCGCCTCCGCGGTCAGCAGCGGCACAGCCTGACGCTGCATGTTCGCACCCATGAGGGCGCGGTTTGCGTCGTCGTGCTCGAGGAACGGAATGAGGCCGGTGCCGATCGAAACGATCTGCTTGGGCGACACATCCATCATCTGCACTTCGTCCGGCGTGGCCGAGATGATCTCGGTCGTTGCGCCGAAGAAGATGTCTCGTTCGAGCTGAAGCTTGAGGTCTCGCAGCGAGGCGGCCTGCGGCGAACGCCGAGACAGGACCTTCTCGTTGACGAAGCTGCCGTCTGCTTCGAGCGGCGCGTTGGCCTGAGCCACCACGTACTCCTCTTCCTCATCAGCGGTGAGGAAGACGACTTCGTCGGTGGCTTTGCCATCAACGACTCGACGGTAAGGGGTTTCGAGGAAGCCGAAGGCGTTGACCCGGGCGTAGCTCGAGAGGTAACCGATGAGGCCAATGTTGGGACCCTCGGGGGTCTCAATCGGGCACATGCGGCCGTAGTGCGAGAAGTGAACGTCTCGCACTTCGAAACCAGCGCGCTCACGGGACAGACCACCGGGTCCGAGCGCTGAAAGGCGACGGCGGTGGGTGAGGCCCGACAGCGGGTTGATCTGGTCCATGAACTGCGACAGCTGGGAGGTTCCGAAGAACTCCTTGATGGCCGCAACCACGGGACGAATGTTGATCAGAGTCTGCGGCGTGATGGCCTCGACGTCCTGAGTGGTCATCCGCTCACGAACGACTCGCTCCATCCGAGACAGCCCAATGCGGACCTGGTTCTGGATGAGTTCGCCGACCGAACGCACACGCCGGTTCGCGAAGTGGTCCTGATCGTCGAGGCGGTAGCCGGGCTCGGCGACCATGAGGTGGAGGAGGTAAGTGGCAGCGGAGAGAACCTCGGAGCGAGAAAGCACCGACTGGTCGTCGTCGGGCAGTTCCATTGCCTCGACGTTGGCCAGCATCGGGAACATTTCCTGCAAGCGCTCAAGCTCGG
This sequence comes from Caprella mutica, assembly GCA_947561585.1. Lineage (NCBI taxonomy): Eukaryota > Metazoa > Arthropoda > Malacostraca > Amphipoda > Caprellidae > Caprella > Caprella mutica. Next base: position 2,659,013 of record CANNZV010000001.1, on the reverse strand, counting down.
GACCGAGCTTGCGGTTCAGCTTGTAGCGACCCACACGAGAGAGGTCATAGCGACGGTTCTCGAAGAAGGCGTTCTGCAGGTAGCTGCGGGACGCTTCGAGGGTCGGCGGCTCGCCTGGACGGGCACGCTTGTAGATCTCGATGAGGGATTCGTCGCGAGTGGGAGCGATTTCGCGGTCCTTTTCCCACTGGCCTTCGAGGAAGTCGAAGTGGTTGACGAAGGAGTCAAGGAAGCCCGGAGCGTTTTCCTCGTCGAAGCCAAGGGCACGCAGAAGCGTGAACAGGCTGAGGCGGCGCTTGCGGGCCACACGCACACCAGCGGTCGGGTCCTTGCCGGGCTTCTGCTCGACATCGAACTCCATCCACTCACCGCGGTAGGGGTGAATGGTGCCGGTGACCATCTGGTGCTTGCTGAGATTACGCAGACGGAAACGCTCACCAGGCTGGAAGATGACGCCAGGGCTGCGGACAAGCTGGGACACCACAACACGCTCGGTGCCGTTGATGACAAAGGTTCCCTTGTCAGTCATCATGGGGAAGTCGCCCATGAAGACGGTCTGCTCTTTGATCTCGCCGGTCGAAGCGTTGATGAACCGGGCGCGCACGAAGATCGGCGCGGCGTAGGTCATGTCCTTTTCTTTGCACTCTTCAACCGAGAATTTCGGGTACGGCTTCAGATCCTCGTCGTGAGGATCGAATTCGAGTTCAAGCTGCAGCGTCGACGTGAAGTCAGTAATTGGGCTGATGTCACGGAACGCGTTCGCCAGACCTTCCTCAAGAAACCATTCAAACGATTGTTTCTGAACAGCAATCAGATCCGGAAGCTGAAGAGCCTCGGAAAGCTTGCCGAATGAGTAACGATCGCGGGGGAGAGTGCGAGCAGGCAAAGGACACCACCAGGAGTTGCACGAGCCAAGGGAACACCGGCGCGCGTAGATCCAGGAGCAACTTGGCCGACTTCATGGTCTGTTCGTAGCGGTTCGGTACACCGGAACAACAGATTTCTGGGGTCGAGAAAGCACAAAGGCGCGAGCACGGTTCTGGCAAGCATATGGCGGGCACGCCGCGGCCACAACCATCCCAGAGGGGGCGCGGCGGCGATGGTACGGAAACACGCGGCCAAGGTCAAGCGTCTCGTGCCCATGTAGGCCAGCTGTAACGGTCAACCAGCCCCGCCAGCAGCCAGATTGGGGGCTCGAACGGCATGGGCAACCCATTCCCCGATGGTGCTGACCCCGTCGGCCGTGAAATGGTAACCGTCGACCAGTTCGACGTTCTCGACGACCGCTTTCCCGCTCTCCGCAGTCGATGCGAGCAGAACGGGCGAAGGGCAGGCGTGGTCTGGGCAAAGCAGCGCATCCAAGTCAAAAAGTTCGACGCCATCGTTCGCTGCTGCGACGCTGCGATACACCTCGTTTGCGCAATCAGTGAAGGAACCTTTCGCGCCGGACCGCGGGTCAGGCATCGTGACAAGGCCCACACGTCGGCCGCTGTTCACGAGCCTGTTCGTGGTCGCTGCAACTTGCGAGCGTGCCGACTCGGTGGATCGGGCAGAGCATGCACCAACAAAGCGACCCGTGCCGAAGTCTTTCCATGTGGCGTCCCAGCGCGCAGCGGAAAGCAGGAGCACATCCGCCTGCTCTACGGCCGAGGTCAACCCAGGCAACCGTCCGGCAAGCCCGGTCAGACAACCGGACTCGGGGTGGATGATCTGGTCCTCGCCTACTCGGGAACTCGCCACATGAAGGAATCCGCAGTAGCGAGCAGTCTCGTCGCGCACGACGACGCGCCCATCGCCAGCGGCGTCGATGCCCTCGGCAAGCTCACCAAAGATGGAGTCGCCAAGCAGGAGTACGTTGAGAGTTTCGCCGCTGCTGTTCGCGTCGCGGTCACTGTCGCCGTTACCAAAAGCCAGCAGCGCTGGGGCCTCGGCAACCTCGGTAGCGGCGATCTCGGGGTCCGGTTCGTGCCTCCCTGCAATGGGGAGAACACCACCGACCACCAGGATGGCGCACACAGCGGCAACGCCAAGAACAGCCCCGAGGACCGCCATTGGTCGACGGCCAGGACGCGGACGCGATTCGGTTGTTTCAGTCTTGTGCGGCAACACCTTCAGCCATCGGCAGTTGGCCTCCGGCAATGAGCCCGCCGCAGTTTTGTGGATCGCCAATCTCGGCTCGAACCCTTCAGCTGGCCTCGGGTGTTGGCGTTGTGGGAGCCTCGCTACTCGGGAACAAGACCTCAGCACAACCGGCGGCCAGCACCGCCACAGGGGAAGAGCGATGAGCGAGCAGAACACAGACGTTGACGTTGTGGTGGTGGGAGCCGGCTTCGCGGGGCTCTACCTCCTACATCGCCTCCGATCCATGGGGCTGAGTGCGCAGGGGATCGAGAAGGCCGACGGCGTTGGCGGGACCTGGTATTGGAACCGGTATCCCGGCGCTCGTTGCGACGTGGAGAGCATCGACTACTCCTACAGCTTCGATCCAGAGCTCGACGCCGAATGGCAGTGGAAGGAGCGCTACGCCACCCAGCCCGAGATCCTCTCCTACCTCGAACACGTCGCTGATCGATTCGATCTGCGGCGCGACATCGCGTTCTCAACTCGGATGAATCGGGCCGAGTGGGACGCCGACGCCCAGCGTTGGAACGTACAAGTCTGTGGCCCTGACGGTGACCGCACGATTTCTGCACGCCACCATGTGATGGCCACCGGCTGCCTTTCGGTCCCCAAGGAAGCTGAGTACCCGGGAGTCGAGTCCTTTCACGGGCCGATCTACGTGACGGGCCGCTGGCCCCACGATCCCGTGGACTTCACGGGCAAGCGGGTGGCGGTGATCGGGACTGGCTCCTCAGCAATTCAGTCCATCCCGCTGATCGCACAGCAGGCAGCTGAGCTCACGGTCTTCCAACGCACCCCGAACTTCTCGCTTCCCGCCCACAACGGCCCGCATCCCGCCGACAAGGTCGCTGAGGTGACCGCCGACCGGGCTGGGTACCGAGCAGCCGCCAAGCACTCCCGTGCCGGGGTTCCCATCCAGCGGGCCGAAGTCAGCGCCTTGAGCGTCTCGGAGGAGGAACGGAACGCGGCCTACGAGGATGCGTGGCGAGTCGGCGGCCTCTTCCGCACGAGCTCACAGTTCAACGACCTCGGCACGAACCTGGCAGCCAACGACACCATCTCTGACTTCATCAGAGGGAAGATCCACGACCTTGTGGACGATCCAGAGGTCGCCGCGCTGCTGTCCCCCACCACGTATCCGTTCGCGACGAAGCGCCCGTGTCTTGACGATGGCTACTACGAAACCTTCAATCTGTCCCACGTACATCTCATAGATCTCTTGTCGGATCCGATTTCGGCCTTTACCCAGTCCGGTTTGCAGAGCGAATCTGGACACCGCGAGTTCGACGCGATCGTGATGGCCACCGGTTTTGATGCGATGACGGGTGCTCTTGTCTCGGTCGATCTTCAGGGCCGCGACGGTGTCACCCTGGTCGATGCCTGGGAGGACGGTCCCGAAACCTACCTCGGGTTGATGACGGCAGGTTTCCCGAATCTCTGGATGATCACGGGCCCTCAAAGCCCTTCGGTGCTTTCCAACATGGTCGTGTCGATCGAACAGCATGTGGACTGGATCTGCGAGGCCATCGGCCACCTCGACAAGAACAACTTCACGAGTATGGAACCCATGCCGGTGGCGCAGGCCGCCTGGCGCCAACACGTGATCGACTTCGCGGATCTGACGCTGTTCCCCCTCGCCAACTCGTGGTACATGGGTGCGAACGTGCCAGGCAAGCCGCGGGTTGTCCTCCCCTACGTTGGCGGGGTTGACACGTACCGAGCGATCTGTGATGAGGCCGTCGTGAAGGACTACCTCGGGTTCCGCCGCACGGGGCCCGATGGCGAGGTGGACAACGATGGGGTCATCCGGCCGGTCCAGCCTGATGTGCAACTGATGCTTGACACGATGGCTGCGATGGAGCTGCCGCCATTGGAGACGCTCTCGCCCGCAGACGCCCGGGCGTTCATGGATGCGTCCTCTGCCCTCTCGCCTCCCGGGCCTGACGTTGGCGAAATCGTCGACGGCACGTTCCCCGGCGGAGACGGCGCCGAGCTGAACTACCGCCTGTTCCGGCCGGCCACAATTGGACCGCATCCCGTGGTCGTGTACTACCACGGCGGCGGCTGGGTACTCGGCAGCGCAACCTCGAACGACCCGCTGTGCCGCTTCATGTGTGTGGAATCCGATTCCATCATCGTTTCGGTCGACTACCGCCATGGACCTGAGGCCCGGTTCCCCGCCGCAGCCGATGATGCGCTTGCCGGGCTGGAGTGGGTGGCCGCGAATGCCGAACGCCTCGGCGGCCGCGGCGACGGCGTTTCGGTGATGGGTTGGAGCGCAGGTGGCAACTTGGCGGCCGTCGTAGCTCAAGCCTCTCGAACCAACGGGCTGAACGTTCACGGCCAGGTTTTGCTCACTCCGGTGACCGACGCCTCAACCGTGCGCCCGTCCATGGAAGACAACGGTGAAGGGTTCGCTCTTACGAAGGCGCTCATGGACTGGTTCTACGAGCTGTACGTCGATGAGGCCGACCGATCCGATGTCCGCATCTCACCCTTGCTCGCCGAGGACCTCTCCGGCCTGCCACCCACGCTGGTCGTGACTGCAGAGTTTGATCCGCTCCGCGACGAAGGCAACGCTTACGCCGAAGCACTGTCCGCAGCCGGCAATGACGTGGAGCTGTTCCAGGCTCGAGGTCAGATCCACACCTCGATTGGAGCGATCGACGTGCTGCCCTCCCCCGGCGAAGCCCGCAACGCGATGGCCGCTGCGCTACGCCGTTTCGGCTCGGCCGTGGAAGGCTGAGAGCTATGAGCGTTCCCGTCGTTGACATTTCGAACCCGTCCGCCACCTCGATGGAAGAGCTCGACGCGGCGTGCCGCAGCCACGGCTTCTTCCTGCTGGAAGGCCACGGGCGCGATGAATTGATCGAACGCATGTGGGCCGAGACGGCACGCTTCTTCGATACGCCCAACGAGCTGCGCAACAGCGTGCGTCGGCAAGAGCACAGTCCGTTCGGTTACAACGATCGGGAACTCACCAAGCGCAAACGCGATCACAAGCAGGTCTTCGACTACGGCGACCCGACCGACGAACGCATGCAGTCCTTTAACGCCTGGCCCAACGAGGGCGAACTTTCGGGTTTCAGCGAACTGATGACGGAGTTCCACGCCTCCTTCGCTGCTTTGGCCCATGAAACGTGCGGATTGCTCCACCGGGCGCTCGGGCTGAGCCCGGAACAAGGTGCGGCCATCGCAGGCGAGACTCGCTTCAGCACCGTGCGGCTCAACCACTACCCGGTGGGCGATCCCGTACCGGAGGGCGAGCGAGCCGGGTTGGCTGAGCTCGGCCCCACCGCTCTCGGCTACCACACCGACCCCGGCGTCATCACGCTCCTGCTCCAAGACGCCGTTGGCGGCCTGCAAACCCGCACTCGCGATGGCGAATGGATCGATGTGGAACCTCGCCCCGGCACCATCGTGGTGAACCTCGCCGACGCCGTGCAGGTGTGGACGAACGATCGCTACGTTGCCGCCGTTCACCGCGTGGTCCCCATGACCGAAGAACGGCGTTTCAGCATTCCGCTCTTCTTCAATCCGCTGAAGGGCGCCATGGTCGCGCCGATCCCCGAGCTTGCCGAGGACGGTCCTCGCTACCGCCCCTTCAGCTGGCGCGACTTCATGCAGGCCCGCAACGACGACAACTTCGCCGACGCCGGCAACGAAGACACCCAAATCTCTGACTGGGCCCTAGCCGTTCCTCAGCGCTAGCGCGCTTCGTCACTCACGGAGTTGTTCGCTGGCGCTCACAACTCCCATGCCCCAAGCGAGCGTGGCACCGGCAAACGTCGCCAGAGCGACAAGTATCGGTGCCACCGGCGAGGGGTTTTCGGGGCGACTACGTTTTCGGCGTGGCAGGTTGAGCTCGATCCGAATTGTTCATGTTCGTTTGATGTGAGGAGCTTTTGTTATGCCCACAACCATCCCGACATTGCCGTTGTCCGGACGCGTCGCCCTTGTCACCGGGGTCTCCCGAGACATCGGAATTGCCGCCACCATCGCCAGCCGATTGCACAGCCTCGGCGCCACCATCTTCGCCACCGGCTGGCCGGCGCACGACGCCGAAATGCCGTGGGGCGAGCAACCCTTGAGCGCATTGCCATTCGAGGTCCACCGCCACGACCTTGAAGATCCCGAGGCCCCGAACGCGGTGATCGACGAGGCCTTCGCGGCCCACGGCACGCTCGACATCGTGATCGCCACCCACGCTCGAAGCTCGCCCTTCGACCTGGCCGCAGTCGATGCCACCGAGCTCGATCGCTGCTGGGCCGCAAATGTGCGAAGCATCGTGCTGCTCGCTCAGCGTTTCGCCGAAGTGCACAAACCGGCCCCGGCAGGCCAGCCGCCAACGGGCCGAATGATCTGGTTCACCAGCGGCCAAGCGTTGCAGCCGATGCATGGCGAGCTGGCGTACGCCATTACCAAGGGCGCTCTGCACCAGATGACCAGCTCGGTCGACCGGGCGCTGTCTGAACACCGGATCATCGCCAACTCAATCAATCCGGGGCCAGTCGACACCGGTTACGCAACGGGCGAGTTTCACCAGCAGGTTGCTGGGATGTTTCCCGATGGAGAGTGGGGCACGCCCGCTCAGGTCGCCGATCTTGTCGAGTTCCTCGTGTCGGAGAAGGGCGCATGGATGCGCGGCCAAGTGCTCAACTCAGAGGGCGGTTGTTACCGCTTCTAGCCAACGCCCCCGAAGATCAGAGGGCCTCGAGGACCGCTTGGAAACTGGCCACCGTGCGGTCGACGTTCTGGAGCTTGTCGATACCGAACAGGCCGATGCGGAAGGTCGAGAAATCGTCGCCCTCACCGACCTGCAGAGGAACACCACCCGCGATCTGCATGCCCTGCGCGGCGAACTTCGAGCCGTTCTTCACGGCCGGATCATCGGTGTAGGCCACCACAACACCAGGTGCCTGGAAGCCCGGGGCGGCCACGCTGGTGAAGCCACTGGCCTCGAGTGCAGCGCGCACTCCTGCACCGAGTTCCTGCTGCTGTGTCTTGATGGTGTCGAAGCCGTAGACCTCGGTTTCCTTGATGACGTCTCGGAACGAGGTGAGCGCATCGGTCGGCATGGTGGCGTGATAGGCGTGACCACCGCCCTCGTAGGCCTCCATGATCTGAAGCCACTTCTTGAGGTCACAAGCAAAGCTGGAAGAAGTGGTGCTGTCGATCGCCGCCCGAGCACGCTCGCTCATCATGACGAGACCGCTGCAGGGCGAGCCGCTCCAGCCCTTCTGGGGAGCGCTGATTAGAACATCGACGCCCGTGGCTTCCATGTCGACCCAGATGGTGCCGCTGGCGATGCAGTCGAGCACGAACAGTCCGCCGACGGCGTGGACTGCGTCGGCAACGGCGGAGAGGTAGTCGTCGGGCAGCATCATGCCCGCTGATGTCTCGACGTGCGGGGCGAAAACCACCGCTGGCTTCTCCTCGGCGATCCTCGCTACGACTTCGTCGATGGGGCAGGGAGCGAACGGTTCTTGCGCGCCCTCAGTGGCTCGGCGGGCCATGAGTACGGTGCTGGACTTCGGGATATCGCCCATCTCGAAGATCTGGGTCCAGCGGTAGCTGAACCAGCCGTTGCGAATGACCATCACGTGGTGATTCGTGGCGAACTGGCGAGCGACGGCCTCCATGCCGAACGTTCCACTGCCGGGGACAATCGCTACCGAGGCGGCGTTGTACACGCTCTTGAGCGCGGCAGAAATGTCGTTCATCACCGTCTGGAAGGACTGCGACATGTGGTTGACGGCGCGATCGGTGTACACCACCGAATATTCGAGAAGGCCATCAGGGTCGACGTCGGGAAGGAGTCCAGGCATGACGTGGAGACTATGCGTGCCGGGCGCTGCCAGCGAAGTGGACTGGTGGGAATTCCTTCGGTAGTCGTCCCCTTCACGAGCGGCGAAAACGCGAGACGTCCCCGTGCCGAGGCACGGGGACGTCTTCAGATCACAGGTGATCGCTGGTGCGGCTGATGCCGCAGGCGATTACTTGAGCTCGACGGAACCGCCAGCAGCTTCGATCTTGGCCTTGGCGGCCTCGGCGTCTTCCTTGGAAGCGCCTTCCACGATGGGAGCCGGTGCGCTCTCGACGAGGTCCTTGGCTTCCTTGAGTCCGAGCGAGGTGATCTCGCGAACGGCCTTGATGACCTGAATCTTCTTGTCGCCGGGGCCGGTGAGGACCACGTCGAAGTCGGTCTTTTCTTCTGCGGCTTCGGCCGGGGCAGCTGCAGCAGCAGCAGCGACGGGAGCAGCAGCGGTCACGCCGAACTTCTCTTCGAAGTCAGTGAGGAGCTCGCTGAGCTCCAACACGGACATGCTTGCAATACCTTCGAGGATTTCTTCTTTGGTCATTTTCAGCTCTCGCTCTCTGGGTCCGAAGCTTCAGCCTCGGGGGTCTCTTCTTCGGATGCGGCTTCGGCGGGTGCCTCGGCTGCTGGTTCTTCAGCGGTTTCGCCTTCGGCGGAGTCGCTTGCTTCGGGTGCGGCCTCTTCAGCTGCTGCTTCTGCAGGAGCTTCGTCGGCCGGTGCATCGGCGGGGGCGCCGGGGGCACCACCTTGATCGATGAGGGCTTTGAGGCCGTAGGCAAGATCGCGGGGGAGTGCCTGGAGGAGTCCAGCGAACTGGGTCATCGGGGCAGCAATTGCGCCAGCCAGCTTGGCCAGCAGAACCTCGCGAGGTTCAATGTCGGCCAGTTTGTTTAGGCCGTCGGCGTCAATGAAACGGCCTTCGAAAAGGCCACCTTTGACGATCATTTCGGGATGGCCCTTGGCGAAATCCTTGATGGCTTTCGCCACTGACACCACGTCGCCCGGTTCGCCCTCGGGCGTCGTTTCGGTGAATGCCAGTGCGGTCGGTCCGGTGAGGAGTTCGATGAACTCATCACCCTTGTCTTCCGCTGCGCGGCGGACAAGCGTGTTTTTGTAGATCTTGTAGCTACCGCCGGCGGGTCGCAGGGATCCCCGCAACTCGGAAAGCGCATCCACGGTCAACCCGCGGTATTCCGTGACCATGACAGCCTCGGCGCCCGCAAGCCGTTCGCGAACTTCGTCGACGATGGCGACCTTCTCTGGTCGTGCTTCTTCCATTGCACCTCCTCTCAAATGTTCAGGCTCGAGCTGTGCGCCCGAGCGGTTGGGTTGGGTTTGCATTCACAGCGGATGCTGCGATTCACAGTCGACGCCCTATTTCTCAAACGGGGTCGACCGGTGCCCAGACCCAACGCACGTCAGCGGCAGTACCGCTGGGTATGAAGAGGGGAGAACCTGATCGCCTCACTCGGATTTGCACTCGGCTCACCCGGAGGTGAGCCGTGATACCGAACGTCTTTGGCGAGAGCTTCGATTGCGACTTTCGAGGCTAGTGGCCTCAGGCAGATTCCGTCACTCGTGACGGGTCGATCTTGATGCCGGCGCCCATGGTGGGTGAGACGTTGCACTTGAGCACGTAGCGGCCCTTGGCGCTGGCGGGACGAACCTTCATGAGTTCGTCGATGAGGGTGGAGAAGTTCCGCATGAGGTCGGCGGGCTCGAAGCTGGCCTTGCCGATGGACACGGCGATGTTGCCGTAGCGGTCGGTGCGGTATTCGACGGTTCCGCCCTTGAACTGCTCGACGGCCTTGGCGACGTCGGGGGTGACGGTGCCGGTCTTGGGGTTCGGCATGAGGCCGCGGGGTCCGAGGACTCGGCCGAGCTTGCCGACCTGGGGCATCATTTCGGGGCTGGCGATGGCCAGGTCGAAGTCGAGCATGCCGCCTTCAACCTCGGCGACGAGTTCTTCGCCTCCGACCATGTCGGCGCCTGCGGCGGTTGCTGCGGCGGCCGAGTCGCTGTTGGAGGTGAACACGGCGACGCGAACGGTCTTGCCGGTGCCTGCGGGAAGTGCGACGGTGCCGCGCACGATCTGGTCTGCCTTGCGGGGGTCGACGCCGAGGCGGATGGACACGTCGACTGATTCGTCGAACTTGGCCGTTGCGAGGGTCCGGACGAGATCCATGGCTTCTGAGGGCGCATGGAGGTGTTCTCGGTCATAACGCTTCGCTGCGTCGGTGTACTTCTTGCCTTTTGCCATTGTGTGGCTCCCTCGTTGGTATGGCCACCGGGCGAGGTCGTCCCGATGTAGCCGTATGTGTATGGAGATGTGCTGTCGGCGTTCGCTGTTCAGCGTGGCCGGGAGTTGTGAGCGCTAGCGAACAACTCCGTGAGTGACGAGGCGCCCCAGCGCCGAGGAACGGCGTGAGCGCCAGCGAAGAACTCGGTGAGCGAGGGCGAGCCCTCGCGAGCCTGAGCGGCTCTTAGCGTACGCGCACGCCCATCTGGCGGGCGGTGCCCTTGACTTGTTCCACCGCTGCTTCGAGGTCGTAGGCGTTGAGGTCGGGCATCTTGACGGTGGCGATCTCTTCGGCCTGGGCGAGGGTGATGGATCCAGCGCGGTCGCGCTTGGGGTCAGCGGCGCCCTTGGCGATGCCGGCGGCCTTCTTGATCAGCTGGCTCGTGGGCGGCGTCTTGGTGATGAAGCTGAACGTGCGGTCTTCAAAGACCGAGATCTCAACGGGGACGATGTCGCCGCGCTGGGCTTCGGTCCGTGCGTTGTATTCCTTGCAGAAGTCCATGATGGCGACGCCGTACGGACCGAGTGCGGTACCGACGGGCGGCGCGGGTGATGCTGCGCCTGCCTGGATCTGGATTTTGACGACTGCCATTACTTGCTTCTTGGCCATGAGAACGTGTGCCTTCGATTTGTGCGCGGCGATCCGCGCTAAGAACGAGGAGGGATGCTACCGGCGCTGAACGGCGTCGGCGCGGTGAGTTAGATCTTGCCGACTTGAGCGAACTCGAGTTCGACGGGTGTCTCTCGGCCGAAGATGTTGACGAGCACCTTGACTTTGAGTTGATCTTCGTTGATTTCGACGATCTCGCCCTGGAAGTCTGCGAACGGACCTTCCTTGACTCGAACGGTTTCGCCCATCTCGAATTCGAGGCGGGGACGGCCCTTGCGGGCGGTGTCTTCGCCGTCTTCCTTCACGGTGAGGAAATTCTCGACGTCTCGGCGGGGCAGCGGTGAGGGCTTGTTGCCTGCGCCGACGAATCCGGTGACACCAGGCGTGTTGCGAACAACGAACCAGCAATCGTCATCAAGACGGAGGCGGGCCAGGAGGTAACCGGGGAAGACTTTCTTCTGAACAACAACTTTCTTGCCGTTCTTGAATTCGACGACGTCTTCCATGGGGATGACGACTTCGTAGATCCGCTCTTCCATGTCCATGGACGAGGTGCGGGCGATGATGTTCGACCGCACCTTGTTTTCGTATCCGGACTGGGTGTGGAGCACGTACCAGCGGCCCGGACGGTCATAAGGAGAGATGGGGCGGGGGGCCTCTTCTTCCTCTTCGACTGCTTCCGCTTCGACCTCTGGGGTTGGTTCTGCCTGCTCGGCTTCGGCTTGTTCAGCTTCAGCGGCAACCGCTTCGTCTGAGTTCTGCTCTTCGAGCACTTCGATTTCGTCAGACATTAGGCGAGCCTCAGCAGTTCGAGGATGGCTTCACCGAAAATCCAGTCGAGACCGGCGATGAAGGCGGTGAGCACGATCAGCGTGATCATCACCACAATGGTGTAATTGATGACTTCGCTGCGGCTGGGCCAGCTGACCCGACGCAGTTCAGAACGTACTTCGCGGATGTACTCCACGGGACCGACGCGCTCTGCAGCTGCGGAGGGTCGGTTGTCTCGCCGGGTGGTGACCGGGTTGCCTTCGGCATCTACCTGCCCCTGCTTCTGCAGGTAACGGCGCTGCTCGCGATTCATGGCCATGGATGAGTGCCTCGGGAAGACGGAAACGGAAATCTGCGGCAACTCGTAACGCTGGCTGGTGCCAGCAGAGCCACACTTGCAGGGCACGAGGGACTCGAACCCCCAACCCCTGGTTTTGGAGACCAGTGCTCTACCAATTGAGCTAGTGCCCTTCGGACGGGCCGAGGTTACCAGGAGAAATCGCCTCGGCGACTGCGCGTTTCATGACCGATTGCCGGACTGAAATCGCTCGGCGCGCCGCCGAGGGCCTTGTCAGGCCGATTGGCTGGTGAGGGCGGGGCGGCCACCCATGCGAGCGGCAAGGACAATCGCTCCGGCTCCCGCAGCGGTTACCGCGGCAGCGATGCCGCCGATCGCGGCACGTCGACGCTCGCCGTCTCGGCGCCCTGAGCGCCGTTGACCGTGCAGTGCATGCACCGTTGCGGGAGGGCGCACGAGCTCCAGAACGTCGGTGAGTAGATCTTGGCCGGGGCTCAGGAACTCGGTTCGCAGCGTGCGCATGACACGAAGAATGCGCCGGTATTGAGCAAGTTCCGCTTGGCAGCGGAGGCACGAGGCAAGGTGGGATGCCGCTGGCGGGGCAAGCGAATCAACTCCGTCGGCGCAGCTAGCCAAAAGAATGCTGACGTCGTCACACCGCACGGGCTTCGGCCTCCCCTTCGCCGTACACGTCTTCGTGGAGGGGGTAGAGACGTTCCCGAAGGCGCTTGCGGGCCCGGTGGAGCCGGACTTTGGCGGCTGATTCGGTGATGCCCAGCTCATCAGCGATGGACTCGTGCGGGAGGTCGTAGATGTCACGCAACACGACCACGGCGCGGAGCTTTGGAGGCAACGTCCGCAGCGCGTCAGTCAGTTGACCACGCAGGTCACCGACGTCGGCCCGAAAAACGGGGTCGATTTGGGGATTGAGATCGATGATCGCGGAGTCTTCGGGGAGTTCGTCGGTCCGATTGCGGCCGCGACGGCCAAGGAAGGTGTTGGCGCAGTTGGCGGTGATGCGGTGCAGCCACGTGCTGAATTGGGCGTCGCCGCGGAACTTCTTCAGTCCCTTGTGCACTCGGAGATACGTTTCTTGGACCACGTCGCGGGCGTCTTCCTCATCACCTGTAAGACGGAACGCCAACGTGTACGTGTCGGCATAGGTCCGTCGGACGAGCTCTTCAAAGGCTCGGTGGTCTCCCTCCTTTGCCTCTGCAACGAGTTCGTCGATGTCACTCGACTTCATCAATTCCTCCGACATAGGACTCGCGAAGGCGGTCCAGCGTTACGTCTTCGTTGGGACCACCCTCGAGCGTGACGCGCTCGAAGCCCCGATGTGATGCTGCCACGCTGCGTCGTTGCGGTGGGCAAGTACGTGTCTCGCTGCGCCAACTCCTCGACGTTGCGATTGGGTGACTGTAGCCGAACACGCAACGCCCCGAGGCGGTGAACCTCGGGGCGTTGGAGCGAGTGGTTGGCGGGCAACGGCTCGCATTTGCAATTGTTCACCCTGTTTGGCAGGGCGTTTGACTACTTGTTGATCTTGGTGACTCGGCCAGCGCCGACAGTACGACCACCCTCACGGATGGCGAAACGAAGACCCTCTTCCATCGCAATCGGGTTAATCAACTCAACCGTCATCTCAGTGTTATCACCCGGCATACACATCTCAGTGCCCTCAGGAAGATTCACCGTGCCCGTGATATCAGTCGTCCGGAAATAGAACTGCGGACGATAATTCCCGAAGAACGGCTTATGACGACCGCCCTCCTCCTTCGTCAACACATACACCTGAGCCTCAAAATCAGTGTGAGGCGTAATACTCCCCGGCGCCGCGAGAACCTGACCACGCTGCACCTGATCCTTCTCAATACCACGAAGAAGCGCACCAATGTTCTCACCCGCACGCCCCTGATCCAGAAGCTTACGGAACATCTCCACACCCGTACACGTCGTCTTCTGCGTGTCCTTAATGCCAATGATCTCCAACGGATCACCCGTGTTCACAACACCCTGCTCAATCGCACCCGTCACCACAGTGCCACGACCAGTAATCGAGAAAACATCCTCAATCGGCATCAAGAACGGCTTATCCAAATCACGGTCCGGCTCAGGGATATACGCATCCACCTCAGCCATCAACTCCATGATCTTGTCCCCAGCAGCCTCATCACCCTCAAGAGCCTTCAACGCCGAAACATGCACCACCGGACAATCATCACCCGGGAAGTCATACTCACTCAGCAACTCACGAGCCTCGAGCTCCACAAGCTCCAAAAGCTCCTCATCATCAACCATGTCCGCCTTGTTCAACGCCACCACAATCGCAGGGACACCAACCTGACGAGCCAACAACACATGCTCACGAGTCTGAGGCATCGGACCATCAGCAGCCGACACCACAAGAATGGCGCCATCAACCTGGGCAGCACCAGTAATCATGTTCTTGATGTAATCAGCGTGACCCGGCATATCCACATGCGCGTAATGACGATTCTCCGTCTCATACTCAACATGGGAAACATTGATCGTGATACCACGCTCACGCTCTTCAGGCGCCTTATCAATATTCGCGAAATCGGTTGCCGTGTTGCCATCAACACGATCCGACAACACCTTCGTAATCGCAGCCGTCAACGTGGTCTTGCCATGGTCAATATGACCCATGGTTCCCACATTCACATGCGGCTTATTACGCTCGAACTTTTCCTTAGCCATGACCGACTCCTCGGGAGCTTTACCTGCGATCGACAACGCTCGTCGCCGACTGCGTGCTTGACGTGGGTATTTCCAGCGGAGCGGGTGCTCCTGAACAGCCATCACGGGCCGCTGACCACATGATGCCTAGGTAACGCACGACAACCGCACCCAGCCGAAGCGGGGTGCGGATCTCGCCGTTGTAGCGACGGTCGGGCTCGAACCGACGACCTCTCGATTATGAGTCGAACGCTCTTACCAGCTGAGCTACGTCGCCATGCCTGAGAAGGCGCTGGGCGGACGAGGGACCGGACGAAACTTCCGTGGTCTCTCACTCAGCGCCGCCTACAGACGTGGAGCCTCCTAACAGAATCGAACTGTTGACCTTTTCCTTACCATGGAAACGCTCTACCGACTGAGCTAAGGAGGCACGACCCGCGAACGGGACCGGAAGAGTCTGCCACCCACGATCAGATGCGCCAACCAGCCTGCCGAGTTTCCTCGCGTTGGCGGGATGAGTCAGCGCTGTTGGTGTCTGTTTGTTGAAGGTTGCGGCTGCCGGAGGCTTCCACGAATGATCTAAGCCTCTTGGGTAAATCTGCCGTAGACGAATCCGTGAGGATCGACCGAGTTGAATTAGCGACCACAGAAGAAACAGTGGCGATGTCCTTCCATCCCCGCGTGACCCTCGTGTCCGGATTGGCGAAATTGGAGCGTCGGGCGTTGGCCAGCGAACTGTTGGGAGCCCTCGGCGCTGGGCGTCCGGGGTTGAGCGCGGACTTGACTGCCGACACTGGTCACCTGCTCGAGGTGCGGCGCCCGCTCAGTGGCCCAGCGACCGTGCGTGACACCCGCTCAGGGACTGATCTGACCGACAGCTTTCTGCACGGCGAGAGCGTTGACGTGCTGGCAACGTTGGGCTTCAACCGGCAGTCTTCACGCAAACATCTTCACCTCACGGCTGGAATCCTCACTTCGCATGACGGCGCCGATGAGCGCATCGGGCGTTTGGCGGCGATTGATCAAGAGGTTCTGTGGTCGGCGGGCATCACGCTTGCTGAGGTCGAAGTTGCGATGGCGAGCGCGGTTGGGGACCCGTCCGCCCTGAGCGATGAGCACCGCGACGACATTGAGGCTGCTCACGCCGAGACGGATCGCCGCCAGGAAGGGTTTGACCAGGCTCGCTCCCACCTCCTTCCAACAGCGCTGGCCGCGGGCGCCCTGACCCTGGTTGCGGCTGCCTTTGTCTCCCCGCTTGGCGCTGCGCCGTTCGTCTTCGTGGCCGCTGCGATGTTCGTTCGCGCCGGCATGCGGGGTCACGCGCTGCGACGTGCCTCAGGTTTGGAGCGGGCGTTGCTCGCCCATGCAGGACATACCAATTACCTGGACGTGCAGATGGAGCAGGTTGATGAGTTCACCGACACGTCCGGAGCCCGCTCCGAGTTGCTGAGATTGGCAGAGGCCCATCGTTGCGCGAAGCGGAGTTGGGAGGCGATTGTTGGCGAGGGCGTGGCGCTTGAGTGGGCGGCAGCTCGGCGGGCCGAAATCTCCGAGGCTTCGCTGCTTCGCCAGGCGACGCGGGCTGGCGATGAGGATCGCGAACTGTCCGATCGGGTTTCCGAAGCGCTCACCGAGGCCCGCTCGATCGCCGGTCAGGCCGTACCGATCATCCTGGATGATCCCTTCGCTGCGCTGACCGATGAGGCGCTCCTTCACCTGCTGCCCACACTGGAACTGCACGCCCCTCACGTGCAGTTGCTCGTCCTGACCGACGACGCGCGGGTTCTGCGCTGGGTGAAGAAACTGGCTTCGGAGGCGAAGGCGTCGATCGTTCAGGTCGGCACCCCTCCCCCGTCAGCCAGACCTGCCATCACTCCCCCCGCCGCTCGAGCGGCCGCCCCACGACAGCGCCCCGGCGCACGTTCGATTGTCCGGGGACACCGGAGCCCGAGCTACCGCTAGCCGCTGGCATAGCAGGTCCGAAGGCCTCCATGCAGCGGAGGAGTAACCTCCGAACGTGATTTTGCGCCAGGCCGTGATCAGCGATGCGGAGTCGATCATGACGATCTACAACCGCGAGGTTTTGGAAACGACGCACACGTTCGATCTCGTTCCCCGCAGGCTGGATGAACAGGTCAGCTACATCCGGTCTCGTTCGGGTGGTCTGGCGATGCTCGTTGCAGAAACCACAGAAACCACAGAAACCGAGAGCGGACCGACGATTGCGGGCTTCGGAAGCCTCAGCTTCTACCGGGACCGACCCGGCTATCGGACGTCGGTCGAAAATTCGATCTACGTGCACTCCGACTTCCGAGGGCAGGGCGTTGGTTCCTTCATGATGGAAGGCCTCATCGCCCAGGCTCGCCAGCACGGGTTCCACTCCATGCTGGCCCGGATCGCTGGGGCTCAGGAGGCCAGTGTGGGGCTGCACGCCAAGCTGGGCTTCGAGCTTGTTGGGATCGAGCGTGAGGTGGGGCGCAAGTTCAACAAGTTCCTGGATGTTGCCGTCATGCAGCTTCTCCTCTAGCACTCCGCAGTTCGGGCAGCATCACCCGGAGCGGCCGGCGGGGAAACGAAGAACGCCGCCCCGTGAGGAGCGGCGTTCGTTCTTCACGTGGGCCGAGGAGGATTTGAACCTCCGTAGGCGAAGCCGGCGGATTTACAGTCCGCTCCCATTGACCACTCGGGCACCGACCCAGGGAGCGGATGAGGTTACCGGCAGGCTACGTTTTCTCCATGCCTTCTTTCGACGTCGTCTCTGAAATTGACATGCAGGAAATCAAGAACGCTGTGGATCAAGCCCATCGCGAGATCAGCAACCGGTTCGACTTCAAGAACACGAACTCCACGATTGAGCTCGACGAGAAGGGGATGTCCATCACGATGGAGTCCGCCAGCCAGGACCGCATGTTCGCGCTGCGCCAGGTGCTCGAAGAAAAAATGGTGAAGCGGGGCGTCTCGATGAAGGCGCTGGACTTCGGCGACATTGAGGACGCCGCTGGCGGCCGGGCCCGACTCAAGGTTGATCTCAAGGCCGGGATTCCGTCTGACATGGCGAAGAAGATCAACGTCTTCATCAAAGAGCTGAAGATGAAGGGCGTCCAGAGTTCTACTCAAGGTGACCAGTTAAGGGTCAACGGCAAGAAGCGTGACCATTTGCAGGACGTGATCGCCGAGCTCAAGGCCGGCGAATTTGATCTTCCACTCCAGTTCCAGAATTTCCGGGACTAAATCCTGCAACTATTGGTGACCCACGGGCGTCGGATAGCCATTCGTTTCAAGAAGCAAGAACGGGCAACAAGCAGCAACACTCACGTCTCCACCGCCGAAGGTCGCGAGGTATGGTGTCTCCTCCTCCGCTTCTGTGACCACTCGTCGCAGAGTTCTGCAGAAATTCCGTTCTCACGAATGCCGTTTTCTCCCATGAGTTCGAATCTGAACGAAAGAAGAGAAGTACGGTCGCGCCTCAGGGGACGCGGATGAGCTACGCCCTCGGCGTCGACCTCGGCACAACGTTCACCGCGGCCGCGATTTGCGAACCCGGTCGGAGGCCAGAGATGGTCTCATTGGGCTCGAGCGCCCACGCCGTCCCTTCGGTGCTCTTCTTGCGGGAGGACGGAACGTTCCTGGCAGGCGAAGCCGCATCGATGCGGGCCAGCAGTGAGCCGACAAGGGTGGCCCGACACTTCAAACGCCGCATCGGCGACAGCGTGCCACTCCAGATCGCTGGGCAGGCATTCCCTGCCGAGGCGTTGGTTTCGGAGTTGCTCAAGTGGGTCATCGACGTCGTCACGACCCGCCAGGGTGAAGCACCGACCAACGTGGTGCTGACCCACCCGGCGAACTGGGGCGACTACCGCAACGAACGGTTCGAGCAGGCAGCAGCGGATGCTGGCGCCCACATTGTCACTCGCCAAACTGAACCAGAAGCCGCCGCCATCGAATACACACGCTCAGAGCGCGTGGATCCCGGCGAGCTCATCGGTGTCTACGACCTGGGCGGCGGCACCTTCGACGCCGTCATCATGCGGCGCACGATCGACGGTTTCGAAGTGGTCGGGCAACCTCACGGCGTTGAGCGGCTCGGAGGGTTGGATTTCGACCAGGCGATCTGGCGGTTCGTGCTTGAGACAGCCGAGATCGATACCAAGCGGTCCGACCCTGCCACCTTGGCCGCCGCCCATCAGCTGCGCGATCGGTGCATTGAAGCAAAGCGCCTGCTCTCGTTCGACACCTCAGCGAACATCCACGTGGTGTTCCCTGACACGGTGCAGACCGTTCGAGTTACCCGTTCTGAGTTCGAGGATCGTATTCGGGCCCGGCTGAATGAGACCGTGAGCGCCTTCGAGGCGGCGCTCGACAGCGGCGATCTCCAAGCGTCGGATCTGAGCCGGATTCTGCTTGTCGGCGGGTCGAGCCGCATCCCGGTGATCTCTCAGATGCTGACACAGGAGTTCGGCCGGCCTCTTGCCGTGGATAGCGATCCGAAGAACACGGTGGCGTTGGGTGCCGCCCGAACGGCGGCCCTACTCACTCCGGTGGCCAAGCCGAAGGGTCCGCCTCCCGCGTTGGCCCCCCAGGCACTCGCCGACGCTGCGGAGCGGCGCCGCATGGACGCCGTTGTCAACGCCGAGGACGCTTCCACTGAGGTTCTTCCGGACGGCCTGTCCGTGAACCAGATCAAGCAGGTTGCGGCGGCCCGCACACAATCCCTGAGCTCGCCCGACGCTGCGCCTGCTTCACTCGGATCAAACCCGGGCGATGCCGACTCGGACGCCGAACCCGACGCGGTAACAGACAGACCGTCGAGCATCGCCACCGCTGCAACAATGGCGACCGAGGCCGGCTTGGCGCCCCGCGTGTCGCCTCGATCGGTCAGCGGGATGACGCCCGCGATCGAGAACGCACCGCCACGGCGACGACGCCGCGGCGAGGGCCGAGATGCCGAGGATTCCTCCGCCGACTATTCGCTCGAGGCAGTGAGCCCCGAGTCACGACATCGCATCCGATTCAGCCCTGCCTCTGAAGAACTCAACCCGTTCGAGGACGACACGCCGGAGGAACCAGTGGAGGTCACTCCAGCTCCTCGATCGTTCAATCCGCTCCTGCTTGGTGCAATAGCAGCAATCTTGGTGCTGCTGTTCATAGGATGGCAGATGGTGATCTAGTCGGCTGGGGAAGAGGTCCGGGGTGAGCAACGCTGATCCGGAGAACATCGAAGCGTTCAAAGAGCGTTTTGATGCGATCCACGCAAACGTGTCTCATGCGATCAAGGGCAAGGCGGGCGAAATCCGCCTGGCCCTGACATGCATGCTTTCAGAGGGACATCTGCTGATTGATGACGTACCGGGCACTGGAAAGACCACTCTCGCGAAGGCCATCGCTTCGTCGATCGAAGGCAAGTGGCACCGCATTCAGTTCACTCCCGATCTGTTGCCGACCGACGTGACCGGCTCGATGGTGTACAGCGCGAAGACCGGCGATTTCAGTTTCCACCCCGGCGGCGTGTTCGCCAACGTGGTGTTGGCTGACGAGATCAACCGGGCCTCGCCAAAGACGCAGTCGGCTCTGCTCGAAGTGATGGAGGAACGGCAGGTCACGATCGACACGGTCCAGCGTGACGTGCCTCGCCCCTTCGTGGTGATCGCTACGCAGAACCCGGTCGAGTTCGACGGCACCTATCACTTGCCGGAAGCGCAGATCGACCGGTTCATGATGCGGATGGCGATGGGCTACCCGAATCACGAGGCCGAGGTGCGGGTCATTCATGACCGCCTCCGCGGCGATCGGCCAGAAGACCTCGACCCGGTGATCAGCCAGGCAGAGTTCCAGTGGATGATCGAGACCGCCTCGAGTGTGTACGTGGCGGAGTCCCTTCAGGAATACGCAGTCACGGTAGCGAACGCGACGCGGCTGATGGATGAGCTTCGTCTCGGCGTGAGCCCTCGTGGCACCGTGGCGTGGGTTCGGGCGGCGCAGGCGTGGGCTGCTGGTAAGGGTCGAGGTTTCGTCTCTGCCGATGACATGAAGGAGCTTGCCCCGTTCGTGCTTGGTCACCGCATGTTGCTCGCTCCCGAAGCCGAGTTGCAGGGTGTGAGCAGCACCGATCTCGTGCGCCGCACCATGGAAGTCGTCCCGATTCCCGCCGATCGTTCCTGAGTTCTGGCGGCGGTGGCTTCAGGGTGTTGATTTCGTGGAGGTGATGGTGTGACGCTGACTCCCAGCGGCCGCTGGGCGCTCCTTGTTGGCTTGACGTGCCTTGTCGCCGGCCAGATCTTCACGTACCGATTCCTCACCGTCGTCGGGCTGACGATGGTGTTGGCGCTGTTGAGCGGCTTCGCTTGGGTGTTACGTCGACCGACGCTGAGTGCGTATCAGCGTCTCGTACCCTCCGTTGTCGAGCAGGGCGAAGAGGCCAATGCGGTGGTGACCACCACCAACATTGGCACCCGTCGCAGTCCGCGGCTGGCGGCGAGCGACATCATCGGCGAGCGGCGCCGCACGGTGCCGATCCCCGAACTCAACCCGTTCGAAAGTTCGCGCACCGTCATTCAGTTGCCCACGGATCGGCGAGGGCATTTCCCCGTCGGGCCGCTGAACATCGAACGCACCGATCCCCTCGGTCTGTTCCGAATGACGACCCACAGTGGCGCGGAGGTGAAGCTCGTTGTGCATCCGCTGATCCACAAGATGAGCACGCTCCCCACCGGGCATCGGCGTGAGCTTGAAGGATCCGCGTCGGAACGGCCGCAGGAGGGCGGGATTTCGTTCCACAGTCTGCGGGACTACGTCGCTGGCGACGACTTGCGGCTCATTCATTGGCGTTCGGTCGCCAAGACCGGTGAGCTGATGGTCCGTAAGAACATCATTACGAGTGAGCCTCGTTTGATGGTGTTGCTCGATACGTGGGCCGGTTCGTACGCCGACGACAGCTTCGAAGACGCCGTTCGAATCGCCGCTTCGCTCGTCGATGCGGGCTGCGCGAGCCGCTACCCGGTCACGTTCTACACAACGAGCGGGTACGGCGCCGAGGCGAAACCCTCGGGTGAGGGCCGCCTGGCGATCATGCGGATTCTCGCCGGTGTGCAAACGTCGAAGAGCGATCCCGGCCTGAACGGCGTGGTCCGCGTTGCTGAGCGGGTGGAAGGCGTGTCGCTTGGGGCCGTGACTGGGCAGCCCCCGCCAGAACGCACAATCGGCATCACTCGTGTGCAGCCGCGTTTCGACATGGTGACGGTGGTGCAGGTGGGCGCATCATTCGATCGTCCGCCCATGCGGATCCCTGGCGCGTTTGTGGTCAACGGCTCCGACAGTTTGGATCTGGCCGCCCGCTGGAGGTCGAAGTTCGGATGATCACTCGGCTGCTGACCAGAGAGACCCTCGCCATCATCATCACGGCGACCCTGAGCGCGTTCTCCCTTTTGTTGACGATCCCTCAGTGGTCGTCGATCTTCGCGAATCCGGGGCCGGCGACGGCCATCACAGTCACCACGTTGGGCGGCGTTGCCTTGGCCGCCTTCGTCACGGCGGCAACGAGTTGGGCTCGAGCGACGACTTTCAGTGCGGTTTTCTTCATCGTGGCGTTGGGCTTTTGGTACAACGTCAGCGCCGAGTCGGTGCCTGCCGATCTCATCAACTCGTGGAAGGCGCTTGCCTCAACGGGTCTGCTGATCCCACCGACGAACAACTTCGTGATCGTGCCCGTCGTGGTGACGTGGTTGGCGGCCTGGTTCACGATGCTGCTGTTCGACAACGAAGCTCCCGGAGCCCTGTTGGTGGCGCCAACGATCGTGGCGCACGCCATTTCCCTCGCGTACACCGTTGCCCAGCAAACACCGGGGGGCTTCACACTCTTCGCCACCTTGTTTTGCTTCCTCGCGATGATGGCCACCGCCGCAGCGCGCCGCCCCCTGATCGATACCGCAGACGAAACGCTCAATCCCGAGGGGGCTGCGGCGCTGGAAGAAGACGCACGTGTCGCCCTCGCCGCAGAGGCAGACGAGGACGAGGCCAGCACTGAGCCGGTTTCCGCGGCAGAGCCGGCCTCAACGACCGCACCAGCCGGGGCGACACCGGCGCCTCAAGCAGATCCGTGGCGCCTCAGTCGGGACCGGCTGCGATTGCGCCAGCTCGCCCAATCGATACCGATCGTGATCGTCATTGGCGCTCTCGGCGTGCTGGCTCAGCAGGTACTTCCCGAACGCAACGGTGAGGCGTTCGATCTTCGTGAACGCATCGGCCGGCCCCTCGCCATTATCGAAGCCACGACACCTCTTGCCCAAGTCAAGCCTGCGCTCCTCGAGCCTGAGCCCCGCACCGTCTTCACCCTGGAGGTGTTCGGGTTGGGGCCCGACGACCGGGTCACGCGTGTGCCCGTCGCTGCACTGGATGTGTATGACGGTTCGGTGTGGAGTTCATCGGCGAAATTCGAAGCGGTGGGTGCGGTCCTGCCGCCGCCGGAACAGTTGGGGGCGCTGGGCACCACCGGTGTTCAGCAGCGGGTCGAGTTGAGTGACGCCTACCCGTTCCGCTTCCTTCCCCGAGTCGGCATGATCACCGGCGCCGAGCAGCAAGCAGTCGGTTGGGATCCTCGTTCGGGGGCGATCGCCCGGCTGGGCATTGGCCCGGACGACCGTTTCTTCGTGAACGATGTGACGCTCCGTGACCTGTCGCTGCCCGCAGACGCCGACATTCAGCGGGCCCCCGGTTCGGTGACCTACGCCGAGGAGGCGCCGCCGATCACGCCCGAACAGCTGCCGTCGTTCCAGGCGTTTGTCGATGAGTCCACGATTGGCGCCACCTCTGAACTCGACCGGTTGCGGCGAATGGAGTCCTCGCTGTCTTCAGAGGCGTTCGGCTACAACATCGAGGCGCCGGCGGGGCACAGCATGGCCGCGTTGGCCTCCTATCTCTCGCCGGTGGCCGATCCCGCCTCGGACCCTGACCTTGCACTGGCGGGTGTTGGCCGGATTGGTTTCGCTGAGCAGTCCGCATCGGCGTTCGCGGTGGTCAGCCGCCAGCTCGGCGTCCCCTCTCGCGTGGTTGTGGGGTACATCCTGGATGTGGATTCCGAGCTCAGCCAGGGCAACACGCGAGCTGATGTGACTGAGGACATGATCCACGCCTGGCCTGAGGTGTGGGTGAATGGCGTTGGCTGGTTCCCATTCGAGCCGACGAACGAAAGTAACGACACCGCGGAACCCGTCGCTCGCACTCCCGCGTTCAACGACGACACTGAGGAGGCCGAGATTGTTCGCCGGCCCGGCCTGCAAGAGCCCGTCCTCATTCCCGAACTCCCGGTGGTGCAAGGCGAACTGACTCGGACCGCGCAGCTGCTGCTGTTGGCTGCGGCCCTGCCGATGCTGTACTTGCTGTTCATTATTGGGGCCCGCCGGATTCGGCGCTGGCGACGACGGACGGGCACAACGGCCGATCAAGTCAGCGGGGCGTGGCGAGAGGCCCGGGACCGCTTGTGGGCGTTGGGTGTGCCCACTCCGGGCTCTGCGTCGGTGCTCGACGTGGCGGAGGACTTTGAAGAGCGCGATCGGCTGGACATTGCCGAGCCCCTGTTTGAGCTGGCGCCCTTTGTCGACGCTGCGCTGTATAGCCCGACGCTGCCGCATCAATCCGACGCCACCGCAGCTTGGTCGGCCTCGGACGACGCGGCACGGGCGGCAGCCACAGAGGCGGGTCCGGTTGCGAGGGTGAAGGCCGTCGTCAATCCTCGCACGTTGATCCGTCGCTGACGCTTCGGCGCGGTTCGCTTGGCGAGAGACAGCGGCCTGACAAAACCTCGAAACTCCACCACATGAAGTGGTGGAGTTTCGATATCCAGTCTGCTTCTCTCGAAGATCGAGGCCCTCCAGCGACGATCTTCGGAGTTTGTTTTCACAAAGTCAGTCTGATCGAACCCATAAACGATCAGTCAAGCAGAACCGTTGGAGCTCAATCAACCACCGCCGCGCCCCGGCTTTCGCCAGATCCGTCCTTCACGCAAGTGAAGCTAGTTGATTGAGCCCCAGGATTGTGAGTGCTTCGCTCCGCTGCGAGTTCCTCACCGTCCCTCATAGACAACAGTGTGCTGCACCTTGTCGCTTCACCCATCGGGGAATCCCCTAGAGCCTTCGAACGGGGCTAGGAGACTGCTGATTTATCTGGGTGTTGGATTCGCGTTTTTGTCGTGGATGGAAAAGACTGTCGGGTATGCAGGGACAGTCTGATCCGGATCGTGAGTTGTTGGACGCAGCAGGGCTGGTGGGGCATCTGGTCCCGGCTGGGAGTGTGCATGCGTTCCTGGCGGAGCATCGCTCCCGTTTGTTCCCCGACGAGCTGTTCGCTGATCTGTTCCCGACCCGTCGTGGCCGGCCATCGGTGCCAGCGGATGTGATCGCCACGGTCATGGTGTTGCAGGCTCTGGAAGGCCTGTCAGATCGCGACGCGGTGCGGGCGTTGGTGTGCGACATCCGTTGGAAAGTCGCCGCGGGCCTGTCGTTAGACCACCCAGGTTTCCATCCCACGGTGTTGACGTTGTGGCGTAACAAACTCCGTGCCTCAACGGCTCCGGAACGGATCTTCGTGGCGGTGGGTGAAGTCATCACCGAGACAGGTGTGCTTGCCGGCAAGACCAAACGTGCGCTGGACTCCACGCTGCTGGATGACGCAGTCGCGACCCAAGACACCGTGACACAGTTGTGTTCGATCATCGCCCGAGTCCGCAAAGCAATCCCCGAAGCCGCCGCTGTGGTGTTGGTTGGTGATGATTACGAAACGCCAGGCAAACCCGTGTGCGCCTGGAACGACCCGACAGCCCGCAAAGCGCTGGTGACCCGTCTGGTGAACGACGCCCTCACCCTCCTCGAAGCAGTCAAGAACCTCTCGCTGGATGCTGATCAGGAACGGCTGGTTGGCCTGTTAGCTCTGGTTGCTGGACAGGATGTCGAACCCGATCCTGACGGTCCGGATGGGTCCTGGCGGATCGAGCGTGGCACCACGAAAGACCGGACGATCTCGATGGTCGATCCCGAAACACGGCACATGCACAAATCACGCTCGTCGTATCGAGACGGGTTCAAAGCCCACATCGTGGCTGAGCCTGATACTGGTCTGATCACTGGTTACGCGTTGACACCAGCGAATGCTGGTGACGGCCCCACCGGCATGAACCTGATCGCAGCTGAGCCTGCAGGCACCGAGGTCCTGGCCGATTCCGCGTATGGGTCAGGCGAATCACTCGCTGCGATCCAAGCAGCAGGACACGTGCCATTCATCAAACCGTGGCCGCTGCGCAAGAACCCGAAACTGGGTGTCGATCAGTTCGTGCGTGACAACTTCGCCATCGATCATGAGGCCCGGACAGTCACGTGCCCTAACGGTGTGAGCGTGAACATCAGCCCTTCAGGAGCGGCAACCTTCGGGAGCAAGTGTCGTGGATGTCCGGTGCGAGGCCGGTGCACGAACGCTGCGGGTGGCAAGACCTTCAAGCTCGGGTCTCATGACCGGCTTCTGGCTGAGAATCGGCTGCGGTGGCGTACCCGACCTGAGGTCGCTGCCGCGTATAAACAGCATCGGCCACACGTTGAACGTTCGATCGCTCATCTTGTCGCCAACAATCACCGCCGGGTCCGGTTCCGGGGCGTTGACGCCAACCAGTTCGCCCTGTCGATACGTGTGGCAGCTATCAACCTGCGCCGGCTTGTCAATCTCGGCCTGGATGACAACGACGGTTGGATAACCACCTAAACACCAGACCCACTCGGGTTTGAAGAGCCCCGCTGGCATCCCCAGTCAGCAACCAGGCATCAATACCGACACCAACCCAACCACTGGCGTGGCCGGGACTACGTCCCGACCCCGCACCCAGCTACGCCGAGCTGAGAAGCAACTTGCTCAGCAGTCTCCTAGGGGGTTTGCTGCGCAGTCGAATCGTTTTGATGCAGCTCTTCTTCAACGGGGCGACGCCATTGCCGTGCCCTGATCCTGAACGCTGCTAAGGATCCGTGGTGGTGGTGGTGGTGGGCGCCGTCGTGGTCGTTGTGGTGGTGGGCGTCGTGGTCGTGGTGGTGGTGGGCGCTGTCGTGGTCGTGGTGGTGGTGGGCGCTGTCGTGGTCGTGGTGGTGGTGGGCGCTGTCGTGGTCGTGGTGGTGGTGGGCGCTGTCGTGGTCGTGGTGGTGGTGGGCGCTGTCGTGGTCGTGGTGGTGGTGGGCGCTGTCGTGGTCGTGGTGGTGGGCGGCGATTGCGTGGTGCCTGAGACGGTGGCCACCACGGTGGAGCCGTCCGCGCCCTTGGCGGTCAAGCGGATCGTGTAGGTAGTGCCAGGCTCGAGGGCGGTAAAGCCCCACGGCGTGAATCCGATCACCGCGGTGTGGGTGCGGGTGCACAGCCCGGGGGTCACGTTCGGCCAGCCGCCAAAGCCACGCACGTCACCGTTCGAGAGGTTCTCCACCAACAGCGACGAGCACACGTTCGTTCCCATTCCCACCGCAAAGGTGGTTTGCTGCGGGCTGGATACGAACGGCGCCGTGGTGAAGCGAACGGGAGTGCCTTGGTCATCGGGGCCGCCCTGGTCGACCGCACCGTCGCCGACGACGACGAACCCGTTCTCGAACCCAATGGCCCGAGAGTTGTCTTCAGTGAAGGCGGCGAGCGACACGTTCAATGTTTCGCCGGCCGGCAAGTTGTGGAAGGTGCCCCCGTGGGAGGTGGAGCACCGATCAGGATCGCCAGACCCTCGGCCATCGCTTCGCTGGCGAAGGTCGAGCGCAGCGATTGCCCAGCTGGCAGTGGAGCAGACGTCGGTGTTGAACCGAACGGTCACCGAGGTGCCCGAGGACGTGAGCGTCAGTCCCGTAATGATGATCGGTCCGGTCTGCACCGCAGCGGGATCCTCCACGATCACCTGTTGGGACACCGTGGCGGCGCCTCCAGGCCCGATGGCTGAGAGCGACACGAAGTAGGTGCCTGCCACATTCCACGTTCGTTGGTAGCTGACACCCGAGCCAGGGGCGGCACCGCCTGTGGCAGACCAGGCGTACTGGCTGACCGTGCCGCCCGAGTTCGAGGCCTGGAAAGTTCCCGCTTCACCCACCTCAAGCTTGGTCGGGCCGGAAATGTCAGGGATCGGCGGGGCAACGGGCTGGGAAGTGAAGACAACAGCGGAACTCGAGGTGACCGTCTGGCCCGTTCCGTTGTCGGTTGCTGTTGCGGTGATGGCCACAACACCACCGGTCGAGTACAAGACCTCGAGGCGTCCGGCGCCCGGAGTTGATTGGCTGACTGCGCCGGGGTTACCGGCGTTCACCGACCACCGCAGGTCACTGAACGTGGCCGTTGAGTAGTCGTCGATCGCACAGTTCACGGTGTTTCCTTCGGCGAGGAGCCGGGGCGAGCACCGGAGCGTGAACGGCTGCGGGTTCGTGGAGGTGGGCAATACCTCGACGGTTTGGGAGACCGTTCGCGTTTCGTCGCCTCGTCGGACGGTGACTTCGACGTTCTGAGGCCCTGGGGCATTGAACCTCACGACAGGATTCTGCGAGGAGCTGAACGCGGGATCTGCGTTCTCGAACGACCACGACCACGTTTCGGGGTCGCCGGTCGCCGCTCCCCTGAATTCGATTGGTGAGCCAACTCTCGCTTCGCCCGCCACATCGAAGTTGACGTTCAGCGGTTCGGGGACCTCGGGTGGGGCGATCGTGATTTGCGCGGACGAGTTTCCGCATCGTCCCTCGCTGTCACACGCCTCGACGGAAACAACAACGGGCCCGACGCCTTCGAAGATGCGGCTCAGCTGTTGTGATCCGTTGGTAAAGGCTCCGCCGGGGTCAGGGGAGAAGGTCCATACGAAGCTGGTCGGGTTGCCGGAGACGACGATTGCTTCGAAGTTCACGGCGGTTCCGACGGTGGGTTGGTTCGAGCTCGCACCGATCTGCACGATCGGCGTAGCGACCTGGCTGGTTTCGGTTGTTGTTGACGCTTCGGTGGTGTCGGTGGTGTCGGTGGTGTCTGGCCCGTTGGCGTCGGGGTCGGTCGTGATGGGGCCGATGGGGTCGGTTGTGGACGAGGAGCCCGACGTTGGCGAGCTTGTCTGCGTTGTCGGGTCGATCGTGGTGGAACCGCCCGTTCCGGGACCGCCTTCTTCACCGCCGGGGCCAGGGACCGTGGGGCCTTGCGGAGGCGCAGGCTCGGTGACGATCGGGATCGTGGCCACGGGGAGCGTCGATGCTGGCGCCGTGGTGGTGGTTGTCCGCCGCAGCGGGACTTCGGCTCGGCTGCCGTCGTCGGGGATTGACGTGGAGGACGTGGAGCTTGCCGGTGCGGTTGTCGTGCTGGCGTCGGGCGCTGTGGTGGTGGTCGTTGCTTCGGGGGCGGTCGTTGTCGTGGTGTTGCGGACGTTGCTCGGCTCGTCTCGGAAGCCGATCTCGCCATCTTCACCGGGTGCCAAACTGCCGATGGCGCTGGCGTCTTGGTACTTGGGGCTGAAGATGACTGTGCCGTCTCGGCGCACGAGCCCGGCCGCTGCGGTGTCGGGGTCGTTGAACCACACCGCACCGGTTTCGCCGAACAGTTCGAAGTCGGTTCCGGGGCTGACGGTATCGAGCCTGACTTGGGAGATCAGGCGGCCGCTTTCGATATCGACGACAACGGCCTCGGCTCGGTCGAGGACGGGAATGACGCCCCAGCCTTGGGTGACTTCGGGCCTGCCGAAACGCCCAGCGTCGATCGTGAAGAAGTTGGCGTCTCGGCCCGTTGGGCAGCCACTTGTTGAGGGCTTCCACAAGAAGACGCCGCCGCTGCCGCCGACCACTACGAGGTGGTCGTCTTGGCCGCCGAACTGGACGTCGTCGTTCGGCAGCACATCGAGACGGTCACAGATCGTGCCGCTGTCTTCTGCCCAGACAGAGCGGTCATCGAGGTCCAACGCAGCGACGCCGCTTTCGAGCCTCACGAAGTGGGCTGGACCGGTGACCTCGTCGATGGTTTCACTCGTTCCGTCAGCCCAGAAACGTCGTGCCGAGGCGGCCGGGTCCGAACTGGACACAATCAGTGAGCCGTCTCCAGCCACGATCGAGGAGTCATAGGGGTCACCCAGAGGGAACTCTGCGGCGCGGGCGAGGGTTTCGACATCGAGGACAGCAACGGAACCGCGGCGGACAAGCCATGCGCCCTCTGCGCCGATCACGACGTCGAGGGCCTCGGTGGGTGGCGCAACGCTGACCGCCGGCCGGTCGTTCGTCCACGTGTTTCCTTCGACGCGGGCGATTGATCCGGTGGATTCGTTCACAATGAGGACGTCGGGGCCCGACGATTCGGTGCGGAAACGTTCGCCGCCGGCGGCGATGGGCAGCGCGGTCACAACGGCGGCGTCGCCCCCATCGTGGAGCGAGATTTGCCCGACACTGGTGGAGGTGAGCCAGGCCGAACCGTCGGCGAGGCGCAGGCGCGTTTCTGGTCGTGGATCAGACTGAACAATCAGCCAGGACGTGAGCAGCACGATGACGGCCGCTACCGCTCCATATGTCGCACTGCCCCACCCGCGAAGATCTCGCATTACGCCCATTCCTCAGAACGCAGTGATCTTACTACTCAGCGGCCCGCGGCGTCATGCAGCACCAGGCAGCGCCACATGTTTGAAACGTACCGCCATGCCGCCAAGGGGAACTTTGGGGCGACGAGTGGGGAAAACGTCAGATGAGTTCTCGCCACTCTTGGCTGCGGAGACGGGCGATTCGTTCCTCAGCCGGCGGGTGCGTGGAGAAGAGGTTCGAGAAGCTGACCTTGCGGTTCGCCAACGGGTTGATGATGTAGTGGCTTGCCTGTGGCGGCGGGATATCGGAAGCAATTTGAAGCGAGAAGCCGTGAAGTTTCTCGAGCGCGCTTGCGAGTGGTTCACCGTCGCCCATCATGCGGGCGGCAGTGCGATCCGCTTCGAATTCGCGGCTGCGTGAAATCGCCGACTGGATCAGACCGGCGGCCATCGGGGCGAGAAACACGAAGGCCAACGCAATGATTGGGTTGCCGTTGTTGTTGTCTCGCCGCCGG
Organism: Caprella mutica; assembly: GCA_947561585.1. Taxonomy (NCBI): domain Eukaryota; kingdom Metazoa; phylum Arthropoda; class Malacostraca; order Amphipoda; family Caprellidae; genus Caprella; species Caprella mutica. The sequence continues at coordinate 2,628,364 of CANNZV010000001.1, read as the reverse complement.
CCGCCGAGCGCTCCGGACCACATGGCCATGTTCGCCGCGTAGCTGATGGTGGTTGCGATGGCGGCGGCGACCGAACCGGTCAGGATGTCTCGGTTCCCGACGTGGGCGAGCTCATGTGCGAGTACGCCACGAATCTCATCCCACGACAAGGTGCGGAGCAGTCCTTCGGTCACACAGACCGCAGCGTTCTTCGGGTTTCGGCCCGTCGCGAAGGCGTTGGGTTGCTGCTCGGGGGACACATACAGCTTCGGCATCGGCATGTCTTCGAGCTGGGTGAGCTCACGCATGATCGAGTAGTACTGCGGCAGCTGAGACTCATCGACCTCGATCGCCTTCGCACTTCGGATCGCCAACTTGTCGCTAAAGAAGTAGGACCCACCGACCATCACGATGCTGATGAAGAACGCGATGGTGAGGCCACCGCGGCCCAAGAGAGCACCGCCGAGCATGATGAGACCCGCCATGAAGGACAGGAGGACTGCTGTTTTCAGACCGTTTTTCATGAGGGTCCTCACGCTAGTGCGATGTGACAACTGTCGGTGCGAAGGTGGGCGACAGAGGGTTTCCGGTGCTCGCCACTAGCATTTTCTGATCAACCTGAGGCCGGGCGTCAATCCGATGCGCCGGCTTCCCTCTTGGGGAGGACCATCCATATGAAGACAACGAAGGCCTGGGCCCGGCTGTTTGCCGCCCTCTTCGCCTTTGCGCTCGTCGCCGCATCCTGCGGAGACAGTGCCGAGGAACCCACAGAAACCACCGAGGCTGCAACCGCTGAGGGCGAAGACACCATGGAAGAGGGCGGGCTTCCCGACCTCGACGGCCGCACCGTCACCGTTGGTGTCGAGAACGCCTACCTGCCGTTCAACTTCATCCCTGCCGGCGAAGACGAAGGCCAGGGTTGGGACTACGACGCATGGAACGAAATCTGCCGCCTGCTCAACTGCACGCCTGAGTTCGTTGCTGCCGGCTGGCCCGACGTCATCGACCAGGTCGCCCAGGGCGAACTCGACACCGCCGCTGATGGCATCTCCATCACCGACGAGCGCAAAGAAATCGTCGACTTCTCCACGCCGTACATGACCGTGCAGCAGAAGTTCATCGTCGGACTCGACGACGACCGCTACGCCTCAGCCGACGACATCATCAACGGCGACGCCATCGTGGCCACCCAGGTGGGCACCACCAACTTCGAACTCGCTGAAGAGCTCCTGGGCGGCACCGACCGCATCCAGGCCTTCGACCAGTTCGGCCTCGCCATCCAGGCACTCATCGCTGGCGACGTCGACGCCGTCATCATCGATGACGCCGCCGGCCTCGGCTACATCGGCGAAAACGCCGACTCGGTCAAGACCATCGACGACGGACTCCAGTCCGACCCGCTCGGCTTCATCTACCCGCAGGGCTCTGACCTTGTGTCGCCGGTAAACCTCGCACTCGTCGAGATGCGTGACAGCGGTTTCCTCAACACCATTGGCGAGAAGTTCTTCGGTCTCGGCTTCACCGTCACCTACGACGACATCGCTGATGTCGATCTCGGTGGCGACGAAGAAGAGGCAACGGAAGAGGAGTCGGCCTTCACCGACCTTGAGGGTCGCACCGTCACCGTTGGTGTCGAGAACGCCTACCTGCCGTTTAACTACGTCGCTGTTGGTAGCGACACCGGTGAAGGCTGGGACTACGACGCATGGAACGAAATCTGCCGCCTGCTCAACTGCACGCCTGAGTTCGTTGCTGCCGGCTGGCCCGACGTCATCGACCAGGTCGCCCAGGGCGAGCTCGACACCGCCGCTGATGGCATCTCCATCACCGACGAGCGCAAAGAAATCGTCGATTTCTCCGACGCTTACATGACCGTGCAGCAGAAGTTCATCGTCGGACTCGACGACGACCGCTACGCCTCAGCCGACGACATCATCAACGGCGACGCCATCGTGGCCACCCAGGTGGGCACCACCAACTTCGAACTCGCTGAAGAGCTCCTGGGCGGCACCGACCGCATCCAGGCCTTCGACCAGTTCGGCCTCGCCATCCAGGCACTCATCGCTGGCGACGTCGACGCCGTCATCATCGATGACGCCGCCGGCCTCGGCTACATCGGCGAAAACGCCGACTCGGTCAAGACCATCGACGACGGACTCCAGTCCGACCCGCTCGGCTTCATCTACCCGCAGGGCTCCGAGCTCGTTGGCCCCGTGAACGAGGCCATCACCGCCATGAAGGAGAGCGGCTTCCTCGACGAAATCGGCGAGAAGTTCTTCGGCACCGGCTTCACCGTCACCTACGACGACATCGAAGGCTAATACTGCGAGCTGCGAAGCAGCTGAGGCAGCAATTGAAATGAGCAAGTAGATTGCGCCGGGCCCTTTGGGTCCGGCGCTTTCGCGTCGCCGCACACTTTCGGGGAGAAACACATGGCCGCTGCCGGAGGCGGAGCCGCTGGGGCAGAAGTAGCGCCAGTCAGCTCCGTAACCAAGTTCGACACCAAGGGGCAGTTCCCGTGGTGGCTTCTCATCATGGGGCTCATCATCGGCGGCCAAATCGTCGCCGTGCTCCTCAGCGAGAACTACCAAGAGGCGTTCACCGAGATCATCCCCGGCTTGTGGCTCACGCTGAAACTCACCGTCGGCGCCTTCATTGTTTCGATGCTGCTCGGCCTTTTCATCGGCATTGCCCGCATGAGCAAGAACTCGTGGATCAACACACCGGCGACCGTGTACATCGAGTTCATCCGCGGCGTTCCGATGATCGTGTTCATCTTCTTCATCGCCCTCGTGCTCGTTCCCGCCATGGTCGATCTTCTCAACGCGGTCCTTGGCACCGAAGTCAAGACACGCACGGTCACCAACGCATGGCGCGGCGCCGCATCGCTGTGCCTCTTCTACGCCGCGTTCATCGCTGAGGTGTTCCGAGCCGGCATCCAATCGGTGCCCACTGGCCAGATCGAGGCGGGCAAAGCACTCGGGCTCAATGGCCGAACGATCATGCGCAAGATCACGCTTCCCCAAGCGGTGCGCAACACTCTTCCGGCGCTGGGCAACGACTTGATCGCGCTGTTCAAGGACACCTCGCTCGTGTCGGTGATCGCCGCTGCTGAGCTGACGTACAACGCGCGCATCTATCAGGGCAGTTCGTTCCGCATCCGTGAGACGTTCTTCATCCTGATGGTGATCTACGTGACCCTGACGCTTCTGCTGTCACTCGCCTTGCGGTTCGTCGAGAAGCGTCTCGAGATCCCCGACCGCTGATTGGCGCGCTCCGCTCAGTTCCGGCGGATGCGGATTCGCAGACCCTGAATTCGGGCCGCTGTGGCGCCGCGATCGAAGAGCGAACCGTCGGCGTTCGAACCCTCGAACTCCTCGGGGGCCCAGGCCAGGTAATCGTCGTGTTCTGCATGCCTCGGGTCGGCCAGGGCGGCGAGGAAGTTCTCGTAGCCCCACGGGCCTCCCACGTCTTCGGGAGGGCAGGTTCGGTCACCGTCGAGCACTTCGACCGTGAGCGGCTGGCTTCCCTCGGGGCCGTCTTCGGGCCAGGTGACGCCGAGCACGGTGATCCGGTGGTTCCAGTTGTCGCCGAAGTCGTAGTCCCACGTGGCTTCACTGTGCGGGTAGGGCAGCAATTGCCGGACGGTGATGATGCCCTCGTCGATGGTGTCCTCAGACTCCGGATCCGGTTCGCCGAAGGACAGGTCGCCCGATCGGAACGCGTGGAGGTGGTAGCCGTGCCAACCCATGGCTTCAGTCAGCACGAGACTGAAGGCGCTGAGCGGAAGGTTGGACGGGACGAGCAGCTCACGCCAGACCGGCGGTTCGACCTCGAGCAGTTCGATGCGGATGCCGTGGTAGGAGGGCCCGCTGAGCAGTGGCCACTTGGACCACTCGATGGTCCGGGCCGACGCATGCCCAGGGGCTGCCGCCTCGCCTGCGGGGCCCTTTGAGCGGCGCCGATGGGCATCGGGGGCGGAGAACAACGCGGGGCCCGCTCCGTCGAGTTCGTCACTGGGGGCAACCGTCGATGCGGGCTGTGTCGACACGAGTCGAAGAGACGGCTGGGTCGGCTCCGCCTCATCTTCGAGGCCCCCTGACGGGTCCGTGCGGGCGTCGGGCGGCTCGGTGGGGCGTGGCGTTCTCGGGATCCTGCGCACGGCGGGAGGAAGTGCTGCGAGGCGTTCGAAAACCGGGAGGGCCTCTGGTGCAGGACCGCCGTCACGGCCGGAGGAGTACAAGAGCGTGAGTCCCACAACGCCCCAGGTGCGCAGATTTTCCCACATCACCTGGCGGCTCGCCTCGGGTGAGAGGCCCGCGGGGGAATCTTTGTAGCCAAGCTCGGCGAGGTACTCGTGGACAAGCGGCGCCTGCTCGCCCGAATCGGTCAACCCGTCGAGCATCAAACCGGCGAGGAACGTCGCGGTGACTCGGCCCGCATCGGTGTTGCCTGAAGCGAGATCGAGAAGCAGTTCTTCGAACTCTTCGTCGGACGCCAGACCGGCCTTGGCTTTCTTCGTGGCGAAGAGCGCTCGCCCACGGCGCCGGATCAGCCCTGCGCCTTGGGCCGCTTCGCGCAGCATCGTGAGCTCGTGGACGTCGTACTCGCGTTTGGCCGGCATGCCAAGGTTCCATTCGAACCGTTCGACGCCTTCTGAAACGATGGCCGTCGCCAAGTAGAACTTGGCGGTCAACGGCGCTCCCCCCTTTACGGCGGTGTGTTGGAGGAGCCAGCGCAGAGGCGCTCCGGGCGTTTCAGGCATTCGCTGATCTTATTGGACCGGGATTGCGCACGTGGGCACGGCTGGGCCAAACGAAGGGCGGGTGGGGAGGTTCGCTCGCCACCTGGAGCGGCGGACGGCACCATGTTGACCTAGATTGATCAGACGTCTCGATAGCTGCTTCGTGTTGCCGCCAACCAGAACGAGAGATTCAGAATGCCTACGTCCAGAGATTTGGGCGCGTCGCGCCGTCGTAGCGCACCTCGCCTCGGCGCCTTGCTCTCACTTGTTTTCGCCATGCTCGCTTCGCTTGTTGTGGCCTCACCCGCGCGTGCGCTGGACAGCCTTTCGGATCAGGCGCGCCTCGGCGACGGCGTTTCGGGCCTCGAGGTGAATCGGGCCACACCTATCGAGGCGGAGGTGTGGGCCATCGAATCGGTCGGTTCACTGATGCTTGTCGGCGGCGCGTTTGTCGACGTCCGGGATCGTTCGAATTTCTCCTCCACACCTTGGCCGTACTTGGCGGCGTTCGATCCGAGCACGGGTGAGCACGTGCCGTGGTTCAACACAAGGCCCGATGGCGTTGTGTACGACATTGTCGATTTGGGTGGCAACCGAGCCGTCGTTGCTGGCGAGTTCTCCACCATCAATGGTGTGCCAGGCACGGACATGTTGGCCATCATCAACACGACCACGGGTCGGGTCGACACCAACTATTCGTTCGACTTCAGCGAGTCTTCCGCCGCCGCCATCCGTTCCGTGGCGGTCCACAACGACTGGTTGTACGTAGCCGGCTCCTTTGGCCAGGCAACCGGGAACGGTCGCACCGCGAACACATCGGGCTTGGCTCGTTTCTCGCTCGCAACAGGGCAGCTCGACACGGGCTGGACGCCGCGTTTGGCTGGCGGAGGCGGTTGGGGCATCGATGTTGGCGACAACGGCCGCGTGTTCGTTGGCGGCTACTTCGAGACGGTGAATGGGGTCGCTGGCACCGAGACGCTGGCCGCGATTGAGCCCACCACGGGCGCCCTTGTCAACGGCTGGGATCATGGCTTCCCCTACTCGGTTTGCACGGCCAGCTGGCGTTCAACATGTGGCGCAGTGAACGGGTTGGCGGTCTACGGCGACCGCCTCTTCGTGGCGGGAGCGAAGCACTTCTGGGCCGGAATCGATACCGGCAACGGCAACGTGTTGGTGGAGAACGAGATCACGAACGACGGACAGGCCGTTGAGGTCGTCGGCGACAAGATTCTGATCGGCTGCCACTGCGAGACCTCGACCGATTCCGATGAGTTCAACGGCATTGCTCACCGCTACTTCCGAGTGATCGACCCGATCGCCATGACCGAGATTGATTCGCCGACGGTGAACTCTCGCGGCGCTGCCGGTGGCTGGGCGGCCGATGTCGCCGCCGACGGGTGCCTGTGGGGCGGCGGCAATTTCTCTTCGACGTTCGTGAACGGCGCGCGCCATCCGGCGTGGAGCCTTCTGCGCTTCTGTCCTGCTGCTGGGGCAGGCAGCAATCCGGCTCTCGCTGCGCCTGCGGCCGATGCCGCGGCGCCGTCGAACCCCTCCGCCCCCTCGATTGCCGCCGTTCGCGGAGCCACCGTGGATCTGTCTTGGCCCGCAGCCACAGACAATTCCGGGCAGGTCGCCTACCTCGTGTACCGGAACGGTGCACTGGTCGGCCGGACCTCGGCAACGAGTTTCTCGGACAAGCTGCTTGCCTACTCGTCCACGAATGTGTGGCAGGTCGCAGCGATTGACATGGCAGGCAACCAGACGGCGTTGTCCGCTCGTTCTACACCCGTTCGCATCGGCGCTCGTATCAACGTGGCCCTCGGGGCGGCTGCCACACAATCCAGCAACTTCTCGGTGCAGACCATGGCGTCTCGCGCCACCGACGGCCTCCTGTCAACAAACCCGGCCGAACAGAACCCCAGCCGCACCGGCGGCTTGCCCGCCGAGAACGATGCCTGGATCGCGATCGACCTCGGGCAAGTTCGAGCGGTTGATTCGATCGAGCTTCACCCGCGGCGCGACGAGAACTTCCGTGAGTCGAACAACCGGCCCCGGATCTTCCACGACACCGAGCCGATCACGGCAGTGAACCGGGCCGGGGCCTCCTCCGGCGGACACTCAGTGTGGGTCGGCAATGTGGCGAGGGAAGATGCTTCGCCTCGTATTGATCGGGTGCCTGTCGCCGAACCGGTCCGCCACTTGCGGCTCTTCGGAACGTTGCCACGCATCTCCTTCGACGAGATCCGTGTATTCACCGCTCAGGCTCAGCCGACGCCCGCGATGCCCGCAGCCGACGCCGTTGCCCCCACCGATGCCCGCTGGCGACACGTCCTCACCCGCGGCCAGCAGGCGGTGCTCGAGTGGGGCGGGGCGACGGACAACGTGGCCGTCGCCTACTACGAAATCACGCTCCCGAACGGAACGGTTGCCCGCACAGCAAACACTCGGCTTTCTGTTGGGGAGCCCGGCCAGCTGAGTAGCGCCTTCGAAATCGTCTCGGTGGACGCGGCGGGCAACCGCAGTCAAGCCTTGGCTGCCCTCACCCCCGTTGCGTCCTGTTCGGTCACCCAAAACGGGAACTCGTTCGACGTTTCATGGACGACGTCGAACTCCGCGAACCGCTACATCGTTCGCCGCTCAGTGAACGGCAGCAACCGTTTCTGGCGTGGCTCGGTGAACGCTCCGGCCACCTCGTTCACCGACACGGCCCGAGACGGCAACGTCGAATATTCCGTCGATGCCCGCCTCGGCGCAGCGTCGGCCGGCCAGACCATCTGCGGCGAGGCTGCCAGCGATGTGCCCACGGCCCTTCGGGTCACCAGGCAGGAGCAACGCAAGGTGGTGCTGAACTATCGGGCGCTCGGCCGCCCCGTGCAGATCGAACGGAACGGCCAGCCCGTCACAACCGACAGCGACGACTGGTTCGTCGACACCGGTCTCACACCGGGAACCACCTACACCTACCGGGTTCGGTTCGTCGGCACGCCTGCCTGGAGCGCTCCCGTCACCGCTCAGACCACCGGCGGCCAGACGCCCGCCCCCGCCTCGTGCTCGGTCACCCAAAACGGAGGCTTCGCCGTTTCCTGGGCTGCGGCCGCAGGCGCCACCGATTATGTGGTGCAACGCCGAGTGGACGACGGCCCGTGGTGGTGGCGGGGGCGCGTGGACACCACAACGTTCAACGACTCCGCCCGTTCCGGCACGATCGACTACCGGGTCCGGGCGCTGTTCGCCAACGGCACGAGTAGCTACCGCAACTGCACCTAACGCAGCGCTGCTGACTACTCGCCGGCGCCGGTTGAGGTGTCGGTCGAGGTGTCAGTTGAGGTGCCGGTGCGGTGGGCTGCGAGCGCCGTGGTGGTTCGAAGTTCGAGTTCGGGAAGGAACCACGACCCAACAATCATGACCGCCATGACCGGCAGGGACGCCACGAAGATGTCGTGCGTGGCCGCCGCGACAGCGTTCTCCACCGCCAAACGCAATTCGGGGGCCAGCGCCTGAATCTCCTCCGGCGTGGAAAGCAGCTCGCCGGTATCCAGCTCGGTATCGAGCGTGCCCAGTTCGCCCGTGATACGGCTAGTGAGGATCGCCCCGAAGATGCCGACGCCCAACGTCTGTCCCAGGGTGCGGAAGAAGTTGACCGCCGCCGTACCGGCGCCCAAGTCCGGCAACGCCAACGAGTTCTGCGTGGCGGTCGTCATTGTGGGGAACGCCATGCCCATGGACAGGCCGAGCAACGCGAGCCATGGAATGGCAGCGATCGCGTTGCTGTCCCGGTTCAGGAACGTGAACGCGGCGATCGAGATGAAGGAAAGGATCGGGGCGGCCTGCACGATCCGCCGATACCGGCCCGTACCCGTGGTGAACCGGCCAGCGAAGTAGGAACCGAACGTGACCGCAATACTCATGCTGGCGAGGATGAGGCCGGCACGAGTGGGTGACTCGCCGAGCGACACCTGGAAGAAGAGCGGGAAGAACGCCAGCATCGCCATGCCCGCAATGCCATACACGGCGTTGCCCATGATCATGATGCGGAACGTCGGGTTCGAGAACAGCCGCATTGGCAACACGGGTTCGGGTGCCCGCAGCTCCCACAGCACGAAGCCCACCGACGTCACCACCGCGGTGGCCAACAGAGCGACGACGGGGGCGGACGTCCACGGCCGGTCTTCCCCACCAATCGCCAAGCCAACAATCAGCGTGGTGACCGAGGTGACGAGGACGGCCGCACCCACGAAGTCCAACTTGTGCTCCCTCGGCGGCAGGCGGAACGTGAGCTGGCGGTGGATCACCGCCGACGCGATCAGCCCGAGCGGAATGTTGATGAAGAAGATCCAGCGCCACGACGCCGCCTCAACGAACAGGCCGCCAACCACGGGGCCCACAATCGCCGAGAACGTGAAATTCATCGTGTAGTACGCCATGTAGCGGCCGCGTTCTCGGGGCGAGAAGATGTCGCCGATCACGATGAAACCCATCGCCATGAGGCCGCCGCCGCCAATGCCCTGAATACCTCTTGCAATCACGAGTTGGAGCATTGTCTGCGCCGCGCCGCACAGGACCGAAGCGCCCACGAAGAAGATGAGGGCGGTTTGGGTCAGCGCTCGCCGCCCGTACAGATCGCTGAGCTTGCCGTACAGCGGGGTGGCCGCAACCGAACCCAACAGGTAGGCGGTGAGAACCCACGGAAGCTGATCGATGCCGCCCAGGTCACCGGCCATCGTCGGCAACGCCGTACTCACCGCCGTGCCATCGAGCGACGCGAGGAACGTGGCCACGAGCATGCCCGCGAAGATCAGGTGGGTCTTTCGCTGAGTGAGGCCTGCGGTCGGGCCGGTTGCGCCGGAGGTACCGGTCATGAGCTGGCTACGCGGTCTCGAGCCACATGCCCCAAATCGGCGGCGCGCCTTCGGCCGCGAACTCGCTGATCACCTCGAAACCCCAACGCAAGTACAGGGCCTTGCTTCGCGGCGAGGTCGCTTCCAAGTAGCCGTTGATCTTCTCGGCTCGAAGCCGAGTGATCGTGTGATTGCCGAGGGCGGAGCCAATGCCCTGGCTCTGGCGAGCCGGATCAGTGCCGATGGCCAGCAAGTAATGGTGATCGTCGTCCGGGTGATGCTCAGACATGAGGCCGCTGATCTTGCCGATGAGTTCCAAGTCGCCCTCAAGCAAGCCGAAGAACGTTTCGCCGTTCGCCTCCCAGAACGCGCCATCAGCAACCGCATCAGGCGTGCGCCAAATCGCCGCACCGACAGGCGTGCCGTTCGAATCTTCAGCAATCGTGGACGCGCCTTGGGGGATGTAGAGGTGCTCGGCGAGGAACCCGAAGAGCGTGTGCAGCCGATCGTGGCGCTGGTCGTGAGGGAAAGACCAGGTCATCACCGGATCGTCCAAGAACGCGTCGGCGAGGAGCGACGCCACCGCCGGCAGATCCTCCGCTGTTGCTGTGCGCACGTTGACGCCGGGCTTGTTCGCTGTTCGGGTCGCCGTGCTCTCTGCCATTCGCCAGACGCTACGCGCCCAAGCTCAGTGCGTGCACGTTTCGGCCCGATCCGCTTCGGTCACCGGGTTAGCACGCCACGAATCTCGGTCACTGTGACCGAACGAGACGTCCCCGCAACAATCGGATCGACACCCAACCCCGGGCAACCAAACGAACACACAACATCCACGCTGTAGGTCGTCTCAACACTCAGCTCAATCATCTCACCAGGCGCAGTCGTAGACCCATACGTGGCGAAACAATCCGTCTCCGAATCATCCAAACCCGCCACCCACACAACCCCCTGCCCACAGGTGATCTCCGCGTTATCACGAGCACCCGTCGACCAATCCGTACGCACCGGCGTCGCCGTCGCCTCCACCCACAACCCCAAACCACCAAGCTCGGCACGAGCCGACGCCGAAACCCACGTCTCCTCCGGCACCCACAACCACACCGGCAACTGCGTCACAAACGGAATATCCAAGCCATCAGGGGCGGTCTGCGGAGTCGGAACATCCAACACAATCGAATTCACCGCCGCCCGCGTCAACGCATCCAACACCGCCGAAGGCGGGTCCTCACCCTGGCGCCACACGTCCCACCGGAAACCATCAAAAACGTTCGTCGGACACGAAACGAATATGAACGCCTGCGGATCACCGTTCTCATCAACCTCGCGCTCCATACCCGGATACGTGATCCCAGCAGCAATCCCGAGCCCACCCGCATACTCAACAGCCGCAGCACCAGTCAGGTTCCCAACAATGATGCAACCCGCCAACGGATTCGGCCCCACCCGAGCCCGAGCACTCCCATCAACCGAAATCGACACATCAACCCTCGTACCAACACCATTCGCCCCGGCGACACCATCAGATTCGGCAGCCGGGGCCGGCGGAGCCACCCAAACGATCAACCCTGCGATCAGCGCGATCATGGCTAGAGAGCGCATGGCGTCTTGATTCCGTTCGGGAAATCTACGCTTTCAACGATCCACGAACCGCCTGATCGGCCAAGGGAGTAGATCCTGACGAATGCCGAATTGTCGACGGGAACCAGCAACTCACCTGATGCGCTAAAGCCAGCAATAGCATCGAGACCGCAAACGTTCACGGTGGCAAGGTCGTCCGACAAGATTGACACTCCGAAGTCCGAAGCCAGCGCGAATTCGCCATCCGAGGTTCGCCCCTCGGCACGTCGCTTGAGCACGTTTCGCCGCACCCTCGCCACCAGCTCATCGCCAGCCGCTTCTTCGAGCTCGGAGAAGTCTGACGTGGGGTCCAACAAGACTTCAGTTACCGCATTCACGTAGTCGGTGACCGCTGCTTCAGCGTCGGCGATGCGAGGGTCGATCGTTGTCGTGGTCTCAGGCTCGGTTGTTGAAGTTGTGGTGGTGATCACCACGCTCGTCGTCGTCAACTCCAACGTCGGCGGCGCAACCACCGGCTCAGACGAACACGACACCGCAAACAACCCAACCGTCACCCCAGCCAGCAACCACCGGGAACGGGCCAACACACCACCAGAGCTGCTGCTCACCTGTTCACTCCGCATCGCCGCCACCTTCCACAATCAACCAAAACCCACGAATCCAGCCGAACGTACAAACCAGCCCCACCGAGCGACAGAGCCCCGGGAACCTCCGCCCCCGCAAACCCGCCAGACGGCCCATGCCCAGCAAGGCGGAGGCCGAAGCTGCGGAGCGCTACCTGAGTTCTGCCCGGCGCATGCCCCGCCAGAGCAGACCGCTCATGAAGGCTTGCGCACCGAGCACGAACGTGAAAATCATCCAGCTCACGTCTGCCAGGTTTCGGTTCTCCTTGAAGAACGTCCCCTCAACCAGAAGCATGACGGCGGCTATCAACAGGGCCGAAACGCTGGTCACCAATCCAAGCTTGGCAGCGTTCCGTCGGACGAAGAAGAGGCAGATGGTCGCGACGAAGCCGATGAGCCAGATGGGCATGCCCACTGGTGATTGGAGGAACAGCACGAACCCAAACCAGCCGGCGTGGGCGGGCAGGGCCAAGACGTTGAGCATCAGCAACAACCAAAGGCCAGCGAAGGCACGGACGGACCATCGGCCCCGTCGGCGAGTTCGCAGGGCCCATCCCGGCGCTTTGCGCTCCCCAGGGTCCACCTCGTTCCTATCCGAGGCTACGTCGAAGGCATTGAGTGTTGTTAAGTGCATTTAAGAGACGTTACGCACCTTGTTGTCTCGTGAATGCTGCTTGGGTAAGGCTGCCTAGTTCGTTAGTCGGCGAGGCTCGCTCGCGGCACCGGGCCGCAGCACTTCTTGTATTTGCGTCCGGATTCGCACCAGCAGGTGTCGTTCCGTCCCGGCGGCCAGTCCCGCGCACGCCCGGTTCGGGCCATCTCTGCGGCGAGGGTCGCACGACCGGGGCCTGTGCCTGCCTCGTCACCGACCACCTCGATGAGCTCAGCAACTTGCAGGGGAGATACCTGGGGTGCGTGGCCTCGGGAGAGGTAGGTGTATTCCTTGAGGTGGGCTTCCACCCGCTTGGAGTACTCCGAGTGGTCCCGCGGCATGTCGGCGAGCAGGTCGGGCCACTCCTCGACCGCCAGGTCCCATTCGCTGCGAGGGAACCAGGCGAGCGCCAGCCCGCGCTTTGCCGCCTCACCGGGCAGAAGAGACGGGACCGCGGCCGGGTCGAAATCGCAGTGCCCGCACTGTTTCACGGCGGGCGGCGGGACGGCGTTCTGGCGCGCTGCCGCTGCGGTGGCGTGACCCTTCGCCTCGCTCGCTTCGTCCTCGCGGCCGAGGGTTTGCAGCACGCCATGGATCTCTTCGAGCACCACATGCTTGACGATCTGATGGTGGGCGCACGGATGCTGCAGCAGAGCGTTGTATGCGGTGAGCGTCTGCTCCCCTTCGCCTGCCGCATCAGCGTCCGCGGCTTGGGCCCAGAGGGCGTCGATTTGGGTGGTCGACTCCGCCAACGTGATCAGCTCCATGGGCTGACCCCGGTGCGTGCGGACAACTGAACGACTCGGCTGGACATCCCGGCAACCGTAGACCTGGAAGCGAGCGGGAACGGTTCATCGCCGCAACTGGGAGAGGAACGGCTGGCGGCGAGATCAAGCTCGTTCACGGAGCTGGCCAGCGGGTCGGCGATGCGCCGCTACAGGGCTTCTTCGCAGAGCGCCAGCAACTCCTCCGCCGTCTCGGCCGGGCCGGAGGGCGGATAGGCAAAGAACGCCTTCGTGGAGGCGATGTCGACAACGATGTACACCTCGATGCCAGCGTTCTCGTAGTGGCGGGCTTTCGTCGTCGTGTCGTGCTCCAGACTGGTTCCTGCTACCTCAATGACGGCCGCTACCTGGCTCACGGTGGGGTGAGCGGTCAAGCTGGAGCGGTCAACCGTGAGTAAAGAGATGTCTGGTTCGGGGAAGCTTCCGTACCCGGTGTCGAGTGGCTTGTCAACGAGGATGCGACGGAGGCCGAATCGGCTGACAAAAGCCTCTTCGACTCTGCCTACGGCGGCGACATGATGGTGAGAAGGGGTCACGTGGTCGTAGATGCTTCCGTCGATGAGCTCGGCTCGGGGGTGTACGCGGCCGGCTTCGACGAGTGCCTCAAGGTCCTGGGGAGTGAGCTCGTGAGCGGTCACGGTCATGCAGCTACTCCCCGGATCTCGTAGGCGAAGAAGCCATCGTAACCCGCGACGGTCGCTGGGGAAGCGGCACGACGATCGGGCACAAGATCCCCTGATCGTTGAGGAATCGCGGTCTTCTCCATACCGGGCGGCATCGAGCCGCTTGCCTGCGAAGGAGACCGATCATGCTCATACGAACCCTCATCGCCTGCGTCGCAATCGCGCTGCTTGCCGGCACGGGTTGCTCGATACCGGAGCCCGCCCATGCCGTCTTTCTCGTTGAGACTGGAAGCCTCGATGAGCAGCGGCTGCGGGAAGACGTCACGCCGCAGCCCACATCGTCCATCACTGCTGCGGTCGTCGACGGCGACCGCGTGGACGTGTGGGTGCTGTCAGGCATGAGCGCTCGCAACCGGATCGCCGTTGACCTTCCCGGGATGGAGAACGGCTTTCTTCGCGAAGGACACGGCAACCGAGATTCACGCCGAGCGCAAGTGGAGCGGCTGCGGGAGGAATGGGAAGACAAGCTCGTCGAAGTCCTTCTCGGTTCTCGGGAGGCCGGCCGTGACTTGTGCGGTCTCCTCCATCTCGCGGCGAGCGGGAACCCCGACCGAATCGAGTTCTTCTTCACTTCCGGCGGCCACCAATTGACGGATGTCGTCAACCTCGCCAACGTCGAGGTGCCCGCCGACTGCGAGCCCATCGACGCACCCAGCACTTCAGTGCAACTTCACGGCCTCGGCCGGATTCCCATCTTCGATGACGAAGGCAACCTCACCGACCAGAGCCCCACCACTGCAGCCCTGGACCACGTCGTCGGCTACTGGGAGCGCTGTCTCGAAGCCTCAAACATTCTCGAATGGAGCACGTCATGAACATCCGCTACTTACGCAACGAGCCCCGTTGGTCACGTTTTGTGCGGCGAGTGCGGGCACTGCGAGCTGCGCCCTCGGCGCAGGCAAACGCAGCCAAGGCCGCTGAGCTGCACTTGGCCGGAGATGCGGCGGCGCTCGCAAGTGTTGTGAAGCCTGTGGCCCGGGCAAGCCGGTCATGGCAGCAAGCCCGTTCAGCTGCCGATCTGTTCACCGAGGCGAGTGCTTCGGCATCGGCAGCCGATCGAACGGTTCGTTCCCTCGAAGAGCAGCGCGCCAGCACGCCTTCGGGCGTGATCAGCACTCCCATGTACCTGAACTCGAAAGCGGCGATCATCGCGTCCGACATCGTGATCGCCCATGAGTTCTTCAACGTCGTCGTGGCGCAATCAAACGCCTACCTCGGCTATGTGGTGGCCAGCGGAGTCACGGTTGGCATCGTCGTTCTCGGCTCGCTCATCGGCTCCACGCTCAGCTCGGCAATCGAGCGAGACGACCGGGTTCTTGGTTGGGCCGCCGGGGTCGGAACGGCTTGCGTGTTTGCTCTGCTTGTGTTGGCGGCTCAGCTCGGCGAGGGCGGAGGGAAGGTCGCCCTGCTGGTCCTCACACTCGTGCTGAGCGCTGCGATCACGGTGGCCAAGCCGGCGTCATTGGCACTCGACGTCGAGCATGCTCGCTTCCGTTGGAAGCGGCGCAGTGTTGCGAGGTGTGCAGTTCGCCAGCGTGCATCTGCTCATCGCCATCTCGGCAAGGCACGGGCAGAACTGTCTTCAGCTCTTGCACGGTTCGCCTCGTTGGCGATGTCCGGACGAGCAGGCGAAGCGTCGTTGCTCGAGGGCGGCCCTCGGCGTTCGCCGACCGAGGTGGAGGACATCCGAGCCAGCTTTGAAGCGATCACGCCACTTCTTCCCACTCACTCCGCAGTCGACCAACTCCAGCGATTGCTGGGTCCCAGCCCATCAGATGAGCTCCAGGTCGTTCACGCCCAGATCTTCCAACTTCCGCCGCTCTCGCCTGACGTGTCCCAACCATTCCCACCCCTTGATCCCAGAAGGAGAGCCGCATGACCATCGACGTGAGATCGCCCGACGTCTCATTCCGCACCCGACCCCGAGTCCTGCTCCTCGCAGGGCTTGCCAGCTCCCTGGCTTTGGCGGCGGCGACAGCGTTCGCCCTCGATGTGTTCCCCGCGTCGAAGGGTGATGAGGTCGCCGCCGCTGCTGGGGCCCAGCCCCAGGGCGACGCCGCGGTCAACCACAACGGTTTTTCGCCGGCCACACCGCTGGACAGTGAAAACACGGGCGCCGGTGTTGTGACAACTCCGGGAGCGCCTGATTCGGCACCCGCTGTTCCAACGACCACGACGCCGTCTTCGGAGAACGACAGTGGCGACGACGGCACCGAGTCGACGACCACCAAGCCCGGCAACGAGTGCGGGCACTACGAGCTTCGGGGTCCGACGTTCGCGGACAACTCCGCCGACCTGAGCCGGGATGGCCTTGCGAAACTACATGCCATCTTGTTCGAGATCGAGCAGACGGTCATGGGTCAGATCGGCGTGGTGTTGGTGGGGCATACAAGCGAGCCCGAAACCAGCAGGCCGGGAGGCAACGTACAGCTCTCGACCGATCGTGCTGAGACCGTGGGCGAGCACTTCGAGATCGCTGGCTACACGGTGATCGACATCGAGGGAAAAGGGGCCACCGAATTGCTTCTGGACGCCTCACACGCTGAGCAACGACGGGTCGAGATCGAGGTCCGCTGCTTGTCTCGATGAGAAATTCTCGGCGAAAGTCCCCGAACTTCGCGAAACTGCGGTCTCCCCTTCACCTGGCAATTGAGTTCAAGCGGGCTCGACACTGGAGACGGAGGCATGAACAGACGACGGATACCTGAGCACTCTCCCCGTCACCTTTCGCGTGATGAGCGAGCCGTGATCAGCAGGGCGGACGAACGCGAGATCGTTCTGCGGTGCGAAGTGAGCGCCAATCGCGCCGCCGCGTATGGCAGCGATTGTGAGGCGACCTTCGCCGCCCTGTTTGAGCGTGAGGTTCAGCAACGGATGGACGACGCCGAACGAGAGGAGTCGTTCATTCATCTGTTCGAGAATGTGTACGCACTCACCCGTCACCGTTCGGCCTCAGTCGAAATCGAAGCCATGCGTAAGGCCTTGCGTCTGTTCGAGAACCACCAGGAAGTGCGCTCGGCTGGAGCGTTGAGCAGGAGGCTGGTAGCCAACGGCGAAGCGGACGCCACGAGGAGCCGGAACAAGAAGGCGAAGAATCGCCGCACGGTGGTTTCCATCGAGGGAATCGTCGTGGTGTCCGTTCATGACCCGATCGAGGGAATGGTGGAGCAGCGGGCCGCGTGGGACCGGATCGAGCGCTTCTACTTGGTCTCTTCTCGGACGTTGCGCACCAACATGGTGCGGCGGCTGCTCACCTATCCCGACAAGCGGTTCGAGTCTCTGCCGGTGAGCTCACCTGAGCGTGTGTTGCAGCAGCGGCTCGCCCGATCCCTCGAGCTGGCCGATGCCTGGGTGGCACTCGAAAGCGGGACCCAGCGAGACGTGCTCGCTCGCGTTCGAACGCTGGATCCAGACCTTGCTTTGCAACCGCTGAGCACTGACCAATTCCGCACCTTGCGGGAACACTTCAAGCGCTTCGCTGCATGAGGAACATGCGGCGAGCGCTTGGCGTGACAACCAGAAAGATAACGGCATGACAATGACGTCAAGGGTCTGCAACGAGGCAGACACCGAGGGGTTGCCACCTCTCCCCGGCCCGCAGTTCGACGCTGAGCTGAGCGTCGAACTGCAGGACGGGCACGAGTTGCTCGACGAGCTCTTGGTTGTGCAATACGCTGCGCGCTCGCATCCTGATCCGTTGATCCGATGGCAGGCCGACGTCTCCCTGCGACGCGTTCGATCGCTCCTGGCGCGCATGGAATCCTCGCCGAAGGTTGGCGCAAGCGCGAATGATCGAGACATCGCCACGCCGGCGTGAGCGACTGGGTCGGCGCTCTCAGCCGGCCCCGGTCAGTATCCGGCTTGGGCGAGAGCCTTCATGAATGAGGGGCGGCGTTTGTGCCGCTCGTGCACGCCCCGCAGTGCTGTAGCGAAACGCTCAGGGGCACCAGCCCGTTCACAGAGTCGCTCGGCCTGAGCCAGCAGTTTTACCGCGGCACGGTAGTGCTTGGTGTCTGAGCGCATGATCTGTTCTTCGGCGGCCACGATGGCCCACTCGGCGGCTTCGCCTGGATGCTCGTCCTCGATGGCGGCAGCGAGGGTCGACCACATTCGTGAGTCGGCACCGAACCTGCGGGCCAGGGCCCATGCGCGGTGCTCCTCCCCCATCGAGGCCAAGACCACGAGGTAGCTGGAAGCAACAGCCGAGGCGCTGCGCCGTCCGATCACGGGAGTTGACTCTGTGTCGGCCACCGTTGCCAGCTCCCAAGACGCGTTCTTTCCCTTCAGGGTTCCCTGTTCGGGCCCAGCGACCCGGCCCGCTGCTCGTTCTTCGTCGATCAGTTGTTCGAAGTGCGAGATCGCCCGCTCATGCGCGGCGTCTGGGTCGGCGGAATGAGTGACGAGCGCGTGAAGCGAACTTGATCCCGGCGCTTGGGTGAACGCCAGCCAGAAGATGGCGTCGGCGTCATCGCCTGCGCCGCGGTTGCGGAGCAGTTCGGCGAGTCTCTCCCGGAGGGCGTCTGCGGTGCGGTCGTGCCAGCGACTTTTGGACTCGGCCACGCCGCGTTGCAGCCAGTCTTCTGCTTCGTCTTGGCGACCGGCGGTGATGAGAGCGTTCGCGATTTCGAGGATGTCGTGAGAGATCAGACCGTTGTGCCGCCCTCCCTCCTCTTCCCTGATGGCGATCAACCGGTCTGGGTCGCCAATGGCGATGGCGTGAGCAGCGCGAGCTTCGCGAATGGCGAACGCGGCGCCGTACGGGCTGGCGTCGGGAGCGAGCGCGGCGTGCGCTGCTCCCACGACTTTTTCGTAAGCCGCCAGCCCGTCCTCGCCAAGCACGTGGGCGTAGGTTTCGGCGCTGCGATGGAACGTGTCGAGTTCGGCACTTAGTTCGAGTTCCGCGAGGCGCTTGCCCAACTTCTTTGGAACCCCGGCGCCCATCTCCGCTGCGGTGAGGTGGAGCTCTGCAATCTGTTGTGACAAGTCGGTGAGTTCACCACCGGAATCGTCGATCCGCCCCATCATCGCGTCGGCCCGCTTGTGCGCATGTTCGGCCAGGGCCAGCGCCGTTGGGGCATGGCCGCTGCCGAGGAACGAACCGACAGTGTCGAGCATCTCCGACACATCTTGAGCCCACCCCGCGGCTTCGCGGTAGGAGATGAAACCGCCCCGGCCGCGGAACGCAGCGGTGACCCGCTTCTTCCACTCACGCAAATCGGGCGCCTCCCCGGATGCTGCGAGCGCAGCGGCGAGAAGCCGCTTGCTCAACGAATCATCGAACAGTGCAAGCTCACGCACGATGTCGCGGAGCTCGTCCGCCTCCAACTGATCGATGTGCTGCTCCACCCGTTCGGTGTCGGTAGGTGGGCGCTGTGTTTCGGGAGCCACCGCCTCTGGAGGGCCCGACTCGGTGGTGCTGGCAGTGTTGTTGGCCGCGAGCGTTTCGGCCACAGCGACACAGTGTTTGCAGAACGATCCATCGACTGCGGCCATGCATTCGCATGTCCACGACGGCCTGTTGCCTTTGAGAGCGAACATGACCCGATAGGGCGAGCCGCCCTGCACCGCAGCCACGATCTTGCGATCGCTCTCTTCAATGATCCGCACCGCACCCTGAGCGGCAAGGGCCTGGCCGCGCTCACGGCTTCGGCCGTGGGCGAGCAGTCCACTCTTCTGAGTGGCGAAGTACGCGCGGGCCTGCCCGGTCGTCATCGGCGGGTGTGGTGCTCAGAGGCGAATTGGACGATCACGGCGTCGACGCTACATCCGAGGGCCGAGGGGCGCCACGGTTCTCAACACCATCGCCGCCGAGTTCGATACGGGCTTGCCCCAGCTAGATATCGATACCTCCGAGCCCCCGGTGGCCATCACGTTCCCCGCCTTCCCTCACGTGTTCTCGCAAGCGAACACGCTGGACGAAGTAGAGACCCAGGACCGGGATGCGCTCACGCTTGCGATCGCCGCCGATCTTGACATCGCCGAGAGCGCCGTCGAGCCCTTCGATCTGCGGATCGTCTGGCTAGCCGAAGCCAGGTGAGTCAACCCGCGGCCCGGGGGCGTCGTCTTCGCCATGGCCGACGGTACTTGTCGCTGTGCGCCCAACGCTGCGGCTTCTGACCGGGGGCCTCGTCCTTCCTTTCGAAGTTCAGGGAACCCGTTCGCTCCGTCGATCGTCTGAAGGATCATGACTGGCATGCCGATTCGCCCGCTGTTGCTCTCTGTTGCGTTGCTGGCCGCCTCGTGCGGTGCCAGCGTCCAGAGCGAATCGGCAGACACCAGCCCTTCGGAAAGCACCGACAGCACCGACCAAGGCGAACCCGAACCGGAGCCGAGTGGGCCGGTCGTGCGAGCTCGCATCACCGGCTCGGTCATCGAAAGCGGTGCGGAGTGGGCGGTCTGCGCTGGCGGTCAGCGGCCGTGCCTCGTGACCGATGCCGACCTCAACAACCAGGAGCGGGTGCATCTCATTGCACGCGTCAGCCAGGGCCGCCTCTTCAATATCGAGTTTGAAGACCTGCCCCCTGACGTTGGCGATCGCTTCCCGCTCCCCAACGAATGCCCGGACAAGACGGGGCAGAGCGTGGAGATCGATGACGCCATCTACGACTACGAGGTCGCCAATCCTGAAACTGTGGCCGTTCGTTACGCCGCCGGCCAGAACGCCGTCGCGCACCTGGGTGTGGTTGGCGATACCAAACCACACGAGCAGGCGCTCACCGACCTCGGCCTGCTCAACGGCGTGTGCGTGGTGGGTGGATTCCCGGTCGGCATTGGCGTGCTGTCCGATGTGCAAGATCGGCTCAGCGCGTTCCTACAGGAGCGGGCGGTGCTGGATTGGGGCTCGGGTGCTGATGCGTTCGAAGGGCATGTGTCGCTCGATGTTCCTCGCATCGAACGTGAGCTGGCAGATGCCATTCGCTCAGAATTCGGTGAGCTCGTCGCCATCTTCACCGGGGTAGAGATGATCGAGGGAACGCTGGCCGAGTTCGACGCTCAGGCAGCCGCCATCTCAGGCGAGCTCGACCCGGCGCTACGAGCTGCATGCGGCCCCGTCGTGTTCTCGTCCGTGCCGCCAGATCTCGACGAGTTCCCAGCACTCACCCCCGAAGACGAAAGGCTGCTGGCATCGGCATTCGAGCAAATGGGCCCGGAAGCAGATTTCGTGAGCGACGCCACCTACTCGGTAGCGAAGCGGGCCGACGACGAGATCGTGCTGTTCGGCCAGAGCGCGCAACAGGGACTCACCTCCATTGGGCTCAGCCCGGTGGGTGACGAGTGGCGGCCGCACGGTTGGGGCGGCTGCACCGTGCGCATCGAGGCCGAAGGCTTGGGTTCAGCAGAGACGATTCTTGACCCGGGCGCCGAGCCCGATCCGGCATCAACCACGCTGTCGCTCTGGATCATGGAG
This sequence comes from Caprella mutica, assembly GCA_947561585.1. NCBI lineage: Eukaryota > Metazoa > Arthropoda > Malacostraca > Amphipoda > Caprellidae > Caprella > Caprella mutica. Next base: position 2,607,074 of record CANNZV010000001.1, on the reverse strand, counting down.
CGGGAGTGCGCGAGCGGCGAGGCTCCGGTTAACCGTGAGGTGATCGTGGTTCCCACCGAGACCGACCAGTTCGTGGACCTCATCACCCTTGTTGCCCCGGTGCCTGGCGGCGCAACGTGCCCAAGCAATCCATGGCACCCGGTGGAGGTGGAGCTCAGCGCGCCACTGGGTGACCGCACCGTGCGAGACACAATCGGCGGCGAGCCCGTGGAGCTCGCCTGGCCGCCTCAGCACCCCGACCTCGGCGGCTAACTCGCTCACTCGGGCCTGGTGAGTCAAGCGGGTTGGAGAACCTCGATGTCGACATCTGGGATCGCCGGCCACTTGGCATCCGCCGTCAACACGGGGAGACCTCTCTGAACGCCGAGCGCAACGACCACCGCGTCGACGAGCGGAAAATTGCGGCTGCCATGCACTGCTCGGAGACGCCGTGCTCCATCAGCGATCTCGTCGCTGAGCGTGACGGTGACGAACCCGAGTTGATCGAGCAGACGATTCGATGTTTCGAACTTGTCCTGCCGGGTCGGGTAGATGAGCGCTTCGGCCCGGGTGAGGTTCAAGATCAGCACTTCCTGTGCACGCACGCAGCGTTCCAGCGCCGGGCGATGGAAGAGATCGTTGGCGTCGAGCGCAGCAATCACGATGTTCGCGTCGGCGACGATCGTCATCGCTCGCCAGACTCCGCACGCTCGTTCTCCAACCAACTCTTCGGCCATTCGAGCCCAAGCTCGGCGACGCGCTGACTCGCAACGTCGACCATTGCTTCGATCCGCTCATCAGATCGCTGCTCTGCGACGGCACGAATCGCCTCCTGCGTGAGCTTGGAGAGGTTCAGATCAAGCGCTCGACTCATGGTGTCGAGCTCATCCGGCAGATAGATGGTTCGATTGGGCATACGCATAGTATATGCGAGCATGCACGCATAGACCCAACGATGAGCGTGTGGTTCATCACACGCCTCCGGGCGAGAGTGGCGGCAGCCCGAGTTCGGCGACGAGGGCTTCTCCTCGAGCGGCAAGCGCGGCGGCTGACTTGGCCGGGTGGTTCTCACCCCGGCGCGCCAGGCGCGCTGCAAACTGCTCGAGCTAGGGACACGCCTCAAATCGGATTCCATTCAGTGTCGATACTGCGCACGTGCCCGGCAGCTCGGTGACATCGGAAACCTCTACGTCCCACGCCTGGGATGTCTCGTAGCCATCAGTGGTCACGCCGTCGAGGCATTGATCCCAGAAGAAACAGTTGAAACCGTCCTGCCCCGTTTCGGTTGAACGCCGCCCACCCGGATTCAACAACCGAAGCAGACCCCAGTGGTTAGCCCGGCGTCGGTAAGAACGAAGGCGCCGCAATAATTCGAGACCGCCGTGTCGCCGGCGGCAGCGTCTCTATTCAGCACGAGAGAGACAGTGCAGTTCGCCCATGCAAGACCTGTGTCTTGGAAGAACTCGAGAACCCGATCCGCGAGCACTTCAGTGCCTGGCAATTTTCAATGCGGGCCGGGGTTTCCCGGCATTCTGGTAGGGCGTGCAGAACGTTGGCCCGAAGTTCAGCTCGCCGTTGCAGGACAAGCAGAGCACTCCCCCGGTCACGATGTTTCCCGCCTCGAACCAGGTTGTGTTCGAGGCGAAGAAGCAACTGTGCGAGCTGTTCGGCATCAGCGAGGTCCCCGAGCCCGTGCTCACGAGTTACCGCTTGTGGGATGGCACCCGCGGAGCGGCTCGGTGTTGGCGGGCCCAAGATCAGCGCCGGGCATCCACCACGAAAGGCAGATCGAGGGCCAGCAGGCGACGGTCCGCTGTGAGGAAGCTGAGGCGCCCCTCTGCGGCTTGAGCGAGGAGCGCACGATCGAACGGGTCGTGACGTTTCAGCTCTTCGAACTGGGTGATGCCAGCGGCATGGTCTTGAGCGAACGGAAGCGACGTGAAGCCTTGCTCGTCGAGCCGTTCGCCGAGCCGATCTGGCAGCGTCAGGTGGCCAAGCATCGCCTTGATCTCCAGCTCCAGCATCGAGATGGAAGAAATATGAACTCGCCCGGCAGCAGTAATGGACTCGGCGGCGCGGCGCCCAAGTTGGTCATCGTCGGTCATGACCCAAAGGAGTACGTGGGTGTCGAGCAGGATCACGACAGGTCGTCGAACATGGCGGCCACTTCGCTGTCGGACTCGACAAAGGAGTGGTCGTCGAATTCGATCTCGCCAGCGAAGCCACCGAGCACCACCGGCGTGCGGTGTCGATGAGGAATGAGGTCTGCGATGGGTCGACCGTGTCGGGCGATCGTTACTGCTTCGCCTCGTTCCACGGCATCGAGCAGCTTCGACAACTGCGTCTTCGCCTCATGCACGTTCACTTGACCCATGTGAATCAACATTAGTCCACCTTGGTCCGTTTCATCACTCGGTCGCCGCTGGCACAGAGCATCGACGGTCTTTGCGTTCATCACCAGACAGTCTCAACGCAGGCCGAGTTCGTCGGCGAGGGCTTCTCCTCGAGCGGCAAGCGCAGCGGCTGACTTGGCCGGGTTGTTCTCACCCCGGCGCGCCAGGCGCTCTGCAAACTGCTCGAGCAGGCGCTCGGCGTTTTCGTTGTTGGTGTTGACGTCGATGTTGTTCATGCGAGCCATGCCAGTTCCTTCAATGCTTCGAAGCGCACGTTGTTCTCGGCGAGGTCACGCATCTTCGTGCGCACTCGCCGGTTGATCTGCCGGACATTGTCTGCTTTCAATCCCAACTCGTCGGCCACCGTGAGCGAGGGGCTGGGATCCCCAAGCGCTTGCTGGGTGCCATAGGAAAGGTGGACGTGCACATCTCGCGGCGAGCCGACGATGTTGGCGGCTTCCACGAGCAAGCCAACAGTTGAGTTCACAGCGGCAAGCGAGATGAGACAGCCGTCCGGCTCAACGCCTCCGCCTCGATCCGACAGGCTCGCTTCAAGCAACGCATCGAGGCGATCAGCTTCAACGTCCGCCGAGCGGTGACCGACCTCGGTCGCAACGAGCGAACGCATCGGCTTGTCGGCCCACACCCAAGGGAGGGAGCTCGTCGGGTCGTATGCCCGACCGAAGTCGAGGAACCAGAGTGCGATGTCGACGACGAGGCCACTCACGCGATCAGAGTCTCGAGCGATGTCGGCTCGGCCCATCGAACGAAGGTGTCGACGCACGACGGCAGCGAACTCACCACCGAAGCGGGTGGCGAGGACCCAAGCCGCTTCCTCTTGGCCCGCAACAAGGCGTGACATCACCTCGTTGAGAGCGTTGCGTTTCTGGGGTTCCATTTCGTTGGTCCTTTCACAAGAGGTTCGGGACGTCCGAACCGGGACCAACCATCTTGGCGACGGGGTATGACAGTCAGAATCGGGGACCGGCTCACGCCCACCGACGGATCGTCACTTACGAATACGGACTCCCTGCCGATGATTGTCGATGAAGCGCTAGGGGCGCGGACGATCCAGCACAACAAGTGGCCCAAAGCCGAGCGCGATGGCCAACTTGTCAAAGTGCCGACGAACGGAAAGGAGAAGCTGCTTGATGCAGGAAAGCTCCGGGGCCGGATCGTCGTTCCCGGCGAGTTCGGGCCAATTCACAAGAGCGGAAGGCGTCAGTACAACTCGTTCCCGTCGCAGTCGTACGACATCGTCGAGTAGGCGCCAGGGCGGAGCCGTTACAGCGGCCTGAAGGTTGCTGTCAGCTACTGGACGCTGTCAATCAGCGAGCTTCCAGCCGAGGTACTTGCCATCGCTCTTGCTCCAGTCCGTCGGCCGCTGGGGAAGCTCAACCCCGGCCGCATCAGCCGGTAGATGGATCTCACTCGCTCGGACCCAGAGCACGTTCCGGGTACGGCTTCCGAATCGGCAGGCAAGCTCAGCGGTACCAAGCGTCTTGTACCAGTGCAGCGTCTGCACACCATTCGCCGTAAGCACTTCGCCGACGATCTCCGCTGCCACGTCTCGCCGACCGCTCGGCATGTTGAGTGCCTCGAAGCCAACCTTGAGGCTCTCGAGCCCTTCTCCCTCAAGTTCCCTGATTCCGCGAGCCACCGACCCCGAACCACCGACGCCAGCGTCAACATCCAGGCCGACGAGTGCTGACAGTCGATCTGCATCAAGTTCCTGAGCGCTATCGGCACGACCTTCAGCATCGAACACGATGCCTTCTTGCCGCATTAGGTCGATGGGGTCGTCCGTGCGATTCAGTTCGATCCACCGGAACCCGGGAGCCAACTTGCCGGTGGCCTGCAGCACTCGGTGTGCGTTGATTGCGGGATGGTTGGCCAGGCGATTCCCCAAGGGAACGGCCGCGGTCCCGATGACCGTGGCCACTGCCCCGTACGTTGTCCAAGAGCCAGAGGGGATCGCCGCAAGCACTTCGTTCAGCCGAGACCACACGCTCGATTCCGGCCGAGCTGCGAGCCCAGCAACCGGTGCAGGCCAGTACTCGATGATTGCTTCCGCCATCTCATCGGAACGGGAGAGGATCTCATCTCTCCCCCAGCGCTCCTGCTCTGCCAGAACGCGGTTCGGGCGCCACGAACTCTCAGCCAGCAGCTCGCGCTTCTTCTCAAACGGGCGGTTGCTGAGCGTGCTGTTGTAGCCCGTCAGCGTCATGTTGCCGAGGGTGTGGAGCAAAGACTGATAGACGGTGTCGACGTCCTCTTCGGCCGCCAGGTCTTCACTCAACATGTCCCGCCACTCCGGTGTGATCGTCTGCGGAAGGACGTGCTCGATCGTCAGCTCAAGCGGATCCACTGGTTCCTTGTCTGCTTCCCGCTGGTTGATCCACTGAAGGACAAGCTTCTTCTGATTGGTTCGGCCGCTGAAGTAGAAGGAGGTCGTTCGTGCACTGGATCGGATTTCCTCGTCGGAAGCGAACCAACGCCGGCCTTCGGAGAGGAAACGGCGGAGCGACTCATCTATCGCATCTTCACTGTCCAACGCTGCGGTGGCTGCCAGCAGGGTTCGGTTGAGACCTGCGGTTGCTCGGCCGACAACGAGGCGCCGCACGAGATAGCTCTCCAGCACAAGAAGCGCACTTCCAGCCATGGCGCTGTCGATTGCTCCCTTGGAACGCTCGCTCAGAATGTGCAGCACCAACGGGAAGGCCGTCGTGGTGTTCCACGCAAGCTGTCGCTCAAGACGGAGGCGAACCCCAGCGTCTTTCTCCCGAGAGGGTTGGAAGACCAACTTCAGGAGCGAACCGAGCGCCGCGATCCGCTCGATGTCGGCGACGATCTCGTCTTCTGACTCTAAGCGATCCAGACGCTTCTGTTGCGCAGAGTACGTCTCTGCTCGCTTGGCGGTGGGGTCTCGTTGGGCTGCGTCGAGCCAGAACAACAGCTCGAGTTCCTCGGTCGAGAGTTCGTGCTGGAGCGGCAGCCAGAGATCCCGATACACCTCATCACCTCGGGTTGGGAGCCGCATGAAGAGGTAGTTGCGGAGAAGGTCGCCCTGGGTGAGGCGGAGGCCCGTGTTATTCAGCGACTCGAAAATTCGATGCGTGTTGTCGTCCGCCTGTGTCGTCACCGAGACCAGGCTCAAACCCGAGATCACGGCATCTTCGACGCGAGCCACGTCGTGCGGGTCTTCGGGATCGTCGAAGCTGGCGATCTTGCCCTGGAAGAAGCGATAGGCGGTGCCAACAGCATCTTCGCCGCCGGCCTGAGCGGTGTTGTGCAGGCAGTCGAGGTAGGAGTCTCGATCAACCTGCGTTGGAAGCAGCTTGGGCGGGATCCCGTCTTCCCACTTGTTGAGTAGGTACTTCTCGTTGATGCGGTCGCGATGCTGCGGCGACTCCGTCTCTGCCCGATGATCACGCAAGGCGCACAGCAGGAGCGTCAAAGTCGTGAGGCGCTGCTGGCCATCGACGACGAGGAACTTCTGCACGCCGGTCGGAGCGATCGAGGCGCTCGGAGCGAGCACCAGCGAGCCGATGAAGTGTGACGCGTCGGGCTCGTCAGCCCGGGTGTCAGCCAGCTCAACGATGTCAGCCCAAAGCTGTTTGAGCTGCGCGTTCTTCCACCCGTACGTTCGCTGGTAGAGCGGCACCTGGTATTGCTTCGTCCCCTCCAAAAGCTTCTGAAGGGATGTCTCTGCCGCTTGCACCATTGGGCTGTCGTCCTAAGAAATCGGTTGGTTGAAGGGAGCTACTGGCTGGGCCAGCGCTGGCCCATGAACTTCTGCTTCTGATCTTCGTCGGTGAACTGATGCGTGGCGTTGTTGATGCGGGCGTAGAAGTTGGTCTGCTTTAGGTGCTGACCCTTCGTGTCGATTTTCACCACTTTGGCGTCGACGGGGAACCCGCAGGGCTTCACGTGCACGCGGCAGACATCCTTGCCGTCGACACTCAGTATCTCGGTCGTCACGTTCGAGACAGCGGCGGCGCCTAGAGCGTTGATGAGCTTGGAGTTGAACGCGAGCAGGAACGTGTCGTCGTCACCCTTGCCTTCCTTTCGGAACTGGGCATAGTCGCCGTCCATCCCAAACGGAACGCCCTTTCCTGCTGAGTCCTCAGCTACGCCCATCAGGAGCGTGCCCCCGTCGTACGAATTCAGGAACGCAGCGACGGACTTGATCGCTGCGCTCTCCACGGCCTTGTGCGGAGTGCCGGTGGCAGCCTCAACGTGGAAGGTCGACTTGTACTCCAACCATTGGTGCTCTCCGGCGGCCAAGAGCTGACCGATTGGGCAATGCTGTTGACCCGCGACTTTGGCCCTTGTCTGGAGCAGAGGCATGAAGACCTGTTTGACGTCAGCCGCGAACTCGTTGTTGTCGAGGAAGTTCTTCGTGATGTCGGTGGCCGAATCCATCTGGTCGATGACTGCGTCCTGGAAGTCGTCCTGCATCGCCAGGTTGAAGTTTTCTGGCGTGTTGACCATGGCGGCCTGCTGGATCTCTGGTCGCTCTGCCATCTTCTCGACGAGACCATCGAAGAACAACCGGTCGGCTGGGTCGAAGTTGGTGCCGTGGCGCTCGTTGAGTCGCTTGATGATCTCCGAGAGTGCCTCTGCGTCGGGAACACCAGGCCGGCCGAACATCTCACCCGGCCCGGACAGCTCACCCTCATCGGTAGGCAAGGCGATGGATTCTTCTTCAGCGATGAGGCGTGTGGCCAGATGAGTGAGGTCGACCTCACCGGTCAGATCAGGCAGCGCTTCTGTTGGTGCCTGAATAAACGGCGACAGCGCCCTACAGAACAGGTAGTCACGCTCGAGCTTGATGTCGCCGAACGGAACGATGCCTGACAGGTACCCGTATGAGCTGACGAACTTCTTCAGTGCGTCGCGGAAGCGGCCTTGTTCGTCTTCGTCGAGCACTTCCCAGAACCGGGCCTTGGCCCCTTCGAGGGTGCCGTGGATCCGATCGCTGGCGTGAGGGTCATCCATCAAGATCGAGATGAAGGTGTCAACCTCTTCGTTGCGAACCACGTCGTATTGCGTCACTTCGCGGTGAGCGTCGGACATCAGGTTCGGATCGGTCGGTGGTGCTTCGGTTTGCACGTAGTACGGAGCAAAGGCTTTGCGAATGTCGTCGGCCTTGTTGCGGAAGTCGAGGACGAAGGTGGAGTCCTTCGCCTTGTGTGTCCGGTTCAGGCGGGAGAGGGTCTGCACCGCAGCCAAGCCGCTCAGCGGCTTGTCGACATACATCGTGTGAAGTTTGGGCTGGTCAAAGCCGGTCTGATACTTCTCGGCCACGACGAGGATCTGGAACTCGTCGGTGTCGAACTTTGCCGGCGTCTGGGTCTCGCCAAACCCGTTGAGCGACGTCTCGGTGTGATCGATCCCGTTGTCGTTGAGGGTTCCCGAGAAGGCGACCAGAATGCCAACATCGCCGATGCCGTGATCGGCGCAGTATTTCCGCAGCGCAAGCCCGTAACGCAGGGCGTGCAACCGAGATGCGGTCACCACCATGGCTTTGGCTTGACCGCCCACTTCCTTAGCGACCTTGTCGCGGAAGTGGTTGATGATGATGTCGGCCTTCTGCGTCAGGTTGTGTTCGTGCAAGCTGACGTACTTGGCAATGGCAGCCTTGGCACGGCCCGGATCGTACTCGGGGTCGTCAGTGACCGCCTTCTCGATGTTCCAGTACGTCTCGTACGTCGTGTAGTTCGTGAGGACGTCGTGGATGTAGCCCTCTTGGATGGCTTGGCGCATCGAGTAGAGATGGAACGGCACGTGCTTGAGTTCGCCATCGACTTGCGCCTTGGTGCCAAAGGTCTCGAGTGTCTTCGCCTTGGGTGTCGCCGTGAATGCAAAGAAGCTCAGATTGTCCTGCTTGCCGCGAGCCTCGACAGCTGCCAGGAGTTTGTCTTGCGCCGGATCGGGCGCTTCTTCTATGGAACCGAGCTCGTCGGTCTCTTCGGCTGCGAGCGTCTCCTCCACCGAGCCCCTCGTGAGCACCAGCTTGAGATCCTTCGAGGTTTCACCAGCCTGGGATGAGTGCGCTTCGTCAGCGATGATCGCGTACCGACGATCTGGCAACGCCCCAATCTTCTCCAACACGAACGGGAACTTCTGGATCGTCGTGATGATGATCCGAGCCTGTTCGCCGCTCAGGGCATCGGCCAGTTGCTGGCTGTTCTCGTCGATCTTCTGGACAACGCCAGCGGTCTTCTCGAACTGGCCGACTGTTTCTTGCAGCTGCCTATCGAGCACCTTTCGGTCGGTGATGATGATCGTCTTGTGGAACACCTTGGTGTCGTTGGCGTCATGCAGACCCGACAAGCGGTGAGCGAGCCACGCAATCGTGTTCGACTTGCCTGACCCAGCCGAGTGCTGCACGAGGTAGTTGTGCCCCGCTCCGTTATCGCGAGCATGAGCGGCGAGACGGATGACGGCATCCCACTGGTGGAAGCGAGGGAAGATGATGGCGCCCTCTTGCTTCTTGCCCTTCGGTGTCGGCTCGACGTGCACGAACCGCCCGAGAATGTCGAGCCACGCATCACGGGTCCACACCTGTTCCCACAGGTACGAGGTGCGGTGGCCCTTCGGGTTGTCCGGGTTGCCAGCTCCGTCGTTGCGACCGAGGTTGTAGTGGAACCAGCGGGTCTTCTTGCCAGCGAGGCGCGTGGTCATCCACGCCACCTCGGTATCGACGGCGAAGTGAACGAGCGCCCGACGAACGAGCGTGAGGTTGTTCGGATCTCGGTCGGTCTCGTATTGCGTTCGCGCGTTGCTGGCGGTCTGCCCTGTCAGAGCGGTCTTCAGCTCGACAGTTGCAATCGGCAGCCCGTTCACGAACAGACACAGATCAAGCGTTTTGCCGCCTGAAGTCTCGTACGCCAGCTGGCGAGTGACCGTCAGCCGGTTGGCTTCGTAGAGCTCGAGCGTTTCGATGTTCAGCGAGGTCGCCGGCTTGAAGTAAGCGAGTCGGATGTTGATGCCGTGATCGTCAACGCCATCGCGCAGCACCTCGATCGTGCCGCGCTGGTCAAGCACCTTCGCCACACGATTAGCGAACTGCTTCTGCGCCTCGTTGGCATCCCCGCCGTATCGACTGAGGAGCTCCTCCCAGGTCTCGGCCTGGGTGGCACCGATGAACGCAAATAACTCCGCCGTGTCGAGCCCACGAGCGGCGTCAAAGTCACGCGGCTCGGGGCCGGTGTTGCCGGTCTTCCAACCGACGTAGCCGCCTCCGGCAACAAGCGACTCGCAGATCACCGACTCGAAATCAGCTTCCTTCGGACCAACCATCATGCAGCTCCTGGGACTCTGAACTCGCCCGTCACCGCAGCAGTGATCAGGGCCTGACGGCGCTCCGCAAGGAGCCTCAACTGGCTAGACAAGGTCGACTGCGCAAGCTCTGACTTTTGCCGAATGGCAGCGACCCTCTCCACGATCCCCACCTGTTCCGTCGTGTTCGGGATCAGACAAGGCAGGTCCAGCAGAATCTCCGAATTCAAGTTGTCCATGGTGCTCCCAACAGAGGCCAAGAGAAAGTAGGACTTCAGGGCTTTCGTGCGTAGGAGAGCAGTGAGATAGCTCGGCGAGAGTCGAGCGTCTCCAAGCCGGAGTCGTAGTGATCCAGTCCCGCAGAGCCATCCCTCGTGCTCGGACGTCACGAGGGCGGCGCGCCCCATTTCGCCCCGGCGCCCAAAGACGATGTCGCCCTTCCTCAAGATGTGGCGTTGCAGGTCAGAACGCTTCTGGTCGCTGATCGTCATCTTTCCCAGGGCACGAATCTGCCCATCTCGGATGTTCGCAGGATTTACGACCGGCCAACCGCCCTCGACGTACTCCTCCGCATGCAGCTGGCTTCCAAACGGTCCGGTCTGCACTTCAACAAGCAGATGCCTCAGCAGCGTTTCGCCCCATGTCGACGGGACGCCAGCGAAGAATCCGCTCCGAGAGGGCGAACTGTCCGGAGACTCATGACCCGTGACAATCAGCTCGACGGACTCAACCGAACGCTCTTCGAGGAGGTGGATGAGTTGTTGCTTCTTGGCGATGAGGGCGTCGATTCGGGCGGTCTCGGCGTCCAGGTAGTCCGCAATCGCCTGCTGCTCCGCAAGCGGGGGAAGCGGCGACTCTAAGCCCAAGAACTCATCGGGATAGAGCCGAAGCCGCGACGAAGTAACCCCTCGACTGAATCGGGTCATCTCGGCGATGTACGCCGGTGTCCGAATTAGGTGGTTGAAGTAGCGAGGTTCGGCGATTTGGATGTCGATCTCGTAGACGCCGTAGGCGGGGCTGACGATGCCCGGTACTGCTGCTACACCAGCCGCACCCATCCAAGCCCACATGGTGTTGATAACAAGATCGCCGGGTCGCACAACCTTGTAACCAACGACGGATTCTGCCTCGAACATCGTGACGTTCTTCTCTGACCGAGGGGTGACGCCGGTGAGGTGCGAGACCGAGAGCAATTCCTCACGGCCGCTCTTAGATACAACCGTGGCTTCGCGCATAAACGTCTTGTTCCGCTGCGCACGCCAGCTCGGCGGCAACTGAGGAATTGTGGCAATCGAAGTCTCAGTCACTCCGTCACCTTCGCAAGTAGGGATTGGATCTCGTCTTCGAGCTGTTTGATCTCGGCATCGATCTCGGCGAGCGGGCGGGGCGGCGTGTAGACGTAGAAGTGTCGAGTCAGCGGAATCTCGTAGCCGATCTTGGTCTTGTCGTAGTCCACCCAGGCATCTGGCACGTACGGGTGCACTTCTGCCTTGACGTAATCATCGACCGTCTTGCGATACGCATCGGTCGCTAGCCGACCCGTCGCATCCGGTTCGTAGCGAACAGTGTCGGTTGGCAGCGGAACGTTCTCGTTGTCGCGTAGGTCGCTGTCGGGCTCGGGGTTGCCCTTCTTGTCGGTCAGCACGGGCGCTTCGGGGTCTCGAATCGCTAACGCATCCACAATCATGTTCTCGATCGGCTTGCCCTTCACGCCCGCATTGGCCATCGAGGCACTGACCTCGCCTCGCAGATCGGCGTCGGCCTTGTAGGTCACACCGACACCTGCTCGAAGATCAGCGATCAGCGAATCATGTTGAGCCTCGTCGAGCTTCAGGAACTTCTTGTCGAGAGCGAGAGCATCGATTGCTTCGGCGGTGATGTCCCATCGGAGCTTCAGCGGGCGTTCAACCGTGATGCGCATGAACCCAAAAGCCTCGTTGGGGAAGATCTTGCAGCCAACCTCGTTTGCTGCATCTGCTGCTTGGCCGGTCGCAACGGTTTGTTCTTGGAACGATCCGTACGTGCGGACGATCTCAGCAATGTCGGCGTCGCTGATCTGCTTTCGCTTCTCGCCGAGGCTCTTGCGCATCTTGGTGAAACTGTTGCGAGCATCGAGCAGCTGGACCTTGCCCTTGCGTTTCGGATCCTTCCGGTTGGTGACGATCCAGAAGTAGGTCGAGATGCCGGTGTTATAGAACAGCTGATCGGGCAGCGCCACAACGGCTTCGAGCCAATCGTTCTCGATGATCCAGCGGCGAATCTCAGACTCACCACTGGCGGCAGCGCCGGTGAACAGCGGGCTGCCGTTGAAGACAATCGCCAGGCGGGAGCCACCATCTTCCGGGCGCTTCATCTTCGAGATCATGTGCTGGATGAAGAGGAAGCTGCCGTCGTTAATGCGGGGAAGCCCGGCACCGAAGCGGCCAGCCAAACCGAGGTCGTCGTGCTCGCTGGTGACCTCGTCCTTGACCTTCTTCCACTCGACACCAAACGGTGGGTTGGCGATGAGATAGTCGAACGTGCGGGCTTGGTGACCGTCTTCGGAGAACGAGTTGCCGTAGGCGATGTTCTCGGCGTTCTGGCCTTTGAGCATCATGTCGGATCGGCAGGTGGCGTAGGTTTCGGGGTTGAGTTCCTGGCCGAACACTTCGAGCTGTGCTTGGGGGTTGAGCTTGCGGAGGTGATCCTCGGCGATGCTCAACATGCCACCGGTTCCGCACGCCGGGTCGAACATGGTCTTGACGATGCCGGGCTTGGAGAGCAGCTCGTCGTCGTCGATGAAGAGCAGGTTCACCATCAGCTTGATGACTTCGCGAGGGGTGAAGTGTTCACCAGCGGTCTCATTGCTGAGCTCGGAGAACTTCCGGATGAGCTCCTCGTAGAGGTAGCCCATCTCGAGGTTCGAGACCGTGTCGGGGTGCAGGTCGACCTCGGCGAACTTACCGACGACCATGTAGAGAAGGTTGGCCTTGTCGAGCTTGGCGATCTGGTTATCGAGATCGAAGTGATCGAGGATGTCGCGGATCTGTGGGCTGAACCCGGCGATGTAGGAGCGAAGGTTGGCGGCGATCTGTTCAGGTTCTTCGATGAGCTTCGGAAGGTCGTACTTCGAGGTGTTCCAGAGGTGGCGGGTGTCGGTCAACCGGTCGAGCACGGGCCCGAAGTTGTCGAGGGTGTCCTTCACGCCTTCGTACTTGTCGAGCATGTCGCTCTTGACCGGGGCAATCACACAATCGAGCCGGCGCAGCACCGTGAAAGGAAGAATTACCCGGCCGTACTCAGACTGCTTGTAATCGCCACGCAGCAGATCGGCGACCGACCAAATGAACGCTGCATGGTTATTGATGGACTCACCCGGCACGTTGGCTCCTGCTGTCTTCGTGAAGTTGCTCTACCCGCTCGTAGTGCCTCGCCGTGACAATAGGCGAGGCAGCTTGCAGGAATTGAAAGGACCCAGTCTCACTTAGGCCCTCGACCGGCCGATCGGGCCGACCCTCGGATGAAGGGCGGCCCGAAAGGCAACGTGAAGCAAAAGTGGTGCACTGGCGATGGCTACCCAACGCCGCGCAGCGGTGTCTCATTCTCAGGCGGGCTTACCTTCTGGATAGGGCACCGGCCACTGCTCGGGCCGCGGCCGCTTTCTAAGCTGTTCGGCCAATCCGAACAAGTCCGGGAAGATCGTGCTCCTGCTGTAGCCGTAGTGCACTTCAAGCTGCTCTCGAATCTCGTCCTTGGCAGACGCTCGAATTCGAAAAGTGAAGCAGTTGCCCAGGCCTTGGGGTTTGAGCGTGGTTTGAGCCATCCGAATGGGAATCGACGTGTGTTGCCGAACTTCAGGCAGGAGCCAGGTGCCGGTCCTGTTACCATTTCCCGGAGCCTTTCGAAACTGCTTGCCGTTCGAGTCTGTTTTGGGAACATCCGCAACCAGGAAGGCAGCGTTCTGAGCGGTGATGCGCTCGTTGTAGTTCGAAGGCCGCCACACGCGCATGTCGCCGATGCGGGCCCTTGAGTCGTTTCCCGATTCCGTCCATGGCAGGTCAGCTCCGGCCACCAAACTCGCTTCACCATTCATCGGCATCGAGGCATCAAAGGCAAACAGTCGGCCATCAAGACCGTCGTGGGCGTCCCCCTTCTCTTCGGTGGCGAACCACAGGGCGACCAGCGGGTTGAAGGAGACATCCAGAAGGCGCGTCGGAGCGCCATAGTGCTGCAATTGGGCCAAAATCTCTAGGCCAGAGAGGTTCTCAAACCGCCACTGTTGGCGGGCCACTTCGAGATGCCTCTCTTCGAAGCTGCGCTGAAGTTCCTCCGTCAAGTCGTTTCCAGCTTTGACAATCCTTCGCGCAAGCGAACTATGCAGCGACCAGCCGGCATTCACGGCTCCGCGCCACACCATTTTGCGTCCCCTGTATTTTTCCTGGAACGACAGCATCGTGCTCTCGAAGTCCACCCAGCTTTCGATGGGCACCTCCCAAGGGTCGAAAAACCCATTCGCTGTATCAGACGACATTTGCTGTTTCCTTCGTTGTGCCGGCTGCGAGGAACCGGTTGATGACTTCGAACCAACGCCGCAACTCGTCTTCAGACGGGGGCATCTCATAGGTCATGGCGTGACAAGCCGCGCTGAGCCTGTCCCACACCAGGTGCAACTCGGCTGCAAGCGTGGGGTCTGGGTGGAGCGCTCGGAGGCAAAGGAACGAGGCCCGGTGAGTGTGCGAACCGCCCATTCCGTTCGCTGCCAGCCAATCCGAAACGGCGCCTTCGGCAGCCTGGCGGGCAAGCGCCGCCGAGGTGGTGTGCCACCGGTTCTCAAGAATGGGGATCTTCTGCGCGGCAACATCTGTCGCAGCCTTGAGGAGGATGACAGGCGCGGCGTTCATGGCTTGTAGCCCTCCAGCGCACTGACCAACCTGCCGGTGCTGTTGACAAGAGCGTTCGTGTTCATGTCTTGCGGCGGCTCATGTACTGCGAGGTTCAGGTAGCCGAGCGTCCCCTTCAGGCCGGCGCCGAGCCTTTCAACATCTTCGTCGGAGAGCGGCGCGTTCGGGTCTCCACCGGAGAAGAGCAAGGCGAGCAAGGCAGATGTTCCCCTCGTTCCGGCGAGGAGCTCTTCAATCTTGTGATGGGGTATGCCCGCCTGAAGTAGCTGGCGCCACACCTGATCCCGAGCAGCGGCATCGGTTGCTCGCCGCAAGTGGATGGGCACCACCTGGCGCTGCTGTTCTAGGGTCAAGGTCGTCGTGGAAGCAAGCGCCACGGCATCGGCGAGCGCTGTCCGCGCCGGGCTCTTAGCGGGCCGGGTCGAAACAGCAGAGCCGGCCCGGCGGTCCACCTGAACGATTTCAGCGTCAAGGCCGAGAAGTCGGCATGCTGCCGGCAGCCTGTCGTCGTGGGTCAAAACGATGACTTGGCGTGTCTCGCCCATCGCATGGAGAACTTGGGCGAGGCCCTCAACGCGTGCCGGGTCCATTGCTTGCACCGGATCGTCAATCACCACGAAACGGAACGGCGATTCCTCCGACGTGGCGCGAGGCAGGAAGAGCGTGAGCGCCAACGCATGCAGTTCGCCCTGGCTCATCACGCCGAGAGCGGAGGTGTCTGTGCCGTCCACCGTCACCTTGAGGTCAACGTGTCGGCTGTTCGACTTTCCTCCGAGGGCAACGTCTTCGAGGCTCACGTTGCTCTGTTGGCGCAACCCAGCCCACAGCTCCGAAGCCTGCTTCGCTATCGGAGCGAAACGCTCCGCACGAATGGTTGCCTCAGCATCTTTGAAGAAGGCCTCGGCGACCTTCAAGCTCTTCGCGAGTTCGCCCGAGACTTGGGCCTCCTTGGCGTCCAACACCCAAGCGGCAAGCTGAGTTGCGGCTGGTCGCCACTCATCGTCCAGCACCGCCAGCTCTGCCTTCGCTGCTTCACGTACCTGATCGAGCGGTGCGGTGAGTTCGCCGACAGAGCGGAGCCGCTCAATCAGCCCGGTCTCATCGAAGCCGCCCTCGGGAGCGGTTCTCCATGCAGCCCATGCCTGGTTCGCTGCTTCGGTCGCCACTTCCGGGGTTCCCGTTTGCAGAGCTGCTGACGGAGCCGACAGAAAGGCCAGGGCTCTCTGCCTCGCATTCTTCACGGCTTGATCGGCTGAGCGGATGCTCTCGGATTCCGAACGTAGCGTCTCCGCCTCCGCCTGCGCTCGAATCACCCAGCCGCTATCGAGCTGCCCCTCCTCACAAACCGGGCACTTCGTTTCGCCCTCATGGCCTTGATGGTTCAAAGCAGCCGTGAGAATGTCGGCGATACGGGCCGAACGGTCAGCGTTGCTGCCCTCGAACCCCGCCCGGCTCTGCACCGCTGCGGCCAGAGTGTTGGCCACCTCAAGGCAGCCGTTCGCATCCGGCCCCATTAGCGCCGCAAGCTCACGCAACGCTGGCGAAGCTTCGCCTGACCTCGCAGTGGCGAGCGCCTCCACGCTGTCCAGATCGGGCTTCTTCTCTTTCAGCAGGAAGATGGCCTCAACGGCCCGCTCATCATCCATCTCTTCGAGCAGCGACCTCAGCCGCTGCGTCTCGCCCTTGAGCTCTTTCGTTGGCTTCTCTGCGGCAAGGCGTGCCTGCCGCAGCCGCTCAACCGCGTCCGTCAAACGATCCAGGCCCAACACACCGGCCAGCGAGTCATAGATCGCTGAGGGCTCGGCAGGCTGCTACCACACCCTTGTCTTATCGGAAGCAAGCAGTGTTTTGTGAGTCGCTCAGACACAAATCAATGACTATTCCCTTAGTGGGAAATGACTGTTCCAACAATGGGACTCGTCGAGCCCTGGTTGGTCGGGAATCAATCGGGAGAGGCGAAAAAGTCGGCTGCGAGGCACGTGATGCCGATTCGCCGTACCCTCGGCTCATGCCCACGCCCCCTCTATTGACGAGCGTTCAGATCGAAGGCTTCAAGTCGCTCGAGCACGTCACCCTCGAGGTGGGGAACCTCACCCTACTCATAGGCGCGAACGGCGCCGGCAAAAGCAACTTGCTCGAGGCGCTCGACATGGTTGGAGCGATCATCGACGGCCGCCTGTCATATTGGGCCGCAAAGCGCGGCGGGGCCCGGCGCATCTTCTTCGGCGGCCTTCGTCCGGACAGTGTTCTTCGTGTCCGCCTCGAGTTCAACGGCGGCGCCCAGGGCTACGAAGCTCGGATCGAGGCCGGGGCTGGCGGGCAACTGTTCTTCGCCTCCGAGCAAGCCTGGGGCGCTGAGGATGGCCTGGTTTTGCCCGTGCCGCTCGAACTTGGTTCCGGCCACAACGAGTCTCTGCTCGCCACCAAATCGACAATCCAGCCCACCGAGGCTGCCGCTGCGATGCTGGAGTGCCTCTCCGGGTGGAGGCTGTACCACCTCCATGACACATCCGACGCAGCCGCTGTGAAGCAGTCCGGGCCGATCAACGAAAACCGCCAACTCACCAGAGACGGCTCCAACCTCGCCGCCTTCCTCCACCGTCTTCGCTCTACCCACCCTGTGAACTACAGCCGGGTTCGGGACGCCATGCGGCTCGTCGCTCCGTTCTTTGATGACTTCGTCCTAGAGCCCGATCCGGGCAACGAACGATTCATCCGGCTCGAGTGGCGCCATCTTGAAAGTGATCTCTTCGCTGACGCCTCGACGTTGTCAGACGGCAGCCTTCGCTTCCTGTTCTTGGCAACCGTGCTTCTCCAGCCCGACCCGCCGTCCTTGATTCTTCTTGACGAGCCGGAACTCGGGTTGCACCCATTCGCCATTGCACAGCTGGCCGAACTCATGCGGGCGGCGTCTCGCTCCACTCAGCTGCTCGCAGCTACTCAATCGGTCACTCTCCTCGATCAGTTCGAGTTGGAACAGATCGTCGTCGCCGAACGAACCGAGACATCGACAGAGCTACGCCGGCCCGACGGCGAGAGTCTTCAGGGTTGGCTGGAAGAGTTCTCCGTTGGTGATCTTTGGCTGAAGAACCTGATCGGGGCCCGCCCCAAAGCTCACTTGTGAGGTCGGTCCTCATATCTGCGGAGGGTCAGACTGAAGAGCGGTTTGTTACCGATGTTCTGCAGCCAGAACTCGTGCGGTCCGAAGTCTGGGTTCAGCCTGTTGTACTGACTACGAAGGTCAACGCTGGTGGAACGAACGCCCGGGGCGGGATCGGCTCGTGGAAGGCAGCTCACACTGAACTGCGCTTGCTTTTGGCGGACAAGAGCCTCGCGGCGGTGACAACCATGTATGACCTCTACGGACTACCCACATCCTTCCCCGGCATGGACGGCCCGCCCACCGACCCGATAGGCCGGGCGCGCCGCATCGAGCAAGCGATCGCAGGTGAGATCGGCGACCCACGCCTCCGTCCCTACATCCAGGTGCACGAGTTTGAAGCCCTCATCTTCGCCAGCCCAGACGAGGCGCAGGCTTCCTCGCCAAGTCGCAGGCTCGGCGACCAGATCAGAGCGGCGGTCTCCCAGGCCGGCGGCGCCGAATTGGTCAACGACAATCCGAGGACTGCCCCCTCGAAACGGCTCGTGAATTGGTGGCCCGAATACGACAAGATCTCAATGGGTGTGACGATCACCGGCAAGCGAGGTCTGCCAGCGCTACGTGACGAATGCGAACACTTCGCCGAGTGGGTGGCCTGGCTTGAAAGCCTCGCTGCCACCCCATAGATCAGCTCGCCGTGTCCCTGGCGTACTGCGGTCAGCAGCCCAAGGCGATCTACTGTCCCGGTGATGAACAATCCGGGCGGCATCTACGACGCACTCGTCACGGAGGCGATCGCGGCGCGCTGCCTTGAAGCGGTTGATGCTGGCTTGCGGGTCTCTGAAGCTGCGGCGCCTGCCGATCGGCTTCCCGATCTTGTTGCCCGGCTGGTGGCCGAGTGGGTGCGGCGCGAACTCGCTGCGCTGAACGCTGAACAGCAGATCGAAGCTGTTCGCCGGCTCACTTCGCTGCTCGCTGGCGAGCTCGCCAAGGCTGTGCGCCCGGCCGATGTTCCTGTTGATCCTCCACGCATCCTTCGTTCCATCAGCGGGCCCGGCCCCGAACCCGCTCCCCCATTCCCACTCACGCCGCTGAGCGACACCACGCTGCTCACCAACGCGCCCGGCGATCCCGGCGTGGGTAAAGAGATCACCCACGAACTCGCCTCCGCTGATGGGGTCGACGTGCTCATGGCGTTCGTGCGGTGGACGGGCATCCGCCTGCACATGGACGAGTTCCGCGCGCTGATTGAGCGGGGCGGCCGCCTCCGCATTCTCACCACCACCTACACGGGCTCAACAGAGCAGCTGGCGTTGGACAAGCTCGTGGCCATCGGCGCTGATGTGCGGGTGAGTTACAACCTTCAGTCCACTCGCCTGCATGCGAAGTCCTGGCTATTCCGCCGCAACGGTTCACATGGGCTGCCTGGGTTCACCACGGGGCTGGTTGGTTCTTCGAACCTCACCCACCAGGCGCAGGTGACGGGGGTGGAGTGGAACGTGCGGGTCTCCTCGGTCACCACGCCGCAGGTGATCGATCGGATTGATGCCACGTTCGAGAGCTACTGGAACAGCCCCGAGTTCGAACCGTATGACCCTGTCGCGTTCGCCGAGCGCACCGCCGCCGCGGCCCCGGTGGATAGCCGGTTCGACGTCACCTATTTCGACATCACCCCCCACGCCTTCCAACAGCGAATTCTCGATCAGCTCGAAGTGGAACGCACCGAGTTTCAGCGCTGGAGGAACCTCGTGGTGGCCGCCACCGGCACGGGCAAAACCGTGATGGCAGCGCTCGATTACAAGCGGCTCCGCGGCCAGCTCGAAGGGTCACGTCTTCTGTTTGTTGCGCACCGCAAGGAGATTCTGGATCAGAGCCGCAGCACGTTCCGGGGTGTGTTGCGAGACGGGAATTTCGGTGAGTTGTGGGCCGCTGGCCGCAAGCCCACGGATTGGCGCCACGTCTTCGCCTCCATCCAAACAATCAACCGGGCCGATATGGCCGAGCTGCGGCCGGATCAGTTCGACGTGGTGATCGTCGACGAGTTCCACCACGCCGCCGCCGACAGCTACACCGCCCTACTCAACCACCTCGAACCCAAAGTGTTGCTGGGCCTGACGGCCACGCCCGAACGCGCAGATGGTCTCCCGATCACCAGCTGGTTCGATGGCCGCTTCGCCGCCGAACTTCGCTTGTGGGACGCGCTGGATGATGGCCTCCTCGCACCCTTCCAATACTTCGGTGTGCATGACGATGTGGACCTTTCCGCAGTCACCTGGCGGGCCGGCGCCTACCTGCCTTCGGAGCTCAGCAACGTGTACACGGGCGACACAATCCGGGCCGGCAAGATCCTCAACGCCATCGATCGTGTGGTGGCCGATCCGCAGAAGATGCGGGCACTGGGTTTCTGCGTGACGGTGGCCCACGCCGAGTTCATGGCCGAGCAGTTCAACCGGGCGGGCCTCAAGGCCGAGACGGTGAGCGGCGCCACACCTCAGCCCGTTCGTGATGCCGCGGTGGCCAAGCTGGCCAGCGGTGAGCTGCAAGCAATCTTCAGCCGAGACGTGTTCAACGAGGGCGTCGATATTCCCTCGGTCGACACGATCCTGCTGCTGCGCCCCACCGAGAGCTCCACCATCTACCTTCAGCAACTCGGCCGTGGCCTGCGCAAGAGCGAAGGCAAGGATGTGCTCACGGTTCTGGACTTCATTGGCCAGCACCGCCAAGAGTTCCGCTTCGACCGCCAGCTGCGTTCGCTTATGAAGGGCTCACGCACCGACGTGATCCGCCAAGTGGAGGCGGGGTTCCCGTTCCTTCCCGCTGGCTGCCACATCGAGCTGGACCGGGTCTCCAAACAAGTGGTGCTGGCCAGTTTGAAGGCCGCGCTTCCCAGCCGCTGGCCCGAGAAAGTGGCCGAACTCCGGGCGCTCGTCTCCGCATCGGAAGCGGAAGCAGGCTCGGGCGCTGGAGCGTTGCCGAGCCTGGGCGAGTACCTGGAAGCAACCGGTCTTGACCTGGCCGACGTCTACACCGGGAACCGCGGCTGGACCCTCCTGCGCCGAGCAGCCGGCCTGCTCGACACCGAACCCACTGCAAACGAAGAGGTGTTGCAGCGCGCCGTTGGGCGGCTCCTCCACGCTGATGATGTGCAGCGTCTGCGCACGTGGCAATCCGCCCTCCGCCAACCGGCGCCGCCCCAGCTCGAAACCGAGAGCGAAAGCAACCGGCGGTTGCTGTTCATGCTGCACGTTTCGCTGTGGGGATCATCGGCCCCTCCCGCAGACGAAGGCTTCCGGTTGTTGTGGGAGAACACTCCGATCATCACCGAGCTGCTGGAGCTGATCGAGGTGCGGCTTGAAGCGCTCGATCACATGCACATCGATCTTGGCCTGAGCACCGATCCGAACAACCCGCTTCGCACCCACGCCCGCTACAGCCGGGATGAGATCTTGGCTGGCTTCGGCCTCGGTTGGCCCCAGAAAGTGCCGGCGTTCCGTGAAGGCGTGAAGTGGTTGGCGGATGTGCAGACCGACCTGTTCATGATCACGCTCAACAAGGGCGAGGCGGAGTACTCACCCACCACGCTCTACCAGGACTACGCCATCTCCCGGGATCTGTTCCACTGGGAAAGCCAATCAATGACCACCGAACAATCACCAACGGGCCAGCGTTACCTCCACCAGCGTGATGCACGCACGAACGTGCTGCTGTTCGTGCGGGAACGCAAAAAGATCGACGGACAAACCGCTGCGTACCTGTGCCTCGGCTTGGCCGACTACGTGCAACACCGAGGCGAGCGCCCCATCGCCATCACCTACAAGCTGCGCCAGCCCATGCCGCCGGACTTCTTCGCCGAGGCAAAGGCCGTCGCCGGGTAACGCTTGCGTATCGGGTCTACGGGCCTCTCACCTGAAATAGCTTGCATGACATATGTTTCAAAGCATATATTTTGAAGATGCGGACGCAGCGAGTCGAGTTTCACCCCGTGTTCGCCAGCCGCTACGAAGCACTGGCTGCCGGAGCTATCGGTTCAGATCTGATGTTGGAACTCTTCTTACTGGCAACGGACACACCCGGCCAGCAACCCAGGAGACGACGATGAACACCCCCGAAACCTCCATCTTCAATGAACTTCCCGACGTCTCGGACTACCGCGATGACGACATTCGCTCTGCGACCGATCGCGTTCGCGCGGCACGAGACGCCACCCTCGCGCACCCACACGTGGCCAAGGTCGTAGAAGAGAAAACGCGCAAGCTCCGCACTCGAGTCGAGACGCTTGCCTCACTGCGGAAGGCGAGGGGCCTCACCCAAGTGCAGCTCAGCAAAGAACTCGGTATGAGCCAGGGAGAGATCTCACGGCTCGAAAGACGAGAGAACCTTCACCTTGCAACCCTCGCTCGTTTCATCGAAGCCACCGGGGGCGAGCTTCGGCTCACCGCCGTCTACGGTGACGACGAGGTTGCTCTCGGCATCGGCACCGACCCAGCCGAGTAGGGCGATGGGTGGAACGGCGATCATCGAGCCATGCCGAGAACGACCGGAAACGACACGGCCTGTCAGCGTTCCCGGATGGGAGCGGCCGTGCGGAGCGAGGCCACCGGCCAACGAGTCCGACCATCCCAGCTGTGCCGAAGAGTTCCGACGAGTTTCGGCGACGACGTCGGCTGATCAGAGCGGCCTCTAGGTACTGCGCGCTACGGAAGCTGGAGGCCATCCGGGTCAGGGCCATCCAGCCCCAATGCACCGAACCCCATTGCACCGAACCCCATCTGCTCGAACCCCGTCTGCTCGGGGTTGCCGTCGTCGTCGGCGGCCTCGCCCCAGAGCGCGT
This sequence comes from Caprella mutica, assembly GCA_947561585.1. Taxonomy (NCBI): domain Eukaryota; kingdom Metazoa; phylum Arthropoda; class Malacostraca; order Amphipoda; family Caprellidae; genus Caprella; species Caprella mutica. Next base: position 2,584,604 of record CANNZV010000001.1, on the reverse strand, counting down.
CGTCGGGATCTTCGCTTGATCGAAGCAGGCCGTTCGTCACGGGTGTCTGTGTCCAGGCGGCCTCGGCGAGCTCCTCGCCCACAGCTTCGGTGATGCGGCGAGTGATCTCGGCGTGCACGTTCTCGTCCGCGTCGATAATGACGACGCCGGAGGGGAGAAGGCGCACGAAGCAGAAGTCCGGGTGTTGGCCGATCCGGGCCCATTCCCCATGGTTGTTCTCGTGCGTTTTGGCGAGCGCCCGTTCGATCAGCGGGTGCTGGCTGGCGGCGTCGGAAAGCAGGAGGGCCGATTGCGTCAAGATCAACGGCTCGCCCTCATACCTCACGACGATGTCGTCGGTGAGGTCGGTCACCCACTCAAGGAATTCGATGGCGCGCATGGGCCGGGCGAGGCCTTCCAATGCCTCCTCAACCTGGGCGGCCTCGAGGGGAATCACCGCGCCGGTCACGCTCAGTGAGTCCTCGAACTCGACGAAACGCCCGAGCGTGCACGCGCCTACTTCGAGCCCGTGGCGGGGCACGTCCAGCTCGTGGATTGCGCCGTCGGGCAGCAGCTGCACTCGTGGGAGCTGCGGTTCGTCAGGCACCGCAACCACTTGGGCCACTGAATAGCCGGCGGCGAGGGCGGCTTCGGCGAGCTCACGGTCTTTCTCCGGCAGTAGCCCGCCGCGTTCGGCGAGGTAGTCGGCGAGGAGGTCGCCGTACACCACCCACGCGTCGTGCCCGTCTAGGAAGCCACTCGGGTCGAGCTGGGCGGCAACTGCGTGATACAGCTCGCTTTCCGAAGCGCGCTGGGGCCGCGTTCCATACATGAACAGGCGGAAATCCAGCAGACGGTGCCGGTCAGCGAGCGGCAGTTTGGGGTGGCGCTGGCAGCACTGCTTGAACCGCTTGCCGCTCCCGCACGGGCACGGCTCGTTGCGCCGCACCTCGGCGAACCGGGCCTCCAGCCCGGCCCTGGCCGCACGAATCGCCACAACGGGGCCGTCGGTCGGGTAGTCGGGGTCGGTCGTCAGCCGGATCGCCTTGTCCAGCTCACCACGGTCAACCTCATACAGCCCGGCCAATTCCGACGCCGGGCGGAAATCCGGGTTCAGGCGTGCGGCGAGCGCCGCCGCTTCCGCCGCGCCGACACCGTTGCCTTCCCGTTCGCAATCGATCGCCTCGATGAAGGCGCCCGCCGAAACGGCAATCGTGCCCAAGTCGCTCGTGCGGAGCAGCCAACCAAAGTCGGTGAATGCACGGTCACGATCAGCCAGGCGAGGCAGGTGCCGGGCGGCCACAGCGCCACCAACAAGCATGTGCGTCACCGCCGCGCCCGCTTCCTCCAGTGTCCCCAAGTCGAACAGGTTGATGAGATCAGAACGATCGAGACCACGCCCATGCGCCACGTCGATCGCCGAGAGCGCCCCAAGCACAAGCTCAAATTCGGCCTCGCAGCAATCATCAAAACCGAACTCGTCACCCAACGCCTCTTCCCGACGCGCACGGGTCACCTCGTTCCTCGTCACCCACGCCGTATCCGCGGGACCCCACTCGTCTTCCCGGTTCTCGAACCCCACAGAAACCAGCAGCTCGCTCAGCGGCAAGATTGGGGCACTCCAGGGCCGAGGCTCACTGTCGCTGTGATCCACGATCACATCGAGCACCAGCTCAATATCGGCACGCCCCGCCCCAAATGCCCGAAGCGCCTCCAGTTGGCCGCCAAGGAACCGGGCCTCGCTCTCACCACTGCCCAGTCCGGAACGGGGCACGATCGAATGCGAGAGGCGCTCCCCATCGAAATGGAAAGCGACGACGTCATCAGTCGTTGCGCCATCGAGCCAGCCATCCGGCCCCTCATAGACGCCAGAGCCGTCCAGACCACCACGGCTCAGGTTGAACGCATAACCCTCCGTGCCCGGAATCGGCCTCGGGATGAAGAAGTCCGTGAGCAAACCATCGTCGTTCAACGGCGTGACAAAGCCGCCATCAATGCCCTCTTGGGTGAGGCCGAGCGTCACCGTCAACCCAGCCATCGCCCAATCCACCGAAGCGACCAAACCCGAACGGCTCGTCCACAAACCCTGGATCTCATAGTGAAGATCCTGAATAAACCCCTCCACAGCGTCCCGGTCACCGAGCTCAGCCAGCAGCCCATCCACCGACTCAATCACCCGATCCACAAGCGCCGCTGGCATCAGCGGCCCTCCGGCGAGAGCGTCCAGAATCGCGGGAGCAAGAGCTTCTTCGTCAAACACGCCCCGAGGCTACGCCCGCACCACGCGCTATCTCGACATTGTCCCTCTCACCGGCCGACCAATCGGTCTCACCGGCTTGGTGCACTGGGCGAGGCGGCAGATGTGCGGCGGGGAGGCCGCACATCTGCCAGAACTGAGTGCGCTTCAGGTGATTGCGCTGCCGAACTGGGCGGCTGCCAAGGGCGTTCCTTCGCTTAGCTACTGAACGGCGTAGACCATCCACAACGTGCCCGGCTCGTCGCCGGGAGGGGTGTCTGAGCCTTCGAGCCACCACGCCACCGGCGCAGGCCATCCGTCTACCAGGCCAACACCGACCGCCGGGTCGTTGTTGCCGTACTGGTCGACAAGGGCGGGCTCGGCGAGCGGGGCGCTCGCCAACTCGGTCACGAGCCACGAGGCGTCGCTGACCACGCTGCTGCCATCGGCGAAGTCGATGGCAGCGATGCCCCTAGGGCGCTCATCAGCCAGAGTCCCCGCTAAGACGCGGATCACGACGACATCGCCGGCACACAGGCGGACTTCGTGAGACGCTCCGCTCAACTGAGAGGATTGATCAGCAGCGAAGACACTCACGGGCGCTGGGGGTTGCACCACCAGAGGTTCGTTCTGAGCAGCGAGCGTAAGGTCAACGGATTCGATCCCGCCGGGCTGCACCCAAAGCTCGGCGCTGCGGTAGCCAGCGAACGACACCACCGCGTCACGGCAACGCTCGGCGCAATCACAGGAGTTGCTGGCGCTCTCGCGGCACTTGCCGGACGGCCCGGCCTCGAAAATCGCTTGGAGTTCAGCGGCGCTGAGCGCACGGCTGAAAATGCTGACTTCGTCGAGATCTGCTGCTGCGCTGCGGGGGCTGGTGAGCGACGACGCAACGTCTGCCCCGATCAACATGGTGGGTGGGTTCAGCTCCACCTCTGCGAGCGTCGCACCGCTGGCCATGGCGACGGTGCTGCCATCCACGGTGAACTCCACCCGCCCGTCCCGGTCGAAACTGACCGCCACGAAATGCCAACCGGGCGTCAGACCCGCTCCGGTGGAGAGCCACTTCGCTCCGCCCGGCGCGCCGCTCGCTCCGGCGCTGTTGAGTTGCACCAGAAGCTCGGAACCCACGGTGGTGAACAGGTAGCCGTCGACGAGTTCGCCGCCGCCGTCAACGCTTGTGCTGCGGGCATCCACGATCGGCGAGGAAGCCGAAATGTTCTTCACGTTGATCCAGGCGTCGATCGTGAAGTCGCCAGTCCCCAGAGGAACAGGGTCAGCGATCGTCAGGTATCCGCCGCTGAAGTCAGCGCCGCCCATCACCATCCCCTCAGAAGGCAAGACCGCTCCGACAGGGTTGCCCGCTCGGGCGGGGTCCTCCGTCACGCGCTCTGCGAACGTGGCGCTGTCAAGTGTCCACCAGGCCTCCAGGTCTGACGGAAGCGGGGTGCACAACGGTGCAACTTGGACAGCGAGGGTGGTCTCGGCATCGTCGCCGAGCGTCGTTGAGACCACCGCCGCCGCGGGGGTGGTCTCAACAGCCACGCCCTGCCAAGGCGAGGAATCACCGCGTTCGTAGCCTGGGCCGCACGCCGAGGCCACGAACGCGAGCGAAACAACGGTGAGAAGTCCGAGTTGCGGCCAAGACCATCGTTGGCTGAGTTCAGCCGATTTTGACTGCAATGCATTCCCCCCACGCTCGAGGTTGAACAGCGCCGCCCAGCTGAAGCGTTGTTTCACGAACGCCCCTCCCTCACCCGCCTCTCGGCGGGTCAGAGACCAGCATCGCATCCGCCACTTTCACTTCACTTTCACTTATCTCAGAGTGAAAGTGGCGGGCTGCGAGGCGGGCCGCTGCTAACGGATCGTGCCTGTCGCCCACATGTTCTCGGGCGAGTTCACGAAGCCGAGCAAAACATCAATCACCGGCGCGCCGTCTTCGAGGTGGCCCGTCCAGTAGTTCCTCCCTTCCTCATCGCCGGGCCGACCCAGCACATTCAGATACAGCCGGTCAACGAGATCTTCGATTGTCGGATCCGCACCATAAAGAGACGCCCATTCCGTCGAGCCCATAAAGCCGATTCCGAGCACCTCCAGCGACGTTCCCGACTCATACCGGTTAACCCAGTAAGCGAAACCTCGATCGTCCGGCGTCCGCCCGAGAGCCGCCCTATAGAGCCTCAGCACCTCGGATTGCTTCGACGTCAACGGCTCTCTCGTTCCCGTCCCCGCAATGTTCTCCGCCGATTCAGAGAAACGAGTCAACACTGACGCCGGCGAATCCCCGTCTTCAAGCAACCCGACCCAGAACGCAATGCCCTCCTCTTTCCCGTCACGCCCAAGAACGTTGCGGTAGAGCCGCTCGACAAGCTCCCGATTCGTCGGGTCGGCGCCATACGTCGAGGTCCACTCCGGTGATGCCATGAACGCCCGAGCGAGCGACTCAAGCGATTCACCACCGAGGTAGCGATTCGCCCAATAAGCGAACCCTGCCTGCTTCGGGGCCCGACCAAACGCCGCCTGATACAGCCGTAACAGCTGATCAGTTCCGGGCCCCGGAGACAAGACCTCACCCGGCGAAGACGGCGTCGTCGTCGTCGTCGGAGCAACAGTCGTCGTCGGAGCAACAGTCGTGGCCGGAGCCGCAGTCGTGGCCGGAGCCGCAGTCGTGGCCGGAGCCGCAGTCGTGGCCGGAGCCGCAGTCGTGGCCGGAGCCGCAGTCGTCGTCGGAGCCGCAGTCGTGGCCGGAGCCGCAGTCGTCGTCGGAGCCGCAGTCGTCGTCGGAGCAACAGTCGTCGTCGGAGCAACAGTCGTCGTCGGAGCAACAGTCGTCGTCGGAGCAACAGTCGTGGCCGGAGCAACAGTCGTGGCCGGAGCCGCAGTCGTCGTCGGAGCCGCAGTCGTCGTCGGAGCAACAGTCGTGGTGGTTGTCGTCACTGGAGGCTCAACCGGGCACTCGAGTGTGAGAACAAGCCCGAGCCGCTCAGGCGGCACCTGCAAATCGATGGTCTCCACGAAAGGCACCGCCGAATTGCCAGGTGCGTGGCAGCCCGAAGCCTGCGCCCGAACCTTCCACCAGCCAGCAACAGTGTCCCACCGGAAATAGCCATCCTCATCGGTGAGATCCGGGTTCTTCGAGTTCACCGTCGGATCCATCACGATCGACCCATCCGGCACCACCTCGAAGTCACGCTCAGGGGTAGAAGGATTGTCCTGATACAGCGTGACCGTTGCCCCCTCGATCGGGACACCGAACTGATCGAACACATTTCCGGACGGATCGATGTAGATGTTGAATTCGGTATATGTGTCGTCAGCCGCATCAACGCAGGTCACAGAAACCGACACGTCGACGATGCCTGAGAACGAAGCGAAGTCAAGCTGCACTTCGTAGTCGCCAGACCCCGCGGGCGTTTCAACCATCAAGACGCTGCCGTCGTATCGCCCGGCTCCGCTACTGGCGTCGCTCAGATACGCCTCGGCCGTGCCATTCGGGCAGCCCTTGTGCGTCAACGTGGACGACGCCGTGGGAAGGAACGACGGAATCCCCTCCGGCGTCGTCTCCGAACTACCCGACACCGACGTTCCCGCAGGCGGGGCAACAGGAGGCACCGGGGCCTCGAGAACGAAGTCGACTCCCGTTGTTGGCTGTCCGCCCGCAACAACGACGCCGCCCACCTCATCGGATCCGTAGTTCGGTGCCCAAGCAGACACGTAGTACGTGCCGTCAAAGACGGCCGCTTCATAGAGACCACCGGTGCCCGTGGTGGTCTGCGAATCCCCGACCGAGACGGCTACACCCACGAGCGGTTGCCCGTCAGAGTTCGTCACTTTGCCAGATATTGAACCGAGCGTGACTTCAGCGTCGATGCCCGTAACATTCTGCCCGACTGCGACAGCAACAGTGGTCGGTGCCTCCCCCGCAGAGACGTCTTCCCACCACTGCCACGGCTGATCGGTGCATCCGCCATACGGCGATCCGCCGAAACAAACCGTCCAATCACCAACAGGCAGCAGCGGCGAGACGTACGTTCCGTCAGAACCAGTCATTGCCGCGAGCGCGTAGGAGCCGCCGTTAATGGCGGCTTGGAACCCGACGACCACATCCTCGAGCGGGGCCCCGTTTGCGAGAACGCCGCCCGAGATGGTCCCACCTTCAATGGCCACGTCCTGGGTCGTTGAGGTCCCAGCCACAACCGTGAACGGCCCTGCGGCCGCCAGTGCCGGGGCACCACCGCAACCAATCGTCCCGTCGGGCAGCACCACGATCGTGTAGTCGCCTTCAGGCAAACGTTCAAACGAGTAAACGCCTGCCGCATCGCTACTCGTTGTCGCGTAGGTCCCAACATCGGTTCGCGCAGCCACCCTGAGCGAGCCGCTCCCGAAAGAGCTCACAGTGCCTTCAAGCGATCCTGCCTCCCGCATGACAACGGTGCTGGTGATAGTCATCCCGGGCTCGAGGGCAGAACCATCGATGTAGGTGGGCGGCAGGTTGCCGGTTGGGTCACTGAACTCCAAGAAGCCTGTCGACGCTGAGGGGAACTCGTACGAGCCCCCGCCAGCCGTGGTCGCCAAGAGATCCTCAAAGACCTGGCGGCCAAGGCCAACACCGATCGGGTACTCGCCGTAGTGACAGTAAGGAAAGGTGAGTCTGACCTCGATGCCATCAAGAGCGTTCCCAGTCGAGTCCGTCACCATTCCTGCGTAGTAACCGTCTTCGACCACTTCGATATCCACAACCGTGGTCGTGCCAACGACAACTTCGGCCGGGGCCTCACCGCCCAAGGTGTAAGGACTAGGCGTGTCTGCAAACACGTGTCCGTCCCTAGGAAATCCCTCGGGAAGTGACGGTGTCAGGTAGGTCCCGTTGATGATCGGCGTGTTGAATCCGAAGTCGTACGAAACGCTCCCGACCGTTACCGGCGTCCCCCCGCTCGACACGGTTCCGCTGAGTCGCCCCCCGGGCTCCAATACGAAGTCGAGTTCTTGCGTTGGTTCTGGCTGGTAGCCCGACAACTCTTGGAAGCCGAGCTGAGCGTTGGAGTCCCAAGCAATAAAGGTGTCGGAGACGTGGCCCTCCACCGAGAACGTGCCGTCCGCTGCTGGGGTTGTCTCCGCTCTCATCTCCTGGCCACCACGCCGGGGTCGAGCCTGATTCTGCGCCGGGTCCGTTAGCGGGCCGATCGTGACTTTGAAGACGCTGACTCGCATGTCGGTGACGTCGTAGCCGGCGGGGACGGTGACAGTGCCTGTCCATGTCTGCTCGGTCTGCGCTGAAGCAGGCGAGAGGGGCACGGTGCTGAGCAGCGCAACGAGCATCGCTGCGGCAAGACCGGCCCTCCCGATTGGCCATCGCCTGCCCGTCCGCCATCGGGGCCGAACTTGCACGACCGATCCGGCTGGGCGTGGCCCCGTCGGTTGGAACATCGGGACGGCGGAAGACCACCGTCGCATATTTTTTGGCACGGTGATCTCCTCTATTCGGGCCTCAAGGTGAGGCTTTTGGTCCCGCGACCACCATCGACTGTGACGGGCGTCTCTTTCACATCACTTTCACTCGGTCCCCTCAGGGGGCACTGGCTGAAAGTGGCGGTGAAGCGATCTGTTGGGCGGGTGCCCTATCCGAGGATCATGAGCCCTGCGAGGACGAAGGCTGCGGCTGCGCCGACGGCGGTGAGCACGCGCACGATGCTGGAGCCTTCGTCCGGGCCCGGCGGCGCTGTCCGCAACGGGATGGGCTGGGGCATTGCTGAGGGCCGAAGCGGGCTCGAGGCCTGAGCGTCACCACATTGTCGGCGAGAGGTGCGGGCCCGGCCGGGCGAGGAAGTGGGCTGGCGGAAGACGGGGCCGGCCGCCTGTTTCCGGGAGGTCCTCGTCTTTGGAGATGCGGCACGGAACGCTTGGCTGGGGAACGTGCGGTCGTCTTCGGCGGGGTTGGTGAACATATTGCGACCTCATGGCGGATTCGTGTTGGGATTCGTTTCGGGGTCGGCTCGCTGGCGGGCCGGTGTCAGCGATCCCTGCAACGTTCCACAGTTGCGACGAATCTTCACCCGGAGCAGTCCACGGCGAGAGTGCCCCCGCCAGGCGAGCCAGCTTCACCATGCATCGCGCTGCTTTCAGTTCACTTTCACTCTTACCTCGCTTTCCTTCTTCTCTTTCCACCGACCGAGCCCGGCGGGTCATCCAGCCTTTGCGGAGTGAGTGCGGTAGCTCGTAGCGTTGGGCGTATGGGGGTAAGCGGTCCGCGTGTCGTTCTTTTGCAAGATCTTGGCGTTGATTTTGGCGGCGCGCCGCTGAAGTTGCCGGGTGGCCGGGCCCGCACGTTGTTGTTGGCGCTGTCCGCTGCTGCGCCCGCCGCAATATCGAACGATGTACTCGTGGAGTGCATCTGGTCCGGCAAGCTTCCGGCGAATCAGCGCAATGCGTTGCAGGTCGTGGTGCATCGGGCGAGGGCAGCGCTTGGCGACGCCGGCGATGCGATCGAGGCGTCTGCGGAGGGTTACCGCCTGTGCGCTACCACGGATGTGCAGGAGTTCAGGGCACTGATTGAAACGGCGCACCAGCCAGATCTCGAAGATGCTGCGCGGGCGGCCAAGCTCGGCGCTGCGCTGGCGTTGTGGGGTCCGACAAATGCACTGAACCCCTTGGCCGACACGCCGCTGCAAGCCACCTATAGCGAACTGATTCAGCTGCGGGAGACGGCGACGGTCGCTTGTGCCGACTCACTTCTCGCTGCTGGCCGTTTCGAAGACGCCGCCACGCTTGCGTTGCCAACGTTGGAGAGTCAGTTCCTTCACGGTCATTTGGCCGACGAGCATCTCGCCGCGGTGGCGGCCTCGGCGCTTGCGGGTCTTGGCCGTCGGACTGAGGCGTTGGATGTGATTGAGCGGGTCCGCACGACGTTGCGAGACGAGTTGGGCCTCGATCCGGGAGCTGGGTTGCGGGAAACGGAGAGCCGGATTCTGTCCGGTTCGGTCGATCTCGCTCCTGCGCATGCGGCTCCGCAGGGCCGCTCAGCCACATCGTTCGTTGGCCGGGCGGCCGAGGTCGATGCTCTGTTGGCAGCCGGTCGGACACCGTCGATCATCGTTGGCGAGCCGGGCGCAGGGAAGTCAACGCTTCTCGGCGAGGTCGGTTCGAGGCTGCGCACGGGAGGAACGATCGTCGCCGAGGCGGTGGCGTCTCAGACCCCGCCGGTGCCGATGGAGGTCGCCCAACAGCTGGTCCGACAGCTCCTCCCCTTTGCCCCCGTCGAGTCCGCTTCAACGCAGGAGGCCGCAGCGATCGCTTGGCTGCTGCCGGATGAGCAGGTCCCATCGAAGACTCGCCTCACCCGAGACGGGATCATCGCTTCGATCGCCAGCTACTTGGCTCGGGTGGCTGAGTCGGCCGATGTGGCGTTCCTCATCGATGATTTGCAGTGGGCGGACCGATCCTCTGTTGAGGTCTTGCGAGCGTTGTCTGAATCGTCGTCGTGCCGTCTCGTCGCGGCTTCACGCATCGTCGGTCTCTCTTCGGTGAGCCATTGGGCTGAGTCGCCTGAAACCATCGCGTTGAGTCCGTTGGCGCTCACCGAAGTGGAGGCGTTCGTTCAACAGGCGTTGCCGTCGGCGATGCGACCGACGCTCGCCGCTTCTCTGCTGGATCGGTCCGGCGGCAACCCGCTGTTCCTCACGCTCCTCCTCGAACTGCTTTCAGAGGGCACGGCTGCGGACGGCACGCTTCCCACCACGGTTCTCGTTGCAGTGCAGCGCAGGCTCGAGAGCCTGAGCGCGAGGGGCCGCCAGACCGTGCAGGTGGCCTCGGCGTTCTCCGAGGCGTTCTCCATGGAGGTCCTCCGCCGGCTCCGCCCGTTCGCGGACGACGACATCCGAGAGGCCGTCGAAGCTCGGCTCGTGAACCTCGATGATGACGGCGAGCGGGGCACGTTCCATCACCGACTCATCGCTGAGGGCTGCTACCAGATGATGTCTGAGGGCCAGCGCGTTGACCTGCATGACGAGATCGGCCGGCTTCTGGAAGAGTCAGGCGCCGAGCCTGCCGAGTACGCGGGTCACGCCACGATCGCTGCGGACTTCGATCCCGTCCGGGCCATCACCGTGAACCGGGACGCTGCCCACAGCTTCATGAACGCCTACGTGTGGGACACCGCCTCCGCACACTCCCGCACGGCGCTTGCCCTGATGGACTCGGCCGACATCCACGATCCGCGCATCACCGCGGAACTGCTCGTCATGGACGGCACCGCGATGCGGTCGCTCGGCCTCCCCGGCAACGAAGACACGCTCGTGCGCGGCTTGGATACCGCAAGCAAGCACGGGCATACCGATCTTGTGGCCAGCGCCCTCATCGAACTGTGCGGCGAGGGTCGCCTCGCTCCGGACAACGAGGTTGGCCAGCACGTTCTGGGCTTCCTGGAGCAGACGCTGGCGCGAAAGATCCCCGATGCCGCCCGGGCGGAGGTCTCCGCCGTCGGCAGCACGCTCTTCGTGCTCTCAGATGAGCACCAGCGTGGCCGCGACATGTACCTGGAGGGCCTGGAGATCGCCCTTCGCGTCGGGGACCCGGACCTCGAAGCCCGGATCCTGGCGAGGATGAACGTGTCGCTGCCTCACCCGGCAGATTTCCAGCGGCGCCAGCAAGCCGCCAGCCGCCTGGCCGAGCTTGCGGGCAACGATCATTCAGCCCAATGCGATGCTGCGCTCATGCGGCTCGGCGTGCAGATGACTTCGGCCGACCGGCGGGGCGCTCAAGACACGATCGAGCTGCTTCGCGTGCTTGTCCCGAACTACCTGGGCCGAAACCTCGATGCCGCGATGTGTCGCAACGAAGCGGCGTTCGCCCGTTTCATCGGCGATCTTGACCTGGCCGAAGCGAAGGCCAATGAGCTCCTCAGCTTGAAGAACCGGAACGTGTCGAAGGAGTGGGCGATGGTCACCTACTCCGGCCTCATGATGTCGATCCGTCAGGCGCAGGGCCGGTTCGACGAGTTGCTTTCCACGGCGAAGAGTCTCGCCGCCGGCAATCCAGATTTCGTGCCGTGGCAGCTGCTCGTTGTCGCGTGTTCCGCCGCCGCTGGCGAGCACCGGGGCTTGCGGCCAGAGCTGGAGCGGCTGGCGAAGATCGAATTCGGTGGGCTGACCCACAACGTGATCTGGTGGGCTGCACTCTCCACCCTCGCCGACGCCATCGTCATCGCCGACAACGGCGACGTCGCCTGCGCCGCGTACCGTTTGCTACTTCCGCAGGCGGGGCTCATGGCCTGGAACGGCACCGCCGTGCACTATCCAGTCGATTCGAGCCTCGCCAAATTCGCTGCGGTCGCAGGCAACGCCGAAGCCGCCGAACGGCACCGTGTTGCCGGGATTCGCATGCAAGCGTCCATCACAGACTGTCTGGTTTGTTAGCGGCCAGCGTCTTGATTTTGCGGGGCGAAAGCGCCTCGTAACACACAGTGAGTTGGGCGAGTTCGCCGCCCGTCACCCGCCCGCTCAGCGCATCTTCCACCCGTGCGCCCACCAGCATGTTCTCGCCGCTCAAGTCCGAGTCTTCGAACATCGCTTCGAGTTCGTACACGTCTTCGCCATCGACGTAGAGCGTGACGAAGCCCGAGCGCCGGACGGTGACCGCAACGTGGTGCCATTCATCATCGCCCAGGCGTGGCGTGGACGGATGCCAGTAATTCTGGGCCCCGTTGTCACGCGTGGTCCCGCCGTTGTTCAGCTGGAACAGCAGGTATTCGCCCTTGTGGATGCCCATGAGCCAGCCCGGTTTGAAGAACGTTCCGTCGCGGCGCAGCCGCGTGTCGGCGAAGTATCCGGCTCGCCCGGCGGTCGTCCGCATCCACGCAGAGACGGAGAAATCGCCGTCGCCCACTTGCGGTGCGGCCAGCATGTGCATGGATTCGCGGAAGTCGCGTTCGAAATTCCAGCCCACCCCGTCGAACTCCGCCAGGTCTCGCACCCTGTTGACCGCTGCCTGTGGCCGCACGTGGGCAACCACTCGAGAGGACCGGCCAATCAGGTCAACTTGAGTGGCAGCCAAACTCAAACTCCGCAGCAGCGGCGTGCCTCGCCCCGCGCCACACAACTCTCGATAGAGAGCGGCGGTGAACGCCGCCGCGGAATCGTCAGTGATCGTCGACGTGGCCGTAATCACTTGCAGACCCGCCCGCACCGCAGCGCCCGCCAAAGCCCCGGCGTTCCCAGTCGTCAGCACAACAACCTTCACTCCGGCCACCCGAAGCGCTTCAGCGAACGATACGAGCGACTCAGCTCCGCCATCCGGCCCCGAGTCATGCAACGCTCCGCCCAAACGGATCCCCGACAGATGCACGACGGAGGCACCCTCTGCCGCCAACTCATCCAGGATGTCTTCGCGGCTCACGTTCGAAATTTCCCGCACGCGAATGTCGGCCGGGGCGGCCCGCAATACCCGCCGGGCAACACGGAACTCTGCCGCCACTCCGTCGATATCGCGTCGGTTCGTCGCCGCCGACGCGAACAACACGCTCGATCCGTCAGCGAGGGGCGCAATGTCGATTCGGTCCGAACGCAGGAGCGAGAAGCCCGGCCACTCCTGCTGGACCGCCTCACGCAACTCGCCACCAACCGACGGCACATCCGTGATGATGCCTCGAACACCCTTCGCCGTGAGCGCTCTCGCCTCAGACGCCGTCGTCACCTTCCAGGCCTGCACGCAGACGCCCCGCTTCGCTTTCCGGGCCAAGACCAAGCGAGACTTGGCAACGGCACGATGCAGCTGCACGCCCGATGCTCCGGGCCTGCGGAACGGACGGTGAAGGTTGTAGCCAACGAGGCCGCCCTCGAGCAGCGCCTCATTCGTCGCCAAGGCCGGGAACCTCACACGGAGCTTGCGGAGCGTGTTCGCATTCAACGGCGCCGACACACACAGACGTTGCAGCCAGCCTTCCCCCGTCGCCTTCTCAACGAGCCGAACGATCGCCGCCTCGCAATCGCGGCTTCGGAACGTGACGCTCCAGAACACCGTGGGCTTGTCCAGCTCAGCGAAGATCGAGTCAAACGGGTCAAGCCGAGCGCCCTCCGGTCGTGGACGCCAACCAATATTGCGGGCAACCGCCTGCCCGTTACTGATGCGTTGCGACACAAGCTCGCCGTCCGCCGTCACCGCCACGTGCACCAACAGCCCGTCGAACCCCTGCTCGATCGCATTCCGGTATGCCACCAACGAACCACGCACCGCATCGCCCGAACAGTCGCCGCCATGGCTCATCGCGAAGCTCTCGCCCCTCGAATCGAAGAACGCGACCGCGCCAGCCCGCTCCCACGCAGCGACAAGACGGCCACCCATTCCCAGCCGCTCACCCACCGCGGCGAGCAACGCCACCGCCTCTGCCTCGCGCCCAAACCGCAAGACAGAATCAGCGAAGTCACCGTCGAGCGTCTCCGCCGCCGCCATCACCCCGCACGCCACCGTCGCCGCTACCTGCTCGTCCGTCATCGTGAGCTGACCCACCCCGGCAACCACACGCCGCAGCTCATCCAGCCGAAGCTCGGAACGGGTGCGAGACGATCGAAGCACGTTCTGGCGACCCAAGCCGTCACGCACGTTTCCGCTCCGGTCGAGGAACGCATCCGAACACAGCTGGGCCACCCGATCCCGGCCCGCGTCCATCAAGTCATTGCCGTACGTCGCCTCGTTACCAACCTGGATCCAGCGAAACGCCCTCGTCAGGTAGCTCACCCTTCCCAGCCGCTCCATCAGAGCGGGCCACGGCCGGGCCGGCATGCCGGCGTCGACAACGAACTCCTCCAAACGCCGGGGCGCCACCGCGGAAACCTCGTTCGAACGGGAAACCGTCTCGCCGAACTGCTGCCCGAAGTTCCCTGAACTCCCGCCATCAATCAGGGTCTCCCGGCGCCCGTCCTCATCCTCGGGCGCTCGTTGGGAGGCCGCTCCGGGAAGCGACGCCGAAGCCGTCACCGCTTGATGCAGCGTGTATTCGTCGCTCGAGATGAGCCGCCCCCATCGGGCCCGCGATCGCTTCTCAACAACCGGCACGCCGTTGTTCTCCAAGGGCCCCGCCGCCAAGAAGTAGTACGGCAAACCGCTCGAGAGACCCGTCGCGCAGATCACATGCGTGCGCGCCGAAGCGACTTCGCCGACTCTCACATCTCCCGCCGCGCTCACGTTCGCCGCAAAGTCCGAGGTGTAGTGCGCGAACATCCGCCGGAATCCGTTCAACAAAACAAACGGGATGGCAAGCGCGAGAAGCGCCGACCACGGCGCCGAGTGCAGAGACCGGGGGCCGATCATGCCGAACGACGTCAAGGCCAGCAGCAACGGAATGCCCGCCGCCGCGGCGGTTCCCACCACCGTCACAACAACTCGGCGGCGGGTTGCCCACGGGCGAAGCTTGTCCCTCTCCACCCGCTTCACGAACGCCGACAACGCCGCCAGCGTCGCCTCGTTGTCTTCCTCCACCGTGTCCGGAGCCGGAGCGGCATGGGCAGCGACGACGAGGGCAGAGTTCGTCAACGACCCGCCGCTCACCGACACCACTTCGACCACATCCGCCCAACGATCACGCTCCTGAATCAGGTACGCGATCGTTCCGACCGACCCCAAAGAAGCCCGATTGCTTCCCCCCGAAAGGTAAAGCCGCTCGACTCTGGGGCGCGTCGTTTCAACGTCGCTCTCGATCGTTCCCGCCATCGTTCCCTCCGCCGGCCGGACCCTACAGCGTTCAAGCGCCCGCCGAAAGCCCTCCGTCGAAGACCCCCGTCGAAGGCCCCGGGTTGTCGTCGAGCTGGTCGGCGAACACGTAGACCGCCGCAGCCAGATGTTTACAGGGGCCTCAAACAGTGCTTCTTCGCGAGTACTCACCCTCGACTTTGTGGGACCCACCGGGCCAAAAGAACTAACAACCAGGGATTTCACCGACCAAATTAGGCACGCCATGTCTTACTGTCCGATTCATGTTGCGCGGACCCTCCTCACCTACTCGTCTTGTGGGAACACTGCTGATGGCAGTTGTTCTCGCCTTATCCCTCATGAGCGGGGTGGCTTCGGCTCAAGAGCCTCGAAGTGCCGAAGCTCAGATCGACCGCCTCTACCAGGCATATTTCGACCGCAATGCAGACGACCGGGGCAAGGCCGAGTGGCTCGCTCGCATGGCGTCTGGCACGACGCTGGCAGACATCTCCGCAAGCTTCAACACCAGCCCCGAGTTCGTCGCCACCTACGGCTCGCTTTCGAACGAAGAGTTCGTTCAGCTCGTCTACCGGAACGTGCTGGACCGGGCGCCCGACGCTGAAGGCCTCGAAGCCTGGACCGCAACCTTGGATTCGGGAGCGTCCACTCGCGCCGAAGTCATGCTCGGTTTCAGCGAGTCCACCGAGTTCGTCATCAATCAGTCGGTCGACGTCGCTCAGATCCGACGCCTCTACCTCGCCTACTTCCTTCGCGAGCCCGATGATGCCGGCATGCGCTTCTGGGTCACAGCCCGTGCGAACGGCATGTCCCTCGCCGACATCTCCTCAAACTTCGCTGCCGGCCCCGAGTTCCAGGCCCGCTACGGCACCCTGACCGACGCCGAGTTCGTCGAGCGGGTCTACTTGAACGTCCTTGGCCGTCCGTCCGACGCCGAGGGCCACGCAACGTGGCTCGGCCGGCTCACCGACGGCACCGACAACCGCGGCTCGACCATGATCGGCTTCAGCGAGTCCCCCGAATTCCGGGCCATCACAACCCCCGGTCCCATGCCTGAGCCCGAGCCCGAGCCCGATCTCAACCCCACCGCCGTGGACGATTCAGCTTCCATCCAAGCTCCCTCAACCGTCACGATCGACTGGGCGACCAACGATTCACTCGTTGACAACGCTGGCCTCGCCGGCTTCTCAAGCGACTCTGAAAGTGGCGGAACCGTCACCCTGAACGAAGACAACACCCTGCTGTACTCACCGCCGGACGTCCTCACTCAGAACATCACCGATTCGTTCGAATACACGATCTGCGATGACGACACCCCGACACCGACGTGCTCGACCGCCACGGTCACCATCGACGTGACGATTCCCGGCCCCGTCGATTCTGACCCAACGGCCAGAGACGACAGTGCCACGGTTCGCGGCTCAGCGACCGTCTTGATCAACTGGGCAGCCAACGATGACCTCTTCGATGGCGCCACCCTCGAGAGCTTCGACACCACGACGGCGAACGGCGGCACCATCGGTCGTCACAACAACGGCCGGCTTGAGTACACCGCCACCGATGGCGTCACCGAAGCGTTCGACGACACGTTCGAATACACGATCTGTGACGATGACACGCCAGCCTCCTGCTCCACTGCCACGGTCACCGTGGCGGTGCAGGTCCCGCTTGGCGAGCCCGCTTGCCAGGTGTTCATCACCTACCCGCTTGTCGACGACGAGGCCACCATCGGACTGTTCACCAAGAACACCGATTGCTTCGCCCTCTACGGCGACCACGACGACACTGGGGCTCTCCAATGGAGCAACGCCGTCATCAACGGTGAGCCGGCCACCACTCGAGTTGGGGGCAACGCAATCCTCGGCCGGGAAGTCGAAGTGTCCGCCGCGGCGCTCGCTTCCGGAGCCCTCGAATTCTCCATCGACTTGCTTGCCGTGATCGACGGCGAGGAGCAGTTCTCCGCAACCGTCACCGGTAGCTGGACGCTCGACGGAGACACGTGGGTGCGCCTCGATGCAGCTTCTGAGTTCGTGTACATCGTGAACCCGCTGGCGACC
This sequence comes from Caprella mutica, assembly GCA_947561585.1. Lineage (NCBI taxonomy): Eukaryota > Metazoa > Arthropoda > Malacostraca > Amphipoda > Caprellidae > Caprella > Caprella mutica. The sequence continues at coordinate 2,567,636 of CANNZV010000001.1, read as the reverse complement.
GCCAGCTGATCCCATAGATCTGACGTTGGCCACGTCTCGCCTGGCTCTGAGTTCGTACTCTCAGCCGGGCGGGGCGTGGGCCCAACGACCCCAATGCGCCCGGGTGCACTGGGGCGTTCCTCCCGTTCGGCTCGTCGCGCCTGAATCTTTCGCTATCACGGACACACCTCCGACAACGAAAGACTCACATGTCGAACATGCGGGCTTTGGCCGCCACCCTCCTCTTCGGGTTCCTCGCTTCTCTCCTTCTCACGATCCCCACAGCGAACCCCGCAGCGGCACAGTCTGCCGACGGCCTCACGGCGACGGGTGAGTACCGCTTCTTGGTTGATCCTGACGCTGGTGCCGTCAATGTCGAGTACGACATGGCGATCACCAACACCTCGCCGGATCAGAGCATCCGTGGCGGCATCCGCTACTTCTTCTTCGAGGGCTACGGGACCGTGATCCCAAGCAGCGCCGCAGATCTCACGGTGACCCAGGACGGCGTCGAGCTCGAGTTCGAGCGTGTCGGCAACGGCGAGCTCGCCGACTACGTGGACTTCGGTTTCCGGCGAAACTTGCGCTACAACCGCACCGCCAACGTCGAGATCCGCTTCACCCTTCCCGACGACGGGCCCCGTTCGGACTCCCCTGCCCGCGTGAATGGCGCCTACGCCGGGTTCCTCATGTGGACCGATTCTGGGCTCGACAGCGCCGACGTCACGGTCACGGTGCCGGCGAGCTTCGACGACATCGACACGGGCTTTGCGCAGCTCGCAAACGTGCCTGGCGAAGACGGCACCCGCACCCTCACCAAGTCCGAGATCGCGCCCGACGACGAGTTCATCACGTTCGTGAGCCTCCGCAACGACGATGCCCTCACCTCCGTCGAGGTTGAAGTCGACGACATGAAGTTCGAAATCCGGCACTGGCCGGGCGACACGATGTGGGCCGACTTCGTCGAAAGCCGCCTCGAAGACGACCTCCCCACCCTCGTCGACCTGGTCGGCCTGGAGTGGCCGTGGCAAACCCCCGTCACCATCATCGAGTCCTACACCCCTTACCTCAGCGGCTACGGCGGCTGGTACGACTCAAGCGAGCAGACCATCGAGATCGGTGACGAGCTCGACGAGCAACTCATCCTCCACGAACTCGCACACGTCTGGTTTAACGAGGACCTCATCGATGCCCGCTGGGTCACCGAGGGTCTCGCCGACGAATTCGCGGCCGCCGCACTCAGCGGTCGGGGTGCCCCCATCGAGCCCGACGGCGCATCGCTGGTCGACGCGAACGCTCGCCCCCTGAGTCAATGGAGCCGCTTCGGTGGAGCCGATCAGGAAAGCTGGGGCTACGCCGCCAGCTGGACGGTGGCCAACGAGATCAACGAAGAGATCGGCATCGAGAACTTCTCTGCCGTCGTCCAGGCCATGAGCGAACGATCCCTCCCCTACGTGGGCGAGGGCGATCCCGAGCAGCTGCCTGGTGATCCGACGTGGAAGAATTATCTGGACTGGATCGAAGAGGCGGGCGAAACCGACGACGCCACCGAACTGTTCGACGACTGGGTCGTCAGTGCCTCGAACGACCCCTTCGAGGATCGTGCCGATGCCCGTGAGCGCTACGCAGCTCTCGTCGAGGCCGGTGGCGAATGGGCAGCACCGCTGGCTGTGCGCGAACTCATGACCGCATGGAACTTCGACGCCGCCAACGAAAACATGGACGCCGCCCTCGCCATTCTTGCCGAACGCGACCGGGCCACTGCGGCCTTGGCTGGCGCCGATCTCTCCGTTGAGATCCCCACCGATGCTGAGGAACGGTACGAATCGGTCGACTGGAACGGCGTTTTCGGCCAGGAAGCAGCAGACGGGGAGTGGGCCGAGGCGTCCGCCGCTTCCACAGCGCTCGCCAATGCAGCGGAACTCCTTGCCGCTTCTCACCAGACGGCGACGGCTAACCAGCCGTTCATCACCAACATCGGCCTCATGGGCACCGACGTTCCTGCCCAACTCGACGTCGCCGACCGCACGTTCGAAGAGGGCGATTTCGAAGGCCTCACCGACGCTGCCGCCGACATCGATCAGACCTTGGCTGACGCGAAGACCAACGGGCAGATCCGGGTGGGCGCTGCGGCTGCGGCCGTGCTGCTTCTGGCGGGACTCGTTGTCTTCGGTCTGCGCCGCCGTCGTAAGCGCAAGGCTGCGAAGTCGAGCCACCCTTCGAATGGTGAGCTCGATCCGAACGGCACGAACCCGATGGCTGACGCCGCGGCGCCGGACGATCTTTCCTCACTTGTCGCCGACGACGAACTCACGCCCACGATCTAGCGGTTATCGCACGCGGTTATCGCACGCGGTTATCGCACGCGCTTATTGCACGCGCTTATTGCATGGGGCTGCCGTGGTAGCCGGAGTAGATGAAGACGCAGGGAACACCGACGGCGTCGTACATGGCTTTGTTCCGGGGGTCGTCGTCGATGGCAAGGACGGGTGCGTAGTTTCGTTCGACGAGTTGGGCGAGCGCGTGGTGCTTCATCTCCGGCGATCGCCGGTAGTCGCCTGATGCCCGCATGATCAACAGATCCCAGCGGATGCCGTGCTCGTTGAGCCAGTCCAGTGTGAGTTGGTCGATCCAGTCTGAGCGTGCGGTGACGAGGGCGATCACGTGATCGTCGGCCATGGTTTCGAGAAGGCGGGCTTGTTCGACGATGAGGCCGTCGCCGCCGGCGGCGAGGAAGAAGCTGTCCCAGTCTTGCCAACGGTTTTCGAGGTAGTGCTGGCGGTGTCGAGCGTCGGAAAGCACACCGTCGATGTCAACGCAGACGGTGGGGACGGGCACTTTGGGTTCTTCTGCCTCGACGCCGTCTGGCCAATACCAGACGGGTTCGCCGAGGTACCGGGGACGAGTCAGAACCGACAGTCTGCCAGACCTCCTTCCAACTCACGAAGCCCCCACTGTGGCAATTCTGGTGCCAGACACCGGACAGTCACCAGATCCGGGCATCTGTTGCCTATGGGGTGTCTGGCACCAGTATTGCCACAGATGAGTGGGAGCGGGTTTGGGGGTGAAGCGTGGGCTAGTCCTCGTCGCTGGAAGCAGCGCCGTCGGCGATCGCAGCCACAACCGCCGGGTCGGCGAGCGTGGTGGTGTCGCCAAGAACATTGCCATCGGCAACGTCTCGCAGCAGGCGGCGCATGATCTTGCCCGAACGAGTCTTTGGCAGGTCGGGCACGATGATCACGGTCTTGGGCCGGGCGATCTTGCCGAGCTTCACACCAACGTGCTCGCGGATCTCATCACCCAAGGCAACCGATGCCTCGTGCGTTCCACGCAGAATCACGTAACCGATGATGGCCTGGCCGGTGAGCTCGTCGCTCCCGCCAACGACTGCCGCTTCGGCCACGGCCGGGTGATCGACAAGTGCCGACTCCACCTCGGTGGTCGAGATGCGGTGGCCGGAGACGTTCATGACGTCGTCGACCCGGCCAAGCAACCAGAGGTAGCCATCGTCGTCGAGCTTGGCGCCATCACCGGCGAAGTACTTGCCCTCGTAGGTAGACCAGTACGTCTCCTTGTAGCGCTCCTCGTTACCCCAAATGCCACGCAGCATTGCGGGCCAAGGGCGGGAGATCGTGAGGTAACCACCGCCGTTGGTGACGGTGTTGCCCGCGTCGTCCACGAGCTCCATGAACACGCCGGGAATCGGGTGCGTGGCCGAACCGGGCTTGGTGGTGGTCACACCAGGAAGCGGAGTGATCATGTTGGCGCCGGTTTCGGTCTGCCACCACGTGTCGACGATCGGCGTGTCCTGACCGCCGATGTGCTCGTGATACCACATCCATGCCTCGGGGTTGATGGGCTCACCCACCGTGCCGAGCACCCGCAGCTTTGACAGATCGTGCTTCTCCACCTCCTGGGTGCCCCACTTCATGAACATCCGAATGGCAGTGGGCGCCGTGTAGAGCTGGGTCACGCCGTAGCGCTCAGCGATATCCCACAAGCGATCTTTGCTCGGCGTATCGGGTGTGCCCTCGTACATGACCGACGTGCAGCCGTTGGCGAGCGGTCCGTACACGATGTAGCTGTGGCCGGTGACCCAGCCGATGTCGGCGGCGCACCAGTAGATGTCGGTCTCGGGCTTGAGGTCGAACACGTACTTGTGGGTGAAGGCAACCTGAGTGAGGTAGCCACCCGTAGTGTGCATGATGCCCTTGGGCTTGGCCGTGGTGCCGCTCGTGTAAAGCAGGTAGAGCAACTGCTCGGCATCCATCGGCTCGGCGGGGCAGTCCTCAGAAGCCGAAGCCATGAGGTCGTGCCACCAGTGGTCACGGCCCTCGGTCATGGCCGGAGCGGTATCGCAACGGTTGGCGACAATCACGTTCTCGACCGACGGCGCACCGATCTCGAGCGCCGCGTCGACCGTGGGCTTGAGCAGCGCGGGAGCGCCTCGGCGATACCCGGCGTCAGCCGTGATGATCATCTTGGCGTCGGCATCCACGCAGCGATCCACGATCGCATCGGCGGAGAACCCTCCGAAGATCACCGAGTGCGCCACACCAATACGAGTACACGCCAGCATCGCGATCGGCAGCTCAAGAATCATCGGCATGTAGATGGCGACTCGGTCGCCCTTCTCCAGCCCGAGGCTCTTCATGACGTTGGCGAACTTCTTTACCTCGGTCAGCAGCTGGGAGTAGGTGAGGGTGATCTTGTCGCCCGGCTCCCCCTCCCAGTAGTACGCGATCTTGTCGCCCAGCCCCGCCTCGACGTGACGGTCCAGGCAGTTGGCGCTCACGTTGAGCTGCCCGTCGGCGAACCACTTCGCGTTCGGGAGCTGCCAGTCGAGCACCTCGGTGAAGGGCTTGTCCCACGTGATCAGCTCACGGGCCTGGCGAGCCCAGAACGCCTCGTAGTCCGCCTCAGCCTCTTCGTAAAGCGAGCGATCGTTGGCGTTCGCCTGCGCGACGAACTCCGCCGAGGGGGCAAACGTCCGGCCCTCGTTTTCGTAGACCTCGATGGTTGGCTCGGACATTCGAACATCCCTTTCGCCGCCACGACCTTCGCGGCAACTTCATCGGTTCTAGTCAAGCCGGATCGGTGGCGCACTGCCAGTGAAGAAGCCCGGTTCAGTGAAGAAGTTCGTCAAACTTGCCCGAGGGCGCCGGGCTCAGCAGCGTCTAGGGAAGGTCGTATCGGGACCGAAGCCCGGCAACCACGACGTCGAGCCCCGCAGTGAACATGTCGAGCGTGTTCATGCTTCGGCTGTGAGCGAAGAACGCGAGCAACTCGGGCGTTCCATCGACGGGGAGCGCCGCGTCGCCGCTGCGGACGGTTGCCATGGTGCCAAGTTCGCTCGATGCGTGCCCGATCACGAACGACACCGCGAAGTGCAGAGCGTTATGGGCGTCTTCGATGGACAGGCCGACGGCCAGGAAACGTTGATGCGCCCAGTACAGAACCCCGAACCCCGCATCGGACGTCGCCGGGCGGCTTGAGAACAGTTCGAGCCCCGCCGGGTGGGCGATCAGCACGTTGTGGAACGCTTGAAGGCCTTCCCGAATCGCCCGCTCCCATTCCTGATCCCCCACGTCTGGCAATTCGATCTGCCGGTACAGCAGATCGAGGACGGCATCGAGCAGGTCGTCCTTGTTCTTCACGTAGTGGTAGAGCGACATTGCTTCGACGCCGAGCTCGGCACCGAGCTTGCGCATCGACATGCCAGGCAGTCCGTTGGCATCGATGAGCTGCAACGCAACGGCAGAAATCAGTTCCCGACTGAGTGCGGGACGGGCAGCGTCGGTCATGAACCCTCAAGTCTAGTGGCCTGTGGTTGGCCCTGAGGACTAGGGCGTCGTACCCGTCCGCAGAATCAATTCGGCGCTGCCCAACCAATCAGCCACGAGCCCTGGGCGGTCGGTGCGGCCACTTCTCAGTTGCTCGGACCAGAACTCGAGCCCCTCCGCGTCAGGCACTCGGCCGAGGACCGCCCGGTAAAAGGCAGGGACGAAGGCGGCGTCGTCGAGGTTCCCATAGCGTGAAACGAACTCGGGGCTCCGGAGCAGCTGGGCGACCACTTCATGTTTGCTCATCGTGCCCATCGACCACGCCCAGAATCTCGCTCCGTCGCAGTCAGGCAGCCGGTCGAAGACGACGCGGTAGAGCCGGGAAAGCCAGCCGGATGTTGACGACTGGGGAACGGTGGTGTTCGTGCGGCGCACGTTCTCGGGGCTATCAGCCAGCTGCTGAAGCAGCGCTGCGCGGCTGAGCCCGCCTCGCTCCAGTTGCCCGAGCCAGAAGTTGCTGCCCTCGTCGTCGGGAGCTCGCCGAAGCACGTTTCGATACACCTGAGTGACGAACCTCGTGTTGTCGCTCCCGCCATAGCGGTCGACGCCTTCGGGCGAGCTGAGGAACGCCGCCGCGATCTGTTGCACCGGTCGCCCAGCCGCGGCTTCGCGCCTCCAGTGCGCCAAACCCGCCTCGTCCGAGCTTCGAGCGAGCCCAGCTTCGTAGAGGCGCTCCACCGCGTCGTCGAGCGGACGGTCTTGTTCGGCCCACGGGAAGACAAGGTTGAGGTCGCATGCCCCAGTCGGGCGGGGTTCGGGGTTCACCCGAGCGGGCTCGGGTCCGGAGCCAACTGCGAGCCTGTCCCATGTCGGCCAACCGTTGATGGCGCAGCCGCGAAGACCGAAGGTCTGCTGCATCATGACGGGGGCGTACATGTCTGGCCGGCACGTGCTGATGTTCTCGTGCCCACGGCCGATGCGGTGTCCAACTTCGTGGTTGATCAGGTATTGACGGTACGTCTCCAACTGGCCTTCGAACAGGCTGTGGTAGATGTCGGGGCCCCGCATCCAACGATCGATGTTCTCCACCACACGGTTTTGGTTGCGGCACGAGAGCCTTCCGAGGGTCGGCAGGGGTGCGCAGAGCGCGTCGACGGTGTTCGGCGTTGCGAGGTAGAGCGTGAACTCCACACCCGGGTCATCAGCGAGCCCGGAGGACGCGCCGCCGGCCACGAGCTGAAAACGAACGTTGAGACGTCCTGTCCACGAGCGCTCGTCCGACAATATGGCCAGTGCCACCGCCGCGAACTGGTCGGCGGGGTATCCGGTTTCGGTCTCGGTCTTGACGTTGAAGCGGTACAACGTGCCGACGTTTCCGATGACGTCCGATCCCGCTGTGCCCACATCCCAGGTTCGCGATCCGCTGCCTTGGCGTGCACTCACGGGCGCGCCGAGAGTTGCCAGCAACGCCAGGCACACGACGACAATCGTGGTGATCCTTGGACAACTTCGCACCTACGAACCGTAGCCCCTCAACAGCTGCGCCAAGCTCGTCGCCATCAGGTCTACATATATGCGGACCGCCTAGGTCGTCCACTCCAGAGCGAGCCAGCCCCCGAGGCCGGATGGTTCGAGGAGCGCTTCAGCCTCGTTCGTTCGGCTTCGCATGCGCATGGCCGCGACGTCGGGCCGGGCGGCGTGTTCGTGCCAGTAGTTTCGGCCTTGCTCAACAAGGGTCTCAATCCCGTGGGTGCGCAAGAAGTCCGCCTGCGTGCTGGCCTTGGCGGGAGGCGGCAGTTGATCCACGGCGATGTCGGTGGTGATGTCCCACTCCCCTGGTTCGCTCAACGGATCCTGGCCCCGTTGGTGGCCCCGGTACGTCCGCAACCAGCCACCCCGGTTCGCAAGCTCTGCGGTGGTCATTGCGCCGTAGTCGAACGCAAGAATCGAGCGTGCCCCTCGCTCTTGCACCTGCTCAATCCACGTTCGGGCCGTCTCGAGGAGCGGAGCTCTGCGGCCAAGGCCGATCTCGAAGGGCGGAGCTTCGTTCGTGGGGCGGACCTCTTCGACGTGGCTGCCCGCAGCATCGGTGGCCACGAAGAGTTCGGACCATCCAGCAATGGTCCGTTCCAGGACTCGGAAGGCGAGGTTGTCGAGCAGCTCGTTGGCGATGACGACGGCCCCGTCGAGCTGGTCAGGGAGCTCCGGCTGGGTGCCGTCGCGTCCATTGCGATCCACGTTGATCGGGGTCCAGGCTTGTACGCAGCGAGGCGCGGCAAGAGCGACGGCACGCAGGAGTGTTCCTGGTCCGGCACCAGCATCCACCACAGTGAAGTTGGCAGGCTGGCCAGCTCGATCCCACGAGGCGTCGAGCCAGCGGGCGATGACCGCCCCGAAGAGCGGCCCCACCTCGGGGCTCGTAATGAAGTCGCCCGCCCGCCGTCCGGCCACGCCCATGCCTGCGGCATAGAAGCCGTGAGCGGGGTGATACAGGCACCGATCCATGTAGTCGTCGAAGCGTTCCACCACGCCCGCAGCGTAGGCCTCCACCCCGAGCGAAAGTCAGGGCTTATGTACCGCGCAGGTGCATAAGCCCTGCACTCTCTGGGAGAGGGCGGCTGCTAGGGGAGTTGGATGGCGAAGTCGGTGAGGTTCGATACCTGACCAACCAGCACGGTGCCCGACACGATCGTGACGAGCAGGGTGATGACGAGCGCTGCCTGCAACGTGGGCGGGACGAGGACGGGGCTGTTGTCGCCATCGGGAGCGGGCATGAACCACATCTGCTTGGCGACCGAGAGGTAGTAGAACGCTGCGAACACCGAGTTCACGGCGCCGATAACCGCGAGAGCGATACCCCACGGCTCCGCACCGTCGGTGAGGATGCGGAAGATTTCGAACTTGGCGAACCAGCCGCCAACTGGCGGGATGCCAGCGAGTGAGAAGAGGAACGCTGTCATCGCAACGGTCAGGCCGGGGGCGTAGTTGAACATGCCTCCGTAACTGGAGATCTCACCGGATGCCGTCTTGCGGGCGATCGCAATCACCACAGCGAAGGCACCGAGGTTCATGGCGGCGTAGATCACGAGGTAGGTGATGATCGCTGACTGCGCCTGTGCGGGGCGGTCGCCGTAGACCGCCAGCGGGGCGAGCATGTAGCCGGCCTGGGCAATACCGGAGTAGGCCAGCATGCGGACGATGTTCGTCTGCCGCATGGCAATCAGGTTGCCGACGGTCATCGTGAGCGCCGACAGAATCCAGATGAACGGCTCGACCACGTCGGAGCGGCCGGGGAAGGCGTAGATCACAACGCTGATGAGCGCCACGAAACCGGCAGCCTTGGATGCCACAGCCAGGAAGGCGGTGAGTGGTGTGGGTGCACCTTCGTAGGTGTCGGGCGCCCAGGTGTGGAAGGGAACGGCTGAGACCTTGAAGCCGAAGCCGATGATCGTGAAGACGATCGCCAGGGTGAGCAGTGGGCGTGTCTCGCCTTGGCTCAGCACAGCGCCGATGTCGGTCAGCTTGGTGCTGCCGCTCAAGCCGTACAGCAGCGACATGCCGTACAGCATGATCGAGGAGGCGAACACGCCCATCAACATGTACTTCAGGCCGGCTTCGTTGGAACGCAGGTCCCGCTTGCGCCATGCGGCCATGAGGTAGGCCGGGATGGAAACAAGTTCGATGGCCACGAAGATGGACACGAGGTCGCGAGCCGACGACATCACCAACATGCCGGCGATCGAGGCGGAAATCAGCTGGTAGTACTCGCTGTCGTAGTAGTCGCCTTCGAGCATGTAGTTCGTGGAGATCAGCACCACGATGTAGCCCGTGAGCAAGAACAGCCCCTTGAGTACCAGGGAGTACTCATCCACGACCCAGGCACCGTCGAACATCTGCCGGGGCAGCTCGTCGCTGTCGCCATAGAGCGTCAGAACGGGGATGAACGCGGCCAGGAACGTGAGGCTGGTCAGCGTGGGGATGATCTTTCGCACCTTCTCGAGACCAATGAGGTCAACGATGGTGACGAGGGCGCCCGTGAACAGAAGGACGAGTTCCGGCGCGACCGCATGCCAGTCGATCGCTGGGCGATCGAAGGGTGCCTGCTCAGCCAGCAGCGAGTCTGCTTGCGCAGCGATCGAAGTGAGGACGGGTGCGAGGGACGACATCAGCGGTGAGGCTTACTTTCCGAGTGCAGCGACTGCGTCGGACACCATGGTGACCGGGGCGTCGAGCACGTTGAAGATGAGGCCGGGAACGAAACCGAACAGGACGATGAGGATGAGGAACGGGGTCCAAGCAATCCACTCGTAGATGTTCATGTCGGTGATCTCGGGATCGTCTGCGAACTCTTCTGAAGGCGTTCCGAAGGCGGTGCGCTGGAGAAGCCACAGGAGGTAACCGGCGGCGAGCACGGTGCCGATGGCGGCCACGACCATGTAGAAGCGGAACAGGCCGACGCTCACGCCGGGTGCCGGGTTGTACGAAGCGAGGATGGCCGGGAACTCGCCCCAGAACCCTGCGAGCCCGGGCAGGCCGAGTGAGGCCATCACCGAGAAGCCGAGAATCCAACCCATGTGGGGCGCCTGCACGAGGAGGCCGCCGAGGCGCTTGATCTCCAGCGTGTGGTAGCGCTCCTTCACCGAACCGGCGACGAAGAACAGCATGCCAGTGATCAGTCCGTGAGCGACCATGCCGAAGATGGCGGCCTGGATACCGAAGGTGGTGAGCGTGGCGATGCCGAGCATCACGTAACCCATATGGGCCACCGACGAGAAAGCGATGAGGCGCTTCATGTCGGTCTGGGCCAGGCAACCGAGGGCGCCGTAGATGATGCCGATGACGGCGAGGGCGCCGATGATCGGGGCCCACTGCACGGCGGCAGCGGGAAGGATCGGGATCGCGATACGGATGAAGCCGTACGTACCGAGCTTGAGCAGCACGGCGGCCAGGATGACCGAGCCCTGCGTGGGGGCCTGGGTGTGAGCGTCAGGCAGCCAAGTGTGGAAGGGGAACATCGGCACCTTGATGCCAAAGCCCATGAACATGCCGCCGAAGATGAGCCACTGGGTGCTGGAGCTGATGTCTCGGGAGGCGACCTCTTGAGCGAGGGTGACCATGTCGAAGGTGGAGCTGCCGGTAGTCCAGTACAAGGCCAGGAAGCTGACCAGCATGAGCGCCGAACCGAAGAGCGTGTAGAGGAAGAACTTTATAGAGGCGTACAGACGGTCCGGACCGCCCCAGACACCGATCATGAAGTACATGGGAAGCAGGACCACTTCGAAGAAGACGAAGAAGAGCACGAGGTCCTGAGCCACGAACGTGCCGAGCATGCCGGTGTGCAGCACCAGGATGAGGCTGAGGAACGCCTTGGGATTACCTGGAGCGGGGATGTGGTCCCAGCTGTAGATAATCACCAGGGGTGTCACGAACAAGGTGAGGGCAACAAGCGGCAACGAGATGCCGTCGAGAGCGACGTGGTAGTTGGCGTTCACCACGTCGATCCAGATCTTGTTGACGGCGAACTGGAGCTCGCCCGCCTTGTCGTAGTTGAACTCAAGCATCACGAGGAGTCCCACGATCGCCGTAGCGATCGTGGAGCCCAGTGCGATCAGCTTGTGAAGCTCTTCCTGCTTGCCAGGAACGAGCATCATCAGTGCAGCACCTACCAAAGGCAGGAAGACCATCAGGCTGAGGCCGTAGTCGTTGACGAAGTCAGTCACTCGAATTCTCTCTCTTTGCTACGAACTAGATGGCGACGACGAAGATGGCGGCCAGCACAGCGGCGGCACCGAACATCAACGTGGCGTATTGGCGGACCTTGCCGGACTGGGAGCGACGGAGAATGCCGCCTGAGCCCAGTGCCGTGGTACCAGCTCCGTTGACCGAGCCGTCAATGGCTCCCTGGTCAATGAAGCGGTAGAGGAAGTTGCCACCAACAACTGCGCCCTTACCGGCGTAGTTGATGATGTTGTCGAGGATGTTCTGGTTGAACCAGTACACGCTGCGTGCGAGTGATCCCTTGGTGACGGCGGCGATGCCGTCGGTGTAGAGGTGATCGAGGTAGTACTTCTCGCTGAGGAGTGTGTGGAAGCCCCGGGCGTAGCGGTTCTTGTCTCGCAGACCGCCGACCACTTCGGTGGCCCTCGGGTTCTGAGCGAACAGCCGCTTGTAGTAGCTGTGCGTGGCGGCGACAGCGGCGAGGCCGATGAGCGTGGCCACGATGGCGAGCGGGATGCTGGCTTTGCCATGGCTGATTGCGGGGAACGAAAGCACGCTGCCGCTGGGCTCGACCCAGTGTTCGAACTTGAGCCCGAGTGAGCTACCCACCCAGTCGCTCGGCATGTTCAACAAGCCGGCGAAGATGGCGCCAACAGCGAGAATCTGCAGCGGAATCATCATGCGTGGGCCCGGGTCGTGGGGGGTGTCGTGGCCTCGGTACTCACCGAAGAAGGTCAGCATGATCACTCGGGTCATATAGGCGCCGGTGAGGCCGGCACCTACGAGGCCCATGATGAGCGGAATGTAGTAGTCGCCGTTGCCGCCGGTCCCCCAGAACGCACCGGACCCGACGAGGATTTCGTCTTTGGACCAGAAGCCAGCGAACGGGAAGATGCCGATCAGGGCCGCCGTGCCAATCATGAAGGTCACAAAGGTCTTCGGCATCAGCTTCCTGAGGCCACCCATCTCCGCCTTCATGTCGAAGCTGTGGTGGCAGGCGTGGCTGAGTGCACCGGCGCCGAGGAACAGGCACGCCTTGAAGATGGCATGGGTGAACAGGTGGAACATGCCGGCGGTCCAAGCGCCAACACCAAGCGCCATCACCATGTAGCCGAGCTGGGAAACCGTCGAGTAGGCGAGAACCTTCTTGATGTCGTTCTGCACGAAGGCGAGGAGGCCACCGCCAACCACCGTGATGCCACCGACCAGCGCCATGGCGTTGATCTGGCTTCCGGGGATGTTGAGGCCGGTCCAGAAGACCGGGTACAGACGACCAATCATGTACACGCCGGCCACAACCATGGTGGCGGCGTGGATGAGGGCGGAGACGGGGGTGGGTCCCGCCATGGCGTCGGGCAGCCAGGTGTGGAGTACGAACTGGCCGGATTTCGACATGACCGCCGCCATGAGGCAGAGGCTGGCGACCGCGAGGGTGCCGTGGCCGATGGAACCGGCGACTGCCGCCGAGTTCAGTGTGATGATGTCGAAGCTGTTGCCAGCGGCGAAGAACAAGACGGTCACACCAATAAGGAGGCCGATATCGCCCACACGGTTGGTGAGGAATGCCTTCAGCGCAGCGTCGGTGTTCGGCTTTTCTTCCCACCAATGGCCGATCAGGGCAAAGGAACAGACGCCCACCAGCTCCCAACCAACGAGCAGCTGGAGGGTGCTGGCGCTGAGCACCATGAACAGCATCGATGCGGTGAAGAGCGAGAGGAAAGCGAAGTAGTGGGTGTAGCGACGATCGCCGCCCACGTAGTCGGTGGAGAACACGTGCACCAGCAGCGAAATGAAGGTGACGACGACCAGCATCAAGACGGATTGACCGTCGACCAACGTGCCGATGGCGATGGGCTTCTCGCTCGCCCGGTCTGAGCAGTCGACGGCGTCGTTGGGGCCGTCGGAGGTATCGAACCAGCACCAGCTGTTGACGACAGGCCCGGGGCGGGCTTCTGAGCCTGCACCGGCTTCAACGGCAAGCTCCAGCTGAGCGACTTCGAAGTCACCGGCCGCAAGCTCTGCAATGGCGGCTGCGTCTTCGGCGTGGTCGTCGTCGGTGCCGTGCGGCGCTTCGGCGTTGATCCACGCAAAGGCGGTGAGCAGCGCGAGGAGGAACGAGGCGGAGATGGCGGTGAGACCAATCCAGTGGACGTGCTTGCCGAGACGCTTTCCGATGAAAAGGGTCAGCAAGAACGACGCCGCCATGATGGCGGGGATGAGCCCAACCCAGTCGAACAGTGCGTTCTCTGGGGTGAAGATTTCTGCGGCTTCAACGGCGAGGAGGTTCATTCGTCAGATCAGCCTTGGAGAAGGTCGGCTTCGGACACGTCGATACTGCGACGGTTCCGGTAGATGAGCAGAACGATGGCGAGGCCCACGCCGACTTCGGCGGCGGCCACAGCGATCACGAAGAGGGCAAAGACTTGACCGGAGATGGTGCCGGTGTAGGCGCCGAACGCCACGAGGTTGATGTTGACGGCGTTGAGGATGAGCTCGATCGACATGAGCATGAGCACGCCGTTCTTGCGGGTGAGCACGCCGTAGACGCCGATGCAGAACAGCGCTGCGGCGAAGAGAAGGAACTGGTTCAGGAACATGCGCTAGTCCCTCCGTGCCACAACAACGGCCCCGATGAGGGCGGCGAGCAGAAGCAATGAGATGGCCTCGAACGGCACGATGAAGGTGCTGAAGATGGCATCGGCGACTTCCTGGGTGCGTTGCGGTTGACGGTCCGCTGGAAGTTCGATGGTGTCGAATTCGTCAATGAGCGAGTAGCTCATCACGGCCATGAGGAGCAGTCCGACCAGTGCGCCGATCCACTTCTGGTCGTGGTCGAGGTCGTCTTCGCTGCCGATCTTGGCTCGGGTGAGCATCACGCCGAACAGCAACAGCACCATGATGGCGCCCAGGTACACCAGCACCTGGGTGGCGGCGGCAAACTCGGCGCCGAGAAGGATGTAGACCGCAGCCACGGCGGCGAGCACTACGAGCAGGTACAGCGCGGCGTGCACAACGTTGGAGGTGCTGACCATCTTCACGGCAGCAAAAAGCGCTACCGCAGCGATGAGGTAGAAAACGCCGTTGGCGACCCACTCTTCAGTGTTGGTCATGGCCTCTTGAGCGAAGAGGGCAGAGGACGAAAGCGCCGCGATCATGGACGAGGCACCTTCTTCTGCTTCATTTCGGCGCCGGCTTCGTAGCCCTCGAACTCGGGGACCGTTTCCATCCACTCGCCGAGGCGGGTCTTGTCGTGGAGGAGATCGGCGATCTTGGGCTCGGAGTACTCGTACTCGGGGCTCCAGAACAACGCGTCGAAGGGGCAGACCTCGACACAGATGCCGCAGTACATGCAGAGGCTGTAGTCGATATCAAAGCGGTCCAGCTTGTTGACCGAGCGGGGCTTACCGCCGGCACGGCGAGGCGGTGCGAGGGTCTTGTGACCTTCGATGTAGATGCACCAGTCCGGGCACTCACGCGAGCAGAGCATGCACGAGGTGCAGTTTTCCTCGTGCAGCGCGATCACGCCGCGGGCGCGCGGCGTGGGGTCTTCCTTGACGTGGGGGTACTGCACCGTCTCGGCGCCGTTCACCATGGTCTTGGTGAGTTCTTTGAAGGTGAGCCCGAGGCCCTTGATCACACCAGGTACGAGTGGCATCAGCTCTGTCCTCCGGTCGGCATGCGGCGCACAGTCTGGCCGAGCGGCATGCGTTCTGCACCTGTGAAGTTCACGGGGCTCATTACAGGACCACCTTGAGCAGGCCGGTGATGGCGATGTTCACCAGGGAGATCGGGATGAGGACCTTCCAAGCGAACTTCTGGAGCTGGTCTTCACGGAACCGGGGGTAGGTGAAGCGAACCCAGTAGATCACGAAGGTGAGGACCAGCATCTTGGTCAGCATCACGATCGGGCCGATGACGTTGAACCACGCCGAATCGATCTCGAGGCCGAGCAGTTCGGTCACGAACGGCGGGATGCTCCAGCCACCGAGGAACAGCACCGAGCCGAGGAAGGCGAAGATGACGGCGGTGGCGAACTCGCCAATGAAGAACATGAGGAAGCGCATGCCTGAGTATTCGGTCATGTAACCCGAGACGAGCTCGGATTCAGCGATCGGCATATCGAACGGCACCTGCGTGAGTTCGGCTTGCACCGCAATCATGAAGATCAGGAAACCCACGCCCTGGGTGAGCACGAAGGGCAGTCCGAGCCCTCCGAAACCGAAGATCTCGCCTTCGATCTGGGCGTAGACGATCTGCTGCATGTTGAGCGTGCCTGCCTGGATGACCACACCGACAACAGCGAGGACAAGGGGCAGTTCGTAGGCGATCAGCTGACCTGCGGCCCGGAGACCGCCGAGCAGTGAGTACTTGGAGGCCGAGGCCCAGCCGGCCATGAGGATGCCGATGACCGACACCGAGCTGACGGCGAGGGCGAGGAAGATGCCGGCATCAAGGTCGACGAACACGGCGTTTGGGCCGAATGGGACGACGACGGCAAGCAGGAAGGTGCTGACGAGCACGATGTAGGGCGCCAGTGCGAAGACGTTGCGGTCCGCACGTGCGGGGAAGATGTCTTCCTTCTGCAGGTTCTTGCCGACTTCGGCGAGCAGCTGGAGTGAGCCGTAGGGGCCGGCTTCCATGGGGCCGAGGCGGCTCTGCATGAACGAGACCATCTTGAACAGGTACAGGTACACGACCGTGCCCGTGGGCAACAGCACCACCACAAGCGCAAAGATGCTCTTGATAATCGTTGTGCCCCACCAGGGCACTTCAGCAGCCAAAAGACTGATCATGACAGAACTCCCGACAGGGACGCTGGCGCGAGTTGTAAGCGCCAGCGAGCAGCTCGGTTAGAGACGAGGCCCCCCAAGGGCCGAGGAACGGCGATCATCGGTCGATGTCTCCGAGGATGAAGTAGAGAGAGGCCAGAATGGTGATCACGTCAGGGACGTAGGCGCCCTTGAGCAGCCACGGCGAGATGCTCATGTTGTTGAAGCTGGCCGAGCGGATCTTCACGCGGAACGGCTCGAGGCCGCCCTTGGAGACGATGTAGTAGCCCATCTCACCGAGCGGGTTTTCGGTGGCGACGTAGGCCTCGCCTGCTGGCACCTTGATGATGCGGGGCACCTTGGCCATGATCGGGCCGGACGGCATGGTGTCGAGGAGTTGGTCGACCATGTCGCAGCTTTCCCGGGTCTCTTGAAGACGGACCCAGGACCGGGCGTAAGCGTCGCCGTCTGGGTGGGTCCAGACTTTCCAGTCGATCTTGTCGTAGGCGAGACCATTCGGGGCGTCGCGGCGGAGGTCCCAGTCCACGCCGGAGGCACGGATGTTCGCGCCAGACAGGCCGTAGCTGAGGCCGACGTCAGCGGGAATGACGCCAATGCCGCGGGTGCGTGCCTCGAAGATTTCGTTCCCGAAGAGGAGGCCTTCGATGAGGTCGCAGTAGTCACGCAGCTTCTGGAGCACCTGGCGGGTTTCGGCGATCCAGCCAGCGGGCAGATCGTCCTTCACTCCACCGATGCGGTCAAAGTTCGGGTGGAACCGGCCACCGGTGGCGGCTTCCATCTGGTTGAGCACGTGCTCGCGGTCACGGAAGGCGTAGAACACCGGGGTGACGGCGCCGAGTTGCACGCCGAGGTCACCGAGGAAGAGCGAGAGGTGCGCAATACGGCCGAGTTCGAAAAGCACGGTGCGGATGTGCTGGGCCCGAGGCGGCGCCTCGATCTCCATCAGCTGCTCGGCAGCCAGGATGAATGGCACTTCGTTACAGAAGCTGCCAAGCCAGTCGATGCGGTTCACCAACGTGGTGACCTGGGGATACGTGCGAACCTCGGTGAGCTTTTCGTAGCCGCGGTGCATGTAGCCCATGATCGGCTCGGCCTCGATCACCTGCTCGCCATCGAGGCGAGCCACGATGCGGAGCGTGCCGTGGGTGGCCGGGTGCTGCGGGCCGATGTTGAGGGTCATGCCCTCGGCTTCGAGCTCCACATTGACTCGGGCGTCTGCTGCCTGAGCAGCGACGTAGGCGAGTTGGCGGCGATCTGAGATAGCAGTCATCAGGCAGCATCCTCAGGGTTTGTGGTTGTCGGCGCATCACTGGCTGGAAGTTCCGACGATGGAGGAACTTCGTTAGCGAGCGGCGGCATGGGTTCCACGTCGACGATGCCGGGCCACGGCTTCACGAGGCGGGCCAGCAGCGGGAAGTCCTTGCGAAGGGGGTGACCCTCGAAGTCGCCAGGCAGGTAGAGGGCTTGCAGCCCTGGGTGCTTGTCGAACGTGATGCCGAACATTTCGTGGGTCTCACGCTCGTGCCAGTTGGCACCGGGGTAGACGCCGGTCCAGGACCCGATCGTCATCGTGTCGTCTGGGACGTCGGCCTTGATGTGCAGGCCAACGTGGGTAGTGAGGCTGTAGACCCGGGCGATGACCTGGAAGCGGGTGGCGCCGCCGGCAACGCCTTGTTCCATTTCGGCCGGCTCGGCGGCGTCGGTGGGGTTCAGAATGTTGTCGACGTTGGCGTCGAGGCTGCGGCCGAAGGGGGACGGCATCCAGTCGATCGCAGAGATGTAGTCGAAGAAGCGGAACCGCTGACGCTCGCGGAGGTATTCCGCAGTGTCGGTGAACGATTCGGTGGCCACACGGATCCAAAGATCCTGGCCTGGCTGCAGGTGCGAGCCGACAACGGCGTCGCCCAATTCAGCGGTGACCGCTTCAAGCAGCGCTTGGCGGGCCTCGTCCACTTGTGGTTCTTCTGTGACGTCAGTGGTGTCGGTCATGCGCCGAGCTCCAGCGGATCCTTGTTCCACTTCTCCTGCATGTCTTCGTGCTGGATGATTTCCTGCAGCAAGACGATGCCTTCAAGAAGGGCTTCAGGGCGTGGGGGACAGCCGGGGACGTACACGTCGACGGGAATGATCTGGTCAATGCCTTTGGTGACCGAGTACGAATCCCAGTACGGGCCGCCGCAGTTCGCGCACGAACCCATGGAAATCACGTACTTCGGCTCCGGCATCTGCTCGTACAAGCGACGAATGGCCGGCGCCATCTTGTCAGTGACGGTTCCTGACACGCAGACGAAGTCGGCCTGGCGGGGGCTGGCGGGCAGCGGAATCACGCCGAGACGCATCACGTCATAGCGCGGCGAACCGAAAGCAGCACCCATCTCGATGGCGCAGCAGGCAAGACCCCACTGGTAAACCCACAACGAATATTTGCGGCTGGTGTTCAGCAGCGTTGTGAGGGATTTGGGCAGCTTGCCCGACTCGACGAGACCCATCTGGGGCGCCTCTCCATTCTCAGGATGAAAGAACTCTCAGGAAGACTTAGGTGGAACGATTCGCTGGATGGAACCAGCCTGGGTCAGACCCAGCGCAGGACGCCCTTACGCCAGGCGTAGGCCAGGCCGAGAGCGAGGATGAAGATGAAGATGACCATTTCCACGAGGCCGAAGTAGCCATAGGCCTCGAGCCGAGTGGCCCATGGGAAGATAAACACGGCCTCAACGTCGAACATGACGAAGAGCAACGCGAAGATGTAGTAGCGAATTTGGCTTTGAGACCAGCCTGAACCCACGGGGTCCACGCCGCTCTCGTAGTTCTCGATCTTTTCGATCGTGGGACGACTCGGACGAAAAATGCTGGCGAGCCCAATGAACGTACCCACAAGGGCCAGTCCGAGCCCGCCAAAAATGGCGACGATGGCGTAGTCACGAAGGAAGTCCGACACGGGGAGCGATGCTATCGAACTCGGTGGGAATCAGCCAAGATCTGTGTCGGTTTGCTTGAGTCCAATTCTGACGCGGGCCGACTTGGCCAGCCGCGTCCGGGCAATCGCGGCGTTTCGGGAGGGCGGGCGAAGACCCTGTTGGCCACCTCAGGACTGCGGTTCGGGGTTCTGAGCGTCTGTTGGCCAGACTCGCACATCGTCAATTTCGAACTCGGCGGGAAATTCGGTGTCATCTCCCAGATCGCGGGGCCAATCGCCGCCAACCGCAAGGCTGAAGATGACAGAGGGCGGTTCATCGGGAATGAGTTCACTCACGCACCCTTGTGTCCAACGCAACGAGATCACCTGCCAGTCACCGTCGGCGAGGTCGCGACTCCGGTCGTCGTCACCGAGGCTCTGCCGCTCTCCGTCTTCGGTGAGCCCATGAAGGTGAAACTCGTGGTGTCTGGGCGATGGCCGAGCACGTCGAGCACGTCGAGCACGTCGAGGCTGTGACACGTGGTGTTCGGCATTCGCTACGGATTGACAGGGCTCGGCTGGGGATGGCTGGTTGGCGAGTGCACCCTTGTGCTGCTGATCGGCGCCGCCAAGCTGGCCGGGATTCGGTGGAACGGCGGAACCGCTGCTGAGTTGGGGGCAGAATGAGCGGATGCGTATCGGCCCGCTCGAGCTCAGCTCTCCGGTAATCCTGGCCCCGATGGCCGGAGTCACGAACGCCCCATTCCGGCGCCTTTGCCGCCGGTTCGGCGGCGGGCTGTACGTGAGCGAGATGATTTCGTCCCGAGCTCTGGTTGAGGGCTCGGACAAGACCGAGCGACTCGCCAGCTTCGATAAGGACGAGTCGCCTCGCTCCCTCCAGCTGGCAGGCGTCGATCCCTACTACATGGGCGAGGCCGTCCGGTACTTGGTGGGTGAGGGTCGTGTTGACCACATCGACATCAACTTCGGTTGCCCCGTCCGCAAGGTGACTCGCAACGGTGGTGGCGGAGCACTTCCCTACAAACGGAAGCTCTTTGCGGCCTTGGTGGAAGCGGCGATCGCCGCCGCGGAGCCCGCCAATGTGCCGGTGACGATCAAGATGCGGGTCGGCATCGACGACGATCACATCACTTACCTGGACGCTGGGCGTATCGGGGCCGATCTCGGCGTTGCCGCTCTTGCCCTGCATGGACGAACGGTCTCCCAGCTCTATTCAGGCAAGGCCGATTGGTCCACGATCGCCACCTTGAAGGAGCTAATTGACGGCATCAATCCGGAGATCCCGGTGCTGGGTAATGGCGACATTTGGGATGCCGGCGATGCCGTTCGCATGATGGCCGAAACGGGCTGCGATGGCGTGGTGATTGGCCGCGGCTGCCTCGGCAGGCCATGGCTTTTCGGTCAACTAGAGGCGGGGCTCGCTGGGCAGCCAATTCCAGCGCACCCCACGACTCATGAGGTCATCCCGGTCATGCGGGAACACGCGCAGCTTCTCGTGGACTGGATGGGCGACCCCGATCGTGGCGCTCGGGAGTTCCGCAAACACACCGCTTGGTATCTCAAGGGCTACCCCGTTGGCGGTGAGCTGCGAGGCAAGTTGGGGCGCTTCTCCACTTTGGACGAACTCGACGAGTTGCTGGCCACAATCGAGAACAACCCGTTGCCCGAGGAGAATTGGCGAGTCGCCCGCGGCCATACCCGCGGCCCGCAGAAGGTCACGTTGCCAGACGCCTGGCTCGACGACCCCTTCGATAGCGCGCTCGCTAACCCCGAGGGCGATTCCGCCGCTTCTGGCGGCTAACTCCTTCCTCACGACAAGAAAGAGCTTCCCATGGGGCCATTGGGTGCACGCTGGCGTCTTGAGAGGCGAAAAGCGCATCCAATCACTGGCCCCGGTCTGGCCGCTTCCTCGCTGGGCAGCACGTCCAAAGAGCTCGCATCGAGCCCGATAGGTGCGCAGCAGGAGGTCCGCGAAGAGCTCTGGTTGCCGACACGCGCACCAGGTGAGGTATTCCAGGTGCCAGCCTTGGGCGCCACGCTCGAGGTTGCGAAGCGTGTCGCCCTCGCCCGCCGCGAGAGCCTGCTGGCGATAGGTCCGAGGGACCGCAACAAACCGGTGGACGCCCCGAAGCAGTCCCTCTGTCTCGCCTCGGCGACGACGCGGTCGAAGACTGCAGTACCTGCGGAGCTATCGGGTGCACAAAACCCCCGTTTTTGACGCCCAGGTGCACCCAATAGCCAACCCCGGCTTAAGCGGGCCTGCGCTCTGGAGACGGGGAGCTACTCGGTGTATTCGTGTTCGGGGCCGGGGTAGATGCCCGCCTCAACCTCTTCGCGGTACGCCCTCGTTGCTTCGAGGAGCGTGCTGCGGATGTCCGCGTATTGCTTCACGAAACGCGGAATGCGGCCGGTACCAAAGCCAGCCCAGTCCGTCCACACCATGAGCTGCCCGTCGCAGTGGGGGCCGGCGCCGACCGAGATGGTGGGGATGCTGAGAACCTCGGTGATCTTGCCGGCGATCTCGGATGGCACCATCTCGAGGACCACCGCGAAGGCACCGGCGGCTTCAACGGCAAGGGCGTCGGCCATGAGCTTCTCTGCCTCATCCCCCCGCCCCTGGATGATGTGGCCACCGAGGCCGTGCTCGCTTTGGGGCGTGAAACCGATATGGGCCATCACGGGAATTCCCGCGCCAACGATGCGTTCGATTTGTTCCGCGCTGCGCACGCCACCTTCGAGTTTCACGGCCTGGCAGCCGGTCTCTTTCATGAACCTCAGAGCGGTGCGGAGGGCTTCTTTCGGGCCGTTCTCGTAGGACCCAAAGGGCATGTCGCCAATGACCAACGCCCGACGAGCGCCCCGGACGACCGCCGCCGTCAGCGGCAGCAATTCTTCCATGGTCACCGGAATGGTGGTGTCGTACCCGAAGACGGTGTTGCCTGCGGAGTCCCCGACCAGCAGGAAGTCGACGCCTGCCTCATCGAAGATCGATGCGGACATGTAGTCGTAGCTCGTGAGGCCGGTGATCTTGATCCCGTTTTCCTTGGCCCTCTTGAAGTGGCGTGTGCGCACTCTCTTGAGGGCCGGATCGCTGGAACTACTGCCGTACGGACGCTGTTCGTCACTCATTGGAACAACCTAGCCAATTGTCTGGCGCCGACGAAGTAGAGGCGGCATCGCCGCCCGTTCAGCCCTTCGGTGCCAGCACCACAACAGCGAGTGGCGGCAAGTCGAGCAGAAGCGATTGCGCCCGCCCGTGAGCTTCGATGGGTTCAGCATTCGGTTCGTTGGTCGAGAACTGGTCAGCGAACGGGGCTCCGGAGCCGCCGAAGGCGACGTCATCGCTGTTCAACAACACTTCCCATTCACCTGAGATTGGCACGCCCATTCGGTACCCGGGGCGCGGATTCGGTGTCAGGTTCAGCACACAAAGAACAGGCCGCTCCCCTGCTGGCCCAGCGTCGTCAGCAGCGACCAAACGCAGCCAGGCAATGACGGAGTTCTCGCCGTCGTCCATCACGACCCACTCGAACCCGGCGGGGTTGAGTTCGCTGCGGTGCATGGCCGGCTCGGATGCGTAGAGCCGGTTCAGTGCCCCCACCCATCGCTGGACACCTGCGTGCAGTGGCAGCTCGGATTGGCTCCACGCCAACGGGTGATCGTGGTTCCACTCCGGGCCCTGCCCGAATTCGAGCCCCATGAACAGGAGTTTCTTTCCGGGGTTCAACCACTGGTTTCCGTAGAGGGCACGAACGTTGGCGAATTTCTGCCATTCGTCGCCGGGCATCTTGGCCAGAATGGAGCCCTTGCCGTGGACGACCTCGTCGTGACTGAGCGGCATCACGTATTGCTCGCTGAAGGCGTAGACGCCCCGGAACGTGATTTCGCCATGATGGAAGCCGCGGTGAATTGGGTCGCGCTCCACGTAGGCCAGCGTGTCGTGCATCCAGCCCATGTCCCACTTGTAATGGAAGCCGAGGCCACCCTCGTTGGCTCGCCGTGTGACACCTGGGAACGCCGTGGATTCTTCGGCGATGGTGAGGACGTCGGGGAACTCCGCCCCGATCGCGGTGTTGAGATCCTTGCAGAACTCGATCGCTTCGAGGTTCTCGCGGCCGCCGTATTCGTTCGGCACCCACTCGCCTTCGTTGCGTGAGTAGTCGCGGTAGAGCATCGAGGCCACGGCGTCGACGCGAATTCCGTCGACGTGATAGCGCTCGATCCAGTGCATCGCGCTCGAGATCAGGAACGAGCGCACCTCGTGGCGGCCGTAGTTGAAGATGTAGCTGTTCCAGTCGGGATGCCAGCCCTCCTTCGGGTCGCCGTGTTCGTACAGGTGGGAGCCGTCGAAGTTCCCGAGGGCGAAGTCGTCGGACGGGAAGTGAGAGGGAACCCAGTCGAGGATGACGCCAACGCCGCGCTCGTGGAGGCGGTCGACGAAGCCCATGAAGTCCGTAGGCAGGCCGTATCGAGCCGTTGGGGCGAAGTAGCCGGTGGTTTGGTAGCCCCATGATCCATAGAAGGGGTGCTCCATGATGGGGAGCAGTTCGACGTGAGTGAAGCCGCATTCGAGGACGTGGTCAGCCAGCGGGTCCGCGAGCTCGGGCCAGCTCAGGCTGCGGTACGCCTCGGCGTGGCGCCACGAGCCAACGTGCATCTCGTAGATGGAGATCGGCTGGTTGTGGGCCTGCCGGCGAGGCCGGTCAGCGATCCATGCGTCGTCGGTCCAAGTGTGGCTGAGGTCGGTGATGACCGACGCGGTAGCGGGGGGAAGTTCGGAGGCGAAGGCGAGGGGGTCTGCCCGCTCGACGTCGTACCCGGCCTTGGTCCTGATGCGGAATTTGTACCGGTGGCCGACTGCTGCGTTCGTGGCCAGTCCTGCCCAGATACCGGAGTCGCCCTGCGGTGTCAGCTGGTAGCGGTCGTTGACGTCCCAATCCGAGAAGTCGCCAACGACCCACACGTTCGTGGCTTCGGGGGCCCATACGGCAAAGCGCCGGCCGACTTGTTCAGGAACGGTGAGCGCCTGGGCACCCAAGACGTTGTGGAGGTGACGGTGGCCACCCTGATTGAACAGCCATCGGTCACTCTCGGGAATGAGGTTGCCCGGATCCTCCGGGGCGCTCACTGAGCGGCCGGGGTGATGTTGAGTCCGTAGAGGTCTTGGAACATCGCCCGATACGCCTCGGCGTCGCCGATAGCGGAGCCCATTTCGACGAAGTCCTCGTCGCTGGCGGTCGAGGCGGCGAGTTCGTCGGCACCCCAACCGCACACCCAACGCAACTTGGGCTCGTCCGTGGTGACGGCCTCATGGATAACGGCGGAAACTTCAGACGGCTGACCGGGATTCTGGAGGCCCGCGGCGTAAAAGTCGATAAGGCGCATGTAGTGATCGCCGTAGGCACCGGTGGCATTCGGGGCGTCTTGGTTCTTTGCCATGATTGCAGTTTTGATCACGCCGGGTTCCACGATCACCACGCGGATCCCGAACGGCGCGAGCTCGTGGGCGAGGAGCTGGCTGACTCCTTCGGCTGCCCACTTCGAGGCAACGTAGGGGGCCTGGGCGATCGCCGAAAAGCGGCCGATCATCGAGGTGACGTTCACAATGGCGCCACTCTCCCGCTCCCGCATGTGTGGCGTCACGGCCTGAATGCCTCGGACGAGCCCGTTGAGGTTGACGTTCATTACCTCGTCGTAGGTTTCGATCGGGCATTCCTCGACGGTCGCATTCCCACCGATGCCGGCGTTGTTCACGAGCACATCAATCTGTCCAGCATCGTCGAGCACTTCGGCGATCGCGGTGTTCACCGAGGCCGTGTCGGCGACGTCGCAGACCACTGGGTGGACGGTGACGCCCGCTGCTGCGGCCATCGCTGCGAGCTTGTCGCCTTTGTCCAACGATCGCATCGTTCCGTAGACGGTCCAACCTTTCGCGGCGAGATCAACGGCGGCTGACCTGCCGATTCCCGAGTTGCTTCCCGTGATGACTGCGACCGTCTTTGATCGTGCGTTTGTGCTCACCGTGGCGACATTAGCCCCCGTCGGCGTCAAGTAGTCACGCCGGAGCGCGTCCGGAACTCAGCAGAGTCTGACCAAAGCAGGATCATCTCGCCGCGGCTCATCGATCCGGTGTCGAGCCGGCCGAGCCAATAGTTGAAACCCCCGGCGTCGGGGCAACGCTCAAAGACGTTGGCGTAGAGCGTCGAGATGAACTTGGAGTTCTCGATCGAGCCGTACGTACTCCGGAACTCAGGGGATTGAGCGAAGAACTCGGCCGTGGCGAGGAGCTCGGATCGGCTTCCGCCTGCTGCGGGGTTCAGTCTCGAATTCCAGTAGCCGAAGCCGGCCAGGTCGGGATGCCGCCGGAACACCGCTGCGTACAGCCGCCACACGGCGGCGGCGTTCGCATCACGTGAGACCGCCTGAGCGAACGGCCCGCCGCCCGAACCCAACGTGCTGTTCTTGGGGAACGATGGGTTGCAAACGGCCACGTCTTGGAACCCCTGTCCGATGCGGAGCACCCTGGAGGAGCCGATGCCGACAGCTCCCCCGACGGTGCCTCTCACCGAGACGGTGTAGTCGTCGTCAGCCAGGCCCGAAAAGACGTGCGAGGTCGACGTAGCGGTGAGGTTGACCGACGTCGACCAGCCGGACCTGCCCGTAGCGGTCGCCGTCCAACCGTCGTTCGGCAGTTGTTTCTGGCGCAGATCGGTTGACCAGCGCATGGTGATGGCGCGGCCCGACGCACTCGCCGTCATGTTGGGCGTGAGCGGCGCTGCTTCAACTCCCCAACCAACACGGCGCATGACACCCAAGATCGGGGCGTCGATGGATCGCGAAATGGTTCCTCGGGAGGTGGCTGGCGTCAATGCCGAACCAGCGGTTCCCGCGGGGTAGGTCGATTCATCAAAGTGGCTGAAGCTGGAGCCGTTCTGAAATGCGCTGGGTGAGTGAAGCCGATACGGGCGGCCCGGTCCGATGTCGACGGTGACTCGCCCGCTTGTGAGGTCAGCCGCCACGGTGGGGGAATCGAGGACAGAGCGGGGACCCACGACCGCGAGTTGATCGTACGCAGTGGCGACGCTGCCGAACCCCGGGCCGGAACCGCGGTCGCTGGCGGAGCCCATAAACCCCAGTGCGTGGGCTATTTCGTGCACGACCACTGAGTAGAGGTCTGTCTGACCCGGGGCAATAGCGGTTCCCTGCGAGCTGACGTACCAGCCGGTCGAACCTCGACGGTAGAGCGCGCTGTTGAGCGTGAGGCTCGCCTCGTAGGAGTTGGCCGTGTAGTCGGTGTTGTCTCGGTTGTTGGCCAGCGGGACAGGAGCGCTGGGGCCGCCTGGCAGCGTGACGTTGCCGTTGGGCGTGGCCCAGCCGAGGAGCCCGGTGCGGATGCTGGAGATGTTCTTCCAATTGACTGCGACCACGGTGGTTTGGGTCAGTTCGAGAACGTCATCCCAGGCGAGGAGCGCATCGGAGATAACACGGCGAACGTCGATGGGGGTCGGTTGGAGGTAGACCACGTGCAAGTCACCGGTCGCCAGGTTTGCTGTTGCGTCGGTTCGATCGATGGGTTGGCGGCCCTCAGCGACGAGCACCTGCTCGCCGTCTTCGGTCTCGGGCTTCACCTCAGGCTCGGGTTCGGGTTCGGCACCTTCATCTTTGGTGAACGCCTCATAGAGATCGGCGATCTCTTGCTCGATCGCTGCGACCTGGGCGGCCTCGTCCGCAGTCACGTCGCTCAGCGCGATGGGCCCGTCTTCGGTGGCCAACTCCACCATCCAGGCTGGGACGGGCTCAAGTGTGGGCACGAGAACCGCTGGTTCTTCTTGGGCTGAGGCGACCGTGGGAGCAACTATTCCGGCGAGCAGGGACGACGTGACCAGCAAAGTTCGGGCGAGATGCATCCCTTCTTTCTTCGTCACGCTGCTCGTCCAACCTTAGGCAAACTTGCCCAAGCAATGTGGCGGGGCTCTGGCACCGCCTTTGGCCCCTGCTTTCGATCGCCAAAGGTGGTAAAACTTCGGTCCCATGTCTGACCAATACGACTTCGTGATCATCGGCGGCGGTTCAGCCGGCTGCGCTCTGGCAAACCGTCTCAGCGAGGACCCAAGCAACAAGGTTCTGCTGCTCGAAGCGGGCCGCAAGGACTGGCGCTGGGATGTCTTCGTTCACATGCCCGCCGCGCTCACCTACCCAATCGGGAGTCGCTTCTATGACTGGAAGTACGAGAGCGAGCCCGAGCCGCACATGAACGGTCGACGGGTCTACCACGCACGAGGCAAGGTCCTGGGCGGGTCCTCGTCGATCAACGGCATGATTTTCCAACGCGGCAACCCCATGGACTTCGACCGCTGGTCGACCGAGTTCGAAGGCATGAGCCAGTGGGACTACGCCCATTGCTTGCCGTATTTCAAGCGGATGGAGAACCGTCTTGTCGGTGGCGACGACTATCGAGGAGACGCTGGTCCGCTTCAACTTGAAACCGGGCCTGCCGACAATCCGTTGTTCGACGCCTGGCTCGAAGCTGGCCCCCAGGCGGGTTTCGCACGAACCGACGACGTCAACGGCTTCCAGCAGGAAGGGTTCAGCGTCTTCGATAAGAACCTCACTCGCGGCCGGCGGATGAGCGCTGCACGTGCGTACCTGCATCCGGTGCTGGATCGCCCGAATCTTCAGCTGCTGACCCTGGCCCAGGTCGACAAGATCATCATGGATGGCAACCGGGCTGTGGGAGTGGAGTACTCCCGTTTCCGCAAGAAGCACACCGCGATGGCGGGCGAAGTCATCAGCTGCGGTGGCGCGTTCAACTCGCCCCAACTTCTGCAGCTCTCCGGCATTGGGGACCCCGAGCATCTCAGAGGCCTCGGCATCGACGTTGTGTCAGCGCTTCCGGGTGTGGGTGAGAACCTCCAGGATCACTTGGAGGTGTACATCCAACACGAGTGCAAAAAGCCCGTTTCCATGCAACCGCATTTGGCGAAGTGGAAGATGCCAATCATTGGTTTGCAATGGTTGTTCCGGAAGGGTCCGGCCGCGACAAACCACTTTGAAGCCGGCGCTTTCGTCCGCAGCAATGACCAAGTCGACTACCCGAACCTAATGTTCCATTTCCTACCTATTGCCATTCGCTACGATGGCACGTCGCCGACGAAGGGGCACGGCTATCAAGTGCACGTCGGGCCAATGTATTCCGACGTGCGCGGCACGGTAAAGATCAGGTCTACGAACCCGCGCGAGCATCCCGCTGTTCAGTTCAACTATCTGTCGACTGAGGACGACCGACGAGAATGGATCGAGACCATTCGCACCACTCGCAAAATCATGAGCCAGCCCGCCTTCCACGAATTTGATGGCGGCGAGATATCGCCTGGTTCGGCCGTGGAGACCGATCAAGAAATCCTCGACTGGGTAGCCAAGGACGCCGAGACCGCGTTGCATCCTTCGTGCACGGCCCGCATGGGCGTCGACGACATGAGCGTCGTCCACCCCGATTCGATGAAAGTTCACGGCGTGGAAGGCCTTCGAGTAGTTGATGCTTCGGTCATGCCGAACGTGAGTAACGGCAATATCTACGCGCCGGTCATGATGATCGCAGAAACCGCTGCCGATCTCATTCTTGGCAATGCGCGTTTGGCGCCCGACACCACTCCCGTGTACCGGGCTCCGGCTTCGGATAGCTCGTCGCGTCGCGGGACATCGAGCAACGGTTTGCCACTCCCAGCCGATTGAGCAACTGAGTAGCTGGCACCCATGTCGCAGTAACTGACGCTGATGTCGCTCTTCGTTCCGCCGACTTGCCAAGACCCGCCCGGATCAGACCGAACATCCGGGCCCGCGCCTCTGCGCTTTGGTGTTCCTCAGCCACCACGCCCCAGCCCCCGCTCAAATCCGAAGAACCTGTATGCTTGCCGGAAGTGGCAATTCATCCCTTGCTCCTGCAAGGGCGGAGGCTCTGACGGTGAGCACAACAGTGCGATTGACGCCGAACTGCGGAGGCCTACACACGCTGGTTGGGGATCCATGAGCAGAGAATCTGACGAATCCGATAAACCCCGGGACTTCTCGGGCTTTGCCGGCCCTCGAGCGATGCCAGAGAGCAATGCTCGGTCAGTTTCAGTCGCCCCACCGCCTCCCGGCCAGGCTCGCCGCAAGGCGAAACCCGCAGCTGACGGCCCCGCCCGTCGCACCTCGGCCAAGGCACCCCGCTCTTCCAAGAGTCGTCCCCCTTCGGCAAAACCGACCGGTCCGGTGAAGCGCACCTTTACGATCCCGCTCGACCTCCTCGAGGTAGTTCGTGCCCTGGCCGACGCCGAACAGGTCTGGGTTGCCGCCATTCTTCGTTCCGGACTTCGCCAGCATGCAGCAAAGCTCGGCCCTGCGCCAAGCGGTATTCGCAAGCGTTCACGTCGCCCCACCAACTACGTCGCCTTCTCAGCGTTCCTCGACGAGTCCGACGACGTCCTCCTGATGGAAGCCGCTGGAAGCGGCCGCAACCGCTCCTGGGTCATCCGAGAAGTGCTCGCGCGCCAGGTCGACTTCGATCTTTCCGACTACCGCTAGGCCTTCGGCTCTCCCTTTCAGCGGCCAATCGTTCAACATCGATCGTTTCAACAGCGATCGTTCAGCACCGACCAACTCAACCCGGTTCAGCGCTGACTAATGGAGCGCCGGAACCGGGTCAAGGTCAACGTCCCACTCAGGCTCTGCTACCACTTGGCGGTCCGCAATGGCCTGCAGGACCTCCGTCGTGAGCATCTGATAGTCCTGAGCCAGGCCTGAGGCTGAGCGGCTGTAGGAAGGTGGGCGTTCGGGAAGGTCGTCGCGCCGATCGATCCGACGAAGATGCTTCCAGAACGGGTCTGATTCCGCCGCAGCTTCTTCGTACTCATAGGCAAGCAATCCTGCAGCACGAGTGTCGATACCGGACTTGCGTGAGTCTCGAATGAAAGACTTGAACACCAACGGTCCCGCGGCCCCAAGATCGCGAACGAGCTGTTGCCTTGTGTTCGCGATGATGCGTGTGTCGTTCACACCCAAGCCAAAGAGCGCGATGCCGAGCACTTCGAGGCTGGGGTTTAGGTCTTCACGAACACGTGCGAATCGTTCTGCGGTGATGCCGATGCCGTTGAGTGATGCGGGATCGCCCCGCGTTGGGACAATGAGGTAGTCGCCAGCGGCAAAGGCTGCATCGACGAGAACGCCGACCGCCGGTGGTGTGTCGATCAGCACAAGATCATAGCCTTCGGGATCGTCGTCGACGTATCGTTGGATGGCGTCACGAATCGAGAAGAGGGACTCGGGTTCGACAACTCGGCGTGCTTGAAGCAGCGCGGCGATGTCTTCGGTGAAGCGTCCCCCTGGAAGGACGTCGAGGTTCTGGCGGACTCGAACACCGAAGGGCACTCGGCCACCGGTGACGGCTTCGAGCATCCCGAGGCCGCGGTCGTCAGCGCCGTCGTCACCCCAGTAGCCGAGATCGGTTCCCAGGTTGCCCTGCGGGTCCAGATCGACGAGAAGCGTTCGCCAACCTGATAACGCGGCGAGTCCCGCAATATTCGCGCTCAGCGAGGTTTTCCCGACCCCGCCTTTGCCATTGGCAACAATCACCACATTCGAATCAATTGCGCCCATGGGCGAAGCGTAATACCTGCGAGTAAATGTCGGTAGGCGGGTACGTGCCAACACCCAGAGTGAACGTTTGATCTTTCGACAATGAGCGACAATAAGAGCCGACGATCGGAGAAGTCATGAGCATTTCTGTTGCGTTACATCTCAAGGAACTCACCGAAGAGGGTCCGCATCGCCGCCGCGCTGTCTTCAAGGGCAGTGGCAAAGTGCGAAGCGAAGGGCACCAAAACGATCGAATCTGCCCCGGCTTCGACCAGTTCGGCGAGTGCTCACCGAGTCGCAGTGACTGCGGGCCCATGACGCCTGCGGAGACCCGAGGCGGTGTCTCGTGCGCGAACTCCAATTGCACGTCCCGACACTTCACATACGGGCCGTCGGTCTCGACGGCAACGCCAGCGAGCAGACGTTGCACGACGTCGAGCGTTTCGCGCAGCAGTGTCAAGCGCGAGTCCTTCGCTCCGAGGGAAATTATGTTTCAGTATCTCAGCCGATATGGGTTCTCGCCCGACCCCGAAAGGTCCTCACGGTCGGCGCCGCGCCAAGGTCACCGAGTGCGGTACGAGCACGAAGCCTGCGCCGATCAGACTCAGCCCGAGGGCGATCAGGAACGTTTGTCTCGCATCGCTGCCCGTGACGGGAAGTTCGCCTTCTCGTGGGGTCGTTCCCGCCTGCCCGATTTCCACTCTGGCTGAATCGCGACCTTGTACAACGACGCCGGTGGCGTCGGTTCCTCGAGCGGAGGCCCCGTTTGTCAGGTCGGTGTCGAGCACTGCCTCGGCAATCGCCATGGAGGATGCTCCCGGCTCGAGTCGGCCGAGCCGAATCGCTTTGTCGCCGACGAGGCCGAGTGGCAGGTCGGAAATGCTGATGTCGTCGATCGGTTGACCGCCGGTGTTCGTGACCTGGAAGCAGTAGGTGATCTCTGTTCCCGCGGGCCCAACAAGCAGGTCGACCGCGGAGCTGCAGCCCGCTGGCCCGTCTCGTCCTGCCACGACCGTCTTTTGAAAATCGATCGCTCCAGCGGGCACGATGACCGTGGCCGGATCGGGTGTTGTCGCCGCGATGCGGGAGAGTCCGAGGGTTGAGCCGTCGCTCGCGACGGGGAGCGCGCTGGCCGAGGCATTGTTCGGCAGCGTCTCCACGCTGACTGTTTCAGCGAATCTGGTGATCGAAGCGCCGGGTGCGAGTGGACCTGGTTCGTTCAGCGTGAGTCCAAGAGCGGGATCGGAGATTTCGATGTCGGCGAGCCAGGCGTCACCGGTGTTCGTTACGGCGAAACAGAAGGTGAGCGGTGTTCCTGCCACCACCGAGATCTCTTCGAGGCCCGGGCATTGGTCCCCGTTGTTGTGCCCCTCGAAGACGGTCTTGCTCACGGCGATCCCCTGGGCAGACACGTCCACGTCGGCTTCTCCGCCATCGGTGACGGTGGCGACGAGCAGCATCGGCGCACCGAGGTCTGAGGCGGCCCTGGCCGTCACGTTGGCGACGTTCGTGGTGTCGGCGGCCACGGCAATCGCTGAGGAAACCGTGACCGACTCACCAACGAGCAAGAGCCCGGGCACCGTAAGCCCGTCCGCTGTGTCGGGCAGCAACGGATCGGTGATCACCATGTCGGTGAGGGGCGTGTCGCCGGTGTTGGTGATGGCGAAACAGAACCAGACCTGCGTGTTCGGAGCGATCAAGACCATCGGTTGGGCGTCTGCGCAGTCACCGCTGGTTGAGGCGGTCTTAATGAGTTCGATGCCGGGCGCCACGACATCGACGGCGGCGGTGTCTGTGGCGGTGTCGGCCACTCCTCCGGGCAGCAATGCTCCCGCTGGGTCGGTCGGAAGACCGGTCGCCGTGGCCTCATTCACGATGTCGGCGGTCGCCACGGTCTCGATGTAGAACGACGCTGTCTCCCCGGCGGGCAGGAACGGCGGGACGGGCGCACGCTCAACGAGCACCTCCACCGCACCATCGACTCCCGGCGGGTAGGAGGCGTTGAGTTCGGGATCGACAACTTCGAATTGCAATCCGGCAGCGTCAGAGCCGTTGGTGACTTCGAAGCAGTATGTCAGTGGCGTGCCGACAGAGACGGCAACTTCGTCGAGTGTCGGCGCTCCACACGAGGCGCCGGCGTCATGGCCAACGACGACCGACTTGGTGAGATTGATCGACGGCGCGGCGAGCGTGGTGCTTGCGGTGTCGATCGCGGTGAGCGGCGAGCCGCCGGGGAGGGGCGCACCATCAGCGTTCACCGGGTCGATCGTGATGAGCGCAGTGTTGACTCGGGTAGCGGCCAAGGTGGAGGAAATCTCGAATGACACGCTCGCTCCGGGGGCAAGGATGCCCGCCGGTTCGGGAACCAGGTCGGCTTCGGTCGCGCCCAGCGTGGGGTCACTGAACTGCATCCCTGCCAGATCAAGCGGAGCGTCGCCCGTGTTGGCAACCTCGAAGCAGTAGAGGATGGCCAAACCGGCCACTCCGAACACGTCTTCTGACCCTGCGCATTGGCCCGCTGCGGTCACGGTCTTGGAGAGTTGAACGCCGGGCGTCGCGATGCTCAGTCCTGCGGTCTCAGTGTCGGAGACCCGTGGGATCCCCGCGAGGGGCTCAAACGCAGCGGTGGCGGGTTGAGCGGAGGCTTCAGCGGTGTTGAGAAGTGTTTCGGCAACCCGGCTGGGCGACTGAACACGCTGGGATGCTCCCGCACCGAGATCGGCGACGACGAGCGCTGCAGGCCCGGTGAGGCCAAGCGCTGGATCCTGCACCCTCACATTCGTCAAGGGCACGGCGCCGTCATTGGTGATTTCGTAGCAGTAGATGACCGAGACGCCGGGCGCGACCTGCAGCGTCCTGTTGTCGATGCCCGGGCACGCGACACCCTCGACGACTGCGGTCTTGATCAGCCTGATAGATGGCGTGGCGATCTCGGTGATGGCGGACGCTTCGTTGTTTGCCGAAACCGGATCTCCTGAGTTTGATGCAACGGTGACGACGTTGGTGAGCGGGCCCGTGAGATTCGCACTTGTCCCCACACTGAGTTCGTAGGCAGCCGATGCCCCCACCTCGAGGTCGCCCAGCGAGCAGCCGGGCGCCCCAAAGGGGTCTTGGTCACAACCCGATGTCGAGACGAGTGAAACGCCAAGCGGCAGAGTGTCCGTGGCGACAACGTTTCGCGCTGTTGCGGGGCCGTTGTTCGTGACTTCGATGGTGTAGGTCAATCCGGCTCCAGCCACGACCAAATCGGTGTCTGCCACCTTCGTGACGCTGAGGTCTGACAGCGTTGGGGATTCGAGGACCGACGAGGTGTTGTTGCCCAGGTTCGCGTCGAGAAAGTTCGGACCCTCATCAACGGTGGCGGTGTTCGCCACCGTGCCGGCCGAGGCAGAGACGGTGCCGCTCACGGTGTAGGTGAGGGAGTCCCCGGCGGCGAGGGTCACGGTGTCGTTGATGTCGCCCGAGCCTGAGGCTCCACAAGAACTGGTGGGAGCGCTGGCCGTGCAGGTCCACGTGGGGTCGACAACGTCAGCGGTGAACGAGTCTTGCACGAGGGCATCGACGGCTGGTGCGCTCCCCGGAGCGTTCGCCACCACGATGGAGTAGGTGATTGGGCCACCAGGGCCGGCAAAGCCGGAGCTGACCTTGGTGATGGAGAGATCGCCCGTTGGTGAGATGGCCAGCGGAATGACCGGCGTTTCGCTGCCTTTACATTCGGCGTCACCGAGCCGCACCCCGGCGGACGGGTTGACCAGTTCTACGTCGAAATCGAGCCGGGAGGCCAGCGCCAACGAGGGCTCGATCTGCACGGTGACGTAGTCGCTGGGGTCGTTCGGGTCATAGACGCCCGGAGCCATCGCCAGTTCGATGTTCCCATTTACTGCGATCGACGCGGTGACGTCGGTTCGTGGGGCTCCGGTGCCATCAAACACTCGGGAGACGACGTAGTCGGTGCCGGGCACGGCGCCAACCGAGGCGACCTGAATGGTCTCTGGATTGGCGAACGCGCCACTCACGGCGAAGGTGACATAGAAGTTGCCGTCAGCGGCTGGCCTGGTCTGGTTCACCCCGTTGGCGGCGTCAGGGTCGACGAACTCGATGGTCGGTGGCAGCTCAAGCTGCACGTCGTCGATCAGGTTGCCGAACGACACTCGACCGAAGGACCCCTGGATAGCACCGAAGGCGAACCGTTGCGGACCCGTTGTGGCCGGCCCGTCGGCCCACGTACCCGTCTGTTCCAACCAGCCGTTCGTGCCCTTGCCATCGTTCTGGCCGGGCAAGGAGGTCAGGGTGCCCGAGCGGTAGCTGAGCGTGCCTGGAGGCGTGGCGCCAGACCACGCCTGCGGATCCGAGATGGTGACTTCCATCGTGTTGATCTGGCCGTTGCCGCGCGCACGGTGCTGGACGGACCATTCCACCGACTCGCCGGCAAGGACACACACATCCTGATAGATCGCGGCCGGCCGGAAGGCGTTCAGCTCGATCCGTTGGCGGCCATCGAAGGCGGTGGTTCGGCCGTTGTAGCGCAGTGGGCCCGCCCACACCTCGATCGGATGGTCCCGTCCGCCCGCTTTCGGGTGCGTGGTCTGCCAGCCTTCGAGCTGGAGCTCAGACCCAGATTGCGTGCCGTTCAGCGCCTCATAGAAGGTGTGGCCGTTCCCCGTCCGCTGAGGGCTCTCGAAACTCCCGTTGATCACCGAGCGAACCGGCAACAGCGGATCCGGCACCGGAATGACCGGCGGCGTCGCTGTCGGCGAGAGTGGTGGTGCGGGCTGCGCCGGGCGTTGCACCGACAGTTGGGCACTGCCGACGGAGGGGGCAACCACGAGGACGCCGAGGGCGACGGCGAGAACGGCGGAGGCCGCCGACCTACCGATTCGAAAACGCAACACGCTCTATCACCCCTTGCTCGACCGACCCCATCTGTTTACCAGCAACAACTTTGATACGACAGGGCGAGAGGCGCGGTTCGGTGCGAGATGGTGCCAGCCAGCTGAGCTTAGCGCCCACCAATAACTCGCTGCCGCTAACGCAGTGCTGTCAGGGTTGCTGCGGCGTCGTCGAGGAAACCGCTACCGAGGTCGGGGAAGATGCCGAGCGCCACAGTAACGACGACCGCCACGCCAAGAACGAGCAGAGCCGCAGGCGGCGCATCGATCTCGGCGACGTCGGCGACCTCAGATGCATCGACGGCTGCTTCGGCCTCAGATTCATCATCGGCGGTGTCCATGAACATGGCCACGACGATTCGCAGGTACAAGAAGGCGCTGACCACGGCCGACAGCATTGCGACCGCAGCGAGCCAGTAGTGCTCGTCCGACGCAGCAGCAGTGATCACCCGAAACTTGGCGAAGAAGCCGGAGGTGAACGGAATGCCCGCTTGGCCGAAGAGCAGCACAACGAAGAGTCCGGCCAGAACAGGCTGGGAGGCGGAGAGACCGCGGTAGTCGTCCAGGGAGTGGGCGCCGTCGCCTCGTCGTCCCATCACGGTGATCACCGCGAAGGTGCCGATGGCCATGATGGAGTAGGTGAAGAGGTAAAAGAGGATCGCGGTGCTGCCCAGAGTGTCGGAGCCGAGATCACCGGTGGAGGCGTGCAGACCGACGAGCATGAAGCCAGCGTGGCTGATCGAGGAGTAGGCCATCATCCGCTTGACATTGGTCTGCACCACGGCAAGGAAGGAGCCGACCAGCAGCGTCATCACAGCGAGAGCGGCAACCATCGGCAGCCACTCTTCACTCACGCCAGCAAACCCATACAGGAAGACGCGGAGGAAGCCGCCGAAGCCTGCGACCTTGACCGCCGAGGCCATGAACGCCACGACCGGGGTGGGCGCTCCCTGGTAGACGTCGGGCGTCCACACGTGGAACGGGGCAGCCGACACCTTGAAGGCGAAACCAACCAGGAGGAACGCAATGCCGACGAGGAGCAGTGAGGCGTTCTCTGCCGGAATCAACCCGCGGGCGCCAGGAACAAAGAGGCTGTCACTGATGTCGCCGAGCCGAGTCGACCCGGTTGCGCCGTAGACGAGCGCAATGCCGTAGAGGAATACCGCTGAAGAGAGCGCTCCGAGCACGAAGTACTTGAAGCCCGCTTCTTGGGACTCTGTACGACGCAGATGCAGCGCTGCCAGCACGTAGACGGCGATGGAGAGAATCTCGAGACCAACGAAGGAGACGATGAGGTCCTCGGCGGAGGCAAGAAGAACGCCGCCTGCAGCCGACAGCAGAATGAGTGCGTACCACTCGGGCCCTTCCAGGCCCTCTCGGCGGAGGTAGTCATCCAGGAGCAGTGCGGTGAGCACGACGGCAACACAGATGATGGCCGTGATGAACAGCGTGAAGTTGTCCACCACGATCGCGTTGGCCAGGACCGGGAACGCTCCTTGGCCTCCGGCCGGGGCTTGCTCGTTCACACGATCAGCAATGAAGGGAATGAAGAACGCTGCGGTGATCGCGCTCGCTGCGGTGAACGCTGCGGGGAACGATCCGGTGCGCGTTCGGGGAACCAGAGAGGTGATGGTGATCAGGAGGACGCCGGCCAGCGAAAGGACGGTGAGCGGCCAGATCAGGGACCATTCGATATCGGGGGTTTCGATGGACCCGGCTTCAACAAGTTGCTGGGCGAATATCACTGGTCTTCTCCGCCGTCTTCACTGTGATCTTCTTCTTCACTGTGGTCGCCTTCTTCGGCGTGCTCATCAGCTTCCTGTTCGGCCTCTTCAAAGACTTCAGTGAGTCGATCAGCGTCGGCTGGCACCATCGGGGCCTCCGGCTCGATCTCATCGAAGTCTTGGACTCGAGTTTCGATGTGGTTGATCAGCACGTCGACGGACGGGCTGATTCGCTCAAGCATGGGCTTGGGGTACACACCGAGCACCACGATGAGGATAAGGAGCGGCAGAATCGCCAGGCCCTCGGAAAGCCGGAGGTCTTCCATCTCGGCGTTGGCGCCCTCAGCTGGTCCGTGGAACACACGCTGGTAGGCCCACAGCAGATACAGGGCGGCGAGGATCACACCGGATGCGGCAACCACGGCCCACCACTGGGCGCTTTGGAAGGCGCCGAGGAGGATCAGGAATTCGCCGGTGAATCCGTTGAGGCCGGGAAGGCCGACCGAGCTCAGCATCACAAGGGTGAACACGGCGGCCATGATGGGCGCCGCTGTCTGGAGGCCACCGAGTTCCGCGATCTGGCGGGTGTGGCGGCGTTCGTAGATCCAGCCCACAAGGATGAAGAGGGCACCGGTCGAGATGCCGTGGTTCACCATTTGGAGGACGGCGCCTTCGAGGCCTTGGGAGTTGAAGGCGAAGATGCCGATGACGATGAATCCCATGTGGGCGACCGACGAGTAGGCGACGAGTCGCTTCAAGTCCTTCTGCATCGTGGCCACGATGGCGGCGTACACAATGCCGATCACACCGAGGGTGAGGAAGATCGGCGCGGACCGTTCCGCAGCTTCGGGGAACAGGTAGAGCCCAAAGCGAATGAAGCCGTAGCTACCGAGCTTGAGCATCACGCCAGCCAAGATCACGGACCCTGCGGTGGGCGCTTCGGTGTGCGCGTCCGGCAGCCATGTGTGGAGCGGGAACATCGGGACCTTGACGGCGAAGCCAAGAGCGAACGCCAGGAAGAGCAGCGTTTGTGCCGTGCCTTCAAGGGCTTCGGACCGGGCAAGCACCGTCACGTCGAACGTGAGCGGATTGCCGGTGCGAGAGGCCGTGAGAAGCGCCGTGGTGACGAGGGCGACGAGCATCAATGCTGAGCCAGCCATGGTGTACAAGAAGAACTTCAGGGCGGCATAGACCCGGTTGCCATGACCCCAGCCGCCGATGAGGAAGTACATCGGCACGAGAACGATCTCAAAGAAGACGAAGAATAGGAGGAGATCGAGCGCCATGAACACGCCCATCGAACCTGCCATGAGCAGCATCAGCCAGATGTAGTAGGGCTTCTCGTCGTGATGCGGCTCGGTGGCCAAGATCGCGATCGGGAACAAGATGCCGGTGAGCACCACGAGGAAGAGCGAGATGCCGTCAACGGCGAGGAACCACTGAAGACCGAGGTCCTCGAGCCAGGTCCGCTGAACGACGAACTGGAAGCCGCCGTTCGTCTTGTCGAAGTCGGCCAGCATGAAGATCGAGATGGCGCCGGTAATGGCGGACCCCATAAGAGCGGCGAGCTTGAGCTCAGCGACTCGGCGGTTCGGGATGAACAGCAGGATCGCCGCAGTGATCAACGGAACGAAGATCAGCGAGGGCAACAGTGGGAAGGTTGGGCCGGGGCCCGACGCTTCTACCGCGAAGAGGGAGGTGGCAACAGACAGAGCGCTCACAGCACCAGACTCCTGAGCAAGACCAGGGCGACGACACTCGTGCCGAGCACGATCATTGCCCCGTAGGAACGAACAAATCCAGGCTGGAGGCTGCGTGCCCCGCTGGCAATGGCACGAACCATGGACGGAACACCGTTGACGGCACCGTCCACGACCGTGGCGTCGAAGGCTGCGGCGCCATCGAAGCTCTTCGTGCCGGGCCCGCCGGCGAAGTCGGCAATGGCGTGGTCGTAGTGCACCGCACCTGCCAAGAACGACTTTTCGATCGTGGCGGGATCGCGCTTGCCCTTGAGATAGACGGCGAAGGCACCGACGATGGCGATGACACCGACACTGATCGCGATGATGGCCAGGATGATCTTGGCCGTGCTGGATTGTTCGATGTGATGTTCGTTACCGAACAATGAGGGTTCGAGCCAGTGGCCGAGGAAGTGGAGGTTCTTGGCGAAGGGGAGGTTGAGTGCTCCACCTGCGGCGGCAAGGCCGGACAGGACCACCAGCGGCACCGTCATGGTCCACGGAGACTCGTGGGGGTGGTACGCCTGACGTTCCTGGTAGGAGTCCGGCAGCATCTCTTCGAAGGCGCCGACCGCAGGTGCGGGTGTGAGCGCTGTGACGTGATCCGGCACGGTGGGAGCCTGGGAGCGAAGCCCCTCGACTTCGGCGACGTTGGCTCGAGCGGTCTCGACACCAGCTTGGGCCTCGGCGACAGCCGCTGCTGCTTCGTCGAGCTTGGCCTGAGATTTCTGGACCGCCTCGGCGGCTTTCGGCACGCCCTTGTCCGCCTTGGCCAGTGCCTTTTCGAGCTTGGCGAAGCCATCGTCTTCGGCGGACAC
Source organism: Caprella mutica (assembly GCA_947561585.1). Classification (NCBI taxonomy): domain Eukaryota; kingdom Metazoa; phylum Arthropoda; class Malacostraca; order Amphipoda; family Caprellidae; genus Caprella; species Caprella mutica. Next base: position 2,527,666 of record CANNZV010000001.1, on the reverse strand, counting down.
GCCAACCATCGCTGCGGTGGCGTCGGCAAGTGCGGTGTCGGCCTTGGCAACAGCTTCGGTCTTCTTGGCGACGTCGGCCTCAGCTTTTTCGACTGCTTCGGAGGCTTTGAGCACCACGGCCTCGGCATCACCGATCTGGGCTGAAGCGGCGTTGACACGGTTGCTGAACGCAGCGTCGATCTCGGTGGCGTGGGCATCGAAGAAGCGCGTGCGACCGAAGAACGTCAGGATGACAAGGCGGGTCATGTAGAAGGCGGTCAGGAGGGCAGTGACCAAACCGACAGCCCAGAGGCCCTTGTTGACGTCCCACGCATAGAGCAGCACTTCGTCCTTGCTCCAGAATCCGGAGAAGGGAGGCACACCGGCGATGGCAAGCCAGCCGATGATGAACGTGCCGGCCGTGATCGGCATCAGCTTGGCCAGCCCACCCATGCGACGCATGTCCTGCTCATCGTTCATCCCGTGGATCACCGAGCCGGAACCGAGGAAGAGAAGCGCTTTAAAGAAGGCGTGGGTGATCATGTGGAAGATGGCCGGAACGTAGGCGCCGATACCAACAGCGAGAACGAGGTAGCCAAGCTGGCTGACCGTCGAGTAGGCCAAGACCTTCTTGATGTCGTTCTGCACGATGGCGGCAAGAGCGGCGAAGAGCCCGGTGAGCGCACCGAGCCAGGCAATCGTGGAGAGCGACCAGGGAGCGGCCTCGGCCAGCACCGGGTTCAAACGGGTGAGCAGGAACACGCCCGAGGTCACCATGGTGGCGGCGTGAATGAGTGCCGAGACAGGCGTGGGGCCCGCCATGGCGTCGGGAAGCCAAACGAACAGGGGGAACTGGGCTGACTTGCCGGTGACACCGAGGAGGAACAGCAGTGTGATGGCGGTCGCCACACCCTGACTGAGCTCAGGAGCCTCGGCGATGATGTCGGCGTAGCGAATCGAGCCGATCTCGCGGAACACAAGGAACGTGGCGATCATGAATCCGAAGTCGCCGATTCGGTTCGTAACGAACGCCTTCTTGCCTGCGGAGGCATTGGCCTCGCTCTTGTGCCAGAACGAGATGAGGAAGTACGAACAAGCGCCAACTCCTTCCCAGCCAAGGAAGGTCAGCAGCAGGTTGTCACCAAGAACCAGCACCAGCATGGAGGCGGCGAACAAGTTCAGGTAGAGGAAGAACTTGGAGAACTTCGGATCCCCATGCATGTAGCCGATGGAGTAGAGGTGGATCAGCGTCGCGATGCCGGTGATGAACAGGCACATCGCGACCGACAGCGGGTCGACGAAGAACCCGACGTCGACACTGAAGGTTCCCGCGGGCACCCACGTGAAGATCTTCTGGAGGTAAAAGCGGTGCGCTTCGTCTTCGTTCAGGAGGCCAACGAACACCACGGCGGTGGCGGCAAAGCTGCCACCCATCATCGCAGTGGCAAGCCAACCAGCGACGGGTTCACCGAGACGGCGGCCGAACGCGACCAGCAGGAAGAATCCTGCGAGTGGGAGGGCGGGGATCAGCCAAACAGCTTCGAGCATGCGCTAGCCCCTCATCTCTGCGAAGTCATCCGCTGTGGCTTCGGGACGTCGACGCTGCAAGGCCACGACGATGGAAAGCCCCACAACAACCTCAGCGGCTGCCACCACGAGCACGAAGAACACGGCGGTTTGGCCGGCGAGGTCACCAAGAGCGACGGAGAAGGCCACGAACGTAAGGTTCACCGCGTTGAGCATGAGCTCCACAGACATGAACATCACGAGCGGGTTGCGGCGTGTGAGCAATCCGTACGCGCCAATGGCGAACAGAAGTGCGCTCAGCACTAAGTACCAGGTTTCAGTGATCACGAGATCCACTTGACTGCTCCTGAGCGGCTCACCGGATGGACGTTCCCGGTTCATTGACCACGAGGTCTTCGCCGCCCTGGTTGCGGACCAACACCACGGCTCCCACCGTGGCAATTGTGAGCAACAGTGCGGTGGCCTCGAACGCCAGGATGTTACGAGTGAACAGGTCTTCCGCCAACTGGTTGACGTCAGGCTTGGTGGGGTCGATCGGAACGACAGCGCCGGCTTGGCCGGTCATGGCGGTGCTTCCCGCCACGTCCTGGTCGACAGCATCGGTGGCGCCTCCGGAAAGGAAGAGGCCACCGAGTGCGAGGAGAAGCATGAGGCCAGCACCAGCCGCGGCCAGCGCCTTCTGCCCCACGAGCGGCTCGATCGAGGTGTCTTCTGCCTGGTCAACGCCGAGGAGCATGATGACGAAAAGGAACAGCACCACGATGGCACCGGCGTAGACCACGACCTGGACGAGGGCGAGGAAGTGGGCTTCCTGAAGGATGAACAGGACCGCAACACCGAAGAAGGTAGCAATCAGCGAGAGCGCTGAGTGCACCGGGTTGCGGAAGGTGATGACGCCGAGGGCGCCGCCGAGCACGATCACGGCCGAGATGGCGAAAACAATGACGTTCATAATCTCCATCAGTGCCCACCTCCGTGCCCGTGGTCGTCTTCAACAGCGGCTTCGTCAGCGGAGACGTTGTCTTCCGGGTTGTCCTGGCCAGCTTCGGGGGCTCGAACGCCGTAGCCGAGCTCGCCAGACCAGGCGACGTTGTTTTCGTACGAAGCCTTGCCAGCCGAAGCGGTGGCCCGCATCCAACCGGAGGTGTTCTCGTCTTCGCCCGGCCGCCAGTCTTCCCACGGAAGGTGCTGTGGCATGCCGTTGTCGTCGACGAGCAATTCGTCCTTGGTGTAGATGGCGTCATCCCGGTTCAGGAACGAGAACTCGAAGAGCTTCGATTCGGTGATGGCCTCGGTGGGGCAGGCCTCCACGCACAGGTCGCAGTGGATGCAGCGCAGGTAATTGATCTCGTAGACGAAGCCGAAACGCTCGCCGGGCGACGTCGGATTCTCTGGGTCATTCTCCGCGCCCCGAACGTAAATGCACTTGGCAGGGCAAACACCAGCGCACAGCTCACAGCCAATGCACTTTTCCATGCCGTCTTCGTAGCGGTTCAGGACGTGGCGTCCATGCGCACGAGGGGGTTTGGGAGCCTTCTGGTCCTTGGCGGAAATTTCGCCCTTGCGGTTGGTCTTGCCCGCTCGGTATTCCTTGGTGGTGACGCCTTCGCCCCACTTCTTGAACGTGACAGCGAACCCTTCGAGGTAACCCATCAGTGCTCACCTCCCGGTCGATCTGTGGAGCTCACAACACCAAGTGGCGGCGCCACATCAGCAGTAACAGTCACCCCGGCAACATCGGCGGCAGTGCCACCGTGGCCAACAACGGTGAGGCCGGCGGCCTCCAAGCGGTCGGCTCGGGCGTTGTCGATGGCTTTGGTCAGCAGCGCCCAACCGAGGAGGAGCAGCAACAGACCGATGGCCAGGATGAGGCCCGTGTCGGCAACGCTGTCACCGAGCACATCGAAGGAGCCGTCTTGGGCGATGCGAATCGAGCCAAGGATGAGCAGCCAAGCGAGCGACAGCGGAATGAGAATCTTCCAACCGAGATCCATGAGCTGGTCATAGCGAACCCGGGGAAGCGTCGCTCGGAACCACACGAAAATAAAGAGGAAGACCAGCAGTTTGGCGAAGAACCAGAAGAAGCCGACGGCCGGGCCGAGGACTGCGCCGCCCGGGTTCGGTCCAGCGGGGCCGCCGAAGAAGAGCGTGACGATGATGGCGCCCATGGTCACCGTGTTCATGAACTCGGCGAGGAAGAACAGGGCGAACCGGATCGAGGAGTACTCGGTGTGGAAACCACCAACAAGTTCCTGCTCGGCCTCGACGAGGTCGAACGGCGGCCGGTTCAGTTCAGCAGTGCCGGCAATGAGGAAGACCACGAACGGAACGAAGCCGGTCACGATCACATTCCAGTTGGGAATGATGCCACCAAAGCCTGCGCCAGCTTGCCCCATCACGATCTCGTGGGTGCTGAGTGAGCCAGCAACGAGGATGACAGCGGCGAGTGAGAGGCCAAGGGCGGCTTCGTAGGAAATTGCCTGAGCGGAGGCTCGAACTGAACCCAACAGTGGGTATTTGGATCCCGAGGACCAACCGGCGAGCAGGATGCCGTAGATGCCGAGCGAGCTCATCGCCAGGAAGAAGAGGATGCCGATGGGCAGATCGGCGACCTGCCAGAAGAACTCTCGGCCACCAATGGTGGTGCTGCCGTTTCCACCGTCGCTGAAGTCGCCCGCGATCGGCACGAGGGTGAAGGTGAGGAACGCCGGCACCAGTGACAGGTAGGGCGCCAGCTGGAACACGAAACGATCCGAGCGGCTCGGGATGATGTCTTCTTTGAAGAAGAGCTTGATGCCGTCGGCGAGCGTTTGCAGAAGGCCGAAGGGTCCCGTCACGTTCGGGCCGATGCGGTTCTGCAACCGGCTCACGACCTTGCGTTCGAACCACACCATCAACATGGTGGCCACGAGGCAAAGCACGAAGGACACGATGACCATGACCATCATGAGAACAAAGTCCCAGAAGTCAACGCCGTCAGCGAGGAAAGGATGACCGCCCATCAGCCGACCGTGACCCGGATCTCAGACATCGGCGCGCTTGTGTCGATCAGCTTGCCTGCATCGAAGCCGGGAAGCCGGAACGACACGTGCGCCGCTCCCCTTGGAATGCCGGCATCGGACCGGGCGGGAACGGTGAACGATCCGGCCTTGGTCTCGACGGTGACGTCGGTGCCGTCGGAGATGCCCAGACCGGAGAAGTCCGACGGCGAGAGTGCAAGCGTGGCGTCTGAGGGCAGGTTCGCCAAGGACGGCGACTGCTGCACCATTGTTCCGAGGTCCCAGAGCTTGCGATCGACCACCAGCCGGAGACCGTAGCCGTCAGAAGGCGGAGGCACGACCGGATCACCGAAGTCTGGCGCATCGCCAGCGGTGACGACGACCGGCCCGTCTTCGGCGGTTCCCAGCGCATCCCAATCAACAGAAGCGAAGTCCGGGACGGAGGAGGAAAGGTCAGCGCGCACTTCGGCGAGACTGACGAAGCCGAGGTCAGAGCCGGTGGCGGCGGCCACTTCGGCGGCGATCATCCAGTCGGCCCGGGCCTGGCCGGGAGGGGTGACCTTGGCCTGAAGCGGCGAAAGGCGTCCTTCGAGGTTGAGGAAGCTTCCGTCGACCTCGCCAAAGCCTGCGGCGGGAAGCACCACATCGGCGTTCTGGCCGGACTCGGTCAGGAACGTGTCGACGGCGATGATGTTGTCGGCCCCTTCGAGCGCACGTTCGGCGAGTGCCCGGTCCGGGAAGTCGGTGAGGGGGTCGGCTCCGAGAAGCACGAGCGTGTCGATGTCGCCGGCGGCGGCACCCCGAAGGATCCCTTCGGTGTCGAGCCCGTCGACTGGCCCGGGCGTGAGGCCCATCGCCAAGGCGCCGTGCACGTTGCCTCGGCGCAGGCCGGAGAGATAGCGAGCATCGGGGGAAAGACGGGCGAATGCCGCCAGTGCGTCGACGGTGAAGTCTGCGGATTCGGCCAGGTTTCCGCGTCCGACGATGACGGTGACGGGGCGGTCGCTGTTGATGAGGTCAGCAATTGCGGACAGCGTGGCGGGTTCCACTCCCCCAACAGCTTGGCTGATGGAGTCGTCGGCGAGGGCGGCGACGACCGCTCCGACCGTGCCGGGAAGAGGGTGGGCCGAGACGGTGGCGTGCGGGGCAAGCGCGGTGGCTCGCGGCGTCAGCTCAATGAGAGCAGCGCCGTCTTCCACGGCGGCGTGTCGAAGACGAAGGAACAACGAGGCGAGTTCTTCCTTGACATCGATGCCAAGGAGCACGATAACGCCGCCAGCAGCGACGGTCTCGGCGATGGTTGCCTTCGGCAAGCCGGCCATGATGTCGCCAGGGAGGCCGTCGCCCAGTTGGGCGTCGATGTTCTGGATCTGGGCGTGCTGGCGGAGCAGCTTTGACCAGGCGTACTGACCTTCGAGCGGAAGGCGAGCGCCGCCGATGACGCCGATGCGGTCAGGTCCGGCCGAAAGGGCTTCGGCCACGCGGCGTGCGGCTTCAGTCCAGCGGGCGGGCTCGAGCCCGTCTCCAGAATCCACGAGCGCTTCGGTCATCCGGTTTTGCGAATCACTCGCTTCGTATCCGAAACGGTCCTTGTCCGAGAGCCAGCTCCAGTTGACGGCGTCGGAGTCGACGCCGAGCACTCGCACGAGTCGGTCACCAGAAGACTGCAGGACGACGCGAGCGCCGGTGCTGTCGACGGTCGAGGTGCTGTCGACCTCGGACAGGTCCCACGGGCGGGCCTTGAAGCGGTACGGCTGGGCGGTGAGAGCGCCGACCGGACAGATCTGCACCGTGTTGCCACTGAAATACGAGGAGAACGGGTGGTCCGGGAAAGTGTTGACTTGAGTCTGGGCGCCACGATCCATGAAGTGGATAAGCGGATCACCGGCGACTTCGTCAGCGAAGCGGGTGCAGCGATCACAAAGGATGCAGCGTTCACGGTCGAGGTAGACGAGGTCCGAGATCGGGATTGGCTTTTCGTAGTGGCGCTTCTCTTCGACGAAGCGGCTTTCACCGGGGCCGAAGGCGTAGGCGTTGTCCTGAAGCGGGCACTCGCCACCCTTGTCGCAGACCGGGCAGTCGAGCGGGTGGTTGATCAGGGTGAGTTCAAGGATGCCGTCTTGGGCTTGCTTGGTCGATTCGCTCTCGGTGTTGACCACCATGTCGGGCGAGACGGTCAGCATGCAGCTGGGCTGAAGGCCCGGGCCCCGACCGGTGTCGACCTCGACGAGGCACATTCGGCACATTCCGACGGGCTTCATGCGCGGGTGGTAGCAGAAGCGCGGAATGTGCTCGCCGTTGCGTTCACACGCATCGATGAGCATCTCGCCGGGCTTGGCTTCGAGTGCTTTGCCGTTCAGTGTGAACGGAATGCCCGTGGTGGCTTCAGTCATGAAAGAACCTCTTGAGCATCACTCGACGTTTGGCCCTCAGGACCAAGCTCGGTCAGGGGCAACGAAGGAGTCCCAGCGATCTTTGCCTCGAACTCGCCGCGGAAGCGACGGATGGCCGAGGTGATAGGGGCCACCGAGGAGGGGCCAAGCGGGCAGATCGTGGTCTGCTTGGGCGGGAACGGCACAGCTTCTTCGTTGCCGAAGGAGGCAACGGGGTAGGTGCCGGGGCTGATGTTCTTGCCAATATCGATGAGCAGGTCAATGTCTTCGACCCGGCCAAGGCCATCGTTGATCCGCTGGAGGACCTTCTCTTCCCAGCTCGTGCCCTCGCGGCACGGGGTGCATTTGCCGCAGGATTCACGGGCGTAGAAGCGCACGAGGCGCAACGCCGCTTTCACGATATCGGTGGTTTCGTCCATCACCATGATGGCTCCAGAGCCAAGCATGGATCCGGCCGGTCCGACCTCGGAGGCTTCGATCTTGATGTCGAGCTGGTCACCGAAGAACCAGGGTGCAGAGCCGCCTCCGGGAACGAAGGCTTTCAGTTCGTTGTCGTCCTTGATGCCCTGGGCGTAGTTCTCGCCGTAGAAGAGTTCTCGGAAGGACACAACGCCTTGCTCGACTTCGTAGACACCGGGTCGCTTGACGTGGCCGCTGATGGCCAGCATTCGAGTGCCGGGAGACTTCTCTGAGCCGTACTTCTTGAACTCGTCGGCGCCATTCACCATGAGCCAAGGCAAGTTCGCCAGGGTCTCCACGTTGTTCACGATCGTGGGCTTCATGTACACGCCCTTGGCCGCGGGGAAGAACGGCGGCTTAAGGCGAGGCATGCCTCGGTTGCCTTCAAGGCTTTCGATCAGCGCAGTTTCTTCGCCAACGATGTAGGCGCCAGCACCCCAGTGCAGCACGATGTCGATGCCGACATCGGTGCCCAAGATGTTCTTGCCCGCATAGCCGGCGGCGTAGGCATCGTTCAGGGCCTGGGCGATGTTCTCTTGTGCCTGGGCCATTTCGCCCCGCACGTAGAGGAAACACTGGTTGAGACCGAGTGCGTAGCAGGCAATCAGGCAGCCTTCGATGAGCTGGTGCGGATCGCGTTCCATGAGGAGGCGGTCCTTGTAGGTGCCCGGCTCGGATTCATCGCCGTTCACGACGAGGTAGCGGGGCCACACCGGAGGCATGAAGCCCCACTTGATGCCGGCGGGGAATCCCGCGCCTCCGCGACCAAGGAGGACGGCGTCCTTCACCTCTTGGGCGATCTCCGCTGGCTTCTTCTTCAGCGCAGCCTTGAGTCCGTCGTAGCCCCCGGTCGAGAGGGAACGCTCAAGCGTGTGGCTGTCGGCGTAGCCGAACCGGCTGGTGACGATCTTGGGGCCTTCGTTGTCCACGTAGCCCGGTGCGAAATCAACGTATTCATTCGTCGGCGCGTCGTTGATGCTCATCAGGCGTTCTCCTCAGCGGGGAGGCGGCTGGTGAACCAGGCCGGCGTTCCGGTGGTTTCGGGCGGCGTGATACCAGCCTCGCGGTCGGCCGTGATGTGTTGGCGGACCTTGGCGAGCGTGCCGTGATCAGGAATGTCCTTGCGCTTGCCGCTTCGGAGGTCGTCGATCATCTGGTCGAAGTCGCTGTTGTCGACACGAAGCTCGTAGCGGTAGTTGACCTGGAGACACGGAGCTTCGGTGCAGGCAGCGATGCACTCCACGTCTTCGAGCGTGAACAGCCCGTCGTCGGTGGTGCCGCCGGCGCGAATACCCAGCTTGTCTTCTGCATGGTGGAGCAGCTCTTCGGCGCCGAGAAGTTGGCAGGAGAGGTTGGTGCAGATGTCGATCTTGTACTTGCCGACCGGGTGCAAGACGAACATCTCGTAGAACGTGCAGGTTCCCATGACCTCGGCGGGAGTGACGCCGATGAGCTCAGCGATGTGTTCCATCGCATCGTTGGCCACATAGCCGTCTTGTTCCTGAGCGAGGTGCAGCATGGGGATGAGCGCCGATTTGGCTCGCGGGTAGTGCGAAATCAGTTCTTTCGCAATGGCCTCGTTGGCCGGAGTGAGACGGCTCATCGGTCGACCTCGCCGAGAATGGGATCGACGCTGGAGATGATGGCGACACCATCAGCGAGGAGCGAGTCGGCCATCATGTGTGACATGGACTGGAGATTCACGAAGCTCGGTCCTCGGAAATGCATGCGGTACGGCTTGGAGGAGCCGTCGGAAACGATGTAGCAACCAAGCTCGCCACGGGGCGATTCAACGGCGACATACGCCTCTCCCTCGGGCACCTTGAAGCCCTCGGTGAAGATCTTGAAGTGATGGATGAGTGCTTCCATCGACTCATCAATGCGGGCACGGGGCGGCGGTGTGACCTTGGTGTCCTGCACCCGGTAGTCGCCCTTGGGCATCTGGTCGACGATTTGGCGAACGATTCGCATGGATTCGCGAATCTCGTTGAGCCGGATGGCGTAGCGGTCGAAGCAATCGCCATAGGTGCCAACAACGACGTCGAACTCGACCTGGTCATAGGCAAGGTAGGGCATGTCGCGACGCAGATCCCACGGCACGCCGGTGCTGCGAAGAATCGGACCGGTCGTTGACAGAGCGATGGCCTCGTCAGCGGTGAAGTTGCCCACACCTTGGAGACGGTCACGCCAAATGGGCTGACCGGTCATGAGGATGTCGTACTCCTCCAGGCGAGGCGGAAGCATGTCCATCAGAGTCAGCACTTCGTCTCGCCAGCCATCAGGAAGATCCGCAGCCACACCGCCGGGGCGGATGTAGTTGTGGTTCATCCGCAGGCCAGTGACCATCTCGAAGAAACGGAGGACCTGCTCGCGTTCCCGCCAGCCGTAGATCATCATGGACACCGCGCCGAGGTCCATGCCGTTGGTGGCCATGAAGAGCAGGTGCGAGGAGATGCGGTTCATCTCGCTCATGAGCATGCGGATCCAGGTGGCGCGCTCGGGGATTTCGATCTCGAGCAGCTGTTCGACGGTGAGGGAGAAGGCCAGTTCGTTGAAGAACGGCGCCGCGTAATCCATCCGGGTGACGTTGGTCGGGCCCTGGAGGTAGGTCAGGTTCTCCGCCGTCTTCTCCATACCGGTGTGGAGATAACCAATGACGTGCTTGGAGCGTCGGACCGTTTCACCGTCGAGCTCCAGCATGAGGCGGAGCACGCCGTGGGTGGACGGGTGAGCCGGACCCATGTTCACCAGCATCGTCTGGTCGTTCTCGCCCTCGATGGGGCTGTCGACGAGCTCGGCTGCGTGGACCTCGGACATGCGAAGCACTGCGTTGCGGCGAGGCAGCTTGTGCAGCTGGCTCACCTCGGACGCGACGGCTTCAAGACCCTCGATGGCTGCGGTCTCGTTTTCGTTTGCGTTCTCAGTGATCGTCATGGAGTGGTCGTCATGTTGGGCTGCTCGTTCTCGGGAGAGGCAGGTCTGGAATGGCGGAGTGTGAGCACCCGAAGGTGATCAACGAGCGGGCGGGGCGCCCTTGAACTGCACGGGAATTGCTCCGGTAGCGAAGTCCTTGCGAAGCGGGTGGCCTTCCCACGTTTCGGGCATCAAGATGCGAGAAAGGTCAGGGTGGCCGGTGAAACTGATGCCGTACATGTCATAGATCTCTCGTTCCATGACATCGACCCCGGGAAAGACCTCATACAGCGAAGCGATCACGGGGTCAGCGGCGCTGACCTGCACTCGGGACCGAATGCGCTCCCGTCGTTCGTACGAGATGAAGTTCGCCACCACTTCGTATCGCTCGGGAGCGATGCCCTCAGGAAGGTTCCGGCTGCTTGGGTAGGTGAGGTAGTCGACCGCCGTGATGTCGACACACATGTTCCAGCCATCCAGGTACATCGCCCCGGCCGTTTCTCGCCAGTCGGCGAGTGCGGGGTGAATGACTTTCTGGTCAATTGACCGGGACACCGGGCAGCCATAGGCGGTCTCGGGAGGTGCGGCGGCTTCAGTCTCCTGCGCCTCGGTGGCAGTCTCGTCGCTCATCGCTTCGACCCGAGAGTGATCATTGACGAATCACCCTGGCCGTCGCGCTGTTCAACCATGATCCGCGCGCCGCCTCCGCCATTTGCGGCACGGCGACGCATGATTTCACCCGTTTCAATCTGGGTGTGCAGGGTCTCGATGGCGTGCAGCAGCGTTTCGGGACCCGGAGGGCAACCCGGGGCATACACGTCCACGGGAACGATCTGATCGACTCCCTGCACAACGGCGTAGTTGTTAAACATGCCGCCGCTCGAGGCACAGACACCCATCGAGATCACCCACTTGGGTTCCATCATCTGGTCGTAGATTTGGCGCAGCACTGGAGCCATCTTCTGGCTGACTCGGCCGGCCACGATCATGACGTCAGCCTGGCGAGGTGAGGCCCGGAAGACCTCCATGCCGAGACGAGCGATGTCGTAGTGCGAGCCGCCTGTCGCCATCATCTCGATCGCGCAGCACGCGAGACCGAACGTGGCAGGCCAGGACGAACGCGACCGCGACCAACGCACCAGGTCTTCCACCTGGCCGGTGACGAAGTTGTGTTCAAGCCCAGCGAGGCCGTCGTCCTTGACGTTCTGAACCAGACCCATCAGGCGACCGCTCTTTCCACATCACTGCTGTCGACGTCGTCGACGTTGGCGCCGCGGCCTTCGAGTCCAACACGACGAATCGTGCTGTTGGAAGTGCGATGCGATCCCACCATGGCGGGCTGGCGACGGTTCACCTGCAGAGGGCCCCAATCGAGGGCGCCTTTTGAGACCAAATAGAGGAACGACTCGAAAACCAGAGCCGAGAAGATCGTGATGGCGACCAGTCCGAACATGCCCAAGCCCCGATGAACCAGGGCCCACGGGTACAGGAACACGATTTCGATATCGAACACAATGAAGAGCATCGCAACGAGGTAGAAGCGGACGGGGAACCTCTGTGGTGGTTCGCGTCCGGGAACGATGCCGCACTCGTAGGGAGCGAACTTCGGCACGGTTGGTCGGCGGGGAGCCAGAAGCCCGGACGCCAAGAAACTGCCCGCAGCAAAGAGGGCCCCGAGGACGACAAGGGCCAACACCGGCAGGTACTGAGCCATGATGACTTTTCCTCTCGATCGTCAGGCGGTAGCGCCTGAGGCCTTCTTGCGAACGTCCTGCTCGCGCAGGTCTCGGTTGTGCATCACAAACAACAGCACAAAGAAGATGATGCCATTGAAGAGTCCGAACAGCACCGGTGTGACCCTGGTCCCGCCGATCAGCGATGGCAAAGGTCCGCCGCGATCGCGTTCGAGGACGACTGACAGGATTGACTTGTCAGCATCAGCGGCAGCTACAGGCGGGGCGAGGCCGGGGAGAGCCGGCTCATCGACGATGCCTTGCACCTGAATGACGACCAACTCTTGGGGATGCCAGAAGTGGACGAACATCGTGTCGAGTTTGTGCAGCGTGCGAGCGGGGGCATCGGTGAACATCTCGATCCAGGCGCTCTTGTCTGGGTCGTCTGCCGCGATGTCGGGATCGAGCAGCGGCTTACCGCCGGCGTTGTAGGCCCCGTACGTCAGTGGAACGATCGAAGATGTCGCCACGCCCTCCTGAGCCAGGAATTCCAAGGCAGCAGCCGACGCTTCACCGCGACGAGCGTTCGAGGTGGCGAGGTAGCGCCAGCCCGCGAGACGGTCGACTTCGCGCCGGGCCAACTCGACAGCCTTGCTCTGTTGAGCGTCGGCATCGAGGGACTGGTCAATCTGGCTTGCCAGACTGAAGTCGTTCAACCGGTCCCCCAGTTCTGCAACATCTTCGTTGTCCGCGAACTCGAGTCCGTCGTTCTCTGAACGTGGTGAGTCGTTGTGGATTTCCACAAGAGCCCACGACTCTGCCTGACCCACCCAGCCGATGGCGTAGATCGTCCAGATGATTCCCATCAGGAACATCCAGCCAACGAGCCCGGCCGCAGCGATGAGACCGCCAGTACGGGAGCCGCTGTTGGTGGCGAGGAGGAGATAGGAGCCGCCGATGAGCACGAAGACCATCGTGAGCACGCTGAGGAGCCCACGGAAGAACGGGTCGAATCCGACGCCGTCGATGAAGGCGATGATCGAGAGAATCACTGCTTACAGGCCTCGCTCGTAGTCGATAACTGCCTGGAGGAGATCCGGTGGCAGCAGGGCGCCGAAGCCAGGCATGAGGCCAGCGGCAGATTGGCCGCCACGGCCGTAGCCCTTACCGGCTTCAGCGCCGTTGAACACAAAGTTGTACTGGGCATAGCTCGTCCGGTCCGGCATCTCAACAACCTCGCAGCCCGTGCCGATTCGCCCGTCTCCGAAGACGATCTCGTCCTCGGCGCCGGTCAGCTCTTGTGCCGGCGGATCCACGAACCCGTCGGTTGAGGTGTCGGTCTGCAGTTCAGTGATCGATGCGGAGTAGGGGTAGGCATCCTTCGCGCTTCCCTCGGGCTCCCACAGGTTCGAGGTCAGGTCGCAGGCAGCAAGGTCGCCTTCGGGCAGGACCGAGTAGATCGCACCGTCTTCGGTGATCGGAACGCCCTTGTCGTCGAGGCGCACGGGGTCACCGTTCTCGGCGAAGTACACGTTGTAGTCAGGAGTGTTGTCCCCGTTGCTGTCGAACGGCGTGCCGCCCTCGGGACCCCAGCCGCCGCCCATGGAGGCCGGGAGCTTCCAAGTGTCGTCGGGGAACCGCTCGTGCAGGCCGCCACAAAGGTTGAAGCCGATGCCGGAGGGGTTTCCGCCACCGCAACCAGCGACACCAACAGAAAGTGGGTCTCCACCGGGATGCGGAGCGTCGGGGCCGAGCGACCAGCCAGAGGTGTGGCAGCGAGCGCAGCTCAATGCCCCGCCGCTGTAGCCCGAGTAGAATCCGAGGTTGAAGACGGCTTCGCCTTCAGTGAGGAATTCTCCGTCAGCCAGCGAACGCTCGACTTCTGCTCGGACATCGGCAGCCTGGGCAGCCGCAGCGACGGAGGCCACGTCCGTTCCAGCTTCGTCGTCGAGAATTTGCACCGCGATCGGCTCGATCGTGGGGAGTTCGAACGTCTCGATGTACTCGATCACCGTTTGGACCTGCTGAGAGGTCAGCGGTCCACCACCGGGTGTTCCCCAAGCCGCCATGGGCGACCCTGGCCGGCCGAAGTTCAGGATGTAGGTGGCTTCCTCTTCGGTGTATCGATGCAGAAGGTTGTTCAGAGCCGGAGCTGACCAGCTGGCGTTGGCCAGGAATTGGCCGTCTTGGTCCTGCAGGACGTACGGGGCGGCGCCACCGACGCCACCAGCGGCGTGACAGTTCACGCACTGGGCTCCGTTGAGATAGAGACTCTCACCCCGACGCTCGAACGTCGCCTGGTAGGTGTCGACCGCGCCGTCTTGGCGACCGGGCTCGGCCAACCAATAGAACGGAAGTGAAAGCGCAACGATGGACAAGATGACCAGAGCGAAGCTGAGCGACCAATCGAGCTTCTTGCCCTCGAGGTCTTCATCGGACATGTAGCCGTTGCGGTTCGCCGCGAGCTCGATCTCAGAACCGAGTTCGGCGCGGGATTCAACGACGTTCCGGAGGAAGAGCAGCAGCCCGCCAACCAGAACGATGAGGGCAACGATGAGGCCGATGGCGCGGAAATCCGCAGCGAACAGCGGCGTCGCTGCAGTCAGGGTTGAGAAAGACATCAATGGCCCTCCGAGGAACCAATGCAGTTCGGACCCTCGGCCTCTTGGCCGGTGGTGTTGGTGCCGATCGCTGGCCCTTGGATGATCGTACCGGTGTCGACGAGCAACTCGTTTGCTGCGTTCACCGTCATCGGGAAGCGGTCCATGCCACGAGGTGCGGGGCCGCCCTTCTTTTCACCAACGCGGTTGTACTGGGAGCCGTGACAGGGGCATTCGAACCACTGGGACGTGCCGCAGGAGGGAACGCGGCAACCGAGGTGGGGGCAGGTCTGGTAGAGCGCCGTGAGTCCAGCGACGAGTCCGCCTTCAACCTGGGGGAAGAAGCCGTAACTCGTTTCGGCCTTCTCCACAGCGTTGGGCGGGAACTCGGTGACCCACATCAGGCCCTCGGGTACGTAGAAGAAGCCACCGCCGGCCTTGATGGCGGCCTGGATGTCGCTCACACGGCCGACGTTGATGACCGAACCGAAGCCGCTGGCGCCGGTGGGCCAGAGGAAGCCGATACAGGCCGCACCAAAGCTGGAAAGTCCAAGTGCGAACATGGCGACGATGCCCCGGTTGAGGAACTGGCGACGGGCGACACCGATGGTCTCGGGGTCCGGCGGCACGTACGCCACCGGAGCTGCCGAGCTCGCCGAAACGAGTGCGCTGCTCCGTTCTTGGCGAGCGGCCTTCTCGACATCCTTGCCTGTCGAAACAGACTGGGGGTCAGACGCGTCGGCGGACAGATCAACCGCAGAGCGGTCCCGCTTCACGGTCTCTCCGGAGAGCTGACCAATCGCAGCAGAGGTGTCTCGGCCACGGAGCGAAAGCCCGATGACAGCGAGAGCCACCACAGCGAGTACAGCAACAGCAGCAATGACGAAAACCATAGTCTGTGCCTTTCTAGAGCTCGAAGAAGAGGCCGTCGGCCCAGGGGAAGATGAAGTTGAAGCCCGGGCCACGGAAGAACGATCCGATGATCGTGAGGACGGCCCAGAACATCAGGAAGAGCGTGAAGATAGAGACTGCGAACTTGCGATCCTCGGGCTTGTTCGACGGGTTCTTGTCGATATAGGGCGCAATCGTGAGAATGATGAGCCCGATGCCGGGAACGGTCACGCCAGCGACCATTGGGTGGAACATGGTGAGCAGTTCCTGGAGGCCCAGGAAGTACCAAGGCGCCTTGGAGGGGTTCGGGGTTTGGTTGGCGTTCGCCAGCTCGAGGAGCGGGGCGTTCACGAAGATCGAGAAGATCGTGAGGAATGCGGTGACAAACAGTGCCGCTCCGAATTCCACGACGATGAGGTGGGGCCAGGTGTGGACCTTGTCCTGGGGCTTGGACTTGATGTCTTGAATTGATCCAGACTTCACGACGGTCAGCAGACGCTGGGTGTGGCCGGCCGGCCCGGTCATGACTGGGGCATCAGCAACGGCGGTGGCCGCCGCAACGGCGGTGCCAACCCCAGACGAGGCTGCAACGGCAGTGCCAGCTGCTTCCTTCTGCTTCGCCGACTTCGAGCGTTCCAGCAGGTGAGCCGGGATCTTGCTCGCCGAGGGATCGGCCGCGGCTGGTTCAGCGGCGGCCGCCGGAACGGCGGCGCCTTCAGCCTTCTTGCGAGCCTCTTCGGCTCGTTTGCGGAGATGTTCTGGGATCTCGGTCATGAGGTGTGTCCTCGAGGTATGTCGAGTGGGGCGAAGTCTTGCATTGCCAACATCAAGCCGGCGGAAAGAGAAAGTGAACAGCTGCGGAACGCCGAGGCGGCCGCAGCAGATGTCGTGGACCTACAGCGGTCCGGAGATTCCACCATCTTTGCGGACCCGCCAGAAGTGGATGGCCATAAAGATGACGGTGACGAACGGAAGCATGAGAACGTGCAGCACGTACCAACGCAGCAGCGTGTCGGTACCGATGATCTTGCCGCCCAAGAGCACGAAGCGAACTTGTTCGCCGAAGACGGGCGTGAAGCCCATCATGTTCGTACCCACGGTCACGGCCCAAAGAGCGAGCTGATCCCAGGGAAGGAGGTAACCCGTGAAGGAGAGCAGCAGCGTGAGCTGGAGAAGGATCGTGCCGATGACCCAGTTGAACTCACGTGGGGCCTTGTAGGCACCGTGGTAGAACACCCGCGCCATGTGGAGGAACACCGACAGCACCATGAGGTGAGCGCCCCATCGATGCATATTTCGGACAAGCAGTCCGAAAGCCACCGACGTTTGCAGCGTGTAGATGTCGTCCCAAGCCGCCGCCGCGGTCGGGCGGTAGAAGAACATCAAGAAGATGCCCGTCACCGTGAGCAGGATGAACAAGAAGAAGGAGAGGCCGCCGAGGCACAGCGTGTAGCTGACCTTCACGGCGTGACGCTTCACCTTGACGGGGTGCAAGTGATAGAGCACCGAGTTCATGATCACGTAGGAGCGGTTACGGGGGCTATCGGTGTAGCCCTTCCGGAAAACCGAGCCAGGTCGGAAGATGGAGTTCCAGGCTTGGGACCCCTGCACCGTGTCGGTGACTTGGGATGCCTGAGTTGCAGCACGCTCGGCGAGCGTGGGCTTGTCCTGGATCGACTTGGCCATGGGGAAACCTCAGAAACGGAAGGGCGGTGGAGCGGGTAAGAAAGAAAAGAACGAGAAAGATCGGCTGACGAGCCTACGCGAGGCGCATGCCGTAGCCATAGCCGTGCGAGTCAGTGCGCTGGTGAAAGTCACCCGTCGCATTTGGCTCGACGATCTTGCCGAGGATGATGACGCCGGTCGGGCACCGATCAACGCACAGTGCGCATCGGGTGCAAACATCGTCATCGATGGTGAAAATGAAGGCGTCGCCCGGGTCGTCGCCGGGCTTGGCGATGCCAAAGCTCTCCGAAATCGCCTCGGTGGGCTGCATGTGAATGCACTTCCACGGGCAAATGTCGACACAACCTTCACAGGCAATGCACTCGGCCTGATCGATGTGGATGAACTGCTTGGGCTTGACGGCCTTGGCCAGGTAGTCGGCGTCGACCTCAACGAGGACGTAGTCGTCGCGGAATTCCGGGAGTGGTGGATTGGCGTCGGTGGTGACCATTTCAGCCTCGCTTTACCAGCGGGCGGCCGTAGGTGCTGGTCGGGGTGGCGTCGGAGCCCTTTTTGGCCTGGCCACGGTTCTGCCATTGGAACCACATCGCGATCATCACACCGAGGTACACGATGTAGATGCCAGCGGCGATGCTGTCAGAAAGCACCCGGTAGGTGATCTCGAAGGGGAACCAGCCCCCTTGACTCTTCGCAGTAATCGTGCCCCACGCATCAAAGATGCGGTCCGCACGGAAGCTCCAGTCGTTCTCGGCCAACGTGAGCCACTGGTGGGGCACGATGCCGAAGACAACGAAGATGAGCATGAAGATGTAGGTAGCGAAGAGCATCTCTTCGCCCCACGTCATCGGGTTATCGACCGAGCGACGCAGCGTGAGACGGCGCACGCCGAATCCCATCACGGCCGAGAACAAGATCGACACGATGAGTGCGACCATCAGTACTTCCTCACTTCGAGCGGGTCCGACCGAGGGGCCGGACAGTGGTGCCACAAAATTTCTGCAGCCTTGTGAATCTTTGCACAATCTAATCGGCGGAAGCGAGGCCAGCACAAACCAGCGACGTCTCCACCAATCGGTCATTCGCCACACATGCCGTCTTCACCGCTAAACGAAGCCAAACCGAGGTCCAGCATCCGAGCAGCACGAAACAGCCGAGAGGCGTTTAACCGTGCAGGTGTATCACGGGCAACGGCGCGTCTCCACCAATGCGAGGCACCAATCTGACTCAGGCAAACTTCCCTCTGCCGCAACTCGCCTGTTCGCTGTACGAACGCGTAGTATGTGGTGTTGTGCCCGTCGCGTCATCTGATGCGAACCCCGCTGCTCCCTGGAACGGCGGATTCGGGCGAACCGATCTTCACCCACATCTCCCGATCACCCCGCCGCTTGATCAGCCGATCAAGTAGTGACGACCGCCGAGGACTTCCGTGACCGAAATTCCTGAACATCTTCTGAAGCGCAGCCGAGCCGCCAAGGGCAAGGGCGACGACGCGCCTTCCGCTGCGGTCACTCCAGCAGCATCATCTGCTGCCACCGCCGCACCTGCGTCGGCGGGTCCGCCTGCTGTCGCCGCTGCCGCCGCTGCGATCCCGAAAGACCCCGCTCCGGTCGCGGCTGCGCCCGAGCCGCACTACATCCAGGCGGCCAAGGCCCGCAAGAAAATGCCCATCTGGGCATTCGCCATTGTTCTTGTCCTGCCGATCTGGGCGATTTCGTTCGCAGGAACCATGCAGGAGCTCGAGGTCGAAGACGAACTGTTCACCGAGTCCGCTGCCCTCTACACCTCCAGCGGCTGCGCTGGTTGCCACGGAGCTGGCGGCGGCGGCGGAACTGGCTACCAGTTCACCGGCGGCGAGATCCTCAAGACCTTCCCCGCCCCGATCGACATGATGGCGCACGTGGCTCGCGGTTCTGCCGCCATCAACGGCGAGGAGTACGGGGACCCGGCCCGCGAGGGTGGAGTCCGTGTCGCTGGCGACCGAGGCAACATGCCCGCCCAGGAAACCTCGCTCACCCTGCTTGAGCTCGAACTCGTGGTGTTCCACGAGCGCACCGCTCTTGGCGAAGAGGAACACAGCAGCGAGGCGTACCTCGCCTGGATGGAGGAATTGCGCCACCGCATCGAAGAGAACGACGAGCACGAGATCGACCTCGACGTCCTTCTCGCGTGTGCGGATCCCGCCTTTACTCCTGGTGCAACGGGCGAGGGCCACCTTGGCGATGACGGCGAAAATCACTGCCCGGGCCCACACGCCTCAGAGGGCGAAGAAGTCGCCGCCGGCTGATCGGCTAGCGTCGTCCCTTCTCGTTGACGGGTCCTGATGGCCTGGCAACCGAAAGGAACGATGCGCAGCGCAAGCTTCAAGTCCATTTCTGGTCGTCGTCCAACGGCCGCGATCGCGATGGCCGTGCTGTCGGTGACCCTGGCCGCTGCTTCATCTCCCAGCGTTGCCGGGGCGCAGGATTCCGCCCCTGACACACAGGCCGACCGTTCGTTGCGCCCCGGAGTTGTCATCGTCGACACGCTCAGAGGCGAGATCTCCTCCGACGACCCATCGGTGACGCCGTTCATCGAGGCGGCCGAGCGCGCCGTTGAAGCCTTCGTCGGCGCCGAGTCAGCCGAATTCGAGGGCCAGGCTGCCCGGGTGGGCAGTGGGCTCACCGTCTCCTACGTAAACACGACGCCACTCGCTGTGCGCAACATGGTGAACGCTGCGGTGGCTGAATGGAATCGGGCGTTGCTCACCACACCGGGCGGCCCGCTCCAGATGACCTTCAACTGGTCAAGCTTCGGTGGGGACACCAGCTTGCTCGGGTTCGCGGGCCCCAGCGCGTTCAGGGAGAACGGCAGTTCGTATATTCCCGTTGGCCTCTCCAACACGCTCGACGGCGTCGACCACTATCCAGCCGGCCCCGAACTCACGGTCACTCTTTCCAGTGATCTGTACAACCGGCCCAACGATGGCTGGTACGTCGGCACCGGAGCCGTGCCACCAGGCAAGATCGACCTCTTCTCCACCGTGCTGCACGAGATCGGACACGGCCTCGGCTTTCTCGGCTCGGCTCGCGTGCCAGGCGGCCAGAGCCAGCCTCGGTTGGAGGACCCGCCGGACACTTTCGACACCCTGGCGTACTTCGGGAGCCAGCCGCTGCTGTCGGTTTTTGACCCCGAGAGCCGTCTGACCTCGGGCAACATCTGGATCGACATTGGGGCAGGGCGACGGCACCAGCTGTACGCGCCGTTCCGGTTCCAGAATGGCTCGAGCTATTCGCACTTCGACGAGGACCGCTACCCCACAGGCGAAGCGGGCTCGTTGATGACCCCGGCCCTCGACGCCGAAGAAGTTGAGCGAACCCTGGACGCAGCCACCTTGGGCGTGATGTCTGGAATTGGCTGGCCAATGCAGGTCGCAGCGGTGCAACCAAAGAACCTTGACCTGACCTTCAACGTCGGAACGGGCCGGGCCAGGGTGGAGTGGTCAGCCGATCTGAACACCACGGGGACACCACCCCTCAGCTATCAGGTCGACGTCATCCAGGGTTCCTCGGTGATCCGCACCGTCACTGTCAATGGCAACGTGGAAACAGCCACGTTCTCCGGACTGGTCGAGAACGCTACATACACGTTCCGGGTGACTCCGCAGGGCAAACGCGGCAACGGGACCCCAGCGGCACGCACTGCGCTGATGTCACAACGGCCCGACGCACCAAGGTTCGTGACCGTGCTCGGTGGCGGCCTCACTCGCACGGTTCGGTGGAACGCTCCGGACGACAACGGCAAGCCCATCACTGGCTACACGGTGTCGATTTCGTCGAATGGTGGAGCGTTCCGGAACTTGGGCCAAACCACCGCCACTCAGCTCTCGACGGGCCCCCTGTCTCCGGGCGTCCATCAGTTTCGAGTGACGGCCACCAACGCAGACGGAACCAGCTTCGTCGGCTCCTCCCTCCCCTTCGGGTTCAGCACCGGCTTTGTACGCCCGTTGCCTCTCGACGGCCAGATCGCTCGGCTCTACCAGGCGTACTTTGAGCGCCCACCAGACTCCGGCGGCTTCGACTTCTTTGTCGGGGAGCGTTCACGGGGCGTCTCACTCACTCACGTGTCAGATTCGTTCGCCACCTCACCTGAATTCGTGGCGATCTACGGGGCCCTCAACAACAGCCAGTTCGTCGAGCTGGTCTACCAGAACGTTCTCGGACGGCCGTCCGATGCGGGCGGTCGAGCATTTTGGACGGGGCGTCTCAATAGTGGCGTCTCTCGCGGCGAAGTCATGGCCGGGTTCGCTGAGTCCCCCGAATTCGTTCGACGATCCGGCATCCCCGGCTTCCAGACCGCGAACGAAGGAGTCGTGGACCGGATCTACTTCGCGTTCTTCCTACGCCTGGCTGAGGACGAGGGCTTCAACTATTGGCTTTCTCGGGTGGAGGCCGGTCTCTCGCCCCAAGACATGGCCAACCAATTCGTCGGCTCGCCCGAATTCGCTCAGAGATACGGCGCCGTCGACAACCGACGCTTTATTGAGCTCGTGTACGAAAACGTGCTGACGAGGACCGCTGATGCTGCCGGCGCCGACTACTGGGTCGGGCAGATGAACAACGGTCTCGATCGCGGAGCGGTCATGCTTGCCTTCGCCAACTCTGAAGAGTTCGTTCGCCGGACCGGAACCGTCCGCTAACGGTCAGTCAACGGAAAGGGTTGCTGCGACTTCGGCCGCGGTCTCGATCGTGCGGGCGACGTCGTCGTCGGAATGAGCGAGCGACGGGAACCACACTTCGTACGGGCCGGGGGCGAGGGCAATGCCGCGTTCGAGCATCCCGTGGAAGAATGGCGCGAACATCCCCGTTTCCGCGGCAGCCTTCGCGTCGTCGTAGTTCCGCACAGGAGTGTCGGTGAAGAAGACGCCAAGCAGCGGCCCGAGTTGCGGGACTTGAGCGGTCACGCCGGCTTGCGCGAAACCGGCGCGGAGCCCCTCGGCGAGGGTGGCCGCCTTCTGCTCAAGTTCGGCGTACCGGTCGTCGGTCATTTGCCGCATCGCGGCGAGGCCAGCAGCGGTAGCCAGCGGGTTCCCCGAAAGGGTGCCGCCTTGGTAGACGGGTCCGAGGGGCGCAATGTTCGCCATGACGTCTCGGCTGCCGCCGAAGCAACCCACCGGAAGTCCACCGCCAATGACCTTGCCAAACGCCCAGACGTCGGGTTGCACGCCGCTCCATGAGGTAGCCCCACCGCGCCCGAGCCGGAAGCCGGTGATCACCTCGTCGAAAAGCAGGAGGGCGCCAACACGATCGCACTCGGCCCGGCACGCTTCCAGGAAGCCGGGCTCGGGGGCGACGAGACCCATGTTGGCTGCCACTGCTTCGATGGCCAGAACGGCGGTGTCTTCGTCGAGGGTGGGAACAACGTTGAACGGCGCGACAACGGTGTCGGCGACCGATGCCGGTGTCACCCCCGCGGATCCCACGAGTCCTTGATTGGCCACACCGGATCCTCCGGCGACCAACAACGAATCGACGTGACCGTGGTAGCAGCCAGCGAACTTCACGACCTTGGAGCGTCCTGTCGCCCCGCGAGCGAGCCGAATGGCTGACATCGCCGCCTCGGTCCCCGACGAGGTCATTCGCACCATCTCGATACCCGGCACCCACTCAGCGATGAGCTCGGCCAGTTCCACTTCGCGAACGGTCGGCGCGCCGTAGGTGGTGCCCGCAGAAGCGGCTTCCTGCACCGCCTGGACGACCGATGGGTTGGCGTGGCCCAGAATCGACGCGCCGTAGCTCTGGACGTAGTCCAGGTAACGATTGCCTTCCTCGTCGATCACGTAGGCGCCCTCGCCACGGTTCACGAAGTAGGGGGTTCCTCCAACGGAAAGGAAGGCCCGCACGGGCGAGTTCACACCTCCGGGGAGGACGTGTTGGGCTCGCTCGAACAACTGCTCGTTGGTCGTCATGTCTGTGGTCACCGAGACAGTGTGGCAGCAACCTCGCGGGCCAGATACGTCAGGATGAAATCAGCGCCCGCTCGTTTGATCGAAGTGAGAATCTCGATGGCGGCGAGTTCGCCGTCAATCCAGCCGTTCGCAGCCGCTGCCTTGAGCATCGCGTACTCGCCGCTGACGTGATAGGCCGCGATGGGGACATCCACCGTGGCCTGGGCATCTGCGATGATGTCGAGATATGCGAGAGCCGGCTTCACCATGATCATGTCGGCGCCCTCGGCAAGGTCGAGGTCGATCTCTGCGGCGGCCTCGCGGCGGTTGCGGAAGTCCTGCTGATAGCCCTTGCGATCGCCACCGTCGGCGATCGTCACGTCGACGGCGTCGCGGAACGGCCCGTAGAACGAGCTGGCGTATTTGGCTGCGTAGGCGAGAATCGGGATCTCGACGAAACCTTCGGCGTCGAGCGCGTCTCGAATGGCGCCAACCTGACCGTCCATCATTCCTGACGGAGCGACGACGTCGGCGCCGGCCCTGGCCTGGGCAACCGCAGCGCGCCGGTAGAGCTCCAGAGTGGCGTCGTTGTCCACGTCGCCGGCTTCGTCCACGATGCCGCAGTGGCCGTGGCTCGTGTACTCGTCGACGCACAGGTCAGCCATGACGACCAGCTGATTTCCGTAGCGCTCCTTGGCCCTGCGCAGCGCAACCTGCATGACGCCGTCAGGGTTCCACGCCTCGCTGCCTTCGGGGTCCTTCTCGAGCGGGATCCCGAAGAGGATCACGGCGGGGACTCCGAGACGCACCAACTCGTCGAGCTCGTCGAAGAGGCTGTCTTGGCTGTGTTGCACCACGCCCGGTAGCGACTCGATCGGCTGGGGTTCAGTGATGCCTTCACGAACAAAGAGCGGGGCGACAAGATCGTCCACCGTCAGGGTGGTTTCTGCCACGAGTCGACGGAGCGCTGGCGTTCGACGAAGCCGGCGGAGACGACGCTGAGGAAAGGTCATCCCAAGAGCGTACGCAACAGTGCTGCGACCAACCCATCGTGCGAAGTCTCTTCTGCCACCGCGGTGGCTTCGAGGCCGACTTCGGACATGTGCGCAGCGGTCACCGGCCCAATCGCGACTCTCGTGGCGGGGAGCGCTGCGTCGGTGCCGTTGCCCAGGAGGTCAATGAAACGATCGACGGTTGAGCCCGAGGTGAACAGCACGGCGTCGGCGGTTCGGGCGTCAGCGAGCTGTTCGGGCGTGTGTTTCGGCACGACCGTCCGGTAGGCGGTTGGGGCGGAGACGTGGGCGCCTCGTTTCGCCAACCCGTCCGCCAGGTCGGAGCTCGCGAGTTCGGCCAATGGGGCGAGGATGGAGCTGCCAGGGCGAAACGGTAGTTCGTTGGCGAGACTTCGAGCGTTCGCGTCAGACGGCATGAAATGCGGAGCAGCGAGCAGCCGTTCGGCGACCGTGGCGGTGGTCGTCCCAATGGCAGCAATCCGCAATCCGGGCCCAAGCCCACCGTTGGCGGCTTGGCACTCGGCGGCCACCGCACGCACCGCATTCGGCGAAGTCAGAACGAGCCAGTCATATGCGGCAAGCGAGCGGATTGCCTGAGCGAGGTCCGCTCCCCCGTCGGCGGGCGGCGCAACTTCGATCAGTGGGAGAAGCACCGGTTCCAGGCCGGCGGCCACCAGCGCATCAAGCAGCGGCGCCGCCTGGTCCGCAGCGCGCAAAACGAGGACTCGCTGGCCTGCCTGCGTCGTGCCGGGAACCGTGCTGGTCACCGAAGGTCAGTTCGCGAGGCGCGAGCGGAGCGCAACGGCTGCGGCCCCACCGATGCTGGCGGGCCCGTCCGCGTGCAAGGCCTCCAGTCCGACGAGCACACCGAAACGCTCAACCCGGGTTTCGTCTTCGGACGCGAGGATGGCATCGAATCGAAGGCCATCGAGCATCAGTTGGGCGTGGGCTCCGGCGGGAAGATCGCAATCGCCGCCGAGCTCGACGAGGAAACCGCGTTCTGCCTCGACTTCGATCCGACAGGTGGCATCGTCAATCGCCGTGAGGCGTTCGATCAGCTCGGCGTCGTCGCTGCGACATTCGACAGCCAGAGCGCCTTGTCCCACTTGCGGCACCATCGTGTCGACAGCCAGCGGGTCGACGATGTCTGGCACGGTCTCAAGACGGTCAAGAGCAGCGACCGCCATGACGATGGCCTCAAAGTCCGCCAGCTTCGAAAGCCGCGTGGCGATGTTGCCTCGTAGCCCGGCGAAGACGAGATCGGGGCGGGCATCGGCCAATAACACTCGACGGCGGTTGGAGCCGGTGCCAATCAGAGCGCCGCGGGCGAGATCGTCGAGACGCACGCCAACGAGGCAGTCTCTGGCATCGCCACGTGCGGGGAATGCCGCGATCGTGAGCCCGTCGGGCGTGATCGCTTGGAGGTCCTTCGCTGAGTGCACCGCGAGATCAGCGTCGCCGACGAGCACGCGAGCCTGCACCTGCTTGCTGAACGCACCCTTGCCGCCAAGCTCACTGATTGGTAGGTCAAGACGCTGGTCAGCGAAGGTCTCCATCGTCACGAATTCGACGTCGACGCTCGGGTCGGCTGCTTGAAGAAGCTCGGCGACATGGCGAGCCTGCCAGAGCGCAAGCGGGCTCTGGCGAGTGGCGATACGGATGGTCATGCGGGACTGGTTATGAGAGGTCGAAGAGTTCGCGCATGGCTTCGGCCAGGCGATCTCCTCGACGGGTGCCTGCGGCGTCTCGCAGGGTCGCCGACGGCTCGTGCATCAGCTTGTTCACCAGCGCCTTGGTGAGAGCCTCAACTGCCTCTGCCTGCTCGGGGTTGAGATCGGTGAGTTTCTTCGCGTGTCGCTCAACTTCAGACTGGCGGACGGCTTCGGCCCAACGGTGCATCCCTCCCAGCAACGGTGAGAGTTCTCGGGCTGAGGTGGAGGCCCGGTAGCGGTCCATCTCGTCGGCAATCACGAGCCGCGCTGCTGCGGCTTCCTTCTGACGCTCTTCGAGACCGCGGTTCGCGAACGCTTGGAGGTCAGCGAGCACCAGCAACTCAACGGCGTCCTCGGCCACGACGCCGGGGTCGATGTCTCGGGGAACGGCAAGATCAAGCAGGAGGAGCTGGTCGTCGCGCCCGTTCAGTGCTTCAGAGACGTTCGCCGCCGAGAGCACTTGGCTTGGTGAACCGGTGGCACTAATCACCACATCGGCGTCGGCGACTGCCGCAACGAGCGCTTCAAAGGAGCGGACGGTGCCGTTGATGGGCTCGGCGACGTCGTGGGCCCGGGATTCGGTGCGATTCACGACGGTGATCGCCACCTCAGCACCCTTCGCCATCGCCGTTGCCACGCCGGCGCCCACTTCGCCCGCTCCAATGAGCAGCACACGCTTGCCGTCGAGGGCACCCATGCGTTCTTCCACGAGCGAGACCGCAGCGTGGGAGATCGAGGCGGTGCGACGCCCGATGGCGGTCTCGGTCCGAACCCGCTTGCCACCGCGAATGGCGTGTTCGAAGAGCGGGTTGAGCAGCGCGCCAGCGGTGCCTTCTTGGCGGGCGGTCTCCCAGGCCGTTCGGATCTGACCGAGGATCTCATGTTCGCCGAGAACGGCGGAGTCCAAGCCCGCAGTCACGGCGAAGAGATGATCAATCGCTTCGTCGTCGAAGTGCACGTACAGGTGATCAACAAAGGCGTCGGTCGCCACGCCACTCAGCAGCGCCAGCGAATCACGGACGTCTCGATAGGCGTCGTGGAAGCGTTCAGCGTGAAGATAAATCTCGGTCCGATTGCACGTGGACAACACCACGGCCTCGTTGACGACATCGCTCGACGTCACCTCGGCCAGTGCCTTTGGGATCACCTCAGCCGGGAACGTCACCTGCTCAAGCACCGGAAGCGGCGCCGAGCGATGGTTAAGGCCAATGGCTATGAACGTCATGAGGCCCCCATTCTCGCCTCTTGAACCAGGTTTGCACCACTTCGATCGAGGTGGAAGTCGTCACGTCCAACATTCGGCTCGGTGACGAGCGGAACGCCGGTGCCCACGCGGGCGGCGGCGCGGCGTTGTTGGTAGAAACTGAGAATCTGGAGTTCGGTTGCGAGGTCGACTCGGCGCACTTCCACCGAAGGCGGCAACGAGATGTGGGTTGCGGTGAAATTGAGGATGGAGACAATGCCCGCCGCTGTCAACTGCTCGGCAACGGCCTGGGCGGCGCTTGCTGGGGTAGCGATGACGCCCATCGCCACCTCCTCCCGCCGCACGACGACGTCCAAGTCGTCGAAGTGTTCAATCGCGATGCCGGCGACCACTTCACCGACGAGGGTCTCGTCGGCATCAAGCAGCGCTCGGATTGGAAAGCCGCGGCTCTCGAGCCCGCCATAGTTCGCAAGCGCTCGCCCGAGGTTTCCGACTCCAACAATGAGGATGGGCCAGGCCTGGTTCAACCCGAGAGCGGCGTTGATCTGGAAGACGAGGTACTTCACGTCGTAACCAACGCCGCGGGTGCCGGTGATGCCCAAGGTGGCAAGATCGCGCCGCACCGTTGCGGGGTTGACGTCGCTGAGTTGTGCGAGGCGTTCGGAACTGACGCTTGCGCCACCGTTCGCGGCGAGGTCGATCAAGCAGCGCAGATAGTTGGGGAGTCGAGCGACGGTCGCCCCGGACACGCGCTCGGTTGCCATCGCTTCAACCTAGGGGCGCACACCCGATTTCACAAGCGCACAAGTGAGAGACTGACGGTGTCAGATGAGCTTGGAGCGCTGGAGCTTTCCGCCCAGACCAGTCGGCAGGGCATCGGTGAACACGAAGCGATTCGGAACCTTGTAGCGAGCGAGTTCGCTGCGGCAGAAGTCCTTGAGTTCCTCCGCGTTCGCCGTTGCGTCAGCAGAGGCAACAACGTGGGCGACGATGCGCTCACCCATCGCCCCGTCAGACTCCCCAACAACGGCGGAGCGCTGCACGCTCGGGTGCCGATTGAGGACCGATTCCACCTCGCCGGGGTGCACGTTGAAGCCGCTGATGATGATGAGATCCTTCATGCGATCGACGATGGCGAGGTTGCCGTCGTCGTCGACGATCGCCATGTCTCCGGTCTTCAGCCAGCCGTCCTCGGTTCGAGTCCTCGCCGTCGCTTCTGGATCGTTCCAATAGCCGGGGGACACCGCCCTGCCTCGCACCCACACTTCGCCGGGGTCGCCGATGTACACATCGTGCCCGTCCTTGTCGACGACGCGCAGCTCAATGCCAGCGAACATCTTGCCGACCGAGCCGGTCGGCGCATCGGTGCCCATCGCGGTCGTCACCGTGCCGGACGTCTCGGTAAGGCCGTAGCCCTCACGGAGGTCGATCCGGAAGCGCTCGGCGACGCCCACCTTGATGCGGGGGTCGAGCTTCGCTGCGCCCGAGACGGCAAGGCGAACCGAGCCGAGGTCGTCGGCGGTGACCTCGGGAGCGTCCAGCAGCAGTCCCCACAACGTGGGTGGTCCGGCCACGATCGTGGCGCCGTGGTTCGAGATGAGATCTGCGGCGTGTTTTGGATTCTTGAACTCACCGAGGACCATCGTCGCCCCCGCCATCAGGCTGAGATTGATGATCACGTTCAGGCCGAAGATGTGGAACAGGGGAATCACCGCCAGCGTCACGTGACCTTCGCCAGCAAGCGACACCGACGTCGACATAAGCGACTGGAGGCTGGCCCACAGGTTGTCGTGCGTGAGGATGGCTGGCTTTGGAGCGCCTGCGGTGCCCGAAGTGAAGAGCAGCAGCGCTGGATGGTCGTCTGCCACCGCAGCGACCGGGTGCGGAGTCCCCTTTTCGAGATCGGGAACCAGCAGTCCTTCCGCCTGGTACACCGTGGTGATCGAGGCGGTCGCGGCGGGGCCATCAGCGCCCATCTGCGCGCACACTTCGGTCCACGCTGGCAGGCCCTGGGCTCCCACGATCACGGCCTTCGGATCGATATGGCTGAGCTCGCGTGCGATCTCGGGCGGAGGCGCAGCCGGGTTTAGCGGCACGGCGGTGAGACCCCCACTCAGGCAGGCGAGGTAGGCGGTCACGAAGACTTCGCTGTTGCCGGCGAGGATGACCACGAGATCGCCGGGGCGGAGCCCGTCCGCTTCAAGCTGGCCGTGCCATCGCCCGACCCGCTCGGCCAGGCCGCCGTACGTCGTGACTCGACCATCACAAATGAGGGCGGTGGTGTCAGGGGGGTGCGGGGCGAAGCGCTCGGCGAGATTCACGCCCGTGATTCCACCACACGAGCGGCCGTTCCGTGCAGGTCAGCCCAACCTTGACCCAGAAATTGCCGACGATTGACCAGAAGGATCAGGACAAAACGAAGAGTTGCAGCACTCCCGCTCCAAGGATGAACGCCAGCAGGATGGCAATCGTGAGCACGGTTGAGGGGCGCATGAGGTGGTTCTGATCTCTCGTGTTGGTTAGCGGGGATCTTCGTTGGGGAGTGTCCGGCTGGGACGCTCCGACAACGATACGGGTGTCGCCACGGTGGTCGGACCGTCGCTGGCCCGCAACGTCAGCGCGTCGCCTTCGCCGATCTCAAGCTCAAATGCGGCGGAACCACGATCAACCGCTAGGGCAACGAGGCCGTAGCTGTCGGTGAGGATCCCCAGGCTGCCGGTGGGGATCTGGGCAAAGGCGGTCACGCGTTGCGCGGTGCGATCAGTCCGACCGCCGGTGACCGAGACGGTGTCACCCCACTCCTCGATTTGGGTGGGGTCGACGTTGAGCTGGATGTTGCCGAAGTGATCCACCCACAGGACTTCAGCCTTCAGCGAGCCGTCGTCGGCCATGTCGGAAACCGGCAGGACCCCAGGGAGCAGCTTCCCAGGGTCGATCGCGGTTCCCAACTCATCGAAGGGCACACCGTTGCAGAGGTGAGAGGCGACCGGAGCAAAAACGTCTCGCCCGTCGAAGGTCGGACCCGGCGCGGGCAGGTGGTAGTCGGTGTTGTCAAGCACGATCGCACCGGTCGCACCGCCAACGAGAGACACTGCTGGAGCGAAGAGTCCGTTGTCGGGACCCACGAGATAGCTCTGGCCGTCGCCAACCTCGATAGCGATAGCTCGGCGGTCGGTCGCGACACCGGGATCGACCACGCCGAGCACCACACCGGGCGCCAAGTACTGGGCGGCACGGGCGATTGCGAGGCCCCCCGCTCGTACGTCCTGGGCCGCGATCTGGTGGGTGATGTCGATGACCCGAACCTCTGGCGAGATCGTGCGGATGACCGACTTCACCACGCCGACGAACTCGTCGGCCAGGCCGTAGTCGGTGAGAAAGGAGATGGTGTCGAAGCGGGGAGTCATGAGTTACCGAGTTCTTTGCTGCGGGCCGTGGCGGCTGCGACGGCTTCGATGAAGGCGGAACGGACAGCGGCCTGTTCGAGGGTAGCGAGCCCTGCCGCGGTGGTCCCCGCCGGAGTGGTGACTCCCGCACGCAAGTCCGCGGGGCTTTCCTGGGTCTCGACCAGCATCTTTCCCGCTCCGTAGATGGTTTGTGTCGCGAGACGGGCGGCAACGTCTCTGGTGAGGCCGGCAGTGACGCCAGCGTCGATCATTGCTTCGGCAATCAGGAAGATGTAGGCGGGACCCGATCCAGACAGACCGGTGACCGCATCGAGTTGAGCTTCGGTGACGGCCACGGCTTCGCCGACAGAACCAAGCAGTTCGAGTGCCCAGGTCATGTCGTCCTCTGTTCCCGCGGCGCCAAGGGCGGCCGCTGCCGCACCCGCTCCAACCAAGGCTGGCGTGTTCGGCATGACGCGGATCACGGGGGTGCCCTGAGGGAGCACCGCCTCCATGGCTGCAGTCGTGATGCCGGCGGCGACAGACACGACACGGCTCGGCCCGTCCGAATCACTGAACGCGCTGAGCACTGGGATCACGAGGTAGGGCTTGACGGCCACGAGTGTGTCGCAACCTCCAACGGGGGTGTCGGCCACGGCGACCCCAAGCGTCGACGCGATCGTGGCTCGCTGCTCAGCGTTCACCTCGATCACGAGGATCTGGTCTGCGGCGGCCCAACCAGCGGCAATCATGCCTTGCACGAGGGCGAGGCCCATCTTGCCGCCGCCGACAACTTGGAGCCGGGGTTTCTCGTTCGTGTTCACGGGTCCCGAACCTACCCGGCCCACGTTTGGAGGGGGTTCGTCGGGCGGACTTCGAGAGGAGTCTTCCCCAAGTCCCCCCTCGCGCCCACCCGACGATCCTCGCAAGCTAGATCAAGTTCGAAGAGAAACCAACGTATTTAGAAGTGATTAAGCAAACTTTGATGCGTAGCCGATGCGGAGCGCTGGGTGGAAGAACTGTTCCACCCACATGTAGAGCGATCCAAGAACCCGATCAAGCTCGTCATCCACCAACACCAGATCGTTGGCCAACGCACCCTGGAGGTAGACCGCAGACTCCTCGCCCACAGCGAACGACGCTCCGTACAGCCCCAGATTTCGCTCCAACAAATGACGGTAGAACTCGGCGTGATTCTCTTCCGGCGCCGGCATCACATACGTCTCATACGACAGCGTCCGTTGTTGCAGCGAGAACCGGACCGTGAAGGCATCCTTCACCTCACCCAGCAACCGCACGTACCAGCTACGCGGACCGTCCACGCCTTTCTCCACCGCCGCCACCATCGGATTGGTCTCGAGTTGCTCGGCAAACCACGCGTCGATGTGGGCATCAAGCTGGGCGAGTTCTACCTCATCATGGATCTTCGACATGGGCGCTCCTCAGCGGGTAACCCAAGCGCACAACCCAGCCCGGTCAGGCTGCGGATCAGTCGCAAGGGGCAAGTTCGTTCACGGTGAGATCGGCGTAGAGCCGACGAAGCTGCGCAGCCGAGGTCGACCACGTGTAGGTCTGGGCACGGGCGGCAGCGGAGATGGACAGGCGGCGAGCCTTCACCGGGTCAGCCAGGATGCTGTCGACCCAGCCGGCGTAGTCGGCGGGATCACGCGATTCGACGAGATAGCCGGTGTGGCCGTGCTCCACCAAGGTGAGCAGCCCGCCGACAGCAGAGGCAACAACGGGCACACCGCAGGCGGCGGCCTCAAGCGCTACCAGGCCGAAGGACTCCGAACGGCTTGGCACGAGGCAGACGTCGGCCGCCCGGTAGTAGGTGCTGAGCAGATGGTGCGGCTGTGGCGGAATGAACTCGATCCGGTCCTCGAGACCCAATTCTGCGATGAGGGCGTGGATGCGCTGCACTTCGACATCGCCCTCCTGGCCGCTCGCTCCGCCCACAATCCAAAGACGGGCGTCTTCGCGCTCCAGGAGGCCCAAGGCACGGACCGCCACTTCCACGCCTTTCAGGGGTTGGATACGGCCCACGAATAACAGCAGCGGGCGCTCGTCATCGGTGTCCACAGCCCAACGAGCGCCTGCCTGATGACCGGGCGAGAAAAACGCGTGATCGACTCCTGGCGGCACGATCTCGATGCGGTCCGCGTCGGCGTCGTAGAACTGCACGAGCTGCTCTGCCTCTGGAGCGCAGTTGGCGAGAACGGCGTCGGCGCATGCCATGACGGCGGCCTCGGCCTGGGCACGGCGTTCCGGTTCCGGATCGCCCATCTCGGCTTTCACGCGGGCCAGCGTGTGGAACGTGGTGACGAGCGGCAAGTTGAGCTTGCGTTTAAGAATGTTGCCAGCCACTCCGGAAAGCCAATAGTTCGCGTGGACAACGTCGGGTCGGAACTCAGCGAAGTCCTCGGCGACACCGGCGGCGAACTCATCGACAAGGCCTTCCAGTTCCTCCTTGCTCGCATCAAAGGAGCCGGCATTGATGTGCACGACCTCAAAGCCGGGCTCGACAACAACCACACGTTCCAAGTCCGGTTTCCACGCCCGCACATAGACCCGGCACCGCACGCCCGAAGCGGCCAAAGCGGACACCAACTCACGGACGTACACATTCATGCCGCCGCCGTCGCCGGTGCCCGGCTGCACGAGAGGCGAGGTGTGCAGAGACAGGACAGCAACACGGCGAACAAAGGGAGGAATCGCGTGGCGACACGAAAGGCCGCTTCGCTCCGAGCTGGGTGCCCTCGAAGCCACGGGATGGGTGCTCAAGAGTCTGTCAACGCAGGCTCGGCGCTTCCATCAGGCGTGTCGGTGGCCGGCGGGCCGAGGAAGCTGCGGTAGACCCCGAGAAGCGCCTGGCGCTGTTCCGCCGTCAGCTCGGCGGCCCGGCGGATCGCCGATTCCAAGTCGGTGGCTTCGGCCGCAGAGTCCGGATCGAGAAAGCCCGCCCGGACATACAACGTCTCCGACGAGATCTCCAGAGCCTTCGCAATCTGCTGAAGGATCTCCGCAGAGGGTCGGCGAAGCCCGCGCTCGATCTGGCTCAGGTACGGATTCGACACCCCTGCCAGCTCGGCGAGACGGCGTACCGACAGCTCCGCCAGCGCACGCTGTTCGCGGATGAACCCGCCAAGGTCGAGCGGGTCAACAATTTTGCGGGCCACGTGCCACCTCGGTTATCAGGACAGGAACGAATCAATCGAGGCCTCGCCGTCGCGGTAGCGGCGGCCGATCTCGGACTGAAGAGCGTCAATGCGTTCGTGCAATTCACGGCGAACCGACGACAGTTCGATTTCAAACCCCCGGATGTTGTCGAACATTTCATGCAACCGAGGCTCGTCAAGATCGCTGATGCCGCTGAGGTCGGCCGGGGTGGCAACGCGATCCAAGCGGTCCACCAAAGCAAGGGCGACCTCGCCGGGGGCCGAAACGTCGATCGAGCGGCCGCTCGGGCCTGTCGTGCGGGGCGCGTCAGCAAGAATGTCGGGCATGTCAAAGAGCAGCGCGTTCACTTCACCGCTGGCTCCGGGGTCTCCGGCTCGGCGGCGAACCTCATGACCAACAATGTCCAGTCGGCCCTGGGCGACGCGGCGAGCCATCGAGAGGTCACCCTCAACAGATGAGCAACGAATACGTAGCTCGCGGAGCTCCGCGATCGGGCGGGTCGTCAGGCCGTCGAGCGCAGCCGAAGAAAGCAGGAAGTCCAGAGGTTCCATCACGGCGAGTAACAGTATCGCTCGCCGACCCAATCCTCCTGCTCGGCCTCGCTGCTCCGCCCCACTTCAGAGCGTCAGCGGTCGGATGAGCAGCAGCCACAAGGGCCCGGCGAGCAGATAGGAATCGAGCCGCCGGAGTCCAGGAGACCAGGCATCGCCCCGAGGCAGGATTGCTGAACCAAGCACCTGGCCGAGCGGCGCAGCAGCGGCGAGCAACGCCACGAAGATGGGAAAGTTGTTGGTGGTGAAGGGAGCGGGCAGCACAAGAAAGAGGGCCGCGCCCACCACCGATAGTGCGAAGATCCCAGCGACAGGGCCTTCCACAGCGTTCGCCGAGCCCGACCCGATGAGGAAATCGCCGCTCTCATACGCACTCACCAAAACCACGAGCGCGAGTGCCGCTCCCGGCTCGACAAAGTGCAGAGCCGCGATCGAACCGGCGGCGAGGCCAGCGGGAACCGATGATCGGACCAGCAGTTGCATGCCGTCGATCACTTCATTGCTCGTCTGAGCGCCGCCCGCCGCCGTCACCACACCCGCCACGAACACAGCGAGAATCGAAGCTGCACCGAGGCCGAATGCTCCAACGATGCCGCCGGCGGTCACGAAGGGCGCAAGCAACGCCGCCGCTCTACGATCCACCGACGCGTAGGCAGCCCAGGCGTAGGCCGTTTGGAGGCCAGCCACCGCTGCGGGGATCATCGCCACGATGACCACGTACGCCGGTTGCAGCTGAACGGCTCCGAGCATCAACGCGAACCACAACACACCAAGCGTGACCTTTGGGCCGTCGGTTCGGTACGGAACGGAGTAGCGCTGCTGCTGCCATCGGGCCTCTCGAGCCGAGGTCCGCTTGCGGGCAGCACCGTCGCGGCGTTCACGAAACGACGGTTTCGAGTCGCCCTTCGTTGCACCTCGCGAGGCCACATCCACCACGAGCGGTCAGCCCCCCGAGACGGGCGGAAGCACCGCCACCTCGTCCGATCCGGTCACCGGATCCGAACGCTCGGCTGGCTTGCCGTTGAGCCACACCTTGCTCCCCGCCAGCACCACGGCGAACGGTTCACCGAAGCTGAGCAGCGCTTCATCGAGCACCTCGCCGACGGTGTCCGCGACGAATTCGGCCTTGTTGGTACCCGCGACCTCGCGGGCTTGAGCAAACAGACGGAGCGTGGCCACAGGCCGCAGTGTAGGCGGTGAAGGAACAGCCGCCCGAGACGCCCTATGGTTCGAAGATGACGACCCTGCTGCTCATCCGACACGGCCAATCCGAGTGGAATGCTGCCGGACGCTGGC
Organism: Caprella mutica; assembly: GCA_947561585.1. NCBI lineage: Eukaryota > Metazoa > Arthropoda > Malacostraca > Amphipoda > Caprellidae > Caprella > Caprella mutica. The sequence goes on along the minus strand of CANNZV010000001.1, from coordinate 2,492,284 downwards.
AGGGCCAAGCCGACCCATCCCTGAGTGACCTGGGCCGGCAACAAGCGTTTTCGGCGAGCGCCCGAGTGGGCAGTGTCGACGTGATCGCTTCCTCGCCCCAGGACCGTGCGCTCACCACCGCGAGCATCATCAGCGGCCAGGTAGGCGTTGGCCCTGTCATCGTCACACCAGGCCTCGAGGAACGATCCGCTGGCGAATGGAGCGGACTCACCAAGTTCGAAATCAACAAGCAGTACCCGGGCTTCCTCGATTCGGGAGAGCGGCCTGCGGGCTACGAAGCCGACGACGATTTGGTGGCCAGAGTCGAAGCGGCGCTGCGCTCGCTCGTTGTCGAATACGCAGGCGGATCACTGCTCGTCGTGTGCCACGGAGGTGTCATCAAGAGCTTTGAACAAGCCAATGGTGTGCAGGAGGGCCGGGTACCCAATCTTTCCGGGCGCGTCGTGAGCCTCAATCCGAGCCTCGACCCCGCAACGGCCCCGTGGATCCTGGGCGAGCACATGCAACTGTTGGATGACGGCGATCTCACCGGCGGAGAAGGACTGCGCGTGTAGCCCCCGCCTCGCGTGACTGCGGTTACCTCGCCGATTCAGCTCGCGACGGTTCGTCGAGCTCGGCGAGCGTGTTGTCAATCCCGTCGAGGTCGGCCGCCAACCGATCGAGATCGCCCATCGTCGGCAACGACGCGGGAACGGGAGCGGGTGGCGGAAAGGCAGGTGAGTCGCTCACAGCAGCGACACTATCAATTGCCCGAAACGTCTGGTTCGACGACGTCGGCCAACGCGAGCGGCAACCGGGCAAACGAGACCGCCTGGAGGCCCGGCACCGAGGGAACCGGAATCTCCGCACCAGATCTCACATCGATCATTCCTGCCTGACGGCCAGCCTCGCTGGTCCGAACGAAGAGTGCCCGGCGGCCGTCGTAGGAAAGCGACTCGATCTGCTCGCCCGAGGCGCCAACTCTTCCGGCGAAAAGAACCGAACTCGAACTCAACTCCAGCATAACGATCTCGGTGGAGGCGGGGAATCCATCGTCCCGATACTCGATCTGGGTGTAAACGAGCCGATCGCCATCGGGGCCCAACGCGATACTCCCGAAGCGGGGCCGACGATCATCGACACAGCGCGGCGTCTCCGGGCCGCCAATGTCCACCGCCTCACCAGAAGCGTTAAAGAATCGGATCTCGCCACACCTGTCATTGCCGACGACCAACGCCTGGGTGCCGTTGCTCGTGGCGAAGTCGATGATCTCCTCACCCGGCGCGAGCCGGGTGAACTGGCGCTGGACACCATCGGCAACGCCAATGTGTTCCACCGCTCCCGGAACCGCAACGAACACCTGCACCGCGAGCGGTTCGTGCAAGAACCCGGCATCGAGCAGTCGGGCCCCACCCTCACTCACAAGCTGGCTTTCCGATTCATTGGACGCAGCCCAACGCACATCACCGTTGAGTGACTGCACAACAAGGCCACCCAAGAAATCATCAACCGAAAGAGCTGCGGGGACCAAGGCAATCCGTACACCGACCGCCCCTCCCGTTCCGTCGAGCTCGCCGTCAACAGGTTCCTCGACCGCTTCGAGCTCCAGCGCAGCGTCCTCGCTCGCTTGGACCAGCTCTGCAACCGGCTGAAGAGGAGGGCCGGCGAGGGGATTCACCACCGGCGTTCCGTCTTGCCCACTCTCCAAGATCACCGAGCCCGTGTCGGTACTCAGAATGAGCGATGGCACGTAGTCAGTGGGTCGCAGCGGGGTAAAAACCGGCTCAGCAGCTCCACTGACCACTTCTTGCCGCTCGTCCTCAACACTGTCTTCGGGCACCGAGGTCGAGGCCACATCAATGCCGCGGCCGAGCTCGGGTTCACCAATTTGCGCGCAGGCGCTAGCGGCGACCACAAGGGCAGCCAGGAGAAGGGAGAAGCGGCGCATCCCGCCATGTTGGCATCGTTGTTCCCCAGCCGTGCACCAACCACCTCAGAATCCAGAGGCCGGGGACGAGAACTGCCGGGCTAACCTCTTCGGGCGGGCCGCTAGCTCATCTGGTTAGAGCAGGGGACTTTTAATCCCAAGGTGCCGGGTTCGAGTCCCGGGCGGCCTACCAAAAGAGCCTTTCTCAAACCCTGGTCCCTTGTGATTGGGGTTTGTTCATTTTCACCCCTGCTTGACCCACCTTTCGGGCGATTGGCTGCATCCTCCGCGGCTTGCTTGAGTGCATCACTCAGCAAGAGCTCAAACGCCTGATTGAGCTGGCCACGAGCTTGGCCTTCGGGGTCCACCGAGAAGAAGTCAAACATCGCCTGGTTCATCGCTCGCCGCACACCACTCGGCGCCGATCCATAGATCTCCCCTGCGCCTTCGACGAACTCGAGGGCCGTGCACACGTTTCGCAAAACTCGATCCCGCTCAATCGTGGAGATCGACAGAGCCGCTTTGGCATCGGCCTGCTCTCGGCTGATTCGCTTCTGCTCCGACTTCAATTTCTCGAGACTGACCGCATCGGCGTAGAAGGCTTGCATCAATTTCTCTGACTGCTTCTCAAGCTGAACGAGCCGTGCCTGTTGTCGACGTTGAGTCTCTTCATCTTGCTCGAAGTGGAGCTCGAACTCCGACGTCAGGAACGTCTGTAGGCGGTGCCGCTCATCGGAATCAATGGAGAAATTTGTCCACAGTCCTTCCACAGCCTCCTCGGCTGAGGAAATGAGGACTGCCTTCATCTGGCAATCGTTCCTCTTCTCATGTCTCCCGGAGCAGATGAAGTACGGGTAAACGCTGCCGTGACGGTTGGTCGTCTTCGTGATGATCAGCCGGCTTCGGCATGCACCACACACGACAGAGCCCTTGAGATAGTGCCGATGCTCTCGCTGCTTCTCACCAGCACTGTGCTGTGCCTCCAGCACAGCCTGCACGCGGTCGAACGTCGTGCGGTCGACCAGAGGCTCGTGTCTCCCGGGGTACTTAGCGCCCCGGTACGTAACGACGCCGATGTAGTAGTCGTTCTTGAGGAGCCGATTGAAGTTGCTGAGGCTCAGTGGCTTGGACGGCGTCTTCGGCCCTCCCGTTGACGTCAGTCCCTTCTCTGTCGCGACCTCGAGCAACCGACGGATAGACCATTCGCCTGATGCGTACTGGTCAAAGATCCACGAAACGATCGGGCCACGTTCGTCATCGACATGCACCGTGCGTGCTTCGTGACCGTCGACGAGCACACGAACGTTCTTGTATCCAGTCGGAGCCTTACCTGGCGTGCCACCGTTGCGGGCCTTCTCCGTGCTGCCCTTGATCACTTCGACAGCCAAGTTCCGACTGTAAAACTCCGCCATTCCGCTCATCATGGCGTGCATCAGAGCGCCGCTCGGCGTCTCGTCGATGTTCTCCGAGCAGGAAACCAACGCGGCACCCGCTTTGCGGATCGCCATGGTGATGGTTACATCGTCGAGGCGATTGCGTGCAAGCCGGTCGACCTTGTGGACGATCACATACTCAACTTGCTGCTCTTTGATGAACCGCAACATTCGTTGCAGCTCTGGGCGGTCCGCCGACTTGGCGCTTTCACCGCGATCGATGAACTCGTCTTCGACGATCGCTCCCAGGTCGGCTGTCTTCTTGCGACAAGCGGCCCGCTGAGCCGGGATTGAAAACCCTTCCTCTTCTCCCCCACGTGTTGCCTGATCTTTCGTCGAGACCCGCAAATAGGAAACGGCCCGCGTGGGGCCGTTGTTGGTGAGATCGATCTCGGTTTGTTGTGTTCGGTGATCGGATAGTGCGTTCACTTTGTCCTCCGTTCGTTCTTGGTCATGGGTGGCCGCCTCCAGCGATTGGCGGGGAGTGGCCGGTTAGTTTCTGTAGACCCGCTGCCGCCTCGGCGATGTCGTTGTCGCCAAGGCGGAACTTGAGCCGTAGGAATGTTGCGAGTGATGGAAGCCCGGGTCCGCTTGCGTTGTGTTCCCACGCAAGTTCGAACAGCTCGGTTGCAGGGACTCCCATAGCCGCGGCGAGTGCTGTCAACGTGGCCGCTGTCGGCTCGGAACTGTCGCCCTTCTCTAGGCGATACAGATGCGAGCGGGCAAGGCCGCTTTGCCGAGCCACGTCGAGCAGCGACAAGCCAGCGGCTTGTCTGTGCACTCGAAGGGCCTCTCCAAAGGCTTGGGTCATCTCGTTCTTCTCCATCTCTTGACACCATTGTCTCATTGAAAGGGACAGATGGGAAGCGCGAGGTCAGCGTGGTTTTCACAACGCGTTGGCTATGAGACGTCGAAGACATGAACGAACCCGTCCTTGGTTGCCGAGGTCTGGACTCCTGCATTCTCCTGGTCGGCGGCGAAGGTCTTGGCGTCGAAGCGGTAGTAGCGCTCGGCGAATGGCTGCAGGCGGGCTGGGATCGATTGTCTGATCTCTTCGGTGAAGCTGAGGTGTTCGAAGACGTGGGATGCGTAGTCCTCGGCTGATCGCCAAAGTCCGGCGTAGGCGGATTCGAAGCGGCCAAGTTCTTGCTGGTCACGGTGGCCAACAAGAGCGGCCCAATGGGCGAATCCGTCTCCGTGGCGTTCGATGCCGCCTGCAAGCATTGAGATGGTCTCAGCGGACTCGACTCGCTCGATCTCGACCGGCAAGAAGCCGACGGCATCGTGAATGACCAGATTGCCGTTGCCAGCTTCGTCGTCGCCGATGTTTTGGACGGCTTCGAGAAGGGCTGCGGTCGGTTGAGCTGCACCGATCCATCGCTGTTCGCCGTTTGGCAGGTCGGGCTGGATGGCGATGCGGCAGCGGATTGCGGCTGGCTCTGCTTCGGCCTCATTGTGTTCACCTCCTTGGCTTGGGCGTGGTTCTCGTTCGTGCATGGCGTGGTTGTCTTCTGCGCTGGGAATGGCCCCAGAGCGGTTAGTGCTGTTCATTGCTGTGACTCGTAGATGAGGACGCTTCCGTCGATGTCGGTGTGGGTCCAGATGGCGCCGGAGAGTTCGAGGTCGCGGGCGAAGCCTTCGCTGTCGACTTTGATGTAGGAGCTGAAGTGTCTTGGGAGCTGCGAGTCGATGGCTTCTTCAGCGCCGAGATCGTTGAGGAAATCGGCCGAGTAGCTCTCGATCGATGGCCAGCGGCCGAGGTACTGGTCTTCAAAGACTCGGGCGGTTTCGTCTTGCTGTTCGCCCTTCTGGACCCAGACGGCGTATGGCACGCCGAGCTTCCCGATGTTCTTGGCGAGGCGCGAGATGCGTTCGAGCGGTTCGTATTCGCTGATGTCGATACCGAAGAAGCCCTCTTGGTCGTGGATGGCCCATTCTTCGGCGTCCATCTGCCGTGAGTCGTCGAGCATCTCTTGGATGTCGCTGTGGATCTCTGCCGGCTCTTGACTGGCTTCGACCCATGCGCCGTGCAGCACTCCTGCGTTGTAGTCACTGAGTGAGGCCACGTAGATCATGGGCGGCACCACCCGCGGATCGGGGCCGATGCCTTCGGGTCGTTCGATGTCTGGCCGTTGGGGTTCGGCCTGATTGTCTTGTTCACCTCCTTGTGAGGCTTGCGGTGTGGTCATGTTGTCTCCTTTGAGCGGCTCGGCCTTGCGAGCCCTATGCCGCTCGTTTCGTTGATTGATCGTGTGCTGTCGTCGTTGCCGGGCGGGCCTTCTCGATGCGCTGCTTGGCGAGGGCTGCGAACTCCGCATTGAGCTCGATGCCTACCCAGCGGCGGGCGTTGGCCTCAGCTACGAGGCCGACGGTTCCGGCTCCGAAAAACGGATCGAGTACGAGGCCCGGCGTCCAGCCTGCTTGGCATTGGCAGACTGGTTTCAGCTGGCCATGCACGGCGAGCTGGCCCAGAGCCCGGACTGGGTCACGCCGCCAAGGCTTGCCGCACGCGGAGCAGGTTCGTTGTGGGCAGGTTGCGAGCAGTGGCTTCTCGATGAGCGATTCTGGGAACGTGGCGAAGTGTGCGCCGTGGAAGCTGGCCGTGGCTGTTCGCCAGACATCTCCCGGGTTCTTGCCGAGTGGATGGCTGGCCTTGCCGCTGCGGCGTAGCTGAGCCAGGCCTCGGTTGTTTCCAGCCAGGGGCCCGGCCCACGAGGGCGGCGCTGCACCTGGCGGCGGGTACTCCTCGTCTGTCTTTCTTGCCGTTGCGCCGCCCGTGAGGGCTGGCTCCCTGATCGCATCAAGGTCGAAGTGGTAGACCCGGCTACGGGTCAGGAAGTACACATATTCATGGCTTGCGGTGAGGCGATCTCGGACCGAGGCTGGCATTGGGTTGCGCTTGGCCCAGATGACCTTGTTGCGCACGATCCAGCCGTCAGCAGCCAGAGCGATCAGCAGCCTCTCTGGACCGAGCAGCAGGCTCTTGGGCTGCGCTCCACTCGATGTGTTGCGGCTGTAGCTGTCTCCGAGATTGAGCCACACCGATCCGGTTGGCTTGAGGACTTGCGAGAGATCGTCAAATACAGCCCGAAGCTGCGCAACCCAGTCTTGAACGTTGTCTTCGAGTCCGAGCTGCTTCTTCTCTCCGTAGTTGCGGAGCCGGAAGTACGGCGGACTGGTAATGACGCAGTCGACCGAGTCCGGCTCGATCTCTGACAGTCGGTCGCGGACGTCGCCGATGAGGAGACGCCCGACCTCGTTGCAGCCGGTGGCTTCTTCGATATTGGTGTTCTTGTTCATGTTGCACCTCCCTTCAGGTGTGTGAGTTCTTCTCCTTGGACCGTGACGACAAACAGCTCTCGGGATGGTGGCGGCAGGCGACTGACGAGCGACTCGATCAGCTCCACAACCTCCTCCTCGCTATTCAAACCAACTTCGAATCACAGATCCTTGACGGACTCCTCCCAGAGAACCTCGTCTTCGACCCCACATTCCTGCTCACAGGAAACTGGAACGACTACGCCCTAGGTCGAGACGCAATCATCGACGTCTACCAAGGCAACCTCCGCAACTTCAACGCCGAAGACGCAGCACGGGCCGCTACACGCATCTCCGCCGACTACGGCAACACACTCAGATGCACCGGGAAAGCCCAAGGAACCTGCGTCGAAATGAGCGGCGGACTCTCCCTCGTCGAAATAGCCATCGATATGGGAGCAGGAGCCCTCTGCGTCGCAGGCGTCGCAACCTCAGGCCACACAGTCGGGGCATCCGCTGTCATCCTCTGCGGCGCAGCCGCAGCAGTCATCGCAGGAGCAACCGTCAACGCGATGAACGGCGCACCACTCACCGACGGCCTCCTCCTCGACGCCCTCATCGGCGGAGGCACCGTCGGCCTCTTCGAAGGCCTCACCGCCCTCAGAGGAGCCGCACGACCAGCCGGAACCGTCGCCCTCGAAAACTCGGTAAGAGCTGAAACACTCGAAGCCCTATCGACAAGAGCATCGCAGGAGACATTCGTTGACCTGGCTTCTCGACAACGTCGGATCCATATTCTCAACGGAGATGTCACAGGTGGCGGACACAGGTGGCCCGGGCTACAAGGCAAGACACCTTTCCCGCAGGGATGGACCGACGACCAAATAATGCATAACATCTCTGACGTGGCGACTGACCCGGCTCTAGCCTGGAATTGGACCAAAGGCGGCCCTAGCGGCTACACGCGAGCGGGAGATCCGGGTCGAGCCCAAGTATTCGGTGTTCGCGATGGGACGTGCATCAAGGTCGTGATTGAGCCTGCAGGAGAGGGAATCATCACGGCACATCCCTCCCCCGGATCATGTTGATGCTAGAGCTGCGTCTCCGCTCCCTTCTGGCATCGCTCGCGGTGCACAGCGAGGCGTGGGCTCTTGAAGAACCCACCGCGCTGCTGGATGCAGGAGAGTGGGGCGTTGCCTTCGAGGCACTGTGTGACAACCTTTACGACGCAGAACTCGCTGTGTTCCCAGGCGAGTTGGCCGAGATCGAATCTCTCGGCGAGAAGATGGCTTCTGAGCGCCGAGCTTGGCGGCTAATGCACGAACTTGTGATCGGCACCGTTTCGAAGGACTGAACGAAGTCCCGAGCGGTCGCCTCGCTTTTCGCTTGCAAGATTTTGGAGATGATATTCTGTGACCCCCTGGCGCCAGAGTTCGATTACTCCTGGAACCTCCATACCCTTGCCACCAATACTTGCGCCACGATGGCGACTACTGCGACGAGCTCTGTCCCGAACTCCCGAGCTTGTTACGACCATCGCCATTGACCGACCCATTCCCGCCTGCAATCTCGTCCAGGTTGTGAGCAAGCCATGCTGAGCCTTCTTTCCTTTCTCTCAGGATGGGCTGCAGGCTGGCAGTCTGCGATGCGGACGGACATCTCCGTGGACTGGCAACGGTCCCCTGCGAGTCACCAGAATCAATCGGCCTGGATGTCGGTGCAAGGCCCTGTTGCTTGGGGCCAGATCACGGTTTGGGAGTCTGGCGAAGCCGCAATAGAGGCAATGTCCGTTGAGACAGGATCCCTCCTGATCTCAGAGCACCACGTCGTCAAGGATGAAGAAGACCTTTTGTCGAAGCTGCAAAGGTTGATCGCAGCATGCGAAACAGAGGTCTAACTGCTCGTCGGCAGCTCCTCTGGTCCGATTGTGCTCTGGGAGAATTCCCGAGCCTCGGCGATTCAGACCGCAAGGAATCACTGCTGTGCCTCCCGCAGGAAAGCGAACTGCTACTCCCGACTGACCGGCGTCTTTGCACTTGGCTCGCAGCCATCGAAGCTCGGCTCGACAGCTCCGAAGCGATTCGGTCGGCGTCATCGAATCACAGGCCGCTCATCCCTTGCCCGGCCTCGGCCTGATCGACACCCCAGCAGCCACGAGCTCACGGTGGATGATCGTTGGATGGAAGCCCATGGTCTGTCCGACCTTGGCGAGTGATTGGCCGGACTCATAGAGTCCGGCAGCCTTGCTGCGCTGCGGCTCGGTCATTTCCTGACGTGAGCGCCAACGTGTCTCCACACCGTTTCGTTTGAAGATGCGCAGGACCGTGTTGCGACTGACGCCCCAGATCTCGATCAGCTCGTTGACTCGGGCTCCCTGGAGATAGTCGCTGATCAGCTCGTTGGTATCTGCGGGACTAAGCCGGCGTTGCCGGCTGACGCTCTGGACCTCGGCAGGATCACGCTCCACAGCTGGTTCACAGGTCGTGGAGTCATCTGGTGGCGTGAGTGCTTTGGGGTTTGAGAAGCGCGCGGTCAGGCCTACCAAGAATGATTATCATTCTCATTTCTAACAGAGGTGAGAAACACAGAAACCGCACCCAATGGTGCGGTTTTTCGTTTGTAAGAGCTTGGCGATGATGTTCTGCGACCCCTGTCATCAGGGTTGGAGTACCGGTCCCTCCCGGTGCCTGATGTGTTGTGGCATCGGCAACGGTTTCGACAGGGGTGGAGGATTTCGTGTGCCCCATCTGTCGTGAAAGACACAACAGATGGGGCGCAGACCTAGCGAGACTTGAGCTGAGCGAATGCGGCGATGAAGACGTGCCAGCAGATGTGCACGGTTCGCTGATCGGGCTCGAATTGCTTCGTCATCTGCTCATAGGGATGAATGAAGTTGCGGAAGTCTCGTAGCTCATGACTGAACTTCTTGACGTCGAGGCTCAGCAGGCCGAGGGCGTGCGACACGTCGATCAGCTCCGACAGCTTCCAGTCATGGATGCGCTTGACAGTCGAGCCGCCCTTGAGCTTTGGCGCCGAGCTGCACGTCATGAAGCTCGGCTGATCATCCAACGCTACAGCGAGCAAGATGCCCTCAAGTGTGCTGCCCAGCAAGAAGATGCTCCCCAGAGGCATCGAACCGTTCCGCACCTCGTCAACTCGTGCTTGCAAGATCCGGGTGAGCGGGTCGTTGCTGAGTCTCAACTCCGAAATGTCGATGTCTTCACTGAAGCTCTTCTTCAGGAACTGCTCTGCGTCGCTGGCCGGCGACACCGAAGCTTCGGGCAGAGACTCATTGAGGTCAAGCGACTCCATTCGCAGAAGAATCGGGCGGCTCTTGTCGAACCCGACTCGGAGGTTCTCCATTGCCAAGATGCCATCCATGACTTCCTTCGCATCGCGAAGAAGAACCTGATCGCCCCGATATGTCTTCAGGTTCACCAAACGCAGGATGGCTTGTTCGACCTGGTTTGCCTGTAGCTGCTGCAGAATCTCGAGCGTCCACCACTTGCGAGTCGAGCCATCATGCGTGGCATTCACCCCTGCGGACTGGAAGAAGCGAGACAGGTCGTTGCCCGTTCTGTACATCGGGTATCGGTCCAGATCATCACCACAGATGAACTCAGCCAACGCATCAAGAGTCTCAGGATCTGGAATCGATCCGAGATGGACTTCGTTGTTCGCCTGCGCTTGGCTCGCACCTTTCATATCCCCATTCTACCACTCATCGAACTAGCGTTCGATCTATAGTTCCTTCATGCAGAGAACTGATTGTGTGGAGAACAAAGACCTGTCATGCAAAGATCTCAGCCAGACTCCAGAGAGCTAGCTCGGCTCAGCAAGCACCGTTACCCTTGCGCCACTCGGCAGCCGACTGCGCATCTGATCTGCTTCTCGTTCTGTTTCGCAGAAGACCTCGACGTGAAGCCAACGGGGATGGTCCTCGATGAGGCTCGCGACTGGGCAAACAATGCCCCAAGTCTCTGGGGTTCCCCGCTCTGACCTGACAAAGATTCCACGGCCCTTGCCGAACTTCTCACGCAGGTCTCTCCCAACAAACACGTCTGTCTTGCTCTGAGCCTGTGCAAGATCGAAGGCGAGCGCTGTGACCCGCTCTTGTCGTTCAAGCAGTTTCTCGATGTTCTCACGGTGCCTTCGGGCTTCTGCCTGCTCGGCTTCACTTCGGGCCCGGTCAGCCAGTGCAAGCTGCCAGTCACTTTCTTTCACGAACGCCACTGGAGATGAGAAGTACTTCTCGATCGTTCCGTCGCCGTGAGGGACCGTTTCTGAGTGGAATCGGGTTGGTTGTTCGGGGCGCAGACCCTTGCTCGCGATCGCCTTGATGAGCGCACTAAACGCGAACGGATCAGGCGTCTCCCAGCTCCACGAGCTCTCAAGCTTCAGACAGCCACGAACCACCGATAGGCCGTCTTCGCCGTTGGCGACCTGGACGCCGGGCACAGCAAAGAACCAGCTCGGCAACCGGGGCGTTACCCAGACCGTTTCGATGTCATCCCGTTGATAGCGCTCTGTTCTCCTCTGGCCCTCTTCAGCGGTCATGGCGGACAGCTGAACCTCGAAGGCAAAGCGTCGAGACTCATCGGGCGTGACCGCAAGCACGTCAGCACGCCAGTCATCACCAGCGACTTCTGGCTCAGCGCTCCACGACGCTGTGCGCAACTCATAGATGATCAGAGATTTGAGGAGTCGATGCTCTGCAGACTCGCCGGTCGATGGACAGCCCGGAGAAACGCGGTCATGAGCGAAGAAGCGCAAACCGTTCTGCGAGACCTTGGCCTGCATCCGCTGGTCACAGTCCTGACAAGACAGCACTGGGCGAGGCTGCACACGATGGATCCCCGACCAAACTTCTGGGCTCACAATCGTGGAGTCGATGACCTCACCCGAAGCGATGCGAGTCGTCAACGGCATAGCGGCAGTATCGGCATCACCTCGAACTCTCCTGAAGTAGTTGGTCTCTCGATCATGTCCACCATTCTACCATTCATCGAACTGGTGTTCGATTACCAAATCCTTCATACTGCAAGCTGAACGGGTGGGAGAAAGCAGATCCCACCATGCAAAAACCCCAACAAGAACCATGCCAAGGCAAGCCGCCCAAGCCGCGGAAGAAGCGTGCGTCGCGAGCGAAGAAAGCCAGTGGCCTGCCCAAGGGTGCGTATCGCGTGCCGGGTGGTTCATACGTCCTAAAACCAGACGACGAAGTGAAGGTGTATCCGCCGGGCACACCCAACAGCGCCAAGGTCCGCGTGACCGCGTTTTACAAAGAGAAGCCAGATCTACAGAAGCTGGCCAAGGCGATGGTCGTGGGAGCTATCTACAAGACCCGCGACGAAACGTCAGACCCTGAGGCCCGAGCTTCGCTCAACGCGATGCTGCGTCGGAGCGGCTACCCCCTGAATGACGATCAAGGTGATCAATATGAACGCAGCGGCCCCGAAGCCGCTTAGCCCCTGCCCTGCCTCGCCGGTGACCTCAGCCGATGACAGCCCGAAACAGATTCTGCTTGCTGGCTCAGCCCGAACGCTCGGCGATGTCCTGCACGTATTTACCCCGGCCAACAGTCAGCCCCGCACGTGGCTTCGGAGCCTCGGGTGGCGGTAAGCGCAGACGACGCTTGCGTTGCTGGTCCCGCAACTCAGACTGAGTGAGGATCCCGGACGATCGAACAGTACGTGATTGGAAGCGCTGCTTCCGCAGATTCTCACGGTTTGCTGCTGACTCGGTCATGTCGGCTCCTCACGCTCGTCGACTTCTCTGCTACATCGTCATCGAGGATGAGAGTACACCGTCATACAGCGTCAGTCGAGGCCCTCAGGTGAAGAGCGGAAGAACCTGACCGACCTCTTCCTCTTCAAGCGCATCGTTTGCGTAGACCGCCGTGCTCTCAACGACTATGTGCCCCACAGTCGTCGCAACTTGGGTCGCTGCGAACTCAACCTCTGCGAACGCGACCCCGTCGGTCGGCGAGAAGAAACCCCACTCAAACCCCATGCGGCCGTCATCATGCCATACCGGTAGGGCGAATGATTGCGGGTGGCGCACTGCCTCGATCGCATCCAGAAATACTTCGGGGTGCACTTCGACCTCACCGGCGAGCCGGAAGGTCACCTCTCCGAAGTACGGCGTACGGACGCGCTGCTCTTGGAACGGAACGTGAACAACATTAGAGAAAACAGGTTCGGCCATGGGTCCCTCGTCGATCAGACGACGTTCGGCCTCAACCGAACGTTCAGGAGGCCCTGCGATATGCAAGGCCGGCCTTTCGTCCGAACGCTCAGACATCGAACCCTCGAACGGAAGACCACGCACAGTAGGTGCCACCACTGAGCACGTCAAGCATAATTATGCAGAAAGTTGAGTGAGCATCCACAGTCAGGCAGGCGGTAGGCGGAGGTCCAGTCTTTGGGGCGAAATGACATGGTTGTAGTTTCATACACCCAGAATCTCACGGACTGGTGGATCGAACAAGTGTTTGAGATCCTTCAACGCACCAGCCGCGAAGCTCTACTCGAGCACCTAGTCCCTGCCCGGCCTCGGCCTGATCGACACCCCGGCAGCAACGAGTTCACGGTGGATGATCGTGGGGTGAAAGCCCATGGTCTTACCGACCTTGGCGAGTGACTGGCCGGACTCATAGAGCCCGGCCGCCTTTGTGCGCTGTAGCTCGGTCATGGTCTGGCGAGGACGCCAGCGTGTCTCGACACCGTTTCGTTTGAAGATGCGCAGGACAGTGTTGCGACTAACACCCCAGATCTCGATCAGCTCGTTGACTCGGGCTCCCTGGAGGTAGTCGTTGATCAGCTCGTTGGTGTCTGCAGGGCTCAGCCGGCGTTGTCGGCTGACCGAGCGAACCTCATGAGGATCACGCTCTACGGCTGGCTCACAGGGTGTGGAGTCATCAGGGGGAGCGAGTGCATTGGGGTTTGAGAAGCGCGCGGTCAGGCCTACTGACAATGGCGTACACCACGCCGCTTGATCCGGCATAGAGCCGTTGGTCTTCACGGTTGTGGAGATGATCGTTGTGCGAAGCGCTCGCCGTCGGGCCGGTCGCACGGGTAGGTTGTTTTCCCACTGCTCGAACAGCGCTGCCCGATCCAGGGCGCACTGCGAATGCCATCCCGGAGTTGCACCCATGGCCAAGAAGGCTCCCACGCTCGACACACCGTTCAAGAAGGGCGAGACCGTTCTGGCCGCCCGCGCCGTGCGTGGCGCTCCTGAGGGCACAACCGGCAAGATCAAGTTGGTCAATGGCCTCGGCGAGTACGACGGCAACACCCCGTGGATGCGGTACTGGGTTCGGTTCGAGGATGCTGGCCTCCTCGGCCAGATCTCGCACCAGGACCTCGTGCGGCCCAAGCAATACGGCGCATGGCTCGATCGTGAAGAGGACCGCAAGCGGGCCGCTCTCGAGGCCCTCACTCAGTCAGCTGACGCGGCAAGCGAAGCTCCGGCCGCCGCTGCCGACGCTGGTGGCGGTGTCGCCGCACTCATCCCCGCCGCACTTCTCGAGCGCAGCAAGGCCGCCAAGGCCCGACTGCTCGGAAGCTGACATGACCCGGAGAGCCCACGAGCGAACGCTCTCCCTTCTGCTCGCTCTCACGCTGGTTGTCGCGAGCTGTTCGGCGCTCGACGACTTCGAGACCGGTGGGGACCGCAGCGCCCCGAGCTCAGGCGAAGAACTGGACTCGGGCACCAACACCGCTGGTTCGGACGATCCGGCGACAACAACACCAGAAGCCACGCTCCCTCCAGCAGCCGACGCTGACGACACGACCGGCGAGGAGCCGGCCGCCGCAGAAGAGGACTCCGACGCGCCAACAGAAGATGCCGGTGCTGGCGACGACGAGAACGACGACGTTGCGGAGCCGCTTCCCGACGTCGAGGTGTTGCGCGTGGAGCCCCGGGTCATCGGCACCTACCCCCACGACGCCGGGGCCTTCACACAGAGCCTGGAGTTCAGCGGCAACGCTCTCATTGAAAGCACCGGTCTCTACGGTGAATCCACCCGGCGCCGCGTCGCCCCCGGCAGCGGAACCATCCGAGCATCCGAAGCCCTTCCCGCTGAAGAGTTCGGTCAGGGCCTCACGTTCCACGACGACAAACTCATCCAACTCACCTGGAAGGAGGGCTTCGCAATCATCGCCGATCCCCTCACTCTCGTGGAGACCTCTCGCATCCCCTACCGCGGCGAGGGCTGGGGAATTTGTTCACTTGGTGATCAGATCGCGACCACGAACGGCACCGATCAACTACAATTTCGGGACCCGTCCACCCTCAAACTCGCCAGCGAAGTTCGTGTCACCCTCGACGGAGAACCTGTCACCCGGCTCAATGAGCTGGAATGCATCGACGGGTTCGTTTGGGCCAGCGTCTGGATGACCGCAGACATCATGCAGATTGATCCCGCAACTGGCCAAGTTCTCACCGTCATCGATGCATCCAGCATCGTGCCACAGGGCCTTGGTGACGAGGATGTGCTGAACGGCGTTGCCTTCCACCGCACGGCCCGCACCTTGTTCGTCACTGGCAAACGCTGGCCCGTCACCTACGAACTGGAATTCCCGTTCGAAGACGGACCGATCACGGACTAGTCAGACGAGGATCACGACGCCCGCAGCCAATCGGCGACGGCCTTCGACCGAGTACTCTCGCCCGGTGCAGATCTCGCCACTCGCTCTCAGTCTCGCTGTCCTTCTCGGGGCTTGTACCAGCGCGAACGATCTTGCGACCGGTGTTCCCGTCGTCCCCTCGACCTCGTCCGGTTCCGCCACCTCCGCCCCAGTCGCTGCCCCTGTCGACGGCGACGGCGACGCTCCCGTGGACGCTGACGCTGACGCTGACGCTGACGCTGACGCTGACGCGATTGTGGACCCCGCCGACGTCAACCCCGATCCCGACCCCACCATCACAACCGGCGACGACGCCGAAGCGAACGGCGAGATCACCGAGAATGGCGCGAGCGAAGAACCCGAACCGTTGCGCGGCGACTATGTAGCAACTGCGGTGGCCGCGCTCCCGCACGACAACAGCTCGTACACCCAGGGGCTCGAGATTGTCGGCGACCGCTATCTCGAGAGCGCCGGTCTCTACGGCGAATCCGATCGGCGCTGGGTCAACCTCGCAACCGGCACTGTCGAAGCGCTCGTCCCCCTCGACGCATCCTTCTTCGGCGAGGGCGTCACCATCGTCAACGACACGATCATCCAGCTCACGTGGCGGGAAGAACAGGCCATCGTCTCCGATCTCGACCTCCAAGAGATCCGCCGAATCGCCTACGAGGGCGAGGGCTGGGGCCTCTGTTTCGACGGCACCCGCCTCGTCATGAGCGACGGTTCATCCGAACTTACCTTCCGAGACCCCGAGACCTTCGAGCCACTCGGCACCGTCGAGGTCAGCAGAGACGGCAACCCCGTCCCCTTCCTCAACGAATTGGAATGCGTCGGCTCGCAGATTTTCGCAAACATCTACACCTCCGACGAGGTCGTCGTCATCGATCCCGAAAGCGGAGCGGTCAACGCATCGATCGACGGCTCACCGCTCCGTCCCGAGGACCTGCCAGTGAGCGACGCAAACTTCGCCTTGAACGGCATTGCCTACCAGGCTGAGACCGGCCAGTTCTTCCTCACCGGCAAACTCTGGCCCGTGCTCTACGAAGTGGCGTTCGTTCCCCGCTAATCGGCCGCGGCTGCTGAAAACACACCGGGCAAGTGGCTCAGCAACCGTTCGAGCAGCTCATCCCCTGCCGGATGCATCAGGTGGTCCACCCCAGGGAGCAGAACGAGCTCCCCCGTCTCCGCCAGCATGCGAACCATCTCGCTCGACTGATGCGGCAGGATCGTGTCGTTCGTGCCGTGAAAGAAGAGCAGGTCGCGGTCACCCAGCTGGTCCGCTGGCTCACAACCAGCAGATTGGGTCGCGAAAGTGACCACGCCGGGAACCATCGCACGGTCGAGGTGCGCTGCCGCCTGAATGGCCACCGCCCCGCCAAACGAATGACCGAGGGTCACAAACTGGAGGGCTCCGTGGCGCCCGGCCAACTCCATCGCCGCAACGGTGTCATGCACACACATCGACAGATCATTCGGCCGCCGATAACTCACACGCAGGACACCGATACCGAGCTCGGGAAGCAACCGGCCAAGCCGATGGTAAAGCCCGCCGTCAGGACCAAGAAGCCCGCCCATCGCCCCACCAACGCAAACGATCACTTTGCTGAGCCCAGCGTCTCCGTGCCAGAGCAACGAAAGCAGCCCCCTCGACGTGTACAGCTCAAGGTGATCAAGGTTCTCATCGACCGGCACGGTCTGCATCGCGAGAACGCCCAACTGATCGAGTGGGCCTGAAGAAGCGGTGATCGGCTCGTCGTGCACCGGCCTTGCCTAGCACAGGGAATAGGGTGATGACCGATGCGTTTCTTGGTGCTTCATGCCCATCCGGACCCGGATTCCTTCAGCACTGCGATTCGCAACTCAACCTTGGCTGGCCTCGCGGACGCCAATCATGAGGTCGAGCTGATCGACCTGTACGCCGACGGTTTCGATCCGTGCATGTCCGAAGACGAGCACCGGCGGTATTTCACCATCGCGCAAGACCACCCAGATCCGGTCATCCGTCGCCACATCGAACTGCTCCGGCGGGCAGAGGGCCTCATCGTGATCTACCCCACCTGGTGGTCCGGCCTCCCGGCCATCCTCAAAGGCTGGTTCGAGCGCGTGTTCCTCCCTGGGGTGTCGTTCACGATCGACCTCGGGAACACAGGCCCGCGGCCGGCACTCAAAGGTCTGCGATGCCTGGTCGGCATCACCACCTATGGCTCGCCCCGGCCCTACCGGCTGCTTGTGGGTGACCCCGGGCGCAGAACCCTCTTGCGGGCGCTGCGAGTCATTCTGACCAGGCATTGTCGCAGTTCGTGGATCTCCCTCGATTCACTCGATGGCCGAACTGCACAAGAACGCCAAGCGTTCCTCGACGACGTACACGCCAGAGCTGCGGCGCTGTGATGGCGAAACACAACGAGCGCACCCTCATCGTCGCCACGCACCCGAATCCAGACAGCCTCACCCGAGCCGCCCTTGCGCGCGTGATCGCCGGGGTCGAACGCTCCGGAGTGGAGTACCGGGTCATCGATCTGGACGCTGAACACTTCGATCCACGACTCACTCGCCACGAAAAGCTGCACCACGGCGACGCTCCCGCCACCAAACCCGGCCTCGAACGCCACATCGAACTACTTGGCTGGGCGACCCGCCTCGTCTTCGTCTACCCCACATGGTTCGGCGGCCCGCCGGCCCGGCTCAAGGGATGGCTCGACCGGGCCTGGATGACCGACGTTGCCTACCAACTCCCCGAAGGTGCGACACGGATCGTGGCGAACCTCAAGAACATTCGCCGTCTCGAAGTCGTCACCACTCACGGCGGCTCGCGCCTGCTCAACCTCGCCCAAGGCGAGCCCGGCCGGCTCATGCTTTTCCGCACGATTCGCCTGCTTTGCCACCCGCTGTGTCGCCGACGCTGGCGTGCCGCCTACGGCGTCGACGCAGCGACACCGGCCGACCTCACGACCTGGCTCGACCAGATCGAAGAGGCCTACGCCAACTAGCCCTCGGCGGGTGGAGCGCCCTGCGCCTCAGCTTCAGCCTTGGCGGCCCGGCGTTCCTTCAGGCGGTTCGCGATCTTGCCGAGCTTGCCGATGTAGGTGACAACGCTCTCCCGCGCCGCTTCAGCCTCACCGGTCAGGCCCTCGATGGCTTCGATGTTCCACGTACCCAAAACCACCGGTTCGAGAATCTGCTCGTAGTGGTTGATCGGATCATAGATTCCCGCCGCTGCGATTCGCTTGGAATGTTGCTTGAACTCCGGGATTCCCGTGCCAGGCATGGCGAAACCAGTGACCTGCCGCTCGACAGCTTCCATCATCTCCGACGGGTTGCGTTCGAAGCCAGCCGCGGCGATATCGCGGTAGAAGAGGAAGTGGTGGTTCTCGTCGATCGCCACGCGGCGCATGATGTCGTAACCAGCGCGGTCCTCGATCAGCCGACCGGTGTTGCGATGCGAGATTCGGGTCGCGAGCTCCTGAAGGGCGACATAACACATGCCGTCAGCGGCGCTCGGCGGCTCGGGCACCTCACCCAAACTCATCTGCACCATGCGGCCACGTTCCAACGCAACGGGATCAATCGCTCGAGTCACGGTGAGGTACTCGCGAATCACCGTTGCGTGGCGGCCCTCTTCAGCGGTCCAGCGACGGACCCACTCACCCCAGGCCGAGTCGCCCTTACCAAACATGCGCTCGATGTCGCGGAAGTAGTAGGGCAGGTTGTCTTCAGTCAACAAGTTCACGAAGAGCGCGCTGCGGACCTCGGGAGACACACTTGACTCCTCCGGCGACCACTCATAACCCTCTTCGAAGTCACGCCCGCGGCTCCACGGAACAAGGGCATGCGGATGCCATTCCTTCGTAGAAGCCAGGTGCCGTTCGAGGAGCTCCTCGGCTACGGGCTGGAGTTCTGCCAAGAATGCTACGTCTGTTGACAAGACCATACTTCGAGCCTACCTACCGGTCGGTAGGGAGGCGACATCTGGCCTCCCGGAACACTCATCAGACTGCGACCACCAACAATCCGTTACCTCAACCACCAGCGATCTCGCGGCCGCGCCGGTGGGTACAAGCCAACTTCGTGCGAGAGTGGAGCTATGTCTGTCGCTCAGCATGCGCGGGTGAGCTTTCCGGCCTCTCCGGCCTTCTCGCGCCTCGGCCGAGTCGCCGCCTCCGGGTTCGCACTCCGCCTCGAGTTCGACATTGGGCGCGTTGAGCAGCTTCGAGCCGCGGTGAGCGCTGCGGTGGCGGCCCTGGAAGGAGAGGGAAGCATCGATCTGCACGCCGATTGGAACGAACAAACCTTGGAGCTCGAAATCTCCAACCCGAACGCCATGATCCTCGTGCCCCAAGCGCTGATGGACACGCTGGCCCCTCTCGTCACCGACGTCGAGGTCACCACCGATTCCGTGCACCTCACGCTCGACCGCTAGCCGGCGCCACCACCGCGGCCCGAACTCCCGAACCCGGCGCTCCCCCGGTCATCAACCGCTTCGGGCAACTCGTCAACCACCGAAAACTCAATCGCCGGCACAGTCATCACCATGAGCTGAGCAACCCGTTCACCCGCGGCGATCGTGAACGCATCAGGCGAGGTGTTCACGAGAATGACCTTCAGCTCTCCCCGATATCCCGAATCAATCAAACCGGGGCTGTTCAACACCGTGATCCCGTGCTTCGCCGCCAAGCCCGACCGGGGCAACACAAGCCCACACATCCCCGGGGGAACCGCAATCGCAACCCCGGTACCAACCATCGCCCGCTCGCCTGCGCCGAGCGTGACGCTCTCGATGGCCGACAAGTCCGACGCTGCGTCACCAAGGCGCATGCGTTGCGGAAGCACGGCATCAGGGTGCAGACGAGCGATAGCAATAGCGGTGATCTCAGAGTCGTGGGGCACCACACGAGGCTAGTGGCCCTCCGACCAAGGAGCCGTCGCCAACCCCCGGTGTAGGATTGGGCCGTGCTTGCCTGGATGGACCTCGAAATGACCGGCCTCAACCCGAAGGAACACGTCATCGTCGAGATCGCCACGCTCATCACCGACGACAACCTCAACATCATCGCCGAGGGCCCCGAACTCGTCATCCACGCCACCGAAGACGAGCTGTCTCGCATGGATCAGGTCGTGATCGACATGCACACCAAGTCCGGGTTGCTCACACAAATCCGGGAATCACAAGTAACCCTCGAAGAGGCGACCGAAGCGACGCTCGCCTTTCTCAAAGAACACCTCGAGCCAAGATCCGTTCCACTGTGCGGCAACAGCATCGGCATGGACCGACGGTTCCTCACCGAGTACATGACCGAGATCGAGGACTACCTGCACTACCGCTCCGTCGATGTTTCGACCATCAAGGAGCTCGCCCGCCGGTGGTATCCGAAATCGCTGACCTCGGCTCCGCGCAAGGACGTTGCGCACCGCGCTCTCGACGACATCAAAGAGAGCATCAACGAGCTCCGGCACTACCGGGAGAACGTGTTCGTCCCTGTCGCCGAGTCCAAACTCACCCTCCCCTAAACACCCGGTGGGTACAGCGCGGGATCCAGCAGCGTGAGCTCGGCTGACGCCGCGCACGTCGCTCGCTCGGCGCCACCGACCCGCCACCACACCTCCAGACCGCGGTCGACATCGCTGCTCAGCAATTCAACCGAACTTGCCGGAGCGATACCTGCGCCGTACTCCACAACGGCCCGCAGCGATCCCTGGGTGGGAAGGCTCGAGCGGGAAAGCACGTCCTCAACCGCCGCCCAATAGGCCGCATTGTTCATGTGGCCGAGCGTGTCGAAGTCCACCGAACGCAACGGCCACTGCCGAACGTTCGTGCGGCTCCCTAATTCATCGGCCCATACCTCCTCAGCTGGCATCGAACCCAGGGTCAGCCGAGCGGAGACCTCGCGCCCAGCCGTCGCCTCGCCATACAGCTCAAAGAACTGGTCACTCAGTGATTTCGGTCGGCCCGTGACCTCATCAAGATGGATCCACAACGTGGCCACCTCATACAGCGCACCACCGGAACCGGTGATGTGCAGCCGGCGTTCGGCCCAACGCCTACCCACGCCGCTGCAGAACGTGATGAAGGAAAGCTCCTCGTCAAAGGCAGCAGGGCGCACAACGTCGACCGTGGTTTTGCGGACCACCCACGCGAGGGCATCAATCAGCCCCGCATCACGGGTGTCGTCATTCGACACATCCTGGGTGTAGCGGGTCAGGGCGTCGAAACGAAGGCGACCGCTCGGGTCGACATCTCCGAGCCGGACGCGCCGAGTTCCGCGGAACGTTCTGCCCTTTTCTGGAACGGGCGTGAGCGGCACTTTGACCAGTGAGGAAGCGGCATGCACGGCCATGACCGTAGCCAAATCGACAGATTCTGTCGTTTATTCGATTGACACTCCGGCCATGTCGTAGTGAGGTTGCTCTCACACCAGCACCGAAAGGACGTCTTGCAATGATCTTGAACACGCTCAACGCCAACCGCACCGACGCCCTTTCGAGCGCGCGCCTCCACGTCCCTGCGCTCGACGCAAACCTCGCGGCGGTGACCCTCGAACTCGGCATGTGTAAGCAAGCGACAGCTGATGTTGCGGTTGCTTCCTATGCCACCTCGGCCGGCTTCACCCATCGCCACGTCATTGGTGCCGCCAATGACACAGCGATTGCCGCCGTGCGCCAAGAGTGGGCTTTTGGTCCGAATGGCTCCAAGCACGACTCCCAGCGGGAGAGACGAACCTGACGCAATAACTGCATCAGGAAGAACGTCGAAGCCGCTGGGAGCACTGCTCCCAGCGGCTTCTTTCGTTTTTCGGCTCCTACCCAAGATCAGCCACATGACCTCTCGCACAGCACTTCACCACGAACACCAGCACCAGCACCAAGGAAGTCCCATGACCGTCACCGACATCCGACCACAGCCACCCAGTACGACCGCCAGCTTCAGCACTGCTCCCGCAGTGAGCTCGGTGGCCATCGAAAACAGCGTCATCCCGACTCTGGCCGTCACGTCTGAAGACTGGCAGGCAGCGTCGGCTTGTCGCACCGTTCCCGGTGCCGGCGAGCTCTTCTTCTCCGAAGAACTTCAGGACATGGCCGCCGCAAAGCGGGTGTGTGCCGATTGCCCCGTGATCGCTCCGTGCCTCGAAGGTGCCATCGGGCGAGGCGAACCGTGGGGTGTCTGGGGCGGGCAGCTGTTCCTCAACGGACGGATCCTCGCCAGCAAGCGGCGCCGTGGCCGTCCCCCAAAGAACCCACGCCCGGAGGATCAGATCCCCACCATCCCGATTCCGGCGCACCTCCAGCGTCTCATCGCCTAGTGTCCTGTCCGGTTGATCCGCGGGTTATTCGGGTTGGTTGATGGCGGTGCAGTAGCGGCCGAGTTTGTCGAGGATTTCATCGGCGGGTTTGGTCCAGACATAGGGGTGCGGGTCGGCGTTCCAGTTGTCGATCCAGTTGTTGATGTCGGCGGCGAGTTCAGCGACGGAGTCGTGGGCGCCTCGTTGGAGTTTCTTGGTTGTCAACGCGGAGAACCACCGCTCGACCAGGTTCATCCAGCTGCTGTAGGTCGGGGTGAAATGAAGATGGAATCGTTTGTGTCGCAGTAGCCAGCTCTTGACCAGTGGCGCCTTGTGGGCGGACAAGTTGTCCAAGATCAGATGGACGTCGAGTCCGGCCGGGACATTGCGGTTGATCTGATTGAGGAACGCAACGAAGTCTTTGGAGGTGTGTGTTGAGCGCAGGTCGGTGATGACTTCGCCGGTCGCCATGTTCAACGCGGCGAACAGATCGATGGTGCCGTTGCGTTGGTAGTCGTGGGTGGCGCGCTGTGGGGTGGTTGGCAGCATCGGCAGTGTTGGCGCAGTCCGGTTGAGTGCTTGGATCTGGGGTTTTTCGTCAACGCAGAACACCGCTGCTGCGACCGGTGGCGACATGTAGAGGCCGACGATGTCGCGGATCTTGTCAACGAGCAGCGGGTCGGGGGAGATCTTGAACTCGTCTTGGCGCCATGGCTTGAGACCGAACGCCGACCAGATCTCCGCGACGCGTTGATGGTTCAGGCCGTGCTTCTTCGCCAGTTCGCGTGTCGACCAATGCGTTGCGTTCTCTGGCACTGTTTCGAGGGTGTCGATCACGACAGCTTCGACAACGTCATCGGTGATCGTGCGGGCCGCTCCCGGCCGTTCGGCGTCCATCAGCCCATCGAGCCGGTCTTCAACAAACCGGTTCCGCCACTTCGATGCAGTGTTCGGGTGACAACCAACATTGGCAGCGATCGCGTTGTTGGTGAGCCCGTCGTCGGCGCCGAGAACGATCTTGGATCGCATCGCCAACGACTGCGCGGAACTATGACGACGAGCCCACGACGTCAACGTCTTGCGCTCGTTCGCTGTCAGATTGATAGAAGTTGAGGGTCGTCCTCTGGTGGCCATGAAGTTCTCCCATGCTGGTCTCCAGCACGGTCAACGTCACGGCCTGAATCGAAAATTCCCGACAGCCTCAAATAACCCAACAAATAACCGGACGGGACACTAGGAGCAAACCAAGGAAAGCGTCTGGCAGGGGCGCTCACAACACAGTTTGATCGGCCGGGGCAACGTTCCATACGAGCCCCGGCCGATCCGCGTTCTGTTGCCTGCCGGGTGTCTGGCACCAGAGTTGCCACAGATGACCAGGGGTCGTTCTTGAGTTGTTCACCAGGCGAGGGAATGACCACCCATCAGACCCGGTTCACTGGAGACATGAGTGACCCGGCCACCGATTCGCAGAACAAACGGGGCCTGCCCGTGTGGTGGGCCGTTGGCCTCGCGTTCATCGCCATCGTCGCCCTCGTCGCCATCTTCCAAGGTGGCGACACCGACAGCGCTGCTTCAGAACCAGGGTCAGCCGACGGCCTCACCTCATTCCCCCTCCAGTCCGTCACCGGCGAAACCGTCAACCTCGCTCAATTCGACGGCGAACCACTCGTCATCAACTTCTTTGCATCCTGGTGCCCACCGTGTCGAGCCGAACTCCCCGATTTCGAAACCGTCAGTCAGGAACTCGCCAACGACGTGACATTCGTGGGCATCAGCCGAGACAACAACATCGACAGCTGGCGAAGCCTCATCGAGCAAAGCGGCGTCACGTTCGACACGTTCTTCGAAGGCAGCGTCACCGGCCTGTTCGAACACGTCGACGGACGCGGCATGCCCACCACCCTCTTCGTGAGCGCCGATGGCAAGATCCAGAAGGTGTACAGCGGAACGCTCGACGACGCAGCGCTCAAAGACCTCATCGCCGAACACCTCGCCTGACCATCCACCTCCTTTCATCCCACCGGAGCCCCTCCCGCCATGTTTGATCTCTTTGAACCCAGAGCCTTCGGGCTTGGCATGATCGCCCTCATCAACCCCTGCGGCTTCGCGCTGCTCCCCGCCTACCTCGGCTTCTTCCTCGGGCTCGACGACGCCGACGAAGGCGAGCGACGAATCACCGCACTCAACCGGGCACAAATCGTTGGCCTCTCTCTCTCGGTCGGCTTCCTCGTGGTCTTCGGCCTCATCGGGATCGTCTTCGCCGGCGCACTCGGCACCATCTCCAAATACCTGCCCTGGGTCACGCTCGTGATGGGCGTCGGCCTCATCATTCTTGGCATCGCGATGCTCCGCGGCTTCCAACCACTGGTGAAAATTCCCAAGCTTGAAAAAGGCACCGGGAGCCGTTCCACCTTCTCCATGTTCCTCTTCGGCGTTTCCTACGCCATCGCCTCGCTGTCCTGCACGATCGGGCTGTTCCTCTCCGCCGTCCCCACCGCTGGTGACTTCACCTTCGCCGAGCGAGTCGGCGCCTTCGTCTCCTATGGGGTTGGCATGGGGCTCCTGGCCTCGGTCCTGACCCTTGCCGTGGCCTTCGGCAAGAAAGGCATCGTCGGCAAGATGCGATCCATTCTGCCGAAGATCAACTTGATCTCGGCCGTCATCCTCGTAGTCGTCGGCATCTACGTGATGATCTACGGCTACTGGTCAGCGCGCATCTTCGCCAACCCTCGGATCTTCCGCCCGGAGAGCAACCCCGGAATCCTTGACCGCACCACGGACACCATCGTGACCGAAGCGGAGTTCTTCCAGGCCGACCTCGCCAACTGGGTGAACGATGTGAGCACTCCCTTCGGATGGGCCTTCGCCGCCATCAATATTGGGCTCGTCGTGTGGGGCTTCATTGCCCGACGAAGCAACACTCCGGTGGCGCCGCTCTAAGGTCGGCCCGTGCAGGAAGTCACGAAGGACCCCATCAGCTTCGCTGAGCTGCTCGCGCTGCCGGGCGTGATCGAGACCGTGGACCTTCGAAGCCGGTTCGGGTTCTGCGCGTTTCACGGCGGCAACCTCGAACGTTTCACCGACCAGATCGCCTCCGAAGCGGCGGCCCGCTCCGGCTCCTCGTTCTACGGTGTGATGCAGCCCCGGGGAACCCGGCAACACATTCCGTCCGCCAAGGTCAGCCCAGACGAATCACCGCAGCTGAAGGCGTTTCTGGATCACTGCGACGTGGTTGTCGCCATCCACGGATTCGGCCTCAAGGGGCGTTGGATCGACTTGCTCGTCGGAGGTCAGAACCGAGAGCTTGCCCGGCACGTGTCGTGGCACCTCCGGCGAGAACTCCCCAGCTACCGAGTTATCGACGATCTCGAGGCCATTCCCAAGCGGCTGCGTGGTGTGCATCCAGACAACCCAGCGAACCTTCCACGCGGCGGCGGCATCCAGATCGAGCTTCCGCCACGGGTTCGCGGGCTTACACCCATGGCGTTTCACTGGCCCGGGTTCGACTACCGGACCCACCGGTTCCCTCACGTCCTGCACCTGATCGAAGGGCTCGCCGCCGCAGCCAAATCCTGGCCGCTGCCAGCCTCCGCGCACCAAGACTGAACCACTCCGCTCAACTCTGCTCTCGCCGGAGCCTTATCCAGACGCTAGGCGGTGGGCGCCCAGCGGAACACGCGAAGCCCGAGGGCCGGCATGGCGACCGCCCAAGCCACGAGCGTGATCCACGCCCAGCCGGGGCCGGCCATGCCATCGAAGGTGTGCCGTAACAGCTCGGCAAGCGCGGTCGAAGGCAACAACTTCACGACGGCAAGCAGCCAGCCTGGCAGTCGGTCGAGTTCGAACACGATGCCGCTCACGAGAAGGAGCACGATGAACAACGCATTGGAGATGGCCAGTGAACGCAAGCCGTCAAACAGGCCACTGACCACAAACGCCAACCCCACGAACGCCAGCAATCCGAGCATCATGGCAGGCGCGGCCGCAATGTGAGGCGAGGGCCGCCAACCTAATGCCAGCGCAACAGCACTCAGAAAGAGGAGTTGCACACCGAACAGCACAACGGCGACCAGGCCCTTGGCAGCAAGGAACTCACCGGGGCCAAGCGGGGTGACGCCGAAACGTTTGATCGCGCCGAAACCCCGATCAAACCCGATCGAGATCGCGAGCCGAACGAACGCTCCAGAAAGCAGAGCAAGGGCCACGATTCCCGGCGCCAAGTAGTCAACCGGATCGCCGGTGCCCGTTGGCAGCACATCCACGGTGCTGAAGAACACCAGGAGCGCGACCGGAATCCCCATCGTCAGTAGCAGCTGTTCGCTGTCGCGAAGCGCCACACGCAAATCGGTCAGGGCCAGCACTCGCACTCGGGAAATCATCAACGGCCCCCTCGGCCGCTTCGCCCACTCCGGCGCCGCCCACCTTCGGGAGGTCCTTCTAGCGGCTCCGGCGTGGTGAGATTCCGGAAACGTTGCTCAAGCGGGATACGTCCGGCCGTCAACGCCTCGGCAATCACACCCTGTTCGGCCAGCCATCCGGTGAGGCTGCTGACAGCAGAAGGCGAGGGTTCAACCATCGCTACGTAACGACCTGGGGATTTCTCCTGGATCGCACCCCGCACCGCCCCAAGGTGAGCCGAGAGTGCCGCCGTGTCCAGACCCGCCGATGCCGAGAACCTGATGCTCGCCTCAGACGTCAGCTCATCAACCGAGCCCGTGGCCACAACCTGACCACGATCCAACACGACCACCCGGTCAGCAACTGCTTCCACATCGTCGAAACGGTGTGTCGTGAGGAGAACACCAGCGCCCGCAGAACATCGCTGCGTGATGAGCTCCAAGATGCGGTCACGCCCGGCAGCATCCACCGCAGCGGTCGGCTCATCGAGAAGGAGCAGGTCTTCGCCGCCGCACAATGCGACGGCCACGCTCAACCGCTGCTGTTCACCACCCGAAAGTCGACGCCAACGCTGCGTGGACAATGCGGTGAGCCCCATCGTGGCAAGGACGCTGTCCGCAGAGGCTGCCGTACGGCCATGGAGTGTCGCAAAGAGCTTGGCGGTCTCCTTAACCGTCAAGCCCATCGGCAGACCCCCGCTTTGGGGCATCACTCCCCACCGGTCAGCCAGCGTTCGCCGGGCCACCCGAGGGTCGAGCCCGAAAACGCGAACCGACCCGGTCGCTGGAGCCAACGCTCCCTCAAGAGCCTGAAGCGTGCTGGTCTTGCCAGCCCCGTTCGGACCGACCAACGCAACCACCTCGCCTGCGGCCACCGTGAAACTGGCCCCATCCACCGCCGCGGCGCCCGCTCCGTAACGGATCGTCAGTTCGTTGACCTCGATCGGGGCCTCCGGGTGACGGGAGGCGGGGGCTGTCGTGGGCACGGCGTCACGTTATCGCTCCACATCGGCTTGACTTGGGTTGTGGACCTGGCACGCATGCGACATGAGTACGAGACGAATGGCCTTACCGAAGCCGATCTCGATGCAGATCCGATCAACCAATTCCGGGCATGGCTGGATGATGCCATCAACGCCGAATTGGGCGAGCCAAACGCGATGGTCGTCTCAACGGTGGACACCGACGGCGTTCCATGGGCCCGGCACCTCCTTCTGAAGGGGATTTCGACGGGCGACGATGGCCGGGAGGGGTTCGAGTTTTACACGAACTACCAGAGCGACAAGGGCCGCCAGCTCGATGCCCGCCCGCGTGCCGCCCTGACCTTCCCCTGGCTTGGCCTCCACCGCCAGGTCTGCATCACCGGATCGGTCGTTCGCCTGACCGATGCGGAATCAGACGCCTACTTCAACGTTCGGCCCCGAGGCTCCCAACTTGGCGCGTGGGTGTCTGACCAGAGCACGGTGATCAGTGGACGCCGCGTCCTCGATCAGCGTCAGGCCGGGTTCGAAGAGCGATTCCCCGATCAGGTGCCCCGCCCGCCGCACTGGGGCGGCTACCGAGTCGTGCCGCAGATGGTGGAATTCTGGCAGGGTCGGCCGAGCCGCCTCCACGACCGGCTCCGCTACGTGCGCAACGTCGACGCATGGGCGGTCGAACGGCGTTCGCCCTAACTCCACACCCCGGAATCCTCGGCGCAGTGGTCGTTCTCGCAGCCCCGGCTCGGCCAAGAGCTCACCGGCATGCGGCCGCGGGTTCAGGATGGTGTTGGTGTGTCTTCGGGCGCTGGCGTGTTGTCGACCGCCGTGGTGACGTCGTCGAACGTGAGATCCGACGCTGCGATTCGAGCCTTCGTCTCAGCTACTCGCTGGTTCCGGTCTCGATCGGCCTCGCTCGAGGCGTAGCGGGCGAAGATCCCGACGATGATCGCCCAAAGAATCAAGCCGCCGAAGAGCTTCATGACGGCGCCTGCTGCCTGCTGATCAGTGAACACGTCGATACCGAACAAGCGAGCGTCGGTGTCGTAGTGCTGGTAGACGACACCCTCAGCGAAGAGCAGCCAGCTACCGGGAACCGTGGGCAGAATCGACATGCCGAACAGGTAGAGGCACTGCTGGATGGAACCCAGACGCCATTCGGTGATGGGGCTGATCACGGACATCCACATGAGCAGCCCAGAAGCGAAGATCATGAGATGCAGCCCGAAGTGGAAAGGGCCGCTCTCGGCGGACACCTGCACGACTCGAGACCAGTGCAAGATCAAGGTCAGAGCGTTGAAGGTCATGCCAGCAATGAGAGGCTTGGATGCGGTACGGAACCAGCTCCACAGCCGAGACGTCGGATCAATGACGAGCTCGAGCAGCCACCGCGGCGTGGCGAGCACGAAACAGGCGGGCAACAGCATCGACAGCAACAGGTGCTGGAGCATGTGGACCGAGTACAAGTAGTTCTCGGCGACGTCGTGCACAGGCCAATCCGAGGCGCCCCAGATCCCTGCCAGACCCAGCAAGTAGAAGAACTTTTGCTTGGTCGTGATGGCTTCGTACCCGGCCTCGATGGCCTTTGGCTGAAGCACCTTCGTGGCGTACCAGGCAATGGCAACCGCGCAAACGACGAGGAGCCAGACTTCGGGATGGGCTTTCCACGGCACTGACGTGGTGCGGAAGGTGGTGTCAGCCTGGGCCAGAACGCCAGCTGCGCTCAGCATCAGGTTACCTCGATCAGATTTGCCACTCGAAGGTCGCGAAGACGACGAAGTACACCGCGACCGCCAGAACCAGTCCGAATCCGAACATGATCGCGAAGTACCGGCCGTTGATGATCTTCCAGTCGAACTGGAGGTGCATGAAGAACGCCGCCACGCAATAGAACTTGAAGAGCATCATGACCAGCAGCGGCACAACCAGCATCGGGCCCTCGAGCCCGAAGTAGCTCCAGGCCACTTCCAGCGCCGTCAGCACGGCCAGGCCAGCAAAAAGGAGCCAGTAGAAGCGCTCGGTGGGATGGTTCCCGTGGTCGTCGTGCGCGTCGTGCTCGACGGGGACGTCAGTAACAGCAGTGTCA
This sequence comes from Caprella mutica, assembly GCA_947561585.1. NCBI lineage: Eukaryota > Metazoa > Arthropoda > Malacostraca > Amphipoda > Caprellidae > Caprella > Caprella mutica. The sequence continues at coordinate 2,462,320 of CANNZV010000001.1, read as the reverse complement.
GCCATGGTCAGAGTCCTAAGGAATCAGGTAGACGATCGTGAAGATGAGCACCCACACGACGTCGACGAAGTGCCAGTACAGACCGACGAGTTCGACGGTTTCGGCTCGATCCGAGTTCAGCTTGCCTCGGAAGGACAGAATCAGCAGCGCCATCAGCATCACGATGCCGCCGGTGACGTGCACGCCGTGGAAGCCGGTAAGCGTGTAGAACGCGGAGCCGAAGAGGCTGCCGCCGAAGGTGAGACCCTCACGGAAGAAGATCGTGAATTCGGCGATCTGGCCGCCGATGAAGATCGAGCCCATGATTGCGGTAGCGGCGAGCCAAATGCGCTGGTTCTTGTAGTCCGCTTCTTCGGTTGCCTTGTGTGCAAGCACCATGGCGAGCGAGCTCATAAGGAGCACGAAGGAGCTGAACGAGGTGAAGGGGATGTCGAAGATCGGCTCGACCGATGCTTCGTGAGCCATCTCCTGGAAGATGGGGCCAAGGTTCTCGAGCGTGCCGCGAGAGCCATCGGGGAGCGCCGCAACGGCTTCCTCGCCCATCAGGCCTTCAATGACGTTCGGGTTGCCAGCGACCAGTTCGGTAAGGAACCGGGTCTTGGAGAGCAGGTACGTGCTGATCAGGGCGCCGAAGAGCAGGCACTCCGACCCGAGGAACAGCCACATCGCCAGCTTCATATTCGAAAGCCCGAGCGAGGTGTGGTGATCGCCGTGATCATCGTGACCGTGATCCGCAGCAGCGTCAGCAGCCGCGATCTCCTCGACCGCGTCGTCGACAGTTTCGTCTGAAGGGGGTGTTGCTACGTCAGTCATCAGTGTGCTCCGACGAGTTCGTTGTCGTCAGCGTCATGGCCGTGGTCATCAATGTCGAGATCGTCAGCTGGCTCAAGCGCCCAACCGAACAGGCCGGCAGTCATCATGAGCATGCCGGGGATCAACAGCCAGAGACTGAAGATCACGCCGTAGCCAATCACTGGCATGGCGGCGGAAAGGAAGATCGGCCAGTAGGACGGCGCAGGCAGGTGAACGCCTTCGCCATTGCCCGGCTGGGCCAGTTCGGCGCCCGTGGCGACTCGCTTGAGCTTGCCGTGCTCGACTTCGGCGTACTTCTTGTGCCAGAAATCGTCGAGAGCGGTGACCTGGGGGTCGACGTCGAAGTTGTGCTCGGGAGCGGGCGACTGGATCGACCACTCGATCGTGCGGGCATCCCATGGATCGGGGCCAACGTCGGGACGGCCTTCGGCCTTCCATGCTCGGTAGGAGATGTACGCGTTTACCAGCACCCAGAGGGTGCCGATGGCAAGAATGAACGAACCGACCGAGGCAACGAAGTTCCAGAGGTTGAAGCCCATGGCGTCGTCGTAGGTGTGCATACGACGGGGCATGCCCTGCAGGCCGAGGATGTGCATCGGGCCGAAGGTGAGGTTGAAGCCCAACACCATCGTCCAGAAGTTGAACTTGCCGTGGCCTTCGTTGAGCTTGTAGCCGAAAGCCTTGGGCCACCAGAAGTAGAGGCCGGAGACGAAGCCGAAGAGCGCACCGCCGAAGAGCACGTAGTGGAAGTGCGCAACGATGTAGTAGGTGTCGGTCTGCTGGGTGTCAGAAGGCGCAATGGCGTGTGAGACACCGGAGATACCACCAATCGTGAACTGGGTCACGAGGCCGATGGCGAAAAGCATCGCCGTGTTCAGGGTGAGCTTGCCGCCCCAGAGGGTCGCCAGCCAATTGAGCACCTTCACACCGGTCGGCACGGCGATGAACATCGTGGCGAAGGAGAAGGCGGACACACTCAGCGGTCCGAGGCCGGACACGAACATGTGGTGCGCCCACACTCCCCAGCCCATGAAGCCAATGGCAACACCGGAGAAGACCATGAACGGGTAGCCGAAGATGGGCTTGCGAGAGAAGGTGGGGATGACCTCGGACACGATACCGAAGGCCGGGAGGATCATCAGGTACACCTCGGGGTGTCCGAAGATCCAGAAGAGGTGCTGCCACAGAAGCGGATCAGCGCCGAGATCAACAGCGAAGAAGCTGGCCCCGAAGTTGCGATCCATCAGCAGAAGGATCTGAGCAACCGTAAGAACCGGGATAGCGAAGAGCAGCAGGAACTGGGTGACGAGGGTCATCCAGACGAAGATGGGCATACGCATGAGGGTCATGCCCGGCGCCCGCATGTTCAGCACCGTCGTGATCAGGTTGACCGCACCAGTCAGCGAGCCGATGCCGGCGATCAACAGGCCGACGTTCCAGAAATCGATGCCGTGTGAGGGGGAATAGATGATGCCGTTGTTCGGTGCGTAGTTGAACCAGCCGCCGTTCGCACCGCCGCCGAGGAACCAGCTGGTGTTCAGCATGAGGCCGCCGAAGAGGAAGACCCAGAAGCTGAATGCGTTGATTCGAGGGAACGCAACGTCTCTCGCGCCGACTTGGAGCGGCAACAGGAAGTTTGCGAAGGCGCCACCCATAGGCATCACGACGAGGAACACCATGACAGTGCCGTGCATCGTGAATGCCTGGTTGTAGGCGTCAGCGCTCAGGAAGCTGCTGTTGGGTGTTGCCAACTGGATCCGAAGCGCAAGAGCGGCGAGGCCACCGATGAGCAAGAAGAACATCGCTGCACAGCCGTACATGATGCCGATCTTCTTGTGATCGACCGTCGTCATCCAGTCCTTCAGACCGGTGACAGCACGAGGGCGGGCATACACGCCGAGCGGGTTGGAGGCGTTGTTGGCGGATTCGCCAACTGGGAGCGCCATTGGGTTGTTCTCGATGACTGCCATGACAGATTCCTGCTCAGTCCAGAGTCTCGAGGTACGCAACGAGCGCCTCGAGATCTTCGTCGGTCAACTGGGGGAAGGCCGGCATGCCCAACAGGTTGTCTGGGTCCATGGCCTTCTGGCTTGGAGCGTCGCTGATCCAGCGGCGGAGCTGCACTTCGTTGAGGGGAAGGCCGCTCTCTGCGAGATCGTTGTACGTGATGTCGTTCGACGGGTCGTCATCGGTGAGGCCCAACCTCGCAAAGAGGTCGTCGTCATCGGCGTCGAAGCCGCGGTACTGGCTGTAGATGGCGCCAGCGAACACGGTCCGGCTGGAGAAATGCGTCAGGTTCGGCGCAGCAAGTGCCGCCAAGGCACCGGCTTCAAAATCCTCGCCGTAGTCGAATGCCACACCGTCGGAGTCGTTCTCATCTTCAGACACCACATGGCAGCTGGCGCAGTTGTTCTGGAACAGAACACGGCCCTCCCAGGCAAGGGAGTCTGCTTCCTCATTCGGAATGTCTGCTGGAGCGATCTGGCCTGCGAGCCAGTCTTGGAACTCGGCCTGGGTGAGGGCGACAGCGCTCATACGCATTCGAGCGTGGGACAGCCCGCAGTATTCCGTGCACCAACCGTTGTACTCACCGGGCTCGTCGGCCTCGATGTTCCACGGGTGGACTCGGCCGGGCACCGCGTCGCGCTTGCCGTTGAGGCGAGGCAGCCAGTAGCTGTGGATCACGTCTCGGCTGGTGATGAGAAGGTCGACTTGTTCACCAACGGGGATGACCAGCTGGTTGGCGACCGAGAGGTCGTCGTCGTCGAGCGCGATCTCCAGCGGCCATTCCTCGGCAGCGCCGTCGGGCAGGTCCACGCCGTACTTGGCTTCGAGCTCCGCCTCAGATTCGTAGAAACCGTCGCAATCGGTGTCGTAGCGGTATTCCCACCACCACTGCTGGCCGATCACCATGACATCGAGCGGCCCGTCACACAGTGTTGTGGACTCGCTGCTGACGTCGTCGTTCGTCTTTTCCAGATCCCAGATGGTGATGATTGTGGGAACGGAAATAACGGCGAGAAGGATGGCGGGGACAGCGGTCCAGGTCCACTCAAGCTTCGGGTTGCCGTGGACCTGCTCGGGCAGATCGTCGGGATCGTAATCTTCGGGAGCCACCCGGTTCTTGATCGTCAGGGCGATGCCGCCGAACACAACCAGAACGAAGACCAGCGCCATGATGGCCCAGATCCACGGGTACATGAGGTCGTTGAGCTGCTTGGCTCGCGGACCCCGATCTTCAAAGGTGTTGAGCGGCTTGTCGTCGGCGCAGGCCGAGAGCAGCAGGCCCAGCGCGGCAACGGCGAGCGTGCGCTTCATCATGGGAGTTGGGCGGAGATTGTGCATCAGTTCACAAGGGTGGTCGGGCAGACGAGGCTACGCCAAGTCGGCTGCGGTGTGCGATTGTTCACAAGCGTGTCAGAGCAATCGAGATTGATGACAGGCATCAACCTTCGGTCTCGCTCTCAGAATGGTCGTCGGAGTGTTCTTCACCATGGTGGAAATCTCGTTCGCCGATGGCAGCGCCAACGATGCCGCCACCCAAGATCAGAAGGGCTCCGAGCGCCACGATCCCGGAAACGATGGTGCGGCTGAGATCGACCTTGGACATGAGGACCGCTGAGCCGAAGACAAAGATGGTGAAGAGCGACCCGGCGATGGTGGCGCCCGTTGCCGAAGCGGCGAGGAACACGCGTGAGGCGCCAACGGCAATCACTGCGATACCAAGCATCCCGAGCATCGGGATTTCGAGAGGGCCGCCGACCCGATCGCGAACGATTCGGTTGGTTTCAGCGTCGCCCGTTGCACGGTCGGACCAGGTGAGAAGGAGCCACATCATGGCGACCACGGCGAGAATGCCGAGCCCCAGGACGTAGAAGATCCGGCTCAGCGCCAAACCCACGATGACGCAACCCACGCCAAATCCGGCGATGGGGCCCCAGTAGCTGGCGTCGGCGGGCGGGCGAACGGCCGGCACCTTGTCGACGCCGGCCCGAGCAGCCATGATCTCGGCGTCACCGTCTCGAACGAGCACAAGAACGAGGCCAACGATGAACGAAGCCACCCCGGCGAAGACGAGGATGCCGTATCCGACGTGGTCACCAACGCCGCCCTTGTAGCCAAGGCTGATAACGCCGAGGCCACCACCGGTGACGAGGCCGTAGATCAGCGACGCAATGAACGAGCCGGCGCTGATGCCGAAGAAGTACTTAGAACCCCAGGTGAACATCGATCCGTCCTACTTCGTGATGTAGATCGCGAGCCAGACGATCATGTAGAGGAAGACTCCGACGTACCAGAACATCGCGGCGGCGTAGATGCCTTCGCGGTCTCGGGCGCTGTAGTCACCGCCGAGGGTTCGGATACCCATAAAGGCAACGAACAGCATCGCCACCGCCATGTAGACAACGTGAGCGCCAATGACGCCATAGATCAACGAGGCCTTGGAGTCTGAGGCCGCCCCAAGATTCATGAGCTCGAGCAGGAACATCGTTTGGGCGATGTAGCCGAAGCCCATCACCACGATCAGGCCGAGCGCCAAGTGCATGTTCGAGCGGTCGTCGACGCCAAGGGAGTACGTCGCCCAGGCCATGATGAGGATGGAGAACCACAAGGTCAGCATCATCATGTTGGGTTGGGTCAGCGGAATCGTGACACCAGCGGGGAGCCATGTCTCGCCCGATTGGATCACGTCTTGGCGGACCGCTGCGTAGAAGGCAACGAGGCTGCCGATCCCCATGATGGAGGCGAGGCACGCAAGCGCCGTGCCCACCAGCAGGACCCGAGGGCGGGCGGGAGCGGCGGCCGCGACGTCGGCGGGAATCTTGCGATAGATGGTGACGTCAGTCATCAGGCATCTCCCTTGTCGGCCGCAGCATCAGCGGATGAAGCAGCGAGATCGGCGAGCGGTGTCGCCGAAGTGACCACCGGCGTCTCGTCGAAGTTGTCTGAGGCTGGCGGTGAAGCCGTAGCCCATTCGAGCGTGGCGCCGGTCCATGGCTCGACAGCGGTGAGGCGGCCGGACGCAGCACCCAGCACGTTCAGCATCAACAGCAGAGCGGCGGCGGCAAGCAACGCAACGCCCACGACGCTGACGATGCCCGTGATTTGCAGAACGTCGTCGGGGTTCGAAGTGGTTGCCGGCAGTGCGAGCTGGTCAAAGAAGCCTGCGGCCACGTTGCCGGCACCCCAAAGAACGGTTCCGCCGGCAGCGGCGAGCACCGCGAGGAGGCCGAGGCGATCATCGGGAGCGTGGCCCCAGATCTTGTGACCCCAATGGTGTACCCCAGCGATGGCGCCTAGCAGGCCCACACCCATGACCAGGGCCCGGATGCCCTCGCCGAAGGTTGTGCCCTCAAGGTTGTTGGCCACGGTGATGTTGTCGCCCGAGAGGGTCTCAATGAAGCCGATGATCGGGTCAACCACAGCAGCAAGTGCAACACCGGCTGCTGCGAGGAGCAGAAGGCCACCGAGGAGGCTGCCTGCCAGGGGGGTGCTCAGCTTCGGCTTGCCCTTACCCATGCTTTCGCCCGCCAGCGCAAGAGTGGCGAGGATGGGAAGGACCACGACAACGAGGCCCACGACGAGCAGGCCGTTGTCCGGAGCGAGGACGCGGTCACGGAAGTCGAAACTGAAGAAGTCCGAGCCGAACGACATGAAGCCGAAGAAGCCGATCGCTGCGAGGATCGGCTTGTGGAAGCGCACCGGGCGACCGGTGTGCACGCCGATGGCATCAACGGCGATGCCCAGAACAGGAATACCAAGCCAGTAGAGGCCGGGGGCCGAGGTGACGCCGTCCATGATTTCGACGAGGGCGCCCCGTGAGAACCGGTCTGGCAGGAAGCCGTAGCGAAGGTCGAGGTACGCAACCACGAGCTCGGCAGCGAGAATCGGCAGAGCGAAGAGGCCGACGAGGGCGAAGACGAAGAACGACCAGGTGGCGGCAGGAACTCGTTCCAAGCTCATGCCCGTCGTGCGGGCGGCAAGGGCGGTTGTGGCGATACAGATCAGCGCCCAACAGATAGCGACGACCATCGTGCCGAGGGCCAGCACCCACAGGATCACGAAATCAAGCTTGCCCCCGGCAGGCCCGCCGTTCACCAGATAAGAGAGAATCAGTACGTCGGTTGCCACGAACCAGGTCCAGAAGGCAGCAGAAGCACCCCGGGGGAAGGCGATCGAGGACGACCCGACCTGGAGGGGAACGATGAAGGTGGCCAGGCCAATGAAGATCGGCACGAGCCCGCCGAACAACAGCAGGTCCCGGCTCAGCGACCAACCCTGGGTGAGTTGATCGGCATCGGTGAAGATCGCGAAAGCCTCGAGGTCGATCAATTCGACAGCGGAGACCGCCGACAGCACCAGTGCGACAAAGGTCATCAGCGCGCCAGCGCCGATCCAGAGTCGACCAATGGTCTTGTGGTCGCCGGATCCGAGGACGCCGTCGATCGAAGTTGTCGGGACCGCTTCGCCGTCGAGCGTCTCAGCGTGAGCCGGTTGAGTCTCGGGGCGGGTTTCAGTCAGAGCCATGTGATGCGGTGACCTCATCAGGGACGAGCGTGGAGGACAAGAAAGTAGAACGAAGAAAGAATGGCGCCGAGCGGTGGGTCGCACCAATCGGCGGGTGAGCTAGAGCCGGAGAAGCCTTGAGAGCCGCTTCGAGCCATGAGCGCCGCCGTACTGTAACCGCCTGCTGAGCGGGAATGAAATGTCTGGGGCGGTTCAGATTCCCCAACCCACCAGCTGGTCGATCGCAACAGCGCCAAACAGCAGGGTGAGATGGGTGATAGAGAAGGCGAAATAGCGGATCGCTCGCTTTTCGAGCGCTGCGGGATCTTGCTCCCGCATGAGCTGCACGGCTCCCCCGCTGAAGAGGGCGCCCACCACGATGGCGGTGCCGAGATAGATCCACCCGGTGTCCGCAACTGGCCAGACCGCGAGGCTGACCGCCCACACGATGAGCGAATACACAAAGATCTGTTGGGCTGTCTTCTTGCGGCCGACCACCACGGGCATCATTGGCACGCTGGCCGAGGAGTAATCGTCCTCGTAACGGATCGCGAGCGCCCAGAAGTGCGGCGGCGTCCAGAAGAAGACCACGAGGAACAGCAGGATGGCTGGCATCGCCACCGTGTTCGTGACCGCTGACCAGCCGATGAGGACGGGCGCAGCACCCGCTGCTCCGCCGATCACGATGTTCTGCTTCGAAGTCCGTTTGAGCCACAGCGTGTAGACGAAGACGTAGAAGGCGCACGCTCCGGCGGCAAGCAGCGCCGAGAGGAGATTCACGAACGCCCAGAGGAAGACAAAAGCCACGATTTCAAGACCGACAGCGAACACGAGCGCTTCGGTGGGCTGAATCTCGCCCGTGACGAGCGGGCGGTTCTTCGTTCGCTCCATCTCCGCGTCGATGTCGCGGTCGACATACATGTTGATGGCATTCGCCCCGCCAGCGGAGAGCGTGCCACCAATAACGGTGGCGACCATGAGCCAGATCGACGGAAGGCCGCGTTCGGCGAGGACCATCGTGGGCACCGTGCTGACGAGCAGAAGTTCGATAATCCGAGGCTTGGTCAGTGAGATGAACGCCTGAACGCGCGATCGAGGTGCGAGAACGGTGACAGCCACAACGGGAAGGGTACAGAGGGAAACGTCGGCCCGAGAATTGCCGTGCCGAGATTCACTGAGCGGAATCTCCCAACAGATGCGCAGCTCTGGGCTGACGGGACCTAGCTTTTGGGCATGGTCTCGCCCGCTCAGTATCGACACATCGTGTTGGCCGCTGGGGCGCTGCTGGTTCTCATCATGTTTACCGGCGCTGCTGTTCGGCTCACCGAGTCTGGTCTCGGGTGCGAAGACTGGCCGACCTGCACCGAAACCGAACTCGCCCCTGCGTGGTCGTTCCACGGCTGGATTGAGTTCGGAAACCGGCTTTTGTCGGGAATTGTTGCGGTCGGAACGCTGGCAACGGTCGTCGGAGCTCGTCGCCGCCAGCCTCACCGTCCGGATCTGTTGCGTTGGTCTTGGTTCCTCGTCATCGGCGTGGCCGCCCAAGTCGTGCTTGGCGGGATCACCGTGAAGCAGGACCTGCACCCGCTGCTGGTCAGCAACCACTTTCTTCTGTCGATCGTGCTGTTGTTCTTCGCACTGGTGCTCTGGTTCGCCTCTCAGGAAGGGGCCAGCGACGCCGCCCCCGAGGTGCAGGGTTCCTTGGCTCGCCACAGCCGGATGCTCCCGATGCTTGCCAGCCTGCTCCTCGTTACCGGAACAGTGGTCACCGGCACCGGCCCAAATAGCGGAGACTTTCGCGCCGACCGGTTCAACCTGGATCTCACGTGGGTGGCCCGAGTGCACGGAGGCACCGCCTGGCTTTTCGTCGCGGCGCTCGTCACCTATGCCCTCCGCCGCCAGCGGGCCGGGCTCCCTGTCGACGCCATCTCCAAGGTGCTCGCCCTGGCGCTCGCCCAGGGGGCGCTCGGCTACTGGCAGTACTTCACCGGCGTGCCACCGCTGCTCGTAATGTTCCACGTCATCGGCGCGGTCTTCGTGTGGTGTGCCACGCTGTACGTCCACCTCGCCACCATCCCGCCAGCCGCACTCAGTGACTCCGGCCAGACCGGCACGACAGAAATCGAGCGCAGCCATGCGTAACGCATCCCTGTCGACGGCTCCGGTCGAACTCATCGAACCGAGCGTCGAAGAAGACCAAGACCTCGACAAGCCGTGGATCGTCATTGTCTGGAACGACCCAATCAACCTGATGGTTTATGTGACGTTCGTGCTCCGCAAGCTCTTCGGGTTCAGTGAGGCCAAAGCGCACAAGCTGATGCTGGACGTCCACGAGAAGGGCCGGGCCGTTGTGTCGAGCGGGGACCGAACCGAAGCCGAGCGAGACGTTCACCGCCTTCATTCCCATGGCCTGTGGGCAACAATGGAACAGCAGGACTGACATGTTTCGCCGCTCACTGATCAAGCGCCGCTCCGACGGCACGTACACCCACTCGTTTCCCGACCACATCATGGAGACGATCTCCATCATGGCGGGCCAGTTGGACGAGGTGCTCGATGAGGACGTGCCCGAACTTCGCCGCCTCCACCCCACGGCGTACTCTCAAGACGCCGAGAAGGACGCCGGCTACCAAATTCTTGCCCGCGACCAGCTGACCGACGGGCGGCGCGCGGCCATCGCGGTGGTGCGCCGGACCGCCGCACAGAAGGACTTCACCGACGAAGAGCTGAATTGCTGGATTCGGGTCTTGAACGATCTTCGGTTGGTCCTCGGCACTCGCCTCGACGTTTCCGAAGACGATGAAAACTCACTCCTGACCGAACGGGCACCGGAGGCCTCTGAAGAGGAGGTCGCCGCTTTTGAACTGCGCCAGATGTACGACGTGCTTGGCAGCGTTCAGTGGGAGATCGTCGAAGCGATGATGGGTGGCCTGCCCGACGCCTAAGCGGCAGCCCGATGCAATCGGGCGTATCGGACAGCGAGCTCAAACAGTTTCAGAGCCCGGGGGGCCAGCAGGCGTGGCGGACATACCCGCACCGACCGGCAGCGCCACCGTCGGCGGAGGGCCCCACAGTTCTGTGTCGAGGCATCGAAAATCGCAACAGGCCAGCAGCGAGAGCCACTGACCTGCCAAGGTGGTCGGGACCGGCGTCGATCCGGTGACCTACCGCTTTTCAGGCGGTCGCTCTGCCAACTGAGCTACCCGACCTAGAACCGAGACGGCCCCGCCGAAGGCAGGGCGCAGTCTCAACTTTGCGAGAAATTCGTCGAGCGAATTTCTTGCGGAATCCGAAGGATTCCAGCGGTCCCGACGAGATTTGAACTCGCGACCTCCGCCTTGACAGGGCGGCGTGCACTCCAGACTGCACTACGGGACCAATTGCCACTCTTCCCGAGCCGAGGCTCGTTCGGAGAGATCGATGACTCTAGGGTCTCCAACCCGGTTTGCGACCGAATTGGTAACCGAACTTCAGCCCCGACTCGAATGTGCGAGAAGGTGTTGAAGGTAAAGCACCCCCAACGGGATTCGAACCCGTGTTCCTGCCGTGAAAGGGCAGTGTCCTAGGCCACTGAACGATGGGGGCCTGCCGCTTGAATCGGAGACAAGCTCCGAACCCATGAGGCCGAAATAGCGTAACAGCTCCAGACGGAACTGCGGTCAGAGAATGCTGCCACCGCGATAGGCCGCTGCCTCCGGGTTCGCCTCGCTCAGCTCACGAACCCGTCGTACAACCTCATCAACCTGAGCGCCAACCAACCCGATCAAGTCCGACGCATCAGCGACCATGGCCCCAAGCTCATCTGCGGTGCCTGGGAAACCGGAATCAGCACCGAGACGCTCGAGCAGCATCGAGCCGTCCGCCGTCCCTTCCCGCATCGCAAGTGCCGTGGCGACTGCGTGTTCCTTAATAACCTCATGCGCCGTTTCGCGCCCTGCCCCAGCTCGCACGGCATGCATCAGCAGCTTGGTCGTGGCCAGGAACGGCAGGTACCTCTGCAACTCCGCCTCCACCACGGCCGGGAACACACCGAACTCATTCACCACCGCAAAGGTGGTTTCGAAGATGCCGTCGATGGTGAAGAACGCATCAGGCAGCAGCACGCGCCGCACCACCGAGCACGACACATCACCCTCAGACCATTGATCGCCGCTCAACCCCGCAGCCATCGCGAGGTGTCCCTTGAGGATCACGGACAAACCATTGATCCGCTCGCACGAACGAGTGTTCATCTTGTGCGGCATCGCAGACGAGCCGACCTGCCCCGGCTGGAAGCCTTCCGTGGCGAGATCATGGCCGGCCATCAGTCTCACCATGATGGCCAAGTTGGCCGGCGCGGCAGCCAACTGCACCAGCGCCGCAACAACGGCGTAATCCAACGACCGGGGATAGACCTGCCCGACTGCGGTGAGGACACGAGGCACCCCGAGATGGTTCGCAACCCGCTCCTCGAGCTGGCCAGCAGCATCTGCTGAGCCCAACAAATCGACCTGGTCCTGCTGGGAACCAACGGGGCCCTTCACCCCTCGGAGGGAGAACCGGCTCATCGCGCTTTGCAGCGCTTCGATACCCAACACAAGCTCCTCAGCGATCTGAGCGAAACGCTTGCCAACGGTGGTCGGCTGGGCTGGCACGTTGTGTGTACGGCCCACAAGGATCGTGTCGCGGTGCTCCGTTGCCAGCTCCGCAAGCCGCGCCGCCAGACCAACGCTGCGCTGCTCAACAAGCTGCAACGCCTGCCACGTCAGCAGCTGCTCGACGTTCTCGGTGACATCACGCGACGTCAACCCCTTGTGCAAGTGCTCATGGCCAGCGAGTGCACAGAATTCGTCGAGCCGTGATTTCACGTCGTGGCGCGTCACCCGTTCCCGATCTCGAATGGAGGCAAGGTCAACCTGCTCCAAGACGCCCTCATAGGACTCAATCACTCCAGCCGGCACCTCGAGCCCCAAGTCCACTTGGGCACGAAGCACGGCGAGCCAATACCGCCGCTCGGTGATCACACGGTTCACCGGATCAAACAGGGCAGCCATCGCTGGGCTCGCGTAACGATCAGCCAGAACGTTCGGGATGGACATGGTTGGCCTCCATTGGTGATGCGTCGGCGAATCCAACGACGGAATGTCTCAAGGGGTCTTGTCTGGGTGTCGATCAACCAGTCAGCGAATGGGGCTCGGCGCCCCTGCTCATCAAACGCAGTCAAGAAAAGAGTCAGGTAGGGCAGTGAACGGACGATGCAAGACAAGCCCGCTCGACCGAGCGGAGGATATCTGCGAAGTGTGCGGCGGCGAGTTCTGCCCGGCATGCCTGCTGTACCCGCGCGGACCCCGCCACGCCGCTGTCTGCCGTCCATGTGCTCTTGCTTCCAGTGGCTTGCGCGGAAACTCCAGTGGGCCGCCGCCGATCTCAAAACGCGATTACAAGAAGCGCAAGAAGGCCCTCGCCGAGACCGTGGATGTTGTCACCGAGGGGCCAGTCTTTTCGTTCTTCGACGACGCCGCCACCGAGCCCGCCACCGAGCCCGACGCCGAGGCGCCGCTGGTCGAACGCCGCGCCAACCCCGAGGCCGCAACAAGCAGAAAGGGGCGAGAGCGCCGCCGCAAACGCAAAGCCACTGCCGCTCCCCCGGCACCGAGACCGGCGCCAGATCAAGCCGCCGAAACAGAGGATCTCAACCCAGACGCCCCCGTACCAGCCGAGCAGCACCCGGTTCCGCCAGTTTCACAGGCGTCGGAGCCGACCGCGACTGACCTCCTCACGAAGATTCGACAGGGCGAACCGATCAGCCTCGAACCAACGCCCAGTCCCGGGCTGGGGGAATTCGCTGAACCGCAGCCCGAGCGGGCGCACGCGTCACTCGCCGAGACGCCCCCCGAAACCGCTCCTCCGACAACCGGTCACAGCGCCCCGGCAGCAGAGCCCCTGGACCTCGGCATCGATCCATTTACCGGTGAACCCGTCTCAGGGAACGTGGCTTCGACGAATCCCTTCGCTGACCCGGAGAGCCCTCGCTCGCCTTCCCCATTTGGTCCGAACGAAGCGTTCGACGCCCCGGTCTCGCTTGGCGAGATCCCGTACGAGTCCGCTCAGCGCCAGACCTCTCAGCTCGCCAGCCCTCGCCCTGTCGGCTCGTTTGGTCAGGCACCGCCAATTCAGTTCCCGCCAAACGAAACTCCCGCCGCCGGCGGCCTCAGTTTCAGCCGACCGGTCGCCGCTGCTGGCCCTCCGCCGAAACCCCAACCGGGCCCCGTCACGGCGCGAGCTGCGGCAACTCGACCAGCAGAAGCCGATCAACCTGCGCGACTTGAGCGTCGATCCGTGCCCTCACCGAGCGATTCTGCTGACACCGACGCTTCCGGTGAGTGGATTCCACCGGCACTGCGTGGCATAGCGTCAAAGGAAGAGCAGTCGGCAAACCCACTTCCGCGACGGCGCAGCACCGACGGATAGACAGCCATGCTGGCGCGCGACGATGTGCCGGTCCCTTCGCTTCGGCGATCCCCGGAGCGAGTTAGCTCCAGTGAATAAACTGGTCTCGACCAGGTCCGGTGGAGGCCAGGGTGACTGGAACGCCAACTTGGGCTTCAAGCACACGAAGATACGCCTGAGCGTTCGGGTGGAGATGGCCCGGCTCAGTGGCCGCAGTCATGTCCGTGTTCCAGCCCGGGAATGTTTCGTAAATCGGCGTGGCCCTGTGGAGCTCGGACTGGTGGTACGGCAGCTTCTCAACGCGCTTGCCGTCGATCTCATAAGCCACACACATCTTGATCTCGTCGAACGAGTCGAACACATCTAGCTTGGTGATGGCGAGTTCGGTGAGACCATTGATGCGAACGGCGTGGCGCAGCATCACGGCGTCGAACCAGCCTGGGCGACGACGCCGCCCAGTGTTGGTGCCGAACTCCATACCGATGTCGACCATGCGTTCACCGTCTGCATCGAACAGCTCCGACGGGAAGGGACCAGCGCCGACTCGGGTGACGTAGGCCTTGGCAATACCAACAACGCTGGTAATTTCCTTCGGACCGATACCGGCACCGGCACAGACGCCACCGGCAATCGGGTTGCTCGAGGTCACGAACGGGTAGGTGCCGTGATCGAGATCAAGGAAGGTGGCCTGGGCGCCCTCGAACAGCACGTTGCCGCCGCGCTCGATCTCGTCGTGAATCGTGTTGACCGAATCACCGATGTGGGGAGCGAGGCGGTCGAGGCACTCGCCAAGAATCTTGTCGGCGATCTGATCGGGATCGAGTGGTAGCCGGTTGAAGACCTTTGTGAGCACCTTGTTGGTGTGGCTCAGGCTGGCGTGGAGCTTCTCTCGGAAGATCGACTCGTCGAGCATGTCTTGCACGCGAATGCCCACACGCATGGCCTTGTCGGCGTAGGCCGGGCCGATGCCGCGCTTCGTGGTGCCGAGCTTTGCCTTACCCAGGTGGCGCTCGTGGAGTGCATCCAGCTCCTGGTGATACGGCATGATCAGGTGGGCATTGCCAGAGACAAGCAGGCGGTCAACGCTGATTCCGCGGCTGCTGAGCATGTCCATCTCGCCGATGAGCACGAACGGATCCACGACCACACCGTTGCCAATCACAGGAGTGATGTGGTCGTAAAAGACACCGCTGGGAATCAGCTGGATCTTGAACTTCTCGTCGTCGATGACGATCGTGTGGCCAGCATTGTGACCACCTTGGTAGCGAACCACCATCGACATTTCCTTGGAGAGAAGGTCAGTGAACTTGCCCTTCCCCTCGTCTCCCCATTGCGTTCCGACCACGACTGTTGCAGGCACGTTGATCGAAGCTATCGGCTTCCGCTGCCGGAGGACGAGTGTTCCTGAAGGAGGTGAACAAATCGACGGGCAACGAGTCAGCCCGCACATCGACCAAGGCGGGTTACGGGCAGCCGCTGCCCTATCCACGGGTGGTCCCGGGGACATAAGGTGAGGGTCCATGAGCACCGCCGACCACATCCTCGCGTCCTCTGATTTCGCGCCGAAGCAGCAAGACCTCGTGTTCAACCTTCCGCCGAGCTTCGATTCGATGGAGGCCGAGCGTCAGCACCGCAAGGAACGGCTGGCTGGAGCGCTGCGCATCATTGGCGGGCTCGGCCTTGCCGAGGGTGTTGCGGGCCACATCACTGCTCGTGATCCCGAGCTGACGGACCACTTCTGGGTGAACCCGTTTGGGATGAGCTTCAAGCGGGTGAAGGTCAGCGACCTGATTCTGGTGAACCCAGAAGGACAAGTCGTGCACGGCAATCGACCCGTCAACGCCGCAGCCTTCGCGATTCACCACGCCATCCACGAGGCGCATCCTGATGTTGTGTGCGCGGTGCACACCCACACGATTTACGGCAAGGCATTCGCCGCCCTTGGCACCCCGATCGAGATGATCAGCCAGGACGCCACCATGTTCCACAACGAGTGGGTTATCCACGCTGATGCCGGAGGAGCCATCGTCACCGGTGCCGAAGACGGGGCTGGACTCGCTGCATCGCTCACGGGCAAGAAAGCGCTCATCCACAAGAATCACGGCCTCGTCACGGTGGCCGACACCGTTGATGCGGCAGCGTGGTGGTTTATTGCACTGGAGCGGGTGTGCCAGGTGCAGCTCATCGCTCAGGCCGCCGGCGAACTCGCCATCATTCCCGACGAGTTCTCCCAAAAATCCTGGGAGCAGACCGGACATTCCCTCGCTGGCTGGTTTCAGTTCCAGCCATTCTGGGATGAGCTGGTTGCCGAAGACGACAGCTTCCTCACGAGCTGAAAGGAATCTTGGTGGTGGTGTCCTGATTCGCCCGGACCGTTCGTCGGTTCAACAATCGGGATGCCCCCGGACACAGCGGTGAGCAGCACCGCGGAAGGAAGACATCATGAAGTACGCACTTTTGCTCTACGGAGACGAAGCCGTCGGACCCCAGATGGGCACGCCGGAAATGGAAGCCGAGATGGCTCAGTGGTTCGCTTTCACCGAGGAACTCGGGGCAACGGGCAAAATGCTCGGTGGCGAGGCTCTCCAGCCCGTCGTCACGGCAAGCACCCTTCGAGTCCGTGACGGTAAGACGGTGACAGCCGACGGGCCGTTCGCTGAGACCAAGGAAGCCCTCGGCGGCTTCTACCTCATCGAGGCCGAGAACCTCGACGAGGCCATGGCGTGGGCCGAGAAGATCCCGAGCGTGGGATACGGCTCGGTGGAGATTCGCCCGATCATGTCGTTCGACTGATCAGCGGACCGCTGAGAGTTGATGCCCTACGCGGCAATCTCATCGGTCGATGCGGCCTTCCGTCGTGAATGGCCGCAGCTGATAGCGACGCTCGTTCGACAGTTTCGAGACCTCGAACTGGCAGAGGACGTTGCGCAGGAGGCCTTCGTTGAGGCCTCCCACCGCTGGCGAATCGATGGTGTCCCGGATCGACCGGGTGCGTGGTTACTCACCACCGCCCGGCGCCGGGCCATCGATCGGCTGCGTCGCGACAAGCGCTTTGAGGATCGGATCCCCTTACTGGCCGAGGATCCCATCCTGGAACCCAGCGAACAAGCTCTTGCCGACGACCAGCTCGCGTTGCTCTTCGGCTGCTGTCATCCAGCGTTAGCAATTGAAGCGCAGGTCGCGCTCACGCTTCGAGCCGTCGCCGGGCTGAGCACCGCTCAAATCGCGCACGCCTTCCTGGTCCCCGAGGCAACCATGGCCAAGCGGTTGATCCGAGCGAAGCACAAGGTGCGGGCGGCGAACATTCCCTTTGCCATTCCCGCTGCTGAGCGACTCAATGATCGACTCGGGGCAGTCTGTGCCGTTGTCTACGCCATCTTTACCGAGGGCCATTCGAGTACGACAGGCACCATGCTCGTTCGAGGCGGGCTTTGCGAGGAGGCCATTTGGTTGGCCGAAACGCTCTCTGAACTCGCTCCAGAGGAACCCGAGCTTCACGGCCTCGCCGCCCTTTGCCTGTTGACTGATGCGCGCCGATCGGCGCGCTCCGACGAGAGCGGTCGGCCCATTCTTCTCGCCGACCAGGACCGTTCGCGTTGGGACCGAGACAAGATTGAGCGAGGTCTGCGCCATCTTCATCTCGCTGGTCCGACCAGCCGGCGAAGCATTTACCGGCTCCACGCGATCATCGCTGCGGTGCACAGCACCGCAGTCACCTGGGAACAAACTGAGTGGCGAGCGATCGTGGCGGTCTACGACGTGATGCTGCAGCAAGGCGGCGGACCCGTCGTGGCGCTCAACCGGGCAGCGGCGATCGCCGAACTTGAAGGTCCCCGCCACGGTCTTGAACAGCTTGACGCGCTCGTGCCTGATGGCGAGCTCGCCGACTATCACTACTTCCACTCCGCTCGGGGACAGATGTTGCGGCGTCTCGACCGCCATGCAGAGGCGGCGGCGGCGTTCCTCGAAGCCATCGAGCACTGCCAGAACGAAAGTGAGCGGTCCTGGCTCCGCACTCAGCATGAGGCAGCAGAGCTTGTCGCTCAGGAGGATCAATCTCCACAGCCCCCGGCGGGAACAGCGGTGGGTCACTGAGGGTTGTCTCTCAGCATGACGATCACGATGTATGGGGCGGATTGGTGCGGCGACTGCCGCCGGGCGAAGGCGTTCTTTGCCGAGAACGAAATCGACTATGAGTCGATCGATCTCATCGACCAGCCCGAGGCGATCGACATTGCGGCGGAACTCGCTGGTGGACGCAAGAGCATTCCCGTGATCGCCTACTCAAGCGGCGCGGTGCTCGTCGAGCCGAGCAACGAAGAGCTGGCCGAACAGCAGCGCATCGAGACCGCGTTTCAGGTGGTCGAAGTCGCGAGTGAGCAGCGCTTCGAGCTTCGGCGAGGTGGCGAACTCCTGAGCTTTGCCAGCTATAAGACCAGGAACGGTTCCGATGTTGTTGTGCCCCACGTGGAGACGCTTCTGGAGCACCGTGGCAACGGCTTCGCCGAGCGTCTGATGGATGGCCTCGTCGAGACTCTCCATGCCTCGGAACGAACCATCACTCCCCTGTGTCCGTTTGCCGCTCAGTACGTCCGAGACCGCCCCGAGCTCGCCTCACTCATCACCATCAGCTGACCCAAATCCTCCATCTGGGGCGGGTTGCTCGGTCTTAGGGCACCAAGATCGACGGGCGAACGATGACGGAAAGTCCGTCACCGTCGAGATCAACGAAGATCGTGGAACCCTCGGTGGCATCGCCAGCAAGAATCACCGTGGCGACGCGATCGATGATCTCTCGTTGGATCACCCGCTTGAGCGGGCGAGCGCCAAAGGCAGGGTCGTAGCCGAGCTTCGCTACATGTGCCGAAGCCTTGTCGGTGATCTCCAAGCCCAGCCGCTGCGCACCCAGGCGGCCGCTGACGAGTTCGAGCTGTATCTCAACAATCTCGGCGAGGTCGCTCTCGGTGAGTTCGCTAAACCGGACGATGTCATCCACCCGATTGATGAACTCGGGACGGAAGAACTCCTTCGGATCGCCCGGCAGGTTCGACGTCATGATGAGCACAACGTTGCTGAAGTCAACGGTGCGCCCTTGCCCATCGGTGAGACGCCCATCGTCCAGCAACTGCAGCAGCACGTTGAAGACATCGGGATGAGCTTTCTCAACTTCATCGAGAAGCACGACGGCGTAAGGACGGCGACGGATTGCTTCGGTGAGTTGTCCACCCTGCTCGTAGCCGACGTAACCGGGAGGGGCTCCGATGAGGCGACTGACGGAGTGCTTCTCCATGTACTCGCTCATGTCGATGCGGGTCATGGCACGTTCGTCGTCGAACAGGAAATCGGCCAGCGCCCGTGCGAGCTCGGTCTTGCCAACACCAGTGGGGCCGAGGAAGAGGAAACTCCCGATGGGTCGGTGGGGATCGGAAAGACCTGCACGGCTGCGACGAATCGCTGAGCTGACTGCGTCGACCGCCGCGTTCTGCCCGATGACGCGCTCGTGCAACTCGCCCTCAAGCCGGAGCAGCTTGCGGCTCTCCGCTTCGATCAGACGACTGACGGGGACACCTGTCCAACGGCTCACGACCTCGGCGACATCTTCCTCGTCGACCTCTTCCTTGAGCATCGTCTTTTCAGACTGCAGTTCTCCCAGTGCTGCGGTTGCCGCCTCGATGTCCTGCTCGATCTGGGGCAGACGCCCGTACCGAATCTCCGCTGCCTTCTCGAGGTTGCTCTCTCGGTCGACGTCGCGGTTGAGGGCTTCCTGCTCTTCCTTCAACACTTGGATTCGAGAGATGGCGTCCTTCTCGTTCTGCCAGTGGGCTCGCATACCCGCACTGCGTTCATCGAGGTCGGCGAGCTCTTGCTCGAGCTCCTCAAGGCGTTCCTTCGACTTGAGATCCGTCTCCTTGCCGAGGGCAACCTGCTCCATCTCGAGCTGACGCACACGCCGTTCCACGACGTCGATCTCGGTCGGCAACGAGTCGATCTCGATACGCAGCTTGGAGGCCGCCTCATCGACAAGATCGATCGCCTTGTCAGGCAAGAAGCGCCCCGTCAGATACCGGTCCGAGAGCGTGGCCGCGGCGATCAGCGCCGCGTCTTGAATGCGAACGCCATGGTGAACTTCGTAGCGCTCCTTGAGCCCGCGCAGAATCGCAATGGAATCCTCGACGGAGGGCTCGCCAACGAACACCTGCTGGAACCGCCGCTCAAGCGCGGCGTCCTTCTCGATGTACTTGCGGAACTCGTCGAGCGTCGTCGCCCCGACCATGCGGAGCTCGCCCCGAGCCAGCATTGGCTTGAGCATATTGCTGGCGTCCATCGCTGAATCGCCACCGGCGCCGGCTCCAACCACCGTGTGCATCTCGTCGATGAAGGTGATGACTTCGCCCTCAGCGTCGGTGATCTCCTTCAGCACGGCCTTGAGCCGTTCCTCGAACTCACCTCGATACTTGGCCCCCGCAAGCATGGAAGAGATGTCGAGCGAGATGACCCTGCGATTCCGAAGGCTCTCTGGCACATCGCCTTCGACCACGCGTTGCGCGAGGCCCTCGACGATCGCTGTCTTGCCCACGCCGGGCTCGCCAATCAGAACGGGGTTGTTCTTCGTTCGACGGCTGAGCACCTGGATGACTCGGCGGATCTCATCATCTCTTCCAATAACGGGATCGAGCTTCCCAGCCCGTGCCGCCTCGGTGAGATCTCGGCCGTACTTCTCCAGCGCCTGGAACTGCTCTTCAGGGTTTTGGCTGGTGACTCGATGCGATCCTCGCACGCTCTGCAGCGCGGCGAGCAGGACCTCTCGGGTCATGTCGATGCGCTTGGCCGTTGCGCCCGCTGGGTCGGGATTGGCCAGAGCAAGGAGGAGGTGCTCGGTGCTCAGGTAGTCGTCGCCCAGTTCAACGCGAACGTTGTCGGCGTCGGCCATGACCCGATTGGTGGTTTTGGCAAAGCGCGGCTCGGCGCCGTACGCCTTCGGGAGTTCTTCGAGCGCGGCCTCGGTCGCAGCTCGCAGCTCGGCCGGCTTCTTGCCAACGCGGCTGAGGACGGGTAGGACGACACCTTCGGCCTGGCCGAGCAGCGCCACGAAGATGTGATCGGGCGTGACCTCGGGGTGGGATTCTTCCTTAGCGCGATCAATAGCGGTCTTGATCGCCTCTTGGGTCTTGATCGTCCAACGGTCCGGGTTGAGGGTTGCCATGGGGCGCCTCCTTCAGTTCAGCGTTTGCGTCGGTACACGGTCACGGCCTTACTGACCGGCACCAAATCTCTTCTGTTTTCTTTGCGAGCCTGAGCAACAGCCCGCTGGCTCTCGGCGATCGCTTGGTTGGCCTTCTCGGTCAGCTCGGCGAGTTGACGGCGGGTCGCTGCCAGCTCCTTTTCGAGCGCCAGCACCTTGGTGACTCCAAGGAGCGTGAGCCCCTCGTTCGTCAACTGTGCAATCCGCCGAAGGGCTTCGATATCCCGCTCGGAATAGCGCCGGCTGCCACCGCCTGTTCGAGCGGGATGGACAAGGCCTTTGCGTTCATAAATCCGCAGCGTCTGCGGGTGAACACCGGCCAGCTCAGCGGCGACCGAGATGACGTAGACGGCTCTGGTGGGATCCACAGCCATTAGCCATTGTCTCCCTCACTCGAGATGGGTTCGGCATCGCGTAGCGCCTCGATGGCCTCGCGTTCCGCGTCGGTCAGCGTCGTGGGGACTTTCACATCAACCGTGACGAGCAGGTCACCTGTTTTGGACCCGGAGGTGACGCCACGACCCTTCACTCGGAACGTCTTGCCTGCGGGGGTGCCGGCCGGAACCTTGAGCGTGATGTTCTTCTCGCCCATGGTCGGCACCGAGATCTTGGTGCCGAGGGCGGCGTCGGGATAGGTGATCGGGAAGTCGAGGGTGAGGTGGAGCCCGTCTCGTCCGAACAACTCATGCGGGGCAACCGCTACCTTCACGAAGAGATCTCCGTGAGGGCCGCTGTTGCGGCCAGGGGTGCCTCGCCCCTTCAGTTTGATCTTCTGCCCATCTTTGATTCCCGCGGGAACCCGGACTTTCACCTGGCGGGGCCGTCGTTCCATGCCACTTCCCTTGCACGTGGTGCAGGGGTCGGTCACGACACGGCCGCGGCCACCGCAGTGCGTGCAGGGTTGGCTGAACGAGAACATGCCTTGGTTGTCGTCGAGCACCCCGCGGCCGCCACAGCGTGAGCACGCCGAGGGACGGGTGCCGGCCTTGGAGCCGTTCCCCTTGCATGAGCTACAGGCGGCGTCGCTCGTGAGGTGCACCGATGTGGTCACTCCAGCGATCGCATCTTCAAAGCTCAGGTGCAGGTGCGTTTCGAGATCGGCGCCCTTTTCGGGCTGGGCGGCTTGCCGGGACCGTCCACCTGCCTGCTGGCCTCCTCGTCCGAAGGCACCGCCGAGCAAGTCGCCGAGGTCGACACCATCGAAGTTGAACCCTTGGGTGGCGTCGCGGCCGCCATAGGCGCCACCGGCAGTGGAACGGCCAGCGTTGCCTCCGGGGCGGCCGCCGCCAAAGCCTCGCCCGCCGAATCCGGCTGCGGGGCCGAGGCGGCGCATTTCGTCGTATTCCTTGCGCTTGGTTTCATCACCGACCACGTCGTAGGCGGCGGAGATTTCCTTGAAGCGCTCTTCTGCCTTGGTGTCGCCAGCGTTCGCGTCCGGGTGGTACTTCCGAGCGAGCTTGCGGTAGGCCTTGGTGAGATCCTTCTCAGCAACATCCTTTTGCACGCCGAGCGTCTTGTAGAAGTCCTTCTCAAGCCATTCATGTTGTGACATTGCCACTCACCTCCTTGTTGGTACTGCGCTGGTTCGTCACGTCCGAGCTGATGTCCGAGCGTGACGAACCAGAAGTGCTTAACCCTTGACTCGCACCATGGCGGGTCGAAGGACTCGGCCGTTCCAGCCGTAGCCCACACGCAACACTTCGGCCACGGTGGGCCCATCGACGTCGTCGGCGGGCTCATGCATGACGGCGTCGTGCTGGGCCGGGTCGAACGGGGCATCGGTCGGCTCAAGCCGCTCGAGTCCCTGCTTCGTCAGCGTTTCCACGATCGCATTGCGGACAGGTTTGACGTCTTCGGAACCGTTTGCGACGGCGCCATCACACGCATCGATGACGTTCAGCAGTTCGCCCACGATCTTGTCGTTGGCTCGCTCCTTCGCGTCGGACTCGCGCTTGATGACGGCCTTGCGGTAGTTCTCGAACTCTGCTTGAAGACGGAGCAGCCGGTCGAGGTAGTCATCGCGTTCAGCGGTGACCTTTTCGAGGTCGGCCACGAGATCCTCGACCGAGAGCGTGAGCTCCTCGCCGACAACCTCTTCCATCGTTGGTTCCGCAGAAGCATCGGCCTGGGCCGCGCCGTGTCCGGAAGGAGGAGCGGGGTCCGGGTCGCCAGACCCAGCACCCGGCTCGGTGCCGGCGGCGCCGGTCGCTCCAGAGCCGAAGGCTCGGTCGGTTGGGTCAGCCATCAGGCGTCGCCCTCGGCCTCGTCATCCTCGATGATCTCGGCGTCAACGACGTCGTCGTCATCGGGGGCGTCGGCGCCAGCTTCACCACCGTCGTCGGCGGCAGCTGCGGCCTGCTCGTACATCTTGGCGCCCACGGCCTGCATGGCTTCCATAACCTTGTCGGTGGCGTCCTTGATGGCTTCGGTCTCGTCGCCCGCAATCGCGGTCTTGAGTTCGGCGAGGGGTTCCTCCATGGAGGTCTTGTCCTCGTCGCTGATGGTCTCAGCGTTGTCCTTGAGCATCTTCTCGGCCTGGTAGACGAGCGAGTCAGCCTGGTTGCGAACCTCGGCCTCTTCACGACGCTGGGCGTCTTCCTCGGCGTGAGCCTCGGCGTCCTTCACCATTTGCTCGATGTCGTCCTTGCTAAGCGTGGACTGACCGGTGATGGTGATCGACTGTTCCTTGTTCGTGGCCCGATCCTTGGCGGACACGTGCACGATGCCGTTGGCGTCGATGTCGAAGGTGACTTCAATCTGCGGGATGCCACGAGGGGCCGACGGCAGGTCAACAAGGTCGAACTTGCCGAGAGTCTTGTTGTAGCTGGCCATCTCACGCTCGCCCTGAAGCACGTGAATCTCCACGGACGGCTGGTTGTCGTCGGCCGTAGTGAAGGTTTCGGTGCGACGGGTGGGGATCGTGGTGTTGCGCTCGATCAGCTTGTGCATGACCGAACCCTTCGTCTCGATACCGAGGGAAAGCGGGGTGACGTCGAGCAGGAGGATGTCCTTGACGTCGCCCTTGAGCACGCCAGCCTGAACGGCGGCGCCGACAGCGACGACCTCGTCCGGGTTCACGGTCTTGTTGGCTTCCTTGCCCGTGATGGACTCAACGAGTTCCACCACCGCAGGCATGCGGGTTGAGCCGCCGACCATGACGACGTGATCGATGTCGGCCTGCTTGAGGCCAGCATCCTTGATCGCTGCGTCGAAGGGCTTCTTGACCCGAGCGAGGAGGTCCGAGGTGAGCTCCTGGAACTTGGCCCGGGTGAGGGTCTCTTCCATGTGGAGCGGGCCGTCGGCCGTTGCGGTCACGAAGGGCAGGTTGATCGAGGTGCTCTGGGTCTGACTGAGTTCGATCTTGGCCTTCTCGGCTGCTTCCTTCAGACGCTGGGCCGCCATCTTGTCGGCTCCCAAGTCGACGCCATGGGCGTTCTTGAACTGCGAAATCATCCAGTCGATGATCGCCTGGTCCCAGTCGTCACCACCGAGCTCGGTGTCGCCGGAGGTGCTCTTCACTTCGAAGACGCCATCGCCGATTTCGAGGACGGACACGTCGAAGGTGCCGCCGCCGAGGTCGAACACGAGGATCGTCTGATCCTCGGTGTCCTTGTCGAGGCCATATGCCAACGCAGCGGCGGTGGGCTCGTTGATGATGCGGAGGACTTCGAGGCCGGCGATCGTGCCGGCTTCTTTGGTGGCGGTGCGCTGAGCATCGTCGAAGTACGCGGGAACGGTGATGACGGCCTGGGTGACGGTGTCTCCCAGGTATGCCTCAGCGTCTCGCTTGAGCTTCATGAGCGTGCGAGCACTGACCTCTTGCGAGGTGTACTTCTTGCCATCGATGTCGGTGGTCCAGCTGGTGCCCATGTGGCGCTTCACCGAACGGATCGTGCGATCCGGGTTGGTGATGGCCTGGCGCTTAGCGACCTCACCAACAAGGACTTCACCGCCGTCCTTGGCGAACGCGACAACAGATGGGGTGGTGCGTGCGCCTTCGGCGTTCGCGATGACGACAGGTTCGCCTGCCTCGAGAACAGCGACGACGGAGTTGGTGGTACCGAGATCGATACCGACGGCCTTTGCCATGTTGAAAACCTCTTTCGGGGTCTGTGGGAGGGGTGGAGAGATGGTTGTGCACGGTGTCTAGCCGTGACGTGAGAGAGATCCTACAAAGTTGAGTGAGCTATTGTCAACTTTACTGATGTGACTCCTCGCACAAAGTCTCACACTGCCACCTGAGACGTGCCGACAAGCAGTGCTGCTCAGCTGGGGAGTTCTGCTCTTCGAGAGTCTCTGAGACACCCCTAACCTTCTTCGGACGGCGAGGTCTCCTCGCCAGCCGCTTGGGCCAGTCGCCCGGCCCAAGCGGCGCTCAATCGCTCCGACCGAGGATGATCAACGTTGCTGATTCGTCGCGCCCTGATGACTGCCACCGCCCTCGTCGTGCCGACGACAACCCTCGTCGCAACCCCCGGCCTGATCGGCCCCGATCTCGACCCCAGCGACGGTCCCTCAACCCTTGATGTGCTCGGCGCCCTCGGAGCAAGTCGCCCGCTGGCTCTTCCACCGTCGGACTCCACAACGGCCCAGCCATCGGCGCACGCACCAGGAACGACCACCCTCGTCGTCGAACGGCGCCACACCCCAGATAGCCACCCCGATCTCCCCGATCGCCGAGTGCTCAAGTCCTCCGCTCCCAGCATCTCCCTCACCCCAAACCCGACAGCGGAACGAGTCGTCGTCACGCCGCCGACATCTCCGCCCACGAGCGACCGCTTGGTCTCCGCCACCTCGACCACAACAGCACCGACGACGACCACGCCCCCGACGAGCCAAGACGCAACCGATGCCACCCGTGGCAACACACAAGAATTCTCACCAGGCGAAGCCGTCGCCCTCGCCACGCCAGGGTCCCCCTCCCTCGGCGACATCGCCGTACACCCCGGCCGCACCACCACCGAGGCGGCCGAGCGAATCCCAACAACTCGCTATGAGGTCCGCGGCTTCGAAGCCCTCAAGCTCATCGACTACCGCTGGGATCTCTACCTCTCGGACTGGCGGATCATGTTCAGCCCTGGCCGCACAGGGGTCTACGGCTACACCTACACCGATCGCAAGATCATCGAAGTGTTTGTGCGCGATGAGCAATCCATCGGCCTTCTCGCCCACGTCATCGCCCACGAACTCGGCCACGCCGTTGACGTCTCGCTGAACAACAGCGAGGAACGCCGCCGCTGGCAACAAATACGTGGCATCACCGGCTCCCCCTGGTGGCCGAATAGCGGCGCCTCAGACTTCTCGACCGGAGCAGGCGACTTCGCCGAATCCTTCGCCGCCTGGCAACTTGGCAACGACCAGTTCCGCTCACGCCTCTCCGGCCCCCCGGACGCAAACGAGCGATCCGTTCTCGAGCTCCTCAGCCTCGGCTGAGACGCAGCGAAGCGAACAGAAAAGGCCAAAACGCAAAGATGCCCACCAGCCGGTGGACATCTTTGCGAAGTCTCTTCGGTTGCTCGGATCGAGCGTTAGACGGCGTCGGCACCCATCTCGCCGGTACGGATACGCACGAGCGTCTCGACGGGCGTCACCCAGATCTTGCCGTCGCCGATCTTGCCTGTCTGAGCGGCGTTCGCGATCGCGTCGGTGACCTTGCCCACATCGGCGCCATCGATGACAACTTCGAGTTTCACCTTCGGCACGAAGTCGACCTGATACTCAGCGCCGCGATACGTCTCGGTGTGGCCACCTTGGCGCCCGAAGCCCTTGACTTCGGAAATGGTCATGCCTTGGATGCCGACTGAGGCCAGCGCTTCCTTCACTTCGTCGAGCATGTGGGGCTTGATGATTGCTGTGATGAGGTTCATTCTCTTCTCTCTTCCGGGTCAGACCGAGACGCTGGAGCCGGACATAGTGACGTCTGGACCGTAGCCCGGCGCACCGTGCTCGTGGATGTCTAGGCCTTCGATCTCTTCTTGGGCGCTGACTCGCAGCCCCATCGTGGCCTTCAGGACCGCGAAAAGGATGCCGCTGGTGACCAGCACCCAGGCAGCCACAATGAGCACGCCCAGAAGCTGAACAATCAACTGATTGACGCCACCGCCGTAGAAGAGGCCGCTGGCGGAATACTCGGTTCCGTCTTCGAGTGGGAAGGCGGCATCAACGAAGGCGTCACCATTCACGGCGAACAGACCAACGGCCAGGGTTCCCCACACGCCGCAGACGCCGTGCACGCTGATGGCGCCAACCGGATCGTCGATGCCTTTGCGGTCAATGAAGATGACTGAGGCCACCACGAGAAGGCCGCCGAGGAAGCCGGTAATCACGGCGCCAACGGGGGTGATGGTCCCGGTGCCAGCCGTGATCGAGACCAAGCCAGCAAGAATGCCGTTGCCGGCCATCGCCACGTCCGGCTTCTTTGTGAACAGCGTGATAGCGAAGGTCGCTCCAAGGGCACCCGCCGCGGCGGAGAGCAGCGTTGTCACGACGATTCCGGGCACGAACTGGTCCGCAGCAAGCTCGGAGCCGCCGTTGAAGCCGAACCAGCCAACGAGCAGGATGAAGACGCCGGTGATGGCGAGGGGCATTGAGTGGCCGGGAATCGCTCGCGGCGTCCCGTCCTTGGAGTACTTGCCAATGCGGGGGCCGAGGAAGATCGCACCCATGAGTGCTGCCCAACCTCCTGCGGAGTGCACGATGGTGGAGCCAGCAAAGTCCCCGAACTTGGCGTTGCCGATCTGCAGATCAGCGATGAGACCCCCGCCCCAGAACATGTGCACAACGACCGGGTAGATGAAGGCTGTCATGGCAATGCTG
Source organism: Caprella mutica (assembly GCA_947561585.1). NCBI lineage: Eukaryota > Metazoa > Arthropoda > Malacostraca > Amphipoda > Caprellidae > Caprella > Caprella mutica. The sequence continues at coordinate 2,434,512 of CANNZV010000001.1, read as the reverse complement.
AAGATCATGTACGTCCAGAACTTCGTTCGACCAGCCATTGCTCCAGAGGCAATAGTGGCTGCGGCGCCGGCGAAGGCCACCTGAAAGAAGTAGTTCGTCTCCAGCGATAGGCCCCCTTCGTAAGGCTCGCCGCCTTTGAGGAAGAAGAGGTCGGTTCCGATCATGCCGCCAGCGTCAGAGCCGTAGGCGAATCCATAGCCAACGACAAAGAAGGCAATGGCGGCGACCGACAGGTCCATCATGTTTTTCATCATGATGTTGCCGGCGTTCTTCGTGCGGGTGAGGCCGGTCTCGACAAGAGCGAAACCCGCCTGCATAAACAGCACGAGGACCGCAGCGATCACGATCCAGGTGTTGTCCAGGATGTCGGTAGTGGTCCACTCGTAGTCCTGGGCACTTGCCGGCCCTGCGAAAAGGCCAACAAAGATGGCTCCCACCATCGTGCCTGTGAGTAACTTGCGCTTCATTTGCGTCTCCTTCGTCGAGTCGTCGATAGGCCGGCGTCGGTGGCGACCTATCGATGAAGGTGCAAGGTATGGACGTCATATTTCCGAGGTGTTGTCTGGGAGTTACGTGTCCGAGTCCGCAAGCTGACGTGTTTCTTTCACGTCGATGTCCAACACGTAGCCGCGAGACCGAACCGTCCTGATGCTCAGCCCCAGGCTCGTGATCCGCCTCCGAAGACGAGCCACCTGCATGTCGAGAGCGTTACGCGTGACGTCCCTGCCCTCCCACCCTTCAGCGGCCAGCACACTTCGCAACGTCACCACACCAACCCGTTCGACCAGCACTGCCATCAAACGGGCTTCGGTGGGCGGCAACGAGACCCACTGATCCCCCATGTGAAGCCGGTTGTCCGCATCGACGAAGGGAACCTCGCCAGCCTGTGCAGCGGCGAACAGATCCAGGCGCAATATCCGCGCGCTCACATCTTCATCCGAAGCAGGAAGCCGCACCCAGTCCTCAAGCGGGTCATCGTTCACCGGCGGAAGACCCGGCTCGCTCAGCAGCGCCAACCGCGCCCTGCCTTCTTCGCGCAACTCTCTCCAACGGCGTTCGTCTTCTGGCAATCGGACGAGCTCTACGGTCATCAGTGCAACGTAGGAAGCGAAGGTTTCGCCAGCGTTTCCAGGGTGTTGCGAGACAAAAATCAGCCACAAGCTGTGAGCGGGCACGCTTCCAGCCGGGGCAGAACGATGGGGTCTTCGCTCCCCCGTTCCCTCCACTCAGGAAGTGAATTCAAGCGAACTCGGCGCGTTACTAGGAGGAACGGTCGTGCAGCCACTAGCTTGTGGGGCGCTATGGACGCTCCCGCAAGTGAAGAACTCAAGTCCGATGCCCCAGGCACCGGACGCCCAAAGGCCAACCAGCTGTGGATTGCCGCTGGCGCCCTGATCGCCTTTGTGACGGTGCTCTCGGGCATCGCCGCGACCGTCCTGCAATGGCATGACGACTCCGAAATTCAGCGCGAGGTGTTCGAGAACATCCCGTCGCCACTCCGGCTGGCTTTCTACACGGTCATCCCGCTGCTCATCCTGTGGGGCTCGGTGCAGCTGAGCTACCGAGTGAAGAACTGGGAACGTGGCGCGCCCGACAAACGGGAGACCACACCGAAGAACTTCGCGAAGCGCATGGCGGACTTCCGGTCCGGCGTCTACATGCAGACCCTGATGCGTGAACCCGGTGCCGGCATCATGCATGCCCTCATCTACTTCAACTTCTTGATCCTCCTCGGTGTGACCACCGTGTTGGAGATCAACCACCAGGTGCCCGAGAGCCTCAAATTCCTCAACGGCGACGTCTACAAGGCCTACGCCTTGATCGGTGACCTCGCTGGCGCCGGTTTCCTCGCCGGCATGGTGCTCGCAATCCTTCGCCGCTACGGGCCGAAGTCCATGCGCCCGTACCGCATCCAGATCAAGAGCAAGCCGGAGCATCTCGTGATCAACGGCACGCTCTTCGCCATCGGCGTCACCGGTTTCGGCGCCGAGGCCTACCGCATTGCCGAGCAGGGCTCGCCGGACTTCGAAAAGTGGAGCGTCATTGGCTATCCGCTGGCGCAGCTCGTGGATGGCTCAGGCAATCTCGCCGGCTGGCATCAGGCCTGGTGGATCGCCCACGTTCTCAGCTTCTGCGCCTTCCTCGTCATCATTCCCGGAACGATGATGCGCCACATGTTCACCTCGCCGTTGAACATGTACCTGTCTGATCGTGACCGCCCCAAGGGCGCCATGAAGGCCATGCCGAACCTCGTTTCTGGCGAAAGCACCCTCGAGACGTTCGGCGCCAACACCGTCGACAGCTTCACGTGGAAGCAACTGATGGACACCGACGCCTGCACCATGTGTGGCCGTTGCACTTCGGTTTGCCCCGCTCACGCCACCGGCAAGCCCCTCGATCCTCGTGAGATCGTGCTCAAGACCGGCGAAGTGATGAGCCGGACCGGCACACCCGGCGTGAACCCGCCGCTCAGTGTCCTCAGCGAAATCCAAGTCGAGACCGACTCGGTGTTCGAGCGGATCACCCAGGAAGAAATCTGGGCCTGCACCAGCTGCAAGGCATGCGACGAGATCTGCCCCGTGAACATCGAGATCCTCGACAAGATCCTCGACATGCGTCGCTACCTCACACTGATGGAAAGCGACTTCCCGAGCGAGCTGGGCCAGGCGTTCCGCGCCATGGAAAACCAGAGCAACCCTTGGGCGATGAGCCAGAGCACACGTGGCGACTGGGCCAAGGATCTCGACGTCCCGATTATCGAGCCCGCCGTTGGCGACGAGCAGCTCGACCTCGGTCATGAATACCTCTACTGGGTTGGTTGCGCTGGTTCCTTCGACGACAAGAACCAGAAGGTCAGCGTCGCCATGGCCAAGCTGCTCAAGCGGGCCGACATCGACTTCGCCATTCTCGGCCCGAACGAAATGTGCACGGGTGACTCCGCTCGCCGCGGCGGCAACGAATACGTGTTCCAGATGCTGGCGCAGCAGAACGTGGCCACGCTCGACGGCCTCGGCGTGAAGAAGATCATCACGCAGTGCCCGCATTGCTTCAACACGCTCATGAACGAGTACCCGCAACTCGGTGGCCACTACGAAGTGGTCCATCACAGCCAGTTCCTCGAATGGCTGATCGACCAGGGCAAGCTCGACATCTCCGAAGCCACCCTCGATGAGCGGATCGTCTACCACGACAGCTGCTACCTGGGCCGCCACAACGATGTGTATCTCTCGCCCCGCAACGTGATCGGCTCGCTCAAGGGCGTGCAGATCGTGGAAGCCGGACGCAACGGAACCCAGGGAATGTGCTGTGGTGCCGGTGGCGCTCGTATGTGGATGGAAGAAACCATCGGCACGACGATCAACGACGAGCGGTCACGCGAACTCATCGACACTGGCGCTTCCCGCGTGGCGACGGCCTGCCCGTTCTGTTACGTGATGATGGACGACGGCGTGAAGGGCAATGGCGTGACCGAAGACGAAGTCAAGGTTGCCGATATCGCCATGCACGTCCTTGAGGCCATCGAGAACGGTGAGGCGAACGCCGTCGAGGCGAACGCTGCTCGGACAGCGGCGATCGAATCTGGCGACAGAATCACCACCATCTCCGGAGACTGACCCTCACTCGGGGAGGCCGGTGAAGATGGCCGGCCTCTCAGTCGACGAGTTTGCGTTCCAGCGTCTGCAACTTCGTGAGGGCCTTGGAGCCCACATCGAAGTAACGGCGGGGGAACCGCAGGCGAGACACGATCACCAGATCAACACGCACGTAGCGGCGTTCAAACGGCTGGATTCTTAGCTCCACTCGCACCGGAGAGAGGGGGTACGGCATCCAAAGCCGGGCAGGGATCGAAACGATCTGCTGCTCGGGGTCATCGACGCGGACTTTGCGGCCGAGCCAAAGCGAGCCCCAACGGCGACCCACGCACGCCTCAATCAGCTCGTCTTGTTCCGCCACAAAGAGCCGCACGAGACGCGTGTTGTAACGGGGCCATCCGAACGTGCCGGGGCCCCAATCGAGGCGGGGCCGGTTGATCTCGCTTGGCCGTACCGCACACACCGCCGAGGCTGGTGTTTCGCGAGCGGGCGCCTCGCGCTCGGAGCGGTCTTGAGGTGGCAGGATCTCGAGCGGTGCCGAATCGAACAGGCTGTGTGCCCGTTCGATCACCGCGGCCGGGCCGGGCGTCTCGACGCCAAGAAGCTGCACTTCGTCGATCACTGCGAGCATCACGCTCGGTTGCTCTTCTGTCACCATGCCGGGCTCCTCACCTTGCCGCGAGTGAAGCACATCAGGCGGGCGAGTGTTCGATTTCCTTGCCTGCAGGCGAGCGGAACACCAGCAGAGCAGAGAGGAAGAACAAGCCGGCGCTGAAGGTGAACGCCCACGGAATGCCCGCGCTCTGCGCCAGCGCTCCGAGAGCGAGACCGCCTGAAATCTCCCCGATCGACTCGGCCTGGCCGAGGAACGACTGGACGGTTGCCCGGACCTCGCTCGTCGCGCGCCGATTCACCCAGGTTGCGGCAACAACAGGAATCACCGCCCACGCGATCCCGCGGGTGACGAAGGTTCCCCCAAGGCCCGTGATCGCTTCGGGAGCCGCGGCCATGATCAAGGTTCCCACCACCGCGGTGCCGACCGAAAGGACATAAAGACGGCGGGGCGCGCCCACGCCTTCGATACGTGCCTCCACGAAACGAAGGGCGAAGACTCCGGCGAAGGAGCCGACGACCGTGAGGCCCATGATCCACAGAACGGGATCGAGAGTGCCCGGCAAACCCAGACCGTCCAAATGCTTGAAGAACAAGCGGTCGACCGCCTCCGCACCCCCATTCAGCAGCAGGGTCGCCGCCAGGACCAAGCCGATCTGACGGTCCCGCCGAGCAAGGCTGACACCGGTGCGGAAGATGGCGATCGATTCGGCCACGTGATCACCATCCGAACGCGTGAACCCGTTCTCGGGGAAGACAACTGCGACAGCAAGACCGAGGCAAATGAACACGGCTCCGGCGATCACGATCGCCGTGTTCACCCCGGCGAGCCAACCGACCACGCCCAGCACGACAATCCCCGCGATCCCGCCGATCTGTTTCCAGCGGGCCGCCGCAGTGATCGTACGGTCAACCTCGCTGCCTCTGCCCGCTGCGGTCAGCTCGTCGCTGATCCACGCGATGTCGGCACCGCTCGTGAACGTCCAACCCAAACCCCACAAGACCTGGCTGATCACCAGGGGCCAGAACGACACGGTCAACCCAGACATGATGATGCCGCCTCCCATGATCACCTGGGACATCACCAGCGACCACTTGCGGCTGAACGTGTCCGCCACCACCCCGGTCGGGATCTCACCAAACAGGACACTGACTTCAAGCGCCGTGCCGAGGATCACCAGCTGGAACGGACTGAGGCCCGCATCGATCACCCACCACACGCTGACCACGATGAAGTAGCCCCGCATGATCGCGCTCCACACACCGCTCCACCTCAAGAACAGGGCGGCGGGGTCAGCGCGAAGACGTTCAATCACGCTGAGAACCTCTTCGGTCCTCAGCTTCGTCAGCTTTCGAAATTCTCCCAGTACCGGCTGGGGCGAGGACCCTTCTGGCCCTGGTACTTCGACCCGAGCTTGCCGGTGCCGTACGGGTTGTCGGCCTCTGTCGTCATCCGAATGAAGCTGATCTGGCCAATCTTCATGCCCGGATACAGCGTGATCGGCAAGCTCGCCACGTTGGAGAACTCCAGCGTGAGCTGCCCGTCCCACCCCGCATCCACGAACCCCGCCGTGGTGTGGATGAGGAGCCCGAGACGACCCAGGCTGGATTTGCCCTCGATCCGACCCACCAGATCGGCGGGAATCGCCACTCGCTCTGCGGTGGAACCCAGCACGAACTCACCCGGATGCAGGATGAAGGGATCCTCATCAGACGCCTCAACAAGCTCAGTGAGCTCCTCAAGGTTCGCCTTCACATCAATGTGGCTCAGCGTGTGGTTCCGAAAAACCCGGAAATACGAATCGAGCCGGAGATCAACCGAGGACGGCTGCACGGCATCGTCAGCGAACGGCTCGATGATGATTCGGCCGGCAGCGACCTCTTCGCGAATGGTGCGGTCAGAAAGAATCACGGGCGCAGACTACTCGGCATGCGGGCCCGTCGGCTCCGTCAGCTCCAGGACTGGAGCCACTCTCCGAGCCCGTAGAACGGGTCATCGCTGTCCAGCGAGATAGGTGCCGCGAACGAAGGCGGATTGGTCATCAGCGTGGAGAGCGGGGCGAGCCCAGTGATCGTGGCTGGCTGCACGCCGGTGATCGTAAGCGTCTCGTCTGCTGTGGCCCACGTGAACTCCATGGGGCTGCGAGCGAACCGCTCCACTTGACCCCACGTCGTGAAACGAAGAATCGCACCGTCGTGGTGCAACACGCCACGAATCGGCGCATCGCCAGCAGCGCGTTGCTTGGCGCGGAACTCACCGTTCGCGGCCACCGCCCACACCGTGATGTCAGGAAGCCCAGCTATCGCAGCCGTGTAGAACGGGCTGATGGACTCAGTGTTTTTCTCGGCGCTACCGCGGCGCTGGGTGAGACGCATATGACTCCGTCGGCATGTTTGGCGCCGAATTGAGCAGCGCTGCCAACATTAGACAAGCATCCTCTACGTACGACCACCATCAACGCAATCCGAACACCCGACTCGTACCTGATTTGTAATGAATGCGCCCAACGGCGCCCGGAGCTGACGGGCCAGGACAACAGCTTTCGGCTAGAGTCGGGCACTCTTGCGGGTGTAGTTCAATGGTAGAACATCAGCTTCCCAAGCTGAATACGCGAGTTCGATTCTCGTCACCCGCTCTCCGAAGAACTCCCTGTTCAGAGGCACTCTCCACCTCGACTGAGGTCGGTCATCCGAGTCAGATTCGGACCTTCGTGCCTGATACGTGCCTAACCAAACGGGCCTGTTCTGCTAGCAGACCCACCATTCCGGCAGGCGAGAGAGCCTCATCCGAGGCGCCCGGGCCGTGCCACGGTCCAGCTCAGATGACATAGAGCCTTGGCCTGGTCTTCCCCGGCGTACCCCCGCAACATCACTTCCGCACACCGGAGTGCAGGGCGATGATGTCCTCTGCAAGGCGGCCTTCCACCGTCTCCGTCCGGTCGAATCGGAGTCGGTAGCGCTTCCGCACGTTGCCTCCGCGAGTTCCTGAGGGCCAGGCCCAAAAGCCGAGACCGGTCGGACTCTCCGCCTGACGGAAGATTCTTGCTCGAAGAGGTCACGGTCCGGCGGTACGTATCTCGCCCCGATCATGCAGCCTCGTTGGCTCGGGCGATCGGCGTGAGTCTTCAGTGGTGGTTCGGTTTCCACTGCGGCGGCTCTGCCTAGATGAGTGCGACATACTCCGCTGATGTCCTTGCATGTGCCCTCCGAACTCGGACCCGCAGCGATGTCATCGCTGGGAGCTGTGAACTGGGAGGTCCTTGCGCATGCGTACCGAACCGGTCCCGGCGACGAGCTGGTCGAGGACGTCCAAGGTTCATTGGCACTCTTGGCCGAGGGCGACTTCGACCACGGGCTTGACTTGCTTTTCTCGAACATCTGCCATCAAGGAACTATCTACGAAGCAACAGCACACGCTGTTCCGTTTCTGATCTGTTTCGTTGCAGGCTTGGCTCCAGAAGATCACCGCGCGGAGGCCCTGCTCTGCCTGCTCGCGGAGATCTGGTTGGGGGCCTCGCATCCGACGGAGAAGAGTTCAGCCGCTGGCGCCTTTGGCGCTGACGTCGGACCAAGCACCGCAGCAGCGTTCGGGGCCTGTGAATCTGAACTGGGACGGATCGACCGAGCCCACCCGGTGCATGGAAGCATGGCCGACGCTCTCATGAAATCCGTCGAGTGCGGATTCGGGGATGTACCCGCGCTGCGAACGCTCGACGCGCTGCTTGCGGAGCGCTAGCGGACTCGGCCTCACCTCAGGAGCGAATCCAAGCCATGGCTGGTTGACAGAAGACACCCTTGCGGATTGAAGCACCTAAGACGATCCTCGCCCCATAGCTCGCCTACCAACCATTCGGCTATCAAGAGCACAGGTCGATCGCGTATGTACGCCGATCGTTCCCGTTGCCCCAGAACCGCCCGTTCCACTCGACGACCGGCCGGAACGACTCGCCTTGGAGCTGGAGCCTGTTCGTTTTCGGATCGTACGAAAAGAACCCGTCGCCGACATCGGGAATGTTTGCGTTGAAGGCGATCTGCCCAGCGATCGCTGCGGTGGGGCTGGCAACGCCAACCGGACCGGCAGCTCCGGGCCCGGGAACGAAGTCGGCGATCGGAGTGGAATTGCCCGATGCCGGATCGAACGTCCACAGCTCCGGCCCTTGACCTCTCTGGCGGTAGTACACGACGCCATCAATCGTGACGACGCTCCGGAACTTCAGGTCAAGTCCGTCCTCTACGAAGACGCTGATTTCGCCGGTGCGTTCATTGAACGCGTAGGCCGTGTAGTCGGCCGTCCCGTCATTCGAGGACAGGGTTGTCCTGAAGTAGAAGAAGCCGGGTGAGCTCCCCTCGAGATTGTTTGGACCGCCCTTGACGCCGTCGGTCAATGGCAAGAGCTCGCCGGTTCGGGGGTCGAACCGAAGGAATGCCCTTGGACCGTCACTGCCCGGAGCGAGGTAGAGAAATTGATCGCTCCCGTACATCTCTCGAATGCGCAGGTCGAGGAGTCGGCGCGACTCGCCTGTGGCCGGGTCGAATTCGAAGAGCGCGTAGTTCTGGTCGGCGGTGCCGATCTGGCTATCGCCGGCGAGGAAGTACACGAGGCCGTCAAGTGTGGCGAAGTTCCGAGGTGACTGTCGATCCTTGAGCGTCAGGACAGTAGTGAGCGAGCGGTTCGACATGTTTCGAGCCGTGACAACCGCAGGGTCTGTGTTGCTGGCTCCGGGTTGGAAGTAGAGATCCCCGACGAGGACTCCGTGGAAGGCATTCAGCTGGTTGCTGAACGCGCTGAAGGGCGTGAGAGTCGCTGCGCATTGGATGGTGCCGACGGAGCACGTGGACACGCCAACAATGACGCCCTGCTCTCGCAGCAGCACCTGGTAACTCACTGGGTCGTCTGCGGGGCTCGGTGTATCGCTGAACTCGACGGCGTCCGTCTTGCCTCGCCAGTAGAACGGGCCCCCGGTTCGGACCTGGCGGCGTATAACTGACGCGCCAAAGGCCGACCCCGGCTGTTCCCACCTCAATTGAAACCCGTCGGCCGTTGCCTCCAAGACGCAGTTCGTCCTGGAGGACAGAACGGTGCAGGGCGCAGACTCGATAACGGTCCCGCTGCTGTTGACGGCGTCGATCTGGAAGTCCACGACCGAGCTGTTCTTTGGCAGCGGCGCGTCGGTGAAGGTGCGGGTGTCCACGTCTGTCCGGCCGCGCCAGTACAGCGTTCCAAACGTCCGGCGCCGCACGACGTAGCGGGCAACGGCGGGCGACGTGGCGGGAGTCCAATCGGCCCGGTATGTCGCACCGTCGCCAAATGCTTGGGGCGATTGGGGGCGAACCGTGCAGCGGAAACCGTTGTCGACCTGAGCCTCGGCCTTGCTCACGCCGACGAACATCGCAGCAAAGCAAAGGACCGCCAGAACCACCGATGCGAATCTCAAGAGAACCGTCGTGCCGACCATGGCAAAAAGTGGCTGTTTGGCAATCATAAGGAGAGTTTGGTTCGCTAAGGCACACAGGTCAACCAGCCGTCTCGCCCCTCTCCGGCACTGGACATGAGGTTCCAGTTTCGCGTCTTCGATCGAAGTGTCGCCTCGTGCGGCTGCCCTGGCCGACCTCGGCTCAACGCGCCGCGGCTGTTGTCGGATCGCAGATCACCGTGGATCGGATGCTTACCGGCGTCAAGGGCCGGTTGCGGGACTCCGCTTCTCTACATGTCCTTACCTCCGCCTCGAGCGGCCCCTTGACCCTTTGCGCCTATGCCGTCGCCGAGTGGGGGTCCCCCGTTGCCTCGTATCGGCTGAGATACGTCTCAATCGGGGCGGACGTGCCGGTTACGTGGGCAACAGCCATGTGACGGTCGACGATAATCGGCGCGTTGCCCCCAAGCGCGCTGGGCGACGCTCCGGTGTCTCTGAATTCAGCTGACTGGTAGAAGAAGACCCACCCGAAAGGAAACTCGAGGGTGCGGTCGTCCAAGATGCGGACGTCACCTTCCTGCTCGGCGAGAAGTTCCGCGGCTAGAGCACGAGCATCGAGCAGCACGATCGGGACAACCTCGGGGTTCTCCGCATTCAGCCGATCTCGCCACCTCAGAGCCTCCTCGATACGACCTTGCCGAGCAAGCGCGGCTGTCTTGACCGGAATGCCGGTCGTCTCCTCGAAGCAGTCCAAGTCCTGCTCATCGGCATCGGGGTAGCGAAACGGCAACTCAACCAGCGGGAGAATCGCTGCGTCGTAGGCCTCAACGCTCGGGTAGTGACCAGCGAGCTCGACAAGGATCCGCTTCGCTTCAGGGAGGGACAGGCCATAGTGACGCTTCAGGGCCTTGGTCAGGTCGAGCTCCGAGACTCCCGAGGCGCGCGCCCGGCGCGCAGCCTCTTCCGGCGGTATGCCCTTTCGCTTGCACCTCGAGACGATTCCGGCCATCAGGCCAGCTTGGCAGCCCATGAGGCTTCGGCCGAACAACTTCCCGAATTCCCTGCCATCGGCTTCGCTGCCCGTCCACACTGGATGAGTGGCGACAACCACCCTCTACCGACCCGCTGGGCAACCCGAGCTCGACCTGATCGCCGCCAGCGATTGGCGCCGCTTTCCGCCGCGCCTCGATTGGCAGCCGATCTTCTGCCCGGTGACCAACGAGCCATACGCACCGAGGACCGCCCACGACGGGAACACCGAGAAATCGTGGGAATCGATCGAACACGACCTCCGGGTCACTGCCACATCCGACCCTCTCGGACATTGCCTACTCACGTTCACCCTCCGGGACGGCCCCAACCACACGTGCAAGACCGTTGTAGGAGGATTCAACGTCGATGCTGGTGAGGACATGGCCGTCATCGCACGCGAGATGCGCGCTTGGGCGGACAGCCCATGACGCCATCATGGATCGAACGCACCATTCGCATCTGCGAAGTCTGGCGCGAGGGCGAAAGATCGATTCGTGAACACTTCGAGGCCGCCAAACCTGACCTCAGCAATCAGCGTTCGTTCATCGAAGCAGTCAGCTCGTACCTCAGGGAACACCCGAAGTTGTGCACGCGCTGGCAGAGCTACGTAGACGACAAGCGCTCGTCCCCGAGCCCGCTGCTGGACCTACGCGGGCCCACGACTGCCTGGATCACCACAATGGGCCAGCGGTTCTACCCTCGGTACTTCGAGAGCGCCGAGGAGGCGTGTGCCCACTTCCTCTGGATGGAAGCCAACTGGGTCCTTCACCGTGTTCGGACATGGGCGGACGCCGCCCCAACGGAAGCGCTCGCTCAGATTGCGGAAGAGGAATCGAAGCAAGCGTTCGATTCAGCACTGGAGGAGTTCCGTGCCGCCCAGCGGCTCGAGATCAGTGACGCGATCGAGGTCGTTGCGGTCGCAGTAGCCGAGAAGTTTCTCAAGCGCGCAGTGTCATTCGAGCAGGGGGACCAGGTCCTCAACCTCCTCTGGATCCGAATTACCGACGACCTAGTGTCCTGTCCGGTTGATCCGCGGGTTATTCGGGTTGGTTGATGGCGGTGCAGTAGCGGCCGAGTTTGTCGAGGATTTCATCGGCGGGTTTGGTCCAGACATAGGGGTGCGGGTCGGCGTTCCAGTTGTCGATCCAGTTGTTGATGTCGGCGGCGAGTTCAGCGACGGAGTCGTGGGCGCCTCGTTGGAGTTTCTTGGTTGTCAACGCGGAGAACCACCGCTCGACCAGGTTCATCCAGCTGCTGTAGGTCGGGGTGAAATGAAGATGGAATCGTTTGTGTCGCAGTAGCCAGCTCTTGACCAGTGGCGCCTTGTGGGCGGACAAGTTGTCCAAGATCAGATGGACGTCGAGTCCGGCCGGGACATTGCGGTTGATCTGATTGAGGAACGCAACGAAGTCTTTGGAGGTGTGTGTTGAGCGCAGGTCGGTGATGACTTCGCCGGTCGCCATGTTCAACGCGGCGAACAGATCGATGGTGCCGTTGCGTTGGTAGTCGTGGGTGGCGCGCTGTGGGGTGGTTGGCAGCATCGGCAGTGTTGGCGCAGTCCGGTTGAGTGCTTGGATCTGGGGTTTTTCGTCAACGCAGAACACCGCTGCTGCGACCGGTGGCGACATGTAGAGGCCGACGATGTCGCGGATCTTGTCAACGAGCAGCGGGTCGGGGGAGATCTTGAACTCGTCTTGGCGCCATGGCTTGAGACCGAACGCCGACCAGATCTCCGCGACGCGTTGATGGTTCAGGCCGTGCTTCTTCGCCAGTTCGCGTGTCGACCAATGCGTTGCGTTCTCTGGCACTGTTTCGAGGGTGTCGATCACGACAGCTTCGACAACGTCATCGGTGATCGTGCGGGCCGCTCCCGGCCGTTCGGCGTCCATCAGCCCATCGAGCCGGTCTTCAACAAACCGGTTCCGCCACTTCGATGCAGTGTTCGGGTGACAACCAACATTGGCAGCGATCGCGTTGTTGGTGAGCCCGTCGTCGGCGCCGAGAACGATCTTGGATCGCATCGCCAACGACTGCGCGGAACTATGACGACGAGCCCACGACGTCAACGTCTTGCGCTCGTTCGCTGTCAGATTGATAGAAGTTGAGGGTCGTCCTCTGGTGGCCATGAAGTTCTCCCATGCTGGTCTCCAGCACGGTCAACGTCACGGCCTGAATCGAAAATTCCCGACAGCCTCAAATAACCCAACAAATAACCGGACGGGACACTAGCAGGGTGCTGAAATTCGACTGTTCGATTCGCGTTCTTGGTGCGGATGGAAAAGAATGGGGTCATGCGTGGAGTCCCTGAGCGTCAGTTGTCGATGTTGTCCTCCCTGTCCACTGAGGATCTGATCCCGGCCGATCACCCAATACGTCGCATCCGCACAGTCGTGGATGAAGTGTTGGCTGGCATGGATGACCGCTTCGACCAGATGTATCCCTCGACTGGTCGCCGGTCGGTCCCGCCAGAAACACTGTTGAAAGCCACGGTGTTGATGGCTATGTATTCGATGCGGTCAGAGCGGGCGTTCTGCGAACGTCTGAACTACGACATGCTTTTCAAATGGTTCCTCGACCTGGCTATCGATGACCGCGCGTTCGACGCCACGACGTTCACGAAGAACCGTCAACGCCTCCTCGATCATGACATCGCAGACGAGTTCTTCGCCGCCGTCGTCGTCCAGGCCAGGTTGCGTAAATACATGTCCTCAGAACACTTCAGTGTGGACGGCACCCTGCTGCAGGCCTGGGCATCAAACAAAAGCTTCAAACCCGACCGACCCGACAACCAAGACGGTGACGGTGGTGATGGCAACGGGTTCAAGCCCCGGAACCCCGAAGTCGATTTCAAAGGCCAGAAACGTTCGAACAAGACCCACACCTCCACCACCGATCCCGAAGCGATGCTGTTCCGCAAATCCAGCAACACGGGGGCCGAGTTGTGTTTTATGGGGCACCTGTTGATGGAGAACCGCTCCGCGTTGATCGCTGATTGCGAACTCACTCAGGCCACCGGGTTCGCTGAGCGTGACGCAGCGCTCAGCATGATGGCCCGCCAGCCTGGGTCAGCACGGAGGCGGACTGTGGCTGCGGATAAGGGCTATGACACCAAAGATTTCGTAGCTGAGTCCCGCGAGTTGGGGTTCACGCCCCATGTCGCGCAGAACAACAAGAACCGTCGGTCAGCGATTGATGGGCGTACGACCCGACACCCAGGACATGTGGTGTCCCAACGAATCCGGAAACGTGTTGAGGAACCGTTCGGGTGGCTCAAAACCGTTGGGGCTGGCCGCAAGGTTCGTTACATCGGCACTGAACGGAATCAGGCATGGTTCAAGATGGAGATGGCGGTCTACAACCTGATACGGATCTGCCGGCTCGACGCCATGGCCTTCTGACCTGCCACGCCCACAAGCCCCTCACAAGAGGGGCCCGGGCGGGTGTCAGAAACCGGGCATCGGACCCAATAGATCCCGCCAGGCCAAGACCTGGTCACAGACCCCAGAATTTCAGTGCCCTGCTAGTCGAGCAAGGCACAAGCTCATCCCTGCCCAAGCTCGCCTGCGACATCCGAGACGCCTTCGATTCGGCGGGGACGACCACGGAAGATGGCAAGGACCCCGTCATGACGCACACGATCCCGGCGCTCCAAAAGACTCTGAGCAACCTCGGCGCGTGAAACCCGCCTGCACCCGAGTACATCCGCATCGCCCACATTCGTGCCTACCGAGAACGTCGGGGAACAAGGGTGGCGAGCGGGGTTCAGCGGTCAGACCGAAATCTCCCGAACGCCGCTCCAGACCGTGGAAAACGCCGCCCTACCGCCGATCTCGCCGAGCTGCTTCCCAAGCTGAATACGCGGCAACGCCATCACCGCCCTCATCGACCTTGGCCTCACCGAAGCCAGATTGTCGACGCTGCGGGTGGGCACGCCGTTGACGCAGGCCTCCATGATCACCGCGTACATCGCCTGCTCAATCCGACGTCACAGTACTTGTTGTTCGGTTGCCGCTGGGATGGCAGCTGTGGCTTCGGATCCCAGCGCCGTGGGCCTCCCTCGACGGCATCGATACCAAACTTGGATTACAACCGTGCAATTCCAAGTTTCACGAGCGAAACTGGGAGAGTGACCGCAACAATCCCAGTTTCGTGAAGTCGCTCAAGCATTCACCCATCGGTGAAGTTGTCCCGATCACCGGCCACGACGCCCGCTTCGGGGAGGACTACGCGGCAGAAGCCTTCGTGCCGAAGGACCTACCGACACAGATCGACCTACCCGGATCGGTCTGGATGTCAGTCAGCCAAGCCGCTGCTGACCTCGGCAGGCTCGATGCCGCTGCCCAACTCATTCCGAATCCCCAACTCGTGGCAAGAGTCGCAACCCGCCGAGAGGCCATCGGCACCTCCGCTCTCGAAGGCACATTCGCTGGCCTACCCGAGCTGTTTGCTGCCGAGACACACCCTGAACAGGATCTCGACAGTCAGATTCCGCCGAACGTCCGCGAAGTTCTGAACTACACCCGGGCTGCAGATAGCGCGTTCGATTGGGTCAGAGATCGACCCATCACCCTCGGCCTCCTTAGTGCCCTGCAGGCGCAAATTGTCCGTGACACACCGTCTGACGGGCCAGACGCAGGGGCGATACGGACGACCCAAGTCTTCATTGGAGCGAAACACAGGCGTGTCACCGATGCACGATTCGTGCCGCCTCCACCAGGTGATGGCTTGCGAGCGATGTACGAGCAATGGCTTTCTTGGCTCACCGACCCGGAACCGAAGGAGCACATCCAACTCATCGCACGCCTTGCGATGGCGCACTACCAGTTCGAGACTCTCCATCCCTTCACTGATGGCAACGGCCGAGTCGGTCGTCTGGTTTCTGTGCTTCAGATTCTCCAAGAGGGAGCGCTTCGGTCACCTGTGCTCGCTGTGTCCCCCTGGCTCGAAGAACGAGCGGATGAGTATCGCCAGCATCTCTTCGAAGTGAGCGAGACCGGGGAATGGGCACCCTGGATTGAGTTCTTCGCGACTGCAGTCTCGGCTGAAGCGAGCGCCGGCCACGATCGAATCATGCGGCTTCTTGCTTTGAGAGATGAGTTCACCGACACCATCCGAACCGCTCGCCCCCGAGCACGAATCGCGGTTAAGATCGCTGAGCAACTCATTGCGTACCCGATCCTCACCGTCGCAGATGCGCAGCGCCGATATGGCCGCTCCAACCAAGCCAACCGCGACGCGATCGCCGTTCTCGCTGACCTCGGGCTACTTGAGCCCTACGGCGATGGCCAGTACGACCGGATGTTCTGGAGTCCACGAGTCTTCCGAGTCATCGAAGGCTGAGATGAAGCTCAGACAGGATGAGGCTTGGATCACGTGATGTTGACGTTCGGTAGATGTCTCACACGCAAAGCGGTGGGGCCAGCCTCGAGCGCCGGAAGGTCTCTTAGCAACTGCCGGCGAGAACGTTGAGTGCACGTTCAAGCTTTGCCGATTGAGCTCTATTGCAGGCTCGCCAGGCAATGTGATGATCTGGGCGAACGAGGAGGGCACCCGTGTCGTCCACGTCACAAACCTGCCGCCACGAGTCGAGCGCCGGTGTATCAATGCCGACTCGCACGATCGAGACCTCGGCCACACCGAGTGCTTCTTCCCACTCGTTGTGAGCTCCGAAGGTGACGAGCACCGGTCGGTCAACGGGCACGAGATCGAGCGTGGATTTCCCACCTACCTCGTCCAGCCAGGCGTGCGGCAGTCGTGCGCCTGGACGCGCCGTTGGTTCGTAGACGCTGGGCGAGCCAGCTTCGCTATGCGATCCCTCCGGGACGAGTGCCCCCTCGCCGTAGACGTAGCCGAGTTGGAGGCCGAAAAGGTCGAAGTGTTCCCCTTGCATCTCGACTGCTGCGGCGATCTGCTCGGCCTTTGAAGGGTCGGCCAACGACTCGTGCAACCGCTTGCTGGTCGGATCGGCATCGGTGCCGAGCGCAGCAGGCAACTCGATCAGTCTGATGGCATTGGTCAACGACTGATGGGCGTTGTTCTCCACCACGGGGATGCGCTCGACTTCGTAGGAATCGAGGAGTGCCGCGGAGGCTCGTCCCGCCGTCACGGCGCCGAGACGCCACATCAGTCCATGGATGTCCTGCATCCCGGAGTTGAGGCCAAGCCCTCCGGTGGGCGGGAAGCGGTGAGCGGCATCGCCAGCCAGGAAAATCGGCCCCTCCCCCATCGACTCAACCGTTTGTGAGCTCATGCGCCAAGTGCCCCTGCCCAGAATCTCGGCATCGATCTCCGTGCCGGCGGCTCGGTTAACAAGGGCCTGAAATCGTTCGTCGGGGTCGTCATCGACAGACTCATTGGACAGGTCGATGGCGTGCATGAAGACCCAGTCCGATGCGGCGTCATGAGCGATGAACGTGCCGGGAGCTTCGGGATCGAGCACAAAGTGGAGCACGCCGGGCCGTTCGGCCGTGAGGCACGACGGGAACTTCGTGAATACCAGCGGGTTCTCGGGAAGCGCCATCGAGCCCTCATCGGCATGCGCTTGGTAATTGAGCCCGATGGCGAACACGTTTCTCGGCTGGGGAACCGGCGGACCGACGACGGCCTCGGCAAGAAGCCCGCTTGGTTCGTGCTGGTCGAGGGCCTTCGTCAGCGCCGCCAGTTGACCGGATTCAGCCAGCGCCATCATCGGATCGGGACCGAGCTCGCCAGCCGAGATGGTTTCGAGGTCGTACCACTGCCCGTTCGCAACCAGAGCGGCGCGGCCATCAATGTTTGCAAGCGTGTAGGTCATCGCGTCCTCTCGTCACTGCCGGAGTGCTCGAAGCACTGTTCGGCCAAGTTGACACTCTTGTCAGAATTGACAGACTTGTCAATTCTGACGATCTCGCCGTACAGTCGGAGAGATGAACGAGGCCCGACTCCCGAAGCGCGATCGCACTCGTCGCAAGCTCGTCGATGCAGGGCTGCAGGTCATCGCCGAGCGAGGCGAGGCACTCACCGCATCAGACGTGGTGAACGCCGCAGACGTCTCGAACGGCACGTTCTACAACCACTTTCTCGATCGCGAAGATTTCATTCAGGCGCTGGCCCAAGAGTCGCTCGAAGTGATCACCAAAGGCAGCGCTGATGACACGGAGGGAGCCGACCCGGCGTGGCGCTTCGCCGTGGCTACCACTCGAGTGCTCGACGCTGCCACGGAGCAACCGCTGTGGGGCCGTGCTGTTCTCCGCCTCGCCGAGTGTGCACCGCCACTCCATTCCGGCGTGCAGCAGCACCTCCGAACCGACTTGGCCGAAGGTCTTCGGGCCGGCCGCTTCACCCATGGCGACGACCCTGTCTCGATCGATCTCGTGTCCGGCACGATCATGGCCTCTATCCGCCGGCTCGTCTCCGCCGACACCCAACTGGATGACGCCGCCGACGACGCGATTCCCACGGTGGTCGCCCGTCTCCTCGAGGCGCTCGGCATCGAACGCACCGAGGCGCGTTCGTTGGCTGCTGCGGCCCGCCAAGCTGAGCAAACTGCTCCGGGGTGAGAAGCATCAGTCGGAACCGTGAAAATCCAAGATTTGGCTTCGAGACGTGGAAAATGGTCGCCGACATCCAAGCCTCCCGAAATCGCTCCGACAGTCAGCGATGGATGATCGAGCTGGTCGTGGTCAGGACGAGCCGGCGAGACCGACGCCTACGCACGAATTGACAGCGAAGAGCCGGCAGCAAAGGCTCAGCGGATGGCCGACGTCTTGTTTTGCACCGACACCTTCTGGATGAACAACGGCGAGCAGATCGAGGCCACTGCGCCAGGCATCGAGACGGTGCTGCTCACCGAGGAGCCCGTGAGTGAGGCTGACCTCGCCCGCATCACCATCGCGTTCTTCTCCCACGATGCGTGGCCGGAGCGAGCACCGTCGTTTTTTGGGGCAGCCACCCGAGCACCGAACCTGGCCTGGCTCCACACCATGTCCGCAGGGGTCGACAGCCCGGTCTTCACTTCGTTCCTCAAGCGTGGCGTGCAGCTCACCACGTCCTCAGGTTCGAGCGCTCCACCCATTGCCCGGTCGGTGATGATGTACCTCTTGGCGTTGGCTCGTGATCTGCCTCGGCTCATGCGAGCCCAGGGTGAAGGCGAGTGGGCGTGGCAGCAGTGGACCGAGCTTGAAGGGAAGCGAGTAGCGGTTGTCGGCTTCGGCCCGATCGGCCAGGAAGTCGTGCGACTGGCCTCGGCGTTCGGCATGAACCCAGTGATCGTTCGCCGAGCAGCCAAGGGCGACGAGCCGTGCGAGGTTCGGCCGCTTGCTGAGCTGATGTCCGTGGCGGCAGAGGCGGACGCACTCGTGCTCGCACTCCCACTCAACGACGACACTCGCGGGCTTGTTGGCGCCGAAGTGATCGCTCAATTGCCATCGCACGCCTTCGTTGTCAACGTGGGCCGAGGCGAGCTGATCGATCAAGACGCGTTGACCGCAGCCCTTGCCGCCGGTGAGATCGGAGGCGCCGGGCTCGACGTCACCACGCCGGAACCGCTGCCATCTGACCATCCGTTGTGGGCGCTGCCAAACGTGATCATCACGCCCCACAATTCCGGCAGTACCGATGGCACGGCCCGCCGTGCCACTGAGCGCTTCTTCACCAACCTGGCCGCTCGTGTCGACAACCGACCCCTCGTCAACGAAGTGACCCTCTGATCTGGTTGAGCCAGATCATTCGCCAAACGCCGTGAAGACCGTTTCGATGTTCAGCTGGCCGGCCAGGCCTGCGGTGCGATGCACGGAGAGCTCGATCCACTCGGGTGAGGTTGACATCTCCCACAGCTCGACCCGCGATGGGTACTGCGCAATCGCCACCTCGTCCCAAAGGTCTTCAACTTGGCCGAGGGCAAGGAAGGTCACATCGCCGGCGAACGTGACCTTGCCGCCGTACTCGGCGATCAGCTTGCTCACTCCGCGCCCGTAGATCTGATACGCCTGGTGACCGGTCAGATCGGTCTCCCGTCCGTCTTCGTACTCGGCGTGCTCCTTGAACTTCAGCAGGTTGACCATGGAGATCGGCCCTTCGGGACCTGGTTGCATCATCTCCTCGATGCGCTGGCCGCTCGATGGCAGTACTTCGTTGGTCACATCCATGTTTGTTCTCCTGTCACGCGGCTGGCCGTGAACTGGCTGGTTTTCATAGCTTCTCCAAAAGCTCAGTGGGGTTCGCTTCGGGCGGTCCAAGGCGTCGCATCCGGGCAGTGAAGCCCACGTACTCCCACACCAGGTCGTCCCCCTCGCGCCAGCGCTTCACTTCGATCGGGATCGCGTCGGGCCGCAGCACGTGCACGCCGTCTTCGTAGGTCGCTACAACATGGACGGGCGTGGTGAAGTCAGCGGCGACGACATCGTGCACGCCATTCTCGACAGTGCCGTCGCACCGCATGTCGTGGACGACTCCGCCACTGGTGATGACGATGCGGTCACTCGCCTGTTCCTTGCGGGAGACCTGGTCCAGCATCGGGTGGTCTTCCACCGTCTCCCCTCCTACCGCGATTTCGTAGACCTGCCAGATCCCGCGTAGGTCGGGCGCTCCCTCGGGCAAGGGTTCCGAACAGCCAGCCAAGATGGGCTCGGGCCAGTCAGTCCAGCCTCCAGCTGGCGTGTAGGCAACGGGGATCTCATCAATCGAGCGAGCAGTCACGATGTCATTCCTTCCAGGCCACAAGGCCCGGGCCAGTCCGATCTGGCCCACGGGGCGGAGACCGTGCGGAGAGAGCCAGTACTCCAAACGGCCGAGCCTTATCTAGTGCCAGTTGATCCAGCAGAACTTAGACGGGGTTCCTTCATGACTCAAACCCAGACGAAGAGCACCATCGGCTTCCTGCGTTACCGATGAGAGCTGGCATCATGGACACGTGAACCACGTTGTTCGGCCGAATCGCTTTCTCGTGCGGCTCGGGGCCTATTTCGCCGGCGGCTCGGTGGGCTCGGCGCTTGGCACCATGCTCACGTGGAGAAGCGATACGTGGGCTGATGCCAACCCAATCAGCGCTGGTGTACCCGCTGCGCTGCTCTGGATCGGGCCCGCCGCTGCGATAGCCGCCCTCGCCCCAACCAGTTGGCGCAGGCTCTTCACCGTCGCCCTGCTCCTCGGGTGCGCAATGGCGTTGATGTGGTGGAGATTCGCGGCCGACGAGTCGTCAACGTCGGGCCTCGTCTTCCTGCTGGGCTGGGTGGTCGGCATCCCTCTCGCCGGGCTTTTCTTGGTGTGGGACCGGCGCGGCGACGGCCCTCAGTGAGCGGCCGCCGAAGACGCGAGCACACCCTCATGCTCACGCCCGAACGCTACGAAATCGGGGCGTGGTAGGGGAAACGATCCTTCAAGCTGTTCAACGGCCGCTCGACAGCCACCCACGAGATCTTCGCGATCGCCCACGTCGTCAAGCTGTACACAACCAACATCAGCCAAACGTTGCCAGGAACTGGGATCCCCAACTCGTTCCAGAAGGCCGGCACAGGCAGATGCCAGAGGTACAGCCCGTATGCCAGGCCACCAAGAGCGATCAGCGGCGGCCACTCAAGGAACCGGCCAGACGCAGACGAGCCCGTGCCCCACCACACAACCGCAGCGAAGGCGACAGGCCCTGCAAGCTCGAACAGCCGCCCATCCATCGTGTCGAACGAGAAGAACACGACGCTCGCCAACCCCGAGACCCAACCCACAACCGGCATGACCGCCGGATTCGCCGAGAGCCACTCGGCGACAAACGAGAGCACTACCCCGATCAGCAGTCCATAGAAGACCCTCGGCGGCAGCAGTCCCGCGTTCGTCGCCGACGTCGCCAGAACAAGTCCCCCCGAAACGACAACCAAGGCCGACCACGTGAGAAGGAAGATCCGCCTCCGCAACAACAGCGCCAAGACAGGGGCGAAAATGTAGAACTGCTCCTCGACCGCCAGCGACCAGGTGTGCGACCAGAAACCCGGCCAGTTAGCCAAATCGGCAATACGATTGTTGCTCAGGTAGAGCGGATACCACCACCACTGCGAATCCGGGGCCCCAAGAAAAACCGCTGTCACCAGCAGGAACACGAAGTACGCAGGGAAGATCCGTAGTCCTCGCCGCAGGACGAACTGTCGAAGCGTGAACAACTGCGACGTGCCCCGCTCCTCATTTCGCGCCTGTGCCCGCAACAGAATCCCTCCGATGAGATAGCCGCTGAGCACGAAGAAGATCTGAACGCCGATGAATCCCAACGGCAGGTCCCGATCGAGGACCTTCAGGGAAACCCAGTGGTGCACCATGACCGCAAACACTGCCAGTGCACGCAGCCCGTCGAGTCGTGGGTAGTAGGTACTCACGACTGACACATCGGCCAATCATCCCGAAAGTGGAGAGCGTCGAGGAAGCCGGATGGAACCGAATGGCGCAACGGAGCGTCTGTCAAGGCATGAAGCATCCACGTCGAGTCTCGCATCGCTCCGCCGTTGCCTGCTGCGCTCTTGCCCTGACGGTTTCGTGCTCGCCGCCTCCGGTCGTGGCGAGCGACAGCACCTTGGCTGCTGCGACGGTTTCCACGATGTCGACGACGACATCCACCGTGGTCACTCCCGAACAGACCACCCCTCCCTCCTCGCCGCCGTCAGAACCCGAGTCCGAAGCCGAGCCGACGGTCGAAGCCGATCAGACCATCGATCTTCCCGCCGGCTTCGAAGTGACGCAGGCCATTCGAGGGAACGAACTGTTGCTCGTCGGGGCCACCAAGGCTCCAGACCAGTCCGATCCGACCATTTGGCTATGGTCGCCCGCCGAGAACTTCTCGGCGGCAGTCAACCTCCAAACCGACCTGTTCCCGGAAACGATCGGAACTGACTCGGTGCCCTCAGTGACGAGCACCGTCTTCTTCAACGGCATGTACTTCGCCTTTCTGGCTGGAATCAACGACGTCGCTGACCTCGATCCTGTCGTCCTCACCTCGCCCGACGGCCTCGCCTGGGACCGCTCCCACATCCCCAGCCAACCGCCCAGCTTCGGAACGCTCCTGGCCTACACGCCAAACTCGCCTCCCGATGTCGGCGCCTCCACGGTCATGCACGCAACGGCCAACGATGACCGCTTGCTCGCCACTGGTTGGGCCTCGATTGATGGCGCCATCACCGCCATGTTGTGGCAGACGACGGACGGTGAAACGTGGCACGCTCAATCGCTGCCAAACCTCGGCTTTGGGAACGAGTACGGATCGAGGATCGCCTTCGGCGAAGTCGGCACGATGGTGTTCCTCGGTGGCGGCGTCCACACCGGAGCCGGCACGATTACCTCCCCCGATGCGATCGGCGTGACTCAAACTGGTGCATCGTCCCGCTGGCTTGTTGCTCCGGTCTACGGGGACAGTGGCCTCGAGTTCACCACCGGCATGGTCGCAACCGACAGCGCCTACTTTCGCCTTCTGACCGACGGCACTAGCTCGCCACCGACGCTGGTGTCGAGTTCTGATGGCTCGACGTGGGCCGATGCTGGGCCCATCCCCGTGGAGTTGAAAGCCGACAGTGGTTGGCAGCTCGGCTTGTGGGGAGGTGAGCCCGCGATCCACTCGAGCCCGGACCGGATCGACTCAGAACGCACGCTCTCTCCATTCTGGACGTTGACCGATAGTGAATGGTCGGTCGACGATGCGCGAGGCGAACGCATCATTGGGTTCGAGCGCTCATGGTTCAGCACCTACGAACCCGGAAAGCTCCGAATCTTCGACATGCCCGAGGCCTCGTAGCTCTCGGCGGTCCGATGCCAACCAACGTCGTGTCGCAAGGTGATCAGCCGGTGATGCCGCCGGCCGTGACTTCGCCGCAGGCCCAACCCTTCCCCCAGTGGGTCTCAATCCGAGGTTTCCTTCGTCATGAGGTGGAATTGTACGGACATTCCGACAACATGTCTGAATGGCCGAACACATTCAGCAAAGCGTCGAGGAGCGATCCGGTCCCGCATCGGGTAAGCGATCAGCCGGACTCGTGGCGCGAATCTCGACGTCATTGGTCAAAGCCTCGATGAAGGAACCCAAGCGGGTCGTAATCGCCGCGGCGATTTTGACCGTCATCTTCGCCGGGCTGTTCGTGCGCATCGACATCGACACCGACCCCGAGAACATGCTGGCTGCTGACGCTCCCGTGCGGTTGCGCAACGCCGACATGCGCAACACGTTCGGCACGGGCGACATGATCGTGGTCGGCGTCTTCTCCCAAGGCTCGCTCGCCACACCCGGCGCCCTCGCTGAGGCGTTCGCGTTCCATGATGCGTTGACCGAACTTGACGGAGTGGCGCAAGCCACGATGATCAGCGTTCGCACCGCAAGCGATGGGGAAGCGCCCGCCGACGACGCGCAGGCCCTGGCGCTCGTTGAGCGCATCGCTGAGGATCCGCTCCTCGGCGGGAACGTGCTGTCCCAAGATGGCGACACGCTGGCGTTCTTCGTCCCGCTCGACGCCAAGGCTGATGCACAACCGGTACGAGACGCGGCCAACGAACTGCTCGACGCCTCGCCAACACTCGCTGTTCTGGAACGGCACGTGGCCGGCCTGCCTCTGGCCCAGGAAGCTTTCGGGGCTCAGATGTTCGTGCAGATGGCGCTGTTCGCCCCGATGGCAGGCCTCGCAATCTTCGCCCTCATGCTCTTGTTCTTCCGTCGCTTGGTCCTTGTTGGGCCAGCGATGCTCCTTGCGATGGTGTCGGTGATCTGGGCGATGGGCTTCCTCATCGGCTCCGGCAACAGCTTGCACATCATGAGCTCGATGATCCCGATCTTCCTGATGCCGATCGCGATCCTCGACGCCGTGCACGTCATCAGCGAGTTCTTCGATCGATATGGCCGTGTACGCGAGCGAGAGGCCGCGCTTCGCACCGTGTTCGACGAGCTCGCCGGACCGATTGCTTTCACCAGTGTCACAACCATCGTGGGCTTCCTCGCCCTGGCGCTCACCCCAATCCCACCCGTGCAAGTCTTCGGAGCGTTCATTGCCTTCGGCGTGTTCGTGGCCTGGCTCGGCACGATGACACTGCTTCCCGCCGTTCTGATGCTGGTGCCAGAAGCTTCCATTGCACGTGCCGTTGGCGATGGAGCCTCAGGCGACAGCCGTTTCGCTCGATTCGTCCGCAGTCTTCCCACCGGCGCCATGCGCCGCCGGATCCCTGTCCTGGCAGGCGTGGGGCTCGTCGCCGTCCTGGCGATTCCGCTGATCGCCTCCATCGAAGTGAACGACAACCCAGTGAACTGGTTCCGTTCTGACCACGAGATTCGGGTGGCGACCGAACGACTCAACGACGAACTGCCAGGCACGTTCGCCGCCAACCTGCTCCTCGAAGCAGACAGTCCCGAGCTCCTGACTTCGCCGGAGACGCTCGCCGCGGTCAGCGCACTGCAAGATCGGTGGGCGAGTGATCCGAACGTTGGCACCTCGGCCTCCTTCGTCGACCTACTCGGGCCGCTCGAAGGCTCCGAGGCGTCGCAGCAGCTCTCATCGATGGGCGCTGAGTCAGCGTTGGTGGGCACCCTTGTGAATAGCTTGGGAACCCGGGCCAACGTGCGGCTCCAGCTTCGCAACGGTGACAACCAAGCCATGAATGAGGTTCTCAATCTGACCGAGGAGCAGCTGGCCAGCACGCCCCTCCCAGCGGGCGTCCGTTCCAACTGGGCGGGCGAGACCTATCTCAACGTTGTTTGGCAAGACGAGATGGTCGCCGGCATGTTGAACGGCTTCATCATCACACTCCTGATCATCACGGTTCTTCTCGCCGTGCTCTTCCGGTCAATCGTGTGGGCCCTGATCGGCATCGCTCCTGTGCTCTGGACGATCCTCGTCGTGTACGGCGGGATCGGGTTGCTGGGCAAGGACTTCGACATGCCCATCGCTGTGCTTTCAACGCTGGTGCTCGGCATCGGGGTGGACTTCGCCATTCACTTCGTCGAGCGATTCCGAGAACTCCAGCACGAACTCGGGAGCTCCGCGAAGGCCATCGAGGCGTTCGCTGAGGAACCGGCTCGGGCGCTGAGTCGCAACGCGGCGGTCGTCGCCGTCGGGTTCCTCCCGCTACTGCTCTCCTCGCTCACGCCCTACGTGATCGTTGGGCTCTTCCTCGCGTCCATCATCGTCTTGAGCTGGCTCTCCACCGTCATTGCGCTGCCCGCTCTGGTCTCTCGCTCACAACGCTCGAACTGAACCGGCCTGCCCGAGTGTTCTGCGCGCTTTGAACGGAGTCTTGTCCCGATAAAGGCGCGCAGTTGGGGGAGAGGGCCGCGGTTTAGCGACTGGTGGTGCGAGGAGCGGTCCGGGCACCCCGAGGCTTGGGCTTCATCATCCGAGCGGCGATGGGATCGGCGAAGCGGGCGACGAGCGGGCCGAGCACAGCCGTGAGCAGCACATAGCCGGCGGCAAGCGCCCCAAGCTCGGCGCCGTCCACAAGATCTGCGCCGAGGGCAGCGATCACGATGGAGAATTCGCCTCGGGCAACCAAGACCGCACCGGCGCGGAATCGGCCACGTTGGCCAATTCCGTTGCGGCCGGCGGCATACCAACCGGTGGCCATCTTCGTGAAGATGCCGATCACGGTCAGCAGAACCGCCCATCCGGCCACGCCGACCAGATCGGCCGGGTCGATCTGGAATGAGAAGAAGACGAAGAACGTGGCGGCGAACACATCACGCAGCGGAGCGATGAGTTCCATCGCTCGCTCTTCGGTTCGACCGGACAATGCGAGCCCCACCAGGAACGCACCGATCGCTCCGGACACATCAAAGAGTTGGGCCGCTCCAGCCACGAGCAACACGAGGCCGAAGACGGCGAGTAACACGGATTCGTTCGAGCCCGTTCCAATCTGCAGGCTGATGTACGAGCCATATCTCAGCGCGAGTAGCAGGATCGTGGCCACCACGAGGAGGGCGACACTCACGCTGGTGAGCGTCTCGGTGAGCGTCCCACCGACGATGAGCGCAGCCACGACGGGGAGGTACACGGCCATGGCGAGGTCTTCCATCACCAGCAGGTTCAGGACCGAGGGTGTTTCGCGGTTGCCCAACCGGCCGAGATCGCCGAGCACTTTCGAGATCACGCCCGATGAGGACACCCACGTGACGCCACCGAGCAGCACCGCGGCGAGCGGCGCCCACCCAAGCAGCAGGCCAACGATCACGCCGGTCCCGGCGTTCAAGATCATGTCCACAATCCCGGGAGGGATGCCCGTCCGCAGCCCATTCTGGAGTTCCTCATCGCTGTATTCGAGACCCAGCGTGAAGAGGAGAAGCAGCACACCGATCTCCGCGGCCAGAGCCACGAAGTCTTCGCTCACGTCGAGCTTCGCGATGCCTCCCTCACCAAAGGCCAACCCGGCAATCAGGTAGAAGGGCACGGCGGTCACGCCGAGGCGCCCAGCAAGCCTCGACAGGATGCCCAGCCCAAAGACAATGGCGCCCACTTCGAGAAACGCCAAAGCCGTCTCGGTGGATCCTGCGGCGAGGATCAGAGCGAAGCTCATGGGCTCAGTGGCCGAGCAGTGATCGCAGCGCGTTCAGTCCATCGTTCGTTCCAACAGCAACCACCACGTCGCCACCCTTGAGTTCGAAATCGGCGTCCGGGGCGGGAATCGGTTCCGCCCCTCGCATCACTGCAACGATCGAGGCGCCCGTCTTGGTTCGGAAGTTGCCAGATCCGAGGCTGGCGCCGACCGAGCTCGAGCCTTCGAGCAGCTCGACCCACTCGATCGCGAGGCCCTCGATCTCTTGGCGGATCTCCGCAACTGTCTCAGTGACATGGCTGACACCGAGAATCTCCGCCAAGGTCTGCGTGTCAGGTTCGGACATGCTCACCAGCGGGTGGCAGAGGTCCGGATCGTCGAGGTCGTAGGCCAGAATCTCGCGTCGCCCGTCACGATGGACAATGACCGCCATGTCGTTGCCTTCTTCAGTCGTGAACTCGTGCCGCACGCCAACGCCGGGAAGTTTCGTCTCACGGACCTCAGTCATGGCGCAAGTCTACGACACACCACCTCCCCGGCTCGAACAGCGCTGCCACATGCCAGCGAGCCACAATCAGCCGATTCAGCCGGGAGAGAGGCTCGCTTTGGGCTCACCGGGCAAAACCGCAGCGGTTGCCTTCGTACCGTTTGGCCACTGCACCTCGACTGAGGTGACCACACGGTCCGGACCGAGCCCAACATGCAGCCGAGGATCAGCCCCAGAAAGCCAGTGTCCCCCCGTCCACACCTGTCGGTTGATGACCGAACCGTCATCAAGGGTGAACGAGACCAACGTCCCGGCCACAGCAGGACCGATATCAGCACTGAAGGAGCGATGACCGCTCAGGCGGTTTTCAAGCAGGACCAGCGGCGCCCCAATCGACGAAACCACAAGATCCATATCACCATCGTTGTCGAAGTCGGCGGGGGCAACGCTGCGACCATTCACCAGCGGAGCCGCAGGGGCACCCGGCTCAAACAGCCACGGCTCAAACACCCCATCTGCCCCCCGAAACACCTGAACGGGAAGAGGTTGAGTGTCACTGACGATGGGGATGTCGCCACTTGCCACAACTGCATCGAGGGTTCCATCATTGTCCAAATCTGGAAACGCCACTCCCCAACCCGTCTGTGACAATCCAAGCGCCCCGAAGGCACCGGCCTGGTGCCCAAAACCCGCCGTTCCGGCGACAAAAAGGCGATGACCCTGCCCGGCGAGATTAGTGACAGCAACGTCGAGTGCACCATCAGCGTTGACGTCGGCGAGCGCCACGCCCATGCCGCTCCCGGTGTCATCAAGACCATCTGCACCAGCGATATCGACGAAACCACCACCGGAAAGCACATCGTTTCGGTAGAGCCGGTTGGCCTGGGTGTCGTTCGCGACATGGATGTCGAGATCGCCATCGCTGTCGATGTCAACCAACACCACGTCGAGCCCGTACTCGGGCCCATCTGGTTCCACCCCAAAATGCGCTGCGCTCTCCGTCTCAAAGTGCGGCACGCCATCAACAACACCAGCACCAAACATCACCACATCACCGGCCGGGCGCACCGTGTTCGGGAAACCAGAGTCAGAGTTGGACCGGGGCGAGTTCAGATCCGCGTACCCGGTCAGGAACAGGTCCACGAAACCGTCGCCATTGAGATCCCCCGCTGCCACCCCAGCCTGCCACCCATAGACGTCCGCGCCGGCAACACCCGCCACCTCATCAAACCCTCCGCCGCCTCGGTTGAGGAGCAGAAGGTTCGAACGCGAGGTCGTCACATACAGATCTGTGTCGCCGTCCCCGTCGAGGTCCGCTGCGCTACAACCCAGAGCACGAACAGCAAAGCCAGCGCCCCACTGCTCGGTGAAGTCAACGAAGTGACCCTTGTTGTTTCGGAAGACCTGGGTGGTGGGCAACCCAGCGCCGGTGTTCCACAAGCCCCACTCCCCGTCAGACCACGTGTTCGTCACGAAGAGGTCCAACCAGCCATCGTCGTCCACGTCGATCCAGCACACGCCGCCGCCCATCATGGCAACTGGGTCGCCCGTGACATCCCAATGAAAGGCACCGTGGGTTGCAGTGAGTCCTCTCGCCGCTGCCACCTCATACAGCCCCGCAGACCCATCAAAGGCGGGTTCATCATGCCCACCGTGCCGGTGAGCTGCCGACTCGGCTGACTCGCCAACCCAATTCGCCAAAACGGTGGGCACAACCACGACCAAACCAACGGCGGCGAGCACTGCGGACAACGGCTGAGGACTCATTAGCCTCGGTGCCCCGACCGGAGCTGCGCCTCGCCTCGCCAACCACACCGCACGGCCGACCACCGCTGTGGCACACAAATTGACCAAGCCATGCCACCAGACGCGTTGGGTGCTCAGCAGCGTGCCATCAACGGCTCCAAACCATGTCGACAATCCAACCGCCCGCCCCGTGAGCAACACAGTGACGCTGAGCGCCACATGTTCAACTGTGTGAAGGAGCTGCAACGCGACCCCGGCTCGAGCCCAGCCCCTCGCCTCCGCCGCCCGCGGCGCGGTGGCGAACCTCGGCGAGCGCATCAACGCCAAGACCCCAACCGCTCCCGCAAGGAAAACCGAGTTCCCAACGAGGTGGAGTGCCTCCATTCCCCTCTGCATGGCCGAGGTCATCTCCGCTGAGTCCGCGGCAGGAATCCGGCCCAGACCCATCGCAAGCTCGCTGGCCCACCAAGACATCCAAGGGCTGCGCTGGGGATGCACGATCCAGACCGCCATTTGGAGGGTGTGCTCAAGCAAATGGCCGAGCTGAAAGATAAGCGCGCCCGCTGTGCCAACAAGAACAACGTTCCCGAGAGACCCCACTGGCGGGCGCTCGCTCATCTGTTCGTGCAACCGACCAACCCGACTATCGCCCTGACGTTTGGCGGGCCCGGCGAGTCACCGTGTCGATCGTGACGGCCAACAGAAGAATGCAGCCGGTAACCATGAACTTGCGGTCCGAAGGCCAACCAAGAAGACCCATCCCACTCTCAACCGAACCAATCACCAGCGCCCCCTGGAGCGCATTAATGATCCGACCCCGGCCACCGAACAGACTCGCCCCGCCAATCACTGCGGCGGCAATGGAGTTCAACAACAGGTTGGACACCGGGATTGCGTTGTCAGCAGACCGAAGTCGGGACGCAACCACGAGGCCACCAACCGCAGCCATGAAGGCACCGATCACGAAACACGCGACCTTGATCCGCTCAACGTTGATACCGGCTCGGCGCGCTGCCTCCTCGTTGCCCCCGACCGCATACACGTGGCGGCCAAAGCGCGTGCGCTCAGCAACAACGGTCCAGCCAACAATAAAGAAGGCGAGAATGATTGCCAGCAGGGGAAGCCCGCGGTCCGACGTGGTGATTGCAATCAGCCCGAGGGTCAGTACCGCAGCAGCAGCAATGCGGCCAAACAGAGCAGCCTGGCTCTGGGCCATCAGCCCTTGCGCAACCGTGGAACGGTCATCAGAGATAAGAACGACGGTGTACACCAAGATGGCGGCGACCCCGAGTGCCCAGGCAACACCAGGTCCGATGAAACGGTTCGCTACATCAACAATCGCTGGGTTCGTTACCCGGATAAGGCCCGTGCCACCGGCAATCGGCCCTTGCACGATGCCTCGGAGAATGAAGAACGTCGCCAGGGTCACAATCAGTGAGGGGACACCGAGTTTGGCCACGAAGTAGCCATGTATGAGCCCGATCGCCACCGCAGCGGCAGCAGTAATGACCAAGGCAACAATCCAAGGGATCTCGTTGCCGTCTTGGGCCACAAGTCTGGCGATGAGCATCGCCCCAACCCCGGCGATCGCTGCGACAGAAAGGTCGATCTCGCCGATGAGCAAGATGAAAACAATGCCAGTGGCGACCAGCGCGATCGAGGCCAGTTGAAGAATGAGGTTCGTGATGTTCTGGGCTGAAAGGAAGTTCGAATTCTGCGCTTGGAAGATGACAGTGATGACAACAAGACCAAGAATCACCGGCAGGGATCCAATGTCACCAGAGGACAAGCCATCCTTCCAACGAGCGACACCTTCAGAGGTGGTCATACGACGGCCTGGCACCGCCGCTAGTTCGCTAGTGTTCGCCATTCCTCGTTCGCTCATGCCACCACTTCCGTGTCGTCTATTTCTTGTCCCGGAACCGAACTGAGCTCCCCAGCAGTAATCGCTTCGACAATTTCTTGCTGGGTCGTGTCCTCAGCGCGGTAGGTCCCGATGCTCTGCCCAAGGCGGAGCACGAGGAACCGGTCAGCGATCTCAAAAAGGTCGTGAAGGTTGTGAGAAATCACGATCACCCCGAGGCCTTGTTCAGCGAGCCGCTTGACAAGGTCGAGGACCTGGCGAGTTTGAGCCACGCCCAACGCAGCGGTCGGCTCGTCGAGAATGACGGCCTTGGAATTCCACATTACTGCTTTGGCCACCGCCACCGACTGACGCTGGCCTCCGGACAGGCGAGCAACGTTGAGGTCCACACCGCCGAGGGTGGTCACTGCCAGCGACTTCATGGTCTCGGCGGCTTTTCGGCGCATCGCCGACTCGCTCAGGAAACCGAACTTACTGGTCTCCTCACGCCCGAGAAACATGTTTTCGGTGACGGTGAGATTGTCGCAAAGCGCAAGGTCTTGATAAACGACCTCGATTCCGAGATCGGATGAGTGCCGAGGATCGGTGATCGTCGCTGGCTTGCCGTGAAAGAAGAAGCTGCCCTCGTCGGGCGGATGGTTGCCCGAGATGGATTTGATCAGCGTGGACTTTCCTGCGCCGTTGTCGCCAACGAGCGCCAACACCTCCCCCGCATACAGCGTGAGATCAACGTCATAAAGAGCCTGGACGGACCCGAATCGCTTCGAGATCCCTTTCGCTTCGAGGAGTGGTGTGGGTGTTGTGTTCACAAGGTTCCCTTTGGGCCCCGGGGCTGCTCTGGGGACAAGCAGCCCCGGGGTCGTTCAACTAGGTGATGACGATCAGCCGCACAGGGCGGCAGATGCAGCGTCGTCTACACAGATCTCTTCGATCGTGCGGAATCCGTCAGCAATAACGGTCGCTTCGATTTCGTCAACGGTGACAGCCACCGGAACAAGCAGGACCGACGGGATGTCGTTGGTTCCGTTGTTGACCGAACCGGAGACCCCAGGAGCGTCTTCGCCGCGTGACAGCGCAATTGCCAAAGCAGCTGCGGCTTCAGCCTCAGCCTTGATGGCCTTGTAGACCGTCATGTACTGATCGCCCTTGAGGATATTCTGGATACCACCGGCACTGGCGTCTTGACCGGTCACCGGGATGCCGTTGAGGCCCACGTTGGTCAGCGCAGAGATCACGCCACCGGCCATACCGTCGTTCGCCACAATCGCAGCGTCGACTTCGTTGTTGGCAGCGGTGAGGATCTGCTCAGCGATGTTCTGTGCTTCCTGGTTATCCCAGCCATCAACGGCTTGTCGGTCAACAAGGTTCCACTCGCCCGAGTCGAACTTGGGCTGAGCGAACTCCATGTAGCCATCGCCGAACAACGTGGCGTTGTTGTCGGTGGGGCCACCGTCGAGCACCATCACGTTCGGGACACCGTCGAAGTCAGCAAGGGCTTCAACCATTGCTTCACCCATCTTGTTGCCCACAGCGACGTTGTCGAAGCTGACGTAGTAGTCGGCGCCGCCACCTTCGGTGGTGAGACGGTCATAGTCGATGACCTTCGCGCCACTGGCATGAGCGGTGTCGATGATTGCCGCACCTGAACCGGCGTCCAGCGGGACCATGAGCAACACGGTTGCTCCGTCAGTGAGAGCAGCCTCGGCCTGGGTCTGCATCGTCGATGCATCGCCCTCAGCGTTGGAAATGGTGAAGTCCTCACCCTCAACAAGACCAGCTTCTTCGAATGCGGCCTTCAGGAAACGACGATCGTCGTTCTCCCAACGGGCCGAGGAAGCTGAGTCGGGAAGCAGCACTGCGATGCGTCCTTCGTCAGCGGAGCCCTCCGCCGAACTGTCGTCGCCACTACCAGATGAGGTGTCATCGTCGCTGCTACCGCAAGCGGCAGCGGTGAGCGCCAATGCCAGCATCAGTGCCAGCATCTTTAAAAGTCGATTCATAGTTTTCTCCCAAAACTCAGTGACCGAGGACACATGAGCGTGCCCCGTCTACGACAGTAAGAAAGCCACCATTAACGGGCTCGAAAGAATTCACTCAAAGCGCGTAACAAGAGCTAAACGAGACGGGCGGACGAGTCCTCGGCCACGAGTCGATAACCGGCCCGAGGCTCAGTAATGATCAGTGGTTCGGTATCGCCAGACTCGAGCTTGCTGCGAAGCCGGCCCACATAGACCCGCACGTACTCCCGCGAATTTTCGTACCCCCGGCCCCACACACCCCGGAGGATTTGCTCATAGGACAGCAGCACGCCGGGTCGCAGAGCGAAGTATCGCAACAGCGCATATTCGGTCGGCGTGAGCTTGATTCGTTCACCACTGCGCGAAACAAGTTTGGCTTCGAGATCGATCGTGAGATCGCCGACTTGAACCGTGGTCACTTCCAGATCTTCTTCATGAATCCGCGACCGCCGAAGTGTGGCGACCATCCGGGCGAGCAGCTCATCAATACCAAACGGCTTTGTCAGATAGTCATCCGCCCCCAAATTCAGTGCTCGAACCTTGTCCGCCTCCCTCGTGCGGGCAGAAACCACAATCAACCCCACATCAGATCGTTGACGAACTTCTCGACATACGTCGAACCCGTCGACCTCAGGAAGCATCAGGTCAAGCAGCACAATCGCCGGATCGAACTCGGCCATCAGGGCAACCACGTCGAGCCCAGTGCTCGAAACGACCACAAAATAGCCACGAGCAAGCAAGTTCGAACGGACGAGATCCACGATGTTCGGATCATCTTCGACAAGCAGCACGCACGTCTCACTCATAATGCGCTTCCCGGTCTGCAGGAAGCTCGATCACAACCGAGGATCCACTTTGGCTCGAGGACGCACTGATCGTACCGCCCTGGGCGATGACGAAACCTCGGACAAGTCGCACTCCCAGACCACGGTCGGCACCAAGATCACGAACGCGGCCGTTGTAGTAGTCCAAAACATCGCCAGGAAGGCCATTCCCCGCGTCATTGACCGACAGCCGAACTCGCGATGGGCTCGCGGTCTCCTCCGATACCCAGACCTTTGTTGCGGGTGGGTTGTGACGGATGGCATTGCTGAACAGGTTAATAAAGACCTGCTGCAAGCGATCGCTGTCGCCCCAGACCACAATCGAATCGGGCAGCTTCACATCGATCTCGCCCCCGGTGAGCTGCTGGGCGCGTCGAGCCGCCACCGAAACATTGCAGTAGTCGCAATTCGGGAGAAACGTGCCCGCTTCGAGTGAGGCCGTGTCAAAC